>CP053122.2:30000-1280000 GCA_022674325.2 Grapholita molesta | reverse complement strand
GTATGTAGTGTTGTGTTCCTGATGGTGAGTAAGGTTCCCAGAGCTCCAACCCACTTATAGGTCGGCAACGCGCTTGTGACTCCCTGGTGTTGCGAGTACCCATGGGCGACGGTAATTGCTTACCATCAGGTAATCCGTCTGCTCGTTTGCCACCTTTATCATAAAAAAAAAAAACATAGTTAGCTATAAAAGTAACTACATATACATTTTGTTCCACGTGTTCTCTTCAAGCAATTTGAATAACCAAGGTCGGAGCCTGACAGCGAAATATCATTTCCCTTCAACTAATGACCCTTAACAACATCCCGTTAGAAATCAAACCTTAATCTATAAAGGTTAAGGCAGAATTTCGATTGAAGAAAACTGGAGGGAAAGTAGGCTTTTTGTCATGTTCTGAATACTATACAACTATGAAACAAATGTTTGTGGATTTGATTTTGTTGAACATGTTAAGACAGACAGTTCTGGCCCCTATTTCACCACAGCGACAATTGTCACGATTCCCGACATATGTAAATTTCTGACGTTGCATGTGTCCATTGGTTACATTGACCGCTTAATATTGAGTGGGACGAGTGCTTGTTTGCCACCAACACGCTAGTTTCAATAAAATGCTTTTATTTTTTATTATAATATCGTCTAAATAGGTAGTAGTTTGGTGAAGAGCTCTTGACAATTGTCACGATTCTCAGAAGAAATTTCGATAGTTTTCGACATGTGATTAGTAGTCCTATGTCGGAAAATCGCGACAATTGTTGTATTTCTCGTGACAATTGTCAAGAGCCAATCATCTAACTACTTCCTATCTATTGATGATATAATAAATAATAACGGTATTTTATTGAAACTAACGTGTTGGTGGCAAATAGGGCATGCTCCCGGATTTCCCGATACTTTTGGTACCGGGAAATCCCGGGAATTTTCAATCAACCTGGTACCGGTTCTGGTGGATCAAAATCCCGGTTCTCCGGTTCTTTCGGTACTGAGTTTTTGTTCTAGATTCTTTGACAAAAACTGAAATGATCTTGATTTTTTTACGGTTTCTATCGGAATTCGGGATATAATCAGTTAAAATAGGTGCATGGAATTAATAATATCATACATTTTGGTCATACATTTTAGGGTGTACCCTTGTTTTGCCGACACTCTTTTCATTGATTATTATTTAATCGACAACGATTCATCGAAACTTCAGAAGAAGTAATATTGTTTGGCGTAATTTTCTTTCAAGTACTATTTATTTCCGTTTTTCTTACTTCTATATTCTATATAGAAATACTATTCAACTAATATTAATGAATCGATGATCGGTTTCATATTATTTTACTTCACACAACTATTTTCTTATTATTTTACTTCACACTATTTTACTTCATATTATTTTACTTCACATTGCAAATAATTTCTTCGGCGTATTACTTTAATATAGAACTGCGACTCCCAAGAAAACGAACTTTTGTCAGAAGTGGGTTAGGTTAGGTTTTAGAACTGCGACCCCCAAGAATACGAACTTTTGCCAGAAGTGGGTTAGGTTAGGTTAGAACTGCGACCCCTAAGAAAACGAAATTCGTCAGAAGTTGGTTAGGTTAGGTTGGAACTTATTTTGTTGTTGAAAAAATGTTATGCGGAATGAATAATCTTACGTTTAAAAAATGAATTAAAAGAAACCGAAATGAAAAGCCATGACATGAACTTTATTGAAATAAGTCAACTTCCAATCAAAAGACCTCGGTTTCGGTCGATGAAATGAAAATACTTGAAACGTTGTCTTTGAAATAATATTCGATTGTCTTTTAAAATGTTCGTTACGTTGTCAAACACTGGCCTATGATTATCTCATGACTATACTGCCAACGAGTGCTGAGTCTGAGAGTGTTTTCTTCTGCTGGCATTATATGTAACAAGCTCCGCACTTCACACACTTACCATCTCAGTAATATTTTTTTTTAATCTTAAGTCTTTATAAAATGATATTTCCATTTACAAACGTTAACATAGGTTAACGCTTGTAACTGTACCGAGTAAATTATAAGAAAGAGAATAAATAACTGTTAATTCTGTGTACTTCTTAAAGTCCTTTAATGATAGTTGATTTGTTTTATCTTTTGTTGATTTATTTTGCCATTTTTGATTATTACAAAATACTTGATAAATAATGATCATTAAACGGGCGTTTTACTTAATAGTTGCGTCTGTACGGTAAATTATACGGCTATTGCTGAACCAAAGATTTCCTTTGGTAGGATTGGTCCTTAAGGCCTAAGGATGGATTTAAGAAGTGGAGCCACCGCGATTTTTGATGTTAGTTTTTTGAGGTTTTGGCAGCTTCTGCTCTGGAGGAAAATAGGGTCTCAATCTTTATAAAGGCAGTAATTATGCTCCTATTCCAAGTTTGGTACCATATTCGTATGACTTAAGGATGCCAAATTCATTTTAGGACTTATATTTGCACGATAAATATGTTAAACTACGTAAAACAAAAAAAAAGAAATAACATTAGAGTATTTATTAAAAAAAAAACTAATACAAAAAATAAAAAAAATATGGCACAATGATTCTTAGCCCTCGTCCCCCAATACCTCTGGATCCAATTCTAATCATCTCCGCAAGCGAATTAAAAGCGAAAGTTATTCGAACATAAATATACATGGGGGATTCCAACGCGAAACTGGGCAAGAGAGACGGCGCAGAGATGAGAGGGGGGCAATTTGGATACGGACATCGGAACCACCGGGGCCATCTACTGGCTGGTTTCTTGAAGAAAGAAGGACTCTATATGATGAACTCTTTCTTCAAGAAACGTGAGCACAAAAAATGGACCTGGATGAGTCCCGATGGTGCAACAAAAAACGAGATTGACTTCATCATGTCGACGAAGAAACATATATTCAATGATGTCTCTGTGATCAATACGGTTAAGACCGGTAGTGATCACCGTCTGATTAGGGGCACATTGAATATTTATATAAGTGTTAAGCTAGAACGTTCGCGAGTGATGAAGTCTACACTCCGGCCAGCACCAATCCAAATACAAAACCCCGAGAGCTTTCAGTTAGAGCTCGGGAACCGTTTCGATTGTCTAGGAAGCGAGGTGGACGAACTCAACGACGGGTTTGTAGAAGCTGTCCACAGCTCCGGGTCTAAGTTCTTCAAGGCCCAACGGAGCAGTAGAACTAAAAGGCTCTCTAGCTCTACTGAGAGGCTCATTAAGGAAAGGAGCGAGATGATCCTACAATCTTCAGTTGATGCGACATTAATACATTATACAGGCAGCTCAATAGACAGATCTCTAAGTCCCTTACCCGTGATATGCGCCAATTTAATACTGATCGTATTAAAGAGGCCATTGAATATAACAAGGGCTCTAAGGTTTTCGCGAAGGACCTGTCTATTGGACAAAGCCAGCTCGCCAGATTGATAACTGATGATGGTAGGGTCTTTTCATCCATACCTGAGCTTCTGAATGAGATAGAGCGCTTTTACGGACAGCTTTACACATCAACTAGCAGACCCGTAGTTGATCTGGCGGAACACCCTAGAGCCAGACTAACCCGGCACTATACTGAAGATATCCCGGACATCTGCTTGTACGCGATTAGAATGGCTCTTAAACAGTTCAAAAACAACAAGGCGCCAGGTGAGGACGGAATAACAGCTGAACTTCTGAAGGCGGGTGGTACACCGGTCCTAACGGCCCTTCAGAAGCTGTTTCGATTCTGTCCTACTGGAAGGGAGAACGCCAAAAGCATGGCACAGAAGTGTGGTGGTGTTGTTCTTCAAAAAAGGCGACAACGCTTTATTAAAGAACTATCGACCCATCTCACTTTTGAGCCATGTCTACAAGCTGTTTTCAAGAGTCATTACGAATCGTCTCGCACGCAAGTTAGATGACTTCCAGCCTCCCGAACAAGCCGGTTTCCGAAGAGGCTTTAGTACCGTAGACCACATACATACGCTACGTCAAGTTATACAGAAGACTGACTCCTCAGTCAATATAACTTGCTCCTCTGTTTGGCATTTGTGGACTACGAGAAAGCCTTTGATTCGATCGAAACTTGGGCTGTGCTACAATCCTTCCAACGGCGCCAAGTGGACTACCGCTATATCGGAGTGCTGAAGTGTTTGTACTAGAACGCCACCATGTCAGTCCGACTTCAGAACCGGAGCTCGAAACCTATTCCACTGCAGCGTGGGGTCAGACAAGGAGATGTTATCTCTCCAAAGTTGTTCACTGCTGCACTGGAGGACGTTTTCAAGACTCTGAACTGGAGGAGGAAAGGCACCAACATCAACGGCGAGTACATCACTCACTTTCGATTTGCCGACGATATCGTAGTCTTGGTTGAGACCATGGAGGATTTGAGCATAATGTTAGATGACCTCAGTAATGCCTCTGAGCGAGTTGGTCTAAGGATGAACATGGACAAGACAAAAATGCCATGCCCTGCCATGTCGAATGCCCATGTCGTACCAACTCCCATTGTAATCAGAGACGTTACACTCGAAGTTGTAGATGAGTGACCTAGGTCAAACTATCCAGTTAGGAAGATCCAACTTCGAGAAGGAGGTCAATCGTCGAATCCGACTCGGCTGGGCAGCGTTGGGGAAGCTACAACACATCTTTTCTTTCAATATCCCGCAGTATCTCAAGACGAAGGTCTTCGACCAGTGTGTGTTGCCAGTGATGACATATGGTGCTGAAACGTGCTGAAAGGAATGATTTCATCCGCAGTAGAACCAAGGTTACCGATATAGCTCTCCGGATCGCCAAACTTAAGTACTTAACTTGGTAGTGGTAGTGGGCGGGGCACATTGCGAGCAGAACCGATGGCCTTTGGGGCGGAAAGGTTCTGGACTTGCGACCACGAACTGGAAGACGCAGCGTAGGTAGGCCTCCCACAAGGTGGACCGACGACCTAGTTAGAGTCGCAGGATACCGCTGGATGTGGATGGCGCAGGCGCAGTTCTAGCAGTAGACGTTTAGCAGACATGATGATGATGATGATGACCTAAATATTATTCCAGAACTGACATTTAGACATTCGATTTAATCGAAAATGATACCAAACTCGACTATTTACCTAAACCCTACGCAGTTATTAACCTCAGACTTTGTTAAGGCTAAAAACCCCCCCTCCCCCCACCTGCATGAAAAATTCAGGTGGATCCACTTCGTAAACCTATCTTAGGGATCCAAAGATCAATCCTGCCAAAGGAAATCTTTGGTTCAGCAAAAGCCGTATTCTTCGTTTTTTTGTCGTGTACCATTTCCACTATAACAAATGGAGCACGAAATAAAGAAAAATCATTTTTTACTCAGTCCCGAAAAGTAACGAAATCCCGGGATTTCCCGGTTCTGACTCAGTACCGGAATTCTCAGTCCCGGTTCTGAAAATGGTATCGGTACCGCATGCCCTAGTGGCAAACAAGCACACGTCCCACCCGATGGTGAGCGGTCAATGCAATCAATGGACACCTGTAACGTCAGAAATTTACATATGTCGGGAATCGTGACAATTGTCGCTGTGGTGAAATAGTGGCCCTGCCTATGAAGCCGACGGTCGTGAGTTCAAGTACCAGTAAGGGCATTTATTTATATCATAATCACTGGTTTGTTTGTTCATGAGCCATGAGTGTTTTCTATGTATTCTAGTATTTGTATATATTGGCTGAGTACAACATGCCTTGCGTAATGGACCCACAGCATTCTGCCAAGAAATAACAAGACGCCAATCGATATTTTCATATTTCACAAGACTGGTGAAGTATGGCAGATGTCCCCAAACTGAATTGCCATATTAGTATTCTGCACGAAAATGGCCGAAGTAGGCAATCTTGATGGCATTTAAATCAAGTCCTGGAATGTTTATTGCCTGTTAAGGAAGCCAATTAAATTCCGACTGTTAATATGGACCTCACAAGAAGGCTGAAAGTCACCGAAAGTGCAATGGAGAGGGCTATGCTGGGAGTGTCTCTGCGCGATCCCATCCGAAATGATGTTATTTGCAGCAGAACCAAAATAACCAATATAGCCCTCTGGATCGCTAAACTTCTTTAGTGGTCTTGACTTATCGAACGGCGCAGTTGCTAAAAAATTACCTAACTATTCAAAAAACTTATATTAATATTTATTCATTTGACGATAAGTTTGACCTAGTGGGTGACCTTGCCTATGAAGCCGACGGTCTTGGATTCGAACCTCATTTATGTCCACAAACATTTAATTTTGTTCCTGAAATGTGGGTGTTTTCTATGTTTTCAAGTATTTGTATAATATACATCGTTGGTTGGCATAACTCAAGCCTTCTTGAGCTTACCGTGGGGCTCAGTCAATTTGTGTAAGAATATTCTGTTATATTTTGTAGGGGTAGCAGCATGATGAGTAAAGACACCGTTGAATGGTTGACTTAGACTAGTTTATTCCTTACTCACTAGTACATATATACATGTGTGCTTCCTTAATATTACGTTCTTGATCTACATAATATATGTACAATCCTAATCTTACAGAATCAGCGCGTGATAAAACACTATCAACCCGGGACCCGGGTATGTCCTTAAACTACGTCCAACAATGAGAGGTAGGGCACAGCGAAGTACCATGACGCTTGAATCTGGAGAAGCCCAACTGGGGAAGTACCTCCTCCTTACAGAAGACCACAGCCATAATAGCACTGCTACCTTTCAGGTATGTAGTGTTGTGTTCCTAATGGTGAATAAGGTTTCCAGAGCTCCAACCCCCCTTAAAGGCCGGCAACGCGCTTGTGACTCCCCTTGTGTTACACTATCAACCTATCGTCACGCGCCGAGATAATACACTACTGCGTGCCTACCGGCATATATTTATTTATTATTTAATCATTATTTCATTTATCTCCCATTGTCCCCGTAAATAAGTGGAGTAAATCATTTCGACCACGACAATTTTGCTCCCCTAAGGGTTTTGTTCTCTAATATTGTTCGTCCACAATAAAACGTGTGAAGCGGCCTCTGTCCACCGTAAATTAAGGCTCATTGTGTTTCTGAATTGAGATAGAAAACCCTGAAATTGACTATTTATTTATGGCCTCCTTAGTCAGGATATGCCTTTAAAGCTAGAGGTCCCGGGTTCCAACCTTGGTGTAGCGTACTGCTATAATGTGGATTGTATAATATTTTTATAAAAAAAAGGAAATGTTAAACTATACTTATCTAGTAATCAGATAGTTTGGCTTACCATTTGTTGGGTGTGCAGAGGCCTCCAATGTGCCACAGTTTTGCTGTTCGATCTGGTTTTGTTATAAATTTTGCACAAAATGTCTTCTTGGTTTTTTTTTAAATATTTGATTAACGTAATGACCTAACTGGCCAGTTGCTGCGCTATAGTTTAACGGAAATAAGGTATAATACTAAACACCTGGTATACACGTAGTAGCGATTGATAATATATATATAGGTAGATGACAAATGAAGTCTGCATAATGTTCCCACAAAACTTAGTCCACATAGTGGTCTAAATGAAAGTTATTCAACTCCATGGACGGTTGAAGAACTAACTTTTACGACAAATTAAATCTGCATAATGTTTGACGTCCAGTCTGGCCCAGTGGGTAGTGACCATGCCTATGAAGCCGGTTCAAATTCCAATCACGGAATTTATTTGTGTGATAAGCACAGATTCCTCAGTCATGGTGTTTCCTATGTATTTAATATTTATATGTATCTATCTATAATAAATATCGTCGTCTAGTACCTACAACATAAACTTTACTGAGCTTACCGTAGGACTAGGTCGATTTGTGTAAGATTGTCCCAAAATATTATAAATTAATTTATACGTGTTTAAATCCCATATCGTGTCATAATTTTAAGTCAAAGTTTAAATCAGTAATTGAACTAAGAAACTAGAATACAACCAACCCAGTAAAGTGCGAATAGGTTCATTTATATACCATCAATGGAACAAGAAACAACACCCAACAAAGTGATCCCAACTCTAATAGAGTTTAGTGCTGAAGTGGCGACCCTCGAGTTGTCTCGATAAACTCTTCAACAAGGATATACACAAGATATAATGTGGACAGACAATGTACAATCTTAGCCAAAAGTATTGAGCATTTTTTTTTTAATCTAAAAACCATCTCTAGAAACACTGTTCAAAAATTTTCTGATATTTCTAACCATAAGTGTACACAACAAGAGAACATCAGTTAATCTTCACTAATAAGTTTATATACTGAGTAGTATTACTACATATACTTATATATCAAAGCAAAACAAATATTTGCGTCTTTTTTTTATGACATAGACGGCAAACGAGCAGACAGATTGCCTGGTGGTAAGCAATTACCTTCGCCCATGTGCACCCGCAACACCAGAGGAGTCACAAGCGCGTTGCCGGCCTTTAAGGGGGGTTGGAGCTCTGGGAACCTTACTCACCATCAGGAACACAGCACTACATACCTGAAAGGTAGCAGTACTATTATGGCTGTGGTCTTCTGTAAGGAGGAGGTACTTCCCCAGTTGGGCTGCCCCAGATTCAAGCGTGATGGTCATCGCTGTGCCCTACCTCTCATTGTTGGACGTAGTTTAAGGACATACCCGGGTCTTAAATAAAAGCGTCTTCCAATTTGTGGTCACCACTCCAGAAAACTGAAACATGTCGCCTAGTGCGATATAAGTACACGTGAGTTTATCCGTTTGTAACTGGGTTATTATTTCGAGAGGTTCAATTGTGTTCAGACTCAAATTTTCAGTTATAAAATTAGAAATATATCGTTCATTGTTTTTAGGTTGCTTAGGATATTATCACTGAAACTTGTGGTAAATACATTTTATTCTATTTTATGTTTTTTTCCACAATAACTTAAATTTTCTGCACATAAGTCAGTTACGTGGTCAGGTTCGGATTATCCCTGACTACTTTGTAGTATTGTAAAAAATACAAGGTATAGAAATACTTGCTGTTTAAAACATGGATTGAATGTTCATAATATGATATACCATGCATGCAAACATAAAAACATTGATAAGACTATTTTTTTCTACATTTCCCGTTGTTTCAAAATACACCATCATTTTCGTTGCCACACTTATTAAGTAATATTTTAAACAAAAAAAGAGGACAAACCTCCTGTTAATCATTTTTTAACTATAAGCAACTTTGAAAATAAGACTGCATCAATATGACGTATAATGTTTATCGCAAGCCATAATTATTTATCTATAATTAATGTACTAAAGGTTCAAGTTAGATTTGCGTCAAAGATCGAGCGTCATTTTCGTTACGGTTAACGGTTGCGACTTGGTGAGTATTGGGTAAATAAATATAATGTTTTACTGGAGCTGTTAAGTTTGCAATTAAGATATTCCATATTGATTTCATTTGCTTCAAACCTATAGGATATTTACTGCAGAGTCGCGAAAGTAAGAACTTTTCAATTTCGTGGTCATCATTTTCGTGGTGCTATGGGCCACGAAACTGATTAAAAGACCACGAAAAAGATGATTTTCCCTACAAGTAGAAAAAATACAGAACACTTTTTATAGAATATTTTCTGCTTTTTACAATGTAATCGTTTATGCCGTTATGCCGTCTTTACGAGACGTTACAATGGAAAACATAAAATATTAAATAAAAATCTTCTAATCTTCTTTTTTACTTACCTACATGACAATAATAAATACAGTTTTGCTGATAAAGTAAGTTTTCACACTTCTTATCATTAGTAACTGTTTGGGATCATCTGCAGCGTGACGTTAAATTGATGTAATCGGCATGAAAAGTACCGGACCGTTTAATAATTATATATCGATATTTCCGATATTGTTACTTTTATTCCTGCACTGATATATATATTATTATATTCCCGTGCAGGTCTACGGTAGACCCCAACGAAATTTTGTTACAACGAAACAACACAACAAAATGTTCCTCTAAATGACGTAGTTTTTTTAATATTTAGATATATACATTTCACACAATGTACGTGTGAAATAATTCTTGAAGATAGAGAGGTATTGAAAGCTGTTTTTGTTTGTGAGTTGAAGTTATTAATCTTACTTTAATCAAATAATTTCTAGATAGTATTTAAAAGGTTACATAGATGACAATTTGAAGTCGTCATTTTCGTGGTCAAGTTTTAATTTTTTTAATATATAGATATCGATCGTGTATTTCTGTTGATACCTGATTAATTAAATAATGCTTATTCGTTTTCTCATTATCATCGGATTTTCATTCAAATAGTACAATTATAACATTTAAAAATAAACAAAATGTTCTTTTTCGTGGTCATGGTGCTCATTTTCGTTACCGTTAAAATTTGAATTTTGCTTTTTTTAACCAAAATAAACTTTATCGATCTCTGATAATATAAAGTATGTTATCGGTATATACCCTTATGTTCAAAATAAAACAGACCACATCAAATTGTGTGTTTTTATTTCTGTAACATTTATCTTACACCTCAAATAATGACCCAACTAAGTAGTAACATGGCTCACAGTAGTTTGAAACCAAAAAAATGTTTGTTCAAAAATTATATTTTTATTTACTTTCTCTATCTAGTAGATAAGGCAATCTGTGCTTCACACATGTATTAGTATATTCATAGAGGTTGTGGGTAGATTATACGGCGTAATTGTCGGATATAGCTGCCACCGGATATTGGATGCCCTGAACACTGCCTACAGAGGTACTGCCTCGACCAATCATGTTCGAACCAGCTCTTGCCGAGAACTACAATAACATGTACAATGTACAATTTAAATGTATTTTTTCCCGACTATCCGGCGGTGTCAGGTTCAAAACCTAGCTTGGAACTTATGTACGAAATATCATTTGATATTTACCAGTCGCTTTTTGGTTAGGGAAATCCGGAGGAAACCGAACTAATCCTAAAAAGGCCTAGTTTACCCTCTGGGTTGGAAAGTCAGATCGCAGTCGCTTTCGTAAAACGAATGTCTACGACAAATCCTGGGATTAGTTGCCAAGCGGACCACAAGCTCCCATGAGCTGTGGCAAAATGCCGGGACAACCCACACCCCACAGTAACCACAACACAAGCCTTCTTGAGCTTAACGTGGGGCTCAGTCAATTTGTGTAAGAATGACCTGTAATATTTATTTATTCTAACTGTACTATTTCATTAATTCAAAGATAAACTCAGAATAGTAGGACATCTCATCTCACCCCGTAAATTGTTAGACAACACTTCTAAATTATAAATACTACTACCGCCCCATTTGTAATAAGAATATATTAGTTAGGTAGCAGTAGCCTATAAAAACCTCACCCCTCAGTCATACCTACTCACCCCAATCACAACTTCACCTAGATATTTTTCTAGCAGAAACAACATTTGCTTAGTGCTTGCTACAATAAAATTATCGACAATCCTGATGTCGATAAGTACATACCCCTTCAACGACGAGACGCACATTGTATTGGCTTACCTTACCTACACAATCACAATGTACACTTTTAATTTATAATTTATTTATATAAAAGTTATCTTAACTATGTAAAATATAACCTACTTTTAACGCACCCTATTACCCTATATTTGTCGTTGTATTGCCTGTCTGACGTTGAAGTGTTACTTATCGATAACAGGACTGTCGATGTTTTCTATTTTGTCAATCACTCAACAAATCGTTCGTGCTAGAAACATATCTAGGGTTGGCATAACACTCATAAGCCTCATAACCCAACTGCTCTAACTATCCTTGCTCACCCCATTTCTCGGAAATCTAAGGCTTTGATTGATATTTAATGAAATTAGGTTCCATTATAGACCAGTCCCGTGTCAAAATCCCAGGACCTTCACTTAGTGCTCATTTTTAGACATTGATTGATGAAGGATGACGTCTTTTCATGCTGTGATTTATCGACACATTTTCCTGACTTGGCCTGGGTGAAACTAATTAGAGAACACAAAAAAAAACTGGCTTAAAAGCAGTAAGGTATAAAAATATCTACCAAAGATGAAGTCATATTTGGGGGAGGCCTACGTCCAGCAGTGGACGACTTACCTCTATAATGATGATGATAAAAAAGCAGTCAATGCCTGAGGTTTAATGTACAGTTGCCATCAGATATATCGGAGCTGTAGAGGTCAAAAATATCTGAACACCTCTATTTTCAAGGCGATAACGTGCATGTTCAGATATTTGTGAGCATCGCCACAGCTCCGATATATCTGATGGCGACTGTACTCTAATGTAATATAACAAATTAAAACAGGTTGCCTTCGGGCTGGTGGAGCCTGAAAACAAGGCATGACATAAAATTCTTAGGTGGAGCGTATTACGAGTATTTTAAACATTATTTTTTCTTAATCAAAAATTATAATTATTTTTCAGAAGTAGAAAAAAAAATGCTTACAATTTGGTCACCGTACTAAATGTGGCGTCTTGTCACTTCCCATACCGCGTGTGTCCAAAGGTATAGAGTGACCATGATTTGGTTATAATATTATAATTGAAAAATAAGATAAGATAATTTAAGTTGTTTTGACCAAGTCCTGCCTTAAGATAATATTGTATCCTAAACCGTGGTATATACATAATTATCACCTAAAGCTATAAAACCAATAGCAAATGATATTCGAATATACCGTCATGTTCATGCCAAATAGGTATTAGCCTTGTCGATTCGACGAGGATTTGTGTGACAGACGCGTTGGTATTACAGTAATATACACAGCGCCATTAATATAAATGTGACGTAACCTTTAGATTAACACGGTCAATGATCTACCTACATGTGGATATTTACTGCTGGACATAGGACTCCCCCAAACCTAAGCAATGAAAAAAAAATGCGACCCCCAAACCCAAGCAATACATTGCAGCGACGGTGGCAAACAAGCACACGGCCCGCCTCATCAGGCGGTCCATTGGTGTGGTAACTGCTTACCATCGTAAGCAGTTCCACACCAATGGACGGCTGCAACTCCAGAGGATTCACATGTACGTTGCCTACCCTTAAAGCTGTTAGAGCTCTGGGAACTTTACTCACCATCAGGAACACAACACTACATACCTGAAAGGTAGCAGTGCTATTATGGTCTTCTGTAAGGAGGAGGTACTTCCCCAGTTGGGCTTCTGCAGACTCAAGCGTGATGGTGCTTTGCTGTGCTTTCAGGTATGTAGTGATGTGTTCCTGATGGTGAGTAAGGTTCCCAGAGCTCCAACCCCCTTAAAGGCTGGCAACGCGCTTGTGACTCCCCTAGTGTCCCATGGGCGACGGTAATTGCTTACCACCGTCTGCTCGTTTGCCGTCTATGTCATAAAAAAAGGCTTACGACGCATTTTATTTGCATTTTTCAGATCATGGGACCTTTGGGATATGTGATCAGGAAATTAATCGTGAACCACGTTAATTTCAGATCTGTAAAACACCACTGGCAATCCGATAAAGAATTCTTAATGCCTTCATTACATGATGCTCAAGTTGTGTTGTATCAAAGTTTGCAAGATACTAAAACAATTGTATTGTTGTAATACCTACGGATTCAGAACATCTTGGGCAGTGCTCAAATATCACACCGGGAGTTGAGTGCAAAGTTTTTGGTAGCACAAATTATAAGATTACAGCGGTAGACGAACTACTTGCGGATATTTAAATTGAAAGAAAAAAAGAAAAAATTGACTCGCAGCGGGACTCGAACCCACAACCACTGGATAACTAGCCCAATGCACTACCAATTGTGCTATACGAGTACCGCTTGGACTCGTCAAATTTTTCTGTTATCCTTCCTGGTATACGTCATTACGGGTAGCGACATCTACCGAAGAGTATTGAACCCTTTTTACGGCATCGAAGTCTCAAATTTAGATTGAGAATTCATCGATAACAATGTGCTACCCCTTACTAAATTGTTTTTATATTAAGCAGAAACGTCTGCTAGCATATAATAGATATTTAAATCAAAAGAAAAATAGAAAAAAATTGACTCGCAGCGGGACTCGAACCCACAACCACTTGATTTTTCTATTTCTGGAAATTTTTCTATTTTTCTTTCGATTATAAAAACTTTCGAAATATAAAAACGAATTACTTGCGGATTTTTTTTGTCACCCCTCATCTTTTTACCTATGAATGACGTCCAACCGAGGAACAATTTCTGAGTGTCGAGGTTAAATGCCATACTTGGTAGGAGGTTTAGAGATTACAGTGTACTCCTCAACTGTAAGTGTTACTAATTCTTGTCCTCTGGTGGTTGTTTTAGTAACAATACGAGCACACCCGGATTAGTTCTATGAGAGGTAGGGCACAGCGATGGTCCTCACGCTTGAATCTGGGGCAGTCCAACTGGGGAAGTACCTTCTCCTTACAGAAGACCACAGCCATAATAGCACTGCTACCTTTCAGGTAGATAGTGTTGTGTTCCTGATGGTGAGTAAGGTTCCCAGAGCTCCTACTCCACTTAAAGGCCGGCAACGCGCTTGTGACTCCCCTGGTGTTTCGGGTGCCCATGGGCATCGGTAATTCCTTACCACTAGGCAATCAGTCTGCTCGTTTGCCGCCTATGTTATAAAAAAAAATAGAAGATATTTTGCCTTGTGGTGCCGGCTGCGAAATAGCCCCCATCTCCTCCCGCAGGTGTTATAAGAGGCGGCAAAGGGAAAAATCGACAAACGGGCAGCAGCGTCATTCAACGCTGAACAGCTATAGCGGTCGCCAAACAGCCTGCCAAGCGTGGCGACTATGGCTCCTCCTCATATTTGGAGGATGCCAATCTCTAGCAGTGGGCATCTTAGGCTGAAATAACGATGAAAATATATTTTTGAATCCTTCAATTATGTCCAAACGCTGCAGTTTCTATCTTAGGCCAGGGCATTAGTGTCCATTTGCATACGCCTTCCTGCATGCTTTTAGTTCTCAACAGCGAAGTACTATTAGTTTCTTAATGACAGCCTTAGTGCTAAGAGTGTGTAGCATGCATTGTTCATGCAAATTTTTAATTTATTTATTGAGGAGAAAAATGTAACTCACCATTACAGTATACATCAATGCGCTGAGAAACTAAGCATACACATATGAAATACATAATCAAATAATTAAAAAAATAAATATGGATGGCCTATCATCCATCAACTTACAAAACCTCAAGCATTAACGGCACACAGCCGTCCATCTCCAAGCAAACAGGTCACATTCAGGTGATGATGTCAGAAGCGCATTGAGGAGTGTTAACGCACGCGGAAGCGGCGAGTTTGCTCGCGATACCGTGCGTGCAGCCGGCACTGCTAATAGTGAGTGAGAACGAGGCCTCAAACTTTAATATTTACACCAAGAAATTGTTTTTTATTAAGCAGAACCGTCTACTAGCGAATATCATCGATATTTAAATCGAAAGAGAAATGGAAAAATTTGACTCGTAGCGGGACTGGAACCCACAACCACTAGATCACTAGCCCAGTGCAATACCAATTGTGCTATATGAGTACCGCTAGGACTTGTCAATTTTTCGTAGTATATTCACCCGTAATGACGTAAGTTTTCTATTTTATTCTTCCAGGTATACGTCATTACGGGTGAATATAACCAAGTCCAAGCGGCACTCGTATAGCACAATTGGTAGTGCACTGGGCTAGTGATCCAGTGGTTGTGGGTTCGAGTCCCGCTACGAATATTTTTTTTCTATTCTTCTTTCCATTTAAATATCGATTTACAACAAGAATCATCAGTCGATTGCTAGACATAGGCCTCCCTCAAATATGACTTGTGTCGTGGGGGGTTGGTGATCGCAGTAGTTGTAGATTGGGTTTCGACGGACGCTGCTGCCGTCGGTTTATTGCCTTTGTCGCCTCTTACGACACCCACGGGAGGAGATGGGTGGTGCTATTATAGTCACCCGGTATACACGGC
This sequence comes from Grapholita molesta, assembly GCA_022674325.2. Classification (NCBI taxonomy): domain Eukaryota; kingdom Metazoa; phylum Arthropoda; class Insecta; order Lepidoptera; family Tortricidae; genus Grapholita; species Grapholita molesta. The sequence continues at coordinate 1,264,141 of CP053122.2, read as the reverse complement.
GAACTTTACATTGAATACTTATTCTACAGTTTACTATTCAACAAATAATTGTCAAAATACGGGTGAAATGATGATGATGTAAAAGTTTTAATGTAAGAGCCTGGACAGAGAGTACCGTTTTGTACCGTTTGGCGTAGAGACGCTAGATCCACTGTCCTAGCGGGCACAAACTTTTTGCAGAAATCGCCTGGTCGACGTAACTGGTAACCGAAGAGCTGGCGGCTTCCTCGCACAACGTATCAGCATTGCGATACGACGAGGAAATGCCACCAGCATCCTTGGTACGATGTTTCAAGGGCCTTTTTTAGATTTAATGCAATAACTAACTCGTAGTTTTTATAATATTGCAATTTTTTTTTGTTTATGACATAGGCGGCAAACGAGCAGACGCATTGCCTGGTAGTAAGCAATTACCGTCTCCCATGGGCACCCGCAACACCAGATGAGTCACAAGCGCGTTGCCGGCCTTTAAGTGGGGTTGGAGCTCTGGGAACCTTACTCACCATCAGGAACACAGCAATACATACCTGAAAGGTAGCAGTGCTGTTATGGCTGTGGTCTTCTGTAAGGAGGAGGTGCTTCCCCAGTTGGGCTGCCCCAGATTCAAGCGTGATGGTCATCGCTGTGCCCTACCTCTCATTGTTGGACGTAGTTTAAGGACATACCCGGGTCCTAAAGTTTTGTAAATAAATTTGCTTCATAAGTTAATATAAAATAAATAAAGGACAACTTACGGATGAAATGCTGATGATGTTTATGTTCAATAAAGTTAATTCTGAACGCTTTATAAAGTAAAGTTTACATATAATTAAATACTAATTTATCCTCTTTTACACAAAGCTTATAGCCTGTACAAAATAAGCACGAAATAGAAAGGCGGCGATTAAACCCTGGGCCAGAAATGAAATTACCGACCGGGCCGGCAATGGCGTATAAATAGGTTACTTCGGTATTTTCTACAAAATGAGAGGACTTATCAATAAATTATGTTAGGTTTTCCTGTAACGAGATATTAAATCCTGTACTATAACTACTAGGTCGTCCACCCACAAGATGGACAGACGACCTCGTAAAGTTTATTCATCCTTACTTGTCTTATCATGTAAACAAACACTTCTCGAAGACGTTTCTCTGGAATCACACAGTACTCATCACTAAAATGTCGTTGTATACTTACAGAAACTTACAATCTGTTGAAATGAACCAAATAACCACGGAAAAATATCATTTCGAATAAGATTTTCATGAATAAACGCAGTAAAGAACGAATCACCTCAAAAACGTCAGACATTGAGAAGTTATATTGTGTATGTATCGTATTGTCGACAATGACAACTTATCGAAAATATCGTTATGAATAATATGTTAATAAAAATAAATTGAATGCATTTACAATGTGTTTCTAGTTACTATAGTCAACATCTTTGACGTCGCATTTGTTTACATGACAAGACAAGTAAGGATGAATAGACTTTAGGCCTGCCCCAAAAAGTTACGCCACGACGAGGTCGTCTATACATCTTGTGGGTGGATGTCCTACGTAGTTATAGTATTTAATATCTCGTTCCATTTCAGCCGTATGGACCACCCACGCACTGCTGAACATAGGCCTCCCACATTGTAGCAGTGGACTTTCATCGTCTGACAAGACGAAGGTAGTCCACTGCTACATAATAGTCTATTCATAGTATAGTCTATTCTACATATAGTCATTTCATCTGGTAGGAAAGAGGATGACTAGATACATAGGCCTTTCCATTTAACTAGACGGAGCGTGCTAATAATAATACCACGATCGAAATGGATGGTATTATGTAACTTTCCATTGGTATGGCAGAGACGGCGCTATTTTCGTCCGCCCTTGTCATAGTCTCACATATTTTTGTTTCCCTCCAAACTGTCAAAGTTGGAGGGGAACAAATACAATCGGAGTTTTCTTGGGTCTTCAACCAAAGTTGCGGTAATTACAGAATAAGCTAATATTTTTGTTTTAAAGAATGTCCTGTAAAGCAAAACTAAAGTGAATTGTTACGTTTTGTGCTACAAAAGCCAGAATATCTTTGTTCCTTACTGGCGCTCGCGGATGCGTTCTCCAGTCATTGTTCCTCGTACACTAGATTTTTATCTAAGTATCGGCTACTTTTTCACACTAATTATGTTTGATTAGTGTGAAAACATAGCCGATACTTCCACGGCTCCAATAACTCTGGAAACTCAGATTGCCAGCTGCCGCCGACAGCGACTTAATTAACTAAATTCTGAGCCCTTTCTGTTAATGCAGAATTGCAACTGCAACTTCTGCAGAACTTCCGATGAACTGCTTTTACAACTAACGGTACGATACTTGATGCGCCAACGGTAGCGTTTTTGACGTATTTTTTTTGTTTACAATACATACAAACATTTCAGCCGTATGCAGTCCACTGCTGGACATAGGCCTCCCACAATGACTTGTATCATCTTGGGGGTAGTTGCCATAATCGCCACGCTTGGCAGGCGAGTTGGCGACCGCAGTAGCTGCAGATTTTGTCTTGACGGACGAATTCCGAATATACATATTAACGCGAGCATCGTTCCATCCAGCAATTTGTTGCGAGAAGACTATTTTTAAACGCCCGTCGACATCATGTAGTCTTCCTGGGCCGAGTCTTTTTTTTAAATGACGAAGCCGACAAACGAGCAGACGGATTGGCTGATTGTAAGCAATTACCGTCGTCCATAGGCACCCGCAACACCAGAGGAGTCACAAGCATGTTGCCGGCCTTTAAGGGGGGTTGGAGCTCTAGGAACCTTACTCACCATCAGAACAAACTTCATACCTGAAAGGTAGCAGTGCTATTATGGCTGTAGTCTTCTGTAAGGAGGAGGTACTTCCCCAGTTGGGCGTCTCCAGAATCAAGCGTGATGGTACGTCGCTGTGCCCTACCTCTCATTGTTGGACGTAGTTTAAGGACATACCCGGGTCCGGGGTTTTTCACTAACTGTAACGGCCGTCACATGACCGGCCTGAGCCCGGGCTGACCGGCTCGGAGGGCTCGGTGATCACGTGATACATTCCATACAGAATGTAGCGACGGTGGCCTAGGCTCGGCGACGGGCCGCTCTAACGTGAGGCAACCTTTTGTTGACTCCATAGCGACGGAGAGTGTAAACGGGCCCAAAGCTACAACTTTTCTATTAGTAACAAGTCTTTGGAAACTAGGTATTTACAAGAACCGGGAATACTTCCAGTAGACAGTAATTACAAACTCAAGTTTTATTTCAGCGTTGAGGTGATGTTGAACCGGTTTTATTTGACGACCGGTCTGGCCTACTGGGTAGTGACCCTGCCTATGGCTCCAATGGCCCTGGGTTCAACTCCCAGTCAGGGCATCTATTTTTGTGATGAGCACAGATATTTGTTTCTGAGTCATGGGTGTTTTCTATGTATTTAAGTATTTATATTTATCTATCTTTTATATATATCGTTGTCTAGTACCTACCTACAACACAAGCCGTACTGAGCTTACCGTAGTAATAGGTCGATTTGTGTAAGATTGTCCCGAAATATTTATTTATTTATTAGATAGTGTGTTGTGTTGATGTTTTTAGAGCTCTAGTTTCCTAGGATAGCAGTGCTGCCATGTAAGGTGCTAAGGAATGGTATTCGCTCCGTTCGTCTGTATTCCAGGAAAGATATAATTTGGGTCTTTTTAAAGCAAGAGTTAGGCTGTTACTGAACCAGCGTACTACACCCTGGATTTCGTCGACACTTACCATAAGGTGTGACTGAGGTCAAACCTTGTGTAATAATAATAAAGTTGCGGCAGTAACCATACTTCTTACATTTATAAATTTAAAATGACGGCACATCCTAGGAAACAAAAGTTTAAGTACCAAGATTACGCCATTTTGTTTTTGGTTGCCATTAGACGTCCACTGTGGACGTGGCCTCAAAACATGACTCGTATCATCTTATTTTTTATTATGCAGAAACGTCTGCTAGCGAATATCTTCGATATTAAAATCGAAAAACAAAATAGAAAAACCACCGCTTAGACTTGTCAAATCTTGCTATCTATTCCTCGTCGTATACGTTATCACGGGTGACGCGTGACGTGTAAACACATCTACCGCCAGCGTATTATAGTACATTGTGCATCGAGGATGGTAAGTAAGGTATAGTAAACGCGAGTCTATTAGAAGCCCGACGACGAAGTCGGAGGGCTTTTAATGACTCAAGTTTGTTATACACTTACCACCCGTGGTACACACAATGTTTTTCATCACATTTGCGAGGAAATAAAATAAATTCGTTGGTAAAATATTAGTTAGTACTTATGTAGGCTTAAAATCAAAATACACTTTGAAAACTACAATCAGACCGCATCCACTAAAAAATATTGTCAACAATGTCAACTTTTTTCAATGTCTTCCACAGATAATGTTAACAACTGCGTTTTCTTTTCGAATTTATCATCTTGCCAAATAGTATCAATTATCAAAATTAAATATAAAACAATTATTTTTAATAAATACTAAACATTAAATTGCAGTCAAATAGAATATAAAGATATGTTTTATACGTATTAAAAGTTGGTTGTAGCAAACTTTTGAAGAAATGAAATACACCTTGGCTGTTTGGAAACATCCTCAGTCCGAAGTGAAGTATGAGTTCTATATATTTTTAAAACTAAACTTAACAGCCCGTGTGAGCTAAATCGGCTATAACTGCTCTGTACTCTCGCAAGTAATCAACGCCATTGACGAGCAAGTGTGATGAAAAACACTTAACGGCATCGAAGTCTCAATTTCATCGATGAATTGGAAATTCATCGATAACAATGTGCTACCCCTTTCTAAATTATGTATATCATCTTGCTGTTGACATAATCACGCTTGTCAGACGGGTTGGCGATCGTTGTAGCTGGTGATTCTATTTCAACGGTTATATGTATAGACGAGAGGTCTGGCCTAGTGGGTTGGTATCCCTGCCTATGAAGCCGGGCTCAAATCCCAGTTAAGCATTGATTTGCAAATTACTTTGCTCTCTTGTAAATAAAATGAAAATTTGTTATCTGTTTTTAAATAATAAAAACCAATATTTCGAGCCAGCGCACAGTGATGCGAAAAATTATATTAACTGGTCTAATATAGTTAAAACTGTTACCCCTAGTATATTCCGATAATGACCTATATAAAATATTGAAAATATACAAGCACTTCGCTGTAATTTGTTTACGACTATAATTAATATTTGTACTTAAGTACATCGTGCCATTTATCTACATCGACTTATGAGATGTGTGTTATGCACTTTTAATGACATTTTATCGTCTATCGTGCCTGTCCGTCACTTTCACATTCACATACTTTTTAGAGCGTGACAGATATTGTGTAAAGTGATAAAAACCCGACCAGACTAGCCTAGCTAGACTAGCCATTAGACCATCTGTACATACCGTCAATCCGGGCTTTGTTGATAATATTAATAAGATCTAACTTCATAATGCCTTAATAATCCTTTTAAATAGCCTCTAGGCAAATGAGGTGCGAACCGCAGCGCCCCTAGTGGCGGCCGGTGTAATTAAAACCGACCGTAATTGTTATAGATAGGGGAATCCCCTGGACGCTACGGTACAATGTTACGCTATTGCTTTTCCCGTTAAAACATAGCCAGTATTTTAACTAATATAATAAATAATAATAAATAAATAAATATTTCGGGACCATCTAACACAAATCGACCTAGTCCTACGGTAAGCACAGTAAGGCTTGTGTTGTAGGTACAAGACGACGATATATATAATAGATAGATACGTATAAATACTTAAATACATAGAAAACACCCAGGACCCAGGAACAAATATCTGTGATCATCACACAAATGCCCTGACTGGGAATCGAACCCAGGACCATCGGTTTCATAGGCAGGATCACTAGGCCAGACCGGTCGTCAAAATAATAATAATCTCGGTCGGTAATATAAAGTGTATAAATCATTTTTTGGGCAATGTATTCATTTATATAACAAGTTACCTGATGATGCCTTAATATTACCCTTCCCAGTACTTAAGAATTACTTAAAAAAGTCTTTGATGTCTAAGGGCTATTACAGAGTAGAGGATTATTTGACAGACAAACATGCATGGCCCAAACCAGAAACTAACTAAGCCGCCTAGCAATTATTTCAACAATAGTATGTACTGCCAGATCATGTAAATGACACAGTTCAGGTAAGAAAGCATATTAAAGTATGTCTATTTTGTTAAGTTAAATTTGTTTATACATTATTATTTTTACTTTTATATTTTAGTATTTTCAGTTACAGTCTTGTAATAAACTGTTTGGTGTGTTTTTTTTAGGACTACGCATAATTATGTAAGTACTTAAGATTTGATGTATATAAATAATATAAATAAGTCCCGCCGTAGTTTCTTGTCGGTATCTTCTCGGGTCAGAGGTGTAGGATTTGAACCGGTGTAGATTTTTCTTTGACGTTCATAAGTGCATGTAATGTGCCTAAATTGAAAAATAATAGTACATTACTGCAGCCGCCGGGAAACAGGGGGTTGAAGGCTGAGTTGTATATACGGCCGACCGTAGGGAGGCCGGATAGTATACGAATCCTTCAAGACCGTTTCACGGCTAGGCATGTATAGTGCTTTTCTCAAACTAATGCAATGAAATAAATAAAAAAATACCACTGAACAAAACAGCTTCACGACATAAGTTTTTAAATTTTCCCTCCAATCCCGCTTTGTAGTATTTTTGCCTTCGATGTAATAATTAATGACTATCATTAATAGTCCGGCTATAATTACTATATACAACATTTAGAAAAACCACCAAAAAAGAATGCACTTACCTTTTAAATGATGGCGCTACGGCATCTGCCTTTGGCGGTACACAATAACAAAATATAGATAAATAAAACCGGGCCCAGTTAGATTATTAAATTTTTATACATCCGTAACACTATATCTAAGTCACAAAAGCATTGAATCACACCATTTACCACTATTTAGTCTTAATAAACAGAGTTTTACACGCCGAGAAACTTTTCCATTCCGTCATTATTAAAACAAGTAAAAGTGTCCTGTGATTGGTTGACTCAAAAATGCGTTCAAAAACGCGCATGCGTGGAGTAGTGTTTGGTGTTGCCAATACAATTTTAAAATTGAGAGCATGAATAATAAATATAATAATGTAATACCTGATGATATGAATATTCATTTACATGATAAATAAAATAAATCTCTTCATACCATTTCGTCTGAAATAAGCGAGATTATTTTTTAGCCCGCTAATCATTTAGTCACTAAAAATGATAAAAAAATATAATTCAGCTGTTTGAACAGGCTTCATGAACACAGACGCCAGGTATACATAAAATTAAAAAAAAAATACTTCCCGGCCTAGGCCTTCAATTTTATATGAAATTCGTTACCTGTCCTCTGGAGTCGATCCGCCCTAAACGTGATACTTCGAAGCCTATTATGACGCACGTAACGAAAACATTTCATTGCATGTTTGAGAAAAGATCTTTTATCTTTTTTTTTTTTTTAGCTGTGCCCTGCGGTGTTACCCGCAGTTTATTAGGGAAAATACGTAGCCTATGTGTTAATCAGGGTGTCAGCTAACTCAAAATGGCTCCAGCCGTTTAGACGTGAAAAAGTAACATACATACACTCACAAACTTTCACCTTTATAATATTAGTGTAGATATTTGGTGGCGTACAAGCATATGGCTCACCTGCACCCATAGCATATAATCACTGCACTGCTGGACATAGGTCTCCCCCAAAGAGTCCCACAACGCTTGGGGGTAAATGCCATAATCGCACCGTTTGGTAAGCGGGTTGGCGATCGCAGTGTTACACAATCTGCCTTAGGACGTCCACTGCTGGACATCACCAAAATCAATTTTGCGACACCCGTTATCCATTGGAATCCCGCAATCCTTACCATATCGTTGGTCTACCTTGTGGGTGGTCTGCCCACGCCTTCCTGTATGTGGTCGCCACTTGAGAACCTTTATGCCCCAACGGTTCTACGTGTGCGTTTGAGTCTTAACTTACATAAAATATTTGACGGTGGCATACAAGTATACGGTCCGCCTGATGCATGACGTAGCATATCATCATCACCCTAATACGAGTATCTCCCCTGCTGGACATAGGCCTCGCCCAAAGCGACCCACTTAAGTTTAAATGCCATAATTGCCACGTACAGCAAGCGGGTTGGCCGTCTTAGCCGTAGTTTTAGGTCAATTCCAGGTTCGCAACTCTACCGCCCGTAGCCCGTAGCCCAACTCCTTAGGATTAAGGCTTTGATTTAAGGCTCTGAGCTCTAAGCACTGGAAGTATTACAACACTATACAAGATGAGGTTGATGAGATGAGGTTTTTTGGACCCGGGTATGTCCTTAAACTACGTCCAACACTGAGAGGTAGGGCACAGCGATGACCATCACGCTTGAATCTGGGGCAGCCCAACTGGGGAAGTACCTCCTCCTTACAGAAGACCACAGCCATAATAGCACTGCTACCTTTCAGGTATGTAGTGTTGTGTTCCTCATGGTGAGTAAGGTTCCCAGAGCTCCAACCCCCCTTAAAGGCCGGCAAAGCGCTTGTGACTCCTCTGGTGTTACGGGTGCCCATGGGCGACGGTAATTGCTTACCAACAGGCAATCCGTCTGCTCGTTTGCCGCCTATGTCATAAAAAAAATAAAAAAATAAAAATGAAAAGAAGAAGAGAAAAAAGAAGAAATAATGAATTAAATGTACAGGCAGACAACTTTTTTGTAACCCATCTTGTATTTCTGTTGTAGTCACAGTTCTAACCTAACTTAAACTTTCGGACATTCGGCCTCATTAAAAATATGCTAATATTTTTCGGACCAAGTAGTATTCTGCTAATAAAGAATTATGCTAAATAAATTCGGCAAAATTAACATTCAGGGTAAATAAACTATGCGAAACTTGGTATACGTATTAAAATTGGGTTGTTTATATGACAAAGGTGGTAAACGAGCAGACGGATTGCCTGATGGTAAGCAATTAACGTCGCCCATGAGCACCCGCAACACCATGGGAGTCACAAGCGCGTTGCCAGTCTTTAAAATAGGACGCTCTATGAGGACATGAGGGTCGTATTGGTACGAAAATATTGGACAAATTATGCCAAATAAAGGGAACCTAGGAAGCCTAAGTCCTGGTAGGTGACTGAATCAACTATTTAATTTTGTTGTTATTATTCTGTCCCATCAGCCAGTGGACAACTGAAGCATAGTTTACAAGAAATGCATACTACTGACGCGCTTGGTAGGTGACCCCTTATGGAAGGGACATGTAGCTTCTACAAATATCTATGTTTTGTGTATTTTGATGCAATTAAACTGTGGCTTGAAGAGTGACCCAGGGGAACGTATCCATGACAACGAGGGACAAATAGTTTATTGAGCCACGTAACTCTATGTCGATATACTGTGAGATTTAATTTCACTGTAGTCATTACCTGGTTGAGTCTTGTCGACTCCGAAAGTGAGATATTTTGGGAATATTCCCAAAACATTCAAGTTTATATAAACTTGAACACTATTTGTTGGAAATTTAATGGCGCCCTTAAAATTATTATGCTTACGGGGTCTATTATGCGGTTTTAGTTATGTGTGAATTGTTTACACAATTAAATTAAGCTAGTTTGTAGTTTTGTTAATTAATTTTATCTACATAAATATCATAAACCCTCTTTAATGCGTTCAAAATAGTAGTTTATGTATCTGTGCATAATGAAGGGCATTACAACAAGAGTGTGGGTTTATGAAACGAGCCGAAGGCGAGTTTCATAATAATATCACACGATTGTTACATACACTACTTTATCTACACACATATCATAAGTGTTTTAAGATGGGTTCAGGAACCGTAGGGAAATGACCTGCATCATTACTAGTGCTACTTGTAAATATTAAAAAGTCAACGAACAAAACAAATGACAGCTTGGAATGGCGGCGCCGGCGTTTCGTATTTCGTAACTCAGACAAATATTTTTTTAAACCATAGACAAGCGAATGAACTCCCTATTCTATTGTCACTCGAGTTCAACTGTCGTTCGATTTATATTAAAAAACGTAACGAATTGGCGTTTCGTATCAATGACAGTTTTAATATCTGTAGATACTAAAATTAACACCCCACATGAATTTGACAGCTGTTCCAAATTTAAACTCATAACCTACGGTTTTCAGTAGGTAATGTTAACATTACATCTCAATTCATTTCTGATGGTTGGTAATGCTGGTCATTGCCTACGGTTTCTGGAAGCATTTTAGAGCACTAATGATATGTTCGTAGATAAACTATATTACGACTTGCATAATATCAAACTCCTTCATTACAATAATTTTCTTATCTGTGAAAATTTTATAGCTCCATAATAAACAAAAAATCGACGTTATTATGACTTTAAAATTTCGAACGTCTCTGAAAAACAAATCAATTGGTTACTTACTATATAAACTCTATGAGAATTGGGATTGACTAGAATGTTCCTGAAATTAAAAAAAATACGGTTCCTTGCAAAAAGTTTTCATTTGACTCCATTACTAATGTTCATGTGGTCAACTGAGGATGTTGACCACATCGACATTAAGTTCCTCTTAAATTAAGTGTAAAACATCTGATTCCGCTTTTGGTTCCGATAAAACTACATTTAAAAGTTGAAATAGATGACAATATACTTAAGAAAAAGCGACAAGCACCTCCGGCGTTCGAGACGGGATTACTAGGTACTAAAAAAATCAAAGCAAATCAAAATATTTCATAAAAAATAATTTGATTTGTTTACTAGTTCTCGGACAAGGAACAAGACTCTATAGAGTCGGTACTTAGGATCTTTAGGCGTAGGGATGTGACGACCCCATCGCCCACTGGTTTTCTCCAGTGCAATCAGTCGACGCAGGGCAGCTTGTGGCGAGCTGTTGGAGAGTAACGACTCCTCGTACCTGAGTGCTCGGACAAGGAACAAGACTCTATAGAGTCGGGACTTAGGTTTATTATTATCTAAAGCGGATATTATCGTAATTTAACATTTGAACTTTTTAATCGCATATCTGTCATGAATGTCAAAATGGCATGCTTGAAACAGTTTTATGGTTATTTCTAAATATTTTAAATATTCCTTCACATATGGTGAACATTGAAAAATGTAATTAAATAATACTGTACATAATGCAAGTCTATAAATCTTGTTCTATTGCCGTGTTGCTGTTTTGCGATGACTTGTCCGAGCACTGGTTCTTACTTTCAAAACTACATTTGTTACATACAGGTAGTTATATAGTGTTGTGTTCCTGGTGGTGAGTATGAGTTCCCAGAGCTCCAACCCCCCCCCCCTCTTAAAGACCGGCAACGCGCTTGTGACTTGCGCTTGGAACTCCACTAATGTCTTTATCACTACAGGTAGTGATCTCTGAGGGTGAGGTGTTTAGTCACTCAGATAAATTGGACTCGTGGAGTTCAGAAATATCCGAATATTAGTGTAAACAGCAAACAATGTATGAAAAAGCAAACATCCATCGATACAAACTCTTAGTCTCCAAATTTTTATATCACAAAACATAATCAAACGAATTCGAATAACAGATGTTTCCTTCGACAAATGGATTCAAATCTAACATTATTTGTAATACTAACGACATGAAATTCAATCTCGCGCGTAACGAGCGCTTGTGAGCGAACACAGATATTTGTATAAAGGACGACTCACGTTACACCGTCACGTCACCTACACGTCGCCCTCCCGAGCCTTCCGTCAACCCACCGTGCCGGCACGAGCGGCCCGACACATGAATATTGACATTAACACGAGCGTCGTTCCATCCAGCCATTCGTGGCGAGTTCGATCGTCACATGCCCGTCGATATCGCGTGGACAGCACGTCGCCTTCCCATCACCGGGTCGATCCGAGTCTTTTCACGGTCGTTGCATGACCGGCTTGAGCCCGGGCCATGATTCTGAGGGCTCGGTATTCACGTGATTCATTCGGCATTCGTGTCCTCGGCTCGGCGACGGGCCGTTCTAACGTGAAATAACCTTAACTAGATCTCGTAAAAGATGTCTCGTCTCTAGCTCTCCTCCGTCTTTAGACATATATATGCTCGGTGTGGTTTTGAAGGATAAAAATCGGAACAAAGTGATACGTAAGAGAACTAAGGTGGCATAGCTAGCGAGTCTACAGTTATGCTCCGTGTGGCTTTGAGAGATAACAATTGGGACCAAGTGATCTACCACAGAACCAAGATGACATAGAATAGCTCTCATAAAGCCTTGAGGACTGTCGCGTGCTTGCTGGGTCTGTGTTTTACATGATACATTTTGGAGAGTGTGCACAGGAATTGCACGATTTAATTCCACCATCTCCATTCCACCTCCGGACGTCCAGGCGAGATGAGAGGTTTCATCCTTCGTTGTGAATATTCCATTCGTTCGCAGGAAGCGATTCGCTTCTGTCTTCCTAATGGACTGCTAAGGTATGGAATTCTTCTTCTTTTCTCTTCCTATGTATTCTCGGAAAGATATATGATAAACAAAAATGTTATCGATAAATTCTCAATGAAAATTGAGACGTTAAATGTTCAATACGCTGGTGGTAGATGTGTTGACACATCACCCGTGACGACGAGGGATAAATAGAAAAAAAATACAGGTCTAAGCGGTACTCGTATAGCACAATTGGTGGTGCACTGGGCTAGTGTTCCAGTGGTTGTGGGTTTGAGTCCCGCTGCAAGTCAATTTTTTTATATTTTTCTTACGATTTAAATATCGAAAATATTCGCTAGCAGACGTTTCTGCATAGTAAACAATAATTTAAAAACAAAAAATTAGGTTGAAGTGGCAATTGGCTAGCCACATGTTCAAATGATGGACTGAGAGGAGACAACGGGAGTTGCATAAGAGAACAGCGACTGGATACATAAAGTAGCAGACAGGGTTCTGTGGCGGGCACTGGGAGAGTATTTATTGTTTTTTTTTTTTTTTTTTATGACAAAAGGTGGCAAACGAGCAGACGGATTGCCTGATGGTAAGCAATTACCGTCACCCATGGGCACCCGCAACACCAGGGGAGTCACAAGCGCGTTGCCCACCTTTAAGGGGGGTTGGAGCTCTGGGAACCTTACTCACCATCAGGAACACAACACTACATACCTGAAAGGTAGCAGTGCTATTATGGCTCTGGTTTTCTGTAAGGAGGAGGTACTTCCCCAGTTGGGCTTCTCCAGATTCGAACATGATGGTACTTCGCTGTGCCCTACCTCTCATTGTTGGACGTAGTTTAAGGACATACCCGGGTTCATGTTGGCCACAGACAGCGTATATGTCTGTGGAAAGAATGGATGGAAATTATCGAATGGAATGAGTGAGCGAATCTGAATGACCGATTGTTGATGAGATTAAATCTGGAATTTTATCGGTCAAATATAAACTTGGTATTTGATACTTATATTTCTAGAAATGGTTTTTCACCACTATTAGCCGTGGAAGTCCACTGCTGGACATCGGCCTACCCAAAGCGATCCACTGTGACCGGTTTTGAGCCACTTGCATCCAGTGGATTCCCGTGATCTTTACCATGTCGGCCCAGCTTGTCGGGGCCCACGCTGCGCCTTCCGGTACATGGTCCCCAAATCCATCGGTTCACGTGCAATGCACCACACCTACTGCTATTTAAGTTCAGCAATCCGGAGAGTTTTATCTGTTGCGAATGACTTCATTTCTGATGGTGATTTTTTTATACAGCGACGGTCGCAAACGAGCATACGGCCCGCCTGATGATAAGCAGTTACCATAGCTTATGGACTTCAGAGGATTCACATGCGCGTTGCCTACCCTTTATGAACGTATATACTTTTTTTGAAGAACCTCATAATGTAGTCCCTAAGGAAATCCTCGGCAGGGAGTTAATTAAGAGTGATTGTATTTATTTGTTTTTATCTTCATTTTTTTTAGAATTATATAATTAAGTTACGTAATTACACGTGTAAGCTATGTTCAAAGTAGGCTTTAACGAAGACATTTCCTTGAAACGTAAATATTAGCAATAAACAGGTAAAATGCCCGTAAGAAGGGTTACGAGCCAGTAACGTAGGATGTGCCGTAGAATACGTTTACGTCTAAAATCTGCCACGTACGTTGAAACTGCAAGCTAAGAGGAAGGCTATAGAATAGGCGTATTAAAAAAAAATATTTTTTAATAATAATTATGATTGACTGAGGCGGAAATGGAGAATATTTCAAAATCATATTTCGAGAGTTGCGTGGTCAAACCCGATAAGTCGAGTAAATGGGATTTTGAATTTAGAACTATACGTGAATTACGTAAGATTGTTACTTCAATGAAATATCATATCGATTTATCGGGTTTGACCACCCAACCCTCGATTTAATACCGGACTAAAGTCGCTGTAAAAATTATTAATCAAAACATCAGGTCAAAAGCTTGTTTTATTAACTCAACACACTTTAAATTATTATGGATATAACGTAGCTTTACAATGCGAGTATATGACCTTCTGGTTTAGTCGGGTTTCCTCACCATGTACCTTCACCGAAAAGCATTTGGTAAATATCAAATGATATTTCGTACATAACTTGTTACCAAATTTCTGTAGACTTTCGGTAACAAAAAAGAAAAGTTCCATACAAACTTTATGGGACATTTTGGGAAATATGGTAGATCTTGCTAAGCATCATTTGCCTATCAGTCTACCGATTTTAATCAAAATCGACGACGTGATCCAAATGTACAAACTTTTTAAGAAATGCTCTGGTATGAGCCGGGGTTTGAACCTGCAACCTCTGTGCAAGTCCCACGCTCTTACCGCTAGGCTACCAGCGCTCTCCTACCTAAACGGGATAAAAATAAACATATTTTTATCCCATTTCTCCTGGCCCCGCAGTCACGGCAACACAGTAACCCGTCAAGTGTCGCGTGACGCCTCCAACCCCTACATAAACCGTTTTACAACCCATAACCCCCACACGATTTGCAGATTCGCGCGATCCATATTTTTACACCGACCACAGACTACTTGTGCCGCTATATCTTTAGAACTTTTTGTGACAAATACGAGACGATGGGTGTCAGCAGCAATACACGACGACCTGTCTGGCCTAGTGGGTAGTGACCCTGCCTATGAAGCCGATGGTTTTGAGTTCGAATCCCAGTCAGGGCAATTATTTGTGTGATGAGCACAGAGTCATGGGTGTTTTCTGTGTACCTATTTAAGTATGTATATGTATTTATCTATATATCGTCGTCTAGTACCTACAACACAAGCCTTACTGAGCTTACCGTAGGACTAGGTCGATTTGTGTAAGATTGTTCCGAAATATTCTGAAATGCTATTTATTTAATACAGAATAGCATAGCAAAAAAATTGATTACAGACAAAGTGAAAGCATTTTTTCTGTTCTCTTAAATGTCAATAGAAGATTTATGCACAGAAAAACAATATGAAAATAGATTTTTAATATTATAACTTAGCGTAATCAGCCTTACATTCTAGCGAGGAAAGGATGCCAGCGCCTTCGGTAGCATGCCGCAGGATCCTTTTCAAAGTTAGTTTTATTTAAGAACAAATCAAATATTTTTTTATCAATTAATTTGATTTGCTTACATTTTTATGTGGTAACACTACTATATAATGTAATTCAAACTATTGTAAGCCATGTTACTACTACTTAGTTATAAGCGCATAAACTCACGTGTATTATATCGCACTAGGCGACATGTGTCGGGTAAGCTCTGGTGCCCATTTTCAAGCGGAGGACACACCGCTCGCGTTGAGGGTGTATCACTCACTGCTGTCCGCTGCCTTGCACGGCGTTGCACATGCATAATTACACGTGCGTTTATTCGTTTGTAACTAAGTAGTAGTAGTAACAGTTTTAACCCTTTGAACGCCAAGAACCCCTTAAGGGGTCGCGTGATGTCGTGCCTACCACGCCACCGACCACTAAAGTGGTTATGACGGACGCTGTCAAATATTTTTTTCTGCTGATCGGTGAGGTTTATTTCACATTTCGACACGTAGGGAAAACCGTTGAAAAGCTTAAGTATATTGTTGCTGTGTCTAATTCAATTCGTGGTCTGTGGTGAAATACATTTTTTTACAATCCCCTCGTAACTTTTATTGACACGACAATACGAGGCGATGGCTCTTTTTCAATCCTCATGACATAAAACCCTCCAATTGGAGGACACATCAACCGTTAAATGCCTGTAAATGGATCTATATTTGTTTAGATTCAATAGGCGTAACCCCGAAATTCCATCATTACATGCATACATTTCAGCTGTATGCAGTCCACTGCTGGACATAGGCTTCCCACAAATATGACTTGTATCATCTTGGGGGGTAACTAGTTGCCATAGTCGCCACGCTTGGCAGGCGGGTTGGCGACTGCAGTAGCTGTATAATGGGTGGCGACGGACGCTGCCCATCCGTCGGTTTTTCCCAATGTCGCCTCTTACGACGCCTGCGGGAGGAGATGGGGTGGTTATTCTAGTCAGCCGGCACCACACGTCTACCTTATAAACCTTACAGCAGTTACTTAAAATGTGATCGTTTCCATAGTATGTCAATTTGAACTTACCTCAGCAGTATCAATCGTGAACATCCACCGCAACAGAAACCTAGAGCCGCCTAGAACGCAACAGGGAGCGGTTTCAGAGCATGCTAGCGAGCGATCATGGATTATGGGTTTATACCCATAATCCATGATCGCTACGCTTGGTAAACGGGTTGGCGATAGCAGTATATTCCACCGTTCAAATCAAATCTACTACCCCTCCTACTTATTTGCAGTTAAGGGGTAATACCTGAGTATAACAATAGGTAATCTATTATCACCTTACATTAATACGGTCGGGCCTAGCTGAGTTTCTCGCTGGAGTCTTCTCAAGGAAGAGTTAGTGAACCAGCGACAAACCTCCCTTTATCTCGACCCACACACCACTCAGATTCAGTTGAGACCGTCTCAACCAATCTCGCTGGAAGCGTAAACTCAGTAGGAAGTATTCCAGTAGTACAAATAAAGTCTAGTGCAGAAGGGTTCTTAGAGAAATTGTAGTAACCATTTTCCTAAAAACAACAACCAATCGAAGATTTCTTTTTAAGGAAATGTGAGCTATAGAGTGGATAGCAGCTAACTATTTGATGCTTGCAATCAGGTTAATAAACGTTCAAAAAAGAGGAATGGACACTGAAAAAGTCATCTTGCTAAGTGTGGTGTTCAGCGAATGATCATCTCGCACAAATCTGGAGGAGCCAGACTGGGGAAGTACCTCCTAACAGAAAACCACAACCCCACAATTTTGCTGTTTCGGCTGAACACAAGCCAGTCGCGAACGAAGCCATTCGCTTCTACCTTCCTAATGCGGACTGCTAAGGAATGGAATTCGCTCCTTTCGTCTGTATTCCCGGAAAGATATAATTTGGGTCTTTTCAAGGCAAGAATAGGCTGTTACTGAACCGGTGTAATATACCCTCGACCTCGTCGACACTTACCATCAGGTCTGACTTAGGTCAAACGCTGGTTAGTCTTGTATAAACAAAAATATATCGCCGGAGAGCTCTTAATAGATAGGCAAGAAGCTTAAATCTTTTGTAGTTACGGGTTACAGACTATGCTCTCTTCCACCGTCTTAGTACAAAAAATAATATAAATAGAGATTGTTTCTTTATGATTTCATACTTTACTTTGAGACCATAAAAAGTGTACGGACGCAGTTTGCCGCTGAGCATCTATTACAAACAAGCAACAATTTTAAAGTCTAGTTTATGGAACGAAATTAGTTTTTCTTTGGAATTACTTTACCCTGATTTTTAAAACGCTCAACAAAAACTCATGAATTGTAAAGACTAAAGCAAAACTCTGGAATAAATTGTCGTGTGCGGTATTTCCGGACCGATATGACATCCAAACCTTCAAGAAAAGAGCGTATAGGGACCTTAAAGGCCGGCAACGTACTTGTGACTCCTCTGGTGTTGCGAGTGTCCATGGGCGGCGGTAGTTGCTTACCATCAGGCAATCCGTATGCTCGTTTGCCTCCTATATCATAAAAAAATAAATAAGAGACCAGTCTTGTAATTAACACTTCAGGGTGTTTTTCTATCAGCATATAACAAATAAGAAAATCAAATCATCTTAAGCGTTGACCCGGCATTTTTCCATGACTCATGGGAGGCTGGGGTCCCCTTGGCAACTAATTCCAGGATTTGGCGTAGACACTAGTTTTCACGAAAGCGACTGCCATCTGACCTTCCAACCCAGAGGGTAAACTAGGCCTTATTGGGACTAGTCAGGTTTCATCACCAAGTTTTCCTTCACCGAAAAGCGACTGGTAAATATCAAATGATAATTCGCACATAAGTTCCGAAAAACTCATTGGTAGAAACCAGGGTTTGAATTTGCGACCTCTGGATTACTAGTCGGACACTCTTACCGCTAGATCACCAGCGTTCTCCTACTAATTGATCAAGTGTCAACTGTCAACGAACAAAAAAATACAAATCAAAACGTGTCACCAATTCGGGTCAACTCTGACCTCTAAACAAAGTGTCGATCTAAATCGGAAACCAAACTTCAGAGCCGTCGCCTTGATTTAGGGGTCTGAATTATGGGGACCGGACCCTCATTTGTCACGGTATTTCCCTTAACCACGGATAAACAACGCGATAAATGGAGTCATCAGTTTGGGGGTCTAATTCGAAAATATGTCTGAGGCCAGTGTAATGTGACCTTAGATTTTTTTTTATGACATCGGCGGCAAACGAACAGACGGATTGCCTGGTGGTAAGCAATTACCGTCGCCCATGGGGACCCGCAACACCAAGGGAGTCACAAGCGCGTTGCCGGCCTTTAATGGGGGTTGGAGCTCTGGGAACCTTACTCACCATCAGGAACACAACACTACATACCTGAAAGGTATCAGTGCTATTATGGCTGTGGTCTTCTGTAAGGAGGAGGTACTTCCCCAGTTGGGCTTCTCCAGACTCAAGCGTGATAGTCATCGCTGTGCCCTTCTTCTCATAAATAATTAATTGAAAATAGATGACATATACAAGAAAAAGCGATGAGGACCTCCGGTGTTTGAGGTGGGATTTGAACCCGCATCTCCAGCTATCGCGATAGCTCTCTGACGGTTACCTTATCGACACGTATATACTCGTAATGAATAAATAAATAAATATTTTGTGACAGTCTTACACAAATCGACCTAGTCCTACTAGCTCAGTAAGGGTTGTTTCACACGGACCACAACCACACCACGTCGCAGCGTCAAAATGTGGTCACGCAGTGGTTACGTGTGAATTGTGTAGTTGCTGGCCGTTGCCACAGACGTGGTCGATAATGACTGCAAAATGTGGTACGTGTGAATTGTACTATTTATTTCTAATACAAAATTTGCACCTGACCACGTGGTCGCGCTTGTCGCGTGGTTGTGGTTGTCGCGTGGTTGTGGTTCGTGTGAAATGACCCTAAGGCTTGTGTTGTAGGACCTAGACGACGATATACATATTTAAAAAATAGATACATATAAATACTTAAATACATAGTAAACACCCATGACTCAGGAACAAAATATCTGTGCTCATCTCAAATAAATGCCCTAACTGGGATTCGAACCCAGGACCATCGGCTTCATAGGCTGGGTCACTACCCACACAGCCACTGTCGTCTCATTATTTCTAACTTTCCAAACCTTTATCGTGAAAGTTGCGACTTTTTCCATTTTTCATAAATCAAAAAGTTTTTTGTATAATTAGATAAAATTGATACCTTCGTCATACCTTCATCAAGCTTCAGAACTCTCAAGACTAATTAACGTATAATGAAGTAACTTTTCAGTAGGTATGCATTAATCTGTAAAATTAAAATGTATGAATTGACTTATTTGTAAGGAAAAAGATTAAAATAATATTTTATCTACGTACATATCATAAGTGCTCTAAAATGCGTCCAGAAACCGTAGGCAATGACCAGCATTACCAACCATCAGAAATTAATGGAGATGTAATGTTAACATTACCTACTGAAATCCGTAGGTTATGAGTTTAAATTTGGAACAGCTGTCAAATTCAAGTGGGGTGTCTATTCTAGTATCTAAAGATATTAAAACAGTCATTGATATGAAACGCCAATTCGTTATGTTTTTTTATTATAAATCGAACGACATTTGAACTCGAGTGATAATAGAATAGGAAGTTCATTCGCTTGTCTATGGTATTAAAAAAATATTTGACTGAGATACGAAATACGCAACGCCGCCATTTCAAGCTGTCATTTGTTTTGTTCGTTGACTTTTTGATGTTTCAAGTAACACTAGTAATAATGCAGGTCATGTCCCTACGGTTCCTGAACCCATCTCAAAACACTTATGATATGTGTGTAGATAAAGTAGTGTATGTTAACCTACATACCTATGTAACATAATATAACCTTTTTATGATGCGTTCGGAAACCACAAATACACCAGATGTAATGTAAGATTGTCTCAAAATATTTACATTTCAGCCGTATGCAGTCCACTTCTGAACATAGGCCTCCTACAAATATGAGTTGTACCATCTTCGGGGCAGTTGCCATAGTAGCCACGCTTGGCAGGCGGGTTGGAGGCCGCAATAGCTGTAGATTGGGTTTCGACGGACGCTGCAGCCAGTCCGTAGGATATTTTCCTTTGTCGCCTCTTACGATACCCGCGGGAGGAGATAGGGTGATGCTATCCTAGTCAGCTGGCATCACACGGTTTGTTTTATATATAAATATTTATTTGTTTTGATTTGAATAAATATACATAGAGAGGGACTCCCTCCCACGAGATGGGATGACGATGTGCGAAAGTTTACTGTCAGATGGTGGATGCGGTATGCTGAAGACAGGGCGCTATGGCGCTCCTTCGAGGAGGGCTAGGCCCAGCACTGGACTATAACCTGATGATGACGATGAAATAAAAAAGAAAATTGCGTTTTTAACATAATTCCCACTTAATCACTTGTAGGTAAAGGGTTAAAGTGGTGCCATCCATAAATTACGGGCCCCTTTCTCTCTAAAATGGACCCACTTATAAACTGGTCAAAGTGTGTACGGGACAACTAACGGGAGGGTTCCGCATTTTTACACATAAAGATAAAGTACAGAAAGGATATGTGTAAGCATTTTTTTATTCTATTTATTTAAATTTTATTGTACGATATAGGTAGTATTAATTAATGCATAGAAACAGATTATTATAGCTATTATGATCTGTAATAGGCCAAATGATAATATCATTCATGTTTTTTTTTTTTACTTTTATATGCTCTAAAAGTGTGGTATATATGCTAACGGCAGATTATATGCAAAACAAAAACGAATCTAAAAACCATCACAGGAATCATCTTTTTTTAAATGCAGTTAAACAATTTTCTCATATTTGAAACCTTAATATATGTACACAACTAGATAACATAAGTTAATAATATTTTAAAGTACGTATTAAATAAGAAAACGTGCCTTGGTACCTGCTGATTCTTTTTAAAAAATAACTATAAACAGACTAAATATCTTGATCGCAATAGAACAGAAAAGAAATAATTTATATAAAAAAGCAACATAAATTCAGATCTACAACAAGTGACTAAGTATGCAAATTTTTTATGCAATCACCAGAAATTACAACGACCAATACCTAATCAGTATAGCTATAACATGTCATCAGAAATGTAAATACTACACCAAAATATCGAGTTTTCATTTAAAAAGCATGGCTGTTCAACACTTCTGGCAAAGGATATATAGGTATGTTTCTCTTGTAAAATCTTCATGACACACAAATAGACAAATACTAAGAAAAAGATTTTTTTTTATGACAAAGGTGGCAAAGCAGACGGATTGCCTGATGATAAGCAATTACCGCCGCCCATGGGCACTCGCAACACCAAGGGAGTGCACGCGTTGCCGACCTATAAGTTGGTTGGGGCTCTGAGAACCTTACTCACCATCAGGAACACAACACTACATACCTGAAAGGTAGCAGTGCTATTATGGTAAAAACTAATTTGGGCATACGGAACCCTAAACCTTCTTTAGACAAACCCGACTCATACATCAGGCGTTTCTTTTCAAAACATCAACAAAAGAGAGGACTTAGCCCGGGTACCTGCACACTCTTTTAAAAAAATAGCCATAAACAGCCAAAATATCTTGATCCCAACCAGAACAGAAAAAAAAAATCAATACATATTAGTTTAACATATTTTTTTTTAGAAAAAGCTTGTAGGTAGCTGATTTTTTTTGTATTTGTTTGTGTTGTATTTTTTGACGAGCGGATTTTTTATTGGTCGTGGACTGGACATTACATTTTTTTTAAGTAACAAAGAAAAAATCTAAAATTCACTTGTAAAAACTTAAAAAAAATTGTTATAACTTGTTACATAGTAACAATTAGTAATTATAACTAACAATAAAATTCAACTAAAACTTACATAAATCAAAAAAAGATGGTGTAGTGCCGAAGATGCTGGCAGCATTTCCTCACAGAAACGTAAGGGAGGTAGCTGCCAGCTCTTCGGTCTTCTGTAGCATCTCTGGGTCTCTATGAAAGGTCCTTAAAGAGACTAGTGGAATATAATATATTAGTGTTACTTATTATAACAAACACAAGTAAAAAAAATGCATAACTTTGCAGCCGTGTTTACAAAAATGTTAAAAACTAGATTTTGCCCGCGGCTTTGCACGCGCAGAAGACACCCCCTTTTGGACCCCTTAGAGGATGAATGAAAAAAAAAGCTGATATAATTTATCTTGTTTACAAATAAGGATTGTTTACACAAAATTTCAAGTCTCTGGCTTTAAATTTTACACAATCCCGGTACAAACTTTTGTACCCCCTTAATGGTAGAATTTCCAAAAATCCCTTCTTAGTGGATCCTTGTTTAAACTACCTATTGTAAAAAAAAATAGATATCTAGGTGAAGCTGTTTGGGCTGGGCGTTGATCAGTCAGTCAGGTCTTTTACGTTTATATATATAATAGTACATTACATCAGAGGCCGGGAAAATGGGGATTTCCGGCAAGTGCCGGCCGGAGCGAGGACAGTGATACAATTTTTACGACGAGGTATGTATAGTGTTTTTCTCAAACATACAATGAAATAAACGAAATGCTTCAAAAAATGAAATTTGCAAAATCACAACTAACAATGAAAACGAAATGTATCAAACATTAACATCAGCTGTTTGCTATGATACCCGCCTCTTTGCCTCTGTATGGATAATCGTCGAATAAAAGTTACTTTGCAGGCCTAGTCCTGCAAAGTTGTATGAAATTCCATTTCCGACCCTTCAGTTGCCGAGCCCAAAAAACCGTACTTCGGAGATAAGGAATGTAAATACAATATTTCATTGCATGTTTGAGAAAATACATTTTCTATTATATGAGGGGTCAAAGCTATACTGGTTTGCCCACAGCCAAGTAGTTTGTGAATAAGGTAAGGTTATTAGGAGGGTAACAAAAGGTTTATTTCACGTGTGAAAATTAGTTGCTCGTCTGAAAAATGGGTCGCGGTATATGTGAAAAGAATACAGTAAATTAAACATTTAGGATTTTTACACATTATTACATTTTAACGACACGCCTTTCAATGTCATGAAGTCATGATTATCGTCATTATCATTATTACACCCCGTTATCTTATGCTCAGTTTAGGGGCAAGTGATTGGGCAGTTATGATAATCTAAGTCGATAAAAAATTAAGTTGACTTACTCACTCAATAACATATCAAAAAATCTTAGGTCCGATTTTTGAAATAGTCACCAAGTGATTTCCATAGAGAATGAATGAGAATCTCTATGAAGATTACTCGGTAACTATTTCAAAAATCGGACCCCAAATTGACGATATTCGATATTTATAATTGTCGCCCTCCGATTTGACTAAAAAGAGGAATGAATGTGTCTCTATAGCTTTCACTAAAGAAGAATTTTAGCTTGACAAATATTTTTTATAGATAAATGTGAATTGACTAATTATGTGAAGCAACATCACTATTTTAGATTGCCCCCAAAATGAGCATTAGATAACGGGGTGTAATCATTATACCTAAACTTTCGTGAGACATTTGTAATATCCATACTTCCAACGATATATTATAAAATTAGCTGTCCCGGTGAACTTTGTACCGCCTGAAAGTCTATAAATGGGGTATTTTTGATTGATTGTTTTTTTTCTATTTTAAGCATATTATTAAACTTTTGGCCATGACGATCACAACGAACCAAAAATCGTCTAAATCGGTTCAGTCGTTCTCGAGTTATAAAAGCCGGAACTAACACAACTTTCTTTTATTAATATAGAAGATAGATAGATGCGAAAGTAATTCTGTCTGTTATCTCTTCACGCTTAAACCGCTGAACCAATTGGGATGAAATTTGGTATGGAGAGTTTGAGCATCGAGAAAGGACATAAGATGTTTTTTATCCCGCAACCATACTTTAAAGACGGGTATGGCTGGCCGACGAAGTCGCGAGGAAAAACTAGTATTTTATAAATGATGAAGACGACTCACGTTTATTTAGATATTAGATAGTCACGATAATTTTAGACTCAGATAATAGGTGACCCGGGTATGTCCTTAAACTACGTCCAACAATGAGAGGTAGGGCACAGCGATGACCATCACGCTTGAATCTGGCGCAGCCCAACTGGGGAAGTACCTCCTCCTTACAGAAGACCACAGCTATAATAGCACTGCTACCTTTCATGTATGTAGTGCTATGTTCCTGATGGTGAGTAAGGTTCCCAGAGCTCCAACCCCCCTTAAAGGCCGGCAACGCGCTTGTGACTCATCTGGTGTTGCGGGTGCCCATGGGCGACGGTAATTGCTTACCACCAGGCAATCCGTCTGCTCGTTTGCCGCCTATGTCATAAAAAAAAAGTGAAAAGTTTAGCAAAAGTACCTGGCCTATGTAGTAGTAACGTGTGTCGGTGTTCTACATTCAAATGTTGACGTACGTTCCATATTAATTGTCTGCACAACTACATAGACATGGTGCTTCAGTTATGTTTTTCACCTGTCTTGGTTTTAATGAACTAACTGTTTGTTTGCGCTGCGAGCAACGAAATAGAGGTTTTGTTCAGAGATTACCTCATACTCAATCTTGTAATATCATCATCATCATATCAGCCGAAAGACGTCGACTTCTGGAGTGTCCGGTTTAAAAAAAAAAACAGAAAACTCTAGTAACAGACCCGGACTCGGGTATGTCCTTAAACTATGTCCAACAATGAGAGGTAGGGTACAGCAAAGTAATAGTATCACGCTTGAATCTGGAGCAGCCCAACTGGGGAAGTACCTCCTCCCTACAGAAGACCACAGCTACTGCTACCTTTCAGGTATGTAGTGTTGTGTTCCTGGTGGTGAGTGAGGTTCCCAGAGTTCCAACCCCCCTTAAAGGCGGGCAACCCCTTGACCTTGACTCCCCCGGTGTTGCGGGTGCTCATGAGCGACGGTAATTGCTTACCATCAGGCAATCCGCCTGCTCGTATGCCACATGTCTGTGTCATGAAAAAAAAAGATCGAAAAGTATCAGGTAACATTCAATACAACTTTTATTAGAAAATTTTTTAGTCAGTTTGTTCTTAGAAGTAATAACGTCTGATAAGTAAAATGGGACTAGATGAAGTCACTTTATAAGTCGCTAGATAATGGAAGAGGGGGATAATCATCATCAGTATCCTAGCGTTTGTCCTGTACAGTGACGGGGTACACTTTACTGTTTTTCTTTTTTTTTATACAAGTTGAATAGCTCCGGATTAACCAACTATCCTAGGTCAACAGTTATCTATTTGCTCATGAATAAAAAACTCACGACTTCGTCATAAAGGTTACCCAACTCCAATGCTCATAAGACTGACCAGCGTTTGACCTCAGTCACACCTGATGGTAAGTGTCGACGAGGTCGAGGGTGCACGCTGGTTCAGTAACAGCCTATTCGCTCTACACATAAGTGATCTAGTGGAAGTGGTCTCATGTTCTCATTTTAATAATGTAGTAATAAGTATGACGAACAAGAATGGAGTCTAAAATGAGCTCATGAAACTTTATTATATGAGTAATATAGCTGAGCTTAGGCTAGCGGTAACAGATCAAACTCCGGCTTGTACCAATAAGTTTTAACCTATTTAGACTACTTTATCTGTAACATTGTGTAAAATCCCGACCCGGGACATTTGGAGCCGGGTATTTCCTTAAACTACGTCCTACAATGAGAGGTAGGGCACAGCGATGACCATCACGTTGAATTTGGGGCAGCCCAACTGGGGAAGTACCTCCTCCTTACAGAAGACCACAGCCATAATAGCACTGCTACCTCTCAGGTATGTATTGCTGTGTTCCTGATGGCGAGTAAGGTTCCCAGAGCTCCAACCCCCCTTAAAGGCCGGCAACGCGCTTGTGACTCATCTGGTGCGGGTGCCCATGGGCGACGGTAATTGCTTACCACCAGGCAATCCGTCTGCTCGTTTCCCGCCTATGTCATAAAAAAAAAAATCGAATAGGTTGATTCACGTTAGAGTGGCCCGTCGCCGAGCCGAGGTCACCGTCGCTACAGTTGGTATGGAATGAATCACGTGACCACCGAGCCTTGGTCAGGTCATGCGACTATGTAAAAAGGCTAGGTTCGACCCGGTGATAGGGAAAGCGACGTGATGTCGACGCGATGTCGACAGGCGTGTGACGATCGTCTACTCGCATGGTCTAATCGCAATGGCTGGATTGAACGCTCGTGTTATTATGAATATTCGAGTATCGGGTCGCTCGGCCCTGAGCCGCCCCGGTGAGTGCCCGGTGGGTTAACGTCGGGCTCGGGCTCGGGAGGGTGACGTGTAGGAGACGCGACGGTGTAACGGGAGTCATCCGTAATAAAGAATATGCACTGATTTTTTTATGATAGCTTATATCCTTTTATTACTGTTAAATAATTCAGCACCATAAATGTAAAATGAAGTATATATGTATACACTTTTTCAGGCGTTTGAAACGCCCGCCATTGTGACGTCAAAGTCTATGACAACAAATATAACCTCTTCAAAATCAAATCAAAATAAAAAATCAAAATATTTTATTTGTTTTACAAATAGTGCAGTATTTATTAGTTTCTCACAATGGCTAGTGTCTCCTTTTAAGTTATTTACAAAATAACCTGTGCCAGGAGGCATCGCTCTCCCCTATCTACAGTATACATCGAAATAGTTGTACATATTCTTAAGTCTAAAATTATTTTACTTAATTATGTTTGATTTATTGTGCGTGTGCGTGTGTGTGACACTTCACATTCGATATGAACCAAGCGCTTTTGACAGTGACATAGTTGACATACACATAGACTTTGACGTCACACTCGACTGACGCCATTGGTCAAATCGTCTGACCAACAATGCTCCGTTTCAACCGCTCTGAATTCCTTATATTTTTTTGCACTTTTCAATTTCAATTATATTCACATCGAAAAAGAAAATTAAATTTAAATTAGGCAATATTGATAGATACAGTGGCAGAATTAACTATTCTTTGTCCCTCGTTGCCATGGTTACGTTCCTCTGGGTCACTTTTAAAACCACAGATTTATGGCATCTAAATGCACTAAACATGCATAACTCTGGTAGCTATATGTCCCTTCCATAATGTGTCACCTACCAAGCATATTAGTAGAACGCGGTGCCATATTTCTTCTAGCAAACTATGCCTCACATGTCTCCTGGCTGACCGAGCAGAATAACAACAACAAATAGTTGATTCACTCACGTAATAAGGATTCAAAATAGTACCCAAAAAAACAATAATTTAACTTCATCTGTTTCAAGTTCATATTGCCTATTCATACAAAAGTTAGCCCGTAACTTAATATTTTGCCAATTTCACCTCAAGATAGCTTTCTGACCTCCAACTTTCTCCATAACTAATTAGCCACGTAATAATTAGTGGAGACCCCGTTCAACTTACTAGGCAATTAATGGAAAAAAGTCCTAACTTCAAGAACCACTGTGTTTAGTTACAACCTTTCTGAAATAAGCGAAGTGATAAAGGAACCAAAAACTTTGTACTAGGATTCGGAAGTTTCTTCAAGCAAAAGGATTGGTTTTTTAACAAACGAAGTTTTATTGTAATATTGTAGCAGATGTTATATTGGAAAGGAATTAATTATATTTTAAATTTAAAGAGAAATGTCAAAACCCGAACTTGCGACCTTTCGGAACAATGGATTACCTAGTCGTCTAGTATCTACAACACAAGCCTTACTAAGCTTACCGTAGGACTAAGTCGATTTGTGTAAGTTTGTCCCGAAATATTTATTTTAAATTTGGCACTGGTACACTCCTATTCCATGTAATTTTTTTTGGACCCGGGTATGTCCTTAAGCTTCGTCCAGCAATGAAAGGTAGGGCACAGCGAAGTACCATCAACGCTTCAATCTGGGGCAGCCCAACTGGGGAAGTACCTCGTCCTTACAGAAGACCACAACCTGGATTTTCCCCAGGGTTCCTTCCAGCTCGATTGCTCCTATAAGCCGAATTTTAATTATAGAGCCCAAGTCAGAATTTTGAAAAAGTATGGGGATTCAATGTCATTATCAGTAATCGGTACTATGGATGCAAAACTTTAACAAAACTCTTTAAGCGTACATAATAGTATTTTTCTACGAGTTAATTAAAGTAACAAAAATTTAATATTACGTTCTAATAATTAATCCAAAAACAAAACTCAATAACTAGCGTTTTTGTGTCAACACAGAATTTTCTGGAAACCAGGTGTCATTACAAAACTGTCTCTGATTGGCCGATAGCGTGACAGATAAAAAAATGTATGTCCAGATACCGAAAATTCGGCCAGGTCTCGCAAATTAGTCTACAAATTGTATGAAGTTCTATTTTTGAAATTATTACAGTTGCCTGGAACGTATCGTTATGAATATTATAGTTGAGATTGATGTATCATAGACAATCTGATATCGAAAAGTATGATCTTATAGTTCTGTCTATGTACGCGTAATTGGCAGATTAAAGTCGGCGAGTAGAAAAAAAGGGTGTAAAGCGCCTTAAAAACTATTTATATTCTTACACCCATTGTACGAGTATACCCAATATTGACATATAGAGATTCTGATATACAATTAAATCAAACACTAATTTGCAAAGTTATTCGTGTTTTTCTTCATGGTAATATTACTATACTTCAGCTCAACAAGTTTTGTTAAAGTTTTGCACCGTTAGTGCCTATCACGGGTCATAATTGCCACGCTTGCCACTCTCACGGGTTGGAGATCGCATTTTGGTCCGCAGTATATCTGCTTCCTTAGGGACAGTACTTACAAGACAATTATTTCCATAAATAAGATTTTCTCTGATCTACGTTAACGGAAACTCTCTCCGTTGTTCCACAGAAAGTTTGTTCGAGTTGAAAACATCAATACTTTGTTAAACTCCCGATTACTTTGTGTTAATTTATTTGTGTTTCGTTTGATTATATACTTGCCTTTAAATTATTCCTTTAATGATGAATTTACATAAGAAATGCGAATTTTGACACCACGGAGTTGGTTGTAACTTATAATCATGACTAATATAAATATTAGGGAATTTAAGACAAATTGAACTAGTCTGTAGACAAAAAGTTCTGTAAGACAAAGTTTTAGATAGATACTACTACAAAATTATTAAATAATTAACTGTATGGACGGACCTGGGTATATCCTTAATACGTCCAACAATGTGAGGTAGGGCATAGCGAATCATCACCACGCTTGTATATGTAGCAGCCCAACTGGGGAAGCACCTCCACTTTACAGAAGACAGCCATAATAGCACTGCTACCTTTCAGGTAAATATGTAGTGTTGTGTTCCTGATGGTGAGTTAGGTTCCCAGAGCTCCAACAACTTTTAGGGTAGGTAACGTGCATGTGAATCCTCTGGAGTTGCAGGCGTCCATAGGCCACGGTAACTGCTTACCATCAGTCGAGCCGTATGCTAGTTTGTCACCGTCGTTGTATAAAAAAAGTATTTTGCGTTGGACCTGCGGTGCCGATATATCATATTTTAGTGTTGTGTTCCTGGTGGTGAGTAAGGTTGCCAGAGCTCCACGTTCTCTCAAAGGGTGGCAGCGCGCTTGACTGTGACCTCTCTAGTTTTGATAGTGTCCATGGCCGGTGATAATTGTTTACCACCAGGAGATTAATATTTTTTTTATATGACAAAGGTAGCAAACTAGGAGACGGATTGCCTGATGGCAAGCAATTACAATCGCACGGGCACCCGCAACAGGGGAATCACAAACGCGTTGTCGGCCTTTAAGATAGGAGTACGCTCTTTTCTTGGAAGGTATGAGGGTCGTATCGGTCCGGAGATACCGCTGACGGCAAATCATTTCACAGTTTAGGCGCGAGTCAGGAAGCTTCTAGAGAAACGCACAGTAGATGATTTCCAACTATCCAGGTGGTGAGAATGAAAATGTTGCCGCGTAGAACGATAGCGGAAGGAGGCGGCAGGGATTATATCTGAACAATTCCTCAGAACACTCCCCGTTGTATGCGATAAAAGATGCAGAGCGAGGTTACATCTTAGCGCTAAAGGATCAAGCCGATCTGAGAGATCCTAGCAACTGACGAATACCCCTGCTAATTTAATAAAAAAAACTGTGCCAAACGTGACTAACAGCAAAACGGCCTAAATAACCATTTTAATTCACTGAAATGGGTTAGTAAATATACAGTTCGTGCTGTTACGGACTGATTTGCATACCTACATTCGGGATATTTGCTATTCATAAACAAGATTATCCTAAACTAGCCACGCCATTTTCAAGTCAAACTATTTTACACACTATTCGTAAAGGATTAAGGTGGTAATTCGCTTTATTACAGAGTGGCCATTATATGTAAAATACGAAAAAGCTGAACCAAATGGAAGATTTAAGTTATTCATGGACGAAATAATATGGCAGTGTTAAAATATTCAATGTCCACTAGTGCAAGGTGGCTTTTGAAAAAATGTTGTTGACATTTTGTTAACAAGCAACAACTGAACTCGGATACGGATTTTGCCCGTAAACTGTTAGCAGAAGCAACTGGAGTTCGTTGAGAATGATGGAAAATACTGCGATTACCAACCCGCCTGCCAAGCGTGGCGATTATGGCATATCGTTTGGAGGTCTATGGAAGAGTGTTTTTCAAAAGTCAAGATTAGGAATAATATTCTGAGACGTACGTAAAGGATGTACGTAAATACAGGACCCTATGACTAATGATTGTCTGTCCGTCTGCCTATCTGTCACCAAGCTGTATGTCGTGAACGGTTGATACTTTCACAGATAATTTTTAGGTAGGTAAATAACTTTACTGTAGAAATGAGTAGGTATATTCAGAAATTTAATATGGAATTTGAATATAGAACGCAGAAATGCGTGTGCACACACGTTATTACTATATAGTCCAAGTGTCTGCAAATAAAAGTTTTTCACCTATATTTCTTGTCCGTTTAACAAGAAATACTATAAAATAAATACAATAGTACATTACTGCAGCCGCCGGGAAAAAATAATATACGTATATAAAGGATAATATACGAAGCCTTCAAGACCCTTTCACGGCTAGGCATGTATAGTGCTTTTCTCAAACTAATGCAATGAAATAAATAAAAAAATACCACTGAACAAAACAGCTTCCTCCTCCAATCCCGCTTTGTAGTATTTTTGCCTTCGATGTAATAATTAATGACTATCATAAATAGTCTGGCTATAATTACTATATACAACATTTAGAAAAACCACCAAAAAAGAATGCACTTACCTTTTAAATGATGGCGCTACGGCATCTGCCTTTGGCGGTACACAATAACAAAATTTAGATAAATAAAACCGGGCCCGGTTAGATTATTCAATTTTTATACACCCGTAACACTATAATATATCTAAGTCACAAAAGCATTGAATCACACCATTTACCACTATTTAGTCTTAATAAACAGAGTTTTACACGCCGAGAAACTTTTCCATTCCGCCATTATTAAAACAAGTAAGTGTCCTGTGATTGGTTGACTCAAAAATGCGTTCAAAAACGCGCATGCGTGGAGTAGTGTTTGGTGTTGCCAATACAATTTTAAAATTGAGAGCATGAATAATAAATATAATAATGTAATAACCTGATGATATGAATATTCATTTACATGATAAATAAAATAAATCTCTTCATACCATGTCGTCTGAAATAAGCGAGATTATTTTTTAGCCCGCTAATCATTTAGTCACTAAAAATGATAAGAAAATATAATTCAGCTGTTTGAACAGGCTTCATGAACACAGACGCCAGGTATACATAAAAATTAAAAAAAATTACTTCCCGGCCTAGGCCTTCAATTTTATATGAAATTCGTTACCTGTCCTCTGGAGTCGATCCGCCCTAAACGTGATACTTCGAAGCCTATTATGACGCACGTAACGAAGACATTTCATTGCATGTTTGAGAAAATTATATTTAAAGGTCAACCTCGTTGTATCGCAATGCTGATACGTTGTGCAAGGAAACCGCCAGCTCTTCGGTCACCAGTTACATCAACCAGACGCTTCGTGATTTCTGCAAAAAGTTTGTGCGCGCTGGACCTAGCGTCTCCCCCTAGCGTCTGGACCCCGTGTACCTAGCGTCTCTACGCCAAACGGTACAAAATGGTACTCCTGACATGCCTGCCAAAAATTCGTCGCTTTCCGCTGCTGCACCCGCTAGTACATTAGGTACCCCATAGATTATTAGATTATGGAAATAAAGTATTTAAATACTACTCATCTGGCTCGCTCACGATTCTTTGAAGAATACTGTAATCTCTCCAGTAATTAAGCAAGCCGTGAGGTAAATCAAAACTTGCCAAAAGATGCTTTTTAGTCTATTGAAAAGTTTTTTCAAAGTTCTGCGTAGCGAATGTTGTACCTAGATTTAATGTTTTGTAATTATAAACTGTAAAATTTTGAATTCTAATCTCTTCTTGACCTGTAGAATGTACATTTGGATAAAAAATAAACCATGATATCCTCGTAATCCATGGGCCTACTTGTAGTTGTAATTATTATAATGAAATTGATATTTTAATACAATTGGAATAGAGTTGACTTTCATTTGGTCTTTCGATTTTGACACAAAAGAGATTCTACTTTATTTCCTACAGTATAAACAACAAATTCGAGTAGGATATTATTTGTATGGCGAGCCTTTATAAATAAAAATTTCGGGAAAATCTTACACAAATCGACCTATTCCTACGGTAAGCTCAGTAAGGCTTGTGTTGTAGGCACTAGGCGACGATATATATAATAGATAGATACATATAAATACTTAAATACATAGAAAACACCCATGACTCAGGAATAAATATCTGTGCTCATCACACAAATAAATGCCCTGACTGGGAATCGAACCCAGGACCTTCGGCTTCATAGGCAGGGTCACTACCCACCAGGCCAGACCGGTCGTCAAAAAAAAAATCCTCCTTTAAAAGCCTTTAAAAGAGGATAGTTCCAACAGATACAGGTTTTGTAGGGTTGCCAAAATTAATAAATTATTAAACTTGCGAAAGCTTTGCCGCGTAGCGTGACTGGACTAGGAACAATTTTCCACGGTTAATATTTATTAGGTTACCTACTTAAGTTTGTTTTTTTGTATAAACGTTGAAATTATATCCGCTTTGATTGTGGGTGGATTTTACGATCGGCCACCGGCATGTACCTACATGTCAAGTTTTAAATCAAGTTTTAGGTCCATGGGGTCCCAGAAACCAGAAACTTATTCCAGAAATCGCAAATCGGTATGACGTAACTGGTGACCAAAGAGCTGGCGGCTTCGCGCACAACGTATCAGCATACCTATGACTTATTTAACTTTGTTGAGTATATACTATACTAGCTTTTGCCCGTGGCTTCGCTCGCGTTAAGAAGTATTTAAGTAAGTTTTAGCACACTATCGTTCAAAACGTATTTAGTTTTGTATGCATGCATGCTTTTTGTTCGGAAAATGCCGTTTTATCTACAAATGCCTACGTCATAGTCGCTTTATGCATGCAAAGGCTCAGCCCGATCGGTTTAAAATTGACAAAGTTTCATCCCCTATTTTATCCCCTTGCGGGTAGAATTGATCAAAATCCTTTCTTAGCGGATGCCTGCGTCATAACATCTACCTGCATGCAAAATTTCAGCTCGATCTGTCCAGTGGTTTGGGCTGTGCGTTGATAGATCACTATGTCAGTCAGTCAGTCACCTTTGAGTTATATATATTTAGATAAGCCTTCCTGCAGATAAACTGTTGAAACAGTTTCCCATACAACAGTCAATAGTACTAAATTTTTGTAGTATGTTTAATAAATAAATAAAATAATAATAATTGCGATACAAGAAAGAAATGCCGCCAGGACCCTTGATACAATGCCTCAATGACTTTTTAGATTTAGTCACGACTAGATAAGTAGTCATTGTAATGTCTTAATTACTTATTTTATTTGGAAATAAAGAAACTTTTAAAACGACAGGTTTGGCCTAGTGGGTAGACCCTGCCCATGAATCCGATGGTTCAAATCCAAGTAAGGGCATTTATTTGTGTGATGGGCACACATGTTTGCTCCGGAGTCATGGGTTTTTTCTATTCATGGGTTTCATACAAATATTCTGTATTTTTCAAATCTCTTATCATTCTCTAAATTTAAGTTACATATGGTTCAATCAATGGTTCAATATGCCACTGGTTGCTATGACCTCTTAAAACTCACACTCTGACACTTTTTTGAGGTAACTTTATGTTCATAATGGGTCACGTGTCGAAATAACAAAGTATACCCCCTGCGTGATAGAACAGAGCCCTGAGTGTAAGTTTTTAACGAAACTTTACGTTACGAACGCATTTGCGGTTCCCATATAAATAACATTATCACTTACGCGTTCGTAAACGTTTTTTTACGTCAAAAGAAACTTATACTAGAGCCTCAGAACGACGGTTGAATCACCCATAAAATCAAAATGGCTGCCCTTTGAAATTAGTTCAACGTTTTCGTTTGTCGTGTTCGAGATTAAACTCAATATAACTTAGTAACGCAATTCACCCTAACATACGAGATATTTACCCTCAACAATTGAGTTAATAAGGGACATTTTGTGAGCCTTACTTAACCTAATTTCATTCGAGTCCTTTAAGAGTTTAACTTGTTTACTTTACTTCAAAGGAAAAATAAAATGTATATACAACGTTGGCCAAAAGTATTGAGCACTTAATTATGTTTTCTTCTATCTCTAAAAACCATCTGTTTCTTAATGTAATTAAACAATTTTCTGCTATTTAAACTTTAATTGATGTATTTGGACCCGGGTGTGTCTTTAAACTACGTCCAACGACGAGAGGTAGGGCACAGCGACGACCATCACGCTTGAATCTGGGGCAGCCCAACTGGGGAAGTACCTCCTCCTTACAGAAGACCACAGCCATAATAGCACTGCTACCTTTCAGGTATGTAGTGTTGTGTTCCTGATGGTGAGTAAGGTTCCCAGAGCTCCAACCCTCCTTAAAGGCCGGCAATGCGCTTGTGACTCCTCTGGTGTTGCGGGTGTCCACGGGCGACGGTAATTGCTTACCATCAGGCAATCCGTCTGCTCGTTTGCCGCCTATGTCATAAAAAAAAATACCGGTAGGCACGCAGTAGTGTATGCAGTATCTCGGCGCGTGACGATAGGTTGATAGTATTTTATCACGCGCCGATTCAGTAAGATTAGGATTGTATAGATGTAGATTAAGAACGTAATATTAAGGAAGCACACATGTATATATGCACTAGTGAGTGAGGAATAAACTAGTAAGTCAACCAGTCAACGGTGTCTTTACTCATCATGCCGCTACCCGTACATTATGTAAACAACAAGAGAATATCAGTGAATAATACTTTAAAGTAGTATAAATAAATAAAACACAAAATCGCCAAAAATTCGGATCTAAAACGAAGTGACTTATTAAATTTTCTATACAATCACCAGTCACCGCAACGACCAAGACTCGATATATATATAAGTTTTTTTGGACAATATATATAATTTATAATGGAGAGAGGTGGTGATTCCCGGGCCGGCTCGTACCTGGTGCAACAAATATCGCTGGCGATACAGCGTGGCAATGCCGCCAGTATTTTTGGCACATTTGCACCACGTAAGTCGTCTCGGGGAATGAGAAGTTTATATGTTATGTCAGTCTTAGTTGAATTTTTATTGTTAATTTAAATTATTGATTGTGTATGTATTTAGTTGTTTCTGAATAAAATGTGGTTTTCCTATTTATTCATAAATAAATAATAATTGCATGCCATCTCATTCAAAGCGCAAGTCTCGTGGTTCCATAGCAATCCACCCAACTCAGGTTTCGATAATTATAAATTGAAAATCGATGACATGTACTTAAAAATAGTTCACAGGTCTTCCAGCATCTAAAGCAGGATGAAAAAAATATCTAAATCAAAATATTAAATAAAACATATTTTTGTAATTTACTTAAGTTAAGTTACAATAAAATAATATTTTGTCATTCACTAACGTAAAATATACCAAGAAATTCTTACCCACCCAAAAAATAACCTCTACCATTAAGCGATTTGTGCTGTATTTTTATTCTTTTTGTGCCCACAATGTAAAGAATTATAGTCCAGAACAAAAATGTATATTTTTATGTTGTAAACTAAGTGACTGTAATTTGTTTTATCTACGTACATATCATAAATGCTCTAAAATGCGTCCAGAAACCGTAGGCAATGACCAGCATTACCAACCATCAGAAATTAATGGAGATTTAATGTTAACATTACCTATTGAAATCAGTAGGTCATGAGTTTAAATTTGGAACAGTTGTCAAATTCGAGTGAGACGTCTATTCTAGTATCTATATATATATTAAAACAGTCATTGATACGAAACGCCAATTATTCATGTTTTTTTTAATATAAATCGAACGACAATTGAACTCGAGTGACAATAGAATAGAGAGTTCATTCGCTTGTCTATGGTTTAAAAAAATATTTGACTGAGATACGAAATACGAAACGCCGCCATTCCAAGCTGTCATTTGTTTTGTTCGTTGACTTTTTAATGTTTACAAGTAGTACTAGTAATAGTTTAGTTTATTTTATTTCACGAAAGATAATTACATTATAAGTTAAATATATTTTATAAAGTAATCATTTCAAACATGATCGTCACAAAATAATGCAGGTCAATTCCCTACGGTTTCTGAACCCATCTTAAAACACTTATGATATGTGTGTAGATAAAGCAGTGTATGCAACTATACATAATTAGGCATTACAACACTCGTTGTAATCGAACTCTTGTTGTAATGCCTTTCATTATACACAGATACATAAACTACTATTATGAGCCTAATAAATAAATGAAATGAAATGCAACTTGCAAGGTACACTAAAAAGACCCTATTTGTTCTTCCTGTCATTTTTTTCATAAAAACCATATCTTATGGAGGGTCAGGGGTGATACATCAAAATGTTAAATGGAACATATGTTGAACCACACTGATTCACTATACATCTTAAATACAAAAACCGAAATAACTTGAGCCACATATACTTAAGGAATGTTTTAAGTCTGGTTCACTTAAAGTTGGTTTCAAGGAGGTTCTCATGGTCTTGGAATATCCTGAGACCCTCATGGTTTATTCAGCGCGACCCAAAACGACCCCTTTCATATAAGCATACGTAATATACAGGATGATTTCTGGTTTGTGATAGAGATCGAGTTTTTCTAACTGTGTAACTACAGATATAGTGAGAAATAATTTTATCCTCAGTACTCGGACAACTTTTATGAGAGGTAGGGCACAGCGATGACCATCACGCTTGAATCTGGGGCAGTCCAACTGGGGAAGTGTACCTCCTCCTTACAGAAGACCACAGCCATAAATAGCACTGCTACCTTTCAGGTATGTAGTGTTGTGTTCCTGATGGTGAGTAAGGTTCCCAGAGCTCCAACCCTCCTTAAAGGTCGGCAACGCTTGTGACTCCCCTGGTGTTACGGGTGCCTATGGGCGACGGCAATTGCTTACCATCAGGCAATCCGTCTGCTCGTTTGCCACCTTTGTCATAAAAAAAAAAACAAGTCATCGCAAAACAACCGCAAGAAGACAATAGAACAAGATTAATAGAATCGCTTTATGCGTATACAATTACATTTCAGCCGTATGTAATCCACTGCTGGACATAGGCCTCCCACAAATATGACTTGTATCATCTTGGGGGTAGTTGCCATAGTCGCCACGCTTGGCAGGCGGGTTGGCGACCGCAGTAGCTATAGATTGGGTTTCGACTGACGCTGCTGCCCAGATTTTTCCCTTTGTCGCCTCTTACGACACCCGCGGGAGGAGATGGGGTGGTGCTATTCTAGTCAGCCGGCATCACACGGCAACGTACTCAATTATTTAATTATATTTTTCAATGACATTTGTTACTTTTTTTGTTAGTTACTGCATCCGAAAATTCACCATACGTGTGTGAAGGTAATTCGATTATAATTTTTAATGCTGATGGTTGGATTTTGTTTATTTGCACCATTACCATTTTTTTTTATGATATAGGAGGCAAACGAGCAGACGGATTGCCTGATGGTAAGCAACTACCGTCGCCCATGGACACTCGCAACACCAGAGGAGTCACAAGTACGTTGCCGGCCTTTAAGATCCCTATACGCTCTTTTCTTGAAGGTTTGGATGTCAAATGTCCGGAAATACTGCACACGACAATTTATTCCATATTTATAGTACATTACAGCAGCCGCCGGGAAAAAGGGGGTTGAAGGCTGAGTTGTATATACGGCCGACTGTAAGGAGGCCGGATAGTATACGAAGCCTTCAAGACCCTTTCACGGCTAGGCATGTATAGTGCTTTTCTCAAACTAATGCAATTAAATAAATAAAAAAATACCACTGAACAAAACAGCTTCACGACATAAGTTTTTTAATTTTCCCTCCAATCCCGCTTTGTAGTATTTTTGCCTTCGATGTAATAATTAATGACTATCATAAATAGTCTGGCTATTATTACTATATACAACATTTAGAAAAACCACCAAAAAAGAATGCACTTACCTTTTAAATGATGGCGCTACGGCATCTGCCTTTGGCGGTACACAATAACAAAATATAGATAAATAAAACCGGGCCCGGTTAGATTATTCAATTTTTATACACCCGTAACACTATATCTAAGTCACAAAAGCATTGAATCACACCATTTACCACTATTTAGTCTTAATAAACAGAGTTTTACACGCCGATAAACTTTTCCATTCCGCCATTATTAAAACAACAAGTAAAAGTGTCCTGTGATTGGTTGAGTCAAAAATGCGTTCAAAAACGCGCATGCGTGGAGTAGTGTTTGGTGTTGCCAATACAATTTTAAAATTGAGAGCATGAATAATAAATAAAATAATGTAATAACCTGATGATATAAATATTCAATTACATGATAAATAAAATAAATCTCTTCATACCATTTCGTCTGAAATAAGCGAGATTATTTTTTAGCCCGCTAATCATTTAGTCACTAAAAATGATAAAAAAATATAACTCAGCTGTTTGAACAGGCTTCATGAACACAGACGCCAGGTATACATAAAAATTAAAAAAAAATTACTTCCCGGCCTAGGCCTTCAATTTTATATGAAATTCGTTACCTGTCCTCTGGAGTCGATCCGCCCTAAACGTGATACTTCGAAGCCTATTATGACGCACGTAACGAAGACATTTCATTGCATGTTTGAGAAAAAACATTTAATAATTGTATTAATTTAAATGGTTTTCAAGCATGCCACGTCGATAAATCCATGACAGATATGCGACTAAAAAGGTCATATGTAAAATTACGATAACATCCGCTTTAGATATTAATCTTAAGTTTCGACTCTATAGAGTCTTGTTACATGTCCATATCTGTTTCTGCAATGAATTGTCCGTCCACTGTTTATCTTTTTCGGAATACGATGACACCCGAACTGTCAATGAATGATCGTATTAAATGAGTGACATTTTCATATCTATTAATATTTATGAAACTCTAGGGCCTTGGTCAAGTGACACAAAAAAATTCGTAAAAGAAATGTCGTCCCGGCTTATAGTTGCCACAGGGGACCACAGGGCCGGATCCTTCCTGGCCCAAAAACTAAGTCTGGCAATCCAGAAGGGCAACGCCGCCAGTAGGGCCGCAAACGGGGCAGCCCAACTGGGGAAGTACCTCCTCCTTACAGAAGACCACAGCCATAATAGCACTGCTACCTTTCAGGTATGTATTGCTGTGTTCCTGATGGTGAGTAAGGTTCCCAGAGCTCCAACCCCCCTTAAAGGCCGGCAACGCGCTTGTGACTCATCTGGTGTTACGGGTGTCCATGGGCGATGGTAATTGCTTACCAGCAGGCAATCCGTCTGCTCGTTTGCCGCCTATGTCATAAAAAAAAAAAGTATTCTGGGCAGCATACCGGAGGCAGGGGGATTTGGCGAGGTTTTTTACATTTAATTTTATTTTGTATGTTTAACACTAACTAATAGATAAGGATGTAATCATTGTACTATTGCATAAATAACT
This sequence comes from Grapholita molesta, assembly GCA_022674325.2. Taxonomy (NCBI): domain Eukaryota; kingdom Metazoa; phylum Arthropoda; class Insecta; order Lepidoptera; family Tortricidae; genus Grapholita; species Grapholita molesta. Next base: position 1,223,468 of record CP053122.2, on the reverse strand, counting down.
AATAATAAACAGCTGTAGTCATTATTTATTCATAGAACCAATGGAACTTATTTGTATAACGTCATTTTGTAAATGTCATTTTTTGACACATTGGCAGGCATGCCCGTATTTAACCTCTAGCTGCCTGGAGACCTATAAAAAGGTCTCCCATACAATGCCATTTTGAATTTTAATTATGACAAACCATAGTTGCATTTGGCCAGGCAACTTTTGATCTCTGGGCGGCTAGAGGTTAAAGTATGGTTACGGTATAAAAAATATCCTGTGTCCTTCCCGTAGCCCAAATTCTCTCTTTACCAAATTTCATACCAATTGGTTCAGCGGTTTAAGCGTGAAGAGGTAACAGACAGACAGAGTTACTTGCATTTATAATATTAAGTAAGTATGGATATAGTAAAAAGAAAACAGTAATATTTATAGTATAAAGTTAAGTAAGTATGGAAGTATAATAAAATAATAATAAATAAATATTTCGGGACAATCTTACACAAATCGACCTAGTTCTACGGTAAGCTCAGTAAGGCTTGTGTTGTACTAGACGACAATATATATAATAGACAGATACATGTAAATACTTAAATACATAGAAAACACCCATAACTCAGGAATCTGTGCTCATCACACGAATAAATGCCCTGACTGGGAATCGAACCCAGGACCGGTCGTCAAGGATATATTAGTATGGATTATTGAAGTAAGTATTAACTATCAGTATGAATTATTTATTACAATTGCACGTCTATGGCTATACTATATGTTTATCAGGGTCAGTTAGGTAGTTATAGAAACTTTTTCTATTATATCCTCTTTCTGACTTGCGGACACCGGAATTTGTTAGTTTGATTAGGTTACTTGTTTGACCCGATGTTTTGACTTCTGTAAGGTTACTTCTGTTAGGTGGACCCGGGTATGTCCTTAAACTACGTCCAACAATGAGAGGTAGGGCACAGCGATGACCATCACGCTTGAATCTGGCGCAGCCCAACTGGGGAAGTACCTCCTCCTTACAGAAGACCACAGCCATAATAGCACTGCTACCTTTCAGGTATGTAGTGTTGTGTTCCTGATGGTGAGTAAGGTTCCCGGAGCTCCAACCCCCCTTAAAGGCCGGCAACGCGCTTGTGACTCATCTGGTGTTGCGGGTGCCCATGGGCGACGGTAATTGCTTAACACCAGGCAATCCGTCTGCTCGTTTGCCACCTTTTGTCATAAAAAAAAAAGTTTAACATGAAAGAAGAAGCTTACCATTATTGGTCGGTGGGCAAGAGCCCTGAGTGTAAGTTTTTAACGTAACTTTACTTCACGAATGCATTTGCGTTTCCCATATAAATAACATTATCACTTACTAAAACTTTCTTACGTCAAAAGAAACTTACACTAGAGCCTCAGATGAAGACTCCACCTTATGTGTCTAACTAAAATGATATGGCCTATGTTCGTAGAAAATTAAATTATAATATCGCATGTTATTGCACACAGGTCTTTAAACGGTTACCTTTTTGGCAGCAGCGTCTCTTTATATCAGTGATGCGATCGCCAACCCGCCTAATAGCGTCGCTATTTTGGCTTTGCCCCTGATGCTTAGAGATTGCAGCCTGATATCGAGCGACAAGCTGATAGCAAATCAAGACGAACTCTCATCAACAGACCTCGGACAGGGTGAGCTGTTTTAAGAGTTTGCATAATATGGACATACCTACGTAGTCATTCAATGGTGGATGTGATGTAATTGAACAACAAATGAAATTATTCTATTTACATAACTAGCAAAACAAATTAATTGCATATATATAGCAAGCCTCTTTAAATGATATATCCATATGAAAGTAAAATAAATGATATGATATCATACCTCTTTAGATAGAGAATAAGTCTATTTAACGATGCCATATTGCCACATTGAAATATCTTGACAAAGTCATTTATGTCATTATTATAATGTTCTGTTGTGTCATTTAAATTTGTGAGCAATTTGAGTTTGCTAATAAAAAATAAATAATTAAGAAGACAGATTATTCCGAATTTGACTATGCCAAAATATAAAGCAAAAACAGTTTTTAAGTGGATTGAAAATTAACCTGACATGACATTGTCGAATTTCTTTTGAGTTTTATTTATTTAATTTAGTAATACGAAATCACGTCATAGCTAGAAACCCAGACTTATATTTGTTTAGGGACTATGTTGAAAATAATTCTGAAGGAACAGATGTGGACGGTATTTTAATGTACAACTTAACTGCGCTCACTTCAGTGGAAGTAGAAAGGTCTTTTTCCATCTATAAGTGGATATTAAACTCAAGAAGAAGTGGGTTGAAAATTGAAAATTTAGAAAAAAATATAGTTCTTTATTACGATAACCAATAACAAAGAAAAATTAGAATAAATAAATAATACCTACTCGTTTTGTACATAATGCACAGTCATTTTAGTTTAATTATAATTCATTAATACTTTATAATATTTTATCTTGAGGTATATCTATACTCGTATTAACATCTACACTTGACATTAATGACGTAAAAATGGCTCACTCTGTCCGAGGTCTGCTCATCAACCAACGAGGTACAGTCAACCAATTTGATTTATAGGTCACTTTGTTCCTCGTCACAGTGAAAATCTATATGAAAGACGCAAAAGATCTCTTAGTAACGTCACTGTGACAAGGTTCGAAGTGGCCTAGAAATCAAATTGGTTGACTATATCTTGAGATAACGACACAAATGTTGAATTACTATCGCAAATGAACTTGTACATAATCATTGAATAATACTTAGAGCAATTAACTACGTAGTTCTGTACAAGTTTCTTTCAAGTTCTGCTAAAGTTTCAGGCGTATTCAGGTGCAAATGCGCGGAGCTGATAGAAGTCTAGATTTACGGTGGCACAGATGACATACCTAGGTCTATCTAGATAGAGCATATCAAAAAAGGTCGGCAACGTACTTGTGACTCCTCTGGTGTTGCTAGTGTCCATGGGCGGCGGTAATTGCTTACCATCAGGCAATCCGTCTGCTCGTTTGCCTCCTATATAAAAAAAAAGTGATCTTCAGTCAGCATCTAACGCCAACAACGCTACTGTGTTATATATTAGATTAACTTTATTAATGCAATTGCAGATTGATTACCAATTATATTATTATTGACGTACATTATTTATTAATTGACATGGATTTTTAATTTTTAATTTCTTTTTCTTATAATGTAATTCTCTTTTGTTGTTTTTTATTTCACGATCGTAATATGAATCTGTGAAGATTATAGTAACGATATACTGTAGGTAAGTAAATATTATTATAAAATAAATAAATCTAAATCTATAACTTGTTCATATATTGGTATACCTGTATAGTTATATTTCATTTTAAGTAATACACAGACATTAATATTGTCTATATGCCGCTAGTATCCTTATTAAAAAAGGACAGATTATTATACACATAAGCACTGTCTTTTCCTCCCCTCTCACCCCAGGTTATGTGGGTTCGACACACAATGTATTTCTTTTTCTGTCTCCCCTCAACCAGTCAAATCAGCATTGCTTCCTTTTCTTCCATATCTTCTTTCACACAATCTATTATCAAGTAATAAATAAATAAATATTCAAGGACATCCTTACACAAACTGTGCCCCACGAAAAGCTTAAGAAGGCTTGTTTTGAGACTCTACCAACGATATATAATAGTAAACAAATACATAAATACATAGAAAACACACATGACTCAGGAACAAATACCTGTGTTCATCACACAAAAAATGCTCTTACTAGGATTTGAAGTCGGCCTCATAGGCAGGGTCACTAGGCCAGATAAATATACTATCTATAATACATTTATTTACAGAAATTGCAATCGTATTGTGATAACTACAAGTACTTAACTATTTACAGTATAAAATCTAAAAAAAGGCCCTAGAGGCATTGTACCAAGGATGCTGGCGGCATTTCCTCGTTGTATCGCAATGCTGATACGTTGTGTGAGGAAGCCGCCAGCTCTTCGGTCACCAGTTACATCAACCAGACGCTTCGCGATTTCTGCAAAAAGTTTGTGCGCGCTGGAACTCCATGCTAAATGGTAGCCATCTCTACGCTAAATGGTACAAAATGGTACTCTCTGCCCAGGCTTTTATATTTGTAACGTTTAAAAATTTCGGCGCCTTCCGCCGCTGCACCCGCTTTTACATTAGTTCGTTGGAGATGGGACGGCGCGTCTACGCAGGTAGCATCCCACACCAGCATCCGTCCCAAGCTCCAAGGAGCCAAAGACACTCCATCAGGCCTTTTGCCATGCTATTATTCCTTTGGCCTAACAACATTCATCTCCAATTTTTTTATTGTATGTACATAAAGCGTGATAAAAACGGACTCTATCGAAGGTAATCTGTGTCTCACGGTTAGATTTGAAACAACTAAGACATAGAACCTGGCTCCGAACTTTTAAACTAGGGCTTACTCAGAAGTTTAAGTTAAGTTTGGATTTTTTTTAATATCTTGGAGATTCTAGAACAAGAAGTGCACCCGACTCTCCTAAAGTCATCATCATCATATCAGCCGAAACTACTGGACAGTCGCATAAGATATGACGACAGGTTTGGCCTAGTGGGCAGTGACCATGCCTATGAAGCCGATGGTCCTGGGTTCAAATCCCAATGGGAATTTATTTGTGTTATGAGTACAGATATATGTTACTGACTCATGGGTGTTTTATTATATATATGTATTTATGTATTTGTATATTATATATATCGTTAGCTGAGTCACAACACAAGCCTTCTTGAGCTTACCGTGGGGCTCAGTCAATATGTTTAAGAAAGTCCTGTAATATTTATTTATTTATATTATTTATATATCGGAGCTTTGGAGATGGTCACAAATATCTGTACATGCAATTTATCGTCTTGAAAGGTGTTATTTCATTATGCAGAAACGTCTGCTAGAGAATATCTTCGATATTTAAATCGAAAGTAAAATAGTTTTTTTTTACTCGAAGCGGGACTCGAACCCACAACCACTGGATCACTAGCCCAGTGCACTACCATCTGTGCTATACGACTACCGCTTAGACTTCATCCAGTGATCCAATGATCCAGTGGTTGTGGATTCGAGTCCCGCTTCGAGTCAAAAATTTTCTATTTTTCTTTCGATTGAAATAATAGGCGTTGTTAAGATGACGATGATGATGTATTGTGACCTCCACCAATACGGACTCCAAGGGTCCCTAATCTAAGGGTCCCGTAGCTAATCTAATCTCCAGTAAACGGAACAGATGTAAGACAAGCTTAGCCGCAAAGAGCATCGCAAATTATTCGCATTGCACGGGTTAACTCGGGGAGCGCAGCCTTATCACTCTTAAACTTTTCCACGCCAAACACTGATATATTTCACGGACCATAGAGCTGGAGCATAAGAGACTTAGGCCAGCTTTTCGGTCTCCAGCTACGTCAACATACACATGCACAAAGTTCAACTTAAGTTTTGACATTTCGATGACGTTGGACCCGGGTTTGTCCTTAAAGCCTTATGTAGCGTTGTGTTCCTGATGGTGTGTAAGGTTTCCAGAGTTCCAATCCCCCCGCCGACAACCCGCTTGTGACTCCCTTAGTGTTGCTCTCTCTCCCATGGGCGACGGTAATTGCTTACCATCAGGCAATCCGTCTGCTCGTTTGCTACCTTTGTCATAAAAAAAACGTGGCGCTAGAATAGCGTTTGACATGGCGTGGAAAAGGTTAAGTGAGGATTGAGTTCGGGTGGCCCATTGGTTAAGGCGTCAACTGGTCCTCGTCAGTTTTTCTTAAGCATTATGTCATCTATTTCCAATTTATAAATCAGGACAATAATACTAGAATAATACAGTGTCCTGTAATAAGTGTAATAACTTGAGGGATCGCTTCTACACTACGAACGTAGCAACTATGTATTTGGTAAAATACTCAGTAAAATACTTGGTAAAAATATTTAGTAAAAATACTCAGTAAAATACTTGGTAAAATACTTGGTAAAAATACTTGGTAGAAATACTTGGTAAAAATATCTAGTAAAAATACTTGGTATAAATACTTAGTAAAAAGTACTCATAGTAACCAGACTGTGCTCTTTGTCACCACGCAGCGCGAAATTAGCATCCACAGCTGAATGTTAAAGGATCTCCACAAATTTACACGAACAGGTGGTTAAATCTGAAACTAAGAACACTGCGAACATATTTCATAATAACTTTTATCAGTAACGCCCTCGCCGGCCGCAAACAAATCTTGGTTTTCACAGACGTGCCTTCCTCGTGAATAGTTATTGAATTATGGAAGGATACGGATCGGCCATCTTGACTTAGGTAGGCAAAACCTTGGTTAATCGGTGATAAATTATAATTTTAAGCAGAAACGTCTGTTCATATTACTTGGAAATAAAGAAAAAAAAACTGCCCCGGACGATATTCGAACTTGCGACTCTGGGATACATGCCCATCTACCAACCGAGCTAAATACATAGGCTTAGACACAGCAAAGGAGCGTCAGAAGTTTTTTAGTTACGAGGTAGCGCATCGATATCGATGAATTATCGATATGATTTCAAACTCCGATGCCAATAAAAATTGTCAACACATTTACGGTCGATGTCGCTAGGCGCCACCTAGGCGTATTGAAGGATTTAGTAGAGAAATTCGCAGTCTTTAGGCAAGTCTCTGTGGTTCATTTGGTAGAGCGATGGGCATGTATCCCAGAGTCACGGGTTCGAGTCTATTTTTTAAATATGGCTGCAATCAATTGTGATGATTGTGCCATTTTATTTATTTTTAGTACCTAATAGGGTTCTGTAGGATTCAGAGCTCTAAGTGTAAGTCTTTAACGTAACAAAACGTCACCATTGCGTTATAGTTACCCATATAAGACCCATATATGACCGGTCTGGCCTAGTGGTTATAAGTGACTCTGCCTATGAAACCGAAGGTCCTGGGTTCAAATTCCAGTCAGGGCTTTTATTTGTGTGATGAGCCCAGATATTTGTTCCTGAGTCATGGGTGTTTTCTATGTATCTATCTATTATATATATCGTCGTCTAGTACCTACAACACAAGCCTTACTGAGCTTACCGTAGGACTAGGTCGATTTGTGTAAGACTGTCCCGGAATATTTATTTATTATCACTTACGCGTTTGAGACGTTTTTTACGTCAAAAGAAACTTACACTTTTGGTTGACGGATACCTAAAACACACCTGTAGCTAGTAAAAAATAATAGCTTCTGTTATTACACGACATGAAAACAAGAAAATATCCGTTTAAAAATGTATTGTGATCCACATAATCCTCAAAAGCTTATATGATGGAGCTCCGGTGGTACATAATTGAAAGCGCAAGTAACATCAAGAGTAGGGATGGGTTACGGTTTTGTCGATGTTTATGAGAGTTATCGAAAAATAGTGCCTTACCTTATGAGGTACACAACATTACAGCCCAAAAAATCTGGAGCTTTCTGGACTCAACGGGAATCAGTAATGAATTATAAAAAGGGCTGCCACAATAGATCATAACTGGTCGATGCGGTGCAAATAATAGCCCAAAACATCAAATAATGTAAATTCTTAAGAAAATTTAAATCACTGTCACTTTCGTGACGACAATTAATCATTAAATTTCGATAAAAAATTAGTCTGATATTCATTTTATAAACTTCAATCGATATTACAGAATAATTAAAGGGAAAACGTCGATCTTCATTAAGATTTCATACTTAATTTGTTGCCACGAAACTGAGTGATTTAACTTTTATTAACAACTTTCGCTAATAGAGTGTACCAAATTTATAAAATATATTATCTTAAGTTTCATCGACATCCAGGTTTCAAAATGGTCGATTTCCCATCTTCATCACCCCTAATTATGTACAGTCATTTGATTTCTGGGCCACTTTGTTCCTTGTCACAGTGAAAATCTATAAGAAATACGCAAAAGATCTCTTATTAACGTCACTGTGACAAGGTTCGAAGTGGCCTAGAAATCAAATTGGTTGACTATACCAGAAAACGTTAGTTTTGTCTTGTCTGTCTAAGCTTAATTTAGCTTAATAATTTTGCATTAGAAAGCAGAATTCTGTCTTATTCGTTTATGTTGTGCAATAACCATTTATAAAGAAATGTAATGATCTGAGTGTGAAAAACTGGTTTATCGCAAATCAAAATTTAATTACCTTGAGTTCCGACGTTTCGTTTGAGTTAATATATGTTATGAGTTAGTTAATAACACAAAACTAGTGGTGTGGTTAGTGGAAAACACAAAAATATAAAGTCAGATAATTCATAAATAAAACAAAGTAAGAACAAATCAAAACATCAAAATTCAATAGGTTATTACATTTCTGTCTGTGGCAGTCTACGAGGAAGGCTTACGTTTTAGAAGCGGACATCCGTAGCTGACGGATGACTGGGGTAAATGATACAAAAAAGAGTTAATAAATATTATCATGCAGCATGCAATATTTAAAAAACATCGATATAAAGTGTAAGTCGAGTCACCCCTTCCCTAGTCAAGGGTAAACACGACAGGAGCCCCTAAAACGGATTTATGTATCGGACTAAAACATTTCAATTTATTTTCGTGAACCAAAAACGAAATTTATTCGCCTACGAGGAAAGGTCTGATATCGATCTTTAACTTTTTTTATTTTACATAGTTTTCGGAAGTTTCTGAAGTCGCAAACTTCCGCCATTTTGAATTTTGAAGTAAGCAATAGATTTACGAGTTGGAATGTTTTTGTATAAAGTTTTTAACTGTGTAGTTTTAACAACTGTACCCTTACCATGAGTTATGACTTTGCGGTTTTCGATAACGATTATCGAGTTTACTATCTCGCACTAAAATAGTACAAGCAAGATGCATAGATAGTAAACTCGATACTCGTTATCGAAAACCTCAATGTCACAACTCATGGTAAGGGTACTGTGCCGTAAGGCGCCGGCTTAGTATAGCACCAATGTCCCGCGGTCTTAAGAGGCGATAAAGGAAAAAAACTGACGGATGGACAACAGCGTACGTCGAAACCAACTCAAGCTACTGAGGTCGCCAAACCGCCTGCCAAGCTTGACGATACAACTCTTTAGGGGAGGCATATTTTTTTATACCAGATTGACTAGCGTTTGACCTGTCACACTTGATGGTAAGTGTCGACGAGGTCGAGAATGTAGGACGCTGGTTCAGTAACACACCTTGAAAACACCGAAACTGCCGTTTTATTAAATAAACCACAGGATCCCAAGCTGGTGGTACAGAAAAACTATCCTCTCTGTTGAAGTTTGGATACTTCTTAATCTCAATAAATAAATATTTCGGTACAATGTACTAAGTGGTAAGCTCAGTAAGGCTTGTGTTGTAGGTACTAGACGACGATATAATTATATAATAGATAGATACATATAAATACTTAAATACCTAGAAAACACCCATGACTCAGGAACAAATATCTGTGCTCATCACACAAATAAATGCCCCGACTGGGATTTGAACCCAGGACCATCGGCTTCATAGGCAGGATGACTACCCACTGGGCCAGACCGGTCGTCAATAGCCTCTCGCAACATTCTGGGAATATATCGTTTCTCCTTGGCGAGGATTTGGGGCTTATCAAACTTAGTTAAGTGATTAGGCTTATCCGTGACATGCTCCCAGACTGCAGACTTAGGTCGACGATGCTTGACATCAGCTATGTGTTCCTTTACTTTAAACATACTACTACCCGGGCCTCGGTTTTGGACCCGGGTATGTCCTTAAACTACGTCCAACAATGAGAGGTAGGGCGCAGCGAAGTACCATCACGCTTGAGTCTGGCGAAGCCCAACTGGGGAAGTACCTCCTCCTTACAGAAGACCACAACCATACTAAAACTGCTACCTTTCAGGTATGTAGTGTTGTGTTCCTGATGGTGAGTAAGGTTTCCATAGCTTATACAACTTTTAGTAGGCAACGTGCATGTGAGTGTTCTCGAATTGCAGGCGTTCATAGGCTGCTTTAACTGCTAAACATCAGGCGGGACGTTTGCTTGTTTGCCACCGTCGTTGTATAAATATACTACACATCTTTTTGATAGTGAGGGCGCTCTCACCCCGAGCGATGTGTCCTGACTCGGCTTGAACATGTGTACCAGAGCTTACCCGAAACATGTCGCCTAGTGCGATATAAGTACACGTTAGTTAATCCGTTGTAACTGAGTAGTAGTAACACAACAGTTTTAATTCTTTTAAACTTGAATCACTTCGACGGTGTATGAATTCTGCCCGGGTATTATCCCTGCGACTAAAAACAAGGAACCGCACGGCGTCCCTTTGAGTGGTGAAATATACCGCGATCGCCAACTCGCATGCCAAGCGTGGCAATAATATTGAACCCCTAATAATATCCCGGTCTATGAAGAAGGCTCACGTCCCGCAGTGAAGTAGTAAGTAGTAGAATACTTGCTTGTAATAAAACGACCAAAAAGCTATTCCTCCACTCATGCTTACTGTGTGCCACAGATCACTTATTAGATGGATCGTAAAAAATATTTTGAAGTGCCGTATGGTGCCGGCTGGTGCCGTGTGGTGCCGGCTGACCAGAATAGCAGCCACATATCTCTTCCCGCGCTCGTAAGAGGCGACAAAGGGAAAATGATTGATATACGCAGTGTTTGTCACAACCCAATCTACAGTCGCCAGCCCGTCAACCAAGCGTGGAAACTATGGCAACTACTCCAAGGTGTTACAAGTCATATTTGAGGGAGACCTATGTCCAGTGGTGGACGACTTACGGTTCGAATGATGATGATTACTTTCGAAGTGGTAAGGCAGATGCAAATTGATTTAAGTTTACACATACAAAAATGTGTATTTTGTAAGGTCCTTAAGATAATATTTAATAATATACAGTGTGGAAGTCTTATACGGCCTATAATCTCTTAGAATAGGACATAAGAAATATATCAAGATAACTTTTACTTTTTAAGAAGTGCAATTAAAATTTTATCCATATAAATAAAATCGGCCCGCAATGTAATGCAACACGCTCGAGTTAAACAGTCGTTGACAGTTAGTTTCAAAAGCTTATATCGCGTACTGTTCGCAGTACATTACTGCTCAGAAATTTTACAAAAATTAATTACATGTGTATAATAGGTATAATTAAAGAAAAACCTTTTGGTTAATGATTATACTGGTAAATCCTATGTCTGGTTTAATTCTTCGCCCGTATTAGACTTCCACACGGTATAAATAAGTTATATTTTACAATTTTATATTATTTTCATTATATGAACTAAATAATAAATTTATATTTTAAATAAAAATACTAATTATTTAGTCCACACATTTTGTGCTCTTAGTATTGTAAAAAAAGTATGTAGCATAAAAATATTGCATAAAATTAAAGGTCACCAAACTTCTTAACCAGATTTCTTTACCTTACGCAACCCAAATATATGTTACAAATAATCGGGACTTAATGGCTAAAATTAAATTGAAACATTACATCTGACATTTAAATGACCAAGTATTATCTACAGAATGTCCATAACCTAGGCAGAAATATTTGTGATATTTGATAAACTTACAAATAAATGCCCCTGTCAGGATTCAAACCCGGCACCTCTTGCTTTGTAGGTACGGCCACTACCGATTAAACCAGGGCATTTTTACCCTTTACTGCATTACTTAAAAATATTTTTTTTTTAATTTGAACTATAATTCGCTTCCAATAGAGTTGAAAACTATAATGGCCATAAAAGGCGTCGCATGCAGTAGAGGGTTAACTACTCGTAAATGAAAGCTCAAATAAATGTGTGCTAAAATTATGCAAAGCAACACGTAGTGTGGTGTATATGGAAAGTGGTCTATAGGTCCACGTTCTGGTCACATGCCAAGATTTCAGGATCAATTAAGATGTCCATGATAGCGCCGAAGAAGCCGGAAGTTGATACTTTAACTGCTTTTAATGGACACCGGAAGATTCGTTGAAAGTTATAAAAAAAAGAAGTTTAGTGATTTTTTTTAATATTGAACGGGTGACGGATAAAATGAATGGCTCGACTTTTGCTGCAACACGACTAAGGTATAACGATCGGTGCAGTGGTTAGTGACCATGCCTTTGAAACCGACGGTCAGGGGTTCAAATCCCAGTAAGAACATTTATTTGTGTAATAATCAGAAATATTTGTTCCAGAGCTAAGTGTAGGTTTTTAAAGTAACAAAACGTCACCATCGCGTATGAGTTTCCCATATAAATAACATAATCACTAACGCGTTCGAGACGTTTTTTTACGCCAAAAGAAACGTACACCACAGCTTCTATTATTGAGATTTTGATTATTATGATTCTGAATAGAAAAAAAAAAACATAAAATTTACTTAAAATAAAAAACTATGAGTAGTGCCATTTTTTTTAATGCTTTTAGAGATACATATGTGTCCACTTGTGTCCAGTAGTGGACGTCTGTGTATCTGTCTGATAGATAAGCTGGACCTTAAAAGCAATTATTAAAGTAATCGTTATTTAGTCTTCTCAAGTTATGACGTCATACCGCCTGTATTTTTCCGCGCCATCTTTCTCTTTTACAATTTATGACCCGTATTTTTTCACAAACAGAACCTTTTCTTTGTGCGATTTGAAGCATAATATAAAAGCATAGATTACATCCGGTAAATTTTGCACTACAATTATATGTACGTTTACTAGGATAATTATACATTGACCGGTCTGGCGTCGTGGGTAATTAGCCTGCCTATGAAGCCGATGGTCCTGGGTTCTAATCCCAATCAAGGTATTTATTTGTGTGATGAGCACAATTATTTCTTCCTGAGTTTCTGAGTTTTTTCAAAACAACCGGGTTTGATTCCCGAACTGAGTACAGTTTTTTTTAAATATATGGTTGCGCTTTTTCTTGTTAAGAAAATCGATTATATATTATAGGCTCGCGGCTACCCTCATCCAGTTCTTGCCAGCCAAACCGCGAAGATCCTCGCTCCACCTAGTCTGAGGGCGTCCCACACTACGATTACCGATACACAGTCTCCCCTCTGAAATTGGTTTACCCCAACGGTTATGGGTTCTGTGTCTGCCACTTCAGCTTGCTAATCCATTCGCCATCATTATAAAATTTCATTATTTATGAAATTATATAATTAAATAGTTTTTGTGTGAAAGAGTAACAAACATATTCACAAACTTTCGCGATTAAAATGTTATTAGGACCACGCAATCTTGGCAAGACTATGCTCTATCTAGTTGGCGGGGGATCTGTGCCAGAAGCATAATATCGGAGTTACGGACCGGATTGAAAACCGTATTTTCTCGTCGAAAAATTCGTTTATTCTCCAGATAACAAATTCGCGTAAAAATAAGCTAAGTGTATGATTCTGAAGGCTTTGGATATTAACTGAATTAATTTATTGGTGTTATCCGTTTAACATTTTTAGATATATTTTTTTAATTAATTAATTAAAAAAAGGAGAGAGAATTCATTCAGAGTCGCTACCCAAAGCACCGTGTATAACTATATACACGGTGCTTTGGGTAGTGACTCTGCCTATGAAGCCGACGGTCGTGGGATCAAACCTCAAGGGCATTTTATTTGTGCGATGAGCACAGATATTTGTTTATAGTAAAGATAAAAGATAAAAAACATTTATTTGTGACAACACATATACAAAAACAATGTGGAATAGATTAGTCATATGTATTTTCTATGAATTTATGTATGTGTTATATATCGTTATTTACAAGCCTTCTTAAGCTTACCTTGAGGTTCAGTCAATGTGTGTAAGGATGTCCTGTAAAAACTATAGAAAATAGAAGAGGAAAGATGTTGGGACACCTTTTACGACATGATGATTACATCAAGGTTATTTTAGAGAGTAAGGTATCAGAGCCCTGAGTGTAAGTTTTTAACGTAACTTTACGTCACGAACGCGTTTGCGTTTCCCATACAAATAACATTATCACTTACGCGTTCGTAAACGTTTTTTTACGGCACAAGAAACTTACACTTACAGAGCCTCAGGAAAGAGAAAGAGAGGGAGACACAGAACATATATTGATCGAATAAAAGAAAGAGTAACGTCATGTTCAAGCCTCGGCTTTTCGATCGCACGGTAGACGAATGAAAACTATTGAGTCGATATTAAGACTAAAATGTAACTCATATTCATACTCATACTCGTTTTCATAGTTTTCTTTCATCTTACCGTGTGAAGAAAGACCGAGGCTTGGTCATGCCATATTGGATGTCAAGATAAAAACCCGGGATAGAGATAAATAAATAAATATTTCGGGACAATCTTACACAAATCGACCTAGTCCTACGGTAAGCTCTGTAAGGCTTGTGTTGTAGGTACTAGACGACGATATATATAATAAATAGATACATATAAATACTTTAATACATAGAAAACACCCATGACTCAGGAACAAATATCTGTGCTCATCACACAAATAAAAGCCCTGGTCCTGACCTTCGGCTTCATAGGCAGGGTCACTACCCACTAAGCCAGACCGGTCGTCGATGATGCATGGGAATTCAACCGATAAGTCCATCTCTGAAATAGATAAACAGACAAATAACCTTATTATCTGTTTGGCTTTCAGCCAATAATCATAGTACGAATGCAAAATAATTATCCGCAATGCTACTGCAGGCACTATTTGAATTTTAAACAGGTTACAGCAGCCAATAGTGAGGTTTAAGTACGGTGCAGTTTGGCAGCGATGCGAACTGCATTCACTCACTTTATGATTTAAGTATATTTTCATAATCATCATCATATGACTAAAAATAATTTAAAAATCATGTCTGCTTTTATTCTCTTTAGTGAGAGTGGGGCGCAACTGCTATTTTTTTATTGAGCTTGAAAGGCGTAATATATTCAAGATTTATAATTTGTAGGTATATTGGGCGACAAAAAAGTGTCTCAAGATTTTTTGTACCATATTTTTTTTCATACATTTCATATATACAATAAAGCAATGGAAGTATTAGAAAAGAGTTCGTATGTAGTTCTGAGTAGATACTGTATGGTCTCTACTCAGAACTACGAAACATCCAAATAAAAAAAACTTAATAAAATTTGGGCGAGGCCTATGTTAAGCAGAACCAATTAAGGCCTAAATATTGATACACTAAGTGGTGTCTATTATAACCGCTAGAACATGCACCAATATTGCTTTTTACCGTTATCTGTTTCTTTTTTTATGTTTTATGTCTAAATTTAACCAATCAGTAGCTATAAGTATTAGATATCTATTAACTATATGACCTGGCGCCTCCTATATGAATCACTTTCTGAATTCTGATATAGCTATCACTTTCTGAGTGCTGCCATCTATGGGACTAAGAACAAATCAAAATACTTTTTATTAAGTATTTTGATTTTCTTTGCTATTTAAGTAGTAAGACTATTATATAAATCATAAAATGAAATAGCTGACATATACTTAAGAAAAAGCGATGACCATCACGCTTGGATCTTGAGCAGCCCAACTGGGGAAGTACCTCCTCCTTACAGAAGACCACAGCCATAATAGCACTGCTACCTTTCCCAGAGGTGAGTAAGGTTCCCAGAGCTCCAACCCCACTTAAAGCCCGGCAACGCGCTTGTGACTCCTCTGCTGTTGCGGATGCCCATGGGTGACGGTAATTGCTTACCACTAGGCAATCCGTCTGCTCGTTTGCGTATATCATAAAAATAAAAAAAGCAACGAGGACCTCGGGCGTCAGAGCCGGATTTGAACCCGCAACCCTAACTATCGCGGCTAAATTTCCTTTCTTTATTTCTTCAAGTTGCCACATTACTCCATTTAACACGACAAAAGACATTACAGTCCTAAATAAAAGCTTGCTTTATACCACCCTTACTTCAGACACCTCGAGCGCCATATTTCTCTTGTTCAGCCAGCCAACTAATTCGACTAATGGCGTTAAGAAGCCGCTTATCAGATTGATTTACAGCTGATATCTTCCCCTACACTGCACCCGCAAGCTGCTATAATCAAGTCTTTTATAGCTATATACTGATTAGATTTGTTTTGATATTAAGCTGTTCAGTTTCTTTAAGGTAGGCTAGTATATAGTATTTATTTAACTAGTAAACCTTGAATAGTTATAATTATGTTTTGTACCAGACTGACCACCATCCCACTGGGACATAGAATAATGAATATCAGTAAATACGTCTGATTTGTGTTCCTTTCATTATTTAAGGTCTTGCTGAATATAATGTTATAAATAGGAAATATTTATTAACGACTTTAATTATATCAAATAATTATAGACAATGAATACTACGTTGAGATTATTTCATTCATTCACGTGAAGCGATTCGCTTCTACCTTCCTAATGCGGACTGCTAAGGAATATAATTCGCTTCCTTCGTCTATATTCCCGGAAAGATATAATTGGGTATTTTCAAGGCAAGAGTGAATAGGCTGTTACTGAACCAGCAGGCTACACCCTCGACCTCGTCGACACTTAACATAACCCATTCAAAACCGCACTAATTCTTAAACACTCTATAAAGCTTTATAAGAAAGTCAATTACTTTTGTAGATTGTAGATAGACGCGAAAAATATATTGTATGTCAACGCCATCGCTCAAGGCTGTATATCAGTCGTGCAGCCGGCCGACTAATGCTGCTAATGGCGCTAAGGCACCACTTATCACCCGATTTACTGCTTCGTTCTTTAGATATGCTCAATGAGTTGTGTTTAAAATATGCTAGTAATTGTTTAGCAACCTAACACGTTCCCTGTGCATGCATCATATATGTAGCATTTTAGGGTACATATGATACGTGAATGCACCACTAATGATGCACGACCCCATATTAACAAAAAGCAGTGCCAAAATTTACACGTGTGAGCTAGGCCTTTTTTATTTGGATGCACATACTACAACTTTTTTTATACAACTGACCAGCGCTTTACATCAGTCACACCTGATGGTAGTATCGACGAGATCGAGGATGTAGCACGCTGGTTTAGTAACAGCCTTATCACTCTTGCCTAGAAAAGACCCGAATTATATCTTTCCGGGAATGGGAATGGAACGAAGTGAGCAAATTCCATCCCTTAGCAGTCCGCATTAGGAAGGTAGAAGCGAATCGCTTCGTGCGAATGAATTGAATATTCTCAACGTAGTTTTTATTGTTTTTAAAATTGATTTGAAATCAAGTCGTAAACCTTTTGGGGATATTTTTGCGACGACAAATTTGGCCTAGTGACCTATGAAGTAGACTGTCCTGGTTTAAAATTCCATTTGTTTACGGATGTCTTGTATGTCGGTTAAATACATGATACAAGTTAATTAAAAAGATACCTGTTCGCTTTGTCCGTGTTAGTGTAATTTTAAATGTAACAAACTTATTTATGTTGTCATAGTATCTTCTCTGTTTTTTATTCTTATGTTTTTGTTCTTAACTTCTTTTATTTTCTGTGTTACCTGCCATGATACTTTTTCACTTGACGGTCTCATCGGAAGATCAGCGCTGGATGTCGCCAGCATTATGCTGAGATGAGACCATTTCGTGGCACTCTCTTCCTTGTATGTTTTATGTTATTTGTATTTCTGTCACCTTTGTGTTGTGTGTCCACGAATAAGCAAATATTCTATTCTATTCTATATATTGCACACAAATATTGGATCCATTTTTACACAGCAAAAACAGGTTATTACCTGAAAGACCCAAATTATAATATCTTCACTTCATCAAAAAATACATAATCAAACTTGTCTTTAATTCATCAAATAATAATACGAGTAGAAAAAAAAAATTCTTTTTATACAAGTAATACAAAGGAGCCATTTTTGAAGCGTTTATTTCTTGGAATATTCACCAAAGTTTTCCTCGCGTGTTCCACTCCCATTGATAGAATTCCGACTACGCGATAAATTGCACTCCTATCCAGCCTTCCTCCAAAAACCTTTCTTTTCTATTTATTACGTATCTAAGTGATGTATATTTTACCTTATGTTACCTTATGGACTAGTGTATATTTATATTTACTCTTTGGCTTAAAATGGTAAAAAAATGGCGATATAAAACTGGAAGAGGTTTCGAGAGATACAATTTGCCAGAAAAATGGAGTTGACAGTCGCGAGGCACAAAATAATTCATTAATTTTATAACAAATAAAACCGGCCAAGTGCGAATCGGACTCGCGCACCGAGGGATCCGTACAAACCTATAGCAAGCAAAAGTTGTAGTATGCCTTACGTCATTACATACATACATTTCAGACGTATGCAGTCCATTGCTGGACATAGGCCTCCCACAAATATGACTTGGGGGGTAATTGCCATAGTCGCCGCGCTTGGCAGGCAGGTTGCCGACCGCAGTAGCTGTAGATTGGATTTTGACGGACGCTGCTGCCTGACCGTAGGATGTTTCCCTTTGTAGCCTCGTACGACACCCGCGGGAGGAGATGGGGTGGTGCTATTCTATTCAGCCGCCATCACACGGCAACTGAACATTAGACGGTGTGTAATCATCAAACACCGGTTTCGCCGGGGCAAATCTGTACTGACATTTAATAGTGCGAGGACACATTAAACTAATTTTATTAGTTGATATCGATAAAAATGACGTACAACCGCGTTGTGTAATTTCAAGAATTTGAATGAAGAAGAAAACTACATACACAAAAATAAACTTTTTGAGGAATTAACTTTCTTTAATATTTAATATAATTTTCATAATATACAATCAAAATGTTTTCCATATTTTCAGACTTTAATCTTCATCGCCTGGGTGACAATATCCATTTTAGCAACTAAATGACCTTTCTAGATCAACTGTAGTAATTGGAGGAAATTCAAACAATTAATAGTTATGATGAATTTCTGTTATATGACTCAGTTCTATTTCTTACCAAATCGTTTAATGTTTTTAAAGTTGAAATGCCTACGTTTTTCTCTAACACTGTTTGAAGTTTTTTATTTTTATGGATGTCGATAAACTAAGTCGATGTTTAATGAATCACTAGCATTGGTATATTTTTGCTCCCGGTCGGTGTATGGTAATCATTAAATGAAATGTTTTTGTGTGTCCTCAACTCTAGTGTAACCTACTATAATATTGGTATGTTATCATGTTTGTATGTGTATCAGCCTCGCCACCAAACCAGACACAGACCCGGTCTGATATCGTGAAACTCGCAAACAATAAAGAGGAATAAAAATGGACTCCGTAATTTATTCATAACCCCGCCGATGGATTTCCCCGGAGCGACAGCTATGGTATTCGCACCTATTCTCAAAGCATAATAGTTAAGGGTCTCAATTTGTCGACGCGATTTCGGCTAAAGCCATATAACCTTAACTAAAGTGACACCGCGTCTTAGGCAAAACAGCCTTTTGGCAACTTGACTTAGGTTCTATAAAGTATGACTCACGTTACGCCGTCGCGTGTCCTACACGTCGCCGTCCCGAGCCCGAGCCTTCCGTCTACCCACCGGGCACTCACCGGGGCGGCCACGGTGGGGGAGCGTCGTTCCATCTAGCCATTTGTTGCGAGTATACGATCATCACACGCCCGTCGATATCGGGTGGACAATAAGCTTATTATATTATACATAGTAAATAACAAAAATCTCAATAATGTAGTTAAACCATACTAATATTATAAATGCGAAAGTGTGTGTTTATATGTCCGTAATTCACGGCAAGACGGAGCGATGAATTGACGTAATTTTTTAAGTGGAGGTAGTTGAAGGGATGGAGAGTGACATAGGCTACTTTTTGTCTCTTTGTAATTCCCCACTTTCCTAAAATGGAGGGTGGAAGTTTATATGGAGCATTCGGGAACTTTCAGGGTAGAAAGCTAAAAATTGGTATGCGGAGTTCGTATTAACGCGAACGACGCTGCGGGCAAAAGCTAGTACTATAATAAGACTAAAAACTTCATATAAAAATGTCCCTGTTAAACTGCGAGACTAATGCGTTGATCAAAGTATATTATATAAAATAAATAAATAAATATTTCAGGTAATCCGAAGCAAATCGACCTAGTCCTACGGTAAGCTCAGTAAAGCTTGTGTTGTAGGTACTAGACGACGATATATATAATAGATAGATACATATAAATACTTAAATACATAGAAAACACCCATGACTCAGGAACAAATATTTGTGCTCATCACAAATAAAAGCCCTGACTGGGAATCGAACCCAGGACCATCAGCTTCATAGGCAGGGTCACTACCCACTAGGCAGACCAGTCGTCAAAATATTGTATATTATATTATATATATTATTATAAAAGGTACATTATATATTAAAGGGTATATTATACTTATATTGTATATAAGGTTACACCTACTTCTATCAATGACTTGTCTATGATCGGAAAGCGGTTGGAACTTCATTCCGTCTCGCAATAAGAACGTTGTCAATGTGAATTGAGTATATTTATATGTATGTCTACATACACTGCCAATTCCTTATAGATGATCGTTTGGCAAACCTGCATATCTTTATCTGCGAAAAAAAATGGGTATTAGATTATAAAACTATGAAGTTCTTTCATTTCATCCATAAATCGTCTAGTTCTGAAAATATTACTTGTATCATCTTGTAGTTTCCATTGTTTGGCAGGCGGGTTGGCAACCGCAGTAGCTGTAGATTAGGTTTTGACGGATGCTGCGCCGGTTCATTCCATTTCTCGCCTCTTACGATACTCTTGTGACATCACAGACAGATGGACAGACAAATAGTGGAGTCATAGTAATAAGAGCTCGATTTATCCTTCAGGTGTCAAATATTTAGTAGCATCCAAAGTGACCAAATATATCGATACAAATCTTACTACTACTTAGTTACGAATGGATAAACTCACGTGTAATTATATCGCACTAGGCGACATGTCTCAGGTAAGTACCCATTTTAAAGCCGAGTCAGGACACACCGCTCGCGTTGACGGTGTTTCGCTCACTGTGAACGATTCCTAAAGTCAATTAGTGCGATATATTTACACGTGAGTTTATCCGTTTGTAACTAAATATGTAGTAGTAACATGGCTCACAACAGTTTTAATTATATCGATACAGATCTTTATTAATATAGCAGTAAGGACGTGTTAAGATATATTTGGCCATACTCACTGCAACTAACTATATGACGCTGACTGCACGCAACCCTAAAAAACCGTTTAAAAACAAAATTAAAATCAGACAACTTTAACAACTGTAAACTATAAATCGCTAGCGAAAATCGCTGTTCAATCCGCGCAATCGACTACAATACTCTGCAATGCCAGGCGATTACAGGCTTTAAGCCTTTGCTTTAGAGTCCACGCAGTTTGCTGTAAAGGCGTGAACACATCAAAGCGTATTTGCGTAGGCCCGTATTTGGGCAGTGTTAACAGTATACTGTGTAACCACGGTATTTGCCGAATGTTATTGGTGTGTACGGGGCTTAATTGATTAGGTTGCTAAGGTAAAAGGTTCATGAAATAAAACCACTGAAGCGGATTATATCGTATATTCTAATTTAAACTTCATTCCGATGTTTCGAACCCTTTAACAGCGTTCGTGGTCATCGGGTAGACTAAGATATAAATAAATAAATATTTCGGGACAATCTTACACAAATCGACCTAGTCCTACGGTAAGCTCAGTAAAGCTTGTGTTGTAGGTACTAGACGACGATATTATATATAATAAATAGATTCATATAAATACTTAAATACATAAAAAATATCCATGACTCAGAAATAAATATCTCTCATAACACAAATAAATGCCCCGACTGGGAAACCAACCCAGGACCATCGGCTTCAGAGGCAGGGTCACTACCCACTAGGCCAGACTGGTCGTCAATTTACCTCCATTCAAACCTTCATTACGTTTTTAAGATATGTTAATTTACCTCCATCCAAAATAACAATAAGCAAACCTATTTCGGCTTCCACGCGTCGTCCCGACATTTTGAAAAAATAAGTCCCACCGAGTTTCTAGCCGGTCATGAAAGTCAAAATGCTTCTCGGGTCAGAGGTGTAGGGTTAGAACCGGTGTAGTTTTCATTTGTCTGCTTTTGTATACTCGACGTGTAAAAGTGCCCTTGTGACCTACTTACTGAATAAACGTTTGAGTTTGAGTCATTGGAGCCTGGGGTCGCCTTGGCATCTAATGCCAGGATGTGGATGGCATTAGTTTAATTTTACGAAAGTTATTGCCATCTGACCTGCCAACCCAGACAGTTAACTGGGCTTTATGGTGTGTAGTCTGATTTTTTCACGATGTTTTCCTTCACCGATATTCAAATATTAGTTTCCACTAGGCCATATCTATCATCACTACACATATACAGCCTTGGTCATAAGTATTGAGTAAGATATAAATAAAATCTCATATCAAATAACAACAAAAATATCAGATGACGTAGAATATAATAAGTATGAATAAATGTAGAAAACTAGAAAGTAATGTTTCATGTAAGCGAAATATTTATTTATATATATAAAAAAATGTAAGCGATATAAAAGCCAAAAAAAAACGAGTAAAAAAAAAGAGAGCTATGTAAGTTTTCTATACAATTCTTTTATTATTTTATATCATCATTCTAGTACCATGGAAAGTAATTTCCACTTTTACTTTACTTAAAAACCAAAGCAAATCAAAAATATTTCATAAAAAATAATTTGATCTGTTCTTAGATTCATAGATGGCAGCACCACCTCTCTAGCTATATCAGAATCCCGAAAGGTATTCATATAGGAGGTGCAAACACGTAGTGTTTCACCTTAGAGCTGGTAAAACGGTGCCTAAAAACCGTTTAAAAATAAAACAAGATCACATATACTTGATTAATTTCGACGTGGTCCGCTGTGTACAGGTGGCCAAATTGGTTAAGGCGTCAGCCGCGATAGCTGGAGATGCGGGTTCGAATCCCGTCTCGAACACCGGAGGTCCTCGTCGTTTTTTCTTATGTATATGTTATCTATTTCAACTTTTAATTTATATAGTAGTATTACTACTTAAAAACCAAAGCAAATCAAAAATATTTCATAAAAAATAATTTGATCTGTTCTTAGTTTCCACTTTTTTGTTACAAAGATAAGCTATAAAAAAAAAACGAAATTCGATTTTTGTAACGAATATCTGTGCTCATCACAAAAATAAATGCCCTTACTGGGATTTGAACCAATGACCATCAGTTTCATAGGCAGGGTCACTACCTACTAGGCCAGACCGGTCGTCAAAGATATGTAAATGCTTCTAGCCGCCTAGAGATCAAAGCTTGCCAGGACAAATGCAACTCTGGTGTGTCATATTTAAAATTCAAAATGGCATTAAATGGGAGACCTCTTCATAGGTCTATAGGCGGCTAGAGGTTATAAAACATGATACAAAATTATCAAGCTGGCCTGGTCATGATTTGGAACAAATTTTCACTATGGGGTCAACTTTGTAAATTGTAAAAAAAAAACTCTCATAAATTTTTGTAAACTTATAGGTACTTGACCTGTTCTATGGAACAGCTCAATTTTAACTTAATTTTACAAACTTGTAAAGAGGTTTTTACGGGATCGGCAACGCGTGAATGATGGCCTCGGTATTGTAAACGTCCGCCCGCCGTGACCACCTACCATCAAGCGGGCCGCATGCTTGTTTGCCACCTTTGTGGTATAACAAAAAAAAAACTTGGCTCCATACTAAAAGATGTTGTTAAACATGAACAGATACCGGTTTGAAAATCTTGTATCAAGTTTTTATTACACCCAGTATTGTACAAATAAAGAGAGATAAAGGTAGATTCCGTAATCATTTAGATAAAGGTGTCATTATCTAGCAAAAGGGACCTTATTGTCGATGGCGCTTACGTCCAACCGCGTTGCGTTTGTATTGCGGCATCTTGAACAACGGCGTAAGCGCCATCGACAATAAGGTCCCTTTACATAGATAATGTCACAAAGAAATACCTAGTTCTACCAGGGATATAATATTGAACAAAATTAATCACGTCTCTTTGTTCTTTGGTGTGAGAATAAATCATATCTCACCCACGTCACATGATTTAAGTTATGTCTACCTAAAGAAGCTTTATCGCGTTTGAAGCTGAATACATGGTCACTCGGGTATGGTTCATCATCATCATCATGTTATGAGAGGTAGGGCACAGCGTTGACCATCACGCTTGAATCTGGGGCAGCCCAACTGGGGGAAGTACCTCCTCCTTACAGAAGACCACAGCCATAATAGCACTGCCACCTTTCAGGTATGTAGTGTTGTGTTCCTGATGGTGAGTAAGGTTCCCAGAGCTCCGACCCCCCTTAAAGGCCGGCAACGCGCTTGTGACTCCCCTGGTGTTGCGGGTGCCCATGGGCGACGGTAATTGCTTAACACCAGGCAATCCGTCTGCTCGTTTGCCGTCTATGTCATAAAAAAAAATGTCAGCCGAAAGACGTCCACTGCTGGACATAGGCCTCCCCCAGAACGACCCAAGAAGATCGATCCTGCGCCTTTCACATCCAACGACATCCCACGACTCTAACTAGGTCGTCGGTCCACCTTGTGGGAGGCCTACGTACGCCGTGTCTTCCGTTCGTAGTGGCCAGTCCAGAACCTTTCGGGTATGGTTACAAAAATAATTTCTCTCCGGAGAAATTAATTTCATTGTCAATATCAAGCCTATACATTATTCTGGAATAAGAAATCACTTAAACTCTAAAAATTATAGAGTTGAATCATCCTTTATTAGTTTAGCGTCATGAGATAAAATAATAATAAATAATACAGGTCTCGAGGGTAGATGTGGAAACCTAAGTGGCGAGTTGGCTATATGTTTAAAGCCCAGTGACACCTCTCTACCCTTAGCCCTATGCACCGGTGTTGCCCTTGAGCCATCTTTGATGTCGCTTTTTGTGGGGGCCCATCTCGCACAGGGCGAGTCACCGTCTGCCGGAAATAAAATTGGATACCATTTTATTAGGCAGACGTCCGGTTTTTTATCCAATAGCCCAGTAGCTAGTCCATCCTTTCCACCCAATAGCTTGGTACATTCTAGATTCCATTTAAACTCAATAGTCCTTACACCATGGCGGGTGTTGTCTCTGTGCGCGTCCCATGATACGGACAGGGGCAACATCCGCTTAGTGTACCCCTTACATTTCATTAAATTGTCGAAAGGGCCTCTGCACGTTGGCTCGATCTGGCTCCGCGTATGCCTCCCAAATGTCCGGAACACCATTGTTCCGTGTACGGAAAAGACATACAAATAATATAGGACATTCTTACACAAATTGACTAAGCCTCACGGTAAGCTCAAGAAGGCTTGTGTTGTGCGTACTTAGCCAACGATATCTATATAATATACAAATACTTAAATACATAGAAACCACCCATGACTCAGAAACAAATATCTGTGCTCATCGCACAAATAAATGCCCTGACTGGGATTTGAACCCAGGACCGTCCGCTTCATAAGCAGGGTCACTACCCACTAGGGCAGACCGGTCATCATCATCCAATGAGTGATAAGAGGGCTATCCACCCTGCCCACAACCACCTTCAGGAGTTTATTGGTGCTGCCCCGCATGCAATCCCACAGATACGCCACCTTGTAATATTGCAGGACATCCTTACACCAACTGAGTCCCACGGTAAGATCAAGAATGATTGTGTTGTGACTATACCTACATATCGACGGTGGAAATTTCAAATGTCTTAAGGGAGATACTTATATGCGACTTACGACATTTGAAATTTCCACCGACGATATTTTTCTAGCAGGAACGACATTTTATTAGTGCTTACCACAATAAAAATATCGATAATCCTGTTATCGATAAGTACATACTACTTCAACAAGACGAAACTATAGTATTATATCGGCTACCTACGTGCTACCGATCTTGAACAAATTGAACGTAATCCATACACTTTTGATGCAATTTACTTTTATTATTTGCAATTAATAGTTCCAAATTGTTTTCAAAAGTATGTAAGATATAAATAAATAGATAGTTTTGTTATTGTCATTTATTTTTATCCCTATTACCCTATAATTGTCTTTGTATTACCTGTATGTTGTTGAAGTGGCAGTTATCGATATACAGGTTTGTCGATGTTTTCATTTTGTCAATCACTTACAAGATTTTTTTTGGACCCGGGTATGTCCTTAAACTACGTCCAACAATGAGAGGTAGGGCACAGCGATGACCATCACGCTTGAATCTGGGGCAGCCCAAGTGGGGAAGTACCTCCTCCTTACAGAAGACCACAGCCATAACAGCACTGCTACCTTTCAGGTATTTAGTGTTGTGTTCCTGATGGTGAGTAAGGTTCCCAGAGCTCCAACCCCCCTTAAAGGCCGGCAACGCGCTTGTGACTCCCCTGGTTTTGCGGGTGCCCATGGGCGACGGTAATAGCTTATCACCAGGCAATCCGTCTGCTCGTTTGCCGCCTCTGTCATAAAAAAAAAGAAATCCTTCGTGCTAGAAGAATATCTAGGGTATAGTTGTGACTCAGCCAACGATATATTTAACATATAAATTCTTGCCTTCGCCGGGCAAGTGAACATGAATATTCCAGCTTGTTAATTATTCGAATGGACCGAAGCACAAAGTATTTTGTATCAGAAAACATTCAAACTAAACTGTATAGTCGGTATTTCAAATTGAAATTTTTTGACTTCTGATCTTTTGTAATCGAATCAAATTGTTATGTACGTTATAGTTATTAAGAAATAAATAAATTACGCAGAACTGAGGGCCATTGGGGCGTAAAGGTTCTCAAGTGGCGACTATGTATCGGAAGGCGTAGCGTGGGCAGACCCCCTACAAGGTGATAACCATACGTTTTTGAAACTAAGAACAAATCAAATTATTTTTTATGAAATATTTTGATTTGCTTTGATTTTTAAGTAGTAATACTACTATAAAAAATAAAAGTTGAAATAGATAACATATACTTAAGAAACAACGACGAGGACTTCCGGTGTTCGAGGCGGGATTCGAACCCGCATCTCCAGCTATCGCGGCTGACGCCTTAACCAATTACGTACGGGTGGCCGAATTGTTATCTATTTCAACTTTTAACCATACCTTTTTACTTATGACTAGCTTTTCCTCGTGACTTCGTCGGCCGACCATGCCCGTCTTTAAAGTATGGTTGTGCCATGAAATGTCTATGTCCTTTCTCGTAGCTCAATTTCTCTCTAAATTTCATCCCATTTGAAAATAAGTATTACTACTTAAAAATCAATGCAAATCAAAATATTTCATGAAAAATAATTTGATGTGTTCTAAGTTAGTTAGTTAGTTAGTTTATAAGAGGTAGGGCACAGCGTTGATCATCACGCTTGAATCTGGGGCAGCCCAACTGGGGAAGTACCTCCTCCTTACAGAAGACCACAGCCATAATAGCACTGCCACCTTTCAGGTATGTAGTGTTGTGTTCCTGATGGTGAGTAAGGTTCCCAGAGCTCCAACCCCCCTTAAAGGCCGGCAACGCGTTTGTGACTCCCCTGGTGTTGCGGGTGGCCATGGGCGGCGGTAATTGCTTAACACCAGGCAATCCGTCTGCTCGTTTGCCGCCTATGGCATAAAAAAAAAAGTTTCATCCCAATTGTTTTCGTCCCATTGGAAGTCCTTCGGCTTATAAATATGATCATGAATATCTTGATGATGAGGCTAGCAGCCATCTTGTGTTTGTTAGAATCCAGCCATCTTGTGAATGAGTCTGTTATCAGTTTTATTACAATTTGCAACTCTGGACATTTTCGGAATGTCATTTAGGAATAGTATTTCAACACTGGATGAAGACGAAGTATTTAAATCATTTGTGACAAAGTGAGTAATAATTTCGACCTGGGCTCCTTTTGTCTGTGCCTTTTCGAAAGTTCAGAAGTTAAATTTTCTATTATAATGACGATAGACGTTGATAATTTGTTCTTTGGCGAAGATTACTTTTCTAAATCTTAAATTATTAAAGGCAAAGAATTCTTGGTACCTAGTTTATCTTGAATAAGTGTGATCAAGATTTTCTACATTAATTATTTATTGAATATTAAATAATTAGGAAAAAAGGTATTCATACTAATGTTTTAAATGTGCAAGTAACTCTGTCTGTTTGTCTGTTACCTCTTCACGATTCAACCGTTGAACCAATTTGTAAGAAATTTGGTATGGAGAGAGATTGAGCTACGAGAAAGTAGATTGGATATTTTTTATCCCGCAACCATACTTTAAAGGCGGGCATGTATGGACGATAAAGGAAATTTTTATATAACATATACTGGGTACCCACAACACAAGCTTTCTTTAGCTGACCGTGGGGCTCAGCCAATTAGTGTATATTTATTTATTTGCTGCAATGCCTTTGCGATTGACGAAATTAAGGCGATAAATTGCATGTTCAGATATTTGCGACTACCTCCACAGCTCCGATATATCCGACTGCTTCTGTATAAAGTATCCTATCTCGTTTCCTGATACTCAAATTCTCATTACCAAATTTCATCTTAATTGGTTCAGACAACAGATAGACAGATATATGTTCACCCTCCGCTGTCTTAATAAAACATGTATACATAATTATGGCAGTGACTGTACAAAATTATACTCCTAACACCCATAAGTCCTACAGAATCAACGCTATCAAAAGTTGCTTAGGAATTAACACCCTAAATTGCAGACAATAAGGCTCATTTTGCAATAATGCCTACTCAATCAAGAAATCCATTGTTTCGTTCGCAAGCTTTTTACAGAGCTCATCAAGCCCAGTCATGGACATAATGCCTCATAATTCTCGCCAGTATTACAGCTGACTGAAAACCTATTGAAATATATACCTTATCACCGCGCTATACAATCTAAATTTAAACTTGTTTCAGAGTGGTTGTTGGGACGTTTAGTTCTCAAACGTTGGGAGGAAGCAAATTGGTGCCAATATTTTTGACCAAACATTATGTTGAAGAATTATTGTGCAAACAAATCTGTGGTTGTTTCCGTGTATTTACTTCAAAAATAAATTGAATATGTCCCAACAAATTCACTCACTTAACTCCTTTGAAATAAGCACTAATGTTTATGATTGGTTCCTTGTCCATTACTGGTGCCGTCACCTAACTACAGAGGCCCGGAAGCAAGGGGTTGCTGGTCGAGTAACGGTTTGTTACCAGGTTGACTACCCTTTTTCACGCCGAGGTATATATATATATATATATATAGTGCTTTTCTCAAACATGCAATACAATAAAAAAAGTCAAGGAATTATAAGTTTTATTTTCATAAAAACTATAAGTTAACATGCCAAAAAAACAGCAAAATGAAAGAAAATTGATTATTGTTTTAATACGCATAGTGGTAGAATGTCTTAGAACCATATTTTTTTTTCATGACCAATCTCCATGATGCTGTGTCACAAATTAATTTAAAATGGCAATTACTAAAGAGGACCTTGCCAGCCTTAGGCCGACAATGTCAACCTTCGAAGCCTATTATAAGATACGTAATGTCAACGTAGTGCATGTTTGAGAAAATTTTATTACATACTTAATTCATAAATGATGTAATTCGCTTCGCTCAGTACCCTTACCATGAGTTGTGTCTTTGAGGAGGACAAGCGAGATGCACAGATAGTAAACTATCTAAGTAAGTTTACTATCTGTGCATCTCGCTTGTACTATTTTAGTGCGAGCGAGATGCACAGATAGTAAATACGATACTCGTTATCAAAAACCTCAATGTCACAACTCATGGTAAGGGTACAGAACAAAAGTAACACTCCGGATCGCTGAACTTCAGTGACGGTGGGCGGAGCGTTGCCTGCAGAATCGATAGCTGATAGGGCCGGAGCAACTTAAAGGCGCGGCGTGGGAAGACCCACTACAAGGTGACACTGAATTTGTAAAGAATGCGGGAATCCAATTTTCGCGGGTGTGCTAAAGCCAGTCATTGTAGGTCGCTTTAGGGAAGGCCTATATCCAGCAGTAGACGTCTTTCGGCTAATATGACAAGGTCATACTTATTTTAGATGCTTTTAAAGATTTTTCCAAATCGAATTCGAAGTTTCTAGATCAAATAAGGAATATTACAGGCCATTCCTTTATGCTTTTTCCTTCAGCCGTGAATAACGCATAGCTCGGGTCAATTTGCCGGCTAACGAAATCATTCCACACCAGAAAATGTCTTTGCTGTATTTAATAGACCTTTACTGAACGCTCTATTTAGTATTAACTATCAAATTTTCAGAGTTTTAAAAAGTTTAGTGAGCTGTGATAAGTGTAGAAAAAACTACAAAGTTAAGGGTCATATCAAAAAAATTGTTTTGATACAGTGCAGAGCCCTGAGTGTAAGTTTTTAACGTAACTTTACGTCACGAACGCGTTTGCGTTTCCCATATAAATAACATTATCACTTACGCGTTTGTAAACGTTTTTTAACGTCAAAAGTAACTTACACTAGAGCCTCAGTAATCAAGAATGATGCCATATACGCAGGCGTTGCACGTAGAACCGACGTCTGTTGGGGCGTAAAGGTTCTTGATATAGTTATAAATACCGTTTAAGTTTCAAGCGATCCTTAGTTTTAGTTGGTTTTAGGTTACATTATAAGAACCACTAAAATTTCGTTTCCAATTATAATAAGAACAATTTCTCGATATCATTGCTGACGACGACCGGTCTGGCCTAGTGGGTAGTGACCCCGCCTATGAAGCCGATGGTCCTGGGTTCGGATCCCACACAGGGCATTTATTTGTGTGATGAGCACAGATATTTGTTCCTGAGTCATGGGCTCATGGGTGTTTTTTATGTATTTATATGTACAGTCAGCAGCAAAAGTGGGCAAACGTTTGAAGTGTTCAAAATGACCTACACGCGCTCTTATTCTCTTGACAATAGAGATGTGTTGACCTCATTTTGAACACCTCAAACGCTTAGTCACTTCTGCTGCTGACTGTGTGTATCTATTATATAATATATCGTCTTCTAGTACCTACAACACAAGCCTTACTAAGCTTACGGTAGGACTAGGTCGATTTGTGTAAGATTGTCCCGAAATATTTATTTATTGCTTAAGTGTAAATTTTACGATAAGTCTGTACTATTCTGAATTTCCCATTTTGCTCACAGCTTACAAAGTATAAAATTGCTCGGTGAGCGTGATAAAAAACGATATTCTTTACATTGTAGGTGCAGATCTATACAAAACCCGGCGAACATGGGATTTCGTAACATTTTTTAGTTTCCGAAACTTGTTTTTTTAATAAAACACCGACCAACTAACTGTGAACAGTGCAAATGAACAACGGAGAATTTTTGCATAGATTTAGTTTTTACACTACGTTAGGAAATCTTGTTACCAATTCTCTCTACAAATAAAAGCCTGTTCAGTTCCATATGCAATGCAACATGCAACATTGTATTCGAAACACGGAATGCTTTACTTTCAAATTTTTTTTTTTATTTTGGACCCGGGTATGTCCTTAAACTACGTCTAACAATGAGAGGTAGGGCACAGCGATGACCATCACGCTTGAATCTGGGGCAGCCCAACTGGGGAAGTACCTCCTCCTTATAGAAGACCACAGCCATAATAGCGCTGCTACCTTTCAGGTATGTAGTGTTGTGTTCCTGATGGTGAGTAAGGTTCCCTGAGCTCCAACCCCCCTTAAAGGCCGGCAACGCGCTTGTGACTCCTCTGGTGTTGCGGGTGCCCATGGGCGACGGTAATTGCTTACCACCAGGAAATCCGTCTGCTCGTTTGCCGCCTATGTCATAAAAAAAAATAAGATTACAATAACTACCTACTTAACTACACTAAAGGTATTGAAAAGAGCGATGTATGTGCATTCATGGTACCCGCCACAAATGGACAGCAGCGATGTTATTTGGTTTTGACGATGGAGCGGCCCTTCCACACGCCGACTGACTTACTTACTTTTTCTGTTTCCGTTTTATTTTATTTTACATTATTTGTATTCGTTTAAATGTCTTTGTATTTATTATGTATGCAAGCAAGTGCTTAAATAAATTATTTTCTTACTCCAAAGGTATTGAACACGTTGATCCCCGGCGACACAACGTCTGTGGTCTTATTAAACCTTCTCCAATGCCAGTGACACAAGGTCTGTGATCATAAATTATCGAATCGAATGCCAGTGACACGTATATGTGTCTAAAAAGATCGTTCTCACATGCCAGTAATGATGAGATATGTATTTAACATAGATAACACCCATGACTGAGGAACAAAATATACCTCTGCTCATCACACAAATAAGTGCTCTTACTGGGATTTGTACCCTGGTGGACCGTCGGCGTCATAGGCAAGGTCACATATCGTTAAAAGTTCTATAAGTACATTTATAATTTGTCAATTAGGCTATTTATTCATATGTCTCTTCCGTACATAGAACAATAGTGTTCCGGACATTTGGGAGGTGTACGCGGAGCCAGATCGAACCAACGCGTTGAGGCCCTTTCGACAATTTAATGAAATGTAAGGGGTACACTAAGCGGATGTTGCCCCTGTCCGTATCATGGGACGCGCACAGAGAAGCCCACTATGGTGTAAGGACTATTGAGTTTTTAATGGAATCTAGAATATACCAGGCTATTGGGTGGAAAGGATGGTATAGCTACTGGGATATCGTATAAAAAACCGGACGTCTGCCTAATAAAATGGTATACAATTTTATTTCCGGCAGACGGTGACTCGCCCTGTGCGAGATGGGCCCCCACGAAAAGCGACATCAAATATGACTCAAGGGCAACACCGGTATTTATTAATTTATTATTAACCATTAAATAATTGTCGTTAAAACTAGTGCCTACGCTAATTCCTGGGACCAGTTCCCAAGACCCCTGGCTCACATGAGCCGTGGCAAAATGCCTTGACAACTCGAGGAAGATAAATAAGAAGTAATGTTATAGGGTCATTATAATGGTCCTGAAGCATACTGTATCTCTAAAAGACATAAACAACCCCAATTTACCCACAACTGTCCCAACGGCCTCCTCAATCTAGTCGGCGGCCATTAAAGTCTGATAATTGGAAATTAGTTTGTTATTTATTACTGTAATTATGTCTGACCTACCAACTGTTTAATGTTTAAGTCAACGTTAAGAGTTTATTACCAGAAATCCAAACAAACTTTTGGACTACTCAACTAAAAACAAATCAAATTATTTTTCACTTCACTAGCTCAGAAAGAACTGTTTTGTACTTTAAAAACAGATAGCAAAGTTGAATTTTATCTACAAGAGTGCAAAGTAATTTCATACAAATTGTTCACTACTAATCAAGTGTTTCTTTGACCTTAGCTGGTTGGATGTTCTTTTATTTAATGTTTTTTTAAATTATGGATATCAATGATTTCGATTACATTTTTAAAGTTTTCCTCGCGGTTGTGTGTAGCAAAGTGTGTTCCCCTCTCGTGCCTTTTGAGACCCTCCCAATGCTCTAGATTCCAGTCTTGGAACCACTCGCTATGCTTGTGGTTCAATTTTGGAATCTTTCGCTAGCACGAGAAGGTAAAAACTAACTTTGTCCCCTTGTATAACATTGTATTGTTTTATGTATATTATATTTATAACGAGAATGCAAGTTTTATATATGTATAATTGTTTGAAATTCCTAAGTTCATTATTTTTTATTATGCAGAAATGTCTCTAGCGAATATCTTCGATATTTAAATCGGAAGAAATATATTTAAAAAAACTTGACTGCGTGTCCCGCTGCGAGTCAATTTTTTTCAATTTTTTTTTCGATTTAAATATCGATTACTAAGTTCAGTTTCTGTATTAATACGTATGGTAGGTGTTTGGTAGTGGTACCGAAAAATATTTTTAATTTTTTTCGTTTAAGATATAATCATACTTCGTACCAAGATCAATCTCCAGTGCACTGCTGCTGACTGCAAGTCCTTACAAGGTCTCCGTCCAACGACTTTATGCACGTCTTGGACTGCTCTGTCCTATTCAAGTTTAAGACCAGATTAAACTTCAATAAGCAAAAACTAGAAGACCAACATTTAATTAGTCTCCATGGAGATAAGAGATACTTAAGTTCCTAGAGTCATAATGCCTAGAAAACTATAGCAAGCCTCAATCGGTTTACAATATAGTAATTAAAACTAAGACGATTTTTACAGAATTACAGATTAAACGGCACTTTTTTATGACATAGGCGGCAAACGGACAGACGGATTGCCTGGTGATAAGCAATTACCGTCGCCCATGGACACCCGCAACACCAGGGGATCACAAGTGCGTTGCCGGCTTTTAAGGGGGGTTGGAGCTCTGAGGACATTACTCACCCTCAGGAACACAACACTACATACCTGAAAGGTAGCAGTGCTATTATGGCTGTGGTCTTCTGTAAGGAGGAGGTACTTCCACAGTTGGGCTGCCCCAGACTCAAGCGTGATGGTACTTCGCTGTGCCCTACCTCTCATTGCTGGACGTAGTTTCAGGACATACCCATAATTATCCAAAAACTTAATCGCGTTTATACCTACTGGCAAAGAAGGTTGTAGTGAGTATTCTGTTAGTGTTAAAGTATTGAGTTCAATGTTTAGTTATATAACCAGATTTGACGCTAGATGCCGCTGTTCCCACTGCAAACTAAACAATGACGTGTTTTTGTAAATTACTGTCTATTAACACAATAATTTACAATTAGAATTTATTTCGGACGGTCAGACGAGTGCGCCCGGAGTGTTTTAGGAAGGGATTCCCTAATTCCCTTCCTTTATCTTATTAGAAGAAAGGCGAAAGGATGGAAGGATACTCCGAGGCTGGGGAGATGGGTACACGTATTTCACTCCTTCAAAAAAAAAGATACCGAGGCGGCACCGCCAAAAGCGATATTCGTAAATTTCGGGCATCTTTCTCTTTTACCCCAATTAAGGCGTCATGAGAGTGTCAGAGACAATCGTTCGAAATTTACGAATATCGTTTTTCGCGGTAGCACCGCTGTACGGTCGGCTCCAAAAATATGGTAACGATTTCGATCCTTATCCCTCAGACATACGCTCAAATGTATACATATTATTAGACGTGACTGTACACCAACCTTGGTTGCCATAACGCTTCTAAGTTTTACCATTCTAAGGTAAGATAAGAGAAACTTTAAGTGCTTTAAAGGCTGAGTTTAAGTCGCTAAGTGCCCGAGACTTTAACCGCAAAAACTTTTCGAAGTTAGTTGTCTTTTTCCCGCACACCGGTTTAGGCGGGTGTGAGACTGTCTGTTTGTATTGTTGGAAACGTGCTTGTAAAACGTAAACATTTCGTATACCGGGTGTGGCCTGTAATAGGAGCATTAACGTTAGGCATCGTTTCTACACCACAAACGTAGCAACATTTGTTCTACGACTTTTGAAAATAACTAATAGTTTAATAAATATTAATAAAAAAAGATTTTCCAAGCAAGCAATGTATTGCGAAAACTATGAAGTTTGTAGGCTGACAGTACACGTCAACTAGACTTTGGATGCTGTTCATAGAAAATACTATTTCATCATCATCATCATCATCAGGCTATATAGTAGTCCACTGCTGGACATAGCCCTCCCCTAAAGAGCGCCACAGCGCCCTGTCTTCAGCTTTTCGCATCCAGTATCTGCCTGCAAAATACTATTTAGTTTGTTTTAAAAAATCACAAGTAATAAATTACCCAATTATTTAAAGTTGTAGAACAAATGTTGTTACGTTCGTGGTGTAGAAGCGATCCCTAAAATTATTGCTCCTATTACAGGCCACACCCGGTATGTGAAAAACTTAGCTAAAGCAGGTACACGCCAGGCCCGGTACCGTGAACGTCGAAGTTCGTATATTTCGGACATCATTCTCTTTTAGCCCAATTAAGACGTTGAGTGCAGAGACAATCGTCCGAAATTTACGAATATCGTTTTTGGCGGTAGCGCAGGTGGCCTATGTAGTAGTAACGTGTGTACACGCATGTCGGCGTTCTATATTCAAATGTTGACGTAAGTTCCATATTTACTGAAAATTTTCTAATACACTACTCACCGCAACTACTAATACCTAATCAGTTGAAATTAATTGATAATTATGTCATCAGAAAAGATAAATACTATTAGTATTAGTGTTTGAAAATGGAGGCCTATGTTCTTTGAAACAGTCGCGCGAGTGACTAAATAAACGTAATTAGAGCCGTGTTTATCATTTCATCATCTTCATCTCAGCCATAAGATGTCCACTGCCGAACACAGGCCTCCCCCTTGAATTTCCACATGTACCGGTTGAAAGCGACCTGCATCCAGCGTCTTCCGGCGACCTTAATGAGGTCGTCTGTCCATCTTGTGGGTGGACGTGCTGCGCTTACTAGTCCGTGGTCTCCACTCGAGCATTTTTCAACGCCATCGGCCACTCTCCGTGCAATGTGGCCTGCCCATTGCCACTTCAGCTTGAATGACTGTAATGCTTTGGCATTTATACAATGTAAAATCTAAAATGTCGATATTTAAATCGAAAGAAAAATAGAAAAAAAAATGACTCGAAGCGGGACTCGAACCCACAACTACTGGATCACTAGCCCAGTGCACTACCAATTGTGATACACGAGTACCGCTTGGACTTGTAATTTTTTTCTATTTTATCCTTCTTGGTATACGTCATTACGGGTGACGTGTAGCGACATCTACCGAAGAGTATTGAACCCTTTTTACGGCATCGAAGTCTCAAATTTAGATTGAGAATTCATCGATAACAATGTGCTACCCCTTTCTAAAATTGTTTTTATATTAAGCAGAAACTTCTGCTAGCATATCAAAGATCTTTAAATCGAAAGAACAATACAAAAATTTGACAAGTCTCAGCGGTACTCGTATAGCACAATTGGTAGTGCACTGGGCTAGTGATCCAGTGGTTGTGGGTTCGAGTCCCGCTGCGAATTTTTCTATTTTTCTTTCGTTTTAATATCTTTGCTAGCAGACGTTTCTGCTTAATATAAGAACAATCTAAAATGTCGAGTTTTCATTTAAAAAGCTCAATACTTCTGGACAAGGCTGTATTTAACCGGTGTACTGCAGCTGAGCCGTCTATCCCTGTCGCTGCGAGTGACATAAAGTAGGCCCGTGACTAACCCTTTGTAGCTTGCTTACTATAAATAGCATTACTAGTAGATTGTGACACAAGGGAGCAAAATTACATATTTACGGGCGTATATTATTAAGGCCTGAGGTAGAATAAATAATTATAATGATAAATTCTTTATTTCAGAAAATTACATTCCATTAAATTGTTAGTTAGAGAGTTACAACAATGTCAATACTTAATTACTACATAATTTAAAATAAATATACATAGGTATAGCAGTATCATGACACCCATCAGTGCTCTGACCGTGCAACACCTATGATCTGCCCTTTCCAGTACTTAAATATTAGACATAAATAAGAGCTATTTTTAATTGTATAAAAGCGGGTAACTCACGTTTTATAACTCGAATATTGCTCGACGTGTTTCATTTCGTAACGTTACGGAGCTTTTATACAATTAAAGTTTCAATCTCCTAGTTTTGTGTTTAAAAGAGTTATTTCTGCTTACATTGTCTACAGAAATATTTTTGTACCGTTCCATATATACATCTTATTTTTTTTTTTTATGACATAGGCGGCAAACGAGCAGACGGATTGCCTGGTGTTAAGCAATTACCGTCGCCCATGGGCACCCGCAACACCAGGGGAGTCACAAGCGCGTTGCCGGCCTTTAAGAGGGGTTGGAGCTCTGGGAACCTTACTCACCATCAGGAACACAACACTACATACTTGAAAGGTGGCTTATGCATAGAAACACAGACGTTACCGCTATTGCTGCACGTGTCTTACAGCTATTGCTGTCCCGTGTGTATCTGGCATTATAAAGCATTGTTTGCACAGGACATTTCCTTCCTATGCAGACTTGACGACTGGTCTGGCCTAGTGGGTAGTGACCCTACCCATGAAGCCGATGGTCCTGGGTTCGAATCCCAGTCAGGGCATTTATTTGTGAGATGAGCACAGATACCTATTTGTTCCTGAGTCATGGGTGTTTTCTATGTATTTAAGTATTTATATGTATCTATCTATTATATATGTCACCGTAAAATTGTAAATTCCGTTAGTTTATAATCTAACTCGCGAGATTGTAAACTACCGAAATATTGTGAACTGTCACACACTGTTCACAATTTAACGCATTAAATTTAGTTAGATTATAAACTATCCGTGAGAAACCGTCAAATTATGAAATGACATGTATCAGAACGCTACTCGAACGCTGATTGGTTGAATGTCATGGGCCCCGCGGCGCCATGTTTGTTAGTCAATTTGGCGCGCTTACCGAATCTAAACAACAGTGTTTTATTGGTTATAAATTGATTTACCGTTATAAGTAACTCAAATCTTCAGAATTACTTGTGTGTCATTGTTTTTGTAAGTTAAACGAGTCAGCAAATAACAAAGAAAGTGCAATTTGAAGTGTGTGTTAGTTACCGTGCTACCTAAGTAATATTTCTCATTTTTGATACGATTTCTCATGTGAGCCTGTGTAGTCTCATTTAATATATTAAATAATAACATTTACAATGTCACATATTCAACTTGTACACCAACATAACTTAGAAATACCAGAAATTGACCATCAGGAAAAATTTACCATAGAGTTACAAAACTATTACAGTGGACATAGTGACAATACGAGTAGTAAAAAAAAATAATGGACGTATGTAAAAATACAGAATGGAATAAAATTGTTAGAGGATATCTTTGATTCCCATAATTTAATTATTCCGATTTTCGAAAGTCAGAAATTGTTATGCATAATTTTTTAAGACATAACTATCAATAGTCATAATAGTTATCAGACATATAACTAAATAAATATAATAATTAAAGATTTCAGGAATTCTTTTACAAACAAGAAAATTTATTTATTCGTACATAAGCAATAGTAAAAGAAACACAAATACAGTAATATTATAAAGAAAGGATAAACTAAAATTACAAATAAAAAATTACCCCCAAATCGCTGCCAAAGAGCAAAGTGCCCAGAAGGCTGCCATCATAATTAAAGGCCATAATGTTACACATCATATAAGACAAAAGTCATTAAACTAATGAGCATAATATCAAAATTCATAACGATTATAAAAAAAGAAAAGAAAAGTGGGTTACGTACGGTTGAACTGCGACCACTACACATAAAAACTGTTACCAGGAAAGTGGGTTAGGTTGGGTTAGAACTGCGACCACCACAGACACGAACTGTTACCAGAAAAGTGGGTGAGGTTAGATTAGAACTGCGACCCCCACAGACACGAACTGTTAGCAGAAAAGTGAGTTATGTTAGGTTAGGACTGCGACCCCCACAGACACGAACTTTTACCAGAAAAGAAAATTCTGACTTTTTAAGTTATGACTAATGACAATATGTCTACCAACGTGTATGAAAAACATCGGTATGGATTTAAAAAATCGAAAGTTTAACATTATGGGAGTCAATA
This sequence comes from Grapholita molesta, assembly GCA_022674325.2. Taxonomy (NCBI): domain Eukaryota; kingdom Metazoa; phylum Arthropoda; class Insecta; order Lepidoptera; family Tortricidae; genus Grapholita; species Grapholita molesta. The sequence continues at coordinate 1,184,015 of CP053122.2, read as the reverse complement.
TAAACCCGGAGTATAACACAATCAAATCTCAAGGTAAGCGACTAACAACCAAGCATTACCATCATTGAAAAAAATACGATGTTATGAATATCAGAAAGATTTAATAATAAAAAGAAAGAATTTCTCAGATTCTATAGTACAAATATTTTCAACGGAAGAGTATTGGTAGTGCACTTGGCTAGCTATTAGTAGAGTCCCGCTGCGAGTCGATTTTTTGATGCAAAATATGTGTTAAACCAAAAAATACTGATTTTGGTTTTATTTTATTTATAAACATTTTAGTAATTTCTCTAAACTATTGTTTTTTTTTCATTAATAAATAAATAACTGTTCTCATGTTTTTGTAGTGCATTTAGTTTTTTTAACTGACACCTATATTTCATTCTTAATTCTATGGACACAGAATGACTTACCGAAAGTCGTAGCCAATCAGCGCTCGAGGGGCGTGTCATTTGACAATTTGACGGTTCCTCGCGGATAGTTTATAATCTAACTAAATTTAATGCGTTAAATTGTGAACTGTGTGTGACAGTTCACAATATTTCGGTAGTTTACAATCTCGCGAGTTAGATTATAAACTAACGAATTTTACAATTTGACGGTGACATATATATCGTCGACTAGTACCTACAACACAAGCCTTACTGAGCTTACCGTAGAACTAGGTCGATTTGTGTAAGAATGTACCAAAATATTTATTTATTTATTTTATTTATAGGTGGTAATCATCATATTTTAGTTATTTTTTCAATTATACAGTGAACTTCATAGCTAATATGAAATGTCACGTCGAAATAAGTATCAATAAATTTTATATGTCACGTCTGCCGCATGCACCCGGATCAATTGGCTAAATGAACCACTGAGTGGACCGAACAAGTCGGCCGGAACAGAGGCAGACCTGAAAGGAGATGGCGGGATGACCTGGATGGTTTCTGTCGCGATTGGGAGCATGCACTAGACCGCGACGAGTGGCTAAAGCGAGGGGAGGCCTTTGCCCAGCAGTGGGACAGAACATAGGCTACGTAAAAAAATATCGGAAAGAAGTCCCGGACCCAGGTATGTCCTTAAACTACGTCCAACAATGAGAGGTAGGGCACAGCGATGACCATCACGCTTGAATCTGGGGCAGCCCAACTGGGGAAGTACCTCCTCCTCACAGAAGACCTCAGCCATAATAGCACTGCTACCTTTCAGGTATGTAGTGTTGTGTTCCTGATGGTGAGTAAGGTACTCAGAGCTCTAACCCCCCTTAAAGGCCGGCAACGTGCTTGGGACCCCCTGGTGTTGCGGGTGCCCATTGGCGACGGTAATTGCTTACCATCACAGGCAATCCGTCTGCTCGTTTGCCGCCTATGTCATTAAAAAAAAAGTCCCTAGTTAATTGACATTAGTTGCCACGTCTGAAGATGATAATATATGGTTGTTTGAATGTCTAACACGTACGTTCTTGAAACAGTATAATGTACCCCACGGGACCTTATAAGCACTATATTCCACGTGTTTCCTTTCTGTGACATGATTTATTGCACTTTTCCTGAAACAACAATATTCAGGTTAAACTGACATTTATGAAATATTGTATTTTCCAGCTATTTTTGTATTCAAATACAAAAATAGCTGGAAAATACGAGCCTACGATACGAGTAGACCTTGTGGGAAAATCTCCTGCAAGGTGGGACGATGAGTTAGCCTAATAAATAAATATTTCGGGACAATCTTACACAAATCGACCTAGTCCTACGGTAAGCTCAGTAAGGCTTGTGTTGTAGGTACTAGACGACCATATATATAATAGATAGATGCATATAAATACTTAAATACATAGAAAACACTCATGACTCAGGAACAAATATCTGTGCTCATCACAAATAAATTCCCCGACTGGGAATCGAACCCAGAACCATCGGCCTCATAGACAAGGTCACTACCCACTAGGCCAGACCGGTCGTCAAAATAATTTAATAAATCAAATTGATTATTTAGCCTTATGAAATTTATTTTGTATGATATATTGATTATTGAATATTAATAAATATTTAATAACGATAATAAAATACCTACACGCGTAAAAAAATACTCTAAAAAATATTAAAAAAATCAAAATTATTGGCATCTAACATTCATCACTCAAAAACATTAAATAAAAGAACATCCGACCAGATCATATCAAAAAAACACGCGATTACTAATAAATAATTTGAATGAATTTACTTTGCACTCTTGTGAATAAAATGCAACTTTCCTATCTGTTTTTAAAGAACAAAACAGTTCTTTCCGAGCTAGTGAGGTGAAAACATATTTTTGACATCGACAATCGTAAGATTCCCTTCTTACAGCGTCAACGATCGTGACTTCTCAAGTTAACCCGCTCTCCGCAGGTTTAATAGGCGAATGAACCGAAAAACGAGTGAACCGAAGACCGAGTGAACCGAAGACCGAGTGAACTGAAAGGCGAATGCATCCAGTGGCTTGCATTAGCTCTTCGATCGGAGCGGGTAAGTACAGGATACGGTCCTTGTGATACTTGCACACTGCACCCTGGATTAGAATTAAAAAAAAATAAAAATGACAGGACATTCTCACACAAATTGACTGAGCCCCACGGTAAGCTCAAGAAGGCTTGTGTTGTGGCTCAGCGAAGGATAAATATAATATACAAATACTTACATACATATATAAAACACCCATGACTAGTGTAAAAGTATCAGTGCTCATCACACAAATAAATGCCCTCTTATATATATGAATTATGCTTTCGTTAGCGGACGTTTTTCCTTTATACAAAAATAACAATAAGTTATACTTGTTCATACATAAAAAAAAACGCGTCGAATTGAGAATCTCCTTCGGTTTTTTCGTCGGTTAATAAATTATAAAAAATGCTAATCGGATTTGAACACTCATGAAATCTTACAAACCATTCTTATAAATGGGTTTCTGATATAAAATAAAAAATTCGGGACATTCTTACACAAATCGTAATGTATACGTACATTATAATTACTAAAATACGTAGAAAACACCCATGACTCCGGAAATATCTGTGCTCATCACACAAATAAATGCCCTGAGTGGGATTTGAACCCATAGGCTTCATAGGCAGGGTCACTACCCACTAGGCCAGACCGGTCGTCGAACATACATGTGCCGTATGAAATGTAACCTTAACCATATCTTGAATTATCGGGTTTCGTTACGCAGCCCCCGCTGCAGTGTACAACACACAGGGCCCGGGTAATTGTATGTCACCCGCACACCACACGGCGTATCCATTGCCGCACCACTAACTCAAAGCTAGGCCACAATACGAACGCTAAAAGCGATATAGCGATAAGCGTCAAAAACAAATGTATTAACTATTATACGATTTTAAGCTAAACATGGTCATTCACATTACAACTATTACTTAAAACGGGATAGTTACCATGTATACTATTTTGAATGAGTTTCCGATATTTCGGCACTGTTGCAAGCGCCATCTTCACGGAATAACTGAATCACTGCGAGATTTAATGGCAAACTACCCATTACTAACCGCAAAGTGTCTGTTCTCAAACAAAATGTGTGAAATGACACAGAGAGTATTGTTTGTCGTGATTGCGATCGAGTATCAAGTGAGAATGTGGACGGTAGTAGTGAAACTGACATTCAACAAACAAAACGCATCAGAAAGAGGGTAGATCGCTACGGAGTGTGGTTTGACCACCGTTAAATCTCGCAGGTTTTTCCGAGAGGATGGCGCTTACAACAGTGCCGAAATATTGGAAACTCAGTTGTAATGTATTAACTATTATTATTCTCCAAACCTACTACTTAATTACGAACGGATGAACTAACGCGTACGTATATCGTGCTAGACGACGTTTCGAGTATGGTCTGTGAGTGACACAGCCTCACCCCGAGCGGTGTATCCTGACTCGGCTTGAAAATGGTACCAGAGCTTACCTGAAACATGTACAGTACCATGTAATACTACAAAGATTCACAACAGTTATTTATCTCTTAGCCATGATCAAGAAGCCTACGCACAGAGCGATTTCAACCTCGAGAAACAACAAATTACAGTCAACTCACGTTTTTATCTGTTACAGTCTGTTTTTGATATAGGATCAAAATAATACACGTGGTCGCGTGCTGTAGTTCCTGCTACGCCACCGATCTTTATTGTGGCTATGGCAGACGCTGTCAAAGCAATTCTGACAGATAAGGTTTATATTAAATTTGTTCTTCACTTGTTCGAATCGATACGTTGGCGTACACGACATATTTTGATGCGAGAGGAAATGCGTTCAGAAGGTTAAATACCCGTATCATAGTATTCGTCCGACATACCTCAGTGCCTCAAGACGAAAGTCTTTAACCAATGTGTGTTACCAGTGATGACTTACGGCTCCGAAACGTGGTCTTTCACTATCGGCCTCATCTCAAGGCTCAAAGTCGCTCAACGAGCTATGGAGAGAGCTATGCTCGGAGTTTCACTACGAGATCGACTCAGAAATGAGGAGATCCGTAGGCGAGCTAAAGTCACCGACATAGCCCACCGGGTTAGCAAGCTGAAGTGGCAATGGGCACGCCACATTGCACGCAGAGAAGATGGCAGATGGGGTCGAAAAGTGCTCGAGTGGAGACCACGGAATAGCAAGCGCAGCGTAGGACGTCCACCCACAAGATGGGCAGACGACCTCATTAAAGTCGCCGGAAGACGATGGATGCAGGTTGCTTCCAACCGGTACGTGTGGAGATCCAAGGGGGAGGCCTATGTTCAGCAGTGGACGTCTTATGGCTGAGATGATGATGATGATGATGATGATAGTAGTTTTAAATCGGCGTCTGGGAATGCGAACAATTTAATGTTTAATGCAAGGCATACAAGATTCAAAAACCCAGTCAACACGGGCCTAGTACCGCGAACAACGAAGTTCCCATATTTCGAGCAGTTTACTCCAATTAAGGCGTCACGAGAGTGACAGAGACAATCATCCGTTTACGAATATTTTCCACGGTAGCTCCGCTGGATTCTGCGAGGATACCGATACGCTATAACACACTGACGCTAAATAGGATGATGATGATGATTACGATCGCACCGAGAAAACGCTACTAGCGATTTCTTCGTGGCCAACACAAACTCAACACCTGTGTGAGGTATACACGCACTACATACGCTTATTTATAGCTTAGGTAAAAATAAATTGTACTTATGGTGCCGGAGAATAATACCACCTCATCACCTCGCGGAGTCGTAAGAGGCGACCTATGGAAATCTACAGATGGACAGCAACGTCCGTCGAAACCACCCGGGTATGTCCTTAAACTACGTCCAAAAATGAGAGGTAGGGCACAGCGATGACCATCACGCTTCAGTCTGGGGCAGCCCAACTGGGGAAGTACCTCCTCCTTACAGAAGACCACAGCCATAATAGCACTGCCACCTTTCAGGTATGTAGTGTTGTGTTCCTGATGGTGAGTAAGGTTCCCAGAGCTCCAACCCCCCTTAAAGGCCGACAACGCGCTTGTGACTCCCCTGGTGTTGCGGGTGCCCATGGGCGACGGTAATTGCTTACCACCAGGCAATCCATCTGCTCGTTTACCGCCTATGTCATAAAAAAACCAACAACTGTGGTAACCACCCGCCAAGCATGGCAACTATAGCCACTCCCCCCAAGATACAAGTCACATTCGGGGGAGACCTATGTCCAGCAGTGGACGTCTTACGCCCGAAATGCTATGAAAATGCCTTTTCTTTGATCTTGCCTGTACCTAATATTAACAATTTGGAATGTGGATATTTCCTTTAAGAAAGGTTTTTACGTTCAAGTGGTTCGACAAATTGGCCCTTAGATTATTGAAGCGCCTACAAGTTATAGGGACAAATCGGGACAATATCCGGATATTTTTACCTTTTAGGGTCCCGTAGTCAACTCAAAACCCTTATTTAGTTTTGCCATGGCGTCATCGGAAGATCAACACTGGCTATTTGCTAACAATGAGAGGTAGGGCACAGCGATGACCATCACGCTTGAATCTGGGGCAGCCCAACTGGGGAAGTACCTCCTCCTTACAGAAGACCACAGCCATAATAGCGCTGCTACCTTTCAGGTATGTAGTGTTGTGTTCCTGATGGTGAGTAAGGTTCCCAGAGCTCCAACCCCCCTTAAAGGCCGGCAACGCGCTTGTGACTCCCTTGGTGTTGCGGGTGCCCATGGGCGACGGTAATTGCTTACCATCAGGCAATCCGTCTGCTCGTTTGCCGCCTATGTCATAAAAAAAAAAAAAAAAGAAACCCTTATTTAGTTTTGCCATGGCCTCATCGGAAGATCAGCGCTGGTTATTCGCTAATAATATGCTGAGGCCATTTCGTGGCATTGTATTCTGTTTTTTTTCTTATGTGATATGTCTGTGTTTGTATCTACGAATAAAAATAAACTAAACTAATCACGTCTGTCTGTTCCCTGATTTGCTCAGTAACCGTTCGTCCTAGAAAGCTGTAATTTACTATGAATATGTAAAATATGTAACGCGGGGAAAGCGGTCAAATAGAAAATAAATAAAAATACATGGTACAGTTGATATCAAATATATATGTTACACTTTTTCATTACCAGCTTCATGCTGAGTAGGGACCATTTCGTGACATACATCTTTTAATTATGTATTTGTCGTCTGTTATTTTTGTATGTCTGTATCTACTGTATATGTCTCGAATAAATAATTTCTATTTCTATTTCTATTTTTCACCATAATCCTTTGTGATAATTTGTAAAAGTTTAAACATTATCTTCATCAGTACTTCACATACATTTGTAAAGTAGGGGTCATTTTTTTTTTCGGATCAACCTTAAAGTATATAGTTATTTGAAAAAGAATTGGGGAGGGACTCAAATATTTTTTGTAAAACTTATTCTTTATTGGAAAAAATATCTATTAAATATTCCAAAAATATTGTCTTTCGTATAGCTATGGATTAAAAAAAAACGTTTCTTCACTCTAACTTTGAACCAAAAGTCCGAAAAAATTGGAAAATGCCATGAATGTGCATCATAATAAAGACATTAAAGAAAAATATTTTGAACTTAATCGGTTGAACCATTTTTGAGTTAAGATCGAAAACTACGGAACCCTACACTGAGCATGGCCCGACATGCTTTAGGTCGGATTGTAAAGTATAATATATACCTTGAAAATACGGATTTATATACCCTTACGAACTCTTAAACGGAAAATACATACTTGTATGTTGAATGAGGCTTGTCACTATTGAGGACTCCAAAAATGTATTAGCAGTAGATATTCCATGATACCCGTGGCCGTGATATGCCGTGTGATGCCGGCTGACTAGAATAGCAACACCCCATCTCCTCCCGCGGGTGTCGTAACAGGCGACTAAGGCAAAAATCCTATGGACGGGCAGCAGCGTCCGTCGAAAACCAACTTACAGCTACTGCGATCATCAACTCGCCTGCCAAGCGTGGCGACTATGGCAACTACTCCTCAAGATGATACTAGTCATATTTGTGGGAGGCCTATGTCCAGCAGTGGACTGCATACGGCTGAAATGTATGTATGTATGTATTTCCATGGTATAGGTGAGAAACTTAGCTAAACCCCCTGGCTAGTAGTAACATATGTGTACACGCGGGTTACCTATGTTTTGTCAAATTATCACTTCCCACAAGAAATTTCGGAGAATTTCATTTGCCAACAAAACTATTGCTAAATAAGCTTTTCGCAAATTGGCACATTTATTTTTAGCCAATGAATCGTTTACCAAATGGTATTTTGGTCAAATTGAATTTAGTCAAGTTTATTTACCATGACATAATATACGCCAAACCAATTTGTTGAATTGACCAAGTCGGTTCTGGCGCTCGCCGGACGCTCCCGCGGCACGCTCGCTTCGCTCGCTCGCGGTTGACCTAACACACTCCTCACTTCGCTCGTCGTCGCACCTATATCGATTCTGTCACTTTTCATTTCAAAACTAATTCATTTAACGAAACGTGAAAAAGGGGAAGTCCGGATTCCACACGGGCACAGCCAGTATACAAAATAAACGCTAAGCAAACCGTTTTCCCGCAAAATCTGAATCACTAAATTTTAGTTAGCTAGATCGTAATTGAACGATCGGAAAATAATTGAAAACCCGGATAATTGGTTTGGTCGATGATTGAAAACACGCTACCAAAATATGTTTTTGATTGAATATTGGAAAATAGGCTCGTGAACTATTGGCATATCTTAATTAATATAACACACGCGGACAGAGAATATGTGTACAGAACTCTCACTAATATCATTAAAACTTAAGCCATGTTACTACTACTTATATACAAATATATAAATAAATATATAGGACATTCTTACACAAATTGACTGACACGGTTAGCTCAAGAAGACTTGTGGATGCTCAGCCAACGATATATATAACATACAAATACTTAAACATACATATAGACACCAATGACTTAGGAACATATTATTTTATCTTTGCTCACCGCACAAATAAAAGCTCTTACTGGGATTTGAACCCAAGACCATCGGCTTCATAGACAGGCCACCACCCACTAGGCCAAACCTGTCGTGTCGTTACTAGGCGACATGTTTCGGGTAAGCTCTGGTACCCATCTTCAAGCCGAGTCAGGACACCGCTCGAGTTGCGTGTGTGTCAGTCGCTGCTACCCGAAACATGTCGCCTAGTGCGATATAAGTTTAGGTGAAAAGCTCAAGCACCTGGCCTATGTAGTAGTAACGTGTGTGTACTATGAAGGTTGTGACCTTCACAGACTTTTTGATGATTGAGTTTACGGGCTGGCCTAGTGTCAGTTCTTAATTTAAATTCTATTTCAAATATATAACTAGAGAGTTCCTAGGGGAGTCAGTGGGAGGCAGTCAAAGCGAGTAATTGATTTATCTTGTATTTAAAGAATAACTAATATAATATCATAAAAGTTATCTTTATTATCAGCTCTCCATCTAGGTGCGAACCCCCATTACAGTACACGCATGTCGGCGTTCTATATTTAAATTTTTAAAGCTCCGTGTTAGTTATCTGCACAACTACATAGACATGGTCCTCCAGTTATGTTTTTCACCTATAGAGTTTATCCGTTTGTAATGATGTAGAATTCTCTGTGTTTAACGGGGTTGGTGTTTGACCGCGAAAGTGTTTTGTCTATTTTTGATCCATATTGACAATGACACTCTCTGTCTTTTCTCAGTATCATTAATGGCTGACATGACTTGTATCATCTTGGGGGGTAGTCGCCATAGTCGCCACGCTTGGCAGGCGGGTTGGCGACCGCAGTAGCTGTGGATTGGGTTTCAACGGACGCTGCTGCCCGTCCGTAGGATGTTTCCCTTTGTCGCCTTTTACGACACCCGCGGGAGGAGATGGGGTGGTGCTATTCTAGTCAGCCGGCATCACACAGCACATTCTCAAAATAATTGCTAGGAAATAATTAGCTTGTCGATGAAACTTGATAATTCTCGGATATTCTGGCGTCATTGGTTGGAGCTCTGGGAACCTTACTACCAGGAACAACACTACATACAAAAAAAAAGTAGTGTTATTATGGCTGTGGTCTTCTGTAAGGTGTCACCATTCGGGCTACTCCAGATACAAGCGTGATGATTCGCTATGCCCTACCGCATTACTGGACGTAGTTTAAGGACATACTCGGAAGTTTAAGGACATAGCAAAAGCCGGATTCAATATATTTCCTTTAAAATAAGGATCTGATAAAGTAGACGATTAAACTCTTAACAATTCAAGTTCATGTAAATTTACTGGCCTTAGTTGAATTAAAAAACTTTCCTCCCCGCAATAAGGGTTGCTACAGATACCCTTCGGAGAATTATTGGCCTTATTTAAATGAATATTGAAACGAAGCCCTTGTGGCCATTGGACTTGTAATTATCGGCTTAATAGGCACTATAACTATACCCGGACCTTGACCCGGGTATGTCCTTAAACTACGTCCTACAATGAGAGGTAGGGCACAGCGATGACCATCACGCTTGAATCCGGGGCAGCCCAACTGGGGAAGTACCTCCTCTTACAGAAGACCACAGCCATAATAGCACTGCTACCTTTGAGGTATATATTGCTGTGTTCCTGATGGTGAGTAAGGTTCCCAGAGTTCCAACCCCTCTTAAAGGCTGGCAACGCGCTTGTGACGCATCTGGGTGCCCATGGGCGATGGTAATGGCTTACCACTAGGCAATCCGTCTGCTCGTTTGCCGCCTATGTCATAAAACAAAAACCTACCCACTAGCCAAAGACAGCACAGCGTCAGATGGCTGGTTATTATGTACATTTTTTTTAGAAAAACTAGCTGTGCCCCGCGGTGTTATCCGCGGTTTATTAGAGAAGAAACGTAGCTTATGTGTTAATCCAGAGTATCAGCTAAGTCCATACCAAATTTTATTAATATCGCTCTAGCTGTTTAGACGTGAAGACACATACGACCGATAGACGTAACAAACATACACACATACAAACTTTCGCCTTTATAATATTTGTGTAGATACACCAGCAACATCATCTTCCTCGCATTGTCCCATTTTGCCACGGCTCATGGTAACCTGGGATCCGCATGGGGTCCACTTACAAAAGTGACTTCCATATAACCTTCTAATGGAGACAGTACAATAGGCCTTATTCAGGTTAGTCCAGTTTCCTCACGATGTTTTCCTTCACCGAAAACGACTGGTAAATAATCAAATGATATTTCGTACATAAGTTCCGCATACGTACATTTCAGCCGTGCAGTCCACTACTGGACATAGGCCTCCCACAAACATGACTTATATCATCTTGGGGGGTAATTGCCATAGTCGCCACGCTTGGCATCTGAAAATTGGGTTTCGACGGGCGCTGCTGCCCGCCCATTTTTCCCTTTGTCACCTCTTACACCCGCGGGAGAAGATGAGGTGCTATTCTAGTCAGACGGCTTCACACGGCAAACTCATTGATAAAAACCAGGGTTTGTACCTGCGACCTCGGGATTGCAAGTCGCACGTTCTTACCGCTAGGCGATTAGCGCTTCTTTGTTATAAACAAAATGACTGAACACGTTTGACTGACACATGTTATCGCAAATCCCTCTAAACCGGTACGAACATGTCACCAGCATGCCAAGTCTTTGTAACAAAGCGCAACTTTATCTAACGTTTATCGTTTTGGCAACCAGCCAGTATATCCATGGCAAGTCTATTCCCGTCTCTATCACTCCTCGTTCGAGTAACAAGAACGTAGATAATTATTTTCGAATATCCATGGAGTGCCGTGTTATGCCGGCTGACAGGGGGAAAAATCCTACGGACGAGCAGCAGCGTCCGTCGAAACACAATCTACAGCTACTACGGTCAACAACCCGCCTGCCAAGCGTGGTGACAATGGCAACTACCCCCAAAATGATACAAGTCATATTTGTGGGAGGCCTATGTCCAACAGTGGACTGCATACGGCTGAAATGTATGTACCTATGTATCCATGGAAGCGTGTGGTTACGAGATTTCGACATATTGGAGATAGGATGAATGTTAAAGCGTACACTAGTGACATGGTAATTGCGGGAATCCACTGAGAATGTTTTCTTTAAAAATCACGATACATAATAATTAATAGAACAACACAAGCGGATCCCATGCTCTAATGAGCCGTGGCATACTCTGAGGCAACAGAATCAGAATCAGAATCAGAATTTTATTGGTAAAACACATAATTTTACAAGTCAGTTTTAGAATTATTTACTACATACATTACTTATTCTTATTATAATAATATTGAATATGTTACATTTATTTTTGATAATGTCAGGTAACAGTGGGTAGCCTGTAAATAGGTTTAGCCTGTTAAATTTTGTATGAGTGGGTCAATGATGAATTAATCATATTAAAGAATTCATCGATGGTATGACAAGCCATGTCTAATAACATATTAGATATGGCTTGTATATAAAATGTGTCTTTAACCCGATAGCTATCCCTTTTTTAATGATTGTTATGTGAGCGACCATGTAATATGATTAGCTTAAGATCTTATATTTTATTTATACCATGGATGAACTTGCACACACAACTTGAATTTCTGAAAAGTTTTAGTGTTTGTATTTTAGTAGTTTTTTTTTTAATGACGTAGGAGACAAACGGGCAGACGGATTGCCAATTGGTAAGCAACTACCGCCGCCCATGAACACTCGCAACACCAGAGGAGTCACAAGTACGTTGCCGAGCTTTTAGATCTCTATAGGTACGCTCTTTTCTTGAAGGTTTGGATGTCATATCGGTCCGGAAATACCGCACGACAATTTATTTCAAAGTTTTGCTGTGTGAGGCAGGAAATTCTGGAAAAACGCACAGTTGAGGACTGCCGGCCATCCAAGTGATAATGATGAAAGTGTTGTCGTGTAGAGCGCTGGCGGAAGGAAGCAGCAGGGATAAACCCGAACACCCGGACCCGGGTATGTCCTTAAACTACGTCCAACAATGAGAGGTAGGGCACAGCGATGACCATCACGCTTGAATCTGGGGCAGCCCAACTGGGGAAGTACCTCCTCCTTACAGAAGACCACAGCCATAATAGCACTGCTACCTTTCAGGTATGCAGTGTTGTGTTCCTGATGGTGAGTAATGTTCCCAGAGCTCCAACCCCCCTTAAAGGCCGGCAACGCGCTTGTGACTCCTCGGTGTTACGGGTGCCCATAGGCGACGGTAATTGCTTACCACCAGGCAATCCGTCTGCTCGTTTGCCGCCTATGTCATAAAAAAAAAAAAAACAATTCCTCGGAGCACTATATCAGGGCTAAAAACGGACTTGTCAGGCTTTACCTACAACACAAACCTTACTGAGCTTACCATAGGACTTTGTCGATTATGGTAGTCTTTCCAACACTCAAAATTGGTTAGATTTTGGAATCATTCCCTAGCTCGTCTCAACATTAGCACAAAAAGTGGGTAAACACTAACTTTGCTCCCTTGCTTTTCATTCTTTATAACCCACACGATAAGCTTTGTGAAAACCCCTGATTGTGAGGGTTGATTGAAAAGTGCAGTACAATTGCTTTGTACAATGGCTCTGTTTCCATCGGAAATAAAAACAACTATAGAGAGATACTGGCGTCTGATAAAATAGATAGATATATACTGACTGAACCGATCGTTAAACACGTGTAGTAATTTTCATAAGAAATAGAAATAGAAATTATTTATTCGAGACATACACAGAAATGATAGATGACAGAAAGATACATAATTAAAGATAACTAGCTGTACCCCACAGTGCTACCCGTAGTTTATTAGGGAAAAAACGTAGCCTATATGCTAATCCTGGGTGTCAGCTAACTCCATACCAAATTTTATTAAAATCGCTGCAGCTGTTTAGACGTGAAGAAGTAACAAACATACACACTCTAAACTTTCGCCTTTATCTTATTAGTGTAGATTAGTTGGATATATAAACATTATTTTGTGCAACAGTTACATAATAAGAAGTCCTAAGATTTGGGGGTCGAAATAATAACAGACCTGTGAATTGTTTTTAACGATTTTTGGGCTCCGTTAATCAACTCTAAGGCGAAACACTAAGTGCTTACTCCTATACGAATCACTTTCGGCATTCTGATACAGCTAGAGAGATGGTGCTGCCGTCTATGCAACTAAGATTAAATTAATTAATAAAAAATATTACAGGACATTACACAAACGAACTGAGCCCCACGGTAAACTCAAGAAGGCTTGTGTTGTGGGTACTCAAACAACGATATATGGCTCAATTAACTATTCTTTGTCACTTGTCGCCATAGTTACGTTCCCTTGGGACACTCTTCACAGCTCAATTTCATCTAAGTTCAATTGTATTTAAGTTCAAATTTCAATTCAATTGCATCTAAACACACAAAACATTGATATTTGTTAAATCTATATGTCCCTTCTATAATGGTCCACCTACCAAGCGCGCCAGTAGCACGCGGACACATTTCTTGTAACAAGCTATGCTTTAGTTGTCCCCTGGCTGATGGGACAGAATAACAACAACAAATAGTTGATTCACTCATACCTATATAATATACAAAAATAGCTACGACTAGGCCAGACTGTCGTCAAATTAATATTTGTTTCAAATATCAATACGCTGGCGGTAGATGTGACTACACGTCACCCATGATGACGTATACCACGAAGGATAAGATAGAAAAAATCGACAGGTCTAAGCGGTACTCGGATAGCACGATTGGTAGTGCACTGGGCTAGTGATCCAGTGGTTGTTCGAGTCCCGCTTCGAGTCAAATTTTTCTATTTTTCTTTCGATTTAAATATCGAAGATATTCGCTAGCAGACGTTTCTGCATAATAAAAAATAATTTGATAAATAATAACTACAATTTCCGACGATATTTCCGAAGATAGATATTATAGATTTTTGGACCCGGGTATGTCCTTAAACTACGTCCAACAATGAGAGGTAGGGCACAGCGATGACCATCACGCTTTAATCTGGGGCAGCCGAACTGGGGAAGTACCTCCTCCTTACAGAAGACCACAGCCATAATAGCACTGCTACCTTTCAGGTATGTAGTGCTGTGTTCCTGATGGTGAGTAAGGTTCCCAGAGCTCCAACCCCCCTTAAAGGCCGGCAACGCGCTTGTGACTCATCTGGTGTTGCGGGTGCCTATGGGCGACGGTAATTGCTTACCACCAGGCAATCCGTCTGCTCGTTTGCCGCCTATGTCAGAAAAAAAAAAAAAAAAAAAAAGGTCTAAGTGGTACTCGGATAGCACAATTGGTAGTGCACTGGGCTAGTGATCCAGTGGTTGTTCGAGTCCCGCTTCGAGTCAAATTTTTCTATTTTTCTTTCGATTTAAATATCGAAGATGTTCGCTAGCAGACGTTTCTGCATAAAAAATAATAATTTGATAAATAATAACTACAATTTCCGACTATATTTTCGAAGATAACATCGCAAAATTCCGTAAAACACCCATGAAACTGATATAAAATAAATAAAAGCTATCGCGCACCCAATAAATGGTCGATCTTGAAGTATGATGCATGGCGGCTATAAACGTCATTGCGAAAATATGGCGGGGGCGGTGTGTCGGATGGTCGACGTCGAGGGAGTCGTTGTGGAGATTATAATCGTTTTTAATAATATTTTTGGGTGATACTAAAGTGTGACATGAAACATGGTCGGTTTTTAACTTAGTTGTACAATTAAAAAGGTTGCTCAATAAAATTTTGACGAAGTGAAACTTTTCCAAATGATAGTTTGACCAAATTAATTAATGATGATCCTGGGTTTGAATCCAAGTCAGGGCATTTATTTGTGTGATGAGCACAGATATTTGTTCCTGAGTCATGGGTGTTTTCTTTGTATTTAAGTATTTATATGTATCTATTATAGGTATTATATCGTCGTCAAGTACCTACACAAGCCTTACTGAGCTTACTGTAGGACTAGGTCGATTTTTGTAAGATTGTCCCAAATTATATATTCTTATACCTATTCTTCCCCGTTTAACTTCCTCACTCAACCCTTGACTCACACATTGGTTCTTTGTCGGATTTGAACCATTGACCTATAGATACATGAACAACACAAGCGGGCCGGGGCTATCTCATATAGTGTATGAATTTATTGGGGTATTGAGATGGGTTTATTTCGGTACACTATACTCTTTAGATATTCTTAAAGAAAAAAACTCACAAAGCTTAAGGTCATTTCATAATGAGCGCCGTACCGTACTATAGATTATGTTGCTTAAAAAAATACTATTAAAACCTCGTTGCTGTCCCTTAAAACGCTCCATTTCAAATTAAACAAGTGATGTTTATTTTCCCGCTCAGAGTAAAAGACACAGTTCAGATAAGAAAACATATCAAATGTTTTTTTAACTTCGTTCTAAGAAGACTTTGAAATATTACTTACAAGTCAGTAATATTTTTTTCTTTGGTTTAAAGTAACAGGGGTAACTAGTAACGCTTGATTGATTTTCGTAATTGTTTGATCTGTTTTCTTATAGAATAACGCATTTTATGTAGGTATGTTTAAGATTTTTCTGTAATAAGATTTTTCGGCAGTATTACAGAAAGGTTAAAATAAAAATAAGTTTAGTTTAGTTTATTTTACGAAAGATAATTACATTTTAAGTTTGACTTTTTTGCTAAGTTATAATAATTTCAATCATGATCGTCAAAATTTTATATTCACAATGGAAATAATAGTTATAATATTGTACAATAATAAATATGTGTCTCCCAATAAGGATCGTCAAACAAAATTTAAATACAAGATAAAGCGTGTGTACATACTTAAAAAAACAATATTTGGAAATTCAGGATTGTGTACAATCCAATATTTTGAATAAAACATATTTCTCAAATAAATCATATCTCCCAATAAGAATTGTCAATACTTAACAACAAAATATATATATTATATATAACAATAATCGATTATTTAAAAAAAGATGCTCGAAATATACTAACTTTGATGTTCGCGGTACCGGGCCAGACATAGTAATTTTATCAACCCTCGTTCCCCAGTTACCTAAAGGTTCACGAATTTACATCTTAAAGTCCTGAACAAATAGTTCCCTAGCATCCTGGAGGTATTCGGGTTTTCGAAGTTGATATAATTATGTTACTATTGGGGAATTTTCCGAGGAATTGTTCGGGTTAATCCCAGCTGCTTCCTTCCGCCAGCGCTCTACACGACAACATTTCCATCATCACCACATAGATGGTTGGCAGTCCTCAACTGTGCGTTTTTCTAGAAACTTCCTGCCTCGCACAGCAAAACTCTGGAATAAATTGTCGTGTGCAGTATTTCCGGACCGATATGACATCCAAACCTTCAAGAAAAAAGCGTATAGGGATCTTAAAGGCCGGCAACGTACTTGTGACTCCTCTGGTGTTGCGAGTGTCCATGGGCGGCTGTAGTTGCTTACCATCAGGCAATCCGTTTGCTCGTTTGCCTCCTATATCATAAAAAAAAAATACTAGCTTTACTGGGTTAGTTAGACGGACTAGAACACAAAATAACTATAACGGCTTATAGTCTATAACTAAAAATTACCGAAATTCAAAATGACTACAACGCAATAAGTCAACGGAGCTATTTTTGGATGCTAAGGCCCTACGGGCCGATTTAAAACGAATATAACCTAAACGTACGGTATAGAGGGTATATTTTTCCCCATTTGGTGTTTTTTCCTATGTTGTATTGTAGTCATTTTGTGTTATGGACTACTAGCTGTATCCCCCTAGTTTTACCCGCGGTTTATTAAGGAAAAAACGTAGCCTATTAATCCAGGGTGTCATCTAACTCCAAACCAAATATTAATTTAATCGCTCCAGCCGTTTAAACGTGAAGAAGTAGCAAACATACACACCCAAACTTTCGCCTTTATAATATTAGTGTAGATGAGGCAATGTAGTCATTTTGTGTTCTCGTCCGTGTCAGACCGAAGCTTTTAAATGGGTCACAAAACGAACATAACCTAAACCTACCTATGGGACAGTGGGTTTACTTTTCCCGATCTGGTAATTTGGTCTGTGACTAATTAAGTTGTAGTAGTTTTGTGTTATAGGCTATGAGCGGATGTTTTTTTAAACCTTACATGGTAATACATTACAACTTCAGTTAATTTCAACGTCAGTTCCGTAGTTCCGCTTGCAACAGTGAAATCAACATACATGGTAACCTATGAATGACTATGAATTTGATACTGCTTTACAATTAATATGGTTGAAGATAGCGTTTCAAACTGTAGTATCGAATTAATTGAATCAGGCGTTACTTTGCGGAAGTCCATATTATTAACAACAATAATATTACTTTGCTATTCCGCTGTTTAATAACGTGCTAGTCAATCAGTGCCAACCCGTTATATTTACTTGCGTATTTTTATCATGCATCAATGTTCCCTCCGTTCCACCGCAAAATTAAATGCGCAAATAATATAACAAAACACCACCAATAATACCAAAACTCGACACGTGTTTCGCCTCTCTACGAGGCATCCTCAGGAGATGTTTGAGATGTTGTCGGTCTGACGTCCGACAACGGAAACTTAACGTACCCGGGGGTACGTCCTTAAACTACGTCCTACAATGAGAGGTAGGGCACAGCGATGACCATCACGCTTGAATCTGGGGCAGCCCAACTGGGGAAGTACCTCCTCCTTACAGAAGACCACAGCCATAATAGCACTGCTACCTTTCAGGTATGTATTGCTGTGTTCCTGATGGTGAGTAAGGTTCCCAGAGCTCCAACCCCCCTTAAAGGCCGGCAACGCGCTTATGATTCATCTGGTGTTGCGGGTGTCCATGGGCGACGGTAATTGCTTACCACCAGGCAATCCGTCTGCTCGTTTGCCGCCTATATAAAAAAAATGTTGTTAATTGTAGTATCAAATTAAGTTCAAATTCACAAATTCAAATGTTGTTTGTACTTAGCCGGTGTTTAATTGGAGTCATTTGGCGTGTTTGCGACAGGGACAAAGGGGCAAGTTTTAGGCTGTTTTTGTTGGGAAGTCTCAAAGACAAATGTATATAGTTTGTTTAGGCGCGACGCAAGTAAAGATATACTGACAGCGAAACTTGGTCAAAGTTTAAAGCGTTGTACTGTCGGCGTTAATTGTTTATCAATAAAATAAAACAACTGTAACAGTTTTATGCTAACATGGTCGTTCACGTAATAACTACTTTTTGGACACGGGTATGTACTTAAAATAAGTCCAACAATGAGAGGTAGGGCACAACGATGACCATCACGCTTGAATCTGGGGCAGCCCAACTGTGGAGGTACCTCCTCCTTACAGAAGACCACAGCCATAATAGCACTGCTACCTTTCAGGTATGTAGTGCTGTGTGCTGATGGTGAGTAAGGTTCCCAGAGCTCCAACCCCCCTTAAAGGCCGGCAACGGGCGTCTGCTCGTTTGCCCCCTATGTCATAAAAAAAAAACTACCTAAATCCCTCCAACTATAGTCCAAAAGCTCCTAACAATGGTTCAAAACTAAGTTGATTATCTTCTCTTATTAGTATAGTATTATTTAAATTAAGCAGTTAAAAGCCAACGGCTGTTCATAAATAAATGAATCAATGAAGAAAAAACCAAAAAGAATATTAGGATTGATACTTAATTGCGAATTAAAGGTTTTTTTTTATGACATAGGCGGCAAACGAGTAGACGGATTGCCTGCTGTTAAGCAATTACCGTCGCCCATGCGCAACAACAGGGGAGTCACAAGCGCGTTGCCGGCCTTTAAAGGGGGTTGGAGCTCTGGGAACCTTACTCACCAACAGGAATACAACACTACATACCTGAAAGGTGGCAGTGCTATTATGGCTGTGGTCTTCTGTAAGGAGGAGGTACTTTCCCAGTTGGGCTGCCCCAGATTCAAGCGTGATGGTCCACGCTGTACCCTACCTCTCATTGTTGGACGTAGTTTAAGGACATACCCGGGTCCAAAACCATAGTTGAACCATAGTTGCACTATTGGACTATAGTTCGGTAGTTTTACGGTATTACTTAAAAACTAAAAACTTGAATCGGGGCGATGGGTTTCCACAGTCGAGTATTTGCGTCTTGTGATTCGTTAGTACAAATCGCAAAGTATCTGTTTTAAGGCAAAGCGTGCGAAATGACATCAAAGAAAAGAAAGAAAGAAAGAAAAAGCATTTATTTGTGGCACCATTACAATACAGGGACAAATACATTAAAATAAACAGAGCCACGAAATGGTCCCGACTCAGCATTGTACTGGCCGGGGAGGCCAGCACTGGTCTTCCGTCGGGGCCGCTGTCGAGTGACATCGTATTGTATGTCGTGAACGATCGAGTCTCAAGTGAGAATTCAAGTTCGAGTCTCAAGTTTCGAACCCTTTAGCAGAGTTCGTGGTCATAGGGTGGACTTGACCCTAAAGGGTTTAAGGGTTCAAAACGTCCAGATGAAGTTACAATTAGTATACGCGATATAATCAGTTCTAGTTTTTTATTTTATTTTAGAATGAGCGCATTAAAGCCTTGACAGCAACTTCGGTAACCAACCCACCTCTTAAGCGTGGCGAAAATGACAAACCCGATGACACGAGTAACATTTAGAAGAGGCTTATGTTCTTCAATATACATCTAAATAACAAAAAATATATTCACAAGACGGCAGATATTTAACCCCTTAAACAAATCGCGAATCGTATCCAGTTTAACACGCCCTTTATCTAAGCTTAAAGCGGATCTTAAATTGGAGACAATTTACACCCAACCGACCTCTCGGCTCACCGCCAAACAAGTTAGTTGCTAGTCAACAAGGAATGTTTATCTGTCATTGTCACTCGAGTGTTTTACAAGTATGGCTTAACATGGTTTAAACCTTGGCTTGTTGATAGTTAGTTAGGTGATAAATACTTTACTAACTTATTCTATGCAATGTCGAGGAAGCGATAAATTGCTGCCAATCGGATTGCAAGCATCATAACTGACAGATGTCATCGAGTTTTAAACTTACATTTTCTTATAGCAAGATGCAAGTCCGTGTAGGATTTTCGGTAGAACCTCAAAATGGCGAAGTCTTCTTGAGAATATTATTTTTGTTTTTTGTTCATTAACGGTGTGTGTAATAATAGCCGTTATGCAGTGATCTAACGCAGTATTGTGCAGCTAATTAAGAATGGATCAACGCGTTTTACCACTATTTGGTTGGTTATCACCCGGCAGGGTCATGGCTGCCTCTTGGCTTTCTGTGAGGTCCAGCTACCACTTTACAAAACGTAAGGCCTACTGAACAACGTCATGCTCTAAGATGAAACTTGATATGTTATTTTACTTATTTGTGTATGTATACTTGACATCGGCGAAATCATCGATTGATATATGGAAGACATATTTTGAAAGAAGAAGAGAATACCGTGTAGACATAGAGCTATTTATGACCAGGCAGCGGAACTTTGGTGCCGATGACAGACGCATGACGTAGCGGCTGTACACAGAGTGTTTTTATCTAGATGATAGATAATCATTAATCACTAACAACTTATTGGCCTCTTTATTTCACAGATGTTTTATTGACACTTGAGACGGCCAGTACTTACAAAAACATAATCACTTAACTGTCTTTGTCATTGTCATCAGAAAATTATCGTAAACCATATTGTACATCGTTATATGATTTTTTGTTCGTGAATTTTAGAAATGTGAATTGATAAGGTACAACATTTATAATTAACTCATTATCAATATCGCTTGACCGCAGTCGCCATGGAGTCGATGCAGCCGTTTTTGCAGACATTTCCTTTCTTAGTTGTTAAAGATAAAAAAATGTTTTGCTCTTGCTGTCAGCAAAATATAACAGCTAAACCTAGTAACATAGAAAAACATACATCGAATCACGCAAGTTGAAACTTTCCGTAGTTTATTTGAGTCAGGTTGAATATCAAGTTTGACATTGCTATTAACTCGGCGAGCTAGTGACAACTGTTGCATCTGTCAAAGCGTGATAAAAGTTAGTTATGTTGTGTTTAATTTATAAGAACATCCTATATCCCTATTATTTTGCGTCATAATGATGTCATCGGCACCAAAGTTCCGCTGCCTGTTTATGACTGACTTCTACTGACTTTTAGGAAACCTCTACGTGCTGGCTAGCTTCTGGCGTTTTCTGTCGAAGAGCGGTCAAAATAGACGTTACTATTCATAAGTGCCAGCTAACTAGAATAGCACCACTCCATCTACTCCCGCGGGTGTCGTAAGTGGCGACAAAGGGAAACATCCTACGGACGGGCAGCAGCGTCCGTCGAAACCCAATCTACAGTTACTGCGGTCGCCTGCCAAGTGTGGCGACAATTGGCAACTACCCCCCAAGATGATACAAGTCATATTTGTGGGAGGCGTATGTCCAGCAGTGGACTGTATACGGCTGAAATGTATTCATAAGTACGAGCGAGACTCAAAATGATACGCTACACTATCGTATACTTTACCATTATATTGTCTCTGTCGCTGCTTTCAACTAAATCTATAGCAGAGTGCACCGGCCGGTTTCCCCACATCTCAAAACACAAACATCAACTCGCCTTTCGAAAACAATACTCCCGTTCTAAACACCACAACCACCTGACTTCACAAGCTAATTTACACCCTAATGATTAAGACGTAAGCTTCGATTTAGCATAGGAATACGAAGGGTGTTAAGTAATTTTGTCCAGCGCCAAGTATCAGCTTCCGTACCTAAATAGCATAAGCACCAGTAATATATATGGGAGTTTCAACCTTAAACAGTACAGGTTAAGATCGTTTTTGGTTTGTAAAGACGGAAGATACTTAGTGTAAGGAAGGGTCAGGTGTGAGTTAGTAGTTATAGCACCTTTGGGGTAAAGTTGGACAGACAAATAGCCCTGCAAACGACGTTGTTGTACATCAAGTGTCAATAGTAAGTACGACGTACAGTCAGCAGCAGAAGTGGCTATACTCCTCGCGGCGAATCGTGATCCCTATGACACTGACAGTTATTCCCACGACACAAACTTGTAGTGGCGTCACCGTTACATTATAATCGAATTGGAGGCGTCTAAAAATGCCGTTTTTTTTTTTCATTTTAGATAGATATATGCCATTACAATGATTTTCCATTGGAATTGTAACAATTCTTAACATTTACAAGATATTATATAAGATATCAGTTTTTGCCTGATGTTTGCAATCGAGTTGACAGCAATTAATCGCTTGCAATTCACTATTGTGGCTCAGTGTCCTTCGAAACCGAATCAGTAGCAACTGCGGTCGATAACCGAAATGATAGAAGTCATTTTTTGGTAGCGCTTAATAATGGACTTCTTGCGGCTGGAATAATGTAAACTAGAAACCTAACTTAAAAGTTTAAACATACTTTAAAAAGCAATCAAAATCTAGGTTTCTTTCGTTTCAAATAGAATGTAGGTAATAATCTGCGTCTGTTATGAACATCTATTTTACGAAGCCTTTGAGCAAGAATTGTGTCGTCGAGTGCACACTATCATTAAAATTGTAATTAGGTTCGGGACAATCTTACACAAATCGACCTACTCCTACGGTAAGCTCAGTAAGGCTTGTGTTGTAAGTACTAGACGACGATATATATATAAGATAGATACATATAGATACTTAAATACACAGAAAACACCCATGATCCAGAAACAAATATCTGTGCTCATCACACAAATAAATGCCCTGACTGGGATTTAAACACAGGACCATAGGCATATAAATAGGTCGGCTTCATAGGCAGGGTCACTACCCACTAGGCCAGACTGGTCGTCGTAATAATTCTCTTCCAAAGTTGATAATTCCCGATCTTTCATCGTCAATTTTACGATGCCGTTGCCAGAAGACCAACAGCCCTCTGGAGAATACAACCTGGTTACTATCAGAAACTACTTTATAAAAAGGACTGGAGTCGCCTATAGAAATCTTGAAGATACAGCTGAATAATATTTGTGAAAGAGAAATCGGTAGAGCTTTGAGACTAAATAAATTGATAATTACTCGTGTCTTTTTATGCTTTGAGAATGCCTCATGGCATTAAGTCCGCCTTTTGTAAGTTAAGGACTTCTTATGTGCAATAAAGATTACACAAAACATTTTGGACATTTCAAGTTTAACAACTTTGTCTTCTCTTGATGTTGTTTCTTTTGTTTTGAGGATACTTATATAAAAAATGATTGTTAATTCTGTCTATGACAACACTTATGTAGGTAGGGTGCGTAATAGTCAACCAATTTGATTTCTAGGCCACTTAGAACCTTGTCGCAGTGACGTTAATAAGAGATCTTCCGCGTCTTTTATATAGATTTTCACTGTTACAAGAAACGAAGTGGCTTATAAATCAAATTGGTTGATTGTACAATAAACCAACCCTTAACATCATTACCTTCAAAAGTTGGATTTAGGTCTGGTTTTGTCAAAATGTTTTCCATTAGCGAAAAGCGACAGCAAAAATAGTTTTTATTGATAAGAGCCATAATTCAACATGTAACCTTTTTACATCAACGCTTCATCATCAATGAGATTCAGAGGATTTTTTGTAAAAATATTACAAACGTATAAGAAATGCATTTTATAAATATAATATGTATATAATGCCCTTTTATAAATAAGGTATGTCCTCAATGGTTTTAACCATTATATCCCGTTATATCACATTCAAGAAATATTTCAATATTGACTGCTACTTTTTCTAATAAACCATTGATACGCAGTCCTTATTATAAAATCGTCTCTGTCCATTATTAAGTTGGTTAGGGTTTAAGATAAGCTATGGCACTGATATCGGTTGGGAAGGGACCTGAAACTTTAGGCTCCTAAGGTCGTTCAGAAACTTTAAAATGAACTTGAGTTTGAGACGAATTTGTTTTAATGAATTCAACTGGGGCGTATTTTGAATTTTTTTAACTAAAAATTTAGTTTTAAGGGACAAAAATATTTTATTAATTTGGATCAATAACTAAAATCTTGTGTGTATACATATAAGCGTGCGGGAGGCTTCTAGGACTAAGAATTTGTGGTCAAAAGTAATACCTAACCTGGACGTGTAGCACACAGCCCTAAAGTTCAAGCGGTTAGACTGTTTAACAGATTGCCTACGGAGTTTAAGGTAATAAGACAACCTTTAGAGAAAAATTAAAATTATATTTATTAGATAAATGTTGTTATGACATCAGTAATTTTTAGTATTTTTCTTATATATTAGGTATAATTGTTGACATGTATTCCACAAATGAAATAGTTCTTAATATTAATAATTTAACATTTACCTATTATCGTGTGTATAAATTGTCTTGTAATTATTATTTTCATTATCAATTTTAGTACTTATTGAAGTTGTTGACATGAATTCTATTGCTTATTACTATTTTTCCCTGATTAATGAATTGTGTTTAATGTTAATAATAGCTTAATGTTATTTATTGTTATTTATTGCTGTCTTCATTATTTTAATAATTATTTAGATTTTAAGCACTAGTTAAGTTATTATTAATTGTACATATATTTAATATTCAAACACGATGTAAAAATTGTTTCTGAATAAATCAAATAAACTAAACTAAACTAAACTAAACTAAGTTAAGTTTTTGAACATTCATTGAGTACACGAAATGGTAACTATTTAGATTAAAGTCCATTAAACAATTTAATACCTACATTTTAATATTGTCTTCGGTTACCGCGATAATTACTCATGAAATAAAACAACTAAAACAGATTAAATCGCGTATACTAATTTAAACTTCATCCCGACGTTTCGAACCCTTTAGCAGCGTTCGTAGTTTAGTCCACCAGATGACCACGAACGCTGCTAAAGGGTTCGAAACGTCGGGATGAAGTTTAAATTAGTATACGTGATTTAATCTGTTTTAGTTGTTTTATTTCACCTACATTATACTTCCACAAAAAAGTCACGAAGACAAAGTTTTTTATAAACTTTTAAGGAAAGTAAGTAGGGTAAACCATATTATAGATATTGCCCGGTTAAGGATTGGTATGAGTGATTGCCCACACTTACAAATGACAATGTTTTTCTTAAAGCGAGCAATGACTGGCAATGGGCAATAACATTCTGGTTTACCCTATATTCGGGTGAAATGTTAGAACTCAATTTTTTACAAGCTTTTACTTAACTTCCAATATAAGTACGTAACTATGTTTTGACGACCGGTCTAGCCTACTGGGTAGTAACCCTGCCTATGAAGCCGATGATCATAGGTTCAAATCCCAGTCAGGGCATTTATTCGTGTGATGAACACATATTTGTTCCTGAGGCCTGGGGGTTTTCTATGTAATTAACTATTTATATGTATATATCTATTACATATTATCGTCGTCTAGTACCTACAACACAAGCATTACTGAGCTTATCGTAGGTCTAGGTCGATTTGTGTAAGATTGTCCCGAAATATTTATTTATTTATGAAATAATGCAGCTCAATTTTGAAGTAGACATCTTTAACAAATTGAGCTGAAACACACTCATGTAAGGCAAGGTTGTGTACCTTATATTATGGTCCCACTGGAGCCAAAAGGTATCCATAGCAACTACTAAAACACACAAGATAAACCCGTGGCTTGTTAGAATCCTCTGAGTATGAATAGAGTTTTAGAAGCGCGTTTTCAATTAACAGTCGGACCGATAATTCGGGTTTTCAATTACGATTGTAATTGACGTACAATCTAGCTAACTAATTAGTGATACAGTGTTTGCGGGATAATAATTTACTACGTTTACTATGTACGCCCAATGTATTTGAGAATAAAGGGTTTTTTTTATGACATAAGGTGGCAAACGAGCAGACGGATTGCCTGATGGTAAGCAATTACCGTCGCCCATGGGCACACATAACACCAGGGGAGTCACAAGCGCGTTGCCGACCATTAAGGGGGGTTGGAGCTCTGGGAACCTTACTCACCATCAGGAACACAACACTACATACCTGAAAGGTAGCAGTGCTATTATGGCTGTGGTCTTCTGTAAGGAGGAGGTACTTCCCCAGTTGGGCTTCTCCGGACTCAAGCGTGATGGTACTTTGCTGTGCCCCATCTCTCATTGTTGGACGTAGTTTACGGACATACCCGGGTACGGGTCCGGGTTTTTTGACTTTGAGGTATAATATGGAAGGTTTAATGTTACTCCCCAAACTGAGCATATTTTGTTACAAATACAAGTTTTAAATAGTATATTAGAAAGAAAATATATTTATTTGAAACAACATAACAAAGTTAGGGCTTGCTAAAAACCAAAAGGTATCTTGCCAAATAAAAATGGTTATTTTTTAATCAAAAACGATATCTAATTTCAATTTAATGTCAGTCAAAACGTCATATTTTCAAAAACGGCAGGCAATACGACGCCAATTCTATCACATCAAAACCGCCCTATATTTTTTGCTCGACATATCAAATTTCTCCTAAGCTCTCTTGAAACTAGGAAATCTAGAGATCTCTTTCACTCATGCCTTGTGTTAGCGAGCGTAAAGGAGACAGTGTAGTTTCTGAAAGTCGGTCAAAACCTGGAACAAAAGACAGGACAGCGTGCGTTCATATTGTGTGGTGTGAGCTTCGCAAATATTTGAACGGTCAAGTCGAGGATAGTCAAAGACATGGGAGATTAGCGGAGGGAGATAACATCTTATTGGGTCGCTTGGTCAGGATAAAAACAACACATCAACTTTATAATTATAATCACATATTTTAGCTCTAGGAATCGTATTTCTTCTGGTTCGTCACCTAATACCCTGCTCCGGTACTCGCTTGTGTTTTGTTTTCTAAAGTCACACTGTTCCCGCCAATTTACACCCTTCAGCCGGTCCGTATTGGACAAATCATGCGACAGGCCACGTGACTTGTCCAATACGTCAAATATACGTTACATACTTTTAAGTACTTAGTTTAATCTGTGAATTGTTGAAAAATATCTATACTAATTCTAATAATATATCATTACCTTACAATCTATCTTAGATAATTCGCTCCCTCCGTCTGTATTCCCGGACAGATACAATTTTTTTATGACATAGGCGGTAAACGAGCAGACGGATTGCCTGGTGGTAAGCAATTACCGTCGCCCATGGGCACCCGCAACACCAGTAGAGTCACAAACGCGTTGCCGGCCTTTAAGGGGGGTTGGAGCTCTGGGAACCTTACTCACCATCAGGAACACAACACTACATACCTGGAAGGTAGCAGTGCAATTATGGCTGTGGTCTTCTGTAAGGAGGAGGTACTTACCCAGTTGGGCTGCCCCAGATTGAAGCGTGATGTTCGTCGCTGTGCCCTACCTCTCATTGTTGGACGTAGGTTAAGGACATACGCGGGTCCAAAATTTGGGTATTTTCAAGGCAAGGGTGAATAGGATGTTACTGAATCAGCGTGCTACATCCTCGACCTCGTCGACACTTACAATCAGGTGTGACTGAGGTCACACGTTGCTCAGTCTTGTATAAAGAAATTACTTTACTTAGCTTTAAAGTAATCTCCGACGTTTCGAGAACTACGCATTAGGAAGTCCCGTTTATTTTGTAATACATAGTGCCTAAATATACATTCTTAAAAAAAAACATATTTAGTACGAGCTTTTATTGCGTACTATACTTTTTTGTACAATCATCACTCGTATCTGGAAGAGATCCCTTAAAGGAACAAGTTCACCTTTGCACCTTCTTTATTTTTACCCTTTCTGTACCTTTATCATTTTATGCAAAAGCATTCAAAATTGCGACTTGAAACCACGGAAAGACGGGCCTTTAGGGTCATACTGCGGTCAACAACCCGCCTAAGCGGGGCAACTATGGAAACTACCCCCCCAAAATAGTACAGGACGTTTTTATAATGATAAAGGCGGCAAATGATCAGACGGATTACCTGATAGTAAGCAATTACCGTCGCCCATGGGCAACACCAGGGGAGTCACAAGCGCGTTTCTAGCCTTGAAGATAGGAGTACACTCTTGAAGGTATGAGGGTCGTATCGGTCCGGAAATACCGCTGTCGGCTTCCACAGTTTTGATGTGGGAGGCAGGAAGTTTCTAGAGAAACGCTCAGTAGAGACTTATTTGGGGAAGCCATATGTCCAGCAGTGGACGATTTTGGCTGGAATGATGACGATGACCCAAGTCCCTATACGTTCAATCAGATACATGATAGATGATTGGATAAGTAGATGGTTGGCAGTCCTCAACTGTGCGTTTTTCTAGAAACTTCCTGCCCCGCACAGTAAAACTCTGGAATAAATTGTCGTGTGCAGCATTTCCGGACCGAGATGACATCCAAACCTTCAAGAAAAGAGCGTAAGTAAAGATCTTAAAGGCCGGAAACGTACTTGTTACTCCTCTGGTGTTGCGAGTGTCCATGGCGGCGGTAGTTGCTTAACATCAGGCAATCCGTCTGCTCGTTTGCCTCCTATATCATAAAAAAGCTAGTATTCTACCGCTTATGCCTTGCACTGTCATATGCCCACCCTCTTGCCTCGTGAGTCCTTTTAAGCATTTCCTACCACACATGTTCATTGTTCACAAAACGGTGGAGCTACCCTCGACGTAGTACTTAACTTTCTCTGGATTTTATTTCTTCCAAATGTCGCTGATAGAGAATGCCATAAGGCATTAAGTCCGTCAATTGATTTTATGGGCTCTTGAAGGACATTAACTTTGATTTCGTACCGAAAGCGTAAAGGGCGATTAAGCTGATGGTCGTGGGTTCAAATCACAGTCATGGCTTTATTTGTGTGATGAGCACAGACATTTTGTTCCTGATGGGTGTTTTCTATATATATTTAAGTATTTGTATCTTATACATATCTTTGATAGAGTACCCACAACACAAGCCTTCTTGAGCTTATCGTGGGGCTAAGTCAATTTGTGTAAGAATGTCCGGTAATATTTATTTATTTATTTATTTATATCAGTTAAGGATTTTAGAAGCCTTTGTTTTATGTCTTTCTTATTTTGTTGTGTCTAAAATTAGTGATTGGTATTTTTTTTACACTTTCTCAGAGTATTTACATACTATTTATATATTATTTATACATACATAGATTATGTATACAATCATAAAAGTCAAAATATATATATTTTTATTTATAACTTTTTTGAAAAGCGTTGTTGGCATAGCGATAACAGCGTTTTGAAATCCGGAGGTTGCATGTTCAAACCCCGGTTCGTACCAATGAGTTTTTCGGAGCTGTACGAAAAATAATTTGATATTTACCAGTCGCTTATTCGGTCAAGGGAAACAGTGTGAGAAAACCGGACTACTCAATAAGGCCTAGTTTACTCTGGGTTGGAAGGTCAAATGGCAGTCGCTTTGGTAAAAAGTGCTTACGCCAATTCCTAAGATTAGTTGCCAAGCGGACCCCAGGGTCCCATAAGCCGTAGCAAAATGCTAGGACAACGCGAGTACGAAACTCAACTACTCAAACCACCATACACATAAGGTGACGGCACCAGTAATGGACATGGAACCAATCATGAACATTAGTTCTTATTTCAAAGGAGTTAAGTGTTGTGCATTTGTTGGGACATATTCAATTTATAACTTTATGATTTTTGAAATAAGAACTAAGTGTCCATCATTGGTGCCTGTCAGCTTAAAGTGTCCGGCATTAGTACCATTTAAAAAAAAATAAGTCCCGCCGTAGTTTCTTGCCGGACCGTTCTCGGCTCAGGGTGTAGGGTTGGAACCGGTGGTAGATTTTTCTTTGACGTTCATAAGTGTATGTAATGTGCCTATATATTGAGAAATAAAGATCTTTTATATTTTTGCGGCTCACACGCCTAATTGCTACAGTTCTTCTCTTTCACACCCGTTCGAACAGACAGGGACATAATTCAGCTGTGTTGCAGCCTCTCGCCATCTTGATAATAAATAAGAGAGACTGCATTTAGTGCAATAAATTATTCAGAGAATTAGCAGCGCAGTGTTCCTAACGAAGGTTTTATGTGTAGGCAGCAAAAATTACTAAACGGGCGAAGTGTTCAAAATAAGCTTGACACGACATTAATAAATAAATAAATAATATTTCTGGACAATCTTACACAAATCGACCTAGTCCTACGGTAAGCTCAGTAAGGCTTGTGTACTAGACGACGATATATATAATAGATAGATACATATAAATACTTAAATACATAGAAAACACCCATGACTCAGGAACAGATATCTGTGCTCATCACAAATAAATGCCCTGACTGGGAATCGAACCCAGGACCAACGGCTTCATAGGCCGGTCGTCAAACATAATTGTTAAAAGAACAACGCGTTAAGATTATTGTGAATTGTAAAAAAAACGACTGTCTCATACATTTTCGTCAACTTACACTTGACCTTTTCTATGGAACAGCTCTATTTTTATTTAATTTTACTAACTTGACCCCATAGTAAAAGATGTCCAAAATTATGAACAGATACCGGTTTGATAATCTTGTATCACGTTTTTTATGACACCAGTATATATATTTTTTTCTTTTTTTTTCTCTGGTCAACTAACAATCACAATGAATCGCATCTGGTCTCCAATATTTTTTTTAATGCTGAACAAATTAGCATGAAATTTAGTGAGAGTTTGAGCTTCGAGAAAGGACATAGGATAATTTTTATCCCGCAATCATACAGTCGCCATCAGATATATCGGAGCTGTGGAGGTGATCACAAATATCAGAACAACGCCTCTATTGCCTAGGCGATATAGTGCATGCTCAGATATTTGTGACCACCTCCACAACTTCAATATATCTGATGGCGACTGTACTTTAACGGACTGGTGAAGTCGCGAGGAAAAGCAAGTTGTCTCATGAGTGTATTTATTTTGTAATACCGTGCGTAAAGGTAAATAAATATAAATAAATATTTCGGGACAAAATCACACAAATCGACCTAGTCCGTTGTGTTGTAGGTACTAGACGACGATATATATAAGAGAATTGGTATATCTGAATTTGATAAGGAATTATAAATCTAAAGAAAACAATGACGTTGCTCTGAAATTAAAGATATTTATTTTACTAACATACAATTAAGTATTAAATTATATTTAACGAAAATAAATGTAGGACTCACCTGAAATTAAAGAAACGACATTTAAAGTCTATATCTTACAATTCCTTTCTATAAAACTTATTTATTTAATATTATTCGCAATCAATGTAGTTTGATTTTCTGACGTATAAAACCGTCCCTGCTTTAACGACAATATGGGCCGTCATTACTCACAGCGCCACCTATTCAGCTTTGTATAAAACAAGACACTGCTTTACAACCATATTTGGCGCTGTACACTAAGTTTAAAGAAATATACTTTCTTTAGATATATATATATATAATAGATAGATACATATAAATACCTAAATACATAGAAAACACCCATGACCCAGAAACAGATATCTGTGCTCATCACAAATAAATGCCCTGACTGGGATTTGAAGTCAAGACCATCGGCTTCATAGGCAGGGTCACTACCCACTAGCCCAGACCGGTCGGAAAAAAAAGTGCAGATGCATTTGTGCATAAAGCTCCATTATCATCCCACTGGGACAATTGAAAAATGAATATCAGTAAATGCATCTGATTGGTTTGTCCCTTGGTGTTTTATTAATTTTATACTTGTTGAATGTACTGTTGTAAAGAGAAAATA
Source organism: Grapholita molesta (assembly GCA_022674325.2). Taxonomy (NCBI): domain Eukaryota; kingdom Metazoa; phylum Arthropoda; class Insecta; order Lepidoptera; family Tortricidae; genus Grapholita; species Grapholita molesta. Next base: position 1,151,857 of record CP053122.2, on the reverse strand, counting down.
TTTATTTGTTCGTGAACTTATTCGGCTCCAAATACAAGGTGGAAAAAAGTTATGGGCCCTGGAGGGCAACTACTTTAAATTATCAAGTTGGCTCATTTTACTTAAAGGTGACTTTCCTTTATTTTTAAAAATAAACAAAACTGCATTCAAAGATTTTTTAAATTCACTTGTCTCGCCCGGGAATCGAACCGACTAAAAATTTCAAAAAATAAAAACGTGCTATTTTATTCTACTAGTCGATACAGTTAATGTTTATAATAACATTTCTCCAAGAAATATAGATCTTACACTCATTTTTCGTACAAAATATCCATGAAATCGAATATTTAGTATTCAGATTTTTTTTTCCAAGTAAAATTAAAAAAATAATGATTATTAGAATGCAGTTTTGTTTCTTTTTGAAAATAAAGGAATGTCTTCTTTAAGTAAAATGAGCCAAATTAAGGATTTAAGGTAGTTTCCCTCCAGGGCCCATAACTTTTTTCCACCCTGTATATTGAACTTTTGGTCTTCTGTGGCATGTCTGAGTCTTATTTTTATACCAGACTGACCAGAGTTTGACCTCAGTCAGTTCAATTCAGGAACAGCTACTCCTTACAGCTCCTATATATCTGATGGTGACTGTATTAGTAAACATGTATATATATATATATATATATATATATATATATATATATATATATATATAAGTTATAAGGCCAAGTTATTTAGAAGTTTTGCACCTATATATATATGTATAATATTAAAGTATAGGTGCAAAACTTCTAAATAACTTGGCCTATGTAGTAGTAACGCGTGTACACGCGTGTCGGCGTTCTATATTCAAATCTGACGTAAGTTCCATATTAATTATCTGCACTACATAGATAAGGTTCAGTAAAATTTTACCTATACCTATGTTATTAAAAGAAGAAACTAATTTTCTCCAGTATACGCTAAAAACTTCAACAAAATACTTTAGTATATCAGTACTTGTACGTTTTCAAAATAACTCAACAGTAAAAAGGTAAGTACCCCTGTTATCGTCGCGAACCAGCGTCGTCAACCACAGAATATGAAACCCTGTACAACCAAACACATCTCATAACAATACCACAACGGTTTTTACTTAAAATTACTTATCCATCGCGGAGTAGTCAAGATACTTCTGAACGACGAAGAATTAAAGCATGCAATGGATGGTGTGTATGCGTTATGGTTAGGTTTAGGTGGGATTTAATACAAAGCCAGTTGTCAGAAAGGGGTAAAAATATTGTTAACCGAGAGAGTAAATAAGACAGAGAATTAAATGTTTTTGTTATGTAATTTAAACTAAGAGTGTAATTAAACTTTAGGAACTTCTAATTGTGTTTTCAGTTTAACTTATTCACCATAATTTTAGCTGTATCAAGTCCTCTACTGGGTATAGGTCTCCCTCAAGGGTCGCCACAGTGGTCATACGCTGTTTGCTTCAAGTATTTCTAATACAAATATATTAATATTTATAATGACACTTTTGATTATAAATCATTATTAATTAACTTTAAAATAAACACATATTTTATGACAAATAATCTGTATATAAAATGTTTTAAGAATGAAACTTCCATACTAATATTATAAATTTACTGCTTACCATCAGGCAGGCCGTATGCTTGTTTGCCACCGACGTCGTATTTAAAAAAAATGCGAAAGTAACTCTCTCTGTCTGTTACCTCTTCACGCTTAAACCGCTGAACGAATTGGGATGGAATTCTGGTATGGAGAGAATTTGAGCTACGAGAAAGGACATAGGATATTTTTTATCCCACAACCATACTTTAAAGACGGGCATGGCTGGCCGATGAAGTCCCTAGGAAAAACTATTATATTATAAACCTCTGTTTATAATATACATGTTACAATATTATATACATGTCTTTAAATGTTACAATAAAACTAAGACGGTATACGTACGTACGTACGCATACGGTCCACCTGGTGGTAAGCAGTTACCGTAGCTTAAGATGTCTGCAACTCCAGAGGATTCACATGCGCGCTGCCCTTTAAGAACACATACCCTCCGTTTTTGAAGAACCTCATACTGTAATCCCTAGGGAAAACTTCGGCAGGGAGTTCATTCCACAGCGGGAGCGTTCGTGGGAGGACATTTAGTCTTTATGATAGTATTTTACATAAAGCACTAAAAAATTTAATACTAAAGCAAGTTTCTCATAAAATTTGTATTTTATAGGCGAAGCAGACTTGAAACTAGATCTTTTGCGGATATTTTAAGACTCTTATTATTTACCTATATAAGAAACATTTTACTGATACAATACGTGCGACTTGCAATCCGGAGGTCGCAGATTCAAAACCCCGCTCATATTAAAGAGTTTTTCAGATCCTAAGTAACAATTTTTTTTTTATATTTACCAGTCGTTTTTCGGTGAAAGAAAACATCGTGTGGAGAACGGACTAATACCAGTAAGGCCTAGTTTACCCTCTGGATTGGAAGATCTTATGGTAGTCTCTCGTTAAACTTAAACCTTCTCCAAATAAAGCCGACAGCCCTGGGTTCAAATCGCACTAAGGGCATTTATTTGTGGACGAGCACAGGTACAGTCAGCAGTAGAAGCGACCGAGGTATTCAAAATGAGGTCAACACATCTCTATTGTCAAGAGAATAAGCGTCTAGTTCATTTTGAGTACTCCACCCGCTCAGCCACTTTTCTGCTGACTATATTTGTTCCCGAGTGATGGGTGTTTTGTATGTATAAGTATTTGTATATTATATGTCTCGTTGGCTGAGGCACAACACAAGCCTTCTTGAGCTTACCGTGGGGCTCAGTCAATTTGTGTTAGTATATTTTGAAATATTTATTTATCTGAAAGGCTGTCTGTACATAAGTAAACCGCATAGAACACTGATATGCTACGAATCGTAGACAGCTACGCCGTAGCTCGTAGAAGTGCTACAAGACCGCAGTCTTAAAACTTTAGCTATTCTTATTGCTTCTCATAGTTCATATTTGACATAATTGACACCAATATATATTTTTTGTGATATATATATATTTATTTTCTATATTATAAATTATTATTATATTAAGCAGAATCGTTTGCTAACGAAACCATGATTCGTAAAATTAATGTAAAAATAAACTACCTTAGGCGAAACTCGAACTCAAACTCAAACTCAAACTCAAACGTTTATTCAGTAAGTAGGCCACAAGGGCACTTTTACACGTCGAGTATACAAAAGTAAAAGAGAAAAATAAAAACTACACCGGTTCTAACCCTACACCTCTGACCCGAGAAGTATTTTGACTTTTATGACCGGCAAGAAACTCGGCGGGACTTATTTTTTCAAAACAGTATTACAAAAGATATCTTATACAAATTACATAAAAATGCGTTATTCATTAAGAAAACATATCCAACAATTACAAAAAATGTCTGCCAAAGGAAAAATAAAAATAATTATTAATTACTTAAAAGTCCAAATCTGACTGCTAAGAACGAAGTTAACAAAACGTTCGATATGCTTTCTTATCTGAATTGTGTCCTTTATTCTAATTTAGAAATTACAAAATTAGTAATCAAAATTTTCAAAAAATATTATATGTATAGTTATTTTGTTTTCAAAATATACACAAAAATATAAATACATGCTTATTACAAATAAACCTCAGAGATGTATAAGGTCTCCAGGTGTCATGATTTCAATATACTAACACTTTTTGTTTTTTAAAGATAAACAAGCACCGAATGAAGTGTATCACGTAAATAAACAAGAAGAAAACTACCTAAAACATAGCCCCAAATAGCCAAAACAGACCGGTCTCCACAAACAGCACCCGTTCACGAGTATGACGCGTATCTCAGCCATCGCCTCCCTCAACCTTTCTTCGGGAAAGTGGCGACCCGATCAACGACGCCACCATAAGCAAAGACTTTTAAGTGAGCATGACATGTTCAGGCTGGCAGGCTCTATAAATTAACAAATTTAGTCACATGTACATCCTGGTGAGAAGCCACATTCTGTGCTTGTCCATTACATACTTAAATAACACTTTAGTTATGAAAGGCATATAGAGAAATGTCTCTATGCGTCAGAAGCTATAAATATTTATTTATGCAAATAAATATTCATGAATAATAATATAAATACAATAATTAGGGATGTATAATGTCCCTAAGTGTCTAAAGAGTAAAATAAAACATTATAACAAATAAAATAAAAAAGAAGAGAACAACATGTCTCGTGTCAAACAAACTGGACACTAGTAGGTAAAGACCATATAGTAATGGAATAATCTGTACTACAGTATCAAGCTACAGGCTTAAAGGCATCCTTATCCTCAATGAAATCTTTCAGAGTATAGTATTCCTTACTTAACAAATAGTGTTTGACGTATGACTTGAATTTATTTTGTGGCAAATTAACTACATCAGCAGGAACTTTATTATAAAAGCGTGTACAGTTTCCAGCGAAAGATGAACGAACCTTAGCGAGGCGGTGGCCGGGCACAGCAATTTGATTTTTATTTCTAGTGTTAAAGCTATGGATATCACGGTTAAGTTTGAATTCTTGGATGTTATTCCGCACATACATAATGTTTTCTAGTATGTATTGAGACGCTACAGTGAGAATATTTGCTTGCTTAAATTTTTCTCTTACGGATGCTCGACCGCGCATTTTATAAATGCCGCGGACAGCTCGCTTCTGTAGCACAAATATGGTCTCAATATCAGCCGCTTTACCCCATAACAGAATTCCATACGACATAACACTGTGAAAGTAACTGAAGTATACCAGCCTGGCAGTCTCAATGTTCGTTAAATGGCTGATCCGCCTCACTGCATAGGCTGCTGAACTAAGTTTCCCTGCTAGGGTGGCTATATGTGGATGCCATTGCAATTTCGCGTCCAGAGTGACTCCCAGGAAAACAGTTTGATTTTCAAATTCCATTGTATCACCGTTTATTGCAATCTTGCTGTTGTTAATCTGCTTGACGTTGGGAAGAGTAAATTTGATGCATTTCGTTTTCTTGGCGTTCAAAAGAAGGTTATTTGCCGTAAACCAGTTCTCTACTGTGGAGATAGCATTGTTAATGCTCTCGAAGTTACTTTCCCTTCTGTCCACTTCAAAAATCAGCGATGTGTCGTCTGCAAACAGCACTATGTCATGTTTATCTTTCACAAGTTTCGGTAGGTCATTAATGTATACCAAAAACAGAAACGGGCCAAGAATAGAGCCCTGAGGTACGCCAAGTGCTATAGCGGACCCGGAAGATTGAGCTCCATTAATAATCACTCGTTGTGTTCTGTTCGAAAGATAAGACGAAACGAGATCAAGGGCCCTGGTTTTTATCCCATAATGGCACAGTTTTCTCTTTAAATTTTCATGATCGACGCAGTCAAACGCCTTCGAAAGATCGCAGAATATTCCAACAGCGTCTTGTTTTTTTTCCCATGCGGCAAATATATGATTGAGAAGGACAGCACCTGCATCAGTGGTCGAGCGACCTTTAGTAAAACCAAATTGATTTCTATCGAGCAATTTGTTTCGGTTGAAATGTGTCAAGAGTTGATTTAGAATTAGCTTCTCGAAAACTTTGCTCAAAGCCGGCAGTATTGAAATTGGCCTGAAATTGGTTAATGAAATTGGGAATAACTTTGCTGTGCTTCATTATATCCGGAAATACTCCTGATTCAATACATCTGTTGAAAATATCAGCTAAGTGTGGTGCAATCGATTCAATAATGGAGTGTAGTACTTTGATAGATAAGCCCCAAAGATCTTCAGTTTTTTTTAAATTTAGTGATCTAAAAGTTTTAATAACTATATTTGGAGAGATATAAGAAAATGTGAAAAGTTCTGTACACTCCACTACATTCGTTTTCAATATTACCTCAGCGACGTCAGGCGATGATTGAAGAGACTTTGTTGTTTCTACCGGTATATTAGAGAAAAACTGCTCAAAATGATCCGCTACTTCCTGGTCAGAACTTACCAAAGTATTATCAATACGAAGGTTATAGTGTGGATCTCTGATCTTACGTTTCCCAGTTTCGTCATTGATTACTTGCCATACTGTTTTAACTTTGTCCTTGGAATTCTGGATTTTTTTGGACAAATAATCAGCTTTAGCAGCAGCACACAACATCTTGAAAGATTTGGAGAAGTTCTTGACATATTCCGGAAATTCCGGATTTTTATTAATACTTCTCAAATCATATAGATCATAGAGCTGGCGTCTTTTTTCATGGATATCCGGCGTAGCCCAGTCGCTAAATGTAGTCTTGAGCTTGCCCTTCACCTTCCTCTGAATAAAACAGGCATCAAATTCCCTTTTAATACAGTTAAACAACTCGACACTCATACGGTTAGGGTTTTCCTGGGTAAATGGAAGACAACATAATCGTTTCTTCATATTGCGACTGAATAAATCTAATCTCTTTTCTGAAATTGGTCTGCACATGGTGTTTTGTGGAATAACCTCAGTTTTTCCTCTAAAAGAGGCTTTTTGTCCACAGTGGTCAGAGCTCAAATTGTTTATTATGGATTTACTAGTCGCGTCCTTGTTACTGAAAATGTTATCTATACATGTAGCACTGGTCGCTGTAATACGAGTAGGCTCACAAAATAAATTTACTAGATTATAGCATTTAAATGTACTAAGTAACCTCACAGACATGGATGATGATTCAAGTAAGTTAATATTAAAATCACCACACACAATTACACATTTATTACAACTAAACACACTAGTAAGAACTTCGTCAATCACTGATTCGAATAAGTTAAAGTTTGCCAATGGAGGCCTGTACACGCATATAATTATAAACTGTTCTAGCTCTACACAAGAAAGTTCAATATGGCGTTCCACAGACAAGTCAACAATGTCTCTACGCTCTTTACTTTTTATATTATTGTTGACCATGATTAATGACCCGCCGCGAATGGAGGATTTTCTAAAAAATGAACTTACTATACTATGATTGTTGAAATTAAACATAAATTCATGACCTTTAAGCCAGTGCTCCGTTATACAAAGGACGTCAATGTTCGAGTGTTGTATGAACAAATCAATTTCGAGTTGTTTACTGGTAAACCCTTGAATATTTTGGTGAACTAAGTACAAATCATCGGTTTTATTACTCATACTAGCATCGCAGTTATGTATGGGAACAGAGCCGGTCGGTGCACACGTTGTCGTAGGAGTTAGTTTAAATGGACATCACCAGACGGCTCCCTCCCTAAATCCGCCCTGTCAGAGACGACGGGTCCCACAATATTACATGCTAACAGGTTAGCACAGTCAATAAGACATCTTTTCTGAACGTAAGTTCTACTACAGGGCATCCAAGAATATTTAATATATTTATTCGTATCATAATTATTTACATCACGAGACGGCACCCTGTCTAAATCCGTCGAGTCAGACACGACGGGGCCTTCAATATTAAATGCTAACAAGTTAGCACAATCAATAATACATCTTCTCGGAAGATAAGTTCTATTATAGGGCATAATAAAATTTGTAATAAATTTATTCGTATCAAAATACGAAATCGTACTACTGTACAAAGCAAGATTATAAAATATGGAGTTGTAAGAATAAACCCTCTCATTTACTTTACTAGACATTCTATAAGGCAAGGCGCAGATAATTATTTTTACACAATTTCGCCGGTCAATACGTGACAGGGTTTCGGCTAAACGCAAGATGCCTCGTTTGGTGCAATCTACACTATTACCTACAAACACTACAAGCGTGGAATCGCGCTCAAACTCGCCGACAGAGATACAGTCGGTCAGACGATCGACGGAGGCGCCCGGGTGACAGTTGTTGAGGACGCCCTGCGACAGGCGCTCCGCCAGCAGCGCGCCCAGGCCGGCGCCCGCCTCGTCCGTGTACAGCAGCGTGCGCGGCGGCGGTGCTGGCGCCGGCGGGGCGGCGCGAGGCGGGGCTGGCGCCGGCGAGGCAGCACGTACCGGCAGCGGCGCCGGCCCGACGGCGCACGGCGGCGATGACTCCGGCTCGGCGTTACAGGCCGGTGACGGCGCCGACTCTACAGCGCAGGGTGGACATGGCGCCAGCTCGACAGCTACCGGCAGTGGCACCCGGCCGCCCAGGTTCGGGTCACGTCTGAGCTGGAGGCGCGGAGTGGTCGCGCTGGAGTCGAGCGGCAGCGGCGCGGCGCGCGGCGCAGGCGAGCCCGGCGGCGCCAGGCGCGGCGGGGGCAGGGGGGAGTCCATGCGCAGAGGGTAGCCGCTGCCCGGTGCTAGAACAGTGTTCATGAAGGCACGAACATAACTATGTTACGGCACTGTTCGGAAAAAAATATTAATCTATCCCGCTATTGTATTCATTCGCGCAATATTACTCAATCCTCAATATAAAGTAATTCCTAATATTAGACGAGCGCACAATATTTCACATTCTCACAATATTTCACAACAATCATTGCATTGCAACAATATTGTTGAATCCCGCAATATTACACAATCCCGCAATTTTACCGAATCCCGCAATATTACATGAGCCCGCAATATTTATACGTCCCCGCAATTACTCCAACAAGGCATCCATTAAACGCCCATGTGTCAACACACGCCACAAACTATTGTAGTGACATCAATGACGTCATCAGTGCATAAAGCTGCAGTTGATTTATGCACTATAAATTCATCAAAAGCAGTCTAGACCACTGTGTACGCGGTGATTTACTGATTACCATGCACAACTTTATCTGTTCACTAACTGTCTGTTACCTCTTCACGCTTAAACTACTGTACAAATTAGGATGTAATTTGGTATGGAGAAAGTTTAAGCTACGAGAAAGGACATAGGACATTTTTTATCCTGCAACCATACTTTAAAGACGGGTATGGCTGGCCAACGAAGTCGCGAGTAAAAGCTAGTTTCAAACAAACGAGACTCAGCCACGTATATTAAATTTAAAAAAATTACCTCCGACGGTTTGAGAACGACATTGCCCTCGTGTTCTCGGATGTGAACTTTATTTAGTTTTCATCCGTTTTATTTGTGGTCGACATCCCGTTATATCTATTTGCAGTTTACGGACAAACCCACCCATACATTGAACCCACAAAAATACAACACAAAATGCAACATAATCAGGTTAGCTGCGGTTTACACTAATAACGCTTACCTCGTGTAAACCTTCCGTTTAGGCCTAGTTTTCCGCTAGGTCAATGACCCCGCGACCTGGGATGCTAACATAAATATCAAGAGATACTAGCTCCACCTAGTTGTGAACTGATATAAATTATTCGGACAGCGAATACAGTATAGGTGAAAAACTTAGCTAAAGCGCCTGGCCTATGTAGTAGTAACGTGTGTACGCATGTCGGCGTTCTATATTCAAATTTTGACGTAAGTTCCATATTAATTTTCTGCACAACTACATAGACATGGTCCTTCAGTTATGTTTTTCACATATACGGATTTCTTGCTTAAAATTATTAGTAAGGAGTTTTTTTATAATTTCGGAACAAATATTTTTTTAAAACTGTTAGACACTTGTATTTAAACTTTCGTGAGCCGTCGTAATTTTTTTTTTTTATGACATAAGGTGGCAAACGAGCAGACGGATTGCCTGATGGTAAGCAATTACCGTCGCCCATGGGCACCCGCAACGCAATGGGGAGTCACAGGCGCGTTACCGACCTTTAAGGGGGGTTGGAGCTCTGGGAACCTTACTCACCATCAGGAACACAACACTACATACCTGAAAGGTAGCAGTGCTATTATGGCTGAAATGATTTTACTCACTTAAAGCCACGTCTAAAGGTATGCCAACGGGCTATGGAGCGTAGTATTTTAGGTGTGAAACGGACGGACCGCATCCGTAACACCACACTGCGCTCTAGGACCCGAATTGCTGACGTTGGCCAGAAAGCTGCCAGGCTCAAATGGGACTGGGCCGGCCACGTCCAACACATGCATCCGGATAGGTGGGCTAACATAGCTACCAAGTGGATGCTGCAACAGAGACGTGGAAGGGGCCGGCCCAGGCGGAGATGGCGGGACGACCTAGACGCGTTTGATGGGAACTGGCCCTCAGAAACAGCGGTCGGGAGTCATGGAAAAGGGGAGAGGCACATAGGCTAAGAAAAAAAAATGTATATATATTTATATTATAACATATTTTTGGAGCAATATTAGTGCTTGAAAATGGAGGCCTAACTGCCTCTCCGAAACATGACCCTCGGACTTAATAAACGTGAGTAAATCTGTTATTTTCATTTAAATACTCCCAAATATACTATGTAGAATAATACGCGTTCTGTATCTGCATTAAATTCCACGTAATTGTGAAGGCTTCACCGCAATCCAGTTGAAGTAGTAGGTTAGGTCAGAGTGTTTAAGCCTAGCACGCACGGGAAATTAAAGCGCATTTTGCTTGCGTGCAGCTAGGCCGGTACTGGTATTCAATGTAAATAAATATTACAAGACATACACACAAACTAGGTCGGCAACGTACTTGTGACTCCTCTGGTGTTGCGAGTGTCCATGGGTGGCGGTAGTTGCTTACCATCGGGTAATCCGTCTGCTCGTTTGCCTTCTATATCATAAAAAAAATAGCTGAGCTACACTGAAAGCTGAATAAGACTTGTGTTGTGCGTACTCAGCCAACGATATACGAGTATATATAGATATTCTTAATATAAAAAATATATAAACACCCTCGACTCAGAAACAAATATTAATGTTCACACAAAAAGGCCCATACTGGGATTCGAACTCAGGTCCATCAGCTTCATAACCTACCCACAAGGACAGACCGACATCGGACACCGGACAGTCGTCAAAAGTTCATACATTTATTTTTGGTTTATCCAAAATTTCGACATATATGACAAAAAATTTGATTTTTATCTTATTCTGGTATTCAACTCTTGATTCCTATTAGTGGAAATTCTTTTACCAGATTTTTCATATTCAGGTTTTTTTAACTACCGAGTAAGGTTCTTAAAGGTAACACGCATGTGAATCCTCTGGAGCTGCCGGCATCCACAGGCTACAGTAACTGCTTACCATCAGGCGGACTGTATGCTTGTTTGCCACCGTCGTTATATTAAAAGTAAGTATAAAAAAACATAACTTTCCTACGTGTCTTAAATACATCATGAGACTCCAAAGGCATTCAGAAATGGACCTTACATCTTTAAGTTATAGCTGATTTTTGGCTGTGCTCTAAAGAGGAAAAGGAGTTATTCTAAAAATAACCTTAAAGCACTTGAGCTAAGGTCCCTTTTTATCTGTCCGGGTACAACGAGGATGATAAATTGTGACAGACGCGGCATGGGATGAAATTGGTGTTAGTTGCGATACGGGTTGTTTGACGTGACGTCTATTGACGTCAATGGCGTCACGTCACTGCTTTATTGACGTGGAGTTAGGTGACTTGGGAAATTCTGTTTTGGGCGACACGAGGTTGGGTACACTTTTTTGAATAACGTTACGTACTATTTATTATATTTATTCATATTGTGACTTTGGCTATGTAAACGGTGGAAATGGTCCTAACCTCGTTGAACGCATGCAGCGCTTAGCGCGCGTCTTTTGTTTTTATAAAAATGTAAAATTAAAAGTTGAAATAGATAACATATACTTAAGAAAAAACGACGAGGACCTCACTTACTTAGCAAATCAAAATATTTCATAAAAAATAATTTGATTTGTTCTTAGTTTCAAAAATGTAAAAGTTCATATTTTTCTCCTGCTGTCGGTAATGTTTTAAGTGGAAAGTATTTTTTTTTTATTTTTTTTTTATTAATAAATAAATAAATAAATATTTACGGACAATCTGACACAAATCGACCTAGTCCTACGGTAAGCTCAGTAAGGCTTGTGTTACAGGTACTAGACGACGATATATATAGTAGATACATACATATAAATACTTAAATACATAGAAAACACCCATGACTCAGGAACAAATATCTGTGCTCATCACAAATAAATGCCCTGACTGGGAATCGAACCCAGGACCATCGGCTTCATAGGCAGGGTCACTACCCACTAGACCAGAGCGGTCGTCAAAGCGGTAGTATTATATGTAGCAAATGTGTAAGTATATATCTAATTGTGTGTTTGTGTAAATGTTTGTAAATAAACTATATGTAAAGCACTAAGTGTACTGTAATGAGGGTTGGCGCCTAGCTGATAATAAATAATAAAGATTGGGATTATTTAATATAAGAATCGACTACTCGTTTTGATTGTCTCCCACAGACTCATCTAGGAACTCTCTGGTTACATGTTCGAAAGAGAATTAAAATTAATAATTGACACTAGGCCAGCCCGTAAACTCAATCATCAAGGAGTCTGTGAAGGTCACAACCTTCACAGTACATATTTCTTCATCTGCGACCCGATTGCCTACAGGCTAGATATTGTATAATATTTTTTCTTAAATAAAATATAAAAATCTAAGCGCGGCAAGGCCTAGGCTGCCGACGGTTAAGGCACTGGTCCTACCGAGAGCTAGTAAGCTATGAGTTATCAGCTATTTCAAGGGACAAAAGATAATCGATCCCGTGTAAATAAACGAGAGCGATATATATTTTTAGCTCATCGCCCAGCGATGAACTACGATCGCCCGGCTTTGACATTATGTCTCTTTTGTTTACACGGGATCGATTATCTTTCGTCCCTTGAAATTAGCTTATAGCTCATAGCTTACTAGCTCGCGGTGGGACCAGTGCCTAGGGCTGTAACGTTTAATTTAAATACAGATAAAACTTGATTTACTGTCTTATATAACTTTAACGACAGGTTTTGCCTAGTAGGTGACCCTGCCTATGTAGCCGACGGTCCTGGGTTCAAATCCCAGTGAGGGCATTTATTTGTGTGATGAGGGCAGATATTACTTCGCGAGTCATGCGTGTTTTATATATGTATTTAAGTATTTGTATACTATATGTATATAGTTGTTTGAGCACCCACAATACAAGCCTTCTTGAGCTTATGGTGGGCTCAGACAATTTGTGTAAGAATGTCCTGTAATGCCTGTAATATTTATTAATTCTCGTAGGGTATGACCTAATCGTATTTTCTAGCCATATCTAATGTAAGAAAGTCTGTATGTCAACCCATGCTTTAGGTAGAATAAACAGGTAAGCGTCCTTTAGACTCCGCATTCAGCACACGAGACGTAATGTGAAGATCGTGAGGTTGGAGCCCGGCCAAACCGCAGGTGACTTCAGAAAATTTAGTCCTGTCATAGAACACCGCGGTCGAACTCCGTACCTAAAATTTCTATTATATGTTTTATATGGGGTCTTGAGAAAATTTGCTGTCTTTAACAGTACCTAAGCAAAATATCAATAGCATGTTTTGCAGGTAACATACTCGTACTAGTAGATCAATTTGTTTAGAAATACTTTTGTATATAGATTTTTGTATTTTTGTTATTTCCTCGCGTTGTACTGGAATTTTAGCCACTGCTCACGGGAGCCACGGGTCCGATTGGCAACTAATCCCACGATTTGGCGTAAGCATTAGTTTTACGAAAGCGACTGCCATCTAAGTTTCCAAACCAGAGGTTAAAGTAGGCCTTATTGGGATGTTTTTCTTCACCGAAAAACGACTGGTAAATATCAAATGATATTTAGTACATAAGTTTCGAAAAACTCATTGGTACAAGCCCAGGTTTGAACCTCCGACCTCCGGATTGCAAACACGCTCTTACCGCTAGGCTACCAGCGTATAAATACATAGATAACACATACATTACTTGCTTCTTTCATTAACAGGGTGTTATAATTCGGAGAAATGAAGGAAACATTAACTGCCCGGGGCGAAATTCGAACTCGTGGGTCTTATGTGATACTAGTGTGCCCCGCGTTGTTACCCTCGGTTTATTAGGTAAAAAACGTAGCCTATGTGTTAATCCAGGGTGTCAGCTAACTTCATATCAAATTTTATTGAAATCGCTTCAGGCGTTTAGACTTGAAGGAGTAACAAACATACAAACTCACAAACTTTCGCCTTTATAATATTAGTGTAGATGGATACCCTTTCGGATACACTTCGAGTACTTCGACCCATTGAAATTTTTTGTGTAGTTGTCTTCCGTTACCATATACTTTGAAATGGAGGTCAGGGGGGTAGCGCTCTGAATTCTTTCGGATCCGGGTAGCCAGCTCCAAAGTCCTTCATTCTTTGTTTGGCGAGAGCATGACATTCACACGTTATATTCTATTGTCTCTTTCTCTTCGCCACACAGTCTATAATCAGTATACGCCATCTAGTACGTAAGTGATCAATGATTCCTCCACATTCAACGTAAGTACTCCAGGCTAAGGATTTGCCATATACGTACTTATCTCGTGAATAGAGAAAGTGCTCTATTCAAAACGTGCTAATAACATTCATCATCATTATAATAACCGTAAGACGCCTGTTGGTTATATATAAGCTTCCCTCAAATAAGACTTATCATACTTGCCACGTTTACCAGGCGGGTTGGCGATCACGACCACCGATTTTTTCCTTTTTTCGCCTCCTGGTGGGCTGGTGCTATTCTCAGCCAGCTCTTCTCGCGATGGCGTCCGTTGAAACCGATCCAATAGCTACTGCTGCCGGCAACCCGCCTGCCATGCTTGACGAATTTCGCAAATCCCCAAAGATGCTACAAGTCATATTTCAAGGCCAAAGGTGGCAAACGAGCAGACGGATTGCCTGATGATTGCAACACCAAGGGAGTCACAAGCGCGTTGCCGGCCTTTAAGGGTGGTTAGAGCTTTGGGAACCTTACTCACAACCAGGATCACAACGAAATCACAATGAAAGGTAGCAGTGTTCTTATGGCTGTGGTCTTCTGTAAGGAGGAGGTACTTCCCCAATCGGGCTTCTCCAGACTCAAGCGTGATGGTACTTCGCTGTGCCCTACCTATCCTCCTATGTCCAGCAGTAGCTAACGGCTATGATGATGATGAAAAAAGGCTAGTAATAAAATTGAAGCTTAATAGCCTAAACCTCCATAAACTACCGACTGCCCGTATTTTTTCAAACGAATAGTGATCCTTCCCAAAAAGTAACACCGGCCCGCAAACATATGGCCGCCCCGTGTCAATTTATGAAGATACCTGCCAATTAGAGCGTTGATCCCGGGCACCGGGAGTCCCGGGAATTGGAGGCGGTCCCGGGAAAATGTAGAATACTTGGATGATTTATTTATACAGTGCTATGAATACGTCGTGAAAACTTTTGGATTTTTTTGGTAAATATATAAGTTTAGAAAAACTCATTGGAACAAATCGGGGTTTGAACCTGCATTCTCTAGATTGCAAGTCGCATGCTCTTACCGCTAAGCCAGCAGCGCTAATCTAGTCTATACATTATGTTATAAAACTTATAAAAAAATACATTCCCGTTTTACAGTTATAATTAATGGAATAATATCGATCATTTCCGGGATTATAAAATCCCCTATATTCGCAGACACTACTGCGACATAAAATCAAATGAAATAATACTTTAACTTCATATATTTAAAGTTCCGTTTTGATAAGCAAAGCCCTGAATAAAGTACTTGGTGTTTTTAAATTCCATATTGGTACACAAGGGAGGCATTTTTATTAACAGGGTGACAAACAAACTTACGGCCCGCCTGATGGTGAGCATCCCCCGTAGCCTATAGACGCGTGTAACTCCAAAGAATTCACACACGCCTTACTCACTGATAGGAACAAAATCCTATCAGAACACTAGTAGGTCCAGAAAAATTGTGTTCTGAGCTTAAGTTCAAAACGCGTACCGCGGCCTAAATATACTTTCTTTCGTTCGTCTATTTGCCTCTTGGTCACTCGTATAAGTAAGAGCAATAGAAATGGAGATATACCATTTTTGAATTTTGATTGGTGGGCATTCAGTTATCGAGAAGGTACAATTAGCATCATTTACTTACTAGCAGTCTACTCATCCAAATAAATATTAAAGAACATCCTTACATAAATTGCCTGAGCCCCACGGTAAGCTCAAGAAGGCTTGTGCTGTCTCAGCGAACGATCGATATACATGTATAATATACAATTATTTAAATACATACAATTTAAATAAATAAATACATAGAACACTCATGACTCAGGAACAAATATCAGTGCTCACACAAATAAATGCCCTTACCGGGATTTAAACCCAGGACCATCGGCTTTATACGCAAGGTCACCCGTACCACTAGGCCACACCTATTGTCAAGTATAGTCATATGGCTAATCAGTACTAGGCCGGTCAACCCCATGCTCCCTTAAAAACCCCAAGATTTGGGTAGCTGGCCGCCCGTATACCATTAGCGGGGACTAGTTACCCAGATACCCACAAACCCGACCCGGGTATGTCCTTAAACTACGTCCAACAATGGCAGGTAGGGCACAGCGATGACCATCATGCTTGCATCTCGGGCGGCCCAACGGGGGAAGCACCTCCTCCTTACAGAAGACCACAGCCATAATAGCACTGCTACCTTTCAGGTATGTAGTGTTGTGTTCCTGATGGTGAGTAAGGTTCCCAGAGCTCCAACCCCCCTTGAAGGCCGGCAACGCGTTTGTGACTCCCTTGGTGTTGCGGGTGCCCATGGGCGACGGTAATTGCTTACCATCAGGCAATCCGTCTGATCACCAACCAACACCTCTCAACACACTCCCCAACCAAAACCAAACAAAACTCCACAAAAACGGGGAGGTTTTAGTCCGTAGGCAACTGAGCACCATTCCCAGTCGAGTCGGGCATGCGATCAGGTTCGGGCCTGGCCGTATACCATAGGTACTTCCTCCCTCGTCGCAATAATCTATTACGGAGAGTGTTCCGAGGAATTGTTCGGGTTAATCCCAGCTGCTTCCTTCCGCCAGCGCTCTACACGACAACATTTCCATCTTCACCACATAGATGGTTGGCAGTCCTCAACTGTGTGTTTTACTAGAAACTTCCTGCCTCGCACAGCAAAACTCTGGAATAAATTGTCGTGTGCAGTATTTCCGGACCGATATGACATCCAAACCTTCAAGAAAAGAGCGTATAGGGATCTTAAAGGCCGGCAACGTACTTGTGACTCCTCTGGTGTTACGAGTGTCCATGGGCCGCGGTAGTTGCTTACCATCAGGCAATCCGTCTGCTCGTTTGCCTCCTATATCATAAAAAAAAATGCATAATAGTGCACATGCACTGAGATGAGGCCACAATTGCAATTTCCGTTCATCGAATTTCACTCGATATTAGATACCTACGATGCAATCAATACCCTCTCGTGGCCAGAGGCTAGATGCAGGTTTAATAACCTAATGACGACCGGTCTGGCCTAGTGGAAGTGACCCTGCCTATGAAGCCGATGGTCCTGGGTTCGATTCCCAGTCATGGCATTTAATTGTGTGATGAGCACAGATATCTGTTCCTGAGTCATGGGTGTTTTCTATGTATTTAAGTATTTATATTTATCTATCTATATATTGTCGTCTAGTACCTACAACCCAAGCCTTACTGAGCTTACCGTAGGAATAGGTTGATTTGTGTAAGATTGTCGAGAAATATTTATAAATATTTATTTTTATTTATATAAATAATCAGTTTCACCCGAATACGACAACTAAAAGTAGGTTATGATTTGCACCTGTATAATGTCCAATCCCGTCTCCCGCTGGTGTCGTAAGGCGACAAAGGGAGAAAACTGATGGCCGAACCTCAATATGTACATAACAAGAGAACATCAGTTAATATTACTTAAAAGTATTATTATTCATCATCATTATCATCATGTCAGCCGAAAGACGTCCACTGCTGACATAGGCCTCCCCCAGAACGACCCAAGAAGACCGATCCTGCGCCTTCCACATCCAGCGGTATCCCGCGACTCTAACTAGGTCGTCGGCCAACCTTGTGGGAGGCCTACCTAAGCTGCGTCTTCCAGTTCGTGGTTGCCACTCCAGAACCTTGAACCCCAACGGCCATCGGTTCTGCGTGCAATATGCCCCGCCCACTGCCACTTAAGCTGACGATCCGGAGGGCTATATTGGTAACCTTGGTTCTACTGCGGATGAAATAATTCAAAAGTATTATTATTAATCAATAAGAAAACAAAAAGCACCAAAAATTCGGATCTACAACGAAGTGACTTATTGAAAATTTTCTACGCAGTCGATATTTAAGTCGAAAGAAAAATAGAAAAATTTGACTCGCAGCTCGTATAGCACAATTGGTAGTGTACTGGGCTAGTAATCCAGGGGTTGTGGGTTCGAGTCCCGCTGCGAGTCAAATTTTTCTATTTTTCTTTCTATTTAAATATCGAAGATATTCACTAGCAGACGTTTCTGCATAATTAAATAATAATAATTGATTATATGTTACCAGAAATGTAAATACTGGACTATTTTAGTCGAATTTAATATAAAAAAGCATGGCTCAATACTTTGCCAAGGCTGTATATGTAAATATCTTATTTTCAAGATAGTTTTAATCAGATAAGAAAAATATTTCCTCTATATTCCTGCCACGATGTAAGTGTTGATCGGGTTCTAGGGTTTCATTAAGACTCTTGTCTTCAGCCTGAGCTACTCAAACTTTGGCATGATTAAGGAATATATTTAAAGAAATGCAGTTTTTTTTATGACATAGACGGCAAACGAGCAGACGGATTGCCTGGTGGTAAGCAATTACCGTCGCCCATGGGCACCCCAGCAACACCAGGGGAGTCACAAGCGCGTTGCCTGCCTTTAAGGGGGGGGTTGGAGCTTTGGGAACCTTACTCACCACCAGGAACACAACACTATATACCTGAAAGGTAGAAGTGCTATTATGGCTGTGGTCTTCTGTAAGGAGGAGGTACTTCCCCAGTTGGGCTGCCCCAGATTCATGCGTGATGGTCATTGCTATGCCCTAACTCTGATAGATATGCGTGCGTGTGTGTATTTTTGGCACCGAAACGTGATCGCTTACTATGGGCCTCATGAGAAGGCTCGAAGGGCTATGCTGGGAGTGTCTGCGCAATCGCAGAAATTATGTCATTCGCAGCAAAAAGTAACCTATATAGTCCTCCGGATCGCTGTACTTAAGGCAGTAGGCCGGTTACTTGAAAAAACCGATGTTCGTTAGGTCGTAAACGTGCCTATTGCGCACCGCAAGGCGCGGCGTTGGCAGACCCCTAAATGGTCATATGACCTGGTAAAGATCATGGGAATCCACTGTAATGACGCAAAATCTGTAATTGTGGGTCGCTTTGCCTATGACCAGCAGAGGACGCGTCCTTCGGCTGATACGATTATTATTCGATGTAACTGTCGATCAATTTATATTTTTTATATTTATGGAGGGCATCAGAGTACTAGCCAAGTCATTAGTTATTATGTGTGTTCTCGCAGTTCGGATTCTCGAGTTTTTATTTCATCTGAGGCAGTGGATTTTTCCATTTCTAATGAAAAGGAAGATTGTCGAATAAGATTTTAGTTACCTATTAATACTTTGCAATTACTTTTTTTTGACGACCGGTCTGGCCTTGTGGGTAGTGACCCTGCCTATGAAGCCGATGGTCCTGGGTTCGATTCCCAGTCGGGGCATTTATTTGTGTGATGAGCACAGACATTTGTTCCTGAGTCATGGGTGTTTTCTATGTATTTAAGTATTTATATGTATTCTATTATATATATCGTCGTCTAGTACTTACAACACAAGCCTTACTGAGCTTACCGTAGGACTAGGTCGATTTGTGTAAGATTGTCCCAAAAATATTTATTTATTTAATTAAGAACTGGTATGTCTATGACATTACCAGAAGTTATTCGGTGACGCTTACACTTATTAATAAAGGTTTTCAAGAGGGATTACAGTATGGGGTTCTTCAAAAAAGGAGTGTACAGATTTATAAAGGCAACGCGCACGTGACACCTCTGTAGTTACATGCGTCCATAGGCTGCGGTAACTGCTTACCATCAGGCAGGCCGTATGCTTGTTTGCCACCGACGTCGAATAAAAAAAAAACTGAATTAGTTTTAACGCGATAAGTTCCGTTTAAATTTAAAATATGTGTGAGAATCGTGAGAGTTTAAATGGATTTAATTTTAGAAATAATATTTTCATATCTGTCTTATTAAACGAATAATTACCAACACAAAAGTGAGTATCATTTGCAAGCTGAAAATTATATTTATTTTCAACAAAAAGTATCTAATATCACAGACATCAAGCCAACAACATTAAAAATTTTAATTAACAGAGTTAATGAGCTTCTAAAGAATAAACTTTGTAAATAAATAAATGTAAATAATATTAACTCCGTTTAAAATAAAATAACCTATTAAAAACATACATTTAAAAAATGACAAGTTCGTTTATGATGGGCAAAAAAATATGGGAGCTGTAACCAGAGACAAAGTTCTTTCAATGCTCTTTAGACAGCTCCTGTCATGCATATTCAATTCAATCTTGTAACTTTTATTATCTCCTCTGACTGCCAAGGGGCTTGTAAAAAGTTTCTCCATTCCATGTACTTTTGAATACTAATTAAAAAGCTTAGGTCTCACACGGACCAGAACACAAAATGACTACATCGGCTCATAGTCCATAACTCAAAATGATCGAAACACAAAATGGCTACAACACAATTAGTCACATACGAAAAAACACCAGATGCGGAAAAGTAAACCTACTGTCCTATAGGTAGGTTTAGGTTATGTTCGTTTTGTATCGGCCCGTAGGGCCTAAGCACCCAGAAATAGGAGCTCCGCGTAAGCGGAGCTCCGTCGACTAATTGTGTTGTAGTCATTTTGTGTTTCTGCCATTTTGAGTTATGGACTATGAGCTGATGTAGTCATTTTGTGTTCTGGTCCGTGCAAGACTAACCCATTAAAAATTGCATTGTGCTTGGCAATTACTGAATAAAACTTGCAATGGAGTAATAACAAGTAAACATCAATTTTTATAAATTAAAAAATAATAAAAGTTGAAATAGATAACATATACTTAAGAAAAAACGACGAGGACCTCCGGTGTTCGAGACGGGATTTTTAAAAAATAATATTCACAATACTTAATTTTGTGTAAAGGAAAGTCTGCTAACGAAACCATAAATCTTAGAAAAAGGATAAAATACGGTCGACAGTTCGAGTCCCGTCCGAGGCACTTGATTTTCTATTTTTCCTTTATTTCTAAGAAATATGTACAAATACACATACACATAGGGGAGATTAGTCCAAAACCGGGTATGGGGATAACACCGGGACATGGCTGTTTAGTTACTTGTACAGTTTCAAATTTATCCGCTCTCGAGTCACTGCTGTCAACCATCTTGGTTAGTTTGGCAACAAAAGTTAAAAGGCGTGCGTGCCGGCATATTAAAATAAATCCAGAAAATAGTTTTGAAGGGTATTTGATATAATATTCCATAAAAATCGTAATCATACCAATGATTTGTATCTTGAGGTAAGTACAATTAGTATTTTTTATGCTATTAGGCATATATTAAAGTTTAATAAACAATGTTTCGATTGTTACTGCATCTTGATTTTAGGTTAGTAGATTTTTTAATCTCTTGTATGTCCGTTTGGGTCAAAACCGTACGGGCTAATACCGGGTAGTACACGGTAGTACCCGGTTTTGTACAAGTGTCTTTTTTTGTGTAATGTGTTTTTACAACTTAATTTTATTTAAATTATTGTTAATGTTCTAAAGAAAATGGCTCGAAATTATAAAATAACAACAAACCGAGGCCAGTTATCATTGCTAAGGGACAAAACCGGGTATGGATGCTTGTCCAAAACCGGGTATACCCGGCTTTGGACTGACCATGGGGCAATACCGTAAAAAATAAACATTTAAAAGTTGATTGTTTTTTCTTCTTGTGTTAATGAAAATAGTGATCTCGCCTAATAAATATGTTGTTAATGAGGTAAATTAAAAAGAGAATAATATAGATCGTTGATTTTACTAAAAACCAAAAAAATATCGAATACTTTCCTTAACGTCCCGATTTTACCCCACTTTCCCCTACATACATTTCAGCCGTATGCAGTCCACTGCTGGACATAGGCCTCCCACAAATATGACTTGTATCATCTTGGAGGTAGTTGCCACAGTCGCCACGCTTGGCAGGCGGGTTGGCGACCGCAGTAGCTGTAGATTGGCTTTCGACGCATGCTGCTGCCCGTCCGTAGGATTTTGCCCTTTGTCGCCCCTTACGACACCCGAGGGAGGAGATGGGGTGGAGTTATTCTAGTCAGCCGGCATCACACGGCATGGCACGGCACGGCATGTACAAATATATGCTTTTGAATTTTCTTCTTTTATTTTCGGTAAACTAGATTATGCATTTCAACTTTCTAGGTCCTTGACCTAACCGAAGTAGTTTGGTGAGTAAATGGAAAAAAAAATCTAGATATCAAAATCTTTTCAACTGTCAAGCTCTTTTTGTAAGTACGAGTAGATTTCTTTTCTAAGCGTGACTGACCAGCGTTTGACTTCAGTCACACCTGAAGGTAACTGTCGACGAGGTCGAGGGTGCAACATGCTGGTTCAGTAACAGCCTATTCACTCTTGCCTTGAAAATAACCAGATTATATCTTTCCAGGAATACAGACGATGGTAAATACACATGGGAATAGAGATCTTTTTGTAGGACTTAAGACTATAATGTTAAGTTATAGGGGACTTAAAGCCACTATGTGTGTTTTACAGTTTCTTTTACGTACTTGGCTGACACTACCTTATGCCTGAGTAAAAGGTTGTACAATTTAAATATTTACCTTCCCAAAATATAAAACGTCAACTATTTAAGTCTGTTTTTGTCTGGATAATATTAACAAATTTAATAATATAATATGATAATCGCAAATGAAGTATGTTATTTTAGCAGATTTAATAAGTAGCGTAGTAAACAAAAATATAAAAAGGTTTTGTGTTAGTTATATTTTCATAGAAGTCGTTTTTGATTATTATTTGATATGCTATAAAAGTAAATGAAGTACCTAATAAAATATATACCAGAATTAACATCATATTTCAATGAATATTAACAGACATGCTTGTCTTATTCGTGTACAATTTTTCGTGAGTAATAAATATTACAGAATGCCCTTACATGAATTGGCTGAGCCCCATGATAAGCTCAAGAAGGCTTGTGTTGTAAGTACCCAGCCAACGATATATTATATAATATACAAATACTTAAATATATAGAAAACACCCATGACTCAGAAACCTGTCGGATCCCAAAAATAAATTCCCTTACTGGAATTTGAACCCAGAACCAACGGCTTCATAGACAGGGTCACTACCCACTAATCCAGACCGGACGAAGGACAGACTTATTTGTAGAGGTATCAGCCACGGATGTCCACTGTGCCGAGCCTCCCCCAAAATATGAGGGTTTAATGCCATAATAGCCACGCTTAGCAGGCAGGTTGGCGATCGCAATATTATATTCCACCGCTGTAAGGGACGTTGCTGTAAAAAGTACACGAATTTTTTCTCAGAGAATTTCTTAGCCAAGTTTGAGCACCATAAGCTCAGTGTTCTGAGCGCAAAGAGCTTTCAATTTCCGTGAAACTGCGTGTACAATGTAATGATCTCTATTACAAAGGAGTAAAGTACACATTTGTAAACGAATGTGCTAACAGAGTTATCTTACATGACAACATACTTTAGAGCGATTTTATGTGTTAAAGGTTTTGTAGTTTGAAAAGTGTATCGATGAAATACTTAGCTAAAGCACTTGGCCTGTGTAGTAGTACCGTGTGTACACGCATGTCGGCGTTCTATATTCAAATGCTGACGTAAGTTACATTATATTGTCTGCACAACTACATAGATATGGAGCTTCAGTTAAGTAATAAAATATACATAATAAATAAATAAATATTTCGGGACAATCTTACACAAATCGACATAGTCCTACGGTAAGTTCAGTAAGACTTGTTTTGTAGGTACTAGACGATGATATATATAATAGATAAATACATATAAAAGACCCATGACTCAGGAACAAATATCGTGCTCATCACATAAATAAATGCCCTGACTGGGTTCGAACCCAGGGCCATCGGCTTTATAGGCAGGGTCACTATCCACTGGCCCAGACCGGTCGTCAAGTCAGTCAAAAAGTTAAGTTTTGCACCTATGGAGTGACGGATTTTTTTTTCGTGCAACGCGAGCGTTATTTCCATATACATCTAAGATGACACAAGTTATATTTGGGGGAGGCCTATGTCCAGTGGATGGCTTACGTCTGTTATTATGCTATAATTTAATATATAATATATATGCTTTTGGACCCGGGTATGTCCTTAAACTACGTCCAACAATGAGAGGTAGGCCGCAGCGATGAATCTGGGGCAGCCCAACTGAGGAAGTACCTCCTCCTTACAGAAGACCACAGCCATAATAGCACTGCTGCCTTTCAGGTATGTAGTGTTGTGTTCCTGATGGTGAGTAAGGTTCCCAGAGCTCCAACCCCCCTTAAAGGCCGGCAACGCGCTTGTGACTCCCCTGGTGTTGCGGGTGCCCATGGGCGACGGTAATTGCTTACCATCATTCAATCCGTCTGCTCGTTTGCCGCCTGTGTCATAAAAAAAAAATATATATGCGATATAATTACACGTGAGTTTATCCGTTTGTAACTAAGTAGCTCTAGTGTACGTTTCTTTTGATACGTTTAAGAACGCGTAAGTGATAATGTTATTTATACGGGTAACGCAAACGCGTTCGTGACGTAAAGTTACGTTAAAAACTTACACTCAGGGCTCTGGAATATGACACTCCGTTTTTCAATAACAAAGCAAAGTTGAATTAAAGTCCTAATACCTTTTACAAGAAAACGCAAATTCTGCATAACACTGTATGAATATTAGTTTTCGCATAGCTCAGCTATTGGACTATAAATCACGAACGGGTCGGAATATTGAATATTGGACGAAACTTCGACAGAATTAATTTGTGGGTATTATGATAAGGGCTATTTATTGTCGACCTTTATTTAAATTAATACTGAAATTAATAGCAATGTGAAAATAGTTATTCATGCTATTTTCATTGAATTATTTAACTATATAAAATATATTATTTTATATAACAAATGAAAGCGTTCTAGACCGTTTACGATGTAGACCTTTTGCGATATAGGCAAAATAAATATTACACTAGTCATTTTGCATTCTAGGCCATCCGCGTATAACCCATGAAAGCTAAGTAATAGAAGAGATAACTTGTGAGGCTCGGATGTCCACTACTGGGCAGGCCCTCCATAGAGCGCCGCGAGGGGTTCAATGCCGTTGCTTCCACGATTGGCAGGTGGGTTGGCGATCGCAGTTTGTTATACCTCTAAGGGACATTGCCCGTTGCTGTTCCTAGTCGCAGTATAGGCTCAGTACCCGGTACCTTTGTATGTTCACTACAGGTAAAATGTGGCAAACAAGCATACGTTCCATTGACGGTAAGCAGTCGCCGTAGCCTATTTTATTAAGGATGCCTTGAACTCCTTTAAGGCTCTGAGAACCCAACACAACACTGTGCTAATTTTCTTTAAAACAGTTTATATTTTAAGTAATTCAACCAAATACCATTGGGGCGTAAAAGTTCTCGAGTGACGACCAAGAACCGAAAGGCGTAGCGTGGGCAGACCCCCCACAAGGCGGACCGATGGCACTGTGGGGGAGGACTTATTTATGATATGATGATGATGATGTTATACCCAAACACAAATTATTCACAGTTTACGATTCGTATAAATATTTGTTAATATTATAAAAGGTTAATGGTAATGGAAATTCATGGCCGACCCTCGAATGAAATCATATTCTAAAACTGAAGGGTCGCGAACAAAATCAGAGAAACAATATCAAATTATGGCACGTAAAACATTCTTATATAACTTACAGTTCCTGTACCCTTACCATGAGTTGTGACATTGACGTTTTCGACAACGAGTATCGAGTTTACTATCCGTGCATCTCGTTCGCACTAAAATAGTACAAGCGAGATGCACAGATAGTAAACTCGATACTCGTTATCGAAAACGTCAATGTCACACCTCATGGTAAGGGTACTGTACCATGAGGCAATAACGAACTCGCTGGCGTCTCAGAAATGGTACATATACTAACAACAGACGAGACGATTTTTAGGGTTCCGTACCTCAAAAGGAAAAAACGGAACTCTTATAGGAACTTTTTGTCCGTCTGTATTTCAAGACCATTTTTCTCAGGAACGCGTGGAGGTATCAAGCTGAAATTTATAATAAATACTCAGGTCTATTGTCCCTCGGAGCTGTGAAAAAATCAAACTTAAAAGCCAACGCAATCAAAAGATACAGTCGTTTATGCCGCAAATTTTAAAGTTTTTCTGCAAATTCGAATGGTGGCGTTTCGTATTTCGTATCTCAAATATCTTTCGTCAAATTTTTTTTAAACCATAGACAAGCGAATGAACTCCCTATTCTATTATCACTCGAGTTCAAATGTCGATCGATTTATATTAAAAAAACATAATGAATTGGCGTTTCGTATCAATGACAGTTTTAATATATATAGATACTAGAATTGACACCCCACTTGAATTTGACAGCTTTTCCAAATTTGAACTCATAACCTACTGATTTCAGTAGGTAATGTTAACATTACATCTCCATTCATTTCTGATGGTTGGTAATGCTGGTCATTGCCTACGGTGTCTGGACGGTCTAAAATGTTAGAGCACTAATGTTATGTACGTAGATAAAATAATGTATTTATGTATTTCATTCGGTCCCGTATTTTTTTTACATTTTTTCTTCTGTGGGCGTTATCTCACTGGATAAATATGCGAGCGAAATAATTGCCACTGAGAAAAATGTTTCTTTATTAAATTATAGGCCACACTAAACAATTGCAAGTAAAAATCGTGAGGATTGGTGCAGTAACTGGCCTGTACCACGAGTTACTAATAATTTACTCTGGCGTCTACGGAAAAAAATGTATGAAGATATTGTACGGAGTTTAACAAATAGCCGTAAAAATCGTGTCGCGTGTCAACTGAGAAAACTCGTGGTAAAGGTAACGAATAGTCACCATGCGTACTAAACACATTACACTTCTTGCCGCAATGCTGTCTAAGAATATGTATCATAATTTAAACTTTATTTTAAAGTGAATAAGGTTGATATTAACGTGGCCGGGTTTTTAAAAAATACGGCAAGTTTAT
Organism: Grapholita molesta; assembly: GCA_022674325.2. Taxonomy (NCBI): domain Eukaryota; kingdom Metazoa; phylum Arthropoda; class Insecta; order Lepidoptera; family Tortricidae; genus Grapholita; species Grapholita molesta. Next base: position 1,124,702 of record CP053122.2, on the reverse strand, counting down.
GACTGGGCTTATATGGATGTAGATTGGTGTCGTAAAGACACACCGCTGAGTTGAGGCTGGAATCTCAATGAGTATGAGTTATTTGTACGTGTTCTGTGACGTCGAGAAATGTGTAACTTAACTTTTTCTACTACACACGTACAGCCCGCCTGATGGTAAGCAGTCGTAGGCTATGGACGTGTGTAACTCCGAAAGGTTCGCACACGCTTGCCGCTTTAGGATCTAAGCTTTCTTGTGACCTCACACACCGACTGGAATACAACATTAACTTATTGTACTTTTGTTTGCATTTTATAGTAATAATGATAATTCTTTAACCCAACAGGGTAAGTAACGTATTTAAAAATTTAATACAATTGTACTAATTTATTTTGTTATTCTCATGTATGAACTGTTCTTGCAAAGATTCATTAAAATCAGTTTAGTATTTTACTCGTGAAAGAGCAACAAACTTCTATACATCCCCAAACTTTATTAGAAAGAGTGTTTATTACTTCTCGTCCCATAGAGCAGTAGAACTTACTGCGATAACCAACCCGCCTACCAAGCGTGTCAGTTATGGCATTAATCCATCCATGCTGCTTATTCCATATTCAGCAGTGGGCGTCTGTGGCTGAAGTAGTTACTTTGATAGAGATACCAAATATATTGTCTACCATTTGTATTGAGCTTATCTTCATCTGACAAATATATATTTATTCCATTCATGAAATATTGAAACAATCAATAAAATAAACTTATCGCGCTAAAATGAAAGGTTAGCGCGATAATATGTTAATTAGTAAATATGTCACCGTTGCGTATATTTGCCGACTAACTAGAATACCACCACATCTCCCGCGCGTGTTTTGAAGCGACAAAGAGGAAAACCCAACGTATTGGCAGTAAAGTCCGTCAAAATCCAATCTTCAGGTACTACGTCCGCCAACCCGCCTGCCAAGCGTGGTGACTATGGCAACTCCCAAGATAATACAAGTCATATTTAAGGGTTGCCTATGTTCAGCAGTGGACCATTTCAGGCTGAAATTAACAAAATGAAACGAAATCTCAAAGGGAAATTGTAAAACCTTTACCTCTGAAAAAGGTTCGAGTTTGTATTATAATAATGATATGTTTAACAAACAAGGGTATGATTAATGAGAAATAAAAATAAATGTCGACAGATACCTAAAAAAATTGTTTCTTTGTAATATAAGATTGACTTTATTTTCATTAAATTGAAGAAGTGTTTTAAGTATTAAAAACACTTCTTCAATTTAATGAAAATTAAGTGCACAGTGAAATTTAAAACAGTTGTATTTATTATAGCACACAAAAATAGAAAAAATAATATAAATATCTAAAACACAGTACACTCTAACAGATAAATATATCATAACATATCTATTTGACCCCATAGGCAAAGAAAAACCTTATTTGGTCTCCTGAAATATCTAGTCTTACTTAGTAACGAATTCGGCTTGTGTGAAACTTATTTACATAGCAAATAACCTATTACGTCACCCCTAACGAGATTCCATATCTGTCAACTCGCATAAACAACGGCATTTACAACACTGTTTATTCGTTTATAAGTTCAGGGGGTGCCTTTTGGGTTGTCAAACGCGCCTGATTGAATCAGGGAGTGGGCGCCAACTTAGACAAAGTTGACAGTTGGGACAGGTTTGACAAATATTAAATTATATTAGTGATTCATAGAAACATGGCATGTTGATGTTACAAAATATTTTATGATTTTTATTTCGTACTAGCGGATTTGTCAGAGGTTTTTTTTTATGACATAGGCGGCAAACGAGCAGACGGATTGCCTGGTGTTAAGCAATTACTGTCGCCCATGGCCACCCGCAACACCAAGGGAGTCACAAGCGCGTTGCCGGATTTTAAGGGGGGTTGGAGCTCTGGGAACCTTACTCACCATCAGGAACACAACACTAAGTACATACCAGTGGCAGGTGGCAGTGCTAGGTCTTCTGTAAGGAGGAGGTACTTCCCTAGTTGGGCTGCCCCAGATTCAAGCGTGATGGTCAACGCTGTGCCCTACCTCTCATAAAGTCTCATAAGGTTATGTCTTAATAATGAATTAACTATCATGTACATTAATTTACTAATTTTTATTACATCCTCTTTAACGATATTTGCAGCACCGATTCTGTCAATGTTATGCCAAACGCCATAAGGTTTTATTAAAAAAGCTTAATTTATCAAAACAGCTAAGGTCACATTAGAAATAATTTAATTTTTTTTATATTTTAATATATATATATCAATAATAATGTCACAATATTATCAAAAATAAAAATAAAATATTTAAAACATTAAACATCTTGTATATGAATACTAGTCTAGAACTGTCTAGAATAAAATCTAAATGTCAAAAGTTAACACATAAGGACAGTCATTATAATTCAATTTTGTTCCCACGGTGTATTATCATTCATGTAGTCATGTGTGTAAGTTGTTTCTTAACATAATTCTTGAGTTTTTAATTTTTTCATAAAATGTCGCTACTTATTAGTAGCTACCAAGTACTATTGTAAATTGGCTTAACCTCTAGCCGCCCAGAGATGAAACCTTGCCAGGCCAAATGCAACTATGGTTTGTCATAGTTAAAATTCAAAATGGCATTCGATGGGAGACCTTTTTATTGGTCTCCGGGCGGTAAGCGGTTTTCGTTCGCTGTGTTTGAATCAATGTAGTCGTTTTTTAAGTGATTTGGATAAATAAAAAATAACACAGTTATTCACTGAAGCTACAAATTTTAAATTCAGCATTCAATTAAGTAAATTTACGCTGTAGTAAGTTTTCACTATAAAAACATTTCTGCATCAAAAAATTCGAAGCCTCCTCGATTGACTGACGTCCAGGGAAGTAGGCCATACTGGAAAGTAATTCCGATCGTGTACTATTTAAGTGCACTTTTGTGCCGACACCTGAAATTTAAAGTTTTTTTTTCATGTAAAAATAATTAGTTGTTACGAAGCGACGACGAGGGTTATAAAAGATCATAGTTTTATTATGTTGTAAGTCGAGTCTTCTGGGTCTTTTTGGAGAGAAAATATTACGTTGTTTTTATTTAAACTTTCGGGAGTCAATGTAATATTTTATAAATAAAAATAAGGACTAAACTCACGGTTATTTAGTCAGTCACGACTGTCGGCTTCATATGCACACTACCCACTTGGCCGTATATTTCGAGCACCTCCAATTAAAGGTTGACTCATGTTACACCAGCCCGGGGGGGTTAGAGGGGGTAGGTACTCTCAGGTATGCGACGCTGAGATATTGGCCTGCACCTCAAGTCCATCATACACGTCCCCGTCCTCCCTGATCTGCCGCCGCGGACCAGGGCGGAGCCAACCAGTGGTTGACCGTACCCCCTGGGCAATGCTAGTGGTTGATAATGGGCGTCGCACTTTTTACCACTCTACCCCTGACCACTAGTAGCTAAGTATGAGGACGGCATCCGGCGCGGGCTACGCTCCTACCAGTGATGTGGCACCCCCACCCGCCGGATGTTATTAAATTCAAGTAAGTTTATATATCTAAGTATTTACCATATGTTAATATAGCTGTCCTCTTAATAACCCAATCTAAGGTGTTAAATCGTGCCGATAGATGCGTGGCTGAGGGGGTGCTCAGTCGTAAGCGATAACCCTCGATACCGGGCAACCTCGAGGTGTATCTCTGCCTTATTCCGGCAAGCGGGGCTCTGCTGGAATGGACCACTTTTTCCCTAGCTTCTCGTGGGACTTATATGGACCTTATTACAGAAAAAAATGAAGGTACCCTGGAAGACCTTTACCAGGAAATGTTGCCCTGATGGAAGGCGCGGATAACTCTGCCCACACATCGGAGCAAGCCATGGAGGTTGTAGAAGACACCGACACGGCTGAAAAGTGCGCTAGCCGCCTAACCAGCCCAACCGGGGTCTCTCGACCTAACACTCAGATGCCTGCCAAGAAATTGACGGGCTCTGCAAGAGGGCGCTACAAAGCTCTTAAAGGCCTGGGAGTGGCGCCTGAAGAGGCGCTGCAACTAGCCGCAAAGAGCTTTGCAGAGCTCAAAAATGGGGTACAAGTTCGGGGCCTCTCACACTCCATCCCAGCCCGAGCAAAGGCCGACCATCAAGCGGCTCCACTCAGAGGAGGTTTCACAAAAGAACCCAAGGGTGAGTGAGACTCCTCCGAACCAACCCCAACAAGCTGTAGCTACAGTGGCTACACAGCCCTACAGTGCGGTCGTCGCCCAAACTCGTGTCGGGATCAGGAACTCCAGCCCGATGTCAGTCGCGCAACTGGAGTCCGTCTGCAAGACCATCCTGCAGAGGATCACGACTCTGAAAATGGACGAGGGACCCAAATTTAAAGGCTACTCCTTCAAGACAGGCTGGCTGATGATCACCTGCAGCGACCAACGCTCTAAAGCCTGGCTTGAAGACGTAACACCAACCCTCAAGCCTTGGCCGGAAGCCAATCTCTCGGTCATACCGGAAAATGAGCTTCCCAAGCCAAATATAGGGATGGTGTTCATCCCAGAGATAGATGACTCCATGGTGCAGCAGTCTCTATCTCTGATCTATGCGCAGAACCAGGGCCTTCACACAGAGTTCTGGAGGATCCTTCACTCAAAGGTCGAGAAAGGGGGTTCTAGTGACCCTATCCATGGACGACCTGTCAGTGGAGAACCTCAGGAAGATGGGACTCAAAGTGAACCTCGGGTTCCGCGAGGTGCTGTTCCGGCTAAAGGGATCTGCAAAGGCCCAAGAGTCCGAAACAGCCGCACCCCAAATCCCACCACCGCAGCCACAAACCTCGGCCTCATCGGATAGACAATCCCAAACGCCAGCCCGTAAGGTGCCTCCGGGCCCAAAAAGGGCTGTGCCATCCGCACCGAACCCAACACCAGGACCATCGGGATTATCGGCTGGGCAGCAGCGGTTTCTCCCCAACCGGGGAGGCAATAGGGGCAGTTTCCGCCCCAGGGGTAGGGAGCAGAGGCCGCCAGCCAGGGCACGGTGGTGCCCAACGCCGCGGCAAGTAAAGACGCACCACCGTGTAGGGGCGACATTCCTCCAGGCCAACCTCCACCACGCCATCGCGGCCACTGCGGTCGTGGAGAAACTCTTTGGCGAAAACGGCCTGGACATCGCCCTCATACAAGAACCATGGATCAACAACAAATCCATGGCAGCAGGACTTAACAGGGCAGGAAAGGTATTGATACACGAAAAGGTTCCAAACCAAGAGCCTGCATGGTGTTCAACAGACGCATTAACTTCTTACCTGTTACAGAACTCTGCAGCGACGACGTTGTAGCTGCCTACGTCGATCTCAGAGGCAGAGGAGCACAGAAGGTACTAGTCTGCTCCGCTTACTTGCCTGGAGATAAACAAGACCCAACAGAAGAACTGTCTAAGGTTGTAGAGTACGCTCAAGCACAAAAGACAGAACTCATCGTGGGTTGCGACGCCAATGCACACCATACCATCTGGGGGAGCACTGGAATTAACAAAAGAGGTGAGTCACTCGCTAATTTTATCTTTACTAATTGTCTTCAACTGCTAAACAGGGGCAATACGCCTACCTTCGTTACTAAAGCAAGGCAAGAAGTACTTGATATAACATTCGCAACAGAAAAGGTATCTAAATGCCTGACAAATTGGCAAGTCAGCTGCGAAAACTCAATGTCGGATCACAAACATATAATATTTGGTGTTACAGACTGTTTAGACAAGAACTTACTCACGCGGAGAAACCCTAAAGATACTTCATGGGAAGCCTACAGGGCCAACCTAGAAATTCGTCTAAAGGAAATTCACAAACAGGTAAAACACCAAACTCTCTCAACTTGGCAGTTGACCTACTCACAGAGGGTATGGTCGAGGCCTACAAACAAAGCTGCCCGTTGAAGGTAATTAACTATACTAACACAACGACGTGGTGGAACAAAAGGCTGGAGAAACTCCGCAAAACCACACGCCGCATATTCAATCACTCTGCCACGCCGAACGAGTGGGAAAGGTATGGCAGAGCACTGACTGAATATAACAAAGAGATCAGGAAAGCCAAAAGGCGGTCCTGGCGTAGGTTCTGTGATGAAATTGCCCAAACTCACAAAGGAGCGAGAATTCACAGAATACTATCAAAGACGCCTACCAACTACCTCGGTCTCCTAAGGAGACCAGACGGAACATTTACAAACACAGAAGCGGAAACTCTTGACTTGCTCAGAGTAACACACTTCCCAGGTTCGTACACCACCAGTGACATTCAAATGTGCGGCCAAAGGAGCCATCAAATCCACAGGGCACGCAACACCGACTGGAATTTGGCAACCAGCATTTTAGGCCAAACAACGTTAAATGGGCTTTGAGTAAGTTCAAACCATTTAAATCGGCCGGAGATGATGGAGTGTTTCCTGCATTATTACAACAAGGTCAGGACCTCCTCCTCCCGCACCTGGTAAAAATATTCCGAGCAAGCTTCGTCTTGGGATTCATACCGGAGAAATGGACTCGTGTCAAGGTACGCTTCATACCAAAAGCAGGGAAAAAGGACTATTCACAGCCTAAATCCTTCAGACCTATCAGTCTAACATCCTTCCTCCTTAAAACCATGGAAAGAATCATTGATCAACACATAAGAGCTCACTATCTGGTGGCAAGACCGCTTAGTCAAAATCAACATGCTTACCAAAAGGGAAAATCTACAGAAACTGCCCTACTTGACCTGGTCGACAAGGTGCAAAAACCCTAGAGGATAAGCAAACAGCTCTGTGTGCATTCCTTGACGTCGAAGGTGCTTTCGATAATACACCCACAGAAACCATCCTTAATGGAATGAAATCAAAGGGTGTCGATGAAACCACGACTAGATGGGTCCAGAGCATGCTCTCAAACAGAAGAGCAACCCTGAACCTCAATGCAATTGAGCATGAATTCTACACCACGAAAGGGTGCCCACAGGGGCGTCCTATCCCCACTGTTATGGACCCTCGCAGTGGATCAACTTCTCGCAATCATGTGGGACAAAGATTACGATACACAGGGTTATGCCGACGACCTTGTAGTTATAATCAAAGGCCCCTGCCTACACACAATCTCAAACTTGATGCAAGGAGCTCTAAACACTATACTGAAATGGTGCAAAGAAAATGACTTGTCTATTAACCCGAGCAAAACGGTATTAGTGCCGTTCACCAAAAAAAGAAATCTCGAAAGACTCGGAAATCTGCAACTCAATGGACATGTTTTACCTTTTTCGAGCGAGGTCAAGTATCTAGAGGTTATATTCGACCAAAAGCTAACTTGGAACCCTCACTTGAAAAACATTATACAAAAAGCAAAATGGCCTTATGGTCATGTTGCCGAATGGTAGGAGCTAGATGGGGATTAAGACCCAAAATAGCTATGTGGCTCTACACAGCGGTGGTGCGCCCCATCATCACTTACGCCCCGCGGTCTGGTGTAGCAAAGCCAACCAAAAGACAACAATCGATACCCTGAACAGCCTGCAACGAATGGCTTGTATAACAGCAACAGGGGCCTTCTCCTCGACACCCGGGGCAGCCCTAGACGCACTGCTTAATATCATACCACTCCACCTGCAAGTCCATAAGGAGGCAAAGCAGTGCGTCTACAGAATATGCACGCTAAATAGGCCTAAATGGCGCTCTCAAGCGTTAACCAAAATGATAGCCTGGGTTTTTGAGAACAAAACCCTCAGCATGCCATCTGATGACATGCACACCGAATGTCACTTCACCAGACTGTATACTGTGGAAATACCCCCAAGACACAAATGGACTAACAACCAAATGTCTGTCGAAAAAGGGAGCCACACTTGGTATACGGATGGATCCAAGCAAGGTAAAAAGTAGGTTGTGGTATCTATGGAGAGAGACCTAAGCTCAGAGCTTGCGTCAGCATGGGCAAAATGGCCTCAATCTTCCAGGCAGAAGTCCTCGCTATCAACATATGCGCGGAAATCAATCTGGACAGAAAACTAAGAAACCAACATATCTACATCAATTCGGACAGTCAAGCTGCACTGTTAGCACTAGAGTCCCTCGAGGTCAACTCTAGACTTGTCCAGAACTGCAAGTATAACCTAAACGCTCTGGCTAACTCCAACAAAGTTACACTTAGATGGGTACCAGGACACTCCAACATTACTGGAAACGAAGCAGCAGATGAACTCGCCAGGAAGGGCGCGGACACACCCATGGTCGGCCCAGAACCGTTTTGCGGGATCACCAAACGGGAGGTCTACTCGCTGCTGAACAATCTAGAAAGAACTAGAGCAATCGCAGAGTGGAAGTCCGTCAAAGGCAACGCTCACTCGAAAGCTCTAATTCAAGGGTTCAACAACAATGTCACTAAAGAGCTGCTTGGGCTCAAAAGACATAAAGCCTGTGCAGTTACGAGAATTCTAACCGGGCACTGCAAGTTGAACAAACATATGTTTCTAATGGGTAAGAAACAAGATGCAACATGCAGGTTCTGCCAGGAATCAGAGGAAACTGCAATGCACATCCTCTGCTCCTGCGGGCCACTAATGCATAAAAGAAGTATCCACCTAGGCAGGCAGGTACTGAAACCTTATGAGGTACACAACATTACAGCCCAAAGAATCTGGAGCTTTCTGGACTCAACGGGAATCAGTAATGAACTATAAAAAAAGGGCTGCCACAATAGATCATACCTGGTCGATGCGGCGCAAATAATAGCCCAAAAAACAAAATAATAATAATACACCAGCCCGTGTCCGAGCCGAGGCCACCATCACGACATTTTATACGGAACTAATCACGTAACCACCGAGCCGCCCGAGTCAATCGGTCGGCCTGGACATCACGACGCCTTCCCATCACCGGGCCGAGCAGAGCCTTTTTACATATAGCTGTAACGGCCGTGGCGCGACAGGCCCGTACCCGGACCGAGTGACTCGGAGGGCTCGGTGGTCACGTGATTCATTCCATACAAAATGTTGCGACAATGGCCTCGGTTCGGACGCGGGCCGGTCTAACGTGATTCAACCTTAAGTAGTAAAAAAATGTCATGGAGGATAGTAATCTTACGTTCCAGACTGACGATAATAGCCAGCTTATTGTTACCTGTTGTTCAAGCCATGGGAACACAGCCCTGTGATTGACGTGCCTGATCGTGCCTCGTGTCTGTGTCCGACACGTCGGCTCGTCTTGGCACGTGCCAATATCCACACGCGACCGGCGTGACGGCTTGGCAGGAAAATTGCACGAATTTGTTAGCGAGATTTTTGATAGCCATAGAATTTTTGTTAATGCACGGGACGTTTGCAAGAGACACCGGATTGTAACAACTTGGACTGGTGGATTGATTTATAACTAATCATCAGTGTTCGGTTATTTGGATTAACACATTGGTGGACAGTAAATGACGGCATCTGTCATAGGCCATAGGAAACAAAGAAATACGCGACGCCTATAGGCGTACTGTCCGCCAAAGTGTTAAAAACAGGGAGAACGAGCTCAATCTTTATTATTTTTATTTCAATAATTTTTGTATGTCTTTTCCGTACACGGAACAATGGTGTTCCGGACATTTTGGGAGGCGTACGCGGAACCGGATCCAGCCAACGCGCAGAGGCCCTTACGACAATTTAATGAAATGTAAGGGGTACACTAGGCGAATGTTGCCCCTGTCCGTATCATGGGACGCGCACAGAGACAGCACCCGCCATGGAGTAAGGACTATTGAATTTTGATGAAATCTAGAATATACCAGGTTTTGGGTGGAAATGATGGATGGATGAATGAATAGCTACTGCATGGGCTATTGGATAAGAAACCGGACGCCTGCCTAATAAAATGGTATCCTTTATTTTTCCGACGGTATCTCGACCTATGCGAGATTGCGACCACAAAGCGACATTATCATTATTATTTAATTCATTAAATATTTCTATCATTATCATTAATATTTCTAAACGTTTTGTTCGGTATCGCGGGAAACTGTCGTACCTATATTAACTTTTATACTTGATATCAATGATATCCCGCAAGGGAGAATCCAAATAACTGAACACTGCTAATCATATCACGCCATTTACACTTAAAAACTAAAAGGAAAGATTAATATTTCACTAACTTTTCTTCACCAAGAAAATCTCGAAACTTGCACAATGCGCGAGTTTTGTTTTAGTTTTGTTATTAAGTCTGCTCGTAAGATTACCCGCTGAGCAAAATTCGTTTACTCCTACACGAAATTGGAGAAAATATAGTTTTCTTGCCCGCTGATAAGAAAGTTTATTAGCTGAAATTTTTCTAGCTAATTTATGGTCCGAGATATTATAGTTGAAGCAAAATATTTTTACCAAACTAAAGAGTTTTTTTTCAAGCTTGTCAGGTTTCAATTCAATTATACGAGTATGAGTATGTCAAGCAGTAACACTTTCAAAGAGACACATCACATTACATACATTCAGCCGTATGCAGTCCACTGCTTGACATAGGCCTCCCACAAATATGACTTGTATCATCTTGGGGGTAGTTGCCATAGTCGCCACGCTTGGCAGACGGGTTGGCGACTGAAGTAGCTGTAGATTTGGTTTTGACGGACGCTGCTGCCCGTCCGTGGGATTTTTCCCTTTGTCGCCTCTTACGACACCCGCGGGAGGAGATGGGGTGGTGCTATTCTAGTCAGCCGGCATCACACGGCATGTATGACCGATGTCTGATTCTTCAAAGAGTCAGAGATCGGTCAAACAAATGTCATCTTTATTTATTTAATTATTTCAGAGCAATTCCATTGGCGCAATTATGTACCAAATATAATATCATTTAATATTTACCAGACCAGCCCTCCGGATCGCCAAACGTAAATGGCAGTGGGCGGGACACATTACTAGCAGAACCGATGCCCGGTGGGGCGGAAAGGTTCTGAAGTGACAACCAAGAACTGGAAGACGCAGCGTAGGTATGCCTCCTACAAGGTGGACCGATGACCTAGAGTCGCGGGATGCCGCTGGATGTGGAAGGCGCAGGATCGGTCTTCTTGGGTCGTTCTGGAGTAGGCCTATGTTCAGCAGTGGACGTCTTTCGGCTGACATGATAATGATGATGATTTACCAGTGAAAAACGGCCTAATCCCAATAAGGCATATTACTCTCTGGGTTCGAAGGTCAGATGGGAATCGCTTTCGTAATAGGTACGCAATATCCTGGTATTAGTTGTCACATGTACCCCATTCCAAATCTGTATTTCGGCTCCCATGAGCCGTGGAAATATGTTCATTTATAAGAAAAAAAAGTAATGGTATGGTTTTTAGAAGGAAAAAAAGTGTGTGCACAATACTTATGGCCAAGGCTGATTAGAGTTGTAATTCCCATAATAGGGAATATGCATTTTTTCTTCGCTTTAATAAAAGCTCATTTACGTAAGGAGCAGTAAAATTTTTTTTGAATATCTATAAAAATAATCAAGATAATATAAGCCATCAAAGTTTTATCCCTTTGTTATTCTTGCTAAGCAGAATTTATTATGGAGTTTATAATGGCCGTTGTAGACTTTGACGTTACAGTCCATTGTCCAATCCGTCTAATCACGGTATAATAATCGACGACCGGTCTGGCCTAGTGGGTAGTGAACCTGCCTATGAAGCCGATGGTCCTGGGTTCGATCCCCAGTCAGGGCATTTATTTGTGTGATGAGCACAGATATTTGTTCCTGAGTCATGGGTGTTTTCTATGTATTTAAGTATTTATATGTATCTACTTATTATATACATCGTCGTCTAGTACCTACAACACAAGCCGTACTGAGCTTCCCGTAGGACTAGGTCGATTTGTGTAAGAATGTCCCGAAATATTTATTTATAATTCGTAGCTTAAAATGCTTATATCTCCCGTATTTCTTGACCGATTTTAATTGTAATTTCACTTTTCGTCTTCTTTTTTTCTATAGAAAATAGAAAAAATGAATTTGACAAAACTCATGTTACATAGGTTACAAGCTTTTCGGCCCTGAGCTAGAATTCCCTGTGTCTCATTTTGTTGAGAAATGCAAAAAAAATAATTTCATCATACATACATACAAACATACATTTCAGCCGTATGCAGTCCACTGCTGGACATAGACCTCCTACAAATATGACTTGTATCATCTTGGGGGTAGTTGCCATACACTTGGCAGGCGGGTTGGCAACCGCAGTAGCTGTAGATTGGGTTTCGACGGACGCTGATGCGCGTCCGTGGGATTTTTTCCCTTTGTCGCCTCTTACGACTCCCGCAGGAGGAGATGGGATGGTGCTATTCTAGTCAGCCGGCATCACACGGCAAAAAAATAATTTCATGCATATTCTATATTCGTGTTATCACTCATATAGCCTTGTATGCTATAAATAGGCCCTGAATAATACCTACAACGACTTCCTTATCTAACAATGCTGGAATTAGCTCCAACTCAGATCAATCACTATTAGGTTGCCAACTTAGACGTTAATCAATAGATCATGATTGATATTATCCACAGGGAGATATATGTAAGAATTATGATTATTCTTGGAAATGTATTAGGGTATACCTTATTTATGACCGAGAATGTTTCTCTTTCACTCCAATTAAGGCGTCATGAGAGCGACAGAAATAGTCCGAAAACGAATATCGCTTTTCGCGGTAGCGCCGCTTGGCTTAGCTATGATACTTGGTAAATCGGTGATATAGCGATCGAGTACATACATTAGTCGACAGGTTTGGCCTAGGGGTAGTGACCCTGCCTATGAAGCCGATGGTCCTGGGTTCGAATCCCAGTCAGACCATTTATTTGTGTGATGAGCACAGATATTTGTTCCTAAGTCATGGGTGTTTTCTATGTATTTAAGTATTTACATGTATCTATCTATTATAAATATCGTCGGTCTTGGATGCAAATAATAGTAAGGGCATTAATTTGTGTGAAGAGCACAGATAATTGGTCCTGAGTCATGAGTGTTTCATATATGTATTAAAGTAGGTAGTTGGCTGAGTACCCACAACACAAGCCTTCTTGAGCTTACCGTGGGGCTCAGTCAATTTGTGTAAAAATGTGCTGTAATCTTTTTTTTTATTCCTGAGTCAGTTGTGTTATAGTCGTTTGTTTTGTCAACAACATTGATCAAATTATTTTTATATTTCCATTCAAGCTTTAATTATTAAAATTAAATTTAAATGGTAAACACAAGCTTCTTGCCCGATTTTCTCATGATATATAGACTGCACAAACTCATTTTCCTAAATTGCGTTCTTGGGCCACCTGTGATGCGGTCTACTCCAACATAGTGCTGGCTACTTGCCACTGACGTTGACTGGGGCGAGCTACTGGACCGGCGAGTAAAGTGCTGTTAAGTCTCAAATGTGCACTTAAATTCTGTGCATTTAGGTCAGTATTCAACGTACTTTGAGTAAATAACATCCGGAGATGCTTTACATAATCCTTACGTTAATATTATAAATGAAAAACTAACTCTGTCTGTCTGTTACCTCTTCACTGCCGGACATGGGTCACTATACAAGGTCACTATGAAAGTGGTTTCCTTGGACGTAATCGAACCATTTTGTATGAGGACTGTGAACGTGTTAAACCGCTGAGCCAATTTGGTATGGAGAGAGTGAGCTATGAGAAAGGACATACGAGTATGATAATTTTATATCCCTCAAAGCTACGAAATCGCGAGGAAAAGCTAGTATATAATAAAGAAAATTTAGAGAAGGTGATAATTGAAAACTTTAATAAGCACGTATGAATAATAACTGGTCATCACTGCTGGACATCGGTCTCATCTAAATATGACTTGTATTTTTTAGGGGAGTTGCCATAGTCGCCAGGCTTGGTAGGCGGGTTGGCGCAATAGCCCGAGATTGGGAATTGGGGCTTTCCAAAAGTTATTAAAACTATGCCATATAAATTTTGAACCCGGGTATGTCCTTAAACTACGTCCAACAATGAGAGGTGGGGCACAGCGATGACCATCACGCTTGAATCTGGGGCAGCCCAACTGGGGAAGTACCTCCTCCTTACAGAAGACCACAGCCATAATAGCACTGCTACCTTTCAGGTATGTAGTGTTGTTCCTGATGGTGAGTAAGGTTCCCAGAGCTCCAACCCCCCTTAAAGGCCGGCAACGCGCTTGTGACTCCCCTGGTGTTACGGGTGCCCATGGGTGACGGTAATTGCTTACCACCAGGCAATCCGTCTGCTCGTTTGACGCCTATGTCATAAAAAAAAAAGCATCTTCAAGATTGGCCATTAAACATATTGGTTGTTTTATGATATTCTGCTACTACGCCTATAATTAATTTATGGTACAATTTGCTGTTTTATTTGGGCATATTAACTTTAAGTTTTCCAAAAAAATCAACTTTTTTTAATTGGAGTTTTTATACAATTGTATTGCATGTTTGAGAAAAGCACATACCTTGACTTAAAAAGAGGTTTTCGGCCTCGTAACCACCTTACATACACTCGGCCGGCAACCCCTTACTTCCCGGCCTATTGAAATTGTGATAAGAAATATTGAAGTCTATGAAGAAGTATGTTATGATTAAACTCATCTTATTAATCGCATTCAACTATGAATGATGAGTAAGTACTAGTACCTTATATATATTTAAGTATACTTCTTTCATACAACATGTTTCGGAAACACAATAGTAGAAGAAATCTACTTAATTTGATTCAATCATTATTGAATGTACAATTGAATCGAATGAAATGAATGAATGAAAGGAGAAACGTGACTAAACAAAACAACTGAAAAGGTTCTTTGTTGCTGGCATTCCTAAACATTTGAGTTCCAACCGGAATTGGGAAAGTACAATTGAATAAAAAAAAACGTGTGAGTGTGTGGGACTCGCGCACTGAGGATTCAATATCGTTATCTATAACAATTGGGGTAAACGAGTTCTTGAGTGGAGACCGCGTCTCGGCAAGCGTAGTGTAGGGCGCCCTCAGGCTAGGTGGAGTGACGACTTGCGCAAGATGGCTGGCAGGAGCTGGATGCGAACAGCCGAAGATCGAACACGATGGCGTGAAATTGGGGAGGCCTATGTCCAGCAGTGGACTGCAATAGGCTAATGATGATGATGATGATGATCTATACTTACAATATTAAAAGTTGAAATAGATGACATATACTTAAGAAAAAACGACGAGGACCTCCGGTGTTCGAGACGGGATTCGAACCCGCATCTCCAGCTATCGCGGCTGACGCCTTAACCAATTTGGCCACCCGTACACAGCGGACCACGTCGAAATTAATCAAGTATATGTGATCTTGTTTATTTTTAAACGGTTTTAGGAACCGTTTTACCAGCTCTAAGGTGAAACACTACGTGTTTGCACCTCCTATATGAATTACCTTTCGGGATTCTGATATAGCTAGAGAGGTGGTGATTTGTTTTTAGTTTTATACAATATTAGTCAAAATAGGAGTTTAATTATATCTCAACATCACATTAATCAAGAAAGAAACTATAGGTGACCAGAAGGCTGACCTATATTTTGCTCAACGAATTAGTATTACCAACGAGGCAATGCGGTCAGCCTTCTGGGCACATTGCCCATTAGCAGCCATTTGGGAGGTATTTTTTATTTGTAATTTTACTTTATATTTTCTTTATAATATTCTTATAAGATTTTTTTTTTTTTTAAAGAAAAAATCCTTATGACTTCATTTTGACAGGTTTGTGATACTGCCTATAAATCCGACGGTCCTGGGTTCAAATGCCAGTAAGGGCATTATTTGTGTGATTAGTACAGGTTTGTTCCTGAGTCATGGGTGTTTTCCATGTATTTAAGTATTTGTATATTATATATATCGTTGGCTGAGTCACAACACAAGCCTTCTTGAGCTTACTGTGGGGCTCAGTCAATATGTGTACTCACCATCTGGAACACAACGCTACATACCTGAAAGGTAGCAGTGCTAATTTGACTGTGGTGCTCTGGAAGGAGGAGGTACTTCCCCACTTGGCCTTCTCCAGACTCAAGCGTGATGGTACTTCGCTGTGCCCTACCTCTCATTGTTGGACATAGTTTAAGGACATACCCGGGTCCAATTTATTTATATGTCATCTTTTTCACTAGTTATAAAGTACGCTGGCAGTTTTTCTTCTAAATATTGAGACTTACATCTGCTATTGTCACGTAGCGAGCATTACTATCTGCACTCGATATGACTGCAACGTGCTTGCAATACATCGGAAACAATACGAAACATTGAACTATTTTAAACCTTATTGCGACTTCATATGGTCGATAATCAGTTGAAGTCGTTGCTGATTTGACCTGGTGCCAAAAATATGTGAACATAAGTGTCGACGGATATAATATGATCGGGACTCGGTTATTGCGAAGATGGCTGTGTCATGGTGCGATAATATTTTTTTTATGGAAATGAAAAGTTCTACTTTTGATATTTTTTTCATATTTTAAAAACTTTAGGTTCAAAAGTTAGACGGGATATATTTTTTACTTCTGGAGCGATTATTTCCAAAAATGTTTATATTATAAAAAAATGATTTGAGTAAACCCATATTTATTTTTAAATACCTATCCAACAATATATCACACGTTAGGATTGAAACAAAAAAAAAAACACTCCCCACACCGTGGCACCCTAATAAAACTTTTTTTCTACTTTTTATTTTATCACTTTGGCGGCGTGATTGATATTATACATATTAATATCAGCTTTCTAGTGCTAACTATCACTGAGATTATCCGCGGACGGACGGACGTACAGACATGGCGAAACTATAAGGGTTCCTAATTGACTACTGAACCCTAATGATACAACCTGTAACCCTTTATCTGCCTTCTGTGGCATGACCTCTTCACACCAGGCTCCGCCGTTCCATTTCCTCTCACTGCACAATATTGCTGCTATTTTTTAATGACAGAGGTGGCAAACGAGCAGACGGATTGCCTGATGGTAAGCAATTACCGTCGCGCATACCCGTAACACCAGGGGAGCCAAAAGCGCGTTGCCGACCTTTAAGGGGGTTGGAACTCTGGGAACTTTACTCACCATCAGGAACACAACACTACATACCTGAAAGGTAGCAGTGCTATTATGGCTGTGGTCTTCTGTAAGGAGGAGGTACTTCCCCAGTTGGCCTTCTCCAGACTCAAGCGTGATGGTACTTCGCTGTGCCGTACCTCTCATTGTTGGACGTAGTTTAAGGACATACCCGGGTCCACTAACACAGCTTGGTTAAACAAATACAAATCACATGATAGAATCATTGGAGGTCATGACCTTTTCCCAGCTTTTATTGCTGTGAGATCGGCTTCAAAACAGGGATATAATATTCCGTTTTATAGCTGCTCAAGTACCCGTTGTTACGAGTACAGGGTGATTTTTGAGACGTGAGCAGGTTCCTGCCTACAGTAAATGACACTGTATCGTTTAGTAAAAAAAAAAAAACAAATCCCGTTTCACTTTTTTTCTTGTTCACCATTGCTACAAAAGTGTAATTGCAGAGCGGGTCATCCTGACACAGGTAAATAAGAAGTCCCAACCTTATTGTCATTTGTATATCAAGAAAAAGAAATAAAATATTTTTCATTGTCATATTATTTTTCATTGCACTTAAATAAAAAAGCTGCTATGCACCTTTTTCCTTCTTTTCCACTTTTTGTTTAGAAACTATTTCGCTATCAAAAATTATGGTCACTCTAGAACAACGATTATTGAACATAAAACCTCTTTGAATGTTATGACAGATGCTATATGAACAAATAAAACAGATTGTTATTATGAAAAATAAATTATCAAAAGTAGGTAACCGGACTGATGAGTTAGTTGTGTGTTGACCATGCATTATATAAATAAATTAAAACTTATTTTTTTGATACTTTAAAAGCAGATTATTTCACTACGACTGGTACGAAACACTAGCTTATTATTAACTGAATTCGTTTTGTTAATCATGCTCACGTCTCCTAGATCATCCTGTATATTACCGTTTTAATACAACAATCAAATTACAGTTGAATATAGTGTTTATATGTGTGTCCAGTCGCCACCAGATATATCGGTGCTGTGAGGTTGTCATAAATATCTGAACAACGCTACTGTTGTTATGGCGACAAAGTGCACGTCCAAATATATCTGATGGTGACTTTATTTCTAAATACACACATATTTTAAGCTCCCTCGACGATGTGAGAAATGGTTTCATATCTTCTTCTTCTTTTAAAATATAGCTTCCATCAATATATCTATCGATGATTTCGCCAAAGTCAAGTAAAGTAACAAATAAGTCAAATAATATATCAAGTTTGCTGTTAGGGCATGACGTTGTTCGGTAGGCCTTGCGTTTTGTAAAGTGGTAGATGGGCTTTACAGAAAGCCACGAGGCGGTCGCGACCCCGGGACTGCCGGGTGATGACCAAAATAGTGGTGGTGGTTTGAAATGAATTCTTCATTAGCTGTACAATTTTATTCTGCGTTAGATCAGTGCATAATAAGCTATCAATGTTACATACTAAACTACGACAGTAAACAATTAATATATTCTCAAGACATCTTCGCCATTTTAAGGCTCAATCGGAAGTCTGGCTTAGAATCTTTTTTTTTTAAACAAGACTAAGCAGCGTTTGACCTCAGTCGCACGTCGCACCTGATGGTAAGTGTCGAGGTAGGACTTTTGCCCTGAAGAGACCTAAATTATATCTTTCCGGGAATGCAAACGAATCTAGTTTGTTTATTCATTAAAAAAAGACAATAATGGTTTTATAAGCAACATTTTTATTGTAATACAAAGACTTATCGCAAGTACAATGTGCCCTATATTGTTTATCAGCTACAACATTTATACGTTGTTTTTCTACAAAGACTGTAGTTAGAGTCTCCAGGGTTCGCTTATCTTTCTCTTTAATTTCCTTAAGTAGACTGCATTATAAGGATTGCCAGTTGTGATGTACCAGTTTATTCCTAACAGGAATTCTTGAGAATATTCCATTCATCATCATCACCATCAGCCACAAGTCCACTGCTGGGCATACGTTTTTTTAATATAACGATGGTGGCAAACAAGCATACGGCCAGCCTGATGGTAAGCAGTTACCGTCGCCTATGGACACCTGCAACTCCATTGGATTCACATGCGCATTGCGTACCCTTTAAGAAACTATACACTCCTTTTGTGAAGAACCTCATACTGTAGTCTCTAGGGAAAGCGCCCCAAAATATGAGACCTTGGGGGGTAGTTGCCATAGTTCCCACGCTTGACAAGCGGGTTGGCGACAGTACTACACCACCTGCCACCCATCCGTCGTTTTTTTTCCTTTGTCGCCTCATACGACACCCGCGGGAGACGGAGTGGTGCTGTTCTAGTTAGCAAAGCGGCACCTCACGGCACCATAATCATAATATCCATTACAAGATCATTATTATTCTTGCGTCATTAAGGTTAGGTTTGTTAGTTTTGTTTAAATATTATCTAATCTTTTTGGTTCTAAAATAAAACCTAAATTTAAAAAGTGTATGAACTAACGCTAAGTTTTTTTTTTTTATGATATAGGAGGCAAACGAGCAGACGGATTGATGGTAAGCAACTACCGCCGCCCATGTACACTCGCAACACCAAATAGGAAAGGCTCTTGTTATGAAAAATTGGGTTCGATACACGTGTAAAAACTTCTTTGAAACTCGGGTGATTGTCACCCTCGTTTCACTCGTGCTCCAACTTTATCCCTCGTCGAAAAAAAAAAATATGTATCGAAATGTACTATTACTGTTCTATATATGTATTTTATTCTGTTATCTGCAGTTATAGAAAATCTTTTTGCAATGGTACATAATTATGTACCATTGCAAAAAGATTTTGAAAAAGCTAATTAGCTTTTAAAATACTCTGGTCTGTTATTACAAAACTCAGCTACACCTCGTTTTGTAACTTCGACCCTCAAATCATAATACCCCTTATTATGTAACTGTTTCACAAAATAATAATGCACGACTATAATTATCATTGGCACATTATCGTGTATATATTAGCTACTGTAATTTAATATTGTTGATCAATATCTGTTTACTATAATCGCGCATTCGTTCAGTCAGTACATTTTAGTATTTCATGTGCACTTTAATGTGTTTTGGATATTAATATTCTGAAAGTACAAAGCTTTCCAAATTGCTTTGTTTGTGGTGCTGTTAATGCTTATTTTATGACAACATTACATCGGATAGCACATACGTATATAGATTAGCACTTTCTAGATTATTCCTGTAGGGGTAGCGGCATGATGAGTAAAGACACCGTTGACTGGTTGACTTAGACTAGTTTATTCCTTACTCACTAGTGCATATATACATCTGTGCTTTATGTTCTTAATCTAAATCTGTACAATCCTAATCTTACTGAATCGGCGCGTGATAAAATACTATCAACCTATCGTCACGCGCCGAGATAAACATACACTACTGCGTGCCTACCGCCATAATTCCAAAAAGTTTTAGAATAATTCGACCTTGACGACCGGTCTGGCCTTGTGGGTAGTGACCCTGCCTATGAAACCGAAGGTCCTGGGTTCGATTCCCAGTCAGGGCATTTATTTGTGTGATGAGCACAGATATTTGTTCCTGAGTCATGGGTGTTTTCTATGTATTTAAGTATTTATATGTATCTATCTATTATATATATCGGCGTCTAAAGGGTGAACACTATTAAATTGTCGCAGGTCGAACATGCTACAGACGACAAAATAAAAATCCAAAGTGCTCAAAATTCTTTATATGACTAATTTTATACAGCGTAAAATCATTTTAAAAAATATTAGGGCTATTTCATCGAACGACGAGAAAATTTCCGGACATTACTTTTGACGTGATTCATTGAATTTCGCACGGAATCATCGCTTAACAATTTTGTGCATTTAATCCATTTTCGTTGAAAATCTGGTAATGAAGTGGCAGGTTGGCAAGTTTTTCGCAGTTTAGTTTTTATATTAGCCCAATATTTTTCGATGGGGCGAAGTTCGGGACAGTTAGGTGGGTTACTCTCCTTAGGCACTACCTCGACTGAATTCGCCTTATACCATTCCAAAGTTCGAGACGAATAATGGCAACTTGCTAAATCTGGCCAAAACAATGTTGAGGAAGTGTGTTTCTTTATGAATGGTAACAGTTTCTTTTTCAAGCATTCTGATATATAAATATCGGTGTTAATTGTCCCGGTAGTGATAAATGGTGAGCTCCTCATGCCGCACTGGCATATAGCTTGCCAAACAAGGTATTTTTGCAAATTTTTCTACCGGGATCACCTTTTCCGATTCGTCAAGATTCGAGATGTCACGAGAGGAATAGTACTGGTTACCTGGTAAAGACTTGAAATCTGCCTTGACGTAGGTTTCATCGTCAATAATTAGGCAACATTTTTCTCAATCAACAAGGTATACAATAACCTAGAACGTCTAACCGCACGATTATATTGATCCACAGTTCTCTTGGGAGCCTTTTGCTTCTTATATGTTGTAATGCCGCATTCTTTTTAATTTTTGGACATTTGCTTGACTAGTGCCTACTTTTTCGCCACATCCCGGGAAGAGATACTCGGATTCTTATCAAATAGCTTGCACACCTTTGATTGTAACTTAACATTAGATTTTCTGGTGGGTTGACCTTCACGCCGCTTCCTATCTATAGTTTCACCTTGTTTAATTTTTTTTAGGGTTCGTTGAACCGTCCTCCGAGTTGTTTGACATGATTTTGCCAGATCTAAAGTTGATAAATGAGGATTTTTACTGAATTCTTGCAAAATTAATTCGCGAACATTTTTTTCGTGTAACGCCATTTTCATAAATAAAAAACAAATGAACATTTTATGGTTGTCTAATATATTACGAGCCTTCTAAATTTAAAATTTTAAAAGAATATTCAAAAAAGGTTCGATGCAACACGCTAGCAAAGTAAAAATGTAGGCGACAATTTAATAGTGTTCACCCTTTAGTACCTACAACACAAGCCATACTGAGCTTACCGTAGGAGTAGGTCGATTTGTGTAAGATTGTCCCGAAATATTTATTTATTTAAAAAAATATTTATTTTTATTTATTTATTTAAGTCATGTCATTTTAGAACCATGATAGTCTAACATTTTTTAATTAATATGGTAATTAACATAAACGTAGCATACGACATAACAAAACCTAGAAAGATAATAGATAATCGCAGCCATCGGGTGTGTCTCTGTAACCTAGTTAGAGCGACGGGCATGTATCTCAGAGTCGCAAGTTCCAGTCTCGCCCGAGGCAGTTGATTTTTCAATTTTTTCAACGTGGGTAGTCGGCCTCGTAACAATACTGCCTCACTGCGTTTCGGCCGTCTACATACACGCACTCTGCTTACATCCCCTTTTCACGTCGAAGTATGTATAGTGTTTTTCTCAAACACATACTTTACAGCCCCTTATAAGGGACACAATGTCAACATGTTTTTGGACCCGGGTATGTCCTTAAACTACGTCCAAAAATGAGAGGTAGGGCACAGCGATGACCGTCACGCTTGAATCTGAGGCAGCCCAACTGGGGAAGTACCTCCTCCTTACAGAAGACCACAGCCATAATAGCACTGCTACCTTTCAGGTTACCTGTCAGGCGTGTTGTGTTCCTGATGGTAAGGTTCCCAGAGCTCCAACCCCCCTTAAAGGCCGGCAACGCGCTTGTGACTCCCCTGGTGTTGGGGGTGCCCATGGGCGACGGTAATTGCTTACCACCAGGCAATCCGTCTGCTCGTTTGCCGCCTATGTCATAAAAAAAAATGTAGTGCATGTTTGAGAAAATAATATTCCCGAATGGCTAAGGGAATAGAATAGGACATCCCTGATTACTTGGATTGCGTCGTTCTTGTTTCAGAAAAACTATTTGAATTAACTTGCTTGTAGTTTTTTAAAGCAGCGCGTAATGCTTATACTAGAGAGATTAGTTTCGTAATGGGTTCTTGATGGGCGAATGAGTAATATGAACTGATATTTTTTTATGATAGCTTATGTTATATCCTTTTATTACCGTTAAATAATATTCAGCACCAAAAATGTAGAATGTAGTATAAATTTTTGTCTCTTCCGCACACGGAACAATGGTGTTCTGGACATTTGGGAGGCGTACGCGGAGCCAGATCGAGCCAACGCGTAGAAGCCCTTTCGACAATTTAATGAAATGTAAGGGGTACAGTAAGACAAAAAATTGAAAATTAAATTTATGTTATTATTAATTCAAACTTTTTCAAGCGGTTGAAACGCCCGCCATTATGGCGCGCTTGGCGTGTGACGTCAAAGTCTATGACAACAAATGTAACTTCTTCACATTCGTTATGATTTAAACCAGGCGTTTTTGACAGTGACATAATTAACATGCACATAGACTACGGTAAGCTCAGTAAGGCTTGTGTTGTAGGTACTGGACGACGATATATATAATAGAAAGATACATATAAATACTTAATTACATAGAAAACACCCATGACATGAACAAATGTCTGTGCTCATCACACAAATAAATGCCCTGACTGGGAATCGAACCTAGGACCATCGGCTTCATAGGCAGGGTCACTACCCACTAGGCCAGACCGGTCGTCATTTTATTATCACGAAAAAGGAATAAAATTAGGAAATTTATATTGATAGGGCGAAATGAGGATTTGAAATAGTCCTTAAAAAATGTACAGTCATCTGTTTTAAATGCATATTTATTGCCTATTGTATCAAACGGCAAGGTAGCTATGTGTTATTATCTTATCTTATCTTACGTGATATGCAGACCCTTTCGGATATACTTGGACCCATTGGGATCTTTTGTGTAGTTGTTCCCCGTTGCGCCTATTCCAGAGCCTTGTTAACCGTTGCCATATCCTGGATAATGGAGTTTAGGGATAGCGCTCTGAAGACTTTCGGGTCCAGCTAGCTATGTGTTACGGGATACAGCATGTCTGAATGGTAGATTACTGTTGGCAACTCCAACAGAGCAGTGAATGATATAATTCATTCATTCCTTGTGTTCACTTAATACGAATGATCCGTTCGTTCGTTCTAGCAATTTTATACTCGTTCATTCGCTTTTTGGAGCTTTACAAGCTCGCACTTGTTTAAATAAATTTATTAGTGACCACCGAGCTGACTATTTTCTTCGACCTCAATAAACTACAGCCTTAACTGCTCCACTGAACATTACTGCAATCGCAAACCCGCCTGTTAAGCGTGGCGTTGATACGTTTCAAAATTTTTACAATGTGAGTATGTTTTATACAATTTTTGTAGTCTTCTTATTAGCTTAACACCTACACCAGGTTGGCGCAGTAGCTGTAGATTGGGGGTATTTGTATACCTAACTATATCTATATATATAAAAATGAAATGCGTTTGTTAGTTACGCATAAACTCTATAATCGCTGGACCAATTTAGGTAATTCTGGTATTAAAATGTTTGTATTAGACGGCAGAAGGTTTAGGCAGTGTAAAAACACAGAAATAATGTGATGATAATTAGAAAACAGTGATTCCCATACAAATTGTTCGCACCTGCCAATCATTGACATTCCAATTTATATACATACGAGTAATAAGATAAAAAGAGAAGTTACGGGTGTTACAAAGTTCAACGGGTCATCTAGTATAATATACAAATACTTAAATACATATAAAACACCCATGACTCAGGAACAACCTGAGCCCTGAGTGTAAGTTTTTAACGTAACAAACGTCACCATCACGTTACCCATATAAATAACATTGTCACGCGTTCGAGATGTTTTTTTTACCTCAAAAGAAACTTACACTAGAGCCTGTGCCCATCACACAAATAAATGCCCTTACTAAGATTTGAACCCAGGACCGTCAACTTCATAAGGTATAAAGGTAACGTAAACCTTAATAGTTTAATGGACTTCCTAATCAGAGGATTCGGGAAGTCAGTTCAGGGATTGGTGAATGAATTCTCTGAGGACCAAAGTTCGATTGCTATTTGTCTAAACTTTAATTCAAACTTGCTTCTTAGTGGTAAGTTCACCGGTTATTTGTGCTCAAATCTATTTATATTATTTACCGGGTAACTTTAGGAATCGCTTTTGTTCTACAATTTAAAAAAAATGTGTACCTAATTTATAACTTGGGATTTTTTCGAACAAACTAAATAGTATTTTCAATGAACAGCATCCAATAGTCTAGTTGACGTTTATGTCAGCCTACAAACTTACACAATACATTGCTTGCTTTGAATTATTATTTTTATTAATACTTAGTAAGTAGTATTTTCAAAAGTCGTAGAACAAAGGTTGCTGCATTTGTGGTGTAGAAACTATGTCTAAAGTTATTGCTCTTATAGGCCACACCCAATATAGGTATAACATTGGGAAACGTACTTAATGTTTTTCTATTATATCAATCTCTTATGAGTAAATAATGTAACAGTAAATATAATAATAAGGCAAGTTGGGTATATGTTTCACGTCCAGTGACTTCTCGCACATTTGCATGGGCGTTGACCTTGAGCCATCTTAGATGTCGCTTTTTTATGGGGGCCTATCTTGAAATATAATTGTATACCATGTTATTGGGCAGGCATCCGGTTTTTAATTCAATAGGCTAGTAGCTAGTACATACTTTTGACCCACAATAGCCTAAGAATAAAACTGAAAACTAAAAATCTAATTATATCTAGGCAATATTTTTGTCACTTAACTCCAATGCCACTGCTTATGCACTAGTAAATAAATAGTATTGTAATTTATGTTTTGATTGAAAGGAATTAATATTATTAAAACTGTCCTTAGCCACTTTACTACTTAGTTACAAACGGATAAACTCACGTGTACTTATATCGCATTAGGCAACATGTTTCGGGTAAGCTCTGGTACACATTTTCAAGCCGAGCCAAGACACACCGCTCGGGGTGAGTACGTCACCCACTGCTGTTCGCTGACTTGCACTGCATTGTAAATTCGGGACCGGAGCTTACCCGAAACATGGCGCCGAGTACAATATAAGTACACGTGAGTTTATCCGTTTGTAACCATGTTGTGAAAAGAATTTGTATTTTTAGCGAGATGTTACCTATTGTGATCACGGCTTTGAAACCGATTTCTAAATCTCTCCTGTCGTTATCGCTCCTGAGAACCGACGAGTTGCGACTATAGAACTTTCACCCATTTTTCGTAAGCAGTTGCGATCGAAGAACTTATATTTTTTGGAGGAAACCAAAGCAAGTTTAAAAAAATAAGTAGGTAAGGTTCGTTAGGTAACTTTAAATACCCGAATTGCAAACCGAGCAGAAATTGAGGCAATGACACACCCTCACTCCGAGCGGTGTGTACTGAAAATGGGTACCAGAACTTATCCGAAACATGTCGCCTAGTGCGTTATAATTACACGTGAGTTCATCCGTTTGTAACTTAATAATATGATAATGTTGAATTCATAACATGACATTCAGTTATATCAAGAAAATTAACATTCATAACATACGAGTGACGGGTGTAACAGATCGTTAGCCCCAAATTCGGAATAAATCTATGAGTTTAGCATATATCAGTATGCAAAAATATGCAAAACGAGCGTCACATGTCACGAACAAATGCCTTTATTAATATCGAAAGGTTTACATTAGTTACTGATTTTACAAATTATTTCAAATCAGGTTTTCCTCGCTTCGACGGCCAGCCATGCCCGTCTTTAAACTGTGGTTGTGGGACAAAAAATATCCCATATCCTTTCTCGTAACTCAAACTCTCTCTAAAAGGTTTGTTCTTATTGGTTAAGTGGTGTAAGCGTTAAGAGGTAAAAGACAGACAGAGTTACTTTCGCATTTTATGGCGGCGAATGAAAACTTTTTCTAAGCAACCCTAGTTTTTTTTTTAAATTCAGACACAAACTACAGTAAGTAATCGATTGCTTTGTTTTTAAGAGACGTTCTAAATTTTAATATCATTGTTATATCGATGTGAATATCGAGTAATAATGAAACAAATATAACATTTACACTGATAAGAAATATGTTGATAATAAATAAATATTTCGGGACAATACTTACACAAATGGACCTAGTCCTACGGTAAGCTCTGTATGGCTTGTGTTGTAGGTACTAGACGACGATATATATAATAGATAGATAAATATAAATACTTAAATACATAGAAAACACCCATGACTCAGGAACACATATCTGTGCTCATCAGTCATCACACAAATAAATACCCTGACTGGGATTTGAACCCAGGACCATCGGCTTCATAGGTCATACCGGTCGTCATGATGTAACAAAATAGTGTACAGTCAGTACAGTCAGTAGCAGACAGCATGGCCAAATATATCCATCATCATCATCATCATCATCATATCAGCCCTTTATCGCCCACTGCTGAGCATAGGCCTCTCTTCTAGTACGCCACTTGTCCCGGTCCTGAGCCAATCTCATCCAGGAATGACCCGCAATCTTCCGAATGTCGTCGACCCAACGTGCCAACGGACGCCAGGGGCTTCTTTCATTCGAAAGCGGCCACCACTCCGTTAACATTCTAGTCCACCTGCCATCACTCTGCCTAGCAACATGCCCTGCCCAATTCCATTTGAGATTTGTAATGACGAAACCGACGTCTTGCACCTTGGTGCGACGACGGATCTCAACATTTCTTACTCGATCTTGAAGCTTGATACCGAGCATGGCGCGCTCCATGGCTCTTTGAGCTACACGGATTTTACCCATAGCTTCATTAGTGAGCGTCCATGTTTCGGCACCATAGGTCATGGTGGGCAGGACACATTGGTTGAAGAGGCGTGTTTTCAGGCATTGTGGAATGTCAGCCGGTCTTAGGATGTCCGCTAATTTATTGAATGCCGCCCAACCTAGCTGGATTCTTCTAGAGATCTCCTTCTGCTGGTGTGTTTTGTCAAACGATAGAATATGCCCAAGATACAAGTACTGCTCGACCACTTCCAGTCTTTCGTTCCCAACCTTAATGCTTGGAATCGATTTACCGGGGATGTTCGTCATAACCTTAGTCTTGGACATATTCATCTTAAGACCTATCTTTAGAGACGCGTGGTATAGGCTTTCAATCATGCTCTGGAGATCTTCTAGGTTCTCAGCAAACAAAACAATGTCGTCGGCAAATCTCAGGTGCGACAAGAACACACCATGTATGTTTATACCTTTTTTGTCCCATGCAAGCGTTTTTATAGCGTCTTCTAGAACCGCTGTAAAAAGCTTGGGTGAGATGGTATCCCCTTGACGCACTCCCCTTTGGATGGTTATTGGGTTGCTCAGTTTGTGAAGCCGAACTTGCATCGTTGCCGAGCTATAAAGCTCCCGGAGCACATCCACATATCGAGTATCCACAGAGCAGCGGTGAAGAGAGTCAAACACAGCCCAATGTTCGACACTGTCAAAGGCCTTCTCGTAGTCGACGAAGGCCATGCACAGGGGCCGGTTGTACTCATGGCTTTTCTCCATCAGCTGCTTTACTGCGTGGATATGGTCGATAGTAGAAAAGCCACTCCGGAACGCAGCCTGCTCAGGGGGTTGGCATTCATCGAGGATCCGAGTTAGACGATTACACAAAACTTTTGCAAATAGCTTGTAAGTGTGGGAAAGGAGGCTTATGGGGCGATAATTATTTAAATTAGAAATGTCTCCTTTTTTGTGTAGGATGGTGACTATTGCGGTTTTCCACGACTCTGGGGTGCGAGTGTCTCGTAAAACCTGATTGAATAGTTTTACGAGAACTCCGGTGACAGGTTCACCACCAGCGCGAAGCAGATCGGTTGTAACGCCATCTTCGCCAGGGGATTTATCTGCTTTCATCTGATATAATGCTTTTTTAATTTCACTGGCTATTATTGGTGGTATACTTTCTTTATCAGTATAAGAAAGTGGGGGAGCTCTAAAATCAGTTGTGGACATGTGTGGTGGGCCTGATTGTGATGAATAAAGTCTGCCATAAAACTCTTCAACAATCCCAACAATTTGGTCACGGTCTGTTACCAAATTGTTATCCCTGTCTTTCAATTTTACTATCTGAGTGACTCCGGTTCTTAATTTCCTTCTAAACACCTTTGGTCCTCTGTAATCTTCTATTGTATTGACTATGATTTTAGTTTTATGTTTTCTTAGATCTTTCCTAATACTTTTGCTAATTATTTTACTTATTCGCTCTACTTGTTTTTGATCTGTTACTGTTTCCTGTCTCATCTGCCTTCTCTCTTCCATAAGGGCTACCGTCTCGGGTGATAGCTTCCTCTCTTTTCTCTGTTGTTTGCCAAGGTGTTTGGTTGCTGTTTCCTGCAATGATTTACTTAACAGACTATTAATATGGTCAACGTCAAGGTTCTGTTCTTCCAGCCCCTCAAATTGATTTTGCAGGTCTAGCCGGAAGGCATCCTGAAGAAAAGCTGTATCCTTCTTGTGATATCTTGGAGGCGTGATTATCATCTTTGCGCGCTCTTTCCTTAGGTTAAACCTTAACGTTGCCCTAACCAATCTGTGGTCGCTCCCAGCTTTAAAGTTTTTTAGAACAGTTACATCAGTGACTACATCCTTACAAGAACTTATGATGTAATCAACTTCGTTCTTCGTTTTGCCATCTGGACTCGCCCATGTCCACTTCCTTGAAGCACGCTTTTGGAAAAAAGTATTCATTGCGTAAATATGTCTTCGTTCAAGAAAATTTACTAGGGTTTGTCCGCGGTTGTTACGGAGCCCCGCACCAAACATTCCTACAGACCTTTCATTAGTTAGCTGTTGCCCTATCCTGGCATTAAAATCACCCATTATAGTGAAGTGTTGGCACGGAAAATCTTCAATAGCTTTTTCTATATCGTCATAAAAGCTTTCTACTTCCTCATCCGGATGACTTGAGGTGGGGGCGTAGACTTGGATAATCTTGATGGAATAACGCTTGTTGAGTTGTAGTACTACGAAACAAACTCGAGTAGAAATACTCTTTATATTTTTCACTGCTGAAGCGATATTTTTGTGCAGAAGAAATCCAACACCCCCGTAGCAACGATCCTCGGGACCTCGATAGTAGAATAGGTCGCCAGAATTGAGCTTAATCAGGTTCTCACCCTTTCTCTTCACTTCCGACAATCCTATTATGTCCCACTTGATATTTTCCAGTGCCAACTGTACTTGAAGCAATCGGTCCTCCGTTCGCATCGTCCTGGCGTTGTAACACGCCAGGGTCAGGGTCGTCGTACTAAGGTTTGAGTGGCAGCCGGATCTCTTCCAGGGATTCTTAGCACCCTCTGCCCCACCGTTACCAGAACTGCTGCCGGAGCCTGGGATAGCGGGGCTGCTGGGGACTGAGGGCCGGGTCCTATGCGTACTTTTCATTTTTCGAAGAGGTAATAGCCTTAAAACGCCACGCTGGCCAATGCGTCTTGGCGAGTTTTGCTTCCTGCCACGTTTGCCTGAAACAAGTAGTATACGAACAAAAGTGTATTCGTTCACTACTTATTTCAGTTACCGGAGGGACCACGAGGAGGTGTGGACCAGGAATTGGTATCCAATATGTATATGACGTGAAAAGTGAATGTGATGAACGCATTTCCTTCTCCAATCAATATGCATATTGGAAACCCTTTGCCCCCCCTATCCATACAAATAATATATCCATACAAATCTTTATTTAGTAAGGATGTGTATTGATATATTTGGCCATACTGACTGTAAATAACTATAAGACGAACTGCAAATAAATGAAATTGAAATTGAGTCTTAGACGCTTAGTGTATTATTATGTGAGTCCGTAATTAACGAATCGTAGAGGGGTTATGCTGTGTGTAGATAATAGTAGTTTATGTATCTGTGCATAATGAAGGGCATAACAACAAGAGTGTGGGTTTA
Source organism: Grapholita molesta (assembly GCA_022674325.2). Classification (NCBI taxonomy): domain Eukaryota; kingdom Metazoa; phylum Arthropoda; class Insecta; order Lepidoptera; family Tortricidae; genus Grapholita; species Grapholita molesta. The sequence goes on along the minus strand of CP053122.2, from coordinate 1,093,850 downwards.
TGAAACGAGCCGAAGACGAGTTTCATAATAATATCACACGATTGTTGTAATGCCTAATTATGTATAGTTACATACACTACTTTATCTACACACATATCATATATGTTTTAAGATAGGATCAGGAACCGTAGGGAAATGACCTGCAGTATTAGGTACTAGTGTTACTTGAAACATTAAAAAGTCAACGAACAAAACAAATTACAGCTTGGAACGGCGGCGTTGCGTACATTTCATATCTCAGTCAAATATTTTTTTTAAACCATAGACCAGCAAATGAACTCCCTATTCTATTGTCACTCGAGTTCAAATGTCGTTCAATTTATATTAAAAAAACATAACGAATAGGCGTTTCGTATCAATGACTGTTTTAATATCTATAGATACTAGAATAGACACCCCACTTGAATTTGACAGCTGTTCCAAATTTAAATTCATAACCTACTGATTTCAGTAGGTAATGTTAACATTACCTACTGAAATCTTTCTGATGGTTGGTAATGCTGGTCATTGCCTACGGTTTCTGGACGCATTTTAGAGCACTTATGACATGTACGTAGATAAAAGATATTAAAGTATAATTCAAATCAACATCCCATGAAAAGGTTATCGCCAAGGGACTTTGGCTATACATACAGCCATTTTTATTACATCGGTGACAGTTCTCATAAGCTCGAAAACTCAAATACATTAACACCTAATTTCAACCTTATTTCAAGCAGCCAAGGTTGTATTTAGAATAGCTTTGTCAGGTGAGATACAAGGTTTAGTAAGTAACTAGAGGTTTTATCTGACGCTTCCGTAGAGTAAAATGAAGTCAAAATTGAATTTATTTTCAATATGAGGAATATCGTTCGATAGAACATCGCTTAGGGAGATTAGTTATGAGCTGAGTTTGTTTTAAACTTCGAAGTAATCAGAATTTGCTAAACGGACGACGGGCTCATAAATATCTGTAATCACTTTTATCTTTGATGACAGGTCTGGCCTTTTTGCGCCTCCCACATCCAACGGCCTGCAATCTATTTTTGGACCCGGGTATGTCCTTAAACTACGTCCAACAATGAGAGGTAGGGCACAGCGAAGTACCATCACGCTCGAGTCTGGAGAAGCCCAACTGGGGAAGTACCTCCTCCTTACAGAAGACCACAGCCATAATAGCACTGTTACATTTCAGGTATGTAATGTTGTGTTCCTGATAGAAAGGTTCCCAGAGCTCCGACAACTTAGGTAGGCAACGCGCATGTAAATCCTGTGGAGCTGCAAGCGTCTATAGACTACAGTGACTGCTTACCATCAGCCGGGCCGTATGCTTGTTTGCCACCGTGGTTGTATAAAAAATCTTTACCAGGTCGGTCCATCTTGTCGGGGATCGCCTCTCGAGAACCTTCCCGCCCCAAGACTGGTTCTACGGGCATCGTGCCCCGTTTTCGTCCGGTATTTATTTTTAAACCCGTTCCCGCACCGAGTGCACGTATAATGGCCATCCTATTTGCCGGACACTCGACGCAGTTGCAGGAAAATTGCAATTTCTGAAGGAAAATGCATTTTATTGAATCTTCCTCGAAACTTATTAAGTCTTCAATAATCTTATCGGATCTGTTGTGCAGTGCAATTTCAAACACCAATGGCAGTGCACGATGCACCACATATTCTCTAGCAGCCAATTACAATTAAGTAAGGACTTAATATTTGCCATGTGACGCCGGCTGACTAGAAGAGCACCACCCCATCTCCTCCCGCGGGTGTCGTAAGAGGCGACAAAGGGAAAAATCCTACGAACGGGCAGCAGCGTCTGTCGAAACCCAATCTACTGCTACTGCGGTCGCCAACCCGCCAGCCAAGCGTGGCGACTATGCGCAAAATGAAGTGGCGAGTGAGGTAATAAACGTCAGTTACTCTCCGGTTTTTGCCTACCACTTTGGCACTGTTGCACAGCCCGCTCCATTGAACCTTGCAGGTGCCAAATGGATACATGATTCCGACTCTTTAAAACTAAAACAGCCTAAGGATGTCCACTGATGTGTGCTTCCCAAATGTCTGAAATACTTTAACCTCTAGCCGCTCGGAGACCTATAAAGTCTCCTATTGAATGACATTTTGAGTATTAATTATGATAAAGCATAGTTGAATTTGGCCTTTCAAGTTTATCTCTGGGCGGCTAGAGGATAAATAAAAATGGATTGAATTCCTAACGCGGAAAATTAATAAAGTGCGGAGTTGCGAACATGAAGAAACATGTATTAGAAGACGCTACATCCAAAACTTTTATTTCGTGAACATTTCATTGCCAAGAAACCCACAGAAATGCAGTGAGACTTTAAAATGCAAGGAGAGTCAGCTGAGCTTTAAAACACATCTTAACTCAATAAGCTCGGCGCTCGAATGCAAAAATCCACAATCTAAATTGTTTCAACTTGGATATTATTTTTATGAGAAAGTCTCCTGGGGTACCTGGATAAGTTGGTAAGACTGTATATCTTAGAAGCCAGATTTATTTAGTTTTGTAAAATAAAGAGAGTTGAGAGTTTAAGTAAATAAAAATTCAAAACTAAAACTTCAATCTATTTACATTTTCTTCTGCCAAACCACAAAGCGGTTTGTTGGCAGACGAGGCTCCTGTTTCTATGAAATTGTAAAGATATATGTGATGGTCCGCGGCAAAAGGTACCTTATGGCGGTTGGCGCTTACGCTATTGTTAACGACGCTTCAATACTAATGTGTTGCTTCGCAACGTAAGCGCCAAGCGCCGTAAGGTACCTTTTGCCGCGGAACGTCACATATAAAGTTGACAGAGGCGAGTTGCAACACGACATTATTTGTTTGACAAGGGAGCAAAGTTAGTGTTTACCCGGCTTCATTTGCAGGGTCAACCCAGGGCAGACAGCTCATCAAAAATATTAACATTTCTAGAATATAATCCCACATGTCCGCAGGAGAACCAAAGTCACCGATATAGCCCTCCGGGTCGTCAAACTTAAGTGACAGTAGGCGGGGCACAACCGATGACCGACGGGGCGGAAAGGTTCTAGAGTAGCAACCACGAACTGGAAGAGGCAGCGTAGGTAGGCCTCCCACAAGGTGCACCCACGACTGAAGGTCGCGGGATGCCGCTGGACGTGGAAGGCGCGGGACTGGTCTTTTTGCGCTGTTTTCGGGGAGGCCTATGTCCAGCAGTGGACGTCTTTTGGCTGACATAATGATGATGAATCCCTTATATCCTCTCGCGGGTATTGTAAGAGGCGAGAAAGGCGAAAATGAATGGGTACCAGCGTCCGTCAAAACCGAATCGACCGCTACTGAGGTCGCCATGTCGCTAAGTGTGGCGACTGTGGCAACTTGTGACAATTTGATACAAGTCATTATTTGCTGGCGCTCACCTATTTCTAGCATGAGCTGCTGAAGCAATGGACGTCGTTCTAAAATGATGATCAGTATATATTATCCAACCGCGTTTAGAAAGGGATTGAGCTCATACGTCATTATTGAATTAATGCATGATATGACATTGTCAGTGGTAGAGTTAATTAAATTGTTGTTGAGCTACCATGAACTTCTAAAGCATGGAAAAAATATACCTCATACTGAAAATAATTACTTTTAGAAAAACCATAAAAATATTCAGCTATACCACCATCGTCATCAGACTTCTTTTAAGAAAGTGCCTTTGTGTTATCATTTTATTTAGTGAAATATGTTATTACTATTATATTTTTCTTAATTTTGCAATATGAAAACACGAAAAGGATGTGAATAAGTGACAGTAATGTCAGCTATGATAATTAATATTTTTTATAAATCATCATTTGCCGAGAATAGAGTGCAAATGAGAATATTCAAAGCATACTATGTTAATCTCCTATTATCGATAAGTATCTGGACTTCTGAAGATGTCAAAGATTGACTTATCATTATATTTAATCATTTATAGGAACTGTTGTGCTCACGGTACTCTCGAATCTCTTTTTAAACGCGGTTTGATAACAAAAACATGTTAGACTTCAAATAAATGCTGTATAGCATAATTAGCTTTCAAAAAAGCAACTGCAGTCAGAATTCCGACGGAGAAGTGGCTAACTAAAATTACAACTAAAATAGAAATTTTAATATTCACAAAGAGCTCGACGCTCGAATTATTACACAAAGGGTTCTGGAAAGTTGGGTAGTGATGTTCTGGTTTCGGCAAACATGGTTAGAAAGATTTAAAACGTTTTTATTTTAAATGAAAAATACAGAACGTCCTTACACAAAGCCTTTTTTTGTGGGTACTCAGCCGAAGATATTCATTAAATATATACAAATACTTAAGTACAAAATATAGGAAATATACATGACTCGGGAACAAGTATTTATCCTAATTACACAAATACTAGGCGCGTTACTACGTTAAGTTCCACTTCCAGTGGTTTCTGGTAGCAGTTCTGAGACACCTGGGTTTGTTTATTAATTAATCTAAATTATTCCACTGCTGGACAAGGGCTTCCCCCAAATATGACTTGGTATCACCTAGGTAGTTGCCTTAGTCACCACGTTGTGTGGTCGACCGCAGCACTTGCAGACTGGGTTTCGGCGAGTGTAGGGGCCCATGGTTTTTTTCTCTCTGTCCTTGTGACAGGATATGAGGTGGTAGTAAAACAAAAGATAAAAGATCTTTATCTTTCAATTTAGGCACATTTCATGCACTTATGAACGTCAAAGAAAAATCTACGTCGGTTCGAACCCTACACCCCTGACCCGAGAAGATTCCGGCAAGAAACTACGGCGAGACTTATTTTCTCAAAACAGTTACATACAATTTTAAAGTATAAAATTATGCGTAGTCACAAAAGAAAACATACCAAACAATTTATAAGGGTAAAAAAACCAAAAAATAAAAGTAAAAATAATAATGTATAAACAAATTTAACTTCACAAAATAGAAATATTTTGATATGCTTTCTTCCTTGAACTGTGTAATGAAACAATCTGGCAGTACATACAATTGATGATTTAAATGCTAGGCGGTTTAGTTATGGTTTCTGTCTAGTAGGTATTCTAGTCAGCCGGTACCACACGAATAAATTAGGTACTTAAATTAGGTTTCGGTTCGGCTATTTATCTCCCCGCTTCGCCCACTAGACCGATCCAAAATTACCACATTCCGAGCAGCGATGCTATAGTACAAATATTGAAGATGTACTTCAATTAGGGTTATATTCCTGTAATATGAGATTAATGACGACTTTTCAATTCGGATATCGTTTATTGCTTTTTCTCTGTTATATTTGATTGAATCAAATATTTGTTGTTGTTATTCTGTCCCATCAGCCAGGGGACAACGGAAGGATGGTTTGTTACAAGAAATGTGGCCCTGTACCCTTACCATGAGTTATAACATTAAGGTTTTCGATAACGAGTATCGAGTTTACTATCTGTGCTTGCTTGTACTATTTTAGTGCGAACGAGATGCACAGATAGTAAACTCGATACTCGTAAAACCTCAAAGTCACAACTCATGGTGAGGGTACTGCGTACTATTAACACGCTTGGTAGGTGACCCGTTATGGAAGGGACATATTATTATAGCTTCTACAAATATCTATGTTTTTTGTTTTTAGATGTAATTAAACTGTGGTTTACAGAGTGATCTAGGGAAAAGTAACCATGGCAACGAGGGACAAAGAATAGTTGCTTCAGTCACTTGAGGAAAACACATAATTTTCCAGCTGTAAGATGTCCACTGTCGGACAAAGGCCTATCCCAAATATGAATTGTATAATTTTGGGGGGTAGTTGACACAGTCACCTTTAGTAGCTGTTGACTTGGTTTCAAAAGACGCGGTGGTACTATTCTCAACCGGCACGACAGGTTTGGCTTAGTGAGTAGTGACCGTGCCTATGAAGCCCATGGTCTTGGGTTCAAATCCCAGTGCATTTATTTGTGTGACGAGCACAGATATTTGTTCCTGAGTCATGAGTGTTTTATATAATGTATTTAAGTATTTGTATATTATATATATCGTTAGCTGAGTCACAACACAAGCCTCCTTGAGCTTACCATGGGGTTTTAGGAAACTAAGAATGCCCTGTAATATTTATATTGTTATTTTTTTTTTCAGAAAAAAAGTGTACTTACTTAATTAGCGTGACAAGTAAATAGTTGAATAATAGATGAAGTAAACAGTTTTGTGAAGGTGAGAGGCATGAAATCTGTATGGAAATCATACATATAGTTTGTGAAACGTTTACGAATTCTAAATATTTCTTTAATTTTACTTTTTATTTATCAATACAAAACTGATAACTTTTTACTTATCATATTAATTGAGGACATTTGAAAGCCAAATGGCTTAATAGGCAGGCGTCATCTTTTGATGACTGGTTTGCTAGCCTTTCTGAAAACTCCTATAAGTAACCTATAAGCCAAGTTTAACCCGACCTCAATATAGGCAATATGCAAACGATTTGAAGCGCATAGCTGTTTTAAAATACCGTTACCATTAACCGTTACCCTGTTATTACCGATACACAACTGTAAATTAGGCTGAAAAATCGCTGGAAATAAATAGGTCGCCTTGGCGAGCCCTACTTTTGAAATTGCCTCATTATGTAAATGTTGTCGATATGCGGAAAATGGCTGTATTCCACAGTGCTCTTTGCCTGTTCGCATTAAAAAAAAACTTGTCAATAAGTATTCCTGTAGCTACATACATACACAAACACAAACCACACACTTCATGGTTTACTGTAATTTTCTACTTGTTTGTTACATGACATCCTTACACAATAACTGAACCTTTTTTTTATGACATAAGGTGGCAAACGAGCAGACGGATTGCCTGCTGGTAAGCAATTACCGTCGCCCATGGGCACCCGCAACACCAGGGGAGTCACAAGCGCGTTGCCGACCTTTAAGGGGGGTTGGAGCTCTGGGAACCTTACTCACCATCAGGAACACAACACTACATACCTGAAAGGTAGCAGTGCTATTATGGCTGTGGTCTTCTGTAAGGAGGAGGTACTTCCCCAGTTGGGCTTCTCCAGACTCGAGCATGATGGTGCTTCGCTGTGCCCTACCTATCATTGTCGGACGTAGTTTAAAGACATACCCGGGTCCTCACGGTATACTGAAGAAGCCTTGTGTTGTGAAACTCAACCAACGATATATATAATAAGTATAAAAATACTGAAATACATAGACAACACACATGACTCAGGAAGAAATACCTGTGCTCATCATACAAACAAATGCGCTTACTGGGTTTTGGACCCGGGACCATCGGTTTCATAGGCAGGGCCTCTACCCACTAAGGTAGACCTATCGTCAAAATATCTACTTTTCAAACTTTTCTTTTTAACAGCTTGGCTTCACAACTTTTTAGTCTTAATAACATTATAAAATTGATACTTGTAGCACAGGCTTTCCTAATTCAAGTATCAAAGTCTCATGTTCTACTGTGGCAATTGTACTGAAGCATTGTAAAAATAGTTGTTAAGTATTTTTATAGACCATGAAACAAGGCTCGCACGAACACCCGCCATTTTGAAAACATAACACTTTTCTGCACAACGGAGACTTTTAAGAAGCATACAGTGCTAAATTATATTCAAAAAATATTTTAGAATCCGTAGTAATATTATAAATGGGGAAGTAACTTTATCTGTCTTTAGTATCTTTATCTGTCTGTTACCTCTTCACGCTTAAATTACTTTGTCAATTGGGATCCAATTTGGTATGAAGAGAGTTTTAGCTACGAGAACGGGCATAAGATATTTTTCCCCTCACTAGCTCGTAAAGCGCTTGTTTATCCTTTAATACGAGAGGGTAAAAACGCATTTTATCCGCTAGTGATTAAAGTAAGTTGACTTCTCATAGCTCTTATTGATATGGTTTTAAAGTCTAAATTCGCGAAGTACAGCTCACTTGTCCCGCAGCGGCGGCGGCGGGCGCAGGCGAGCCTTGCTAACGCACCGAGTTGAAAATTGATTTAGAACATTCAAAAATCGTACTGGCTACCACAAGCTAAGCTAAGCTAAAGGCACCTTTTTTTTTGTAAAAATGTTGAACGTATCTAAACGCAATGAAAAAGTCAATGCGATTACAAAACGTTTTTTCGCATGTTTCACTTTCCTCGCTATAGTGTGGAAAAGTTTTGTGTTACACGCGGGTGTAATTGTAATTTACTTCTCGTGTATTGAAACACTCGCTGCGCTCAGTATTCTATTTTAAGACCACTTGCTTTGCTCGTGGTTAAACTATAGAATCCATTCGCTTGCTCGTGTTTCACTCCCACACTCGCAGTTAAAATACAATTTTGCACCCTTGTATAACAAATAACTATTGTATCCTGCAACCATACTTTAAAGACGGGCATGGCTGGCCACCGAAGGCGCGAGGAAAAACTAGTTGGTTATAACTTCGAGACGAGGTGAATTTCAGAGAGATTCGCTGGACATTTTAGTCTGTGAATTTGGTCAGGAACGCTGTTAAAATTATTCGCTTTCGCCGTCTCGATCAAAATACTTAGACCAGTGTGTGTTGCCAGCGATGACATATGACACTGAAACGTGGTCGCTTACTATGGGCCTCTTAAGAAGGCGCAAAGTCACACAGAGGGCAATGGAGAGGGTTATACTGTGAGTGTCTAAGCGCGTATCATATTAGATATGATTATATTGATTATGTCATTCACAGCAGAGACGCTACCGCCAAAAACGATATTCGTAAATTTCGGAGGATTGTGTCTGTCACTCTCATGACGTCTTAATTGGGATAAAAGAGAAAGGTGTCCAAAATATAAGAACTTCAACGTTCGCGGTACCGATATAGCCTGATCGCTAATCTTGAGCGGGACACATTGCAAGAAGAACAAATGGCAGTTGGGGCGTAAAGGTTCTCAAGTGGCGACCACGTACCGAAAGGCGTAGCATGGGCAGACCCCCACAAAGTGGATCGACGACATGGTAGATCGCGGGAATACACTGGATGCAAGTGGCGCAAAACTGGCTATCGAGCGCTGCAGCAATGGGCGTCCTTCGGCTGATATGATGATGATGATGATGACAAAAGCTCCGTGCGCGTGTTCTATCCGTAGTTACCCCTCTTTTTCTTTTTACACGCTCGCAAAGACCGTAACTTGATAAAATTTATATTCAAGAACTCTTTGTTAAAAGGTATGAAATATCTGTCGACTGCTTCTTATGTTATCTTTTTTTATCGAGTTTTCTTTTCAAGTTTTTAATGTAGATGTTATAGTTTCTGTTTTATATTCAAATGTTGTTTCGATTTTGTAATATTACTTTGTACTTTTGTAGTACAGGTTTACACTTTATTTTCAAAATAATATACAAAAATTGCCGTGTAATGCCGGCTGACTAGAATAGCACCACCCCATCTCCTCCCGCGGGTGTGTAAGAGGTGACAAAGGGAAATATATTACAACGAGCACCAGCGTCCGTCGAAACCCAAGCTACAGGTACTCCAGTCGCCAACCTACCTGCTAAGCGTGGCGACTATGGCAACTACCCCCAAGATGATACAAGTCATATTTGTGGGAGGCCTATTACATAATTATATTAAAGTAGCTTCACCTCGCGAGTTCATCGGCCAGCCATGCCCGTCTTTAAAGTATGTTGTGGGATAAAAATTAACCTATGTTTTTTCTCGTAGATCAAACTCTCTCCATACCAAGTTTTATCCCAATTTGTTCAGAGGTTTAAGCGTGAAGAGGTAACAGACAGAGAGAGTTACTTTCGCATTTATATTATTAAGTAAGTATAGTAAGTGTAAGTATGGAAGTAGAGCGCTGATGGCTTAGCGATAAGAGCGTGCGACTTGCAATCCTGAGGTCGCAGAGTCAAACCCCCGTACCGATGAGTTTTTCGGAACTTATGTCCCTACGAAATATCATTTCATATTTATCACTCGCTTTTCAGTGAAGGAAAACATCGTGAGGAATCCGGATTAATCCTAACAAGGCCTAGTTTACTCACTGGGTCGGAAGGTAAGATGGCAATCGCCCATAAAACTAGTGCCTACGCCAATTCCTGGGATTAGTTGCCAAGCGGACCCCAGGCTCCCTAGAGCCGTGATAAAATGCGGGACAACACAAGGAAGATATATATATTTTAATTTCCAAAATATGTTTGATGATCGGTCTGGCCTAGTAGGTAGTGACCCTGCCTATGAAGCCGACAGTCCTTGGTTCAAATCCCAGTCAGGGCATTTATTGGTGTGATGAGCACAGATATTTGTTGCTGTGTCATGGGTGTTTTCTATGTATTTAAGTATTTATATGTATCTATCTATATTAAATTATATTATCGTCGTCTAGTACCTACAACACAAGCCTTATTGAGCTTACCGTAGGACTAGGTCGATTTGTGTAAGATTGTCCCGAAATATTTATATTAATTTTATTTATATTAGTAAACTTTGCATAGACGCTAAGTTATATTTCTATTAAAATAGTCTCAGAGTAAATCATTATTTCTATATTGAAATATCTACAAAGTTTCAATTATTCTTTGTCAACTATTTGCATAAAATCGAGGCTCTGTAATATTTAACTTCAAATACTTGTTGAAGTAAAAACCAACTTGAGAATCTGCTGTCTTAAAGTAAAACCTAGTACTCGCCTGCCGATTTTGCCGATTAATTGTATAAAAGAGGGTTACTCACGTTTTATAAGTCGAATATTGCTCGACATGTTTCACTCCGTAACGTAACAAGGAGCATAAACGCGAATGGCTCATGATTATGCTCCTTGTTACGGAGTGAAACATGTCGAGCAATATTCGACTTATAAAACGTGAGTTACCCGTTTTTATACAATTAATATGTTTCAATCTCACGATAGTTTTGTGTTTAAGATTTTGCCTATATTTACGGTCCCGTATACCAAAGGTTCTGGGGGAGGCCTATGTCCAGCAGTGGACGTCTTTCGGCTGACATGATGATGATGATGATACCAAAGTGATCCACTGTCGGTATCAGTACCCGTACCATGAGTTGTGACATTAAGGTTTTCGATAACGAGTATCGAGTTTACTATCTGTGCATCCCGTTCGCACTAAATTAGTACAAGCTAGATGCACAGATAGTAAACTCGATACTTGTTATCGAAAACCGTAATGTCACAACTCATGGTACGGGTATTGTTTGTCATCAGGCTGTATCTCATTAACCGTGATAGACAGTTGAGATTCCATATATGCCGTATTTCTGTTACCGCTGTAACAATAGTAAACAATATAAAATATTTATTAATAGGGTGCTACAATAAACTTAATATAAGAGAAAAAAACGGAACCCTCATACGGATCGCTTTGTTGTCAGTCTGTCTCTCTGTCAAAACCCTTTTTCTAGGAACGCGATATCTCCATATCAAGCTGAAATTCATATCAAATACTCAGGTCTACTCTCCCTTACATACTGTACATACATTTCTGCCGTATTCAGTCCACTGCTGGACATAGGCCTCCCACAAATATGACTTGTATCATCTTTGGGGTAGTTGCCATAGTCGCCACGCCATACGCGACCGCAGTAGCTGTAGATTGGGCTTCGACGGATGCTGCTGCCCGTCCGTAGGATTTTTCCCTTTACCGCCTCTTACGACACCCGCGGGAGGAGATGAGGTGATGCTATTCATAGTCCACCGGCATCACACGGCAACCGACTCGCTCTAAGCTGAAAAAAATTAAACTTCTAAGCAGCCAAAGATACTTTTAAACACTAATAAAGGAATTCACACCACTCAAACACAACAAAAGAAACTAAGAACAAATGAAATTATTTTTAAAGAAAATATTTTGAACTGCTTTGATTTTTAAGTAGTAATACTAAATACTATATAAATTAAAAGTTGAAATAGATAACATAGACTTAAGAAAAAACGACGAGCACCTCCGGTGTTCGAGACGGGATTCAAACCCGCATCTCCAGCTATCGCTTATTTATTTTAACGGTGCCTAAAACAGTTAAAATAAACAAGATCACATATACATAATTAATTTCGACGGGTTCCGCTGTGTACGGGTGGCCGAATTGGTTAAGGCGTCAGCCGCGATAGATGGAGATGCGGGTTCGAATCCCGTCTCGAACACCGGAGGTCCTCGTCGTTTTTTCTTAAGTATATGTTATCTATTTCAACTTACAACAAAAGAACTCAAAATCATGAAATTTGTTACGAAGCAACGTCTTATATCGCACAGAGTATCTATTGTTCAGAACAACAATTATGGGTACTTATTAAAAATCATAAATCCCTTTTATACCCTCGAAAGGAAAGGGCTATTACAATATGAGTTTAAGGTCACAGATTACAATCACTTCATCATCATCTTTCACGCGATGTCCCGGCATTTTCGACGGCTCATGGGAGCCTGCGGTATGGAAACTAAACCCAGGATTTGGTGTTGACACTAGTTTTACGAAAGCGACTGGTATTTGACCTTCCAAATCGGAGGGTAAACAAGGCCTTATTGGGATGAGCCCGGTTTCTTTACGATGTATTCCTTCACCGACTGGTAATAGTACATTTCGATACTAGTGAAAAAAAAAATTTTTTCGACGAGGGTGAACGTTGGAGCCCGAGTGAATCGAGGGTGACAATCACCCGAGTCTTAAAGAAGTTTTTACACGTGTATCGAACCTAATATTTCATAGCAAGTGCCTTAAAAGTGAAATTTACGCACGCGAAGCGTGCGAAAAGTGCACTTTTTACGCACTAGTTAGGAAAACTATCAATTGATATTTCTAATATAAGTTCCGAAAAACTCATTGGTACAAGCCAGGGTTCAAACCCGTGACCTCTGGATTGCTTGCACGCTCTTACCGCTAGGCCCCAGCGCTCTTTAAAAATAAATAAATATATATATATATATATACAATTTCATTAGGCAGGCGTCCCGTTTTTAATCCAATAGCCCAGTAGCTTGTGCATCCTTTCCACCCAATAGCCTAGTACATTCTAGATTCCATTAAAACTCAATAGTCCTTACACTCTCTGTGTGTTTTTTTATTTATTTTTTTAAGTGATTCAAAACTTACGACTACTTGTTTTTTGAAATAGTGTTAAGTTTTATATATCATACATCTGAACCCTGAGTGTTAGTTTATAACGTAACTTTACGTCACGAACGCGTTTGCGTTTCCCATATAAATAACATTATTACTTACGCGTTCGTAAACGTTTTTTTTTACGTCAAAAGAAACTTACACTTGAGCATCTGTAGAACCATTTTCATTTACAGCTCGTAATTTCTTTTGAAATGTTTTTTTGTGCTACTACTCTAAAATGTTTCACAATGCGGAGTCTATATGGACTGTATCCTGTGTCCGAGACCTTTTTTTTACCGTTTCGCGAGTAATATTTTCATATTTAGTTGTGTCGTTGTACAAAATGAGTTTCCTGGTTTAATATTACGTGGTTTAATATTTACAAAATACAGAATAAGTAAATCAGCATTTGGGTTTCATTCAGTCGCAGATTATTGTGAAATATGTGATGCATTTTTCTCTTAAATCCGTTGGCTGGGCCGCCATGAAATGAGTTTTAAATAACTATTTTCCCACCTGGACCTGTCCTTTGAGTTGGAGGTTAGTAAATATTTGTACAGTCGCCTTCAGATATACCGGAGCTGGGGAGGTGGTCACAAATATCTGAACAACGAGTCTATTGTCAAGGCGATAAAGTGCATGTGTTTGTAATGATCACCTACACAGCTCCGATTTATCTGATGGCGACTGATACTAAATGTAATTTTAAGTGCAAATTAATTATTTGCATTTCTATTTATTTTTTCTCTTAAAACATGTCTTTCGTACAATATTAAAATTGAAATATACTTATTACAATTAAAATACGCCCGTTACTGAGATAAAATCAATACCCTTACATGGAGGTTTTTGATAACGAGTATCGAGTTTACTATCTGTGCATCTTGCTTGTACTACTTTAGTGGGAACAAGATGCACAGATAGTAAACTCGATACTCGTTATCGAAATCCTCAAAGACGTCACAACTCATGGTAAGGGTACTTATCACAAAAATGGCTATATGTTCGGTAAAATATCTATGTATCACTTTAGGAAAGCAATCAAGAAATCAAACCGCCCAGGTTATATAATTTAAATTAAATATAAAATGTCAATAATCAAATTTTCAATATTTCTGATAATTTGGATCAACTTACACTTCTCTCGCTTCGTCCTTCGCTATTAGGAAAAAAATCTGATAAGCAAGCATATGAAACATTTTGTTAACTTCGTTCTGAGAAGTCAGAATTTCAAATTCAGTTCAGACAGTCGGGTTGAAAAAAAAAGTGCCGCCGTTTCTTGCAGGTCATAAAAGTCAAAATGCTTCTCGGGTCAGAGGTCTAGGGTTAGAACCGGTGTAGTTTTTATTTTTCTCTTTAATTTTGTATACTCGTGTAAATGTGACTTTGTGACCTACTTACTGAATAAACGTTTGAGTTTGAGTTTGAAAGCATTTTCACGCAGCTCAATTTGCCTCAGCGTACGTGTGGTCAAACTTTAGATATGACATTAAAAATATCGCTGTTTTTACACATTTTAAATACAACAATAAGAGGTACGGCACACCGAAGTACAATTGAGTCTGGAGAAGCCCAACTGGGGAAGTACCTCCTCCTTACAGAAGACCAACGCCATAATAGCACTGCTACCTTTCAGCTATGTAGTGTTGTGTTACTGATGAAGAGTAAGATTCCAAGAGCTCCAACCCCCCTTAAAGGCCGGCAACGTCGTTGCGACTCCCCGGGTGTTACGGGTGCCCATGGGCGACGGTAATTGCTTACCATCAGGCAATCCGTCTGATCCTTTGCCATCTTTGACGAGTTGTGGGTGTTTTCTATGTATTTAAGTATTTATATGTATCTATCTATTATATATATCGTCGTCTAGTACCTACAACACAAGCCTTACTGAGCTTACCGTAGGACTAGTTCGATTTGTGTAAAATTGTCCCGAAATATTTATTCATAATAATGAATATTTATTTATTTGTCATAAAAAAAAATTACTGAGTTAGTTAGTGAGATTTCTCTACGTACTTATCTATCGTAATAGCCATGAATGCTTCAGTCGTTATATGGTCCATTTGTTCCAGGAACGCTGGTTTTATGACCGCTTCTGCGGCGCCACTTAACGTTGGGTATTAAAGACAGACGAAAGGGTCTATTAGGGTTTCATTATAACATAACCTGATGTGGAAGCCTGAGCGTGCGACTTGCAATCCGGTCGCGGGTTCAAAGCTCGGCTCGTATAAATAAGTTTGTCGGAACTTATGTCATCATCATCATCATCATCAGCCTATCGTAGTCCATTGCTGGACATAGGCCTCCCCAATTTCACGCCATCGTGTTCGATTTTCGGCTGTTCGCATCCAGCTCCTGCCAGCCATCTTGCGCAAGTCGTCACTCCACCTAGCCTGAGGGCGCCCTACACTACGCTTGCCGAGACGCGGTCTCCACTCAAGAACTCGTTTACCCCAACGGTTATCGGTTCTACGGCTAATATGGCCAGCCCACTGCCACTTCAACTTGCTAATACGGTGGGCTATGTCTTTGACTTGCTTATGACTTTAGTTCTCTGCCGGATTACCTCATTTATGATTCGATCCCGCAGAGAAACGCCGAGCATAGCCCTTTCCATAGCCCGCTGAGCGATTTTCAACTTGTGCACCAGCCGTACCGTCAGTGTCCACGTTTCGGCTCCATACGCCATGACGGGTAGGACGCACTGATTGAAGACTTTTGTCTTTAGGCACTGTGGGATCGACGATGTGAACTTATGTCATTTGATATTTACTAGTCAGTTTTCGGTAAAGGAAAACATCGTCAGTAAACCGGACTAATAATAAGGCCTAGTCTACCCTCTCGGTTGGAAAGATGGCAGTCGCTTTTGTAAAACTAGTGCCTACTGCAAATTCTGGGATTAGTTGACAAGCGGACCCCAGGCTCCCATGCCGTGGCGAAATGCCAGGACGCGCAAGATGATAACCTGATGTGACGAGCGAACAGCGACATCTATTGATTATTTTACTATGTTCCTTAAACTACGTCCAACAATGAGAGGTAGGGCACAGCGTAGTACCATCACGCTTGAACCTTTACGCCCCAACGGCTGTAGGTTCTATGGGAAAGGAGCCCACTGAATTAAGATTAGCGATCCAGTAGCTATATCGATTTCTTTGGTTCATTTTTTTTATGACAAAGGTGGCAAACGAGCAGGCGGATTGCCTGATGGTAAGCAATTACCGCCGCTCGTGGTCACCCGCAACACCAGGGGAGTCACAAGCGCGTTGCCGGCCTTTAAGGGGGGTTGGAGCCCTGGGAACCTTACTCACCATCAGAAACACAACACTACATACCTGAAAGGTAGCAGTGCTATTATGGCTGTGGTCTTCTGTAAGGAGGAGGTACTTCCCCAGTTGGGCTGCTCCAGATTCAAGCGTGATGGTACTTCGCTGTGCCCTACCTCTCATTGTTGGACGTAGTTTAAGGACATACCCGGGTCCAAAATTACATGATGAAATGACATCATTTCTGATGCGATCGCGCAGAGACACTCCCAGCATAGCCCTCTCTATTGCCCTTTGGGTGACTTTGAGCCCTCTTATGAGGCCCATAGAAAGCCACGTTACAGTGATGTTATTAGTATGTTTTCCTAACTATTATATGACGTTTGTGTTTCTGTGAAACGTTTAATAGACGTAGAATTTCAAAATTTACATAGCAGTTCATTTGGAGAGCGTAGCACAATTTACTAAGAGGCAGGAGAGAAATATTACAGACCACTTTGCCTAGTGAAATAAATATTACAGGACATTCTTACACAGTTTGAGGCTCATGGTAAGCTCAAGCAAACTTGTGTTGTGGGTACACAGCCAACGATGTATATAATACCGGGTGTGGCCTGTAGCGTAAAACTACCCAACTATAGTCCAAAATCTCCCGACAAAGGTCCAAAAATTAATTTAATATATTCGATTAGGTGTGAGTATTATTGAAATTACGCAGTTAAAAGCCAACGGCAATTTATGAACATAAATATCAATAAGATAAATCAATGAAGAAAAACCGAAAAGAATATTAGGATTCAGACTTCGATACTCATGGTAACTAAGATCAGTTCTATACTGTGTGTAAGTCTAATACGGGCGAAGAATTAAACCAGACATAGGATTTACCAGTATAATTACTAACCAAAAGGTTTTCCTTTAGTTATACCTATTATACACATCTAATCAATTATTGTAAACTTTCTGAGCAGTAATGTATTGCGAACATTACGCGATATGAGCTTTTGAAACTAACTGTCAACGAGTGTTTAACTCGAGTGTGTTGCATTACATTACGAGCCGATTTTTTTTAAATGGATAAAATTTTAATTGCACTTCGAAGTAAAAGTTATCTAAATATATTTCTTTTGTCCTATTAGTCCTACCCTCCGTTAAGAGATTCGCCCGTAAGAATAAGACTCCCACACTGTATAGTCTTTAGTAATAGTACATTACTGCAGCCGCCGGGAAAAAGGGGGTTGAAGGCTGAGTTGTATATACGGCCGACTGTAAGGAGGCCGGATAGTATACGAAGCCTTCAAGACCCTTTCACGGCTAGGCATGTATAGTGCTTTTCTCAAACTAATGTAATGAAATAAATAAAAAAATACCACTGAACAAAACAGCTTCACGACATAAGTTTTTAATTTTCCCTCCAATCCCGCTTTGTAGTATTTTTGCCTTCGATGTAATAATTAATGACTATCATAAATAGTCTGGCTATAATTACTATATACAACATTTAGAAAAACCACCAAAAAAGAATGCACTTACCTTTTAAATGATGGCGCTACGGCATCTGCCTTTGGCGGTACACAATAACAAAATATAGATAAATAAAACCGGGCCCGGTTAGATTATTCAATTTTTATACACCCGTAACACTATATCTAAGTCACAAAAGCATTGAATCACACCATTTACCACTATTTAGTCTTAATAAACAGAGTTTTACACGCCGAGAAACTTTTCCATTCCGCCATTATTAAAACAACAAGTAAAAGTGTCCTGTGATTGGTTGAGTCAAAAATGCGTTCAAAAACGCGCATGCGTGGAGTAGTGTTTGGTGTTGCCAATACAATTTTAAAATTGAGAGCATGAATAATCAATATAATAATGTAATAACCTGATGATATGAATATTCAATTACATGATAAATAAAATAAATCTCTTCATACCATTTCGTCTGAAATAAGCGAGATTATTTTTTAGCCCGCTAATCATTTAGTCACTAAAAATGATAAAAAAATATAACTCAGCTGTTTGAACAGGCTTCATGAACACAGACGCCAGGTATACATAAAAATTAAAAAAAAATTACTTCCCGGCCTAGGCCTTCAATTTTATATGAAATTCGTTACCTGTCCTCTGGAGTCGATCCGCCCTAAACGTGATACTTCGAAGCCTATTATGACGCACGTAACGAAGACATTTCATTGCATGTTTGAGAAAATATTGTTTGACTGTGCTTGAAAACTTTATTTATAATTTTTTTAGGAAACTATAAGTTATTTTCAAAACTCGTAGAACAAATGTTGCTACGTTTGTAGTGTAAACGATACATATAAGTTGCTCTTATTACAGGCCACTCCCAATATTATATGCGTCCCGTTTTTGCCCTTCGCACCGCTGTTCAAAATATGCAGACGGCACGGAATTGCACAAATATTTAAACAGTACTCATATTTATACTTTTGGACCCGGGTATGTCCTTAAACTACGTCCAACAATGAGAGGTAGGGCACAGCGATGACCATCACGCTTGAGTCTGGGGCAGCCCAACTGGGGAAGTACCTCCTCTTACGAAAACCGCATCCATAATAATAATGCTACCTTTCAAGTATGTAGTGTTGTATTCCTGATGGTGAGTAAGGTTCCCAGTGCTCCAACCCCCCTTAAAGGCCGACAACGCGCTTGTGACTCATCTGGTGTTTTGGGTGCCCATGGGCGACGGTAATTGCTTACCACCAGGCACTCCGTCTTCTCGTTTGCCGCCTAAGTCATAAATAATAATTAATAAATATTTGTGGACAACCTTACAGAAATCGACCTAGTCCTACGCCTACGGTGAGCTCAGTAAGGTTTGTGTTGTAGGTACTAGACGACGATATATATAATACATATAAATACTTAAATACATAGAAAACACCCATGACTCAAGAACAAATATCTGTGCTCATCACACAAATAAATGTCCTGACTGTCATTCAAAACAAGGACCATCGGCTTCATAGGCAGGGTCACTACCCAGGTCGTGTCAGATATAATTTGTTATTTTATTTTACTTAATTTTAGGCATTTTTTTTTGTGGTATTTAATTGTTTGATATGTTTTCTTACAGAATTACGCATGTATGTTTAAGATTTTTTTGTATACTGTTTTGAAAAAATAAGTCCCACCGAGTTTCTTGCCGGCCATAAAAGTCAAAATACTTCTGAGGTGTAGGGTGTAGGGTTAGAACCGGTGTAGTTTTTATTTTTCTCTTTTACTTTTGTATACTCGACGTGTAAAAGTGCCCTTGTGGCCTACTTACTGAATAAACGTTTGAGTTTGAGTTTGCAACATTAACACAGTTAAATGCGGAGTCTGTTTGCATTAATCTATAAATATATTCCTGGATTGCCACCATTTGCACGTCCGTTCATTTTGTTTGTATATCTTACGATTATCTCTGGCTTCTAGGAAACACTAGAATCTACGTTGTACTAAATATTATTAAGTTCCTGAGTTATGAACTGTTTTTTATGTATTTGTCATTTACAATGTTTTACACATCTATAGTTAATTCCCCAGAACGGCTCGCATCTTTTTGCAGTTTTCGCCACTGCGTAAAGAACGCTTAAAAACATTGCTATAGGTGAAAAACTTAGCTAAAACACCTGGCCTATGTAGTAGTAACGTGTGTACGCATGTCGGCGTTATAGATTCAAATTATGACGTAAGTTCAATATTAATTTTCCGCACAATAACGTAGACATACCATCTTAACAAATCACTGAATTTACACAAATAAACTCAGAAAAATTCAATTTGTACCGAATCAAAATAATAACTAAAAGGTGACTGACTGACTGACATAGTGATCTATCAACGCACAGCCCAAACCACTGGACTGATCGGGCTGAAATTTGGCATGCAGGTAGATGTTATGACCCGGGTATGTCCTTAAACTACGTCCAACAATGAGAGGTAAGGCACAGCATTGACCATCACGCTTGAATCTGGAGCAGCCCAACTGGGGAAGTACCTCCTCCTTACAGAAGACCACAGCCATAATAGCACTGCTACCTCTCAGGTATGTAGTGTTGTGTTCCTGATGGTGAGTAAGGTTCCCAGAGCTCCAACCCCCCTTAAAGGTCGGCAACGTGCTTGTGACTCCCCTGGTGTTGCGGGTGCCCATGGGCGACGGTAATTGCTTAACACCAGGCAATCCATCTGCTCGTTTGCCGCCTATATTATAAAAAAAAAATAGACATACCATCTTAACAAATCACTGAAGTCCCTCAATTCTCTCATATAAATTCAATTTGTACCGAATCTAAATACTTAATAACTCAAAGGTGACTGACTGACTGACATAGTGATCTATCAACGCACAGCCCAAACCACTGGACTGATCGGGCTGAAATTTGGCATGCAGGTAGATGTTATGTCGTAGGCATCCGCTAAGAAAGGATTTTGATCAATTCTACCCCCAAAGGGATAAAATAGGGGATGAAAGTTTGTATGAAACTTTGTCAATATTAAACCGATCGATCGGGCTGAGACTTTGCATGCATAAAGCTACTATGACGAAGGCATTTGTGAATAAAACGGCATTTTCCGAACAAAAAGCATGCATGCAAACAAAACTACGTTTTGAACGATAGTGTGCTAAAAATAGCTTAATTACTTCTTAACGCGAGCGAAGCCGCGGGCAAACGCTAGTATAATCATAAAATTGTAAACATATTTGCCAAAACTATTACATTTCAAAGTAAGTAGATGGTCGTAGAAAAACGACCGGTTTGGCCTAGTGGGTAGTGACCCCGCCTATGAAGCCGATGGTCCTGGGTTCGATTCCCAGTCAGGGCATTTATTTGTATGATGAGCACAGATATTTGTTCCTGAGTCATGAGTGTTTTCTATTAAGTATTTATTTTATATATTGTCGTCTAGTACACAAGCCTTTCTGAGGTTACCGTAGGACTAGGTCGATTTGTGTAAGATTGCCCCGAAATATTTATTTATTTATTTAATATATATATTGTTTAGTTGTGGACATCTGATTGACTGATGATGATGATAATGTATTTATATCCCTGTGACCGACGACGGTCCTTGCTTCAAATCCCAATCGGAACCAATTGGGATGTAATTTGGTATGGAGAGAGTTTGAGCTACGAGAAAGGACATAGGATAATGTTTATCCCGCAACCATACTTTAAAGACGGGCATGGCTGGCCGACGAAGTCGCGGGGTTAAGCTATTATTACATTTCTTTAAATACATACATTTCAGCCGTATGCAGTCCACTGCTGGACATAGGCCTCCCACCGACATGACTTGTATCATTTTGGGGGCTAGTTGGCATAGTCGCCACGCTTGGCAGGCGGGTTGGCGACCGCAGTAGCTGTAGATTGGATTTCAACGGACGCTGCTGCCCGTCCGTAGGATGTTTCCCTTTGTCGCCTCTTACGACACCCGCGGGAGGAGATGGGGTGGTGCTATTCTAGTCAGCCGGCATCACACAGCACAGAAATTATTATTTAAATACATTTAAAGACATTTTGATTATAAACACGTTCGCAATTCATCACTTTAAATCTCAGTAAACAAACGACCAAATGGAACAGCCATTATCCATTAATCTTTTCATTAATTTCCCAGAAGACTCAACCTTGCTTTTACGGGCGAAAGTCGCGTGACACTGTATGTCTAAAAGATTTACCTTGTAGGCCACGAGAGAGCATACATAGCGTTTCTTATCTTTTTAACCGACTTTAAAAAAAGGAGGAGGTTATTACCTGCTAAGGATACAACTAAGAACAAATGATAGTTATTTGTTATACAAGGGAGTAAAGTTAGTGTTTACCTTCGCGAGCTAGCGAAAGATTCCAAAAATTAACCACGAGTATAGCGAGTGGTTCAAAGAATTAAATCTTGAGCATTGGGAGGGTTACAAAGCACGAGAGGGGAACACACTTTGCTACCGAGCGGCAACCGAAGATAATATTAAAGATATATTAATAGATATTTTATTTTCAAATAATTTACAAGGTTTACAATTTTCTTATATTTACTACTTACTACATTAAATCTAAAAAAGGCCTTTGAAGCACTTTACCAAGGATGCTGGCGGCTCCTCTTTGTGTAGCAATGCTAATACGTTATGCGAGGAAGCCGCCAGCTCTTCGGTCACCAGTTACGTCAACTAGACGTTTCGTGATTTCTGCAAAAAGTTTGCGCGTTGAGACCCCATGGACCTAAATAAATATGTATTTAATGTTTTAATATACAGTGTGTAATTCTTATACGGGCGAATCTCTTAACAGAGGGTAGAATAGGACATAAGAAATATATTTAGATAAGTTTTGCTTAGAAGTACAATTAAAATTTTATCCATATAAAAAAATTCGGCCCGCAATGTAATGCAACACACTCGAGTTCAACACTCGTTGACAGTTCGTTTCAAAAGCTCGTGTCGCGTAATGTTCGCAGTACATTACTGCTTAGAAATTTTACAAAAAATAATTACATATGTATAATAGGTATAATTAAAGAAAAACCTTTTGGTTATTGATTATACTGGTAAATCCTATGTCTGGTTTAATTCTTCGCCCGTATTAGACTTACACACAGTATTATTATGATGGATTCAATCTACAATTTTATTGCCTTTGGAGTCGAGACTCTTGGTTCGTGGGGCCCAGCAGCTAAGGGTCTTATTAAAGAGTTCGCTAAGCGGCTGGTCGACGCTACCGGAGATAAAAGAGCTGCCAGTTGCTGCCAGCATTCTTGGAACCATGCACAGGGGCCTACCTTAAATTTAGAGTTTTAGTTATTATTTTTTAATATAGTTTACTTTATTATTAAGTTATTCATAACCTAGTATAGTTTATCGTTATTTTTCATTATTTCTTCTATGTACATATTATTGTGATATTACAAATAAATCTAGAGTATAAGTAAAAAACTTAATTTATCTAAATCACCTGGCCTATGTAATAGTAACGGCGTTCTATATTCAAATTTTGACGTAAGTTCTCTGTTGCTTCAGTTAAGTTTTTCACATATACAGTGTGGAAGTCTTATACGGGTGAATCTCTTAACGGAGGGTAGAATAGGACATAAAAAATATATTGAGATAACTTTTACTTAGAAGTGCAATTAAAATTTTATCCATATAAAAAAATTCGGCCCGCAATGTAATGCAACACACTCGAGTTAAACACTCGTTGACAGTTAGTTTCAAGAGCTCATATCGCTTAATCTTCGCAGTACATTACTGCTCAGAAATTTTACAAAAAAATATTACATGTGTATAATAGGTATAATTAATGAAAAACCTTTTGGTTAATGATTATACTGGTAAATCCTATGTCTGGTTTAATTCTTCGCCCGTATTAGACTCCCTCACAGTATATAAGTAGTTATGTTATTAAGAAATAAAGTCTAAAATACTATTGTTTAGTAATTTTGTAAGGAGGATTTTATGAGAGGTAGGGCACAGCGATGACCATCACGCTTGAGTCTGGAGCAGCCCGACTGGGGAAGTACCTCCTCCTTACAGAAGACCACAGCCATAATAGCACTGCTACCTTTCAGGTATGTAGTGTTGTGTTCCTGATGGTAAGTAAGGTTCCCAGAGCTCCAACCCCCCTTAAAGGCCGGCAACGCGCATGTGACTCCTCTGGTGTTGCGGGTGCCCATGGGCGACGGTAATTGCTTACCATCAGGCAATCCGTCTGCTCGTTTGCCGCCTATGTCATAAAAAAGGAGCAATAAAGTACCTACAATGTTACGGTGGTACATATTAAATAAAATTCCTGGCTACATTACTCACCGTCGGTGTGGCCTATTCTATTCCCAGGAAACTTTTCAATTCACCTCAAGACAGTTTTTCTCTTAAGCGCCCACAAAGAATTATATAAATTTTATTATTCAAAACTGGATTACTTTCTCACAATGTATTAAAAGATTTGTCTTTTTTAAGGATACTTGAGTAACCGTAAAACGGGGCGAGTTGGGATTAGAAAAAAAATAAAAACGTTTCCAGGTGGCAGTTGAGGGTTAAATATTGATATGGATTAATTTCATATGAAGGGCTATTAAATGGTAGTAGTTTTAAACTCAAAGCTTTGGGGGCAATTTTTGAAGGCTTATTCTTACAGCCTTTTATATGGAGAGAGTTTGAACTACGAGAAAAGATATAGGATAAATTTTATCCCTCAACCATACTTAAAAGACTATTAAATTATTATGAAAAGCTATTAAATTATGAATTGTAATCGATGACATATATTTAAGAAAAACTTTTGAGGTACTTTTGAGGTAGTCGTACCTCAGGCATCTGGCCTGGTACCACGAACATCGAAGTTCGTATATTTCGAGCAATCTTTTTTGTCTTACTCCAATTAAGGCGTCATGAGAATGATAGAGATAACCATCCGAATTTTACGAATATCGTTTTTCGGGATAGCACCGCTGAGACAGTTCAAGTTTGTATATGTTGCAGGGAAATGGTCAAAACAGAGGTAGGTTTTATGAGAGGTAGGGCACAGCGTTGACCATCACGCTTGAATATGGGGCAGCCCAACTGGGGAAGTACCTCCTCCTTACAGAAGACCACAGCCATAATAGCACTGCCACCTTTCAGGTATGTAGTGTTGTGTTCCTGATGGTGAGTAAGGTTCCCAGAGCTCCAACCCCCCTTAAAGGCCGGCAACGCGCTTGTGACTCCCCTGGTGTTACGGGTGCCCATGGGCGACGGTAATTGCTTACCACCAGGCAATCCGTCTGCTCGTTTGCCGCCTATATCATAAAAAAAAAAACAGAGAATTGAACAAATCTCTAAGGGATATGATCAAATTACGCCGGATGTTAAAATAGCGAATCCATTTCATCATTTCTCTAGAAAATTTCAGTAATTTGACCAAATCTCTGATTCGGTTCAAATTCAAATTCAAATTCAAATTTCTTTATTTGCACAAAACATGGTACAATAAGATGGTACAATAAGATGGTTTAGTGAAATCATAAAATCAACCAACAGACACGCCACGCTTTGTCATTTCACTAGATTTGATAAAATCCCTGAACCACGACAGTAAGTTGACGAAACGAACTTAAAAATCAACCAGTTTTATCATTTCGCTAAACAAGTTTAGTGAAAATATAAAAATGTGTTGACATTTACACACCCTTAGAGATTTGTTCAATTTTCTATTTTGATTATTTCCCTGCGACATATATATTTATTAATAAAATTATATCCAGAGTTTTATTGTCAGTTTTGTCCCCATTCGCCCCGTTTTATGTTACATTCCTGCTATTCTACTTTGGCATTAATGTATTTCATTTAAGTCCACGTTTTAAAGGGCGGTATAATGAAAATTGATTAATTAAAACAGACAGTGAGCTTCCTTGAATGTGCGACTTGTGAAATTCTTGTGTCTGACTTTGGAGCAATTGTACTTTATATTTAAGTTTTCCTTATTTCCATTAATTCATTTGCTTGTCACACTGACAAAAGCTACCTGGTATATCACTTAATGAGATGAGGTTATCCGGCAGAGAACCAAGTCATCGATATAGCCTACCGTATTAGCCAGTTGAAGTGGCAGTGGGCTGGCCATATTAGCCGTAGAACCGATAACCGTTGGGGTAAACGAGTTTTTGAGAGGAGGCCGCATCTCGGCAAGCATAGTGTAGGACGCCCTCAGGCAAGGTGGAGTGACGACTTGCGCAAGATGGCTGGCAGGAGCTAGATGCGAACAGCCGAAGATCGAACACGATGGCGAGAAATTGGGGAGCCCTATGTCCACCAGTGGACTGCGATAGGCTGATGATATGATGTGATGTGATAGACCTTGGACCTCCACATGTACCAGTTGGAAGCGACCTGCATTTAGCGTCTTCTGGCCACCTTAATGAGATCGTCTGTCCATCTTGTGGATGGACGACCTATGCTGCGCTTGCTATTCCGTGGTCTCCACTCGAGCACTTATCGACCCCATCAGCCACTTCAGCTTGCAACGTTGGGTTATGTCGGTGACTTTAAAGGGTCAGATTCAGAAGATGGTAATCCTGGACACGGCGCGCATATTCCGGCGGTTCCCCTCTCTGCGGCTCTGACCACCGGTAGCCTGGGCCCGGCCCCATTGCCGGCGGCACCCTACGAAACATATATTATTAATTTTATAATACTGAAACTTACCTTTCCTTACCGTTTTACTGTTATTGCTTACATTTTTATGCATTTTGACTATAGGTACCGTTTGTAAAAGTATTTTTTTCATAACACTTTGTTTACGAGCGGCACTGCCTTTCGATATTTATGTTATGACATTATTATCGCATTGCGAAGACTAGATGGCGCTGACGGCACTGTGACGCGGCCGCAACCATTATAGATGCGTTCATTTTTATCGCCGGGCAGTGATTTACAGTCGACGTCAAAAATATGTATACACTATTTCACCATAATCCTCTGTATAGAGTTTGGCCAGTGAAAAAAATTGGTTTACTCACTTAAAGCATAGACGATTGAATCATACCGTCTCTTTCTTTCGCTTGCACTACGACCCCAAAAAAAGGGATGAGTATAGTTTATTTTTTCAACTTTAAGATTAACAATCGAGTAATAATTGGTTAGCCAGACTCTACATATCTTTGACGTCGACTGTACAGCAGCGATCGTGACCCACAAAAATGGCCCCGCCGGAAGATCAGCGGAAGGTAAACATTTCAAAGTCATAGTTTTTAAGATGATTTGAATTTGAAACAACTCTATTTTATTGTCAATTTGTTATACTCGTAAATGTTATAATACTATTTACCATCTGTCGTTGCCCTAACTAATTACACTCAGACGAAGCCGCAGGGTGAAGCTAGTGTACAATAAACACAAACAGGGCCCCGGCACTTTGTATGCGGTGAAACTCGACAGATGACAACTCTGCGCTATGTATTGTTCCGTAGTGATGGGCGCATGACATGTTTATATTTTATACGGTTTCTGGTATCCGTTTGGGTATCAGCTATTGTCATCTTGCATTGTTCCGGCATTTTGCCTCGGCTCATCGGAACTTGTGGTCCGCTTGGCTACTAATCCTTTCCTGTAATGTTTTTATCATTTGTTTCATGTTTTGTGTAATTGTATGTGCTCATGAATAAATAATTTCTATTCTATTCTATTTTATAATCCAGGATTTAGTGTAGGCACTAGTTTTACGAAAGCTACTGCTATCTGACTTTCCAACCCCGAGAGTACCTAAACTAGGCTTTAATGGTACTAGTCCCGTTTCTTCACGATGTTTTCCTTAATCGAAAAGTGACTGCTAAATATCAAATGATATTTTGTACATAAGTTCCGAAAAACTCTTTGATACAAGCCAGATTGCAAGTCGCACGATCTTACCGTTGGGCTACCAGCGCTTATTATCGCAATGTATTTTTTTTTTATATAAACTTGATAATCTCATTGTACAAAACTATTACTATGTACGGGCCGTAACACTTGAATCCCTCACTACGCTCACCTACTTCCCTTCGTTATGATTCAATATACGCTTTCGTAATACGTAATTATGATTATGTAACACAATTTACTATTAATGTACAAATAAAATTTTGCAATTGAAACAGAGTTCATAAAATAGCGAATAAAGCAAACGAAATCCAATTTGATTTCCAACACTCAAACCAAATCCAAATGGGATTTCTATTGAAGATCAAATCGGTATCTGCAGATACCATACACTGCTCTAGCACCTCCCTATCTTCGTGCAATTGTCTCAATCGGTATTATTCGTATTCCCGAGACATCTACGCCGTTATTGTTCCCCTCAGTTCGCTCAGCTGTGTGACGGGCTTATAATAAAGCCTACTATTAGAACAAATTGAATAGGAATATAATCACTCGAAGATTTTAATAGAACTAAAGGATATTCTGGTCAAGTATTAATGCCGTGTGATGCCGGCTGACTGGAATAGCACCACCACATCTCCTCCCGCGGGCGTCGTAAGAGAAAAATCCTACGGACGGGCAGTAGCGTCCGTCGAAACCCGATCTACAGCTACTGCGGTCGCCAACCCGCCTGCCAAGCGTGGCGACTATGGCAACTACCCCCCAAAATGATACAAGTCATATTTGTGGGAGGCCTATGTCCAGAAGTGGACTGCATACGGCTAAAATGTATTATTGCCACGATAAAGCGGTATGTATGACGTAAATGTTTGAGTTTGAGTTTTTTTTAATGATAAAGGTCGCAAACGAGCAGACGTATTGCCTGATGGTACACAATCACCGCTGCCCATGGGCACAAGCGCGTTGCAGGCCTTTAAGGGGAGTTGGAGCTCTGGGAACCTTTTTCACCATCAGGAACACAACACTACATACCTGAAAGGTAGCAGTGCTATTATTGCTGTGGTCTTTTGCAAGGAGGAGGTACTTCCCCAGTTGGGCTTCTCCAAACTCAAGCGTGATGGTACTTCGCTGTGCCCTACCTCTCACTGTTGGACTTAGTTTAAGGACATACCCGGATCCAAGTTTGACAAAACGCATTATTCATAATGAATTCTCACATCCATCAGTGTTAAAAAGTGTTCAACCAACCAACCGCGAAGGTCGAAAATTTAGAACGATTTTCTCTGCTACTCTAATTACAAGAGAAAAATGCTCAAAATTTTTGAACTTTGTTGTTTGAGGTAGACTCTCTGATGGAGTCTTAGAATGTGATCCTGATCACAGCACCAATTCGTTAAGTTTATAACAATTGGTGTCGTGAGCAGGATTTAAGTATTATTCTGTCAAGCTCATGAATATGTATACCATTTTCCACCTTATGGACCCGGGTATGTCCTTAAACTACGTCCAACAATGAGAGGTAGGGCACAGATGGCCATCACGCTTGAATCTGGGGCAGCCCAACTGGGGAAGTACCTCCTCCTTACAGAAGACCACAGCCATAATAGCACTGCTACCTTTCAGTTATGTAGTGCTGTGTTCCTGATGGTGAGTAAGGTTCCCAGAGCTCCAACCCCCCTTAAAGGCCTGCAACGCGCTCTGCCTCTCTCTGGTGTTGCGGGTGCCTATGGGCGACGGTAATTGCTTACCACCAGGCAATCCGTCTGCTCGTTTGCCGCCTATGTCATAAAAAAAGGCCATTAAGTAAGGTTTAGATATCGTCGCCGTAGAGCGAAAAGTCACTAAATCTTTAATTGGTCATTTTGAGTTATGAGGGTTTAAAGAAAAAAATAATAAATTATTTTTTACTGAAATTATCTGAAGATGAAATTATGGTTTTGTATGTATTTATTCATTAGAAACTGCTATTCTTTGAGCTAAAAATGGATTTATACTATTCACACTAACGATTTAGGAGTTATAGGCGATAATTAATTTTTGCCCTTAAATATTAAATCTTAATTATCACTTAGTGATTTTTTGAACGAAGTTAATGATTTTTTGCCCACATTCTAGTGCATCTACATTTAACTAAGTAAAGTTAGTTGCATTATGACTGCTACGATACAGTGAAAATACGTGTTAGTTAAAAACTACTTACTATATATTTTTTTTTGAATTCTTGTTAATATTTAAGGATCGAAGTAAAACACGTCATTTTCTGCGAACACTTTATTAAAATTAAATGAATAGCAAATCAAATTAATATGGACTACAAATCAAATCAAGTTGACCTACAAATCAAATTACAAGGAACTAAAACACAAAAAAACTTCAGGTATTCAAAACATGATCTTAGTAAAATATAGCGGTCTTTACGCATCACAGTCACTCTTCGACCTCATCGTCCGTTTCTGTGGCATTAGGCTCACACAATCTGTCAATAACTCGCTCGAGGAATTACTGCTTTAAGAGATCTTTTGCATAAATTGAAGAGATCTTTTTTTTTCGTCTCAGATATACTCTCTCCACTGGTTTGTGCCCTGGTATTTCTGATTTCCTGAGGCAGCGAACTATTATGGTCGTAGTGGATGGTTGCACATCAGATCGCATGGCAATTAATGCCAGGGTGCCTCAGGGTTCGATTCTTTCTGCCACCCTCTTTTTGCTGCATATAAATGATTTGCTGAAGCCCGGTATTTTTGGGTATGCGGACGACAGCACGGTGACTGAGAGATATGTTTCTGAGGCCCAAACTACCAGTGGAAAGACCGAGTTCTTTAGGGAAGCTTTGGTTAAGTGAACGAACTTAACCTGGAAGACCGTTGACGAGTGGGGCGAAGCCCATTTGGTTAGGTTTAACGCCTCCAAAACATAGGCGTGTTTATACTCCGCCAAAAGGAGCCTTTTTAAATTTACTCCTGCTTTCCGAAATGTATCCTTAAGGATTACGGACCAAGCTCTCTCATCGTCTCAAGCTACTTGGGCTTAAATTTACCACTAAGCTAACTTCGGTGCGACTATTGAGGCCAAAGCGAAATCCGCTGCTAAAAAACTTGGGGTCTTACACTAGGTGAAGCAATACTTCACGCCGGGATAGCTCCTAACACTTTATCAAGCGCAGGTTTGATCGTGTATGGAGTACTGTTACCACTTTTGAGATGGGTCTGCCAAGTATCAGCTGGCCGCTTTGGATTCGTTAGAGCACCCAGCTCGCAGACTCATTGGCGATACTGAATTACTGAGTGTAAGGTGATTGAGCCTTGAGCACCATCGCAAGGTTGCTAATTTGTCTGTGTCTTACAGGATATATTTTGGAGAGTGTGCACAGAAATGACACGATTTGGTTCCGCTATCTCCGTTCCACCACCGGAGCGGTTTCATCCTTATGTTGTGAATATGCCATTCATTCGCACGAAGCGTTTCGCTTTTGCCTTCCTAATGCGGACTGCTGTGACTGTAATAACCAACCAATACTAGTGAATGGAGAACCAGTCGAGCAGGTGAATAAGATCACATACCTGGGTAGCATTATGGATCCTCAGGGAGGAGCAGAAGCGGATATTAAGGCGCGCATCAAAAAAACTCGTGCCGCATATGCGCAGCTGAAGCCCGTTTGGTCATCTTCAGTCATCACGCGCCGCACAAAAATAAGGGTGTTCAACTCTAACGTCAAGTCGGTCTTCTTGTATGGGTGCGAGACATGGCTAGTGAAATCGGATACCACTAGTAGGGTACAAGTGTTCGTCAACAAGTGCTTGCGGCGAATACGAATTGATCGACCAGACCCCAATAGCGAAGGAGATCCTGAGCAGGAAATGGTGGTGGATAGGTCATATTTTGCGTAGACCAGCGAACCACCTATCCAAGCAGGGTCTGGGGTGGAATGCACCCGGAAAAAGGCAGCCAGGACGACCTCGCACCACCTGGAGGCGCACGGTTGTCCATTGTCAACGAACAAGAGAAAATAGAAATAATTCCTCAATTTCCAATGTCTTTGTTGCTTAAATAATTCTGAAATAGATGCAACTTATTAGTTACTAAACCAGTTTGGGGTCAAGTTGGATTAGTAACGTTTAAGGGATGGTCACGTTAGAACGAGGACTTAACGAGGCGAACTGATTGTTATATTTGAGTAAATAAAAAAAACACCCACAAGCTTTAGTCATCACACCCATATAACAAAATTTTACTTGTATCGTTACAGATAATCCTGTTTCTTTTGGCTTGCCCCATATAAGTACTTCTAAACTGGAACCTATAAAATAGTATTTGATTTTATATAAAAAAGTTATTGATTAAAGCAAATTACAATTAAATAACAACCTGATACCAAAAACACTTACCCCGTTATCCAAATAATCTTTCTCTTTTACCAAATCCAAAATTACCTTGGTGCGTTTCAAACTTAATCTCGGTACACACAATTATTATGTAGCAAATAGTAAATACACTTATGTATCACTGTCGGCCCATGCGCAACGACTGGCAGGTCAACGCGGCGGAGGGAGTCGCAGCGGTCGGCATCGGCACGGTGGCCAGCGGCACTGGGCGAAAATTCACTAACTTGCGAGCAAAATTCATTCAAATCACGTCGGCGTACAGTACAGTCTCTATTGTAAAATTAATTAAATATGATTAGTTATTGTTTTGTACATTTTTAATGTAGGGTAAAACTCATTAAATCTGTTTAATTAATTATCCCTTTGGTTAAATGATGTATATCGCCTTACAACTATGAATAAAAAATAACTAAATAAAGTTAGTTAATTTTCGCTTTCACACTTTTGACATACCAGATATTCAAAAAATAACTAAGTAAATTAAGTGACTTTTTGAATGAGATGCTTCGTGGTTAAACAGTTTAGTAACATTTAGGGAAAAAATAACTAAAATGACTTAGGCACGCTCATAAAAAAGTTACAAGAAGTCCAAAAATGTATAACGGAATTAGGTATTTTTTGACTAAAATATTGAAACCGAAGTGGGTTTTTAGTTAGTTCTTTAACTTTTTAAAATTGAAACTATGAACGCTATTGCTACGGCAATAAGACTGAAATTTGAAGAAAAAAAATGCGATTTTGATGACATATATAAGTCAATTTTGGCCATTTTGTGATTTGGTGACTTTTCGCTCTACGGCGACGATATGGTATATGTGTATGATATATCCGTACTGCTATATAAATGAAGTCACAGTCATGTGATCCTGGTCACAGCAGCAATTTGGTTCCCCTTGTCTACGCATAATTTGTTTTGTCATAATTTTAAACCGCATACCCAGAGTTGTTATAATTGTATATGAGCAGAAATTGATCTCGCATAATTCTGTTTTGCCGAGTTCTGTTACGCAGAACTAAACTAAGCCGAATGGTCGATACGCATAATTTGGAAAGCCCGAATTATTACGATTTTTTTCCGTTTCTGTTGTGGTCGCAGTTCTAACCTAACCTAATCGAAATTGTTTTTCTGTTGTGTTCACAGTTCTAACCTAACCTAACCGAAACTGTTTTTCTGTTGTGGTCACAGTTCTAGCCTAACCTAACACACTTTCGGACATTCGGCCTCAATAATAGTATGCTAATATATTGTATATATCACTATGTATATATCACTTTATTGCACATAAACAAATGAAACAACAAAACAACAGTGAAGAATGTAAAAGATATGCACAAAGGCGAGCTTATCCCTAAATGGGATCTCTTCCAGCTAACCTATGAGAAAATGAGAAAGGAATAAATATGATATGGTGAAAGTCAAACTATGCACAAGTGAGAGAGTAGTAAAATAATAACATTAATTTATTAATTATTAATTAATTATTTAATTATTTTTATTTATTAATTATTTTCGGACAAAGTAGTATTCGGCTACTAAAGAATTAGGCTAAATAAAAATTGGCAACATTAACATTCGGCGTAAATAAATTATGCCAAACTTGGTATGCGCATTAAGATTCGGACAAAACAAATTATGCCAAATAAAGGGAACCCCACCAATTTCAGTCTATCACAATTGGTACCATGTTCAGAATTTAAGTATTATACTGATAAGCTCTGATCTGATATGATTTGAATATATATACAATTTTACACTTTAAGTCAATTGACTAAGGTTCAAATATGTGTATATATCCTTACTGATGTATAAATGACGATTTGTATCGATATATTTGGCCATACTGACTGCAACATACTATATTGCTGACTGTATGAGTATTTTATATAATTATGCGCATAATTGTGAACAGTCAACACGAACGAAACAATATTGTGTCACAGAATATTCATGTTGTTATTTATTTTCATTTATTATAATTTTACTCATTGTTTTATACAAATCAAAAGTTATTTTTATAAGTTATCGACCTAACTGGAAAATGGGACAAAAACACAAACCGACCTAATCCTACACTTAGCTCATTAAAGCAGGAGTCTTAGGTACTAGAGAAGAGAATATAATAAATACGTATAAATACTTTAATACATCTTAGATATAAATCCAAAAGTTCAAACCCCGGTCCGTACGAATGAGTTTTTCGGAATGTGCGAAATATCGTTTGATATTTACCCGTCGCTTTTCGGTGAAGGAAAACATCGTGAATAAACCGGACTAATTCCAATAAGGCCTAGTTCACCCTCTGGGCTGGAAGGTCTGATGGCAATCGCTTTCTTAAAACTAGTGCCTACGCCAAATCCTGGGATTAGTTGCCAAGCGGACCCCAGGCGTCCATGAGGCGTGGCAAATGCCGGGAAAACGTGAGGAAGATATAATAGAATACTGACACAGACGTACTTTGTATAATTAGCACAGACCAGGCCCCTATTTCACCACAGTGACAATTGTCACGATTCCCAACATATGTAAATTTCTGACGTTGCAGGTGTCCATTGATTACATTGACCGCTTTCCATCGGGTGGGGCGTGTGCCTGTTTGCCACCAACACGTTAGTTTCAATAAAATACCGTTATTTTTTAATATATCATCAATAGATAGGTAATAGTTAGATGAAAGGCTCTTGACAATTGTCACGAGAAATACGACAATTGTCACGAAATTCTGCCAGAGGATGTTATCACATGTTGGTGGCAAACACACGCCCCACCCGATGGAAAGCGGTCAATGTAACCAATGGACACCTGTAACGTCAGAAATTTACATATGTCGGGAATCGTGACAATTGTCACTGTGGTGAAATAGGGGCCTGATCTCTGCTAATTATACAAATGCCTTGGCCAGGATTAAAACCCGGGAAACACAATAACCAAGAAGATTCCCGTTGACATTTAATATACGTCACATGAAACTCAGAACGTGATTAAACATGTTAAGTTCCAAGCAAATTAAGCTTATTGCACACATAACTTATTCAAATACACGTCTCCGTGCAATCATCCACAGATGCCGCTTAATCTTAGATGACAAGAGCGGGGCGTTCTACAAACTTATTAACTAATTTAACTTTAATATTGTCTTTGGAATCAAAACTGTTGTGAGCCATGTTACTACTGCAAAGTTCTTCTTTCCAGTCGTCATCTTCATTGCTAAGGGTAGTGTATAGTGGCGGGGCAAATTTTTATCTTAGGCAAGACGGAGCCGATATGGCTTAGCCTTTTGTTCATGAGCCCAAGGAAAACCGTTGAACTGCAGTGAGTTATGGAAGCCGGCGGGAATCGGCTTGTATAAACGCACCGGTGGTGATTACCCACGCTTAAAGGTTGACTCACGTTAGAGCGGCCCGTCGCCGAGCCGAGGCCATCGTCGCTACATTTTGTATGGAATTAATCATGTGATCACCGAACCCTCCAAGCCACTCGGCCTGAGCTCGGGCCGGTCATGTGACGGCCGTTACAGCTTTGTAACAAGGCTCAGCTTGGCCCGGTGATGGGGAGGCGTGATATCGAAGCGATATCGACGGGCGTATGACGACGCTTATGTAGATATACGTCGAGTCACTTGGGTTCCGGCCGCCCCGGTGAGTCAACGGAAGGCTCAGACTCGGGAGGGCGACGTATAGGAGACGCGACGGTGTTACATGAGTCATCCTTGATTCTAAGTTCTTTCAGCCATTTCTTCTAAATTACAAACGGATAAACTCACGTGTAATTGCACTAGACGTCATATTTCGGGTTAGCTCTGGTACCCATTTTCAAGCCGAGTCTGGACACCGTTCAGGGTGAGAGTAAGACCAGAGCTTACCCGAAACATGTTGCCTAAACTCCAACTCAAACGTTATTCAGTAAGAAGGCCACAAGGGCACTTTTACACGTCGAGTATACAAAAGTAAAAGGGAAAAATAAAAGCTGCACCGGTTCTAACCCTGACTTAAGAAGCATTTTGACTTTTATGACCGGTAAGAAACTCGGCTGAACCTTACTTTTTTCAAGACAGTATCACAAAAAAATCTTAGATAAATATACATAAAAATCCGTTATTCTATAAGACATTATTCGGTTTAAAGATCTTTAGTTTAAGAATAACAGGAATGCACTTATGTGAAAAAAGACAAAAATAAAATAATTTTGACGACTAGAATCCATTCTACAACCAACAAACCACCATCCGAAACT
Organism: Grapholita molesta; assembly: GCA_022674325.2. Classification (NCBI taxonomy): domain Eukaryota; kingdom Metazoa; phylum Arthropoda; class Insecta; order Lepidoptera; family Tortricidae; genus Grapholita; species Grapholita molesta. The sequence continues at coordinate 1,057,603 of CP053122.2, read as the reverse complement.
CAAAAGCAGACTCATGACAACACAACACAACCACCATTTAATTGAATTAACTAGTTAGTAGAACTGCTCACTCCCAGTTGGAGAAGCTTAAGTAAAATCTTTTGTACCTCGAAATGCTACAGTCAAACAAGCGAGCAACCATGACCGAAGTTTGCCGAAGTTTCCCGAAGTTTCCCGAAGTAATCTGAAACTCAAGAACGCCTGCTACAACGAAACAGACCTGCATGCATAAATAATACAAGTTTTATTAAAATGAATTCCCACAAGACTATGACTTTGTCGTCTCAAGTCTGTCCTGCAGGCGTAGCGCAAAAGGGGCGCGAGAGTGTCTCGCGCCGAGATTCATTACTCCTTTTCTAACTATACTATTTAAAGACGGGTAGTCTATCTCGGCTCGAGATACTATTGGGCCCCTCTTGTGCTAGGCTTACCGGCCCCGTACCGCGAACATCGAAGTTCACGTTTTACAAGCATCTTTCCCTTTTACTCCAATTAATACGTCATGAATGTTACAGAGACAATCGTAAAACGAATATCGTCTTGCGCCGCCTGATGGTAAGCACTTACCGTAGGCTATGGATACCTGCAGCTCCAGTTGATCCACACGCGCGTTGCTAACCCTATACTGACTGCGTTGACTAATAAATAACACAAATTCTCTTCACAGAACAGCACAAGAAATTCAAAGATATTTCACTACCTATCTGTTGACAAATATAGAGACGAGTATTGATCAAGGCAGAGTCAGCAGTTACCGGCGATACCATTACACCTGGCTTTTGTTCCCGAGGGATTAATGAATCACAACTGCCTTAGAGAGATCCAGCGAGAGGGTACTTCAGCAGAAGTTGCTAGAAACCGTAATTCATAGAAATAATACATTTCAGTATTCATCCGAAAACTTTTTTAATACAACGACGGTGGCAAACAAGCATACGGCCCGTCTGATGCTAAGCAGTTACCGTATTCTATGGGCGCTTGCAACTCCAGAAGATTTCCATGCCTACTACCATACATTGAAAGATATGGTTTTCGGAGTTAGAAGAAAAAAGTGTGTGTCCAATACTTTTGGCCAAGGCTGTAGCATCATCTCAAAACTCAAAGTCGCTCAACGAACTATGGAGAGAGCTATGCTCGAAATTTCTCTACGCGATCGACTCATAAATGGGGAGAACCGTAGGCGAACTAAAGTCACCAACATAGTCCACCGGGTTAGCAAGCTGAACTGGCAATGGGCAGGCCACATTGCACGCAAAGAAGATGGCACATGGGTGCTCGAGTGGAGACCACGGACTAGCAAGCACAGCGTAAGACGTCCACAAGATGGATTGATGACCTAATTAAGGTTGCCGGAAGACGCTGGATGCAGGTCGCTTTCAAACGGTACATGTGGAGGTCCAAGGGTGAGGCCTATGTTCAGCAGTAAACGTCTTATGGCTGAGATGATGAATCTGACCCTTGATCCAACCACAACCACGTAGCGAGAGTCTCTCATGATGTCGATCGAGACTCTTTTCTATGAGATCGTCCACGGTATCGGTACAATGATCGCCGAACCCACTTCCCACATAATAAATATAAATAAATAAATAAATATTTCGGGACAATCTTACACAAATCGACCTAGTCCTACGGTAAGCTCAGTAAGGCTTGTGTTGTAGGTACTAGACGACGATATATACAATACATAGATACATATAAATACTTAAATACATAGAAAACACCCATGGCTCAGGAACAAAATAAATATCTGTGCTCATCTCACAAATAAATGCCCTGACTGGGAATCGAACCCAGGACCTTCGGCTTCATAGGCAGGGTCACTACCCACTAGGCCAGACCGGTCGTCAAACATCGCGGTTACCTCGTGAGCTAAGTCTGAGTACTTAATACAGCGGTCGGGTCAGTCAGCGTGGCTGAAATGATGGTGATGATGAAGGCTGCAACATGACTCCCAAAAGTTTGGATAATAAAACTGAACTCTCTCATTGCTTCTCCCGGCGTGGACTATGACTGGTCATTTTTCCCGACTTCGGCTGTGTCCCGGGATCGTTTTATTTTCATTTAACAGGTGCAGAGTTTCAGTAAGATTTTGCTGAAATCCAAAATGTCGTTAGTCTAATTTTGTCTTATGAAAGTGATGAATATTTTGCATACAAAAGAAGGAAGAGTGATTCAACGGAACTATGATTAGAGTTCAATAGAACATGCACTGCAATCTTGATATTATGTCCCTTAAAACATACATACATTTCAGCCGTATGCAGTCCACTGCTGGACATAGGCCTCCCATAAATATGACTTGCATCATCATGGAAGTAGTTGCCATAGTCGCCACGCTTGGCAGGCGGGTTGGCGACCGCAGTAGCTATAAATTGCGTTTCGACGGACTCTGCCCGTCTGTAGGATTTTTCCCTTTGTCGGCTGTTACGACAACCGCGGGAGGAGATGGGCTGGTGCTATTCTAGTCAGCCGGCATCACACGGCAAATAGACCTCAAAGTATGTTACAGGTTTGGCTAGACGAGAGGTGAGAGGTAGTTAAAGTTATAATTAGTTATCATTTATTTAACTGCCATCTGCATTAATATTATAAAGGCGAAAGTTTGTGAGTTGTATGTTTGTTACTTCTTCACTTCACATCTAAACGGTTGGAGCGATTTTAATAAAATTTGGTATGGAGCTAGCTGACTCCCTGGATTAACACTGCTTCGTTCTTTCTCTAATAAACCGCGGGTAAGACCACGGGGCACATCTAGTTCTATATAAATTTGTGACGCAGCATTATAGCGATTGGTCAATAAATAAAATATTGGACAAATGTTCTAGATGATTCTATGACATTATTCTACTGCGCCTATTAAAATCAATAATCAATTTATTGTAAATTTTGCAATTTGGTTCCGCAAATTTATTTTTAGTTTTTCTAAAAATAAAACTTTAACTTCTTGTAGCATCTTTTTTATTATCGTATTGCAAATTATTTTTTATTATGCAGAAACGTCTGCTAGCGAATATCTTCGATATATAAATCGAAAGAAAAATAGAAAAATTTGACTCGCGGCGGGACTCGAACCCACAACCACTGGATCACTAGCCCAGTGCATTACCAATTGTGCTACACGAGTACCGCTTAGACTTGACAAATTTTTCTATTTATCCCTCGTCGTATACGTCATCATGGGTGACGTGTAAACACATCTACCGCCAGCGTATTAAACACTTAACGGCATCGAAGTCTCAATTTTCATTGAGAATTCATCGATAACAATGTGCTACCCCTTTCTAAATTATTTTTTATTATGCAGAAACGTCTGCTAGCGAATATCTTCGATATTTAAATCGAAAGAAAAATAGAAAAATTTTACTCGCAGCGGGACTCGAACCCACAACCACTGGATCAATGAATAGCCATGGTTAACTTGTTTTAAAATACATTGCGGCTTATGATGACTTAGATTCACTCCTCAATTAACAGACCAACAATGGAATGTATTAATCAGTGCACCCCCTTCACCCCCCCTCATCATTAATATTCATTACCCGCTTCCGCCCGACTTCATACTGTTTTAATAATCATTATCCATTTGAATAACATTATTGACTTAGAAGTTCACACATAACAATACACCCGTTGGTATGCAATATCAACTCTATTCCGGAGACGTAAGAATGTAACGATTCGCAATTATAAATATGTTTGGTAACTAATTTATAAGCCGCATATGCGGTTAGTGTAAACGAATATGAGTTTTAAGCTAATAGCAGTAAGGTTTTAGTGAACGGCAGTTTAGGTGACACAATATGAACACATTGATATAAGCGTGATGCTTATAGGAATCAGTTTGTAACTATGACAGAGAAATTCGCTTTCGTCTGTGGATTATATTTGCATTAATCATTTCCTTGTTTTCATATAAACAAGGACTTGTTGTCAAACATAAGAACTTTATTATTAAAATTGATGACATATATATATGACAATTATACATACATATACATAGATACTTGAAAAAGGGACTAATACCTCCGGCATCAAAGGATTCGACATCCAGTCTTTGATGCCACCGTAATCACCCTGTATAACATATTTTAGGGTAGGCAATGCGCATGTAATCTCTGGAGCTGCAGACGTCCATAGGCTACGGTAACTGATTACCATCAGACGGGCCGTATGCTTGTTTGCCTTCGTTGGGTGATAGTTCCATAGACGTTGCGCTTGTCAGGCGGGTTGGCGACCTCAGTCTGTACATTGGATTTCAATGGACGCTCTTGGCCATCGGTCGGATTTCCCCCGTTGTCCCTCTTACTTTTTTTTTATTATTTAGAAAACAAATAGCTATTTATAAAATAATTTTTCACATTTTACTACAAATAGACCTAAAGTTTCCTATTACAAGAGAATTAAAGAAATGAAATGCAAATTACCTTGTTTAGTTATATACACGCAAATTAATAATTAATTAGTTTACATGAAACAATATTTGCCGAATTTTGTTCTTAAAAACCAACAAATTATAAGCAAAAATATCTATATCATAAAGCGTATTATTTATACATGTTACAAGTGCGCTTAAAAAGATGACTAAGTAGGTAAGTAATGTTTAATTATTTAGTAATTTAACACTTAATTTTCACTGTCTTTTACTATGAAATGCTGTGTTTACCTAATTAGTTATGCATCACTGAATGTTAACTTCTGATGATCTTATGATTGTATTCGATGTAATAACCATACACCGGTTTCGCGGGGGCAAAAATGTACCAATGCTAGTGATTCATTAAAAATCGACTTAGTTTATCGACATCAAACAATGAAAAAAACTTCAAACAGTGTTACAGGAAAACGTCGGTATTTCAACTGTAAAAACATTAAATGATTTGGTATCCAGAAAAGAAATAGAACTGAGTCATATAACAGAAATTAATCAAAAAAAACTATAAATTGTTTGAACTTGCTCCCATTATACTACAGTTGACCTAGAAAGGTCATTTAGTTGCTAAAATGGATATTGTTACCCAGGCGATGAAGATTAAAGTCTGAAAATGTGGAAAAAAAATTGATTGTATATTTTGAAAATTATATTAAATATTAAAGAAAGTTAATTCCTCAATAAGTTTATTTTTGTGTATGTAGTTTTCTTCTTCATTCAAATTCTTGAAATCACACAACGGTTGTACGTCATTTTTATCGATATCAACTAATAAAATTAGTTTAATGTGTCCTCGCACTATTAAACGTCAGTACAGATTTGCCCCGGCGAAACCGGTGTTTGGTAATAACTGTTGGTTGACCTTAAGATATAAAATAAAATAAAAATAAAATGATGATGACACTTAAACTAACTAAAGCTTAACTTGATCCTTTTCTGAAGAAATCCGAGTACGGGAGCCATGATATTAGAGACGTAAAAATAACATTACCCGAATATCTTCTGATTTATGACCGCCCGTAACCGGACATGATTCATGACGGACCATCATATGACCCCTGTTCTCTAAGGTATACCGATGTATTATCACGAGATTCCCGGCGTGTCTATTAGGCTTCATGATATTATGCTGCCTCAATTGTTTTTATGACAATGGATTCATTTTGTATAATATAAAACTGGTAAATTACTACAAATATTCGTCTATATTCCCGGAAAGATATAATTTGGGTCGCTTCAAAGCAAGAGTGAATAGGCTGTTACTGAACCAGCGTGCTACACCCTCGACCTCGTCGACACTTACCATCTGGTGAGACTGAGGTCAAACGCTGGTCAGTCTTGTATAAAGAAAATATATATATAATTCTACCATGTATGTCACATCGGGTGTGGCCTGTAATAATAAGAGCAATAACTTTAGGCATTGTTTCTACACCATAACTAATTTCTGCATCATTTGTTCTGTTTTGAAAGTAACTTAAGCCAGGGATAGACTAGGGAACGAATGTTCTGCAACCCGTATCGCCAGCGACGTCGGGTGACATAGATCGACGTAGCCGGACATCGCCCGACAAGCCATGACTATGCCTGCAAGTGTCTGGCGAAGTCGCCGGACTTGTCGGTCGAGTTCGTTTGATATCTCGCCGACAATTGTCGCCGGACATTAAATTTGTCCCCTAGTCTATGCCTGGCTTTATAGTTTACTAAATATTAATAAAACAAGACTTTTGGAGCAAGCAATATATTGTGAAACTATGAAGTTTGTAGGCTGACAGCATATGTTAACGAGACTATTGGATGCTGTTCATTGAAAATACTAATATTTTGATCGAAAAAAAAAAGTTATAAATTACACAATCTTTTAATGCCGTAAAACAAATGCTGCTACGTTCGTGGTGTAGAAGTGATCCATAAAGTTATTGCTTGTATTACAGGCCACACCCGGTTATAAACTACTAGATTTTCCTCGCAACTTCGTCGGCCATCTGTTTTTTTTATGACATAGGCGGCAAACGAGGGGGGTTGGAGCTTTGGGAACCTTACTCACTATCAGGAACACAACACTACATACCTGAAAGGTAGCAGTGTTATTATTGCTGGTAGGAGGTACTTCCCCAGTCGGGCTTCTCCAGACTCAAGCGTGATGGTACTTCGCCGTGCTCTACCTCTCATTGTTTGTCATTTCACCTGATATTTGTAATATATGTAAAGGCTTTAATAGCCTTTTATAATTAAGGATATGTATTTTATTATTATTTTTGCTTTTGGGCTATTTTTAGCGCCGCATCGACCAGGTATGATCTATTGTGGCAGCCCTTTTTTATAGTTCATTACTGATTCCCGTTGAGTCCAGAAAGCTCCAGATTCTTTGGGCTGTAATGTTGTGTACCTCATAAGGTTTCAGTACCTGCCTGCCTAGGTGGTGGTGGGCTAGGTTCTTTTATGCATTAGTGGCCCGCAGGAGCAGAGGATGTGCATTGCAGTTTCCTCTGATTCCTGGCAGAACCTGCATGTTGCATCTTGTTTCTTACCCATTAGAAACATATTTATGTTTGTTCAACTTGCAGTGCCCGGTTAGAATTCTCGTAACTGCACAGGCTTTGTGTCTTTTGAGCCCAAGCAGCTCTTTAGTGACATTGTTGTTGAACCCTTGAATTAGAGCTTTCGAGTGAGCGTTGCCTTTGACGGACTTCCACTCTGCGATTGCTCTAGTTCTTTCTAGATTGTTCAGCAGCGAGTAGACCTCCCGTTTGGTGATCCCGCAAAACGGTTCTGGGCCGACCATGGGTGTGTCCGCGCCCTTCCTGGCGAGTTCATCTGCTGCTTCGTTTCCAGTAATGTTGGAGTGTCCTGGTACCCATCTAAGTGTAACTTTGTTGGAGTTAGCCAGAGCGTTTAGGTTATACTTGCAGTTCTGGACAAGTCTAGAGTTGACCTCGAGGGACTCTAGTGCTAGCAGTGCAGCTTGACTGTCCGAATTGATGTAGATATGTTGGTTTCTTAGTTTTCTGTCCAGATTGATTTCCGCGCATATGTTGATAGCGAGGACTTCTGCCTGGAAGATCCTGACGCAAGCTCTGAGCTTAGGTCTCTCTCCAAAGATACCACAACCTACTTTTTTACCTTGCTTGGATCCATCCGTATACCAAGTGTGGCTCCCTTTTTCGACAGACATTTGGTTTTAGTCCATTTGTGTCTTGGGGGTATTTCCACAGTATACAGTCTGGTGAAGTGACATTCGGTGTGCATGTCATCAGATGGCATGCTGAGGGTTTTGTTCTCAAAAACCCAGGCTATCATTTTGGTTAACGCTTAAGAGCGCCATTTAGGCCTATTTAGCGTGCATATTCTGTAGACGCACTGCTTTGCCTCCTTATGGACTTGCAGGTGGAGTGGTATGATATTAAGCAGTGCGTCTAGGGCTGCCCCGGGTGTCGAGGAGAAGGCCCCTGTTGCTGTTATACAAGCCATTCGTTGCAGGCTGTTCAGGGTATCGATTGTTGTCTTTTGGTTGGCTTTGCTACACCAGACCGCGGGGGCGTAAGTGATGATGGGGCGCACCACCGCTGTGTAGAGCCACATAGCTATTTTGGGTCTTAATCCCCATCTAGCTCCTACCATTCGGCAACATGACCATAAGGCCATTTTTGCTTTTTGTATAATGTTTTTTAAGTGAGGGTTCCAAGTTAGCTTTTGGTCGAATATAACCCCTAGATACTTGACCTCGCTCGAAAAAGGTAAAACATGTCCATTGAGTTGCAGATTTCCGAGTCTTTCGAGATTTCTTTTTTTGGTGAACGGCACTAATACCGTTTTGCTCGGGTTAATAGACAAGTCATTTTCTTTGCACCATTTCAGTATACTCGTAGTGTTTAGAGCTCCTTGCATCAAGTTTGAGATTGTGTGTAGGCAGGGGCCTTTGATTATAACTACAAGGTCGTCGGCATAACCCTGTGTGTTGTAATCTTTGTCCCACATGATTGCGAGAAGTTGATCCACTGCGAGGGTCCATAATAGTGGGGATAGAACGCCTCCCTGTGGGCACCCTTTCGTGGTGTAGAATTCATGCTCAATTGCATTGAGGGTCAGAGTTGCTCTTCTGTTAGACAGCATGCTCTGGACCCATCTAGTCGTGGTTTCATCGACACCCTTTGATTTCATTCCATTAAGGATGGTTTCTGTGGGTGTATTATCGAAAGCACCTTCGACATCAAGGAATGCACACAGAGCTGTTTGCTTATCCTCTAGGGTTTTTTGCACCTTGTCGACCAGGTCAAGTAGGGCAGTTTCTGTAGATTTTCCCTTTTGGTATGCATGTTTAAGTATATGTAATATATAACCCACTATAATTATACGACCGGAATAAAAATTATCCTATGTCCTTTATCGTATCAAACTCTCCATACCAAATTTAATCCTAATTGGTTGAGCGGTTTGCGTGAAGAGGTAACACATAGACAGACAGACTATAATAGTATGATAGTAAGTTTATTTATTATATAGTATGGATAAAACATTACGAGAACTAATAAAACAAAAAAACCGAAGGGTGTCAAAATTTACTGTGTGTCTTTCATAACGGCATTGATTTTAAGTAACGATAGTAAGTGCTGTTAACAGTTTTATCAAAATAATATAACTATTACCTTTTATAATTAAGGGTAATTAATAAAAAACGTGTGATGCCGGCTGACTAAAATAGCACCCCCCATCTCCTCCCGCGGTTGTCGTAAGAGGCGACAAAGGGAAAAATCCTACGCACGGGCAGCAGCGTCCGTCGAAACCCAATCTACAGCTACTGCAGTCGCCAACCCGCCCGCCAAGCGTGGCGACCATGGCAACTACCCCCAAGATGATACAAGTCATATTTGTGGGAGGCCTATGTCCAGCAGTGGAAAGTATACGGCTGAAATGTAATAAAAAAAAAAACTCGAGCAGCAATTATTAAATATGAACGGGACTTAACCGCGTAGGTATATTAACTTTAAAATTTACCTCCGACGTTTCGAAGACGAATTAATCCGAGACCACGAGGACAACGTCGTCAGCGAAACGTCGGAGGAAAATTTAAAGGTAATATACGCGGTTAAATTCCGTTCATGTTTAATAATGTGTACAAACCGTGAAAGTTTAAATCAGTATCGAGCAGCAATGTAATGCAAACATTTGAAATCAGATGTCAATTGTTAAGTTTAATTTATTAAATTACTACTGATACATTGCGTGCCCAATTAATTTGTATGTTTTTTTTTTTAACTAAATATGCTAATTTCAGTTCATTAGGACTTATAGTTTCAGCCCTTAAAATTAGTGTCTTTATGAAAGACACACACTGTATAAGTAAATATCATTATATTTCATACTGAGTCAGGGTTATCACCGAGTGTATATACGCACGCCTTAGGGCGACTCAAGCTACGATTACCAAATCAAATATTTTACCAAATACGTCCCTCAGTCTGGACAAACCTGGTCCTCGTTAATGGCTAGCCGACGCGTGAGTCGGCATATTAATGTTACATTATAATTAAAGCCTTCTGAATGCTGAGCCATTCTGATTGCTTACCGATTTTGTGAAAGTGAAAATATTCAGATCTACAACGAAGTGACTTATTGCAAATTGTCTATGCAATCACCAGTCACCGCAACAACCAACCACGATAAAATGCTTTACCTACTGCATAATATCTCTCGGGGCGTGTCACAGAAGACCTACTACGTCGCTCGTTCGTGTATTTCCCTCTTTATTTCTCGTGTACGCAATAGCGATAGAGACAACCACTTGTAATATTTAGGTTTAAGCAACGTCTTTATATACCCTTCTTCTAATTCATCAGCGTGTGTTCGCCCACCGTTGGGCATACGCCTCTCCAATATCTTTCAATTTTGAGTGGTTGCTAATTTCCCTTATGCAGACTGGTCTCGCAGTCTCCTGAATATCAACGAAAGGATGGTCTGCCTACACTTTTTTTCTTATAACGACGATGGCTAACAAGCATACGGCCCGCTTGATAATAAGCAGTTACCGTAACCTATAGACGCCTGCAACTCCAGAGGATTCACATGTGCATGGCCTACCCTAAAAGTTGTTGCAGCTCTGGGATCCTTACTCACCATCAGGAACACAACGCTACTAACCTGAAAGGTAGCAGTGCTATTATGGCTGTGGTCTTCTGTAAGGAGAAGGTACTTCCCCAGTTGGATTTCTCAAGCGTGATGGTACTTTGCTGTGCCCTACCTCTCATTGTTGGACGTAGTTTAAGGACATACCCCGGTCCAACTTCTTCTGCCTAGCCGAGGTCTCCATTATAAAACGCAAACGGCCCTAAATATCTGCTAATCCTAAGGTTACACTTATGCTAGTCCTTAAGAGCTGAACACTCGTTGTTACATGAAGTCAATGGTAAGGGATAAAGTTGGCCGTGACCCGAGTACATGAATAGATAGCTTACGTTTGTGAAGTTGCACAGTAACTTTCTGCATAAATTAATACCCTATGCAAATGTTGGGTTAATTTTCAGAAATAATTATTACTATATTCGATTTTTTATTTGACTTCTTTAAAATAATGCCCAAAACCGCTAAAGAGTATTCGAGTAATTTGATAGATAATATTTCGGGACAATCTTACGGAAATCAAACTTAGTCCTAAGGTAACCTCAGTAAGGCTTGTGTTGTCCTACTAGACGATAATATATATAATGTACAAATAAATACATATACTTATATGTATTTATTTATTATATACTTAGAAAACACCCATGACTCAGGAACAAATATCTGTGCAGATCACACAAATAAATACCCTGACTAGGATTCGAACCCAAGACCATCAGCTTCATAGGCAGGGTCACTACCCACTAAATATAATCGATAATATCACATCAGAAAATATGTAAATACTACACTTAGATAAAGAAGACATATAAAATGAGAGGTAGGGCACAGCGATGACCATCACGCTTGAATCTGGAGCAGCCCAACTGGGGAAGTACCTCCTCCTTACAGAAGACCACAGCCATAATAGCACTGCTACCTTCCAGGTCTGTAGTGTTGTGTTCCTGATGGTGAGTAAGGTTCCCAGAGCTCCAACCCCCCTTAAAGGCCGGCAACGCGCTTGTGACTCCCCTGGTGTTGCGGGTGCCCATGGGCGACGGTAATTGCTTACCACCAGGCAATCCGTCTGCTCGTTTGCCGCCTATGTCATAAAAAAAAAAAAAGTAATGGGTGATCAACTCTTCTGGCCAAGGTATTTGCAAGGCATCCAATAATAAAATCATTAGAATTGTATTTATTATTTATTAACATCTCATCTACCATTTTGCATGTGATCCATACACGTCAAAGAATCTGTCCCAAAAAGCCATCTTACTATAAAATGGATGCTGGATCATTTGGAGCCGGTCGTTCAGGAGTGCGTATGACAGATCTTCGGTGGCTGGCATCCATGTGAATGGAAACAGCATCGATGCTGGCGTTGGGTTGCTGTGAAAACATTACCAAGGATCCATACAAAATGTTACTTATGAGCAAACACCGGATTGATGGGGGCAAATCTGAACTGACGTTTAATAGTGCGAGGACAAATTAAATTAATTTTATTTCTTGATATCGATAAAAATGACGTACAAGCGTTGTGTAATTTTTAGAATATGATATAAGAAAAAAATTTCATGCAAAAGTAAGTCGTATCTCTATCTTCTATATCTGAATGGTCAGTTTTCCATGAAAATGAACGATCTTTTTTCTTGCGAGACATTTTTACGGACTTCAAAAACAAAAAGGTAGGCGTAATTCATTGGAATGACAAATAATAATTTTGTACCTGCTGAATTAATTATTCAATGTAATTTCAATACAAGTCATACGTGACACGACACCGTTAATGTCAGACATCGGTTGTTTATACTTGTGATAAGTATAAATGAAAGAGGTTTAAACACAATTAAATGTATTCAAACTTAGCCATTAGCCATTTTGATAATGGTGGATATAATTGTTTTTTACGATGTCGATAAATTTAGTCGATTTTTAATTAATGACTAGCAGTGGTGCACTTTTGCCCCCGTCAATCCAGTATTTTCTTATGAGCACGGTTCGGACAAACCGTCATTTCGAAGACATTACCCTATTCCGGACAACGGAAACTTCCTTGTGATGTTATGTTATATTTCATACTGTTTTCACTTCTCATGCGCTAAAAGTGTGTCATATTATGCTTGCAAAGTTGGACCATAATAGTGCATTTAGCTTCTAGGGAAAATATGTATGCATATTTATGATAAACAATACGATATAAATTGACCAACCAGAACACTTCACCTTATTAAATCCACCAATCACGACACATATCGATGTTAATCGCAACGCTAGATTCTTTTTTGGTGTGAATACTGTTGAATGCATTAGGTTCCAATGAGGAAACGCAATCAAATTCTCAAAGCATTAGGTTCTTTTTAGTTCCTACTTCACAATCATTAAAAAAAGTTTAAATCGTTGGTTAACTCTTTGAAGCCCCAATTATACGTTGTCTATGGCATTTATTCACGGCGTAGATATATCCTATCTGTATCAAAGTAGTGAATAAAATACAAAGACTGTCAAATTAAACATTTTTGACTCGGAATTCATTGCGGGCGAATAAAATTGCGATTGTTGATTGTTAAAATGTATTTTTTTTTTCGCGCAATCGTAGAGAAAAGCAGAGTGCATAACTCGGGTCTAAACGCCATAATACCCTCGAACAATTTTATTAGATGGTTATCTCGTGGTGTTTTGTCCTACTTTAGCCCCTTGTCAAACAATCGATTATTATTCGTTAACACGTCTTTTTATTATCGCACCGTCGATTAATTGCACAAATAAAGATGAAAAAATCATTATTTTTAAATCACTACAGTGAATTTTTGTATATAACCTTCATAGTTGGAAATCTACTTTGGGTTTCTCTAGAAACTTCCTACCTCGCACATCAAAACTGTGCAATGATTTGCTGTCAGCGGTATTTTCGGACCGATACGATCTTCAAGAAAAGAGTGTTTTCCTATATTTAAGGCCGGCAACGCGCTTGTGACTTGCCTGTGTTGATAGTGCCCATGGACGACAGTAATTTCGTTTGCCACCTTTATCATAAGGTGGCAAAAGAAATTACCGCCGGTCTAAGGTACAATACGAGTAAGAGCGAACTTTTAGTTTTTAAAGCAGGTAACAAGGCTTTTAACTTCCACCAGTCAGCTTGTGTGGGGTAGCTCTTAAAAGGGTGACTCGTTTTAAGTATCTTGGACACTGGGTGACCGATAATCTCCAGGACGATGTAGACATAGAGAGGGAGCGCAGGGCATTGGCGGTGCGTTGTACTATGCATGTCTCGCAGTTTTGCGCGGTGTAATGGGAATGTCAAAATAACGTTATTTAAAGCGTTTTGCCAAACCTTTTACACGTGCAGCCTGTGGACAAATTATACCAAAAAGGCTTTCAATGCCCTGCGCGTCCAGTACAACAAGGGTTCAGGATGCTGTTGGGACTGCCCCGTTTTTGCAGCGCGTCAGGTATGTTCGCGGAGGCGCGCACTGACTGTTTCGGTGCGATAATAGAACTGCCTCCCTGATGCGTCGCGTGCATGACAGTTCTAGCAGCCTCGTGCGCCTAGTGTTGGAGTCACCTGCTTGTGCCTTCTGGAAACACTGGGACGCTGTACATATGGCACCCAGAGGCTTAGAATATAATTTATTATAATTTTGTTTTGATTTGTATTTTTAGTTTTAATTTTGTATAGTTGTAGTTAACATAGGCTTAAGAGAATGTATACTAGCATTATGGACATAGTCTGAAATAAATCTATTAAATTAAATATTAAATTGAATTGAATAAAAAAAAAACTTATCATTCCAGCATCATTTATTATTTGTTGCTGAATGTATTATAATATTTGTAATAAGGAAATCTCCGTTGAGTTCGTAAGCCCTGGCAATCCTCAATACCCCTGACGATACATCTGACGACAGGCCTGCCCTAGTGAGTAGTGACCGTGCCTGAGAAGCCGACGGCCCTTGGGTTCAAGTCCTAGCAAAAGCATTGAATTTTATTACTGTGATGACCTTATATTTATTCCTGAATCATGGGTGTTTTCAATGTTTTTAAGTATTTGTATATTATGTACATCGTTGGCTGAGTACCCACAGCACAAACCTTTTAGTAGGGCTCAGTCAATTTGTGTAAGAATATCCTGGTCTAATTTATTTTATGTATACCTGGTTTTGGCGAAATCCGTCCACATCCTTGTCAAGACGTCGACAATAACTTTATCCGCATAAGTATCCGTCTGATTGCCATGGGCTTGTTTGAAGAGATATCCAATTTCATCACCATGCATTGCTCCAGTTCCCATATACAGCCAATGTCTTAGCTTCATATAGTTCCTATGCCCGGCGTAATCAAATGTATATAAAAAAACAGACGCGCCCGCTTCTATATAGTATCTACTGTCCCTTAAAATAGGATATACAAAAGAGAAATCAGATTCGAAGTCGAATATTTTATCTAGAGTATCAGGGCCGATTTTTTTATCAACCAAATAGAAAAATTTTACAAGTCTCTCAGCTTCATCTAGATCGTCGTCGTCGAAATTGAAATATTTCTTCAGTTTATTTCTAATTGTGAAATTGGCTGCATTTAAATATTCATCAGGTGAGCTTGCGTAGTTACGCATGGTATGATGACCTTCTTTGCTGTTGAATCCGATTATCATTGGCATCGCCAAAGCCGCTTTATCTAACAAATCACTAGGCTTGTCTTTTATCATAGCCTGTACTTTTGGGAATTCTTTTTCAATGACTGGTTTAAAAGATTCAATGAGACCTGATTCTACAGAGGCTTTAATGATAACGCTTGGATCAGCGTAGTATAAGTGATTTAATGCTACATCAATATCATTTGTTTTTATTCCCATATATTTAACTAGTTTCAACGGCGCTTCTATATCAGGTTCCGTTATGGCCCAATCGCAAAGAACACTACCACTTTGTAGAATAGCCTTCTGGAATAGGCGTTTTGAATAATTTGAAATTATATGGAACTCTATAGAGGCCGCTCCTGCACCTTCACCGAATACGGTGATATTGTCTTCGTCACCACCAAAAGCTGAAATATTATCTTTCACCCATTCCAAAGCTTTTAGCTGGTCTCGTAGCCCAGCATTGCCTGGTATATCAGCTCTTTGTATGGACATGAATCCGTATGGGCCAAGTCTATAGTTGAAGGTAACAAGAATAACGCCTTTGCTCACGAGGAAATCTGGTCCGTACGTGTCCCTGTTGGAGCTCCAGCTCTTGAAATCTCCGCCGTGGAAGAAAATCATGACAGGCAGTAAGGTCTGGGGCGTCGCTACTGGGACGTAAACGTTGATTCGTAAACAATCCAGGGTACCGACTATTTTCAAGTTTACGTCGTCTTGTTGTGGACATACTGCTTTGTCGTTTTTAGCAGAATAGGCGCCTTGGAATAGTGAGACGTCTAGTGAATCCTGTAAAAGTTAAAAAAACTAAACTATTAAGGTACACAAACACACTTTGATCTAGCCTTAATGCAATACTTATTTAAACTTTCTCGTGACGTGAAAGTTTAGTAGGACTAAATATAAAATTGTTTTTGTATTGATGTTTTGACTACTACTGTTATATTATTTTATAATCATAAATGAAATATTTTTGCGATGACTCCCGATAAAAGACTACTTACACCAAATCAATAGCTTTCAAATACAAACAACAAAGGCAAATCTAAATAATTTAATTTTTAACAACTATATTACCACTACGCTACGCTACGGAGTTTCGCTACGAGATCGACTCAGAAATGAGGAGATCCGTAGGCGAACTAAAGTCACCGACATAGCCCATCGGGTTAGCATGCTGAAGTGGCAATGGGCAGGCCACATTGCACGCAGAGAAGATGGCAAATGGGGTCGAAAAGTGCTCGAGTGGAGACCAAGGACTAGCAAGCGCAGCGTAGGACGTCCACCCACAAGATGGACAAGACGCTGGATGCAGGTTGCTTCCAACCGGTACATGTGGAGATCTAAGGGGGAGGCCTATGTTCAGCAGTGGACGTCTTATGGCTGAGATGATGATGATGATGATGATATTACCACCGAAAGTACCTAATTAGCGAATTAGATGAATATCCTGAAGACGCACTAAATTGCTTTTCAGACAACAAGGCTCGACGTAACGACGTCTTTTGATTTTCTTCTTCTTCTTTCTCCACTTTCTCCGTTTTACGTTTCACACATGAATAATATATTTAGCTTCCTGTCACACAGACTATATTATTATATTATATTCGATATTTAAATCGAAAGAAAAATGTAAAAAATTGAGTCGGAGCGGGACTCGAACTCACAACCACTGGATCACTAGCCCAGTGCACCACCAATTGTGCTATCCGAATACCGCTTAGACTTGTCAAATTTTTCTATCTTATCCTTCGTAGTTACGCTCCGAGTTTATTTTTTTTTCTTTCGATTTAAATATCGAAGATATTCGCTAGCAGACGCTTTTGCATAATAAAAAATATATTATTATATTATAGTTTTGTAAATATCACATTCCCTTTTATTTACCTACTACATTATGTTATTGTCTATATTCATGTTTATCTATTTCATTTATTAGGAGCGCTGGTAGCCTAGCGGTAAGAGCATGCGACTTGCAATCCGGAGGTCGCAAGTTCAAACCCCGGCTCGTACCGATGAGTTTTTCGGAAGTTATGTGTGAAATATCATTTGATATTTACCAATCGCTTTTCGGTAAAGGAAAACATTGTGAGGAAACAAGACTAATTCCAATACGGTTTAATTTACCCTCAGGTTTGGAAGGTCAAGTCGCTTTCGTAAAACTAGTGCCTACGGTAAATCCTGGAATTAGTTACCTAGCGAACCTTAGGCTCCCATGAGTCGTGGCAAATGCCGGGACAACAAAGATGATGATGATGATGATGCATTGCTGATTGGAGACAAATTCGTCGTCACTCTAACTTTTCTGCTCCACCTCCATTGACTCCGGCTACGTGACCTTCCCGGGCGAAAGCTAAGAAAAAATACTTTTTTTTTATGACATAAGCGGCAAACGAGCAGACGGATGGCCTGATGGTAACCAATTACCGTCGCCCATGGGCACCCGTAACACCAGGGGAGTCACAAGCGCTTTGCCCGCCTTTAAGGGGGGTTGGAGCTCTGGGAACCTTACTCACCATCAGCAACACAAGACTACATACCTGAAAGGTAGCAGTGCTATTATGGCCATGGTCTTCTGTAAGGAGGAGGTACTTCCCCAGTTGGGCTGCACCAGATTCAAGCGTGATGGTCATCGCTGTGCCGTACCTCTCATTGTTGGACGTAGTTTAAGTACCCGGGACACTTACCCCAAAAGGGTTGTGAGGATCAACTTCAGCATAAGGAATGCCTACAAAGCTGAATAAATTTCCGTCATTCTCGCCCTTCACGAAACCGTTTCTGGTCCACACAACTGGGTCTACACAACTCACGGCACCAAATGTCAATAAGATTAGGACAAACATCGTGTCAGAGATCAGGATGCAAAATGCTGCGGAAACAAACTTCTATCAACCTTTAAAGAGAATGACTGTTAAGGCGAAGAAATCATCAACGGTATTTTTCTTTTATTATGCAGACGAGGGATAAATAGAAAAATTTGACAAGTCTAAGCAGTACGCAATTGATAGTGCACTGGGCTAGAGATCCAGTGGTTGTTTTTCATTTTTCGTCATTTCTTCACCATTTCCTCTGCTGAAGGCCTTCCGCAATATGACTTGTATCAACTTGGGCTTGCCGTAGTTTTTTTTATCGCCACGCCTGGCAGGCAGGTGAGCGACCGCTGTTACTTTTGATACGCTGATCCCATCCGTCGGTTCCTTCCCTTTGTCGCCTCTAACGACACCCGCAGGAGTCGATACACACATCTCATGGCATATCACAGGCTTATGACAATACTGGAAGCTCAAATAATTGCTGAAGTGGCAATAGCTAGGGCGGTGTTTGATGGGCCAAAAGGTTGTTGAGTGACCGCCACCGGACGTCAAAATAGGTCTTCAAACGCCACAAGGTGGACCAATCTGATCAAGTTCATGGAAAGCCGATGGAGTGAGACCCTTTCAGCTATTTTTTGGATAATGATGATGATACTGTTATTGGTAAGAAATAAAATATGAAAAGCCAGCATGGACGTCAATTCAGTATGAAAACAAATATATTTACAACCCAATAAAAAAAGCTTAAAAATATTATATAAGGTATCTTCAGAATAAGAGTGCATTGTTACATTAAATTTGCTTCTGACTTTAAATATTTTAACGAGAACTCATGAATTCCACATTTGCAAACCAATGTCATTTAAGTAACCAGTCGCCTTAAGTACAGTTATAGATTGATGTTACGTCTATTATTAAAATTTTCTATTATCCAGTTTAAATATTATCATAACAATATCTATTCTTTTGATTATGTGAAATGAAATAACGTCACCTTTGGTAGTAATAGGTCGGCTTCCTCTATAGAATGGTTATTATTACGGCGTAGCGTAGGTTAGTGGCGCTTAATTCAAACTCAAACTTAAACGTTTATTCAGTAAGTAGGCCACAAGGGCACTTTTACACGTCGAGTATAGAAAAGAAGAAAAATAAAAACTACACCGGTTCTAACCCTACACCTCTGACCCGAGAAGCATTTTGACTTTTATGACCGGCAAGAAACTCGGCGGGACTTACCTATTTTTTCAAAACAGTATTACTAAAGAGATCTTAAACATATCATATAAAAATATAGAAAGACTGGATATAAGAGTTTCATTAAATGATATCTTTTTAAATATGGCTATCACTAATGATTTCACTAAAATGTGAAAATGATCGTAGCAGATTAGGCGAAAAGTTTAGTTAACTCATGAAATACACACAAGCGACGTAAGGCATAAGGCATAAGGCACGATGCCGCTTCAAATCGTTTGTATACAAAATTTACTAAGCAGTGCTATTATGGCTGTGGTCTTCTGTAAGGAGGAGGTACTTCCCCAGTTCGGCTGCCCCAGATTCAAGCGTGATGGTCATCCCTGTGCCCTACCTCTCATTAAATTTCTCATTTAATTTTTTTCATTGATTAAAATAATATACTTTCATATGTCAAACCTCATACACGACTCCGCCTTTCTGGACTAGTTTGTGTGGTCATCACTCAGGCTTTATTCGTCAAGCATGTATTATTCAATTGCTGTTTATATTTAAATTTTCGTGAGACGTCATTATTAACGATTAACGATTAACACGGTTTAGTCACCCGCGTACACGTAAAGAATAAATAAATAAATATTTCGGACACTCTTACACAAATCGACCTAGTCCCACGGTAAGCTCAATAAGGCTTGTGTTGCAGGTACTAGATGGCGATATATATAATAAATAGATACATATAAATACTTAAATACATAGAAAACACCCACGACTCAGGAACAAATATCTGTGCTCATCACACAAATAAATGCCCTGACCGGGAATCGAACCCAGGACCTTCGGCTTCATAGGCAGTGTCACTGCCCACTAAGCCAGACCGGTCGTCAATAAATGAATGTCAGAATAAATGTAAAACCGTGTTAATCGTTAATCGCTGTTTTATTTTTCATAAACAGTAACCTTAATTTTGAGTAAAGCTGTAATATTCAGCCAGAATTGTTAATTCCATTTTTTACATTCCTTAACAAGTAATTTATTTCTATAATTAAATTGTTATGAGCCATATTACTATTACTAAGTTACAAACGGATAAACTAACGTGTAATTATATCGCAACTAGGCGTCATGCTTCGAGTAGGCTCTGGCCCTGAGTGTAAGTTTTTAACGTAATATTACTGTACCATTGCGTTCGTGTTTCCCATATAAACAACATTATCACTTACGCGTTCGAGACGTTTTTTTACGTCAAAAGAAACTTACACTAGAGCCCCTGGTGCCCATTTTAAAGCCGATTCAGGACACACTCGGGGTAAGGGTGTTTAACTCATTTCTCTCTTCAATTTCTCTTATTGGCAAATTCTATAAATTCACCCAAATGGAAAAGCTTAACACAGACAATACAATAGTATAACGCGAGATCTATTGTGGCGTAATCATCCAATTACAGAAATAACAATAACGCGTGAATAGCAACGTACTGGAAGAGATTGCTTTAAAACACTTACACACTAGATAGTGCATTTTGTTGTGCAAAGGAAACTTTGAGTTGGGTATTGTTTTTTCCCTATTTTTATATGACAACAGAATAAAGTGAAAGATTTTAAACAAATCGCTTTAATACATTCCGAACAATACATTAAGTGGAAAAGACTTAAAAAATATAATATTGTCTTCGGTTGCCGCGATAATTATGTACTCATGAAATAAAATGTTGAAGATGAAGTTTAAATCAGAATACGCAATATAATCCGTTTTAATTGTTTTATTTCATACTTAAAAAACACATAAGTCAAAAACAGTCACAAGTAGCATGCTGATAATCGTGAATATTTTTCACCACAAGAGGTACTCACGAAAAAATACTCAAAATTATTTTAGTGCCAATTCTATATGGAAATCCGACAGTGGCCTTTCATGTATAAAATAAGCCTTTTGATTAAAGACACACTCAACATGTGACTATGGACATATTTACTTCTGATATCAATGATTTTGAAGGTCAGATGATGAGGTCAGAATTTTTCGCAACTAGCCAGCGAACACAATATAAAAATCTTCGCCACCAACCTCGATGTCACGCGGCCATTTACAAAAAGAATGCCTATAACATGTGCATAGAACTGTATAATAGCTTGCCTAACAGCATAAAACTATTAAATGGTACGGAGTACAAAAAGGTTCTGACGAGTTTCCTGCTAGAACATTGTTTTTATAGCGTCAAGGAATACTTAGAATATAGCAAAAGAAAATAGTAAGAATATGTTAATTATAAGTGTAGGTAATATCAATAATAATTATTAATATTTATATGTAATATTTTGAATGATTATTTAATTTACATTTTTTTTATGACAAAGGTGGCAAACGAGCAGACGGATTGCCTGATGGTAAGGAATTACCGTCGCCCATAGGCACCCGTAACACCAGGGGAGTCACAAGCGCGTTGCCGACCTTTAAGGGGGGTTGGAGCTCTGGGAACCTTGCTCACCATCAGGAAGACAACACTGCATACCTGAAAGGTAGCAGTGTTGTAAAGACAGACCTCCATACGAACTACTAAGTTTATGGTTATGTAAGGTTGCTTGGTAACGTTTGTTTTTGGACATATCTGTCTTGTTACTTAATTTCAAAATTCACATGGTAGCAGAGCAAAAAACGAACAATGAAGATTGTAAAATTATAAAAGAAAGCGGAAATTCAATAATAAAACGGTATGTCAACAATACGTATTAAAGTAGGCTTAGAAGCCTTAGATAAAGAAAACTATGATACATGGCGCATACATGCCAAGGCATATATGATTAAAAACAAATTATGGAAATATGTGAAAGAATATCCGAAAGTAGATGCTACGCAAGCAACTCTTGACGACGATGAACTGGCGAAGTCAGAACTTATGCTACTAATAGCACCATCTGAACTTAGGCAAATAAAAACTGCAAATTTGCGAAAGATGTCTGGACCACACTCGAGTCAATATACGCAAGCAGGGGCCCCGCCAGAAAGGCAACTCTTTTAAAACAATTGATTTTAGCAAAACTGGAAGAAGAGGATGATGTACGAGAACACTTGAATAAAATTATGAATACAGTCGATAAACTGAAAGAGATGGACATCGACATCAACAGTGACTTGCTCTCAATTATGATGCTCTACAGCCTCTCTTCCGAATATGAAAATTTTAGAACTGCAATTGAATCTCAAGATTCGTTACCAGATCCTGAAAAGCTAAAAATCAAAATAATTGAAGAGAGTGATGCTCGTCGACGTGATATACCAAGTACTAGTAATTCCAACAGCACTGAAGAAACTTTTTACGCTTTTGCAAGATCTGTAAAAGGAAAGGCCACAATTCATCAAAATGCCGGTCGAAAAATAAAAATTACAGCCCGAAAAATAAAAAACCTAATAGTTCATGCAAAGTTAATAAAAGTGAATTCAACCTCTACAGTTGCTTCTTAGTTAATGAAAAAGCAAAGACAAGTTGGATTTTGGATAGTGGCTGCACATCACACATGACTTTTTCGGAAAAACCCTTTGTTGACATGAAAAATACTTCAAAAATTTTACGACTAGCCTCAGAAGATCAAACTGCAGAGATCAAAGGATCAGGACCTGCATTAATTGAAATTAAAGAGGGAAAAATTGGTATCTCTGATGCACTTTATGTACCAAATCTGTGCGCTAATCTTCTTTCCGTTGGAAAAATTACCGATAAAGGTTTAACTGTCTTATTCACGAAGAAGAAAGCAATAATTAAAGACCGCAGACATAAAATAAAAATGCAGGCCA
This sequence comes from Grapholita molesta, assembly GCA_022674325.2. NCBI lineage: Eukaryota > Metazoa > Arthropoda > Insecta > Lepidoptera > Tortricidae > Grapholita > Grapholita molesta. The sequence continues at coordinate 1,034,640 of CP053122.2, read as the reverse complement.
TCAGAGATGATGATGGCCTGTACTACTTAAAGACTGAAAATAATAATGTTAGCAGACACAGAGCCAATGCTGCAGAGTGCAGTAATAGTGATCAAAAACAAGATAAGCCTACAGATATTAAACAATGGCACTGCAAAATGGGACATATGAATGAAAAGGACTTGAAGCTAGCCTTAAAAATGAAAGCCTTATTGGACTACAGTTTGATAAAAATAGTTCCTTGGGAGAATGCGAAATATGTATCCAAGGAAAACTGACAAGAGTTCCTAGCAAGGCGAGTGATAAAACCCTATCACGTTCGACTCAACGTCTTGAAATTGTCCACAGTGATGTCTGTGGTCCGTTTAAACAACCTTCGCTGAATGGCAATAAATATATTGTAACGTTTATCGATGACTACAGTAGATACTGCAGAGTATATTTCATTAAACATAAAAATGAAGTGTTGCAGAAATTTGAAGAATATAAGTCAGAAGTTGAGAACTACACAGGTAACAAAATAAAATGTTTACAGAGCGATAATGGTACCGAATATCGAAACCAAAAATTCGAATCATTTTTGAAGAATCACGGAATAGCAAGAAGGTTATCAGCTCCATATACTGCACACCAAAATGGGCTCGCTGAAAGAAAAAACAGAACCCTTATCGAAAAAGCTAGATGCATGATGTTAGAGTCTAAAGCACCTATGTATCTGTGGGCAGAAGCAGTATATACTGCAAATTACTTGTCAAACAGGAGCATTAACCAAAATATAGATAACCAAACACCGTTTGAAAGATGGGTAGGAAGAAAACCCTGCGTAAATCATCTATATATCTTTGGTGCTAAAGCATTTGTCCTAAAGAAAGGAAAACGTGAAAGCAAATTTTCTTCTAAGGCATTACCTGGAATGTTCGCTGGCTACTCGGAAGTTTCTAAAGCATTTAGAATCTATATCCCATCAAAAAAGAACACAATAATATCTAAGGATGTTCGTATTCTTAAAAAAATGTTCTACGAAGATGGACAAAATTCTCCGAACTACTTACATAATCACGGACCAAACAAACAACAGTTATTCTATGACTTTGTCGAAGATAATGTATATCATGATGAAACTGATAACATTGAAAATCACGAGGATCCTATTGTAGACGAACCTTTCTATGATTCGGTTGAAATCGAAGATAATGACGAAGATTTGAATGAAATTGTTATATACTTCAACCTATTTGTCTATGATGCTGTATAAATTAAAAGAAATAGGAAATGTCATATCCTAATGTCATTCTATTAAAATAATGTAAACAGTACAAATGTTATTTAAATGAATACATAAAACTGGCGACGATGACGGAGGAACTTGAACGGCTTACACGCCTTCGGGCCTCGGTACGTGGTCAACTTACAAAACTAGACCTACAATTACAACAACTACATGATATATCGGACTTTGAAATACGTCAAAGGCTTACAAGCCTTGACAACTACGAAAAAAAATTTGACAACATTCAAAGTGAAATTGAATTACAAACCGAGAATTTAGAAGCAGAAATTGAACAGCGTCACACAACGGAAGAAAATATTTTACAATTAAAGTTAAAGTTACATGCCTTACGTCCACCTCCCGTTACCGATGCACCCTCGACCTACGTGTCAGCTTCGCAACACACAAGGAGCTTTGAAGCTACTCTTGATAATGCCTCTTCAACCGCTCATCTACCTAAAATACATTTTCAACCGTTACATGAACGTGAAAATTTTACGAATTTCGTAAGGAGACTGGAAACCTACATGAAATTAAGCAACTGCGAAAATTCACGAACCCGAACGCTCATGCTCCTCAGTTCCATACCTCCTGACCTACATCAGAAGGCGTACGACTTATGTGCACCCGACGATCCGTGCGAGTTGGATTTCAACATAGTTGTCAAAGCACTGAAGGAATATATAGAGCCGAAACCTAGTATCTGGGCATGCCAACACAAATTTGTTACTCGCATTCAAGAACCTCATGAAACTGTAATGCTCTATACGTCAGAATTGAAAAGATTGTGCCAAGATTGCGAATTCTCATGCGGGCACTGTAAAAAATCAATTAGTGATCAATTTCTGACCCTTCAATTTATTCGAGGTTTACGAGATGGCGAAATTCGTATAAAACTATTACAGGATACAAAGGTTACCAACTTCACACAAGTAGTAAAACAGCAACAACTTTAGAACTTGCAAAATCAGACAGCACCTACATGTCACCGGCACACTGCTCGAGTCAAGACCAGCGCACAATCCAACCTATACATAATATCGTCAAACAGAGATCAAACCACAAACCTCTTTCAATTCATGATCTAAAGGGAAGATGTTTTCGTTGCGGAAGTCACGAACATCAAGCAAACAAATGTCGAAGCATTCATGACACCTGCAACAAATGTAAAAGAAAGGGTCATCTTGCACGAGTATGTCTGCAAGTTACCAACACGAACAATCAAATAGAACCTGAACACGCCGAGGAGTTTGTCGCGGACATCAGGTCTGATACAGTTGACGACAGTACACCCTGGGACATGAACTTAATATGTACTCCCAATACAGATAAGTTTATAATACACATATCCCTTAACAACAAGGACACACAAATGGAAGTGGACACGGGAGCAGCATTATCGTCCATGTCTTACGCAGAATTTCAACGATTAAATACTGGTTGCAAAATTTACAAAACGAACGTTACCATGAGAACCTACATGAAGGAGGTATTTGCACCCCTGGGTGTCGCGTATGTCACGTGCAAATATAAAAATCAAATTTTTAATGAAAACTTTACATTATCAAAGCAGACGTGGACGCTATTTTCGGGCGAACATGGATTCGAGCACTTAACCTAGACCTGAATAACATCAATCAAGTCAATACAGATACACACCCGGAACTAGAAAAACTTATCTCTGAATTCTGCAACGTGTTTGACGGTACCCTTGGGTGTATACCTAATTTCAAAGGTCGTTTTACCCTTAACGAGAATGTTACACCAATTTTTGTCAAACCTAGACGGATTCCATACGCACTTAAAGCAAAAGTAGATGAAGAAATAGAGCGATTATGTAAACAAGGCGTGATCACGAAAGTTGACAACTCGGAATGGGGTACACCTGTTGTTCCAATTGTCAAACCTAACGGGAACATACGTCTCTGTGCAGACTACAAAGTCACACTTAATAAGGTCATCAGGGATGAACAATATCCAATTCCGATCATTGAAGACATTCTAGTAGAAATGAATGGAGGAGAGTTATTCTGCACATTGGACCTGAGTCAAGCTTACTTACACATGATGATGGACGAAGAAAGCGCCATGATGCAAACACTCAGTACACATAAAGGCACCTTCAAAGTCAATAGACTCATGTTCGGCGTTAAAATAGCGCCCAATATATGGCAAAAATTCATGGATCAGTTGCTACAAGGGATCGAAGGCGTCAAATGTTTTTTTGACGACATCATAGTACAAGGTACTTCAGAGATACAACTCTTGACTAGACTACGTCAAGTACTTCAAAAATTACAGGAAAATAACTTAAAGCTTAATAAAGATAAATGTCATTTCATGAAGAAAAGCATCGAATATTTGGGCCATATTATCGACAAAAACGGATTACATAAAAACAAAAGCAAAGTGAAGGCTATTACGGATACTAAACCACCAAATAACGTTAACGAACTCAGAACATTCTTAGGTATGGCAAATTATTATAACAAATTTATTCCGAATTTGGCCTCAATTGCTACCCTTTAAATAACTTGTTAAAAAATGTTATCTTTACATGGACACGTCAATGCGATGAAAGTTTCAACAAGATTAAGGAAGAAATTTTAAGTGACAGAATCTTAACCCACTTTAATCCAGAAAAGCCCTGGTCCTAGCTACGGATGCATCACCTACAGGCCTCGGTGCAGTTCTTTCACACCGCTTACCAGATGGCTCTGACAGACCCATCGCTTTTGCATCACGCTCATTGACAAGTAGGGAAAAAAGGTACAGCCAGATAGATAAAGAAGCAACAGCGTTGTGTTGGGGTCTAAAAATTTTTTCACTATTGTTACGGAAGGAAATTTATACTTGTAACCGATCACAAACCACTGACAACTATCTTCCATCCACACAAGACTTTACCAGCGATGAGTACAATGAGGCTTTTCCATTACGCTCACTTTCTCTCCGGGTTTAATTACACAATCGAATACAGATCTTCATACGACAACAGCAATGCAGACTATTTATCAAGATTTCCAGTAGATACAATAGCACCGAATATCATCGACGTTCATACAGCATTTCAATTAAATCAAATGAACACAATTGCCATTCACCGTAAGAAAATTGCGGAAGAGACGTTAAAGGACGTCGAATATAACAACCTTCTTCAAGCGCTAACATCCGGCACAACAGTACGCCAATACGGTTACAACGACAATGAATTAACCATTCAAGATGGATGTCTCTTAAAGGGGTCACGAGTCATGATACCAGAATCATTAAGAAAGCCCGTGTTAGATGAACTACATTCAGGACACCTCGGAATAGTGAAAATGAAACTATTGGCTCGAGGATACGTATATTGGAAAAACCTGGACAAGGACATAGAAGAAGTAGTAAGAGGTTGTCGTGAGTGTCGGCTACATCAGAACGAGCCCTCCTGTGACACCACACCACTGGGAGACTCCGACAGGCCCGTGGCAGCGACTCCATATCGACTTCGCTGGACCACTTAACCACACAGGGCAGTCACTATTCATAATCGTAGACGCTTTCACAAAATGGGTCGAAATCTTCCCAACTACAACAACAACCAGCACGCGGTGTACAAAAACTGCAGGAACTATTTGTTACATTTGGATATCCGCTTACTCTTGTCTCCGACAATGGACGGCAGTTTGTGTCTAGAGAGTTCAATGATTTTCTTACAAATAGAGGGGTGCTGCACAAGACATCGGCGCCGTACCACCCGGCGACCAACGGACAGGCCGAACGCTATGTGCAAACGATAAAGAAGGCGCTTGCTAGCATGAACTCAGAACCTGGCAGCATACAAGACAAGATAATGGCGGTTAAGGAACGTCTACTTAGAACACCGAGTACTAGCACCGGCAAGAGCCCTCACGAGTTAATGTTCGACAGACCTATAAGAAATGCTCTACACATTCAATTCAAAACCGGGTCGACGGAGACGAGAGCAGAAGCACAAGGACCTACGAGAAGGTCGCCCCCGGTACGGTCATTTGTTATCGGCCAGAGAGTGCAGGCAAGAAACTATGCTAACGGACGTAATAAATGGGAATTTGGCACTGTAACAAAAATATTGGGCCGGTTACATTACGAGATCATTATGGACAGCGGTGAAACTTGGAAGAGACACACAGACCAGCTTCTAAGCACTACAATTTCCAGTGAATTATCAAGACATCAATCATAGAGATTTGCGGTGGAGGTGTTATATACTTCAACCTATTTGTCTATGATGCTGTATAAATTAAAAGAAATAGGAAATGTCATATCCTAATGTCATTCTATTAAAATAATGTAAACAGTACAAATGTTATTTAAATGAATACATAAAAGAAATAGTTGGGAGTCATGAGGTACAACCTGTTGATGGTTCTGCGGAGTCCGTTGAGACCATCGATGCTCCAGAAGAAGTAGTGGAACGGAGGACATACAACCTCCGTGATAGATCCCGCATAGAAACACCAAAAGTTTTAAAAGACTATGTTTTGGCAGCGATGAATTCTAGCGATGAAGAAGAACCTCTTACATTTCAAGCAGCCATAAACAGCAAAGATAAAACGAAATGGGAGGATGCAATGAAAAGAGAAATTCAATCGCTAAACGAAATGAAAACTTGGGAACTAGTTGACCTGCCCAAGAATCGTAAACCTTTGTCGTGTAAATGGGTGTACAAAATCAAGAAGAACCCGGATGGTACTATTGAACGGTACAAGGCAAGACTGGTAGTAAAGGTTTTCACAAAAGCCTGGTATTGATGATGAGAAAACTTTCAGTCCAGTTGCTCGCCTTAGTACGATAAGAGCAGTTCTGGGCATAGCCGCTCTAGAAAACATGGTACTTCAGCAATTTGATGTATCAACTGCATTCCTGAATGGTGCTGTCAAAGAGACAATATTCATGAAGCAGCCAGAAGGATTCAATGACGGTACCAGCAGAGTTTGCAAACTACAAAGAAGTCTTTATGGACTAAAGCAAGCTCCATTATGCTGGAACCAGTGTATATCGGATTATCTGATAAACTCAGGTTTTAAGCAAAGCACAAAGGATCCCTGTCTCTACCTACGCGATCAAGTTTTGATTGCACTTTATGTAGATGATGGTTTAGTTGCTTCAGCCAACGAAAAATTGGGAAGAGAATTTATTGAGGAGTTAAGAAATAGATTTAAAATAACTTCTAAACCAGCTTCATATTTTCTCGGACTAGAAATAAATAGAACAAGTGAAGGCAATATTACATTAAGCCAAAAGTCATACACTGAGAAGATACTGGAGAAGTTTGGCATGGCTAACTGCAAACCCACTCCAACTCCGGCAGTGAGAATTGACAAAGATGAAGAAGTAAATACCGACTTGAATTCTTCTTTTCCTTATCGACAAGCTGTTGGAGCATTAGCATATCTCATGGTCGCTTCAAGACCAGATATAAGCTTCTCTGTGGGCGTCGCATCAAGGAACCTAGAGAAACCTACTAGTCTTGATGTGATGAGAGTTAAACGAATTTTTAGGTACCTTAAGGGTACAATAAATAAAGGACTTATCTTCATAAAAGCCATGACAACAAGCTAATTTGCTTCAGTGATGCTGATTTCGGCGGCGACTCGTGTACGGGACATTCCACGTCTGGAATGGTATTCCTATTTTCTGGTCCCATTATGTGGAAAAGCCAGAAGCAACCAACTGTTGCTATCTCATCTACAGAGGCGGAACTAGTAGCCCTAACTGAAACTGCGAGAGAAGCGTTATGGCTAAAAGAACTCATGGAGGAGTTAGTGGGCGTGATTGAAAAACCGACCATTTACGTTGATAATGAGTCTACACTTAAGCTTGCTGAAAATCCGCCTTATGAGTTTCATAAAAGAACGAAGCATATCAAAATTAAACACTTCTTCATTCGAGAGTGCATACAGAACGGCGACTTCACTCTGAAGCAGGTTTCCACTGATCTCCAATTAGCAGATATGTTTACCAAACCGTTGTTTGGACCAAGACTAACTAAGCTAAGCCTAAGAATTGGACTTCAAGATCTGTCCAAATCCAAAAAAAAAAGTATTGTGGATGTAAAGACAGACCTCCATACGAACTACTAAGTTTATGGTTATGTAAGGTTGCTTGGTAACGTTTGTTTTTGGACATATCTGTCTTGTTACTTAATTTCAAACTTCACAAGTGTTATTATGGCTGTGGTCTTCTGTAAGGAGGAGGTACTTCCCCAGTCGGGCTGCCCCAGATTCAAGCAACATTTATTTTATTTTATTAGTTTTTTTTTAAATGTTTGCATGTCGTCATACGATAGAATACGAAGTGCATCACATTGTACATCCACATGTACCTGTAACATAATTGTATTCTAGCAAATAAAAAAATCTTTATGTTTGAAATTTGAATAATGCTGGCTCTACAAGAGGTTGTCTGTAGAAGGAATAAAAGAAGATCGCTGCCTATGAGACCCAGGGAAATGGAATTTTACAGTACAATAAAAGGGTGAAACAACTTTATACACTGAGTGGAAAATAAACTCACCCAGTCGTTCTTTCTTTACTACCAAAAGAGGAAGCCTAGCAATAAGACGGAATACTCGAAATGCGATTAATTTTGAAAAATTTTTTTTTTTGACAACCTTACGCAAATTGACCTACGATTAGCTCAATAAGGCTTGTGTTGTAGGTACTAGACGACGATATATATAATAGATAGATACATATAAATACTTAAATACATAGAAAACACCCATGACTCAGGAACAAATATCTGTGCTCATCACACAACTAAATACCCCGACTGGGAATCGAACCCAGGACCATCGGCTTCATAGGCAGGGTCACTAGCCACTAGGCCAGATCGGTCGTCAAGATTATTATTATGGGTGTTTCCTGTAATAAGAGCAATAACTTTAGGCATCGTTTCTACACACACACTCCGGCTTTGAAATGAACTCCCTGCCGAGGTTTTCCCTAGGAACTACAGTATGAGGTTCTTCAAAAAAGGAGTGTATAGGTTCAATACAATTAAAACTGTTGTGAGCCATGTTACTACTACTTAGTTACAAACGGATAAACTCACGTGTAATTATATCGCACTAGGCTACATGTTTCGGGTAAGCTCTGGTACCCATCTTCAAGCCGAGTCAGGACACCGCTCGCGTTGAGGGTGTATCGCTCACTGCTGTCCGCTCAAGATAGGTACCGGTTATCCATTTGTAACTAAGTAGGAGAACCTATACAGGTTCTTAAAGGCTAGGCAATGCGCTTGTGAATCCTCTCGAGTTGCATGCTTCCATAGGCTTTGGTAACTGCTTACCATCAGGCGGGCCGTATGCTTGTTTGCCACCGTCATATAAAATAATAATAAAAAACAGATAAAAGCGTTCTCAGACACATCATGCAGGTTACTATTTTCCACACAAATCGCGTGACGTGACGAAGGATATTTCAAAGCTAGTCCCGCTCATTACCCGGGCATGCCCGGGCAACGGGATTTATGCCCGGAAGAGGCAATATCGGGCGCGCTAATGACCCGCTGCCCGGATGTAGCACACAGGAGATGAACAGTCAGCAGTACCCGTACCATGAGTTGTGACTTTGACGTTTTCGATAACGAGTATCGAGTTTACTATCTGTGCAGCTCGCTTGTACTATTTTAGTGCGAACGATATGCACAGATAGTGAACTCTATAATCGTTATCGAAAACGTTAATGTCACAACTCATTGTAAGGGTACAGAAAATTTAAGTTTACAACCATATATATAATAAATAAGTATTACAGGACATTCTAATACACAAATTGACTGAGCCCTATGGTAAGCTCAAGAAGGCTTGTGTTGTAGTCAGCCAACGATATATATAATACAAATATACACAGACAGCAACCATGACTCACGATGAAATATCTGTGCTCATCACACAAATAAATGCCCTTACTGGGATTTCAACCCAAGACCATCAGATTCATAGGCAGAGTCCACTACCTATTAGGCCAAACTGGTCGTCAAAATAAATAAATCATAAATAAATAAATAAATATTTCGGACATTCTTACACAAATCGACCTAGTCCCACGGTAAGCTCAATAAGGCTTGTGTTGCAGGTACTAGACGACGATATATATAATAAATAGATACATATAAATACTTAAATACATAGAAAACACCCATGACTCAGGAACAAATATCTGTGCTCATCACACAAATAAATGCCCTGACTGGGAATCGAACCCAGGACCTTCGGCTTCATAGGCAGGGTCACTACCCACTAGGCCAAACTGGTCGTCAAAATCAATCATTAGTTCGCCTTTTTCTCTTTTGAAATTGTTCAAATTGAGCCAGCGTCTACGTCGCAATACTGCAAAATAGCTCAAGACGCGTCGGTAGTCGCGGGCGGCGGGCGGCGGGCGAACACAACCGCTCCCGAACATACCATGCAGACGTCGCGGGCGACGGGCTGTAGACGGCCTGTTATCGCCCTGCGGTTAAAAACGATCGTAGCCTTACTTTTTCCGTGTGATCACCCCATCTCCCGCGGGTGTCGAAGAGGCGACAAAGGGAAAAATCCTACGGACGGGCAGCAGCGTCCGTCGAAACCCAATCTACAGCTACTGCGGTCTCCACCGTCTGCCAAGCGTGGCGACTATGGCAACTACGTCCAGCAGTGGACTGCATATGATATGTATATAATGTAAATGTTGCCTTACTGTCAGACTGTGTGGTGTTGAGGAAACGCACTCTTTTATCAGCGGAAACGCTAGAACGCCATCCACGCGTTACACCCTTGTGTTGCGTAGCGTCATTACGGACAAATCGCGTCTTTCTTGTGTTGGCTTTGAACTATATCGTAATGGGACAGCAGTTGTTTAACAAGGGAGCAAAGTTAGTGACCCGAGCTAGCGCTACTCGCTATGCTCGTGGTTCTGAAAGTGGAATCTGGAGCGAGGGTTTCAAGGCACGGAAAGGGAAGAGCTGTTGGTGAGTAAAGTTAATGACCCGCTGCCCAGATGTAGCACGATGAACAGTCAACAGAGAATTTATGTCTACAACCATTTATAATAAATAGGACATTATTACACAAGAGCCCCACGGTAAGCTCAAGAAGGCTCGTGTTGTACTCAGCCAACGATATATATAATATACAAATACTTACATATATAAAACACCCATGACTCGGGAACAAACATCTATGCTCATCACACAATTATGCCCTTACTGGGATTTGAACCCAGGACTGTCGGCTTCATAGGCAGGGTACCCACGAGGACGAACCTGTCGTCAATGTATTCTGTAAATTAAATTAATCTTTTCATCTGTAGTTCGGCCTCATCTCAAAACTCAAAGTCGCTCAACGAGCTATGGAGAGAGCTATGCTCGGAGTTTCTCTACGTGATCGACTCAGAAATGAGATCCGTAGGCAAACTAAAGTCACCGACATAGCCCACCGCATTAGCAAGCTGAAGTGGCAATGGGCAGGCCATATTGCGCGCAGAGAAGATGGCAGATGGGGTCCAAAAGTGCTCGAGTGGAGACCACGGACTAGCAAGCGGAGCGTAGGACGTCCACCCACAAGATGGACAGACGACCTCATTAAGGTCGCCGGAAGACGCTAGATGCAGGTCACTTCCAACCGGTACATGTGGAGGTCCAAGGACGGAGGGAAGGACGTGTCATGGCTAAGATGATGATGATCTGGATTTATTTCTTCCTAGCTTTTACAAGAAGTGCACTCAAAGGCCGCGAATACTGAAATGCAAGTACCCAATTATACTCCCCGCGACTTGAGTGTGTGCAGTGCAGTTAAAATAATTGCACGTTGGTTTCAAGTTATGTGCCGAGTGCAGTTTAACTAGGCTTTACATTTATTCTAGCTGTATTGAGGTGCTGTAGTTTCAATTTTCTTTTCATCAATTGGTCTCATCGGAAGATCCCGGGTATGTCCTTAAACTACGTCCAACAATGAGAGGTAAGGCACAGCGTTGACCATCACGCTTGAATCTGGGCAGCCCAACTGGGGAAGTACCTCCTCCTTACAGAAGACCACAGCCATAATAGCACTGCCACCTTTCAGGTATGTAGTGTTGTGTTCCTGATGGTGAGTAAGGTTCCTAGAGCTCCAACCCCCCTTAAAGGCCGGCAACGCGCTTGTGACTCCCTTGGTGTTGCGAGTGCCCATGGGCGACGGTAATTGCTTAACACCAGGCAATCCGTCTGCCCGTTTGCCGCCTATGTCATAAAAAAAAAAAGATCAGCGCTGGATGTCGCCAGCATTACGCTGAGATGAGATTATTTCGTGGCACTTTCCAACTTGTATGTTTTATGTTATTTGTATTTCTGTCACCTTTGTGTTGTGTGTCTACGAATAAACGAATTCAATTCAATGTACAGTCTTGGCCAAAATTATTGATCACACACTTATTTTTTTTTATCTCTAAAAACCATCACTTTCTAAATTCAGTTAAACAATTTTCTGATATTTCAAACCTTAATATATTACAGACATATTAATAAGAAGAAAAGAAAAGACATATTAATTAGAGAAATTATTTTTTTCCGGTAAAACTCGGATCTTTATCGGAATACGATGACACCCGAACTGTCAATGAATCGTATTAAATAAGTGACATCTTTATAATATATCCACTTTTATAATGAAACTTATAAAGATGTAAATACTACACTAAAATATCGATTTTTCATATAAAAAACAACATGCCAACCGAATTGATAACCTCCTCCTTTTTGTGAAGTCGGTTAAAATAGCACGGGTGCTCAATACTTCTGGCCAAAGTTGTAGCTAAAATCGCGAAGCGTCTATTTGAGTTAACTTAGTGACAGAACTTAGCTTCCACAATGTTTCAGCATTACGCTACTATAAAATAAAGGCTAATGATGATGATAAACATAAATCTTACCGTAACAGTGTAAAGACTTTCTCAACTATTTGATTATCTCTCGTCGTTCTCATAATATCTCGCCTTACGTTCGTCTTGTAAATAAATAAGGATAACCTCCAACGCTTTGTGAAAAGAGACTTAAAGCTATTTAAGACAACAGACTGAATGTTTAAGTCTTAATAGGGTAACATTTAGTACAGGACTCGGAACGATTTAGTGATGTTCCTATTCCATGGGAGTTACCTCATTAGTTTAGTTACTTAAAATTTTATTTAAATTAACTTCATTTTGAAAGAGTCACATCATAAATGAAAAAGGAATATGAATAGAATAAATACAACATAAAACTATCTTAAAGTAAATAAAATCTAACAAAAGCCACCGCGGCATCGTGCCGAGAAGGCTGGCAGCATTTCCCCGCTGAATAGCAATGCTAATACGCTGCGACAGAAAGCTGCCAGCCTTCTGGTCTCCAGTTGCATCTGTTAAATTGTCAAAATTTACTTTATGAACGCCAAAGAAGACATATTAGATGGTACGTCAGAGGAAAACTTTAGCCCAGGCATGTCGCTTTACAATCTCATACTAATTAATAAATAAAATTCCTATCCAATGCACTCTCTCGAAACTCTTTAAAAAATGTATCAATGTCGTCCCGCCATCTTCGTTTTGGTCTTCCTCTACCTCGAGATCCATCCCGTCCATATAAACTCAACTCAGAAAATTCCTCTTTTGAGTTTAACACGATCAATTTGAGCTTTTGAGGTAAACTCAAATCTTCACAACACTACGCTCCTCCCGCCTAAATTAGTCCATACGTTAGCATAATTTATTTATGCTATTAATTCGAGTCCTTGAGAGATGAGTTTCTTGAAATAGAAATGTAATTATGTAAAGTCAAGGCTTTGATGATGTTTGTACATAACATTGGTAGTCAATCACGAAACGGCATAACGACCACGACCAACCGTATCAATTTCTAATGTAATGGGACGTTTTAAGGCTGAAAATTTAATGTTTTTCTTAGCACTTACGGTTGAAATACGACGGGGAAAGATTACGAATTTGTATGCTGAGTACGCTTATTGATGAATAGGAATTATCCTTTAGGGATTCAGTAATATGTGGAATTGTAGGCTTATGATATAATACTATGAGCAACAAAAGTAGACATACACAGGGTGGAAAAATCTAATGGCACATGGATGGCAACTACCTTAAATATTGTAAATAGCACATTTTGTGTAAGGGAGACTTTCCTTTGTTTTTAAAAGCAATAATTTCTGCATTTAAGGATTTATTAAAAATCACTTGCCTCAGCCGGGACTCGAACCGGTCAAATGTGACAAAAAATAATGTGCCGTATTTTATGATGCAGATTGAAAGGGTTACTGATAAGGTTCATTTTTTTCTAAATGATAAATACAATCAGAATAACGGAAGGCCATGAAAATTGTAAACGAAAAATTAAAACACACAAAATAAAACAATATTCATTTAATAACCTTACTAAAACCTTGCTAACTAAAGCAGTTGTTCAAAATGCAGAATTTATTGTTTTTAAAAACAAAGGAAAGTCTCCTTTACACAAAATGTGCTATTTACAATATTTAAGGTAGTTGCCATCCATGTGGCATTCGACCTATCCACCCTGTATAATACTAGCTATTCCTAGTGACTTCGTCGGCCAGCCATGCCTTTCTTAAAGTATGGTTGTGGGATCAGAATTAGAGAGAGCGTAGTGTAGGACGCCCTCAGGCAAGATGGAGTGACGACTTGCGCAAGATGGCTGGCAGGAGCTGGATGCGAACAGCCGAAGATCGAGCACGATGGCGTGAAATTGGGAGGCCTATGTCCAGCGGACTGCGATAGGCTGATGATGATGATAGGATCAAAATTGTTCTGTTTCCTTTTTCGTAGCGCAAACACTCTCCAAACCAAATTTTATCCCAATTAGTTCAGCGATTTAAAAGTGAAGATGTAACAGATAGACAGATCTAGAGAGTTACATTTGTATATATAATATTAGTAAGTAGCTCATAAGTAAATATTTGCATGCTTCTTCAAGTAGAATGTACGCACCTTTTTAGATAGGTACAGTCAGCAGCAAATGTGGATAAGCGTTTGAAATGTTCAAAATGACCTACACGCACTTTTATTCTCTTGACAATAGAGATGTGTCGACCTCATTTTGAACATCTTAAACGCTTAGCCACTTCTGCTGCTGACTGTACCTATAACAACTTACTGTGTTACTACATTTTGCATATAAATTGATTTGATTTTGAAAGTATGGATTTAGGTTGCCCCAAGACTTAGGGACAACAAGGGAAAGTACCTTAAAAAAATAGATATAATATGTGAAAATAAGTTTTTTTTAAGTACTGTATTCTGACGACCGCTCTAGCCTAGTGGGTAGTGACCGTGCCTATGAAGCCGATGGTCCTGGGTTCAAATCCCAGTCAGTTTTATTTGTGTGATGAGCACAAATATTTGTTCCTGAGTCATGGGTGTTGTATATATGTACCAGTAGGCTGTACCGTAGGGAGTACCCATAACACAAGCCTTCTTGAGCTTACCGTGGGTTTGTGTAAGAATGTCGTGTAAGATGTAGATGTAGATGTAGTGTAGGGACGCCCGGCCGGACTCAGGCAGGCTGTCGATCGCCTGTTGCAGTCATTCAGCCCAGTTCCCTGTAGTTGGAGCTGCAGGTTACTGTTCCGGCTGCGTTCCCACACATTGCTCCTCAAATCTTCCAATCTTCCTGCAGAACAGAAGGATATCCTTTAAGTTGATGTCCTTTAGTTCGCTTTCCTCCAGAACGTCGCTACCAAATACTTTGTGTTGCATCGATGCGTACATGCCGCATTCGGTTATGACGTGTTTACTTGTTTCCTCCTTCCCACAGTGTGTGCAGGAGGCGCTATCAGTCTTACTTATTACCTCGAGGTGTCTGTTGAACGAGTTGTGTCTCGTGATGACCCCCGTCAGTAATTTTAGACCGGACTTACCTGGTTTCAGGAGGTTTTACCTGGATCTCCTGGCATCCATTCTCTTCAAGAACATCTTCGACTATCGTGTAACACGATTGTTTCTCATTGACCTCTATTATTATAATAAAATAAGGGTGACAGCTGGTAACTACAGCTACCAAAAGCAGTGAGTGGTCGACGACCGGTCTGGCCTCGTGGGTAGTGACCCTGCCTATGAAGCTGATGGTCCTGGGTTCGATTCCCAGTCGGGGCATTTATTTGTGTGATGAGCACAGATATTTGTTCCTGAGTCATGGGTGTTTTGTATCTATTTAAGTATTTATATGTGTCTATCTATTATATATATCGTCATCTAGTACCTACAACACAAGCCTTACTGAGCTCACCGTAGGACTAGGTCGATTTGTGTAAGATTTGTCCCAAAATATATATTTTTTATTTTATTTTTATATACTAATACTTAAACACATAGAAAAACATCATGGCTCAGAAAGAAAAAAACATATGATCATCACACAAATAAAAGCCCTTAGTCTGGCATTTGAACCCAGGACCGCAGGTTCACTACCCACTAGGCCAGACCTCCAGTTTTATAGGCAGGGTTACTACCATTTATACATACATTTTTACATTTAATCAAACTTAAATAAGTTTTTTTTTTCAGTTAAAACTTAATATACAAGTAATAAAGATGTTTTAAAAACTAAATCTAAACTTACTAACAATTTAAAAGTTAAAATACATTATAGACAATACTATTTTTTTTAATACCTTTCGATTCAGTAGTGCTTGAAATAGGCCAACCTGCTAGCTATCGATAATAGCATTATGAGCTCACAGGCAACTTCTATTAAATTAACGCCCTCTATTGACGCCAGTTGAAACTAATTCGGCCATTTTTGACATAACAACGAAGTTAATAACCGTGACCTAGACTCCGTCTCATAGACTACGTTTATTCAATAGTTTACGAAGGCAATACTTAGAATCCAAGTATTTCCTTAAACTGTGTCCAGAAACCACCAAAAATTTCATGAGCGGCCGATTTATATAATAACAATAAACAATTTAAATAAGCATTTTGACATGCAACTAAGTACTATATATGTTTATCCTTATTGTTTCAATATAGTAATAATATTATATTTTCTAGCCCCAACAATTTGTTGTAAGTGATTGACAAAATGTATAATCACCGATAATCCTGTTATCGATAAGTAGTACTTCAACGTCATACAGGTAATACAAAGACAAATTATACGGTGCGTTAAAACTAGGTAATAATAACAAAACTATTAATTTATTTATATCTTACATATTTCACAAAACGATTTGGAATTATTCATTGCAAATTACAAAAAATTGATTGGATTAAAAGTGTACGGATTGTACGTTCAATTTTTACAATATCGCTGACACTCAGCGGTTAATTAACCCGATATTTTAGTCTGTGCTTGTTTGTACCAACGTCTTGTCGTTCGAGTAGTATGTACTTATCGATAACAGGATTGTCGATATTTTTAGTGTAGCAAGCACGAAGCAAATGTGGTTTCTAGAAAAATATTTAGGTATATCTAATACCTATGCCCAAATCTCATGCTCCTTCTAGACTACAAGTGATCAGTGACTTATACTGACCGCAATTGCAATTTGGCATTTTTGTAAAAATGCCACCTCTTTTAGGCGAAGAGACATTTACGACCAACGATTTTATTTTATCGACACTTTCTGCCTTTTTGCCACTTCCTTACCTTTGTTTTACATGACAATAGAGCGATGTTTCCAGTGATCTATTATATCTATTGTAAGTTTAGTGCGTAGTGACTAGAATGGCTCCACCCCATCTCCCGCGGGTGTCAGGCGACACAGGGAAAAAACCGAGCGATTGGCAGCAGCGTCCGTCTGCTAAGCGTGCCGTCTATTGCAACTACCCCCCAAGATGATACAAGTGATTTGAGGGAGGCTTATGTCGTGCAGTCGAAAATTTACGACTGAAAAAGAAAGACAGTGAATTTTGTAGATAGGTATCACACATTGGTGACATACATATGACGACAGATTTGGTCTAATAGGTAGTGCCCTGTACCCTGCCTATGAAGCCGATGGTCCTGGGTTCAAATCCCAGAGGGCATTTATTTGTGTGATGAGCACAGATATTTGATCCTGTGTCATGGGTGTTTTATGTATATGTATATTATAAAGTGTGTATTTATCATAAGGGCGTATAAGTTGCCCACATACAGTATCCAGTAATACGACTCGTATTATGTTAATAATTTTGTTAAATAGTGTTATAACATTGTTGTAACGATTTTTTTAAGTCTGACCGGGCAGCAATGTACGCAGTCCAAGTTATTTTGACATGACATGTAATACTGACATGACATATGACGCATCGGTACGTAAATTACTAGTGATGCAATACATTGCGTGCTTAATTTTTTGGAATGAAATATAAATAATCAAAATTCTTTAACAAAATTAATGTAAATAGGTTCTTGAGGTCCAATACTAATCGCCACTACAATATACGCCCGTAAAATACACACTGGATATGTCGTTGGCTGAGTACCCACAACACAAGCCTTCTTGAGCTTACCATGGGGTTCAATCAATATGTGTAAGAATGACCTGTAATATTTTTTTTTTATTGGTAACACACATTGATTGGAGACTTTCATCAAATTGCGTAGTTGAATTCCCGTATAATTCAGAATAATAAATGAATATTTCAGAATATCTTTTACGTGTTGTCAAGTCGTATGAGTCGTACGCAATCGTGTCGCCAGTAATAAACAGGGTTGAGTGTCGGTATATTCCATTAACGTAGCCGGCCCGCTTTTGGGCCGATTTTAAAATAATTGGACGGCTTAACTCGATCACCCTCGGCACACACTGCTGGGCAAACAGAATTCTCTAGAGCCTTCTAAGAATTCCAGATTTAATATCGGTCGCAAAATTGTGTAGTATATGTTTTTTTACGATTTTACAACTTTTTCATAGTTATTTGTTATACGAGGGAGCAAAGTTAGTGTTTACCTTCTCGTGCTAATATTGGGACCCGAGCTAGCGAAACACTCCAAAATTAAACCACGAGTATAGCGAAGAGTGGAATCTTGAGCATTGGGAGGGTCTCAAGGCACGAGACAGGAACACACTTTGCTACCGAGTGCAACACACAATTTTTCATCTCACTACAGGAAGAAAATGACTCTAAAACTTTAAAAATGTAAACGAAATTATTGATATCCATCATTTATCATTCAAAAACATTAACTTAAAGAATATCCAACAAGGGGATGAATTTCAAAAAACGCTGAAATTACTTTTCTTGTATTTAAATAAGGAGTGTTTACACAAAATTTCAAATTTATCGTTTTAAATTTTACACAACTCCCGTACAAACTTTCAACCCTCTTTTTACCTCTTTAATGTTTGAATTGTCAAAAATCCCTTATGGTATACAAACTACCTACCTATTATGAAAAAAAATAGCTAAAAAGGTTGGGCTGGGCGTTTTGATCAGTCAGTCAGTCAGGACTTTCATGTTTATATAATATATATTATGGTAGTCCACTTGGAAAGGTACCTTACGGGGGCGCTTGGCGCTTACGCTATTCTTAATGCAGCTTCAATAATAATGTGACACTTTGCAACGTAAGCGCCAGGCGCCATAAGGTACCTTTCCATGTTGACTTCCACATAATATATAGATTACATACATACATACATTTCAGCCGTATGCAGTCCACTGCTGGACATAGGCCTATGACTTGTATCATCTTGGGGGTAGTTGCCATAGTCGTCACGCTTGGCAGGCAGGTTGGCGACCGCAGTAGCTGTAGATTGGGTTTCGACGGACGCTGCTGCCCGTCCGTAGGATTTTTCCCTTACCATCGCGGGAGGAGATGGGGAAGTGCTATTCTAGTCAGCCGGCATCACGCGGCATCGGCATATAAGTATAGATTATCCTACGCCATTCCGCCTCCCAAGATGAGATTAAGGCATTGAGACCGATAATCTCAGAGATCACCTATCTGATCTTGTCTTTGTCATAATACACATTTACTTGCAAGCTTGCAGTGTGCACTACTGCCAACTTCTTTCCATGCACCACCAACCCAATTTCCCGACTGAGTGCTAGCAGATTCAAAATGCCTCCTTTTTAGCCTTCTCCTCAATACAACCTAACTGCCTCTGAAAATGCATTCAAATCTAAATCGTATTCCCACACAATAAGTTTCAAATTTAAACTAGTTTTGTGTTACGTTTTTGGGAAGTATTAGTGGGATTGCAATTTATTTCGCTGCAGAGTTTTTAATGAAATTATTATTTGGGTGATACGTGGAATCTGCTAATGTGAGTTTAAGGCTTAAGAAATTACTGAAAACGCTTTTAGCTAAGTTTCTGGTTTTTACCAAATGCTTTTCGACTAGGTACTTACCGGCCTATCTACAACTGATAATAGGTCAGTCAACTTTTACGTATCATTCGTTGCCATAGTAACCATCCCCTGGACAACAGTTGCAAGACCTGGTGTTATTAGTCAAATAGTATCATTGCCAAGCCAAGCAAAATGCATTGCCGTTTCCTCTGACTCTTGGCAGAACCTGCACGTGGCGTCTTGTTTCTTACCCATCTGAAACATATGTTTGTTCAACTTGCAGTGCCTGTCAAGATTCCAGTCACTGCGCAAGTTTTGTGCCTCTTGGGCGTTAGTTGCGCTTTAGAAATTTTGGTGTTGAACTCTATTATTAGGGCTTTCGAGTTGTCGAACCCTCTAGTGAGCTTCCACCCAGTAATTGCTCTCGATTTTTCTAGGTTATTGAGCAGAGAGTATGATTCCCGTTTTGTGATGCCACAAAACGGTTCCGGGCCGGCCAGGGGAGTGTCCGCGCCCTTCCTAGCCAGTTCGTCTGCTTTCTCATTTCCGTCAATGTCGGAGTGTCCTGGTAAGTATGACTTTGTTGGAGTTAGCCAGTGCGTTTAGGTTTGTTTTACATATCTGGACTAGTTTTTGTGCAATTTTTTAGCAAAATTCTGTTAAAGGCATATACTTAAAATTTAAAAAACGTCGTTAAAATTGGGCCCCGTTGGCATGGTGCCGAGTATGCTGGCAGCATTCCCCCGCTGTATCGCGATACTGATGCGTTGCGCGAGAAAGCTGCCAGCTCTGCGAGCACCAGTGGAGTCGACGAGCCTTTTAGAAAGGTCTTTGAACATGATATGTGCGCTGGGACCCTACGGGCCTAGGGTTTCGACTCCGAATGGCATAAAAATGTGTTAGAAACCTTAGATTCACACTTAATACTTCAGTCCTAATACCACAACCCCAGACTGAATAAAAGAAGAACATAAAACCACTTCTTTAATATTACAGAATAAACGCTAAACAAGCTAGTAACATCATATTCCAACACAGCGTTAAACTCAATTGAAAAGTGCATTGACAAATGGCTGAGCTCGGCAGCAAGGATTCCTCTTGAATATTCTAGAGTGCATGCATATTTAACCTATACACTATATTCACTCAGCTGTACAGCACAAAACTACTTATACAGGATGTCATTTTTTACATGATACAGAATATATTTTGCGAGCTCCATAATCAACTACCAAGTGAAAGCTGTAACTATGATTAAGATACTATTTTTTGATTGTTATACATTATCTTTTTGTATTTTGTTACTTGTAAAGGATATTATGATATTATTATCCTAAAACAGCTTTTAAAAGATATTTAAAATGTAAATTTAACTAAATTACTTTTCAAAGTGACATAAATCACAAAAAAATGTTATTGACAGTAATGATTCAAACAGTCGATTTAAATTACTAATTTAAATAGCCTAATAAACCGTAACAATGTCCGAGAACAGCTGTTAAACGTAAAATAAATTACAAAAAATAAAAATAAAAAGATTTAAAATATCTTGTCTGATTTCAGCGAGAGTAGGAGTATTCATTGCAAGTTGTTTATGGAGTTAGAAAAACATATTTTGTATCCTGTAAAAAATTACACTCTGTATATGACCCACATCTGACCCCGGGTATGTCCCAAAACTGTGACCAAAATCCACCTGAGGATGCGAAGCTGCGTCCCTTTAGAGCTCATAATCACATACAAACACGTAGTGTTTCCACTTAGAGTTGGTAAACGGTGCCCAGAAACCGTTAAAAATAAACAAGATTACAGATGTAGTGCAAAAATATTTTCCACCAGGAAAACTCGTATCTCGATCGACATGTGACCAATCATTGAACATCATTTCATTGACTTCATTAAATAAGTGAAATTTTCATGTCTATTAATATGTAACTGTTTTATTTAATGTCATATGTCATTTTTCTTTTTGACGTTTGACACCAAATAATAAAAATCAATTTTTATGAATATTTGGACCCGGGTATATCCTTAAACTACGTCCAACAATGAGAGGTAAGGCACAGCGATGACCATCACGCTTGAATCTGGAGTAGCCCAACTGGGGAAGTACCTCCTCCTTACAGAAGACCACAGCCATAATAGCACTGCTACCTTTCAGGTATTGTTATGTTCCTGATGGTGAGTAAGGTTCTCAGATCTCCAACCCCCCTTAAAGGTCGGCAACGCGCTTGTGACTCCCCTGGTGTTGCGGGTGCCCATGGGCGACGGTAATTGCTTACCATCAGGCAATCCGTCGCTCGTTTGCCACCTTATGTCATAAAAAAAAAATGAAAATGTCACTCATTTACGATCATTCATTAACAGTTCGGGTGTCATCATATTTCGATAAAGATCCGAGTTTTCCCAACGAAAAATAATTGATGGTTAAACAAACTTACCTGAGTGAAGTTTGACCATAATTATATGAAGCGCTGCATCCGAAGACATTTATATATTCACTAGGTAGTCCACTGTTCAATCTACTAGCATCACACAATTATTTAGAGGATTAAAAACATAAAATATTAAAAATTAGTTGCCGAGTCTATGCCGCTAGCTTATCTGTGGCAACACTCGGCTCGAACCTCATTTCTTTCAGAGCTGCAATATACCCTATTTCGTGTCAGTCGGGTTTCATGTATTTAACGGGTCAGGGCGGGCGTATAAATGTCTTCGGATGCAGCGCTTCATATAATTATGGTCAAACTTCACTCAGGTAAGTTTGTTTAACCATCAATTATATTTCAGCGCTGCATCCTCGACATTTATATATTCACTAGGTAGATGTTTAGAGATATGCTACCGAAATAGGGATGAGTAAAAATGCAGAAATCGAGAGATAGTAGCATGTAACTTTAATAATTTGTTAATTAATATGCTCAAAGACAGTAATTAATACTTATGATCTATCGTTAATCATGTGTTAACATTAGGTTATTTGTCTAATTAATTATTACAAACAGCTTCAGCAAATACGTTGCTGTCATCTTCACGAAGTGGTCTATTATAGAATTTAGCAAATACTAAAGAATTTCCAGACCAACCTGCCGTTCTTCGAATAATGTCTATAGGCACACCTCTACGACCAGCTGCTGAGGTAGATGCGTGGCGGGTACTGTGAGCCGAAAAAATTGTAGTATCGATACCGCTGTCCGCGAGTACTTGTCTGATCCAGCGACTGATCGTAGAAGGGCTCGCGTTATGAAATGGCTTCCGGGTCGTCAATATAAGACGTTCAGTTGTTGGTGAACTTCTGCAGGTATTAGTAACTTCAATATAATCCAACAACGTTTTTGCTGGACATACCTGTTCGCGTTGAGGGAAAAAAGGTATGGATAACTTAGGTGTTTGACGACCTGGACCCGATGTCTTAATCAAGTCTGTAATGACTATTTCTATACACGCGGCATTAACTTTGATATTAGATAAACGTATCTTTGATAGCGTCTGCACCCGTTGTCCGGTCGACAATGCAAGGAGAGCTACCAGTTTTTGAGTGAGACTATCTATAGGAAGCCCTACATTAGGATATAGCGAAGAGACATATTCGATAACGATATTTGGATCCCATGTCGATTCATATCTAGGGAGGCAGGGTTTATTTCTGAATACGCCTTTTAAAAACCTACAAATTCGTTCATCATTACCGACACGCTTACCTAATATCAAACTAAGCGCTGATCTATGCGTGTTAAGCGTGGAGTAGGTAGCTCCATTCTCATATTGGAGTGTTAAAAAATCAAGCACAGTTACAATGTCGCTATTGTAGCAGTCCATGTTGTTATTTATACAATATTGCCACCATTTTTTAAACGTACAATTATATTGACTAATTGAACTGCTAGATAGTGAGGATACCATAATGTCGATAGTCCTAGATGATAAGCCTTCCTTTAAAAACGCTCCCCTGACAATTTGGATACAACCAGGGTAAGTCGTTTCCAGAGGGGGTGCGCCGTCCTGAAAGGGGAAACGAGTAATTCTGAGTCTGGTTTTAGATACAGGGGTTCTCCCTGAGTCAACAACATAAAGAGTGGATACCAGGCCTGACTGGGCCAATACGGTACCACCATTACACCAGTAGCCTTATCGTCAACAATTTTACGAAGACTTTTCAAAATTAAAGAAAAAGGCGGGAAGGCGTAAAAATAATAGCTATTCCAATCTAATGTGAATGCGTCTATATTGTACGCGTCGGGGTCTCGTTTCCATGAAACATATTTATGACATTTAGCATTTAATCTAGTGGCAAAGAGGTCTATGTGTGGTTGGCCGAATCGATACAAAATTTTATGAAATGCCCGCGAGGATAAATTCCACTCTGTATCGATATTTAACCGTCTTGATTCTTCGTCGGCCTCGACGTTTTCTTTAGATTTAATATATGCGGCATAGATAAACAACTGACGTTGTTCGCACCACACCCAAATGTCTCGTGCAATGTCATTTAAGTGTGTATATTGGACTCCTCCGGCTCTATTTATGTATGACAAAGCAGTTGTGTTATCTATGCGTAGTAATATTTCCTTATTCCTTAAGTTACTAGCAAAGCACTTAAGGCCGAAAAATGCCGCTTTTAGTTCGAGCAAATTTATGTGACTCTGAGCCTCAGTTTCGTCCCAAAAACCACTGGTACGCTCACCTTTACATGAAACACCCCACCCAGTAGTGGAAGCGTCAGAGAAAATCTCAAGATAATAATGACCTGCCCGAATAGGATTACTTGTCAACATAATATTATTTTTCCACCAAAGTAAATCGGCTTCTAAATCAGCTGATAATGACATCAAACAATCGTAGTTGTCATTAGAGTGACGTAGTGCTAAATACTTTTCACGTTCTAGTCTTTTGGTATAGCCCCAACCATACGCTACGGCCGGGCAACTTGAGCATAAAACTCCCAGAAATCTAGCAAAATCTCTAATAGTCAATACTTTTGAGCTAGATACATTATTTAAAAGATCAAGTATCCGTTCTCGTTTACTGATTGGTAAACGTATGCACATTTTAGATGAATCTAATTCAAAGCCCAAAAAAGTTTGTACATGACTAGGCGTTAGACAACTTTTGTCGTAATTTATTATGAAACCTAGATATTCAAGTAATTTCATAGTTTCTGTGACGCAACCGAGGCAGTGGTCATAGGAATTACCTATGCAAATTAAATCATCAAGGTATACAGTAATCAACAAGCCCTTGTTTCTCAGAAATGACATTACAGGCTTTAAAAGCTTTGTAAAAACATACGGCGCAAGCGAAAGACCGAAAGGGAGACATTGGAATTCGTAAGTATGTCCTAAAAATCGAAATCGTAAGTATTTTTTACTATCGTCATGCATGCTCACAAGAAAATATGCCTCTTTTAAATCTAAAGTAGCCATAAAGCAATTTCGAGACATAAGCTTTATAGTTGTGCGTATATCCTCCATTTTAAAATGTAGAGGACGAATAAACTTATTGAGTTTCTTTAAATTTAGAATAAACCTAAAGGATCCGTCTTTTTTAGGTATTAGAAAAATATTTGATATAAATTGACCGGGCGTGTCTTTGCATTTGACTACAGCTCCGGATTGTATTAATTGTGAAATTTCGAAATCCAAATGTCTAATTTCGGTTTCACTAAAATTGTTATTTATATATACCGACGATTGCTTTACAAAACATTCAAAGGGAATTTTAAAGCCTTGTATATATCCTAGAACAATAGCATCCAAGGTAATTGATTTCCATTGATTAAGGAAATAGCGCAGTCTACCCGCGTGTTTTACCTTTATTGAGGTTTGCGCTGTTTCGGGCCCGGCTTCTGCGCATCCGCCGGACGATCCGCTGTCGGAGGTTGTCGCCTGTTCGACTGAGACCAGTAGCGGTTCTTCGGCCCGCCCCGCCTGGGTTTGCTGGATCCCTGGTACCGGGGTGGGCCTCTCCAGTTTCCCGAATGATGGTATGTCTGTCTCCTTGATGCTCCTAAGTCTGGTCGCCGAACTTGTAAGCCAGACCGCTCCGCAGTCTTAGAAGCCCTAATCTTTTCACCTAGATTAGATCCAAACAGGTATTCGTCTCTTTTGACATCAGATATCATGCCCGTAAACTTTCTATCCAACGACGTAATTATTAATTTCCTTCTCGATCTAGTATTGTCTTGGTGTAAATCCAAGAATATTTGACTGAGTTCGGATAGCTTCCTTATTATTTCCACTTTGTCAATGTCCTCGTCAATGAGAGATGAAGTTAAGTTAGTAAGGCCCGAAATTCCGCGTCCGAGCACGTTCTGGGACTTCTCTAGTATCTTGTCCCTGTTTTTAACTGCTTCACTCAAAACAGGAGCGATCTCAGGATTCAAAATTGGCGCTTTGGCTAGTTTGAAATTTTCTGGGAAAAGGTACTTCTCGTGTAACGCTTGTCTTTGCTCCTTGTTAAGGCCATCGACGAGTACACGACCCCAACGTTTAGAGATCTCGTCTTGAATTTTCGGACCGAGTGGCTCATCCTTGGCTTTAGGGTCGCCAAGAGCCTCTAAGATTTTTGCTGGCAAGGGCGCTGGTGCGTCACTGGCAGGAGTACTAACCGGAGCAGTGCTTGTGCTCGGACCGGTACCTGCAGGTGCCGGCGCTGAGTTCATGGGTACCGCTGCATCAGCGGCCCGGTCTGCGGCCGTAATGTTGGCTACATTCATAATATCGCACTCATCTGCATTTACCACAGTTGATACTGGGTCTGTTTTGCTCACCACGGATTTAATTTGTTCGTCACCTGATTCATCCCAATCTGAGGGGTACGACTGTCCGTAATCTGACTCCGGGGATGCTGATTTGTAGTGGTGATCCTCTGAAAAATACCGTAATTGCGGTTAGCACCCCGGTTTCGGTAAGTAGCTTACAGATTTATGTAAACAAACTTTTTATTAACTCATTAAACTTTTGTACTAGTACCATAGATACTCATATTTACTACCCAATCTATAATTTACCGTAGATTCGACATAACCTACGATTACACTATTCATGGAATGGTTTGTTTACATAAGTATTGCTTGCCGAACAAAGTAATATACTAATACCACATGCGAGCGATATTTTAATACTGCCGATGCAGTGTTATTGTTTAAAGTCATGAATTGTAATCACGTTACAATATGAGACTAGGTGTTATCTAACGTGATCACGTCACGCAGAATAACCCACGGTATTATTTTACTCAAAAAGAGCACCACTGTATCTGAAATAAAACATTAATGACACAAGATCGCCAGTTATAAGAACAATGCAATGAGCGGCGTCTTGTCAAAACCGGGTATACTGAGATCCTTATTCGAAATTTATATTTTATTTTGTACTCAGTTTTTCTTTGATACTTTAATCATTTAACTTAAATGGTTCTATAAACAGCTTAAACATGATTTTTTCAAATAAAATAGAAACACTAACCATTATCACTCGACCAATAGTTCTGATCGTAAAGTTGGTTCTGTAGACGTCGTATTTTCCTTCTTAAGCGATCATCGTCTTCATATCTATGCTTTCGTTTTCGACCCATTTTTACGACAATCACTTGACACTATTTATTTATCACTATTAATACTGAATAATGTAGTATAAACCGATTGAATTCAATTACAGATGTTGTGATGCTTGCACAAAGAAAGCGAATGAGGTTCGAGCCGAGTGTTGCCACAGATAAGCTAGCGGCATAGACTCGGCAACTAATTTTTAATATTTTATGTTTTTAATCCTCTAAATAATTGTGTGATGCTAGTAGATTGAACAGTGGACTACCTAGTGAATATATAAATGTCGAGGATGCAGCGCTGAAATATAATTTCTCACTGTATCTGTACATACTTAACTTTCGATGGGTTCCACTGTGTTCGGGTGGCCCAATTGGTTAAGGCTGGAGATGCGGTTTCAAATCCTGACTCGGGTGCCGTAGGTCCTTAAATTGTCACTTTTTCTTAAATATCTTTTTTTTTTATCAAAATTTTTAATAAAAAATAATTTAATGTGTTCTTTCTTTGTTTTGTTTTTAAAGTTTTGTGTTTAAAGTTACAGATTAGTCAACCAATTGGTGTTGAGTGGCATGCAGGAAGAGTCTAGACGGCCGACCGCGAATATCGAATCTCGTACGATTGTCACTCTAATTGAGTTAAAAGAGAAAGATGAGCTCCAACCCCCCTTAAAGGCCGGCAACGCGCTTGTGACTCCTCTGGTGTTACGGGTGCCCATGGGCGACGGTAATTGCTTACCACCAGGCAATCCGTCTGCTCGTTTGCCGCCTACGTCATAAAAAAAAAAAAGATACCCGAATTTTTTGAAGTTTGTGCTTACATATATACTGGCACACGATTGCTAGAAGGATCGGTAAGTCTTGTGAACAGCTGCATTTTGCCACATGTATTTTATCTGGTATGAGTTATGGCTCCCGTGTATTAGATACGACAAGAATATAAGATATGGAAACTGATCTGATAGAGTGTGAACCTCATTTTGGCTGTATTGAGAGTAGAGAAAACACTACTTTCTACATTATATTAAATATCAAATTTTGAGGTAATTCCCGGAAAAATGTAAGAGTGAAGGCTGTTACTGAACCAGCGTGCTACACCCTCGACCTCGTCGACACTTCCCATCAGGTGTGACTGAGATCAAACGCTGGTCAGTCTTGTATAAAAATATATGGCTTTTTAAAAACCTATGTATGCAGTTTTTCTTGTCCCTAAAATCGATGACATGTTTCCTAAGAACAAATCTTTGTAGGTCTTATAATTAAATAGATTTCTAGAAATACAGACCGAGTGATTGATCACAATATCTGTCAAGCTCCAAGCATTCTTTTCGCGTTATCCCGGCATTTTGCCACGGCTCATGGGAGCCTGGGATCCGATTGGCTACTAATCCCATTTTGTGTAGGCACTAGTTTTACGAAAGCGACTGCCGTCTAACCTTTTAACTCAGAGGGTGAACTAGGCCTTATTGGGATTAGTCCGGTGTCCTCACGATGTTTTCCTTCACCGAAAAGCGACTGGTAAACATCAAATTATATTTTGTACATAAGTTCCGGCTCATTGGTATAGACCGGGGTTCGAGCTTGTGACCTCCGGATTACAAGTCGCACTCTTACCGCTAGGCCACCAGCGCTCTCTGACACACTCCAACAAGTGAGTGCGAAAGAGTCGTGATAGGCGATAAAGCAACTATGCTATCCGTTCTGAGTACTCCAAACATGTTGATCTGGATAAAACAGCTGGTTTTCGAAACAGCGAGTAAACTCACGCGCGCAAGTTTGCTATCAATAAACAACCATGTCTGCCAACTCCAACAATATGAACATGAGCTGGTGTTAGACAAAGGGTAGATGATCGTTTTGTTCTCTCGCCGCCGGCGTCGGAAGCGTCGCGGCGTGCTCGCGACATGCCTGCTGGCTTAATTCAGCAGCGGAAGACCTAAATTGAAATTTTTTGACCCGGGTATGTCCTTAAACTACGTCCAACGAGAGGTAGGGCACAGCAAAGTACCATCAAGCTTGAGTCTGGAGCAGCCCAACTGGGGAAGTACCTCCTTACAGATCACAGCCATAATAGCACTGCTACCTTTCAGGTATGTAGTGTTGTGTTCCTGATGGTAAGGTTCCCAGAGCAAAGGTACCATCACGCTCGAGGCTTGAGAAGCCCAACTGGGGAAGTGCCTCTTCCGTACAGAAGATCACAGCCAGGCATAATAGCACTGATACCTTTCAGGTATGTAGTGTTGTGTTCCTGATGGTGAAAGTTCCCAGAGCTCCAACAACTTTTAGGGTTAGCCAACGCGCATGTGAATCCTCAGGAGTTGCAGGCGTCCATAGGCTGCGGTAATTGCTTACCAACAGGCTGGCCGTATACTTGTTTGCCACCGTAGTTGTATAAAAAAACTCTGAAATGATATGGATTACAGAGCCTTGAGCACCGTCGCAGGGTTGCTAAATTACCTGTGTTTTACAGGATAGAGACAGGACAGGAGGCAAGGCAGGGTGAAGCGGCCGGAACAGCTTCTAACACTTTACCAAGCTCAGGTTCGATCATGCATGGAGTAGTACTGTTGCCACCTTAGGGACGGGTCTGCCAAGTATCAGCTGGCCGCTTTGGATTCAATAGAGCACTGAGCTCGCAGACTCATTGGCGATTCTGAATTAGTGAGTGTAAAGTTACAAAGTCATGAGCACCATCGCAGGGTTGCTAGTTTGTCTGTGTTAAATAGTGAGGTGGTTTCATGTTTGTCGTTAAAGTTATGAAATGGAACTTCTCATAATCATAAAAATACTAACATACAAAGGTCAGGAACACTTATTATAATATATACACCTTTTAGTTTGCACATGTAAAAATAATATGTTATCGAGGTTATGTACCACCAGGTGGCAGAACCGATGGCCGGTGGGGCGGAAAGGTTCTGGATTGGCGACCACGAACTGGAAGACAAAGCGTAGGTAGAACTCCCACAATGTGAACCGACGACCTAGTTAGAGTCGCGGGATACCGCTGGATGTGTAAGGCGCAGGATTGGTCTTCTTGGGTCGTTCTGTGGGAGGCCTATCTTCATCAGTGGACGTTTTTCGGCTGACATGATGATGTTGAGGCTTTGTTATCAGTTTTGTCTTTACTCACCCCGTTTTACGGTACTAACAGTTTCTAACTAAAATTTTCGATTTTCCAAAACAAAGTACGACCGGTCTGGTCTAGTGGGTAGTGACCCTGCCTATAAAGCCGATGGTCCTGGGTTCGATTCCCAGTCAGGGCATTTATTTGTGTGATGAGCACAGATATTTGTTCCTGGGTCATGGTTGTTTTCTATGTATTTAAGTATTTATATGTATCTATCTATTATATATATCGTCGTCTAGCACCTACAACACAAGCCTTATGAGCTTACCGTAGGACTAGGTCGATTTGTGTATGATTGTCCTGAATATTTAGGTATTTATTTATTAAAATGGCATTTTTACTCTCCAACTCCTATAACTTGGTCTCCATTACAAGCTTGTTAATAAATGTACGTACGCAGCCCATTGTCGTATGTTCAGTTTACTTTGTTCAACTTTGTTCAACTTTGTCCGTTTACTTTGCGGACAACCGTCGAAGCGCGGACATTGTCACCACAATTCAATAGGATCTTTGTGTGTTGAGGCAACAATGGTTTAGTCTCGTGTAACTGGAAAAACAAGTTAGTTTCAGTATCAGTCCAGTAGCTAAGAACTTAGGTGTATTTATATCGCACTAGGCGATATGTTTCGGGTATGCTCTGGTACCCATTTTCAAGCCGAGTCAGTCGCAAGGTTGCTAGTTTGTCTGCGTTTTACAGGATACATTTTGGAGAGTGTGCACAGGAATTGCACGATTTAATTCCGCCATCTCCGTTCCACCACCACGTCCAATTTTCCATTTATTCTCACGAAGAGATTCGCTTCTACCTTCCTAATGCAGACTGCTAAGGAATGGAATTCGCTCCCTTCGTCTGTATTCCCGGAAAGATATAATTTGGGTCTTTTCAAGGCAAGAGTGAATAGGCTATTACTGAACCAGCGTGCTACACCCTCGACCTCGTCGACACTTACCATCAGGTCTGACTGGGGTCAAACGCTGGTCAGTCTTGTATAAAACTGCTCGGGGTGAGTGCGTCGCTCACTGCTGTCCGCTGCCTTGCACGGCGTTCCGCTCGCCGCGCTATCTAAGAAATTGCTTGCGCTTTTTGTAAAGGCGGTACCGCTACACTCGTCTGTGGTATTATCACCATATCACCGAATCCGACAACTGATAAGCACACCGAACTAACTGTATCCACTTCACTATATTAAGACGAATTATGTTTCGGACCCGAAATAAGCTTCCCTAAGACCCAGCTATTATCCCGATTAAAATTAGAATGACGATTTCAATGGCCTATCGGATCTCGCGTAGGACAAACCATTTTCTCGCACGTCCTTCGTCTTGTCGAAGCGAATGAAATATGACGTATCTTTGTCGCAAGAATATTTCGCCACGGTAGGATTACTCCAGTTCATGTTCTTCATAATATGTTCTGACAGCCTAGTAGATAAGGTTTGTACGGATATTATATTATGAGCTAGAAGTTAGTCATAAATGTAGTTGGTAGTAATCAACGTGCGGCGTGTGGTGCCTGAATGGGTACTTGCGTTTTATAGGTTTCCACTGAAAACAAAAAAGTTTACAAACGTGGTTTTTCATGTTGTTCAAATCAAACTCGATTCGCAAAATCAAATTTATCGACCAATGTGGATCATTTTATATTCTACGTTTAAAATGTTACCTTACAATTAAAATTAAATTTTTGACGACAGGTTTAGCCTAGTGGGTAGTAACTCTGCCTGTAAAGCCGATGGTCCTAGGTTCAAATCCCAGTAAGGACATTTATTTATGTGATGAGCGCATTTTGTTTCTGAATCATGGTTGTTATATATGTATTTAAGTATTTGTATATTATCAAATGAGCCAACGCAATCAGATTTTAAGTTTTTTTTTTAAATACCATACTACATTATATAAACAAAGAAAAAACATTTCAAGTTATTCATACACACATCTTGAGCTTACCGTGGGGCTCAGACAATTTAAATACTATTCATTTTCGATGCAAATTTTTCATAGTTATTGAAAAATTATTGCAGATTTTGTACATTAATAATGGGCTACGCTATAGTACGCTAAAGATTTGTATTCCGGCCATGCACTTATTTATGTCTTTTCGTCTGTTTTTGCTTTTCTTCTCCTTAAATCTTAATAAAGCAAAATTATGGCCGAGGACTTAAAAAGATTTATTACTTGGAATTTGGCAAAAGTGGCTTTTATTAAAAATATTATTAGGGGTAAGGATATTAATTTGTTATTTTTATAATACAATACGTATAACGTCAAGTCATCAAATATTGTGAGTAATCTTCTACCCTAGTTTTTTTTTATATAAATGTTTTTTTTTTAACAAAATGTTTTTGCTTAGTGGTTAGTAGTTAGTAGACTCCCCCTTATAAAAAACACAGCCATAATAGCACTGCTACCTTTCAGGTATGTAGTGTTGTGTTCCTGATGGTGAGTAAGGTTCCCAAAGCTACAACCCCCCTTAATGGCCGGCAACGCGCTTGTGCCTCCCTTGGTGTGGTAGGTGCCCACATGGGCGACGGTAATTGCTTACTTAATCAGGCAATCCGTCAGCTCGTTTGCCTCCTTTGTCAAAAAAAAAATCAAAATTGTTCTTGTTTTTTTTTTGTTGTTCTCGTGTTATAACATATTAAGGTTCGAAATGTCAAGAAATTGTTTAACTGCATTTAGAAATAGATGGTTTTGAGAGTTAGAAGAAAAAATGTGTGCGCTCAATCCTTTTTCCAAGGCTGTACAACAACATACATCATTACAATATTTACACAAGACACAGCCTTACAGAAGACCACAGCCATAATAGCACTGCTACCTTTCAGGTATGTAGTGTTGTGTTCCTGATGGTGAGTAAGGTTCCCAAAGCTACAACCTCCCTTAAAGGCCGGCAACGCGCTTGTGACTCCCTTGATGTTGCGGGTGCCCATGAGCGACGGTAATTGCTTACCACCAGGCAATCCGTCTGCTCGTTTGCCGTCTATGTTATAAAAAAAAATATATATATATTTACATTTCAGCCGTATGCAGTCCACTGCTGGACATAGGCCTCCCACAAATATGACTTGTATCATCTGGGTGGTAGTTTCCATAGTCACCACGCTTGGCAGGACGGTTGGCGACGGCAGTAGCTGTAGATTGGGTTTAGGAGGCCCGCTGCCCGTTCTTAGGATTTAGGAGGAGGAGATGGGGTGGAGATGGTGGGTTTGCCGTGTGATGCCGGCTGACTAGAATAGCACCACCCCATCTCCTCCCGCGGGTGTCGTAAGAGGCGACAAAGGGATACATCCTACGGTTGAAACCCAATCTACAGCTACTGCGGTCGCCAACCCGACTGGCGACTATGGCAACTACCCCCAAGATGATACAAGTCATATTTGTGGGAGGCCTAAGTCCAGCAGTGGACTGCATATGGCTGAAATGTATGTATGTAAATGTAGATGGGGTGGTGCTATTCTAGTCAGCCGGCATCACACGGCAACAATAAAGTTTATGCCAATATGGTTACTGAACAAAAAGCTTCAGAGTTTTCAAAAATTCTCTTCCATTTACGAAACATGATTTCATCAAACATATTCATCAAAAGACGGCCATGTTTGTGCTCGCATTTCCCGAGGGAGGAAAGTGGATTTAAAAAAATGCCGTTTCACTAACCATGCTTTTTACTTTTTCTGTCCGTTCTCGCTTGTACTGCGGAATTCAGATTTCAAAAGCAAGGAATTGTGATGCCAATTAGAGTTATATTTGATGTAGGAAAAATGTGATGACACAAGTTGGTTTAAAAAAAAATATACGGTCAGGATACTAAATGAGCAGTCAATAAATAACGATCTATGTAAAATAGGTAGTTTATTTACTAATAATATACGAGGATTGTAATTGTATTAATTACTGACTACATGAAATCTAAAGGCTTGGTCACATAGGCGCGTTTTGTGAGCGTGGCGCAGCGGGGCGCGACGCTGCCGTCCGAATGTATGCCTTATTTCGTTACATTAGCCCCACCGGTGTCGCACCCCGCTGCGCCACGCTCACAAAACGCGGCTCTTTGCCCAAGCCTTTAAAAATACCCTTAAGGCATAGTTTCAAGGATGCTGGTGACATGTCCTCGTTGCTGCAATGTGCGAGGAAGCCGCCAGCTCTTCGGTCACCAGTTACGTCAACCAGACGCTTCGCGATTTTTGCCAAAAGTTAGTGCGCTCTGGGACCCCATGGACCTAGCATCTCTATGCCAAACGGTAGGTACAAAATGGTACAGACAGCAGCACTAATAGCTGTACATTGATGGACCTTATGCCTTATATAATAAGGTCCACAAATGTACAGCTAAGAGTGTTGCTGTGTGTAGTCTCTGGGCAGTATCTTATATTTGTTAGGTTTAAAAATTTAGCCTGATTTTACATTTTGTGGTTGGAGATGGGACGGTGCTAGTATGTCTACGCAGGTAGCATCCCACACCAGCATCTGTTTCCAAGTTTCAAAAAACCAACTAACCAATATATTGAAATTCATCATCATCATCTTCCTCACGCTATCCCGGCATTTTCCACGGCTCATGGGAGCCTGAGGTCCGCTTGGCAACTAATCCCATTATTTGGCGTAGGCACTAGTTTAACGAAAGCGACTGCCATCTGACCTTCCAACCCAGATGGTAAACTAGGCCTTATTGCGATTAGTTCGGTTTCCTCACAATGTTTTCCTTCACCGAAAAGCGACTGGTAAATATCAAATATTTCGTACATAAGTTCCGAAAAACTCATTGTTACGAGCCGGGGTTTGAACTTGCGACCTCCGGATTGCAAGTCGCACGCTCTTACCGCTATGCTACCAGTACTTGTAATATATACCAATTCATACCATTCATGTTTCTAAAATACCATTTCTTCGTTTTTGACAGAGTTTAAAATGTCACGATTCGAATAGGTACTCGAATGCTCAAAAATCGTGTAAGTTACTTTTGACGTAAAAAAACGTCTCGAACGCGTAAGTGATAATGTAATTTATATGGAAACACTAACGCGATGGTAAAGTAAATATATTTCTGAACAATCTTACAAAAATCGACCTAGTCCTACGGTAAGCTCAGTACGGCTTTTGTTGTAGGTACTAGACGACGATATATATAATAGATAGATACATATAAATACTTAAATACATAGAAAACAACCATGACTCAGGAACAAATATCTGTACTCATCACATAAATAAATGCCCCGACTGGGAATCGAACCCAGGACCATCGGCTTCATAGGCAGGGTCACTACCCACCGGTCGTCCACATATTACGTTAAAAACTTACACTCGGGGTTCTGTTCTCTGAGAAATATATACATTATATTATTTATGTGTCCTATTTATTCTGAGTCCTGTTCCGACATTAATTTATTAAACCGCAATCAAATTATTCAGTTCGCTCAAACAATAATACTTTGTTGCATTTTATTGTTTCAATCTTGTTGAACTCCCACGGTAAATATAAATGGCATTATTTAAAATGTAAAAGCGTATAATATAGATGTTAAAAACATGATACTAATATAACGCTTGTATTTAAATCGAAAGAAAAATAGAAAAATTTGACTCGCAGCGGGACTCGAACCCACAACCACTGGATCACTAGCCCAGTGCACTACCAGTTGTGCTATACGAGCGCCGCTTAGACGTGTCAAATTTTTCTATCTTAACCTTTCTGGTATACGTCATTACGGGTGACGTGTGAAATTTTTCTATTTTTCTTTCGATTTAAATATCTTTGATATGCTAACAGACGTTTCTGCTTAATATAAAAATAATAACGCTTGTACATAGAAGAAGTAATGAAAAATAACGATAAACTATGCTAGGTTATAAATAACTTAAAAATAAAATAAACTATATTAAAAAATAATAACTAAAACTCTAAATTTAAGGTAGGCCCCTGTGGCATGGTTCCAAGAATGCTGGCAGCATTCCCTCGCCGTATCGCAAAGCTTAGGCGTTGGGCGAGGAAGCTGCCAGTTCTTTTATCTCCGGTAGCGTCGACCAGCCGCTTAGCCAACTCTTTAAAAAGACATATAACGCTTTAATTTATACCACAAAGGTGGTAAACAAGCATGCGGCCCGTTTGATGGTAGGCGGTCACCGCAGCCTATGGACGTTTACAATACCGAGGCATCATCACACTTTAATTTCTCGCGTGTTCTACACACTTTCATTAAAATCGATAGATTGTAGGTATCTATACGAGGAGTACTTAGTAGTTTAAATTTAGTTACCATAAGTAGCGATATTTTGACTCGGGTTGCACCCCGGTCATTCGCATTTGTATTTTCGGATAACTGGCCCGGTAACGCGAATATCATTCCCTTTTACTCCAATTAAAGCGTCATGAGAGTGACAGAGACAATCGTCCGAAATTTACAAAATTATTACGACTAGCATAATGTCAAACTCCTTCATTACAATAATTTTCTTATCTGTCAAAATCTTATAATAACTCCATAATAAGCAAAAACTCGATTTTATTATGACTTTCAAACGAACGGCCCTGACACACAAAACAATTGGTTATTTACTACAGAAATTATATAAGAATTGGGCTTGACTTTAGGGTGTCTCTGAATTTAAAAAAAAAACTATGGTTGCTTGGAATAAGTTTTCATTCGCCGCCATTACTGATGTTCATTTGACTTTTCGTAGAAATTATTATTGAGAGCTTAGGATTGACGGTTGAACCTCAAAATGGCGAAGTCGTCTTGAAAATATATTTTTTGTTTTTTGTTCAAACGTAGTTTAGTGTGTAATATTGATACCGTATTATGCAGTGATCTAACGCAGAATTGTGCAGCTAATGAAGAATTGATTTCAAAACGTGTTTCACCACTGTTTTTGGTCATCATCCGGCAATCCCGGGGTCACGGCCGCCTCTCTGTAAAGTCCAGCTACCACTTTACAAAACGCGAGGCCTACTACCGAACAACGTCATGCTCTAAGGGCAAACTTATATGTTATTATACTTATTAGTTATTCTACTTGACACTGGCGTAATCATCAATTGATTTTTTGATGGAAGCCATATTTTTTTAAAAGAAGAAGAAGATTGAGAGCTTATTGTGTGTAGATAAAGCAGTGTATGTCACTGTACATAATTAGGCATAAAATACTCGTCATAAAAAACTCAGCTTCGCTTCGTTTCATAAAACCAAACTTGTATTTCTATGCATTACATTATTTACCAGTAACATCAACAACTGGTACTGCTAGTATTATTAATAAATCCAAATAAACTTTTGAAACGAGATATTGGCATTATTCACTGCACTGGATATTATTGAACTGTATATTATTAAATACCGTCATAGTCAGTAACCAAATTCCGGGCCTTTACACAAAAGCTTTTGTGTAACGTTTATATCACATTGTTTTAACAATTTGCTTTCCTTTGTATGAATTATATTATTTAATTCAATGTAGTTGAAATTCCCGTTAAACAAATAAAATGTAAATAAATATTTCTGACCATTCTTACACAAATTGGCTGAGCGGTAAGCTCAAGATAGCCTCTCTTGTGCACTTAGTCAACGGTATACATTTCAGCCGTATGCAGTCCACTGCTGGACATAGGCCTCCCACTAATATTGTATCATCTTGGGGGTAGTTAACATAGTCGCCACGCTGGGCAGGCGGGTTGGCCACCACAGTAGCTGTAGATTAGATTTCAACGGACGCTGCTTCCCGTCCGTAGGATTTTTCCCTTTGTCACCTCTTACGACACCCGCGGGAGGGTGGTGCTATTCTAATCAGCCGGCATCACATGGCAATGATCCCGGACTGGGATTTGAACACAGGACCATCGGCTTCATAGGCAGGGAAGTGACCCATTAAGCCAAACCTGTCGTCACATACAGCAATTTAAGACTTCCTCGCAACTCCGTCGGCCAGCCATACCCGTCTTTAAATTATGGTTGTGGGATAAAAATATGTATACTATGTCCTTTCTCGTTGCAGAAACTCTCTTCATACCAAATTTCATTCCCGATATTTAAATCGAAAGAAAAATAGAAAAATTTTGGCTCGCAGCGAGAGCCAATTTTTTTCGAATATATTCGCTTGCAGACGTTTCTGCATAATAAAATAGTACATTTCGATACTAGTGAAAAAAAATTTTTTTTCGACGAGGGTGAAAGTTGGAGCCCGAG
Source organism: Grapholita molesta (assembly GCA_022674325.2). Lineage (NCBI taxonomy): Eukaryota > Metazoa > Arthropoda > Insecta > Lepidoptera > Tortricidae > Grapholita > Grapholita molesta. The sequence goes on along the minus strand of CP053122.2, from coordinate 996,267 downwards.
TGAAACGAGGGTGACAATCACCCGAGTCTTAAAGAAGTTTTTACACGTGTATCGAACCCAATTTTTCATAACAAGTGCCTTAAAAAGTGAAATTTACTCACGCGAAGCGTCCGCAAAGTGCACTTTTTACGCACTAGTTAGGAAAAATAAATTTCATCCCAATTGTTTCAGCGGTTTAAACGTGAAGAGGTAACAGACGAACAGCGAGAGAATAACTCTCGCATTTATAGTATTAGTATTTACAAGTATGGATGTGAACTATTTCGCCTCCCTAGTGAACCACAGATAAAGCACTCATTAAGAGACACACTAATTGCTTCGCCACAACAGTTGCTGTGGCTGAACTTAAAATCAATAAAAGATAACCAGCATAAATGTTTCATGTCTATAGTTGTATTAAACTAAGAACATATCAAATTATTTTATAAATATTTTTATTTGCTTTGATTTTTAAGTAGTAATACTAAAATTGAAATAGATGACATATACTTAAGACAAAGTGACGGCCCAAGCATGTATACGCATGCGGACTGCTAAGGAATGGAGTTCGCTCCCTTCGTCTGTATTCCCGGAAAGATATAATTTGGGTCTTTTCGAGGCAAGAGTGAATAGGCTGTTACTGAACCAGCGTGCTACACCCTCGACCACGTCGACACTTGCCATCTGGTGCGACTGAGGTCAAACGCTGGTCAGTCTTGTTAAAAAAAAAAACCTTCGGCTGTTTTTTGAAGGCTGCCAGCCTTCTAGATGAGTCTATTAGGAACTAGGAGATATCCTTAAAATGTGTTTGCCTTTGTTCCCCATGTTACATTGAACAAAGATAGCAATAAAACATTTAATCTTACTATTAATTAAAGGAGCCATCATTTTAACCCCAATTCGCTTACCCCAATTAATATTGATGGGGTAATTAATGCAAACTAGAAGCGTATATTCCACTAAAGCAAAATGGAGACATGATTCAATTAATATTTGAGAATAATGTTCATATTTATATAATAGTGAAATCAATTATATTAATTACTCAAGCGCTGGTAGCTTAGTGGTAAGAGCGTGCACTGAACCACATCCGACAACCCACCCGATGCCCACGAACTCTGCTAAGGGGTTCGAAACGTTGGGATGAAGTTTAAATTGGTATACGCCATATAATCCGTTTCAGTTGTTTTATTTCATGAGTAATTATCGCATTAACCGAAGACAATAAAAAGTTAAAGATTGCCTCACGTTACACAGTCCCGCGTCCGAGCCGAGGCCTCCGTCATAACATTTTGTATGGAATGAACCACCGAGCCTTCTGAGTCAATCGGTCCGGGCACGGGCCGGTCGTGCGACGGCCGTTACAGCTATGTAAAAAGGCTCGGCTCGGGCGGTGATGATAATATCGATGCTATATCGGGCATCGAAGAATAATGCATAAAAGAAATATCCACCTATGCAGGCAGGTACTGAAACCTTATGAGGTACACGACATTACAGCCCAAAGAATCTGGAGCTTTCTGGACTCAACGGGAATCAGAAAAGAATTATAAAAAGAGCTGCCACAATAGATCATGACTGGCAAATATTAGCCCAAAACAACAATAATAATAATAAATATATTGGGCATGCGACGGTCGTCTACTCGCAACAAATGGCTACATGGAACGACGCTCGTGTTAAAGTGAATATTTGAATGTCGAGCCGCTCGTGCCCGGGCCGCCCCGGTGGGTCGACGGAAGGCTCGGGCTCGGGAGGTCGACGTGTAGGAGATGTGACGGTGTAACGTGAGTCATCCTTAAAACAAACAAATTAGTTAAATTTGGGCGTGGCATGCTGGACAGAAGCGATAATTTAGCGAATGTGTGTGACGAATGTGAAATTTATTTTAGTTATTAGAGATCGGCAAAGGGCAATAAGGATGTGCTGGGAGTATCTTTGCGCGACAGAAATCATGTCATTCTCAGCTGAACTAAAGTAACCGATATAGTCCTCCGGATTGCTAAACTTAAGTGGCTGTAAAATACTGATTTAAACTTTCACGGTTTGTACACATTATTATACATGAACGGGACTTAACAATTTCAATCGGGACGATGGTTTTAGTATCTCATCCTCATGGAATCCAGTCATTAGTGAATGCAGGCGTCAAATTATTTATGAGAGGTAGGGCACAGCGTTGACCATCACGCTTGAATCTGGGGCAGCCCAACTGGGGAAGTACCTCCTCTTTACAGAAGACCACAGCCATAATAGCATTGCCACCTTTCAGGTATGTAGTGTTGTGTTCCTGATGGTGAGTAAGGTTCCCAGAGCTCCAACCCCCCTTAAAGGCCGGCAACGCGCTTGTGACTCCCCTGGTGTTGCGAGTGCCCATGAGCGACGGTAATTGCTTAACACCAGGCAATCCGTCTGCTCGTTTGCCGCATATGTCATAAAATAAAAAAAATACCACAAGTTAAAAATTCCGATATCGTTAGTGTAGTGTGTCGACCGAGTGACATCCCTAGTGCGCAAAACGTCCAAGTTGATAAACAAGATCAAGTGCGGGTAGTTCGAAAAACTCACGCGGCTAGAAGATGTTGATGTGAACTTTAGCCAGTCTTAATCCGAGACCACGAGGACAACGTCGTCTTCGAAACATCGGAGGTAAAATTTAAAGTTAATATACGCGGTTAAGTCCCGTTCATATATATACATATAATTAAGTGGCTATAGGAATATTGCGCGTAGACCTGATGGCCGATGGGGTGTAAAGGCTCTAGAGTGGCGACTAAGTAAGTGGATATACCTCCAACAAGGTGGATCGACGACATGGTAAAGATCGCGATAATCACTGGATGCGGGTGGAGCAAAACCGGTCACTTTGTCTTTCGCGCTGATATGGCGATGATGACTGCGATCGGCAATCCGCCTGCCAAGCGTGCTGAGAGATCGCTTCCTGTGGCGGTCTTTGTGCTTGTCCATGTCCAGCAGTGGACGTGGAGTCATGATGATGTTGATACGAGAAACGATTCATTTTTTAACTGAAATGTAATTAACCACATTTAACAGAAAATCTCGACTGTAGTTATTTAAAAAAAGACAATTTCATTTTCCGCCATTTAACCCACTTTCAAACACAAAGCGATCTAAAAATAAAATTACCGCGAAAATTCGATCAGATGAAAAACAAACGATATCTGAATGGATACAACATTGACCCCTATCAGAATGGCATTAGGTCGTATTTCGCTTGCATCGCGATGGTTCTATTTAGTTACAGCGACAAAAGGCTTTGAATCATATTCTGTTATCTTGCTTTGTTTCCTGGACAACTCGAGCGAATCAGGAGAAGAAGACCGATGTAAATTGATCTTAGGTCTAACCACCTTGTGGGAGGTCTACCTACACCGCGTTTGCCGGTAAATGGTGGCATAATAGTCATCCAGCTAATATGACTTGAATCATCTTGAGAGTATAGGTGAAAAAAAATACTGAAGGACTATGTAGATGTGCAGAGAATGAATATGGGATTTACGTCAGAATTTTAATATAAAACGCCGACATGCGTGTACACACGTTACTACTACATAGACCAGGTGCTTTAGCTAAGTTTTTCACCAGTTGCAATAGTTGCCAGTGTCGCAGTTGCCTGGCGTATTGGCGACCGCAGTAGCTGTAGTTTCGACTGCCTCTGCTGCCCATCCGTAGGTTTTTCCCATTGTCGTATCTAACGATTCCCGTGGAAGCAGATAATTTGTAATTTTTAGTCCCATCAAACATTTTTTTCCATAGTGACGACTGCTGTAAAAGTTTTTGGCCTTCTGTTATTCTTTTCAACCATGTCCTCCGTGGCGACGGATGCTGAATAGATTCTGGCCCTATTGGCCTTTTGTTCTTCTTTTCTGCTGAAAATTCTTTGGTCTTTTCTTCTTTTCCTCAGCGACGACTGCTGAAAAGTGTTCGAAACGTCGTAATCCGTTAATAATGTTTAATTTTTGGTCCACCACCGGACGTCCAGGTGAGGGAAGAGGGATCCTTACGTTGTGAATATTCCATTCATTCGCACGAAGCGATTTGCTTCTACCTTCCTCATGCGAATTGCTAAGGAATGTAATTCTCTCCCTTCGTCTGTATTCCCGGAGAGATATAATTTGGGTTTCAAGGCAAGAATGAATAGGCTGTCACTGAATCAGCGTGCTACACCTGTCGTCGACACTTGCCATCAGGTGTGACTGAGGTCAAACGCTGGTCGGTCTAGTAAAAAAAAATCTGTTAAAATATTTAATATTTTAAGAAACTTATTGCGAACTTATGCTGGTTACCTCCAATGTTCAGCTCAGTCAATACACTGTGCGATAGAAATAATGCCGTAATAGTCTTCCGAATGAGGAACGTGACGTCTGCGATCCATTGTTATAGCTGTACAGTATACAATGAGAAAATATCTTGGACGGTTCGAGACTAGGCAGAAGTGACAGTTCTCCGTCAGCTAAAGAAAGTAACGTCAGTAGAAAGTTTTTCAAATATTATGAGAGGTAGGGCGCAGCGAAGTACCATCACGCTTGAATCTGAAGCATCCCAACTGGGGAAGTACCTCCTCTTTACCACAGACATAATAGCACTGCTACCTTTCAGGTATGTAGTGTTTTGTTCCTGATGGTGAGTAAAGTTCCCAGATCCCCCTTAAAGGCTGGCAACGCGCTTGTGACCTCCTGGTATTGCGGGTGCCCATGGGTGATGGTAATTGCTTACCATCAGGCAATCCGTCTGCTCGTTTGCCACCTTTGTCATAAAAAAATTGTAATTGGGCCTAAGCCTATGTAGGTACAAGTCATATTTAGAGAAATCCTATGTCCAGCAATAAACGTCTAAAATGATGATGATCACCATTAAGCTAAGACTTGCATGTTGTTCCCAACCCATCTTACCCCAACACACCCTATTCAGAATGAGAGTTGACGTAACCTTTTAGCACCGAGCGATATCAGACCTATTTGCTCGGATATGCTCGGCACACTCTCAATATGCAGGTGAGAAGCATGTGCAATGTGCATACAAGTTAAAAGAGAACAGCGATAATGAACCGTAAAATAAAAAAACTAAACCATGTTATTAATTCAAAAATCTTCATCTTTGGTAAGGGCAAAACTTTTTGCAGAAATCGCGAAGTATCTGGTTGGCGTAACTGGTGACGGAAGAGCTGGCAGCATCCTCGCATAAGCTCGGAAAAGCAAGTATTATAAATAACTAAATAAATATTTCCAGACAATCTGACACAAATCGACCTAGTCCTACGGTAAGCTCAGTAAGGCTTGTGTTGTAGGTATTGGACGACGATATATATATATAATAGATAGATACATATAAATACTTAAATACATAGAAAACACCCATTACTCAGGAACAAATATCTGTGCTCATCACAAATAAATGCCCTGACTGGGAATCGAACCATCGGCTACATAGGCAGGGTCACTACCCACTAGGCCAGAGCGGTCGTAAAAATATTAATCACACACTGTTATAGTAGAACTACACACTATTACTATTTACATAAAGCATAAAACAGACGATCATCAAACATTACAAGAAGTGCCACGAAATGACCCCATCTGAGCATATTGCTAGCGTGTTGCCAGCGCTGGTCTTCCGATGAGGCCATCAGGTGATAGACAGAACGACAGACAACATACAGAGTAACACAATATTCAAAATAAAAACACAATAGAAATAAAAATAAATACCATTTTTATGCCATTCGGAGTCGAAACCCTAGGCCCGTGGGGTCCCAGCGCCCATAACATGTTTAAAGACCTTTTTAAAAGGCTCGTCGACTCCACTGGTGACCGCAGAGCTGGCAGCTTTCTCGTGCAACGCATCAGTATCGCGATACGGCGGGGGAATGCTGCCAGCATCCTCGGCACTACGCCAAAGGTGCCCAATTTTAACCACTTTTTTTATATTTCCATTATTATTATTTCTTTAGTCTTATTGTTTACGTTATATTTATCTGTAAATTGTTGGTTATGTAAATAAAAAATTGATATTTAAAAAACAAAGAGAAAAGAAAAATGAAAACAGATTTATTATTAATTGTCAACGCAATAAAGTACTGTAGCGTGTGACAGTGGACAGGGTCACAAACGAGCGGGATAGCACGCCAATGAGGCGGCTGCCCGAAAGGACCAATAGAGGTAGACCTCCGGCTCGCTTTCTAACACGCTAAGCCGCAGGTCTCCCAATGACGGTCGCCCGCGCGCGCCGCCATTTTAATTCACCGCGCAGCGGCTAAGAGCGCTGCGAGTTAGTCGAGTGGTGAACACCAAAAGCAAACGCACGCGCAGACACCCGTCATCCGAACCCTTGTTAAAATTGTGTCGATTGATTGTCTTATAATTTGTTTTCCGTTACTTTCCTGGTTATTAAACTGATATAACAAAAAGTGGCGTGTTTATTAGACAGTCCTGCGATAGTACATATTCAGATACTTGTGACCACCTCCACAGCTCCGATACATCTCATGGCAACTGTACAATATTAGTAGTTTTGATATGACTATATACAATACAATAATTATTGCACAACTCCACACTTAAAACAGAACGTCTACCATGGTTGACATTTTATCGTCTATCGCGTTATCCGTCACTTTCGAACTCATATATTTGTTAGAGCGTGACAGACATTGTGTTAAGTGATAAAAACCGGACCATATTAGGCTGACTGCATGCACAGAGACGGGATAATTGTGACATTATCTACGAAAAGGGACCTTATTGTCGATGGCGCTTATGTCGTTGTTCAAGACGATACAATACAAATGCAACGCGATCCGACGTAAGTGCCGTCGACAATAAGGTCCCTTTTCCTAGATAATGACATAATTAAAGTAGAGAGTGAACAACAAACTGGCACATTGTTGAGAGTTTGATGATGATACGAGTACCATAAAAAAAAACAATTCAGTTTTTTTTTTGTTATTTAAACGGGGTGAAAGTTTATGACTTGGACCAACAGTGCCGGGATGACGGGCGTAGTAAGCGGGCTCACACTTGTTATCGACGCTCGCATATCGCGCCGGCCTCTATCACACCGAGACGCACCTTAATGCCCCATAGTTGACAACCTTTTTGACACAGGGATAATGCATTGACGCATCCCCCAGTCCCGGGGAAGGGCCTTATGGAGGGAAAAACCCACTAAAACCCTGCGACGCCAGCGTTTCCGTCTGTGCCGTTTACGGGGGATGCCATAGGGTTGCAAGCACTTCACCACGACATCCCCCCGAACCCCTAGTAGACAACCTGGGGCCTATTTCTCGAACATTTGTAACACTTTTTGACACCTGTTGTTAGAAAGAGACTTCCGATTGTATTACAAGTTATAAGTGTTCTAGAAATATGCCTCTGCTGTTTTGTGCTATTTGATGATGGCAAAAGGCGTGATGGGGGTCTTTTGGTTTCTTGGAGCTTGGAACGGATGCTGGTGTGGAATGCTACCTGCGTAGACACTCTACCTTCCTACCCACAAGCACAAGAAGTCTTCTTGAGCTTACCGTGGGGCTCAGTCAATTTGTGTAAGAATATCCTATTATATTTATTTACTTATTTTATTTATTTAATTATCATCAACTTCCTCGCGTTGTCCTATTTTGCCACGGCTCATGAGAGCCTGGGTTCAGCTTGGCAACTGAATCCCAGGATTTGGCGTGGTCACTAGTTTTTACGAATCTGTCCATCTAAGCCAGAGGGTAAACTAGGCCTTATTGGGATTCTTTCGGTTTCCTCACGAAACTTTTCTTCATCGAAAAGCGACTGGTAAATATCTAATCACAATTCGTACATCAATTCCGAAAAACTCATTGATACGAGCCGGGGTCTGACCAGCAACCTCCGGATTGCATTTCGCACGCTCTTACCGCTAAGCCACCGGCTCTCTCTCGTGGTATCGCGAAAATTGATGTGCGTAAATTAATTCGAGTAAAAGAGAAAGATGCTCAAAATTTACGACCTTCGATGGCCAGCCTTACACTTCATCATCATCTCAGTCGTAAGACGTCCACTGATGAACATAGGCCTCCCCTTGGACCTCCACATGTACCGGTTGGAAGCGACCTGCATCCAGCGTCTTCCGGCGACCTTGATGAGGTTGTCTGTCCATCTTGTGGGTATCCTACGCTGCGCTTGCTAATCCGTGGTCTCCACTCCGACAACACTTCGACCCCATCATCGGCCATTTTCTCTGCGAGCAATGTGGCCTGCCCATTGCCACTTCAGCTTGCTAACCCGCTGGGCTACTTACACTTACAAACATATTAACGAACAGCTTTGCCGAATCCGTGCCACATTTCCTTACGCTTCGGTGTCACACGGCACCAATGCATTTCGCTAACGTCATATTTGAGGTCTCCAGATCCCACCTGCGGTATACTGCACTCAGGTTTCGCAACAAAGTTAGAATGTCTCGTCAAACAAATCAGGTCCATGAGATTTTTTTATACAAAGGAACAGTTTTTTTTATCTGCGGTCTTATTCTGGTAACTTCAAGAGAATTTTTCATTTCAGTTGGTCATTGTTTACAAGTGGAACGAGTGGGTAGTGACCCTGCCTAACAGGCCAGTCTGAGTTCAAATACCAGTAAGGGCATTTATTTCTGTGATGAGCACAGATTGTACCTAAGTTATGGATGTTTTCTATGTATTTACACATTTGTCCAGTCGCCATCAGATATATCGGAGCTGTGGAGGTAGTCATACATATCGGAACATGCACTTTATTGCCTTGACAATAGAGGCGTTGTTCAGCACAGCTCCGATATTGCGACTGTATATTATACGAGTACATATCGTTGGCTGACTCACAACATAAGCAATAAGGGGAAGTACCTCCTCCTTACAGAAGACCACAGCCATAATAGCACTGCCACCTTTCAGGTATGTAGTGTTGTGTTCCTGATGGTGAGTAAGGTTCCCAGAGCTCCAACCCCCCTTAAAGGCCGGCAACGAGCTTGTGACTCCCCTGGTGTTGCGAGTGCCCATGGGCGACGGTAATTGCTTAACACCAGGCAATCCGTCTGCTCGTTTGCCGCCTATGACATAAAAAAAAATAAAAAAAATAAGCCTTCTTGAGCTTACCGTGGGACTCACAAATACCTACTGGAAGGTACCTACTGTCCAACTTTGATCTGATTTATTTTGATATATGTTAAAGAGTAGTCTTAAATAAAAGAAACGTATATTTTTAGAAGCGCTAGTAGCCTAGCGGTAAGTGTGACTTGCAATACAAAGGTCGTAGGTTAAAACCCCGGCTCGTACCAATGCGTACTTCGACTTATGTACGAAATATCATTTGATATTTACCAGTCGCTTTTCAGTAAAGGAAAACATCGTGAGGTAAGCGGACTAATCCTAATAAGGCCTAGTTTACCCTCTAGGTTGGAAGGTCAGATGAAAATCGCTACAGCATTGCGATACAACGAGGAAATGCAGCCAGCATCTTTGGTAATGCCTCAACTGCCTTTTTTAGATTTAATGTATTTAGTAAGTAGTTAAGAGCTCATAGTTATATTGTATTTCTTGTATACAAAGATGTTCTTCCGTATTCTCAGAATATGGAAAAACTAATTCTTTCTGAATATTCAAAAAGCTTTTTCTCGTGAAACTGTACAAGTGGATTAGTTTTTACTCCAACAAAGGAAAGCGGCATATTCCTGGCTCGGTTTAACTTGCAGAGACACAAAGTTTGCGTTTTAACCGACTTTAAAATCTTCTGGGGACTGGGTACCATTAAGGTGATTGAATGTAAGGGTACAGTTAGCAGCAGAAGTGTGGTTGAGGTGTTCAAAATGAGGACAACACATCTCTATTGTCAAGAGAATTAGCGCGTGTAGGTCATTTTGAAGACTTCACCAGCTCAGCCACTTTTGCTGCTAACTGAACCTACATCGTTGGCCAAAAGTATTGAACACAAACTTTTTTTCTTCTATTTAAGAACCATCTCTTTCTAAATGCAGTAAAACATTTTTCTGATAGTTCAAAACTTAAATGGCCATTCGGGCATAAAGGTTCTCGAGTGGTGACCATGTACGGGAAGGCGCAGCGTGGGTAGGCCCCCCAAAAGGGGGACCGCGACATGTTAAAGTATACCGGCAACTTTGGGTCGCTTTGGGGGAGGCCTGTGTTAGCAGTGGACTTCCTTCGTCTGATACGATGATGATGATATCATAATTCTAGATGTATTTATACAGTGACGGTGGCAAATAAGCATACGGCCCACCTGATGGCAAGCGGTTACCGCAGCCTATGGACGCTTGCAACTCTAGAGGATTCACATGCGCTTTGCCTACCCTAAAAGTTGTTGGAGCTGTGGGAACCTTACTCACCATCAGGAACAACACTACATACCTGGAAGGTAGCAGTGCTATTATGGCTGTGCTCTTCTGTAAGAAGGTACTTCCCCAGTTGGGCTGCTCCAGATTTAAGCGTGATGGTCATCGCTGTGCCCTACCTCTCATAATATATATCATTGGGCGCCAGCAATTTTCTTAAACTGCATATACTGCAGGATAATAGGCAGCAACGTAGAGCGATGGAACCGACGCGATTGCCAACCCGCCTGCAAAGCGTGGCTGTTACAAACATTCCATGCTTCAAAAACTGGTCTCTATGGCCGTCTACGTGAGTAGCTTGTGGACAGTAGTGGACATACAAATGTCCAGTAGTGGACATACAAATGTCCAGTAGTGGACATACAAATGTCCACTACTGTACACATAGATGACTGATGTCTTGAACAATGACTAACAGAGTATAGGTGTAAAATTTAACTGAAGGACCGTATCTATGTAGTTCTACAGAGTATTAACATGGAACTTACGTCAACGTATGCCGTGTGATGCCTAGAATAGCACCACCCCATCTCCGCCTGCGTGTGTCGTAAGAGGTGACAAAGGGAAAAAGGGGCAGCAGCGTCCGTCGAAACCCAATCTACAGCTACTTCGGCCGCTAACCGGCCTGCCAAGCGTGGCGACTGTTGCAACTACCCCCAAGATGATACAAGTCATATTTGTGGGAGGCCTATGTCCAGCAGTGGACTGCATACGATTGAAATGTATGTATGTATGTTACGTCAACATTTGAATATAGAACGCCTACATGCGTTGACGACCCGTCTGGCCTAGTGGGTAGTGACCCTGCCTATGAAGCCGATGGTCCTGGGTTCAAATCCCAATCTGGGCATTTATTTGTGTGATGAGCACAGAATATTTGTTCCTAAGTCATGGGTGTTTTCAATGTATTTAAGTATTTATATGTATCTATCTGTAGAGAATTCGATAGCTTAAACAATGGGCTGAAAAAAACTAAAAGGCGACCGTGGTTGAAAAATATATTGACAACTGTAAAACAATAGAATCACAAAAATATATAGACTACAAAACCAGAGACAATATGAAAAGTATAAAAACCTCGTCGACATCGTCCCCCCCCGTGTAGCGAAGCTACACAACTTCGCCATTTAGGCGTGCCAGTTTTCTTGCGGGTCTGCGTAGCACGCCGCCTTTAGTGGCCACATCAACCACTCGCACTACACCGTCTCTGCCCGGATAAACTTTCTCAATACCGCCTGTGGGTTACACACCTTTAGGCATGCTACGGTCTACGACTAGGACGACGCACAGTGTGACAAGAGCCTCATTCTTTTTAGGTGTTCCGATGATGATAAATTCCGATAGTTTAGACCAATTTAAAGCTAAGACTAAAACTCTCGGTTGCCAATTCCTTCTAGTTTTTGAAAAATAAAAATAATAAAATTCGAACTTTTTCATCCGGTTTTTAGTAAATGTACAAATAGTTCGTAAATGGCAAATATTAGCTGAATGTCGTAATATAACTCACATTCGACTAATAAAAGAGTATATTATTAAGTGATTAAAGCTTTCATTTATTCATTACTTTCGGAAATATTAATGTTTTTAACAAACACGTTTTTTTTTTTTTTTACGATAAGTTCTTGATATTATAAACCGTTTCTTGTACATAAAAATAGCAGGGAAATACTTCTACAAGATGTAAAAATATTACATCTCTACTGGGTGGACTAATTGAGTTATGCATAAAGATATGTTACATCCGGGATACCCGGGTCTAGGGTTGCCACTTACAAGTATTGAAATAAATTAATTTACCTACCTTTTACGGAAGATAGTTTTACAATAGTGTTCTACTGCCCATATTTCTCTCTCATCTGAGCGTATTTCTAGTTGCATTTTATGCCACTTATTGAGAGCGAGTGGGCCATTTCTCTACTTTTCCTAGTCTGTTTGTGCTTACTGTTTTAAGACTGATGCCGTCTGACGAATCTTCATTTGCCTTCTCCCTGACCGGAAGCCTTGGAGCCCCAAACACGCATAATAATGGTGTGTTGGATTCCAATGAAAGGCTACAAGTGGCATGGGAAACGGTCCACCCTCGTTAGGTTTTACTAAAACCCCATGCCTATACTTGTAGTCTGGAGGAACGGGGGCGAGGCATTATGGAGCCGCTACAGACCCATAATGCCGCTTTGCCTCAGCAGGAGTTGACCCGCCCTGCTGGGGGATGTCCTTCCGGGCTCCGACCGGGGGACTTAATGCAAGGAGGGCATTAGCACTGACTGAAAGAGTTGACATCATAATTCGTCACTTCGGAAATGGATATCAACTCTCGCAATCTAGGGATGAAATAACATCTAGTCTGACTAGTATACTAGCCAAATGTGGAATATTCTTCAAAAAATGTAGCAATAATATGGATTATTTTACAAAAAAGCACAATAACTGGCTCAATGTCCCGTACATTAGTGGTACACTAGAAACAATTAATCATAACGACGAACAAGAAAATTTCATTATGAATGCGGTTGTGGAAGAGATGCAAACATCTGAACATCAACAAGGTGCTGAACATCAACAGATCCCAGAAAATTTACAGATCCCTGAAAATCATGCACAAAAACGAAAATCGGAAACTGATTTAGAAAATGAAGTGCAACGTAAAAAAATTAAAGATTTTGTTAATTCTTTGACACTTGACGGAAAACAAATTACAAAAACAATTTCTAAACGAATAGAATTGCTAGTAAATAACTGCTTAGACTCAAAAACAGCTGCCAAGGAGATATGTAATAAAATTGAATCGTGTCCTCAACCATATACTGCAGAAGAAGCTTTGTCTCGAATTATCGATAGCAAAATGTCAGTGGAGACATATCAATCACTCCGTATGGACATGATTGAACGCAACTGTCCCCTGTTTCCTCCATATTATAAGGTGAAAGAGGCAAAATTAGCATGCTACCCCTGAAAGCGTAGTTGTCTCAGAGAGGGATGCATCTGTGCCATTGCAATCGCTACTTCAACATACTTTTGATCGCATTGTGTCTCAAAACGATGAAGTTTTTAAACAATACTGCGAAACCCAAAATATACAAGAGTTAGAAGTTATTTTTGAAGGTTCTTGGGGTTTCGATGGAACTACCGGACAGTCCTTATATAAACAAATATTTAGTGATGGGGACAGTGATGAAAGATCTTTGTTTGCTACTACTTTTACTCCCCTGAGAATAATTGTGAAGAATACAGACTCTCCTATAGTTTTATGGATGAATCCAACTCCCCAGTCTTATCTGTATTGTCGCCCAATAAATATCAATTACAAGAAAGAAACCACAGATTTAATATTGTCGCAAAAACAGTGCGTGGAAGACCAAAAAAATAACTTGACTCCACTTTTGAATCAGACATCTGCGTTACATATCATCAAAGCAGAATGTGTTCTATACTTAGCTGCTATTGACGGCAAAGTCTTAAATGTTGTGCTTAACACGCCATCACAAATGCGATGCCCATATTGTAACTTGACGGCAACGAACTTTAATGACTTGGAAACAGCTTTCGAAATCTCTGTAGACAAACAAATATTCAAACATGGGATCAGTCCACTTCACGCTTGGATTCGATTTTTGGAGTTTCTGCTTAGATTAGGCTACAAAGTTGAAGTCAAAAAATGGCGCATATCACAAAAATCTAACGAAAACAATCTTGTCAAAGCAAGGACACAAAGAATTCAAGAGGAAATTCGCAGAAAAATAGGAGTCCTAGTCGATGTTGTCCGGCCCAACAGTGGTACCACAAATGATGGTAACACAGCCCGCACTGTGTTCTCGGAAGAGTACCGTCATGTTTTCGCAGAAATAATCGGCATTGAGAAATGGCTTCTTGATGGGCTATATACGATTTTAATCGTTATATCGAGTAGCCTTCCAATAGATTCAGCTAAATTTGCGGACTTTTGCAAACAACTTGCCTATAAATACGTCGATAAATACAATTGGCATCCTATGACAGTGACTCTTCATAAAATCTTAGTTCATGGAGCCGCCATTATAGAAAACTCTTCAGTGCCCGTTGGAATGCTCTCTGAGCAAGCGGCAGAGTCCCGAAATAAGTATTGGCGACACGATCGCGAACACCACACGCGAAAATCAGAAAGAACAAAAACTATGTTTGACCTTTTTCACAGGGCTTTAGTATCTTCTGATCCGGTAATTTCTGCCCAAAGACAAAACCAGAGGCAAAAGAAGTTGCACAAGCAACCACTCCCCGCTGCCGCGTTAGCCTTACTTAAAGTACCATCTGTGGAAGTTAAACCTACTCCAAGCACGTCCGCGGGAGCATATGATGACATGGAACATTTAGATGCCCAAACAGTTATACTTACTGAGGAAATGGAGGAGTAATCATAGCTGTACGAAGTTAGTATGGCTCCTAAACAGCTTAAAAATAATAAGCAGACCGCAAGTTGTAACACTTTTAAAAATTTTACGCCTAACTTTTCTTATCCGGGTTGAGTGACAACCCTAGCATGAAATTTTAAAATTCCCGTAACTCCTTTAGTCCACGGAATTATACAATGATTTTTTTATGGTGTATAAAACAGCTAATTACCTTACAAGTTCAATCAAAACATCTTTATAATATGACGGACTTAAAATAATAAAAAATAAAAACCAAAATTGCTTCATTAGGTTATGATTTCCGAACAGACCATGTTTGGACTATACTAATTACACTTACTTACGCTATTTTTGTAGCTCTAAAAGTATAACTTAAACTTTTTCTCTGTCACTCCTATAGTTTCTTGCGTATTTTAAGTTTTAGTGAATATCCGGAAATATTTATCGTGACTTTAAAAAAAACATATTTCTGAAACGATAAGGAATTCGCAACCAGGAGTTTTAGTCTTAGCTTTGAATTGGTCTAGACTCTCGATTTTCATCATCAGCAGAAAATCTTAAAAAATGGGCTTCTTGTCACACTGTGCGACGTCAGCGACTTTCAAATTGGAAAAGTGACTTCCAGACGAAATCGTTCTTCGTGTGCCGCTGTCAGATAGAATTTTGCTTCGAATTCCTCGACGTGCAATGAAACGGCGAATGCTCATGATCGGCAGAATCAGCTGACAGGCTCGTGACAATTTCAAGGTGGACTGCTCGTGTAGTCATGCGGGTAAAAAGAGCAATCCATCGCTTTTCTCGTCGACGACCAATTGTCACTTCAACGGGATCAAAATAGTCCAAACTGATGTTCGTGAACGGGGGCTTAAGGTGCTCTAGACGGACGTCTGGCAAGTCACCTGTTGGAAGAATCTGAGGCGTCGCCTTCTGTTTGATACAGTAAGCGCATTTTCTCGCAGTCATTCGTACTTAACTGCGGCAACGAAAAATCAAAAATCTCTGTTTCAGCTCATTAATCACCAACTCGTTAAATCCATGTGTAGTAAGAACGTGGTAATGTCGAATGAGAAGTCGAACGATAGGGTGACGTCCTTCTAGAATTATCGGGGCTTTGATAGCATAATCAATGTGCTGCATGCGTTTTATGCGGCTATCCAACCTTAGGAGGCCATTTTCATCAATTGTTGGGCAGAGAGGATTCAATTCGCTTGATTTTGGTAGTGGCTTGGCATATTGAAGCAAGGCGAGTTCTTCGCCGAACGAATCATTCTGTGCTTGTTGAAAAAATAGTAATTTCGGCTTTCTTCATCTCTGTAGCGGACAGCGACGGAAGCTTGGATGAAGGTTGGTTAAAAATGTTATTTGAATTTGGATTATTATGTGCCAAAAGAGATTAAAACTTGTTCGTGCATTGGATGATGCGTGCAGTTGCACGAACAAAACGTAACCATGCACTGAAACGTGCAGGATCTGGTACAACCGATGAAGGTTTATCCAGACTGATGTGTCCTACATGCACCTTACAAGGTTTTAACTCTTCTAAGGTGGATGCAGTTATAGGTGCAGATGGTTCTTTAGGCCATTTGCTGGACGGCAGCAATAAAAAATTCGGTCCAGAGAACCATCGCGCTAAATCAACCTCGCGATCTTTTAGTCTTGTCGCGTCGTCTGCTACATTCAAACTATCTGGTACAAACTTCCAGTCACTGACGTTGGTTATTTCGGTAATTTCACCCACACGGTTTGCAACAAATGGTTTGAATGTCCGTGCGTCACTACGGATCCAACTCAGAACTGTGGTTGAATCCGACCAAAAGTAAGTTGATTCTGGGATAATGTTATGACCGGTACACACAGTGTTAGCAAACCGAGCAGCAATCAAGCCTGCTTGGAGCTCAAGTCTTGGTATGGATGTGGGTTTCAGGGGACTAAGACGCGCTTTTCCACCAATTAGAGATAGCTTTACAGAACCGTTTGCGAATGTAAAGCGCCAGTATGCGACACACGCGTATGCTTCCTCACTCGCATCAGCGAATGTGTGTAATTGTCTGTCTGTAACAGTATCATCTTGGAAACCACACCTATACCAACGAGGAATTTTGACGTTTTTAATCAAAGCCAGTTGTTGAGACCAAGCCTACCACTTTTGAAAAGCGCTGGTGGCAGCTCAGTATCCCAATCAATACCAGGGTCATAAACCCTCACTAAATAGGACAAAACCTTGTCATCTACGGGAATTGGAGAACTAGTGCGTAATCCAAAGGTGTCGCTTTTAGGATAACAACTCAGTCCTAAAGATTTCACAGGGGCCTCAGGGCCCACGTGAACAGTTTCAGTTGCAGGAGCTGTTAAATTCTCTGGCATGGAAGCTGGGACGTTAGAAACTCGACTGCGCAAGGGAAAATGAGGTAAATACCAGCCTAAGAATTTATGTGTATCATTTGTGTTCATCATTATATCGTCGTATATCTCCTTTGAGCACTCTTCCGCATAACCTTTTGACATCATGTTATTACTGAAAGCACAATAATCTTTCTTAAATTCTAAATCCCTAGTCATGCGTCTTTCCAAACCATGGAACCTCGAAAGCGCATGAGGATAACTGTCAGGTATGTTTGGCGTGTCCTTACGCCAAAGTAGGCCTACTTCGAACCTGCCTGACGGTAAACGATTAGTCGTAGTATCTAATATCTCTAAAGCGTGTTTATCCTCCTTGGAACACAAATTTTCTGGCTTAGAAATACCTATAGCATCAAGACGAAAATAATCCTTGACGTGTTTATCCATGGATGAATCACCATCATCTTTAGTTGACACGTGGTTAATAAAATAGACGGGTGTGGTTAAGACATTGGCTTTTCCATGTAATACCCAACCTAAAGCAGTGCGTGTGGCAACTGGTTCAGTTTTAGTACCTTCCCTAAGTTCACGGCAAATTGTTAGATACCAGTGTTCCGCACCGAGCAAGACTCTAGGTGTGGCGTCAGATAATGTAAGAACATCCACAAGATCATTCAGATGAGAATATTTCGCAATATCACTTTGGTTGACAGTTTGTGTAAATAATGACAGTGAATCTACGGCCTTGGCGTTATTCACTAAGAATGTTTTAGAACATTGTTTACCTTTAATTGAAAAGCTTACGTATTGCACAGGTTTGTGTGTTGACATACCACAGGCTCCGTCAACCTTGATAGAATGCATGGGGCCAGTCGCTCCAATGTGACGTGCCACCTCCCAGTCGATCAAAGTTGACATGGCGCCGTCGTCAAGCAATGCATATGTGTCATATTTTCCTTGAGGTCCACTAACTTCAACAGGAATAACTTTTAAAAACACTTGAGAATTCTGAGATTGCGTGGTGGTTGTTTGGTCGTTTGAGTGTGATTCGGTAACGTTAGAAATTGTAGCAATATTATTTTCATGTTCAGGTGTATTGTAGGAGGACGATGGAAACTCGTCAGCAGTTTTAGAAACCTGGGGTAATGACGCTGAATGCAGTAGCGGGTGATGGAAACGCACGCACCCATCAACGCCGCATCGACCAACCATACACAACTTCCAACGATGTGATTTAGTTTTTAAACACTTATAACATATTTTAGCTTCACGCAACCAAAGCCACTTATCATCTAATGTCAGTGACTTAAAATCTTCGCAATCCGTTAGTTTGTGTTTTTTATTACAATAACGACATAAATCAGTATTTGTGTGACGTATAGATGCCACATGTATGTTTTCACTTTGTATAGGTTTGTGTGTGAAATTATTATTGTTGACTGTACCATGACCTTTATTTGGCCAAGAACCTGAATTAGCACCAGTTTGCCTACCTAAAAAGGGCATAAATGTACCAGCTCGTATACCTAAATTGGGCATAAACGTGCCAGCTCGCCTACCTGAATTGGGCACAACATTGCCAGGTTGCTTAGCATAGTCATGTACTAAACCAAAACGGTTGTGTTTTATAGCTTCAATATCCAGAAATTCAGAAAGTAATTGTATTTTGGGCATTTGTCTATCACTTTTATACGCAAAATCTTTCCACTGACTGTACAATATAGGTGTCAGTTTACTTAACACAGAGTGAAATAATTCTACGGAATAAATATGTTCTATTTGATCTAAATTTCTAATTACTGCTATGCAATTGCGCAATCTACTAGCAAAGTTACCGATTTCTTTTTGATCAAAGCTTATCTTTGGCAGATCCCGTACGAGACCAATCTCGTGAAGCACGATCATTTCAGGAAGAGCAAAAGTTTGTTCCAGCACGTCGAGAACTTGTTCAGGGTGCTCCGCCGTGTACAGCAACGACGACACACTCTCTAGGGCTTGGCCGCGCAGCGCGCCGCTCAAACGTACAAGATTCTCTGTGGGTGTAAATAAGTGTTGAGTATCACGATAGACACGCTTAAACATCAACCACTCTGTAGTCTTACCCGAAAAAGGAGTGAGTTGCAGTTTATGAGAACATCTCTGTGAATAAAATATAGGTTCGGGTTGTTTTGACAGCGCTTGACATTTATTTTCACCAAGCGATTGCGAAAATGACTGTGCCTTATTCGCAGAGGTTTGCAAAGGGTTTGAGTAGTCATTGACGGGCATTTCAAACCTAACTGGTTTTTTTCAAACATCACGTTGACATTCACGATAATCATGATTGTGATTGTAATGGTTATGATTGCGATGCGATGCAATCACATCATTCGCATGAAACTCATCATCTATAATATTTTGTTCCTGTGATAAATCTAGGTTTAGTGGCTTGTTCGTCTTATTTACTTGAACATAAGTAGGCTCTAAACCTAAATTTATTTTTTGTACAGGGGTAGTAACCGCCGCTTGCGTAGGCGGGATTTGTGGTACAATACTATTAACGTTATTGTTAATAGGGTGATGCACACTGTGGTTCACGTCGTGAACCCACGATGCGGTACGCAAATAAGAGTGACTTACTGTCTGGGTAGTGGATTGTCTGTCAGCTCCTTGCGCTGCTAAACTTGCCTCAATTTCGAGCACTTCCACTTGTTTTGTCTGCTCCAAAAGTTTACGCTGAAAATTAAGTTGCAGACGCGCGACTTCCTGTTCGCGCTCAATACGTTGTCGCGCAAGCTCCTGCTCGCGCTCGAACAGCTGCTTCTCCCGTTCCAGGCTGCGACGAGCCAACTGTGCCTCCGCGGTCAGTCTTAGTGCCTTTACAGTGGCAGACGACCGCGAAGACGACCCGCGTGACCTGGAACTAGGGGAAACAGTAATGGGCTGTTCGGAACTAGTTGTAGGGGGCTGAAGAGGCGTCCCGGAACTCTCAGGGACAGCGGCTGCAGGAGCACTTGTGGCTTTAGTCGCAACTGTGCCCAATTTAGGGGCCCGACCGAGCCCTCCCGCGGCGCTGTCTGAGTTTGCCCTTTCAGCATCCTTTGCTGGTGTGGTCAGCCATTTAGTTTTAGATCGCGTCAGCATCGCGGTGAGAAGGACCAAAAATGTAGAGAATTCGATAGCTTAAACAATGGGCTGAAAACGGTGACTGAATATATATAGACACAGCTCTCCATACAAAAATGCCTTCCATAAATGACCCCAGGCGCGCTGACACTGACAGCTATCCCCTCTTCATAAATATGTCAGAGCAGCTTAGAATTTATCCAATAGACAATTTCGCGGTATTAAAAAAAAGTTGTGATTGGTTCATAAAAGTTTAAAGTGTCAAACCTCATGCGCGGCGTTACAATATTATGGCGTTGTCAAACTTACAGGGATGATACTAACCGAGATGGAACCAATGTATATGAATATTATTCTATACACGATTTTTTTATTAAGATTACTCTTGTTCATACTTTATAAAAAGGTATATCGTTATAATGTGTTGGAGAAGTAATTTATTTTCTAACCTAGGTAGGTTACAAATTAAATTCAATATCGTATAGCAAACTGTCACCATAAGAGATATTTAATAATGAGGCAACAGATTTACTAAATTGACGCGGAGTACTGAATTTTGGGTCGTCAAGGAACTTTGCCAAAAACGGATGACTACTGAGTTGTTCATCTTTTTCGTTCTTGCAATCTTCGAAAGATAGGGATGTAAGTAACGAAATTTAAATTTTCGAGGTTCGCAGTAGGTAGATTCGCAAAGAATATAATACCCATTAAGCTGACACGCTTTCAGAATTAGAAAAGAAAAAGGTAACTTTTCGCAAAGAGAATAAGTGCAATCACAGATAATACGTATTGACATTTCAATACTATTACAGAAATACAACTTTCGACCATAAAGCATCGCGAATGTCTATTTAAATGAAATAGGTAGGAAATTAAATTCCATGACTGTACATATTTTTATAAAATGATTTATAATAAGTAATAAATTATTTTCGGGGCTTTCGGGAAACTAGAATAATTATGTCGGAAAGTTTACCATCGGAACATTTACAGTATACTTGTTTTTCGAGATAAAAGCAAATAATAGGAATTGCTTGTTACTTGAAAAATACATGAATAATTTACTTGTGAGTATAATTGACGCATAACCTAATCCCCAATCTGTAACTCAGTATCATAAAGGCATAACTCATTATAAAACTAGTATAGATATACGACATTTGGTTCAGCGTATTAGTCTATACAACAATATGTTACTTTAAATAATTGTTTATCACATTCAGGGTTAAACTTACACAAACCAATGGATCTCATCGTTTTTCTTGTATTTTTGTGCAGTTGTTTCGCGACCATTTTACCGCACAAGAAGGCATTTTATAGGGTTTTTTAATTTAACAATTTTATATTAGCTGACATTTTATGTCATTGAAAGCTTCTGTACTACTAAATCTGTCAAACTCCGCCGCGGCTCAGTCGATCGTTCGTGGCACACTAGCCGTGGGGTCATTTTTGAGCTCGAGTCAGGTTTCTATAGTATTACTAGTTCGTTGGCTGAAAAAAACTAAAAGGCGACCGTGGTTGAAAAATATATTGACAACTGTAAAACAATAGAATCACAAAAATATATAGACTACAAAACCAGAGACAATATGAAAAGTATAAAAACCTCGTCGACACTATCTTTTATAAATATCGTCGTCTAGTACCTACAACACAAGCCTAACTGAGCTTAGGACTAGGTCAATTTGTGTAAGATTGTCCCCAAATATTTATTTATTATACGAGTAAACACGTTACTACTACATAGGCTAAGTGCTTTAGCTAAATTTTTCACCTATAGCTACAAGTAACTTAATATAACACGATGCCTGTTCAACAATCCACTTAGCATAAATTACGACAGGCTTTTAAAAAAACAGGCACATTTATCGTGAAAAACGCTTCTTAAGCTGAGAAACCTTATTAAATTTGCCTCGCTTTTTAAATTGAGCGGAGAATTAAGAATCGAGAATGTTAAACAGGCCTAACATCTCATTTTCCTAGTTAATGTTGGCTTAACGGCCCGCTTACGATCAAGGGTACTTGAAGAGTGTTTGACAAGTATCCTTTTTTTTTATGACATAAGGTGGCAAACTAGCAGACGGATTGCCTGATGGTAAGCAATTACCGTCGCCCATGGGCACCCGCAACACCAGGGGAGTCACAAGCGCGTTGCCGACCTTTAAGGGGGGTTGGAGCTCTGGGAACCTTACTCACCATCAGGAACACAACACTACATACCTGAAAGGTAGCAGTGCTATTATGGCTGGTGGTCTTCTGTAAGGAGGAGGTACTTCCCCAGTTGGGCTTCTCCAGACTCGAGCGTGATGGTACTTCGCTGTGCCCTACCTCTCATTGTCGGACGTAGTTAAAGGACATACCCGGGTCCCGGGTGGCAAGCATGCTGGACAATGTGCTTGATGATTTTAAGCACCGTGCTCGCAGACTCATTGGCGATCCTGAATTAGTGAGTGTAAGGTTACAGAGCCTTGAGCATCGTCGCAGGGTTGCTAGTTTGTCTGTATTACAGGATACATTTTGCACAGGAATTGCACGATTAAATTCCGCCATCTTCTTTCCACCACCGGACGTCCAGGTGAGGGGAACAGTTTCATCCTTACGTTGTGAATATTCCATTCATTCGCACGAAGCGATTCGCTTCTACCTTCCTAATGCGTACTGCTAAGGAAAGGAATTAGCTCCCTTCGTCTGTATTCCCGGAAAGATATAATTTGGGTCTCCTTAAGGCAAAAGTGAATAGGCTGTTAACGTTAATTAGGCGAATAGTGTGTAGGCTGAACCAGCGTGCTACACCCTCGACCTTGTCGTCACTTACCATCAGTGCGACAGAGGTCAAACGTTGGTCGTCTTGTAAAAATAAAAACGAAATTCAGAAATTACTAGATATACTACGGAGAGTGCTCCGAGGAATTGTTCGGATTAATCCCAGCTGCTTCCTTCCGCCAGCGCTCTACACGACAACACTTCCATCATCACCAATTAGATGGTTGGCAGTCCTCAACTGTGCGTTTTTCTAGAAACTTCCTGCCTCGCACAGCAAAACTCTGGAATAAATTGTCGTGTGCAATATTTCCGGACCGATATGACATCCAAATCTTCAAGAAAAGAGCGTATAGGGATCTTAAAGGCCGGCAACGTAGTTGCGACTCCTCTGGTGTTGCGAGTGTCCATGGGCGGCGGTAGTTGCTTACCATCAGGCAATCCGTCTTAAATGATGTTCAGCAACTTTATACCTGACGGATTCGTCCCTTCATGACTTAATAGATATTACAGGTCATTCTTACACAAATTGACTGAACCTTAGGAGTTTTCCATCTCGACCGAAATCTAAAATCAAATTTACTAGTCAAAGCTTCACCTGCAAAAATTCCGTGCCGAACAACAATATTGGACTTTATTGAAACGGAATAAGGTAGAAAATACAATAGCTTAGACGTCGCCTCACATCGTCAGCTAAATTCGCACACCTCGTAACTTCATTCGCAGGAGTTGCGAGAATTGCAACCTTATATATATTACACCTAAGCTCCAAATCCTTTAACAACTTCGTGTGGAGTTACTAGAATTGCGAATTTGCCGAATACATGCGATGTCCGTTCAATTTACTACCTTAAGCCATTGAAATAGGGCTCAAATGCATATAAGTATTAGTTGCTGAAATGCAGTTTGCACGTCAAACCGCTTTTGTAAGTAGGAATACGAAATGAAGAATTTGTAAGGAAATATTGACGGAAATTCATTGCGTTATTGGTTGTAGAATAAATATTTTTTTTTCATAATTTTATTAAAAATAATTATTAAAAAAGACGGCTTATATCTATACATATTCTATATTTATTTGCACATAGCACGCAGAGAAGATGGCCGATGGGGCGAAAAGTTAGGTACTTAGGTTTTAACATCTACCCTCGAGAACGCAGCTGTAGCGACCCCACTCTGGACGGCCGGTTAAGGCAAGCCAGAGGCAGGGGACCTGTCCCACCTGTCCGATAGGGCACCCTAGGCGCCCACTCAGACGTGGAGTCGCTACTCTCCAACAGCTCGCCACAAGCTGCGGTGACTGATTACACTAGAGAAAACTAGTGGGCGATGGGGTCGTCACATCCCTACGCCTATTATAATGTCTTTCCCGTACACGGAACAATATTATTCCGGACATTTGAGAGGCGTACGCGGAGCCGGATCGAGCCAACGCGCAGAGGCACTTTTGACAATTTAATGAGATGTAAGGGGTACACTAAGCGGATGCTGCCCCTGTCCGTATCATGGGACGCATACAGAGACAGCACCCGCCATGGTGTAAGGACTATTGAGTTTTAATGAAATTTAGAATGTACTAGGTTTTTGGGTGGAAAAGATATAGCTACTGGGCTATTGGATAAAAAACCGGACGTCTGACTAATAAAACGGCACACGATTTTATTTCCGGCAGGCGGTAACTTGCCCTATGCGACATGGGCCCCCACGAAAAGCGACATCAAAGATGGCTCAAGGGCAACACCACTGGAGAAAACCAGTGGGCAATACGAGTAGGGTCGTCACATCCCTATGTATTATTATTAATACTTAAAAACTAGCTACTTAGTAGCTAGTATCTCTGTGTAGACATTTATTTTGTTATACAATTCGCACCAACGTGACCAAATAAATAATACAATAAAACCCGCTGTCATCGGAAATTAGCCCTTAAATAAACCAACATGCTCGTTAAGCGCCCGGCTTTGCTTGCCATAAAACTCCTGTCCAATAACAGGCCGAGTCGCAGTAAAAAGTTTACTGCCCGTAAATACACGGAGGGTATTAACCTCTAGCCGCCCAGAGATCATTTTGGACCCGGGTATGTCCTTAGACTACGTCCAACAATGAGAGGTAGGGCACAGCGATGACCATCACGCTTGAATCTGGGGCAGCCCAACTGGGGAAGTACCTCCTCCTTACGGAAGACCACAGCCATAATAGCACTGCTACCTTTCAGGTATGTAGTGTTGTGTTCCTGATGGTGAGTAAGGTTCCCAGAGCTCCAACCCCCCTTAAAGGCCGGCAACGCGCTTGTGACTCCCCTGGTGTTGCGGGTGCCCATGGGCGACGGTAATTGCTTACCATCAGGCAATCCGTCTGCTCGTTTGCCGCCTATGTCATAAAAAAAAAAAGATCAAAACTTGCCAAATGCAACTATGGTTTGTCATAATTAAAATTCAAAATGGCGTTTAATGGGAGACCTTTTTATAGGTCTCTGGGCGACTAGAGGCTTGTTCCGGCTCGAAGGACCATTTTTTTGAAAAACGAGCTGTCGGTTTATTTTTATTAGTTCGATACTAGTTGTTAGTCTACTCGTTATATCAGATCCGCGCAGGATCAGTCGTCCTGGCGATCCTTGGGGAAGGCCACCCCACTGCTGGACCTATGTCTAGCTTGACGACGATATATATAATAGATAGATACATAAATACTTTAATACATAGAAAACACCCATGACTCAGGAACAAATATCTGTGCTAATCACACAAATAAATGCCCTGACTGGGACTTGAACCCAGGACCGTCGGCATCATAGGCAGGGTCACAGGGCCATACCCACTAACTTTAAATAAAAGAAAACGTCTCTTTTGATGCCAAAACTTACTTCTTATGTTTTATATTTCTACATTGTATAAAAATGGGGTTGTCAGTTTATATTTTTCATTCGAAGCAAATAATATAATTGTATTGGTGTTCTTTGCGAATATACGACCTTTTTAAATAAAAAAACCTTTAATATATCAGAATTTTTTATTGAATAACTTTTGTAAATGGTTTTCAGGGTTATAACTGAATGGGGTGAATTCAGTCGTTTGTAAAAAACATTTCATTTCACATCATAGACGGGCGTTTTCAAAAAAATGTGCACGCAATTAGTGAAAGTTGTTAAGAAAAGTTAAATCACTGTCAGTTTCGTGACGACAATTAAGCATTAAATTAATTTTGGGATAAAAGCTTGGTTTTGATGTACGTTTTATAAACTTCAATTGATATTACAACATAATAGAAGGCAAAAAGTCGATCTTCACAAAGATTTAATGCTTAATTGTCGTCACGAAACTGACAGTGATTTAACTTTTTTTACATCTTTCGCTAATTGAGTGTACCAAATTTTGAAAGCTCCCAGACAAGAGATATAGAGTAGGAAGCGACAATGCCTATGAAGCCGAGGATCGTGGATTCAAATCCCAGTAGGGCATATAGTTGTGTGATGACCACATTTGTTCCTGAGTCATGGGTGTTTTTATATGTATTTAAGTATTTGTGCATTATATATATCATTGGCTGAGTACCCACAACACAAGCCTTCTTGAGCTTACCGTGGGGCTCAGTCAAATTGTGTAAGAATGTCCTGTAATATTTATATTATTTTATTTATTTATTTATCATATTAACTTCCTCACGCTCAGGCTCATGGGAGCTTTTGGTCCACTTTACAATCGAATCACAGGATTTGGCGTAGGCACTAGTTTTTACAAAAGCTACTGCCACCTGATAATAGCACTGCCACCATTCAGGTATGTAATGAGTCCCTTGATGGTGAGTAAGGTTCCCAGAGCTCCAACAACTTTTATTGTAGGCAACGCGCTTGTGAATCCTCTGGAGTTGCAGCCGTCCACAGGTTTCTTACCATCAGGCCGGCCGTATGTTTGTTTGCCACCGTAGTTGTTAAAAAAATATTATGTTGAAAAAAATATTATTTTCTGTCTTTCTTTCCTCATAGGAGTGACAGAGACAGTCGACCGAAATTTACGAATATCGTTTTAGTGGTAGCACCGCTGTATAGAAGTCGCATATACAAAAATACGATAACGCATAACGCGCGCAAAGTCAACTGTCATATGACCAGTGTTAGTTGACACGTCACCCGCTTATAACAGCTGAGATAAAGAGCTCTTGTAACACTGGACGATGTCTACGCAATATCCGTACAGTCGAATTGCCGTGGGCGCTCATTTTGAGCGAACATAGAATAGAATACAGAGCGGCCATTTGTTTTTTATTGAGTTGGCCAGTCCATCGCCAATGTCCGCGCGATAGATTTAAATTTATTTGTCTAAAGAAACAAATTAAAATCACAAGGAAACTTAAATAAAATAAAATACTAAAACTATAAATAACTAAAAACTAAACCTAAAATACCTATCTAAAATAAGAGATCCCCCCATGCCTAAAGCATGTTCACGAAAGAAAGTAGCCACCGTTGTATGAGTCTCCACCGTTAACTGGTGGGTCCATGTAGTGGAAACAGTCATAGAATTACGAACTAGTCTATTTTACGTTTAGGATGTCAGAATCGAAAAAATCTAGCCTCAACCGTCTAAAAATGTTAATAACGCCAAGTACCTAGTGCTAAAACAAAAATTAACGTTACAAGAATACGTCATTTTCTGAGTCAATTGCAAATATATCTGGCTTGTTTACGATAGTTCTAAGAGAAATTATTCACGGGACATTCTAGTATTGATAATTTGTTTGAGTACTGCGGCGCTACCGCGAAACACGATATTCGTTAATTTCGGACGATTGTCTCTGTCACTCTCATCATGCCTTAAATTGGAGTAAAAGAGAAAGATGCTCGAAATATACGAACTTCGATGTTCGCGGTACCGGGCCAGAGCATAGTGCAAGCTTAATGATCCAAATGTTCAAATTAGAAAAAACTTTCCCAAAATGCAAAGTTTTTTTAACGGCCATAGATTTAGTAAACATGATAAAAATATCCACAACATTACCTAAGACGAAAGAAAATGGGTTGATTTTTATGATAACTTAAAAAAAATAACGATGGTTTCATACGACAAAAAGAAATTATAAGGCAGTGGCTACTTTTTTCGTGAACAAGCCTTACAGACAACATAACCCCTCTATGATGCGTTCAAGAACAGCAAATAACGACACACATAAGACCCACATACGAGTAATAGTATAATATAGTATTTTGTTACAACATATTTCTTGTCTGTGTAAATGTTATAATTATTTTTTCCGTACACGGTATAATGGTGAATCCTTACGTTGAATATTCCATTCATTCGCACGAATCGATTCGCTTCTACCTCTAATGCGGACTGCTAAAGATTGGAATTCGCTCCCTTCGTCTGTATGCCCGGATATATAATTTGGGTCTTTTCAAGGCAAGAGTAAAAAGGCTGTTACTGAACCAGCGTGCTACACCCTCGACCTCGACACTTACCATCAGAGGCTCTAGTGTAAGTTACTTTTGGCGTAAAAAAACGTTTACGAACGCGTAAGTGATAATGTTATTTATATGGGAAATACAAACGCGTTCGTGAAGTAAAGTTACTTTAAAAACAAAACACTCAGGGCTCAGATGCGACTGAGGTCAAGTCAGTCAGTCAGTCAGTGGTCAGTCTTGTATAAAAACAAAGTGCAGCCTCTGTATTTGTTCTATATGGCAGGAAGTAACTTAATCTCATATTCCGCTAAGTATGTACTTCGGCTTTGTCTCATGCCAGTGGCTTTAATATTACTGAAGGATGTTTTCATACGCGGAAAATGAGGCTGTATGAAAAGCTCTTACCTGAAGAAAACGAGCGGAATATTTTATTTTTGCCAAAAGATAGAGGTGTTTGTCAAAAAATGGACACTTACCAAATGTGTTTTTTTCAAAAAAATATTTATGTTATTTTTTTCATGGTTTGACAATTTTTTTCTCTTTTACCGACATAAAACATATACGAAAGATGGTAATAAATTAAAGGGCAATATTTTTTCTTATTAGATTTATTGATTTTGAGTCGAAAAAACAAACTTTACGTAAAAGAATTAGGTAGGTTAACTTTGAAAAGTGGTATGTTTTTTAAGAATTGATATTCTATTTTTTGGTCTATACTTTGCCTATTAGTATTACGAATAGGTATGTGATGACTAATGATTACGATTTTACATAGTAATTTGTAGAGTTAATTTTAAGTTAGTATTTTTATTGTAATTGCTTTTTACTTTACTTTTACCTACACTTCTTTGTTCAACTATGTATATAACTATGTATATAACTCAGAAAATCCTATCAGCCAAAAAAGTCAACATTGGGAAACAGGCCTCCCCCATACACCGCCACATTGAGCGATATCAGCCGTTATCGCCACGCATGATAGGCGGGTGGGCGATCGCTGTATATTAAGCAGCCAGCGATATTCATTTATAATATTTAAATACTTAAATAAATCATTTTTTTTGTCGTGGAAAGTACAAAAGCATTAAAAATATATGCTGGGAGTGTCTCTGCGCGAACGCATCAGAAATGATGTCATTTGCAACAGAGCCGAAGTAACCGAATATATATAGCCCTCTAGATCACTATACTTAACTGGCCGTGGGCGGGCACATTGCACGTAAAACTGATGGCCGCAGCGTGGGCAGACCCCCCACAAGGTTGACCAACAACATGGGAAAGATCGCGAAAATTGACTGGATGCGTGGCGCAAACCCACTGTGCTTTGCTTTATGGGAGGCCTGTGTCCAGCAGTGGACGTCCACTGGCTGATATGATGATGATGAATGACAGGGTTCCCTCAATTACGGAACCCTGAAAACGTTGACGTGCTCTAAATCCTAATTACATGATAGTTATGCAAGTCAGATCTTAATAGTTTCTGGTTTGTACCCAAATTAAACAACAAGCCATTTTGATCTGTATGTTCATTACATAAGGCTTACATTATATTGTGATAGTCAAAGTAGTAGGCCAGTGGTGGGAAAAGTACGGCCCGCGGGCCAGTTCGGCCCACGCAAAATGTTCCGGCCGCCTTTGAAAGTTGTATAGATGGCAACACCATCTCTCTAGCTATATCAGAACCCTGAAAGTGATTCATATAGGAGATGTAAGCACGTAATGTTTAGCCTTAGAAGGTGGTAAACGATGCCCTAAAACCGTTAATAAAACAAGATTACATATACTTGTGTAATTTCGAAGGGTTCCGCTGAGCTCGGATGGCCTAATTTATTATGGCGTCAGCCGTGGTAGATGGAATTGCGGGTTCAAATCCCGGTCGCTCTGCCGCCGGAGGTCATCGCCACTTTTTTTTAAAGAATATGTAATCTAATTTTAATTTATAACTTTTATCGTAGTGTTATTACTTAAAAATATAAGCAAATCAAAATATTTAATTAAAACAACATGAGTTGACAATATATTTAATATTGTCTTCGTATGCCTTAATTGATAATTACTAGTCAAATAAAAGAACTGAAACGCCACCCACCCGATAACGTCTACCCGAAGACCAACGGTTCGAAACGTCGGGATGATGTTTAAATTAGTTTAAACGATAAAATCAAACATCAAATCAAAAATTATTTATTTGGCTAAAAGTAAAGTTGTCTTGCGGGCCCCAGACTAGGCTGAGCCTGAATCTTCGGACCCTGAAAATATATACGACGACATAAACGATATAGGTAATACATTTTAGTTATTGTATTTCTTGAGAATATAATTATTTAGGCAGTAGTGGTAGCATATAAAAACCTTCTCGCCGCTCATGCCATCCCAACTGCCCTCGCAATCACTCGCCATGGAGTGAGTATATTACGATCAATAAATTCTGGCCCTTAGTAATTTCTGAGTTTTTCTGGCCATTCGTAAAACTTTTCCCACCACTAGTTGAGGGGAAGAAATATGTTCTAATATAAATGTTAATTAGTATGATAACATCGAATTTCGTACCGAAGCGTGTTCGTGTTTAACATTACCTTATTCATAAAAGCAACTTTGTTATTCTGTCTCTTTCTGACCGACGGAAACCTAAAACGACTGATAAGGAAGGAAGTTTCGAGATTATAAAAACGATAACAAATACAGCCCTAGTTAATAAAAAATCCGAAGTAGTTGTAATGAAATGTAACAATAGGTTTAAAGGTGAGAATGTTTTTAGGGATCCGTGTCCAAAAGGTAAACGGGACCCTATGACTTTTAGACTCCACTGTCTGTCTACCAGGCTAGCAAGGCATGAAGAGATATTTCTATACTTGCGAAATTTTCTGCCCGGGAAGTTATCAGAAATTAAATTTAAAAGTTCATTCCGTGGACCCGGGTATGTCCTTAAACTACGTCCAACAATGAGAGGTAGGGCACAGCGAAATACCATCACGCTTAAGTCCGGAGAAACCTAACTGGGGAAGTACCTCCTCCTTACAGAAGATCACAGCCATAATAGCTGCTACCTTTCAGGTATGTAGTGTTGTGTTCTTGATGGTGAGTAAAGTTCTCAGAGCTCCAACCGCCCTTAAAGGTCGGCAACGCGCTTGTGACTCCCTTGGCATTGCGGGAGCCCATGGGCGACGGTAATTGCTTACCATCAAACAATTCGTCTGCTCGTTTGTCACCTTTTGTCATAATTTTTTTGTTAGTAATCATACGAGTATATCATTAAAACAGTAATAGTTAGTAGCGGCGAGCGGAACGCCGTGCAAGACAGTGAACAGGAGCGGTACCGCAAACATCCAAGTTCGTATATTTCGGGCATCTTTCTCTTTTACTCAATTAAGGTATAGTCAGCGTCATATAGTTGGTAGCATTCAAAGTAGTCAAATAGTTCGGTACACCATACAAATTCTATGGTGTACCGAACTTTTTGAGTACTTTAGACGCTACCAACTATATGACGCTGACTGTATCATGAAAGTGACAGAGACCATAGTTGGAAATTTACGAATATCGTTGTTCGCGGTAGCGCCGCTGCTCTTTACATCCAAACGTATAATTCTCCCAAGGTACGCCATAGAGTGCAATCTGCTGCTTTATAAATAAATAAAAATAAATATTTCGGGGCAATCTTACACAAATCGACCTAGTCCTACGGTAAGCTCAGTAAGGCTTGTGTTGTAGGTACTAGACGGCGATATATATAATAGATAGATACGTATAAATACTTAAATATATAGAAAACACCCATGACTCAGGAGTAAATATCTGTGCTCATCACACGCATAAATGCCCTGACTGGGATTCGAACCCAGGACCCTCGGCTTCATAGGCAGGGTCTCTACCCACTAGGCTAGACCGGTCGTAAAATGCATTCAGTTGCTGGAAGTCTTCTCGCCATACGGCCAAAATGTGTCCTTCGCTATGTGTACCCAGACCGGACCCGAAGTCTCCATTCACGCCGTTTTTTCTCTTGTAAACATTTGTACGGAACATTACGTATGCCAGTCCGACTCGCGCTTGGCCAATTTTTTTTTCGTGTTTCGGTAATTTACCGGCCAAGATATAATCTTGGTTAATTAATTTGTCATTTTAAATTATTTTCTTGTTCAAAATTATTAATAGGTGTTTATCGTTTCATGTCCTCAAGATAATCAATATGTAAACATTGCAATGAAAAACTATTTCTTTATTTTTTTATTTGTGGCACCATTACAATACAAGGACAAATACATTAAAACAACAGAGCCACGAAATGGTCCCGACTCAGCATTGTACTGGCCTAATTTAATCTTATTTAAATTTGACTACAGGTCTGGCCTAGTGGGTAGTGACCCTGACTTTGAAGCCGACGGTCCTGTATTCAAATCCCGGTAAGGGCATTTATTTGCGTGACGAGCACAAATCTTTGTTTCTAAGTCATGAATATAAATATTATGAATATTTGTATATTGTTGCAGGTTCAAGGGGGAGGCCTATGTTCAACAGTGGACGTCGTGACTGAGATGATGATGATGATGATATTTTACGAATATATATCGTTGACTAAGTATTACAACACAAGCCTTCCTGAGCTTACCGTGGGGCTCAGTTGTGTAAAAATTACCTGTAATATTTAATTATTGACGACCGGTCTGGCCTAGTGGGTATTGACCCTGCATATGAAGCCGATGGTCCTGGGTTCGATTCCCAGTCAGGGCATTTATTTGTGTGGTGGGCACAGATATTTGTTCCTGAGTCATGGGTGTTTTTAATAAACGTGAATCAAGACATCATAATCATATACTCTTAATACATTCTTAAACAATACAAACTTCACTTTTAAAGTGACACAGTCTTATAAAGTTATGACGTAGTAACTACCTAAGCTTAACAGTTCGACGGTATCCCGTGGTATTATAAAAATCTCGCCATGAGCACTGTGGACAAACGAAAGGTCGGTTACGGAACGGAGACGTATCGGAGGCGGGTCGGTTCATCATGAGTCATTCTTAACTCGTATCGTGTAGAACTGCCAAGTTTTTACACATATTTGTTGGAAGTTGGCGAATCCGCTTACAGCCGAAGATCGATAGCGCTCGCGCTAACTTCTGATACATTGGGGTTTAAGATATATACTGCTTTGCAGGTTTTTACCGGTTTGGCTTAGTGGATAGCACCTTGAGCCATTGGTGGAAGGTTCGAATCCAAGTAAGGGTATATGTGTGTGATGGGGACAGGTCAGTCAATTTGTATAAGAATGTACTGCAATTTTTTTTTTTTTTTATTTGTATTTATAAATTATATGTATCTGGCTGAGAACCCACAGCACTAGCCGTTTTGCGCCATAGGGCTCATAGCCAATACGTAGATGGCTGTGCTATTCATTACCACAGAGGCCGGGAAGTAATGAGTTGCCGGTCCATTGATACGAGGCCGGCAACCCCTTTTCTGTGCTTTTCTCAAACATGCAATACAAAAAAATTAAAATAACTACAAGATATAAAATTTATAAAACATAACATCTCTGGATCTATATCGGCACTATCCCTGTGTCACTGTTAATCTTAATGAGCTCTCGTGCCTCTCGTCTAGCCAAACGGCAAACCTGCAATGACAGACTTCGAGACAACATAATTTCAATATTGTAGTTCATTTTTTGACGACCGGTCTGGCCTAGTGGGTAGTGACCCTGCCTATGAAGCCGATGGTCCTGGGTTCGATTCCCAGTCGGGGCATTTATTTGTGATGAGCACAGATTCATGTTCCTGAGTCATGGGTGTTTTCTATGTATTTAAATAGGTATTTATATGTATCTATCTATTATATATATATACCTATCGTCGTCTAGTACATACAATACAAGCCTTACTGAGCTTACCGTTAGGGCTAGGTCGATTTGTGTAAGATTGTCCCAACATATTTATTTATTTATTTTATTTATTTATTTATTTCATTTTTGAGAAATGTTTTCTTATTTTTTTTAATACTTTTATTTGCAATGATTAGTTTAATAACTACATTAAACCTAAAAAGCCTTGATTGTAGCAAGGCTGCTGGCGGCTTCTCGTTGTATTGCAATGTTGATAAGTTGTGCGAGGAAGCCGACAACTCTTCGGTCACCAGTTACGTCAACCAGACGCTTCGCGATTTTTGCATAAAATTTGTGCGCGCTGGGACCCCATGGACTTTGCGTTTCTTTTTTTTTTATGACAAAGGTGGCAAACGCGCAGACGGATTACCTGATGGTAAGCAATTACCGTCGCCCATGGGCACTCGCAACACCAAGGGAGTCACAAGCGCGTTGCCGACCTATAAGTGAGTTGGAGCTCTGGGAACCTTACTCACCATCAGGAACACAGCACTACATACCTAAAAGGTAGCAGTGCTATTATGGCTGTGGTCTTCTGTAAGGAGGAGGTACTTCCCCAGTTGGGCCGCCCCAGACTCAAGCGTGATGGTCATCGCTGTGCCCTACCTCTCATTGTTGGACGTAGTTTAAGGACATACTCGGGTCCGGGTTTCTACGCCAAACGGCACAAACTTCTGCTGTATGCCCAGGGTCTTATATTTGTTAAGTTTTATATTATTTATTTTACTGCTGAAAGTTCTGTGTTGTGTCGCTGTTGGCTACATTCGACATATTTCCGTTCTGGCGTATAGTATAAACTGTCACCATATATCATCTTTTATAGCCTGACGTATAATATTTTATTATACAATGCGGCTTTAACATCCTAGTTTTAAACTTACACGCATGAAGAGGATGACATAGTGGTAAACATTTTGAAAATATTTATCTACACACGTAATATAATCCCTCTATGATGTTTTTAAAAACAGAAAATAACTGGGTTTGGCTCTCGATTGTATCTGAATTTTAACACGTTCACTGCGGGTTGAGTCAAATCCGCCTCAATCTCGACTTTACGCTGGTGCGGGGCTAAAAGTTCGTGTTATCTCTCTCGTGCGGGAACTGCTGCCGTTTAACTACAAGGCGTACGACAGAGTCAAATATACATTTCTTTATGTTTTACAAAGCCGGACTCGTTGGTACAAAAAAAACGTTTGAGGTCTTAATAAGCCTCACCCGCACTAGATATATTTTATTTTCACTCAGTGCGGGTTGAGGTTTATTAATGTCTCAAGAAAGTGACCTCAAGGCCGCACTGAGCGGGACGCGGGCGGCGCGAGATATGACCGCTTCACGTTAGTGCGGCCATAGTTATCGATATTGAACCACGAGTGTTTTACGTAAATAATAGGTATAACCTAAAAACGACAACGATCGTGACCGTTGGATAGTGTTTTTTTACAGATAGTCTTTGCAATTGTGAATTTAATTGTTTTTAATAAATTTTAATAGTGTAAGGCATAGATTTTATAATTAACGATGGATAACCTAGGAAAAAAACATTGTAGGAAAAGGTTGAAGATGGACATCGGAGGGTTTTCCAGTGATTCGGAATCGCAAACAGAAAGTGATAATATTGTTAAATTCACTAGTGGAATTCGAATTCATAGTATATTGTATCGAAGATGGTCGATGAGATGATGATCATCGATAGTTTAGCGATAACTGCCATTCCCTTCACTAGACTTAGATACAATTTAGTGCGTTTTGAGGCCTAATAAACCTTAAAGATTGTTTAGGTATTTTTTCTTTAACCAAAGGTCAGAACCAAAGGCGAAGCTCAGGGTATTTTAAGCATTTAGTGACGAATGTATAGCACATAACAAAAAACACCTATTCCGAGTACAGGCAAAGTTATGAAGAATTTAATTACCTACTGAAATTCGAGGTCGATTAGGCCTCACCCGCACTGAAAAAGAGCTTAGGTTTGGGCTGATTCGATCTCAACCGCACCAGTTGAAAGTTCTTTAAGATTTGTCCCGCAGTGAACGTGTTAAAAAAACTACGGGTTCATAAAAAAGTTTTCGTTGTTCGTTCGTTGTATGTTTGTTTGACTTTTTGATTGCTGTTTTATAAATTACAAGCTGACCCAGCGCACATCGTACCGCCTAAAACACGACAAAAGTAGTGATAGCTTTTAATTAGCTAAAACATATATGATTTTAATTAAGGCAATTAAATAATACACAAACAATTCTAAAATTACTAATTTTATTGAAGGGCCTTATGATATACAATTGAGGTCATATTTATTTTTCGAATTCACGAGATTTTTGTGACTTTTTAATACTTAATGTCTCAATCAGGGCTGTGACGATTCCAACCGATCCAAAATCATTTGAATCGGTTCAGCCTTTCTCGAGTTATAAGCGGTTGAACAAACCCCACTTTCTTTTATATATATAGACTATTGAGAGCTATAAATGATTGTGTGTAGATAAAACAGTGTGTGTCACAACAGTGTTTGATATTTTTATGAAACTCAGCTTAGTGTCGGTTTATTTTATGAACTTGTATTTTTATGCCTTACAATATGTAGCATTAACATGAAGTAAGAAAAGAACGAAGTCGGGAGGAAAAGCTAGTATAAGTATCTTATATACTCGCCAGCCATGCTGGTCTTTAAAGTATGGTTGCGGGATAAAATTATCCTGTCCTTTCTCGTAGCTCAAACTCTCGCTATACCAAATTTCAAGCCAATTATTTCAGCGGTTTAAGCGTGAAGAGGTAACAGACAGACAGACAGACAGAGTTACTTTCGCATTTATAATATTAGTATGGATATAGATTCCTCCTCATTCCTTTTTAGTCTTTTTCGTGTTGTTCCGACATTTTGCAATGGATGGCCTGGCAACTAATTCCAAGAATTGCAATCCGAAGAAAGCGACTGTCATCAGATTTTCCAACCCAGAAGCAAAACTATGTCTTATTGAGATTAGTCTAGCGACTAGTAAATGAGCGATTCTCTAAGCATTTTCAATTGATAAATGTGTCTTTTCCAACAATAATATGATTTTTCCTCTCGCAATCACGAGGTATTTCCATTCCAAGAAAATTCCGTACATTGTTCTAATTTCCTCTTTTGTTACCGCTATACAAAATATATGTAAAATGGTAACACAATAAATAAAACTTAAAGACAATATTATTTCTTATTGTATTAGAAAGTGCTTGTGACTCTAATAAAAAAAAAACATAAAATTTACTTCAAATAACAAAACTCTGAAAAGTGTCAATTATATGATTCGTACATAAATTCCGAAAAACTCATTCAGTCAACTGGGATTTGAACTCGCAACCTCCGAAGTGCAAGTTTAATGCCGCTTCCTTTCCTTGATTATCATTTCTATTTTTTTAATGACACTACAATGAAGTGAGTGTCATAACCCTTATTACAACGACATAAAATCTTACATTGCTTTGTCTATATTCCAGAACTTTCCACGTCCATCGTCCGATTTCCATACAAATTACCAGCGACGAAGTTCGCAACTCTGTCACGGTTTCTATTTTAAGTGGCTTTGTTAAGCCTTAAGCGATTTTAAGGGTATTTATGGTATAAAATCACTACGGTTTTGGTCTCCTTTATTAATGACATAGGCGGCAAACGAGCAGACGGATTGCCTGGTGGTAAGCAATTACTGTCGCTCATGGGCACCCACAACACCAGGGGAGTCATAAGCGCGTTGCGCCTTTAAGGGGGGTTGGAGCTCTGTGAACCTTACTCACCGTCTGGAACACAACACTACATACCTGAAAGGTAGCAATAACAATACCTCAGTTCAACAAGTTTTGTTAAAGTTTTGCACCGTTAGTGCCGATCATTGAAGATGATGAAAACCGTTACTTCTAAGAATATTCATATTTAACTTAGCGTAACGTGTCCTAAAAAGTCTTCGGACAATAATAATATCGGTTTGGTTCTGCTGTGAATAACATCAATTCTGATGCGATCGCGCACAGACACTCCCAGCATAGCCCTTTGGGTGACTTTAGCTTTGGGATACATACTCGTCGTGAGCTACCAACCCCATTTGTTACCCCGCCACGCTTGGCAGGCGGGTTGGTACGCATATTCTAATACTCTAAACGCTGCTATCCCTCTGGTAGTTTCTGGTGGCAGTTAAAACACAATGCCTTGCAGTTAAAATACAATGTTTTGTAACGGGTTACCTTTATTTGGCATAATTTGTTTTGTCCGAATCTTAATACGCATACCAAGTTTCGCATAATTTATTTACGCCGAATGTTAATGTCGCCGATTTTTATTTAGCCTAATTCTTTAGTAGCCGAATACTACTTTTTTCGAAAATATATTAGCATACTATTATTGAGGCCGAATGTCCGAATGTGTTTAGGTTAGGTTAGAACTGTGACCACAACAGAAAAACAATTTCGGTTAGGTTAGGTTAGAACTGTGAACACAACAGAAAAACAATTTCAGTTAGGTTAGGTTAGAACTGCGACCACAACAGAAATGCACTCCTGGGTAATAATTCGGGCTTTCCAAATTATGCGTACCGACCATTCGGCTTAGTTTAGTTCTGCGTAACAGAACTCGGTAAAACAGAATTATGCGAGATTAATTTCTGCTCATATACAATTATAACAACTCTGGGTATGCGGTTTAAAATTATGACAAAACAAATTATGCGTAAACAAGGGGAACCTTTTGTAACATGTACAGTCGCCATCAAATATTTCGGCGCAGTCAAGGTATTCAAAAATATCGGAACATACATTTTATCGCCTTGACAATAAAGGCGTTGTTCCGATATTTGTGACCACATTGGCCGCTCCGATATGTCTGATGGCGAATGTACAGTGATGGTAAAAGATATCGATACGAAAAAAGTTGCAAACTATGTATACATGTGCTTTAATACTGAGACTTTAAGGTGCAATGTATACATATTTTGGAACTTTGTTCGTATCGTTATATCTGACCTTGTACCAAATAAATTAAAGCAATTTTTCTAGCTTTTTCTAGAAAAGCGATTTCCACCACATTGGACGTGAAAATTATCGAAGGCAATACAGAACCATCTCAATAAGTTTCTTGGCTTAACCGAGAGTCCTTTTCTTAGTTTTATAACACGATTTGATTTGAAATTAAACATTAAAAAAATTAACCGACCTGCGAACGAGTTAAAGTACCTACTGTATATTACATATATAATATTCAAATCCCATTCATCTTCAGTGATCGGCACTAACGACCCTTGGACCCGGGTATGTCCTTAAACTACGTCCAACAATGAGAGGTAGGGCACAGCGTTGACCATCACGCTTGAATCTGGGGCAGCCCAACTGGGGAAGTACCTCCTCCTTACAGAAGACTACAGCCATAATAGCACTGGCACCTTTCAGGTATGTAGTGTTGTGTTCCTGATGGTGAGTAAGGTTCCCAGAGCTCCAATCCCCCTTAAAGGCCGGCAACGCGCTTGTGACTCCCCTGGTGTTGCGAGTGCCCATGGGCGACGGTAATTTCTTAACACCAGGCAATCCGTCTGCTCGTTTGCCGCCTATGTCATAGATAGTAAACTCGATACTCGGTATCGAAAACGTCAATGTCACAACTCATGGTAAGGGTAGGTACTGGGGTATTGTAATAGGTACTTACCATTGCCGTCAAGAAAAACCTTGGTAAATTAGCGTCCAATTTGATTGTATATCGGAATCTAAATATGCCAATATTTGGGTGTAAGAATTTAATTGTTTTTTTATAGCTCTTTACACTGTTTTATGTCCACTTAACGAGTTTTGTTAAAGTTTTGCACCCATAGTGCCGATCACTGGTCATTTTCCTAGCGTTGTCCCAGCATTTTACCACGGCTCATGGGAGCCTAGGGTTCGCTTGGCAACTAAAGTATTATTTGCCAAGCGATTAGATAGTAATCTATCTTAGTGCAATCAGTATACCACCCTTTTTTTTGTCACTGGGAAAATGCGTTTACGCATCCCCCCCTGGGGTAGGCCCATGATGGTAGTGAGGGGGTATGTGGGACTGTCCTTGCTGCTCCTCTTGCTAGCCAAGAGGAGGGGAGGAGAATACCCACTAAAAACGGGCGTCGTCCGCATTGCTGTTAGGGGAGTGCCACTGGATCACGATCGCACTCGACGTTGACAAATCGGTATTCCACCCTACATATACCCTTTATATAACCTAGCGATTATTTAAAATATGCTATGTTGAACAATAGAACAAAAAAACACATGACGTCGGGGGCGATCACTAGTAGTTATATAGAAAAAAACATCAATAATTTATTTTGTCGATATATGTAGGATGATGCGTGATCGTATCAGGAATGACTTCATCCGCAGTAGAACCAAAGTTACCGATATAGCCCTCCGGATCGCCAAACTTAAGTGGTAGTGGGCGGGGCACATTGCGCGAAGAACCGATGACCGGTGGGGCGAAAAGGTTCTAGAGTGGCGACCACGCAGCGTAGGTAGGCCTCCCACAAGGTGGACCGACGACCTAGTTAGAGTCGCGGGATACCGCTGGATGTGGAAGGCGCAGGATCGGTAATCTTGGGTCGTTCTGGGGGAAGCCTATGTCCAACAGTGGACGTCTTTCGGCTGACATGATGATATAGGAAGTCCGTACCTATCAACGAAATTTATCCCACGAATTCCTATGTCAGATTATTACTCCCTTGTATAATAATTTCAATTTTTTTACTAATGAATCAAGTTAAAAAATATAAACTTCGAATATACCCAGCAAAGGTAGGAAAGGAGAAAAAACCGCTTAGGAAATGTATAAATTTGATTAGAGATCAAAGCCTTTCTGTTTAAGATGATTTTACAGAGCCTTTGTAAGTCCCGAACTATATAAGGTAAGCGGATTATTGAATAGGAATTTTGTAGGGATATTATAAAAGGTATTGTAACACATGCGTAATCTTTTTCAACACATCTGCTTGGAAAGGCGTTCTTTGTAATATAAGGACTGGTTGGACAGTTTATTCACTAGGAAGGAAAAGTTATAGATATTAAACATAAAACAGTAACAAATAAGTTGCGGATTTAAAGTCTTAATATGGAATTAATATACAAATATTTCGGGACAAGCTTACACGAATCGACGTAGTTCTACAGTAAGCTCAGTAAGATTTGTGTTCTAGGTACTAGACGACGATATATATAATAGATAGATACATATAAATACTTAAATACATAGACCCATGACTCAGGAACAAATATATGCTCATCACACAAATGCCCTGACTGGGATTCGAACCCTTCATAGTCAGGGTTCACCATCACCATTATTTGTTTCAAAATGTTTAGAGTCAATAACAACGTTTATTATTTTTTATTATTCATGTTTCTATAATAATTTTTTTTCGTTTCTGACAGAGTTTAAAATCGTCAGTTGCCATTTTGTCCTCAAGAGAAAACCATGGAACACTGATAAATAATTATTGATGTACTTGATAAACTATTAGTACCAAGTTTGACCACAATGGTGATCCATTAGGACCCTAAAAGTTTGCTATGGTTAATTAATGAAGCCCTGAGGTCCCAATGGGGATATACTTAGCTTTTAAACTTATCGGCTACTTTTCAAAAATTGACAACATTTAACTAATCACTTTTGAAAAGCGCTGGTGGCCTAGCGGTGAGAGCGTGCCACTTGCAATACGGAGGTCACAAGTTCAAACTTCAGCTCGTATGAGTTATCATTTTATATTTACCAGTCGCTTTTCGGTGAAGGAAAATCGTGAGGAAACCTGATCAATCCTAATATGGCATAGTTTACCCTAAGTTGGAAGGTCATATGACAGTCACTTACGTATAAATAGTGTCTACTCCAAATCTTGGGATTAGTTGCCCACCAGTCACCGCAACGACCAACATTTAATCAGTTTAAATTCATTGATAATATATCATCAACAATGCAAATACTTCATTAAAATATCGGGTTTTCATATAAAAGGTATGGGTACTCAATACTTCTAGTCAAGGCTGTAGATAGATAGGCTTATTAATACTTACATACGGTCGCATGCATTTATTTGTAACCCACTTAAGTTTGACAGTACTGTAAGTAACTAGCAATCCTAACTGAAGAATATTCTAAGATCACAAAACTTATGGCGAACAAGAGATGTACCAGACTGCGAAACTTACAGAACCACCATAATTTCTACTTACCTAAATATAATAATATATATGGCGCCAGATTTTGCTCATATGTACTACATACCTAAAATAATTAAAGAGCTGCCAGAAGAAGTAAGAGATATTTAAGTAGTAAAAATGTTAAAAATATAATTAAAATGTACTTGTTAAAATTTAGCGACTTAAGCTTCATTTTGTAAAGAATTAATCCTTAATT
This sequence comes from Grapholita molesta, assembly GCA_022674325.2. Taxonomy (NCBI): domain Eukaryota; kingdom Metazoa; phylum Arthropoda; class Insecta; order Lepidoptera; family Tortricidae; genus Grapholita; species Grapholita molesta. The sequence continues at coordinate 953,659 of CP053122.2, read as the reverse complement.
AGATTTAAGATAGCTTTTTTTATGATATAGGAGGCAAACGAGCAGACGGATTGCCTGATGGTAAGCAACTACCGCCGTCCATGGACACTCGCAACACCAAAGGAGTCACAAGTACGTTGCCGGCCTTTAAGATCCCTATACGCTCTTTTCTTGAAGGTTTGGATGTCATATCGGTCCGGAAATACTGCACACGACAATTTATTCCAGAGTTTTGCTGTGCGAGGAGTTGAGGACTGACAACCATCTAAGTGGTGATGATGGAAGTGTAAGCTACAAAATGTGTTGAATTCCCCATCGGTACACAAACCTATTTAAGGTTTTACCTACGATGGGTCTTGTAATATAAAAATAATGTACAAAAGTGTTCTTATTCAATAAATAAAAAATAAAAAAGTTCAAAGGATTTTTTTGCGAAATGTGTTACAAATATACGCACTCGACTGTACATAGCTAACGTCTATATCTAAGCTAACTGTAATCAATTTTATAAATGAATCGCTAAAGCGGATGAGACAATTTCCTTGGCGTCAGCGCGAATATTGCAGAGGAATTAAATGCTATTAGCTATAGAGTAGAAACATTTTTAAACTCCCGTCCTTCGAAGTGACTAAGCATTTAAATAACGAAGGTTATGGAAACCGCTAATGGAGATTAGTTCTAGTTAAACAGCCTTTGTTTTTTTATAACAGAATAACAAAAAGGAAAAACATTAAATAAAACACAATAGCTAGAAGTTGCGTATTGGATAATATCTAACCCTGAGGACGTAAGGGGATAAGTGTCAGTAGAATATCGGTATAATTCTTGAAAACCATTTTTACTGGAAACATCTGATATTCAGTCACTTACAGGTTTTTTTTTTATGACATAGGCGGCAAACGAGCCGACGGATTGCCTGGTGTTAAGCAATTACCGTCGCCCATGGGCACTCGCAACACCAGGGGAGTCACAAGCGCGTTGCCGGCCTTTAAGGGGGGTTGGAGCTCTGGGAACCTTACTCACCATCAGGAACACAACACTACATACCTGAAAGGTGGCAGTGCTATTATGGCTGTGGTCTTCTGTAAGGAGGAGGTACTTCCCCAGTTGGGCTGCCCCAGATTCAAGCGTGATGGTCAACGCTGTGCCCTACCTCTCATTGTTGGACGTAGGTTAAGGACATACCCGGGTCGGGTAAATTATGAGTCATGGCATGTTGTCTGAAATAGTTTTCTGAGCGATCAAATGGTTAAGAGCGTAAACTTATGACTGAACAGGTAGGTACCTTTAACCGCTGGTTAGCAGTCATCACAATCAGCACCCTTACCATGAGTTGTGACATTAAGGTTTTCGATAACGAGTATCGAGTTTACTATCTGTGCATCTCGTTCGCACTAAAATAAAAAAATATTTCAGCACAATCTTACACAAATCGACCTAGTCCTACGGTAAGCTCAGTAAGGCTTGTGTTGTAGGTACTAGACGACAATATATATAATAGATAGATACATATAAATACTTAAATACATAGAAAACACCCATGACACAGGAACAAATATCTGTGCTCATCACACAAATAAATGCCCCGACTGGGAATCGAACCTAGGACCATCAGCTTCATAGGCAGGGTCACTACCCACTAAGCCAGACCGGTCGTCAAATAGTACAAGCGAAGCAAAATAGTGCGAACGAGATGCACAGATAGTAAACTCGATACTCGTTATCGAAAACCTCAAAGTGTCAACTCATAGTAAGGTAAGGGTACTGACTAACAGAATATAGGTAATCACACCGCTCGCGTTGTGGGTGTATCGCTCACTCAGTCACTCAGTGTGTGTTGTATCCTGACTCGGCTTGAAAATGGCTACCAGAGCATATCCGAAACCTATCGCCAATGCGATATAATTACACGTGAGTTTATCCGTTTGTAACTAAGTAGTAATGATCAGACTTAAAAAAGGACCTGAGTTTAACATATTATTTTCGCGATTCACCGGTACCCATATGATATTTATTCCACCTCTTTCTAACTTGGTTGTTAGAAAGATCTGACCGAGGCATGGCAATATTAAAGGAAGGTTCTGTAAGTGGCACAGCCGGATAACGCCATTTCCCTCGTCACACCCGGCGACGATATTGCTAGGAAATTGTATGCTGCATCTCAAGAGCTTAGTACCCGTAAATACAGTGAAGAGGGGTATGATTTTTTATATAAAAAGTACATAAAATAATTACTAATACAAATAAAACGAAATCTAAATATATATAACTCAAAGGTGACTGACTGACTGACATAGTGATCTGTCAACGCACAGGCCAAACCACTGGACGGATCGGGCTGAAATTTGGCATGCAGGTAGATGTTATGACGTTGGCATCCGCTAAGAAAGGATTCTGATCAATTCTACCCCCAAGGGGATAAAATAGGGAATGAAATTTTGTATGAAACTTTGTCAATTTTAAACCGATCGGGCTGGGACTTTGCATGCATGACGTAGGCATTTGTGGATAAAACGACATTTTCCGAACAAAAAGCATGCATGCATACAAAACTACGTTTTGAACGATAGTGTGCTAAAAATAACTTAAATACTTCTTAACGCAAGCGAAGCCGCGGGTAAAAGCAAGTTATATATAAACACAGAAAGAGACAAAAATAAGTATAAAAGAGCCTTGTTCCGTTATTACCTTAAAAGAATCTGTTTTTTTTTTTAATTTTGCCCTTGTTACCTCCTACCTCTGTTTATACTTTGTTTTCGATATTTAAATCGAAAGAAAAATGGAAAAATTTGACTCGCAGTGAGACTCGAACCCTCAACCACTGGTTTTTTTTTACTTTTTTTAAATCTCTCATACATAACCGGGAATCGAACCTGGTCGAAGTCTTGTATACAATTTTAAGTGAAAATCTAAAAGATTTTTCGTTGTTAATGTTGATGATAAGAAACGTGAATTCATGAGTCATGAATACATTATTCATCATCATCATCATCATCAGCCGTATAAAGAATATTGACAAGTTCGATTCCCGGTTAATGAATGAGAGATTTAAAACAAGTTTGAATGCCATTATTATTAAATCTGAAATCGAAGCCATGGTTCCTAAGAACAGATTTCGCTATCTCTCAGAGTTTCTGACTTCCCCTCACTGACCCATTTGGATTGATCACCCTGTATAGATAAATGAAAATAAAAATAATGGCGGCCGCCCCAGTTCTCATTTCTGATGTATCTCGATATACCGATACGATTTCAAATATGTATGATCTTGGGGGGTAGTTGCCATAGTCGCCGCGCTTAGCAGGCGGGTTGGCGATCGCAGTGCTGTAGATTGGGTTTCGACGGACGCTGCTGCCCATCCTTCAGTTTATTCCCTTTGTCGCCTCTTACGACCGCGGGTGGAGATGGGGTGGTGCTATTCAAGTCAGCCGGTATGTTTGGAAATTTATACCTACTAAAGAAATAAATAAATAAATAAATAATAAATATTTCGGGACAATCTTACACAAATCGACCTAGTCCTACGGTAAGCTCAGTAAGGCTTGTGTTGTAGGTACTAGACGACGATATATATAATAGATAGATACATATAAATACTTAAATACATAGAAAACACCCATGACTCAGGAACAAATATCTGTGCTCATCAAGTCATCACACAAATAAATGCCCTGACTGGGAATCGAACCCAGGACCATCGGCTTCATAGGCAGGGTCACTACCCACTAGGCCAGACCGGTCGTCAAACCTACTGAAGAATATATTATGAAATAAAATTGTATTATCAAAGAAAGAAATCAAACGCAGATGTGAGTTCAAATATAAAATATTCTCTTTAACATTAAATTCGAGATAAAAATGATTTTCAACTTTTGAAATATTTTACCTTTTGGCATTATTCTTTTCATGTCAAAAATGTTTATCTAGTATCAGGGCGCGAAGTCTTTACAATATGTCATTGATAAATTGGTTACTTACGTCTCAGACAGAACTGCTTTGGAAAAGATAAAAATACTCGTAAAAATTCAGTATTATTCGATGAAAAATACGCTTAAATTTTATACTGCAGGTTTTGAAATATGATTTTAATTTGTTACGTAGTTTGCTACAATAATCGGGGAAGTACCTCCTCCTTACAGAAGACCACAGCCATAATAGCACTGCTACCTTTCAGGTATGTAGTGTTGTGTTCCTGATGGTGAGTAAGGTTCCTAGAGCACCCCCCTTAAAGGCCGGCAACGCGATTGTTACTTACCTGGTGTTGCGGGTGTCCATGGGCGATGGTAAAGCCAGGGGTAGACTAGGGAACAAATGTCCTGCAACCCATATCGCCAGCGACGTCGGGTGACATAGATCGACGTAGCCGGACATCGCCCGACAAGCCATGACTATACCTGCAAGTGTCTGGCGAAGTCACCAGACTTGTCGCTCGAGTTCGTTGGACATCTCACCGACAATTGTCGCCGGACATTTGACCCCTAGTCTATCCCTGGCTTTAATTGCTTACCATCAGGCAATCTGCTCCTTTGTCACAAAAAATAAAAAGTTGAATAAAGGTTTAAATGTGTAATTTTTATTGCATGTTCTATTCAACTATATTCTTATTACTTCAGTTACGTTTACATATTATTTTCCTTTGCTTTTTGTTTGTTAATCTTTTAATAATGGAGATATTTATTTTCCGCTACCCGCCTCCAGTAGATTTTATTTAAATATTTTTATTGAAATACTTACAAAATGTAAGTTATCATTTCCTATTGCTACACATTTTAGTTCTCGCCAAACTGTTACGTTTGATGGCGAGATGCGTTCAGTTTTTTTTATACAGTACCCGTACCATGAGTTGTGACATTACGGTTTTCGATAACGAGTATCAAGTCATGGTAAGGGTACAGTTCAACTAGTTAAACCTTATTTACCTAACTACTAACCTAGATATAAAACCCAAGCAAATGATCTTTTGTATGAGTAACGAATTCCTTTTTTTTTATGACATAGGCGGCAAACGAGCAGACGGATTGCCTGGTGGTAAGCAATTACCGTCGCCCATGGGCACCCGCAACACCAGGGGAGTCACAAGCGCGTTGCCGGCCTTTAAGGGGGGTTGGAACTCTGGGAACCTTACTCACCATCAGGAACACAACACTACATACCTGAAAGGTGGCAGTGCTATTATGGCTGTGGTCTTCTGTAAGGAGGAGGTACTTCCCCAGTTGGGCTTCTCCGGACTCAAGCGTGATGGTACTTCGCTGTGCCCTACCTCTCATTGTTGGACGTAGTTTAAGGACATACCCGGGTCCAAAATTTCTGTAGAAGTATAACATTTTATTTTATTTCGGAGCGTCATTCCCGCTATCTACCTATACAAGGTCGACGATCCACCTCCATTCGAGAACACTTTTTTTATCTTATTAATCTTATTATAATTCAAATAGAAATCAATTAAGCTGGTACTTAGTACAAAAGGCAACTTGACTATTCACCTGCAACTCCATTAGTTCCATTCAGTATGCGACAAAGGATGAATGCGTTTAATTTTCATGGAATATTCATATCACAGACCACCTCTCTAATTTACTAGAAATTTCCATTTTATATCTATATATATAAACGTGAATGTCCTGACTGATCAACACACAGCCCAAACCGTTTAAACTAGATGGCTGATTTTTTCACAATCGGTATAGTTTTTATACCGTAAGCATCCACTAAGAGTTTTTGGAAATTTTACCATTAAGGGGGTAAAAAAGGGGTTGAAAGTGTGGGAATTGTGTAAAATTTAAGGCTAGAAACTTGAAATTTGGTGTAAACACTCCTTATTTAAAAACAAGAAAAGTAATTTCAGCGTTTTTTGATATTCATCCCCGAAAAGGTCAAAAAGAGGGTTCTTCTGCGCGTGCGAAGCCGAGGACAAAAGCTAGTCTTGTACAAGCGTCAAGCTCCAACACATATTTTATTTTATTACTCCACAGTCTCAAGTCAAAAGTCTTTGACCAGTGTGTGTTGCCAGTGATGACATGTGGCACTGAAACGTGGTCGTTTATGCCTCATAAGAAGGCTCAAAGTCACCCAAAAGGCTATGGAGAGCTATGCTGGTAGTCTCTCTACGCCATCGCATTAGAAATGATGTCATTCGCAGTAGAACCAAAGTAACCGGTATAGCCTTCCAGATCGCTATTCCTTAATGGCAGTGGGTGGGACACATTGCATGTAGAACCGAGGCCGTTGGGGGGTTAAGGTTCTTGAGTGGCGAGCACGAACCGGAAGGCGCAGTGTGGGTATACCGCCATTGGGTAAACCGACGACAAGGTAAAGATCGTGACGTCACTGGATGTGGGTGGCACAAAACCGGTCAATGTGGTTCGCTTTGAGGGAGGCCTATTAGCAGACGTTCTTCGGCTGATATGATGATGATTCGGCTGATATAATGAAGAAAATACATTTTTGACACAAACTTGACCACTCTGTCGGCGTGATTGATTTACATATTAATACCAAATGTGATAGTCCACATACCCGATGCATTATTCTGTAAGAATACATATCAAGCGATTACAGAAATTAAATACCATAAAAATCAGATAAAATTACTCACAAGTCCAAATATGACTCCTTGGACCTCAATTAACATGACGTTTGATAAGCTTTCTTATCTGAACTGTGTCCTTTAATCTAATGCACTATGCTCACATCGCTTATACGCTCGACTCTACGCTGCCCGCTCTGCCAAACGCTCCGCTACGCTCACACAGGCGTCAGGTTAAATAATGCGGTGTCCATGAAACGCAGTCTGCGGTCCATACTAACGAGGTCTCCAGAGATTTCCAATGTCCACGCTCAAGAGCCTCTCAGAAAGGATAATACGAGAGCGCTGGGATAAAGTACTCGTAATAATCGTACGAATAGAAACGATTTTTAATGATTGGTTTTATCGACTTACTTACGGACATTGAATTACGCATTAATGTAGTTTTTTACAACTATTACTTAGCTGTGCCCCGCGGTGGGTCTCCTTCGGAATGCCTAAAAACGTTTGCCCTAAAATCACTTGGCCTAACTGCTATGGGGTAATGATTGGACACTTGGCATAACAGTCACTTGCCATAATGATAATTTTCCATAATGTAGTTTTGCCTAAAAGTCAGTTTTCCTATTTAAGCATTTTTACTGGGTTCAGAAAAGTAGGTTTAGGTAAGGGTAGAACTGTGACCATTAGGTCAAAACGAAATCGGCCATTATAGAATAGGACAACCAAAATTAGGGCATACGAGTGTTAGGAACACTGATGATTATGATATTTTATGACCAACGATATTAGGCAAAGACAGTTTAGGCCAAAAAACTTTAGGCATTCCGATATAGATCCCCCCGTCGTTTATTAGAAAAAAACGTAGCCTATGTGTTAATCCACTGTGTCAGCTAACTTCATACCAAACTGTATTAAAATCGCTCCAGCCGTTTATACGTGAAGAAGTAACAAATATACACACTCATAAACTTTCGTCTATATAATATTAGTGTACATTTATAAGCAGGCTCCAGCGGTGGCAAAATGCCGGGACAACATGAGGAAGATGGAAAACTTAATAACTTAATAAATAAAATGTCCATTACAATAATTAATTTATACTGACACAGTGGACGCCATGAGACCGTGGAACTTTTGAGACAGTGGACGTTTTGAGACAGTGGACATTTTGAGACAGTTAATACTTTGAGGCCGTGGATATTTTGAGACAGTTAACACTTAAAAATTTTGATATTTTGAGACAGTGGACATTTTGAGACAGTTAATACCTTGAGGCCGTGGATATTTTGAGACAATAGACGTTTTAAGACAGTGGATATTTTGTGACAGTTAACACTTTGAGACCGTGGATATTTTGAGACAGTAGACATTTTGAGACAATAGACGTTTTGAGACAGTGGACATTTTGAGACAGTAGCCGTTTTGAGACAGTGGCCACTGCGGACCCAATTGATTGAGGCTTAAACGACAATTTAGCAGTTTATTCCTATTTAAGCACTCTCTCAACAGCCTCTTTACCTCAGTAAGTCCATTACGAGATCTCAGATAGGAATAATCTTGTTTTTGTTGTGATTAAAAACAATTTGTCTCCAACAGCTGGCGAAAGAGTTTGCAATTATATTAATTATGGAGCCTCCAGTTTTGTTTCGTTGTAAGTAAAATGAAATGGATTTTGTAATTGAAAGAAATGTAGTTAAACTCGCTTGGTCCGCGTGTGCCTAGTACAGTCAGCAGCAGAAGTGGCTAAGCGGTTGAGATGTTCAAAATGAGGTCAACACATCTCTATTGTCAGGAGAATAAGAGCGCGTGTAGTTCATTTAGAACACTTCACCCGCTCAGCAAACTTTGCTGCTGACTGTACTTTGAGCAGTTAATTTACATGTTACTAGCTTTTCCTCGTGGATTCGTCGGCCAACCATAGTATGGTTGCGGAATAAAATAGTACATTTCGATACTAGTGAAAAATTTTTTTTTTACGACGAGGGTGAAAGTAGGATCCCGAGTGAAACGAGGGTGACAATCACCCGAGTCTTAAAGAAGTTTTTACACGTGTATCGAACCCAATTTTTCATAACAAGTGCCTTAAAAAGTGAAATTTCCGCACGCGAAGCGTTCGCAAACGTTAGGAAAATTATCTTATGTCCTTTCTCGTAGCTCAAACTAGTGTTATATAAGCTAGTGTTATGTAATTTAACCTGATTATAATTATACATATTTGAACATAAATTCTACGATATTTATTGTAAAATGCTTGTGAATTTAGTAGGGGGGACGGGATTTAGTACGTACATTGTAGTTGAACGGACGGGCAACAAAGTGTTTATATATACTCACAAGAGTTGGCGTGAGTTTTGTACTTAACCATGTTGACGACCGGTCTGGCCTAGTGGGTAGTGGCCTGCCTATGAAGCCGATGGTCCTGGGTTCGATTTCCAGTCAGGGCATTTATTTGTGTGATGAGCACAGATATTTGTTCCTGAGTCATGGGTGTTTTCTATGTATTTAAGTATTTATATGTATCTATCTATTATATATATCGTCGTCTAGTACCTACAACACAAGTCTTACTGAGCTTACCGTAGAACTAGGTCGATTTGTGTCGGATTGTCCCGAAATATTTATTTATTTACATTTAACCAGTGGCTCTAGTCTAGTGTAAGTTTCTTTCGACCTTAAAAAACGTTTACGAACGCGTCAGTGATAATGTTATTTATATGGGAAACGCAAACGCGTTCGTGAAGTAAAGTTACATTAAAAACTTACACTCTGGGCTCTGTCCACATTTATACATAAAGAGATACGGCGCCAACACAACACTTGTGAATCCACCACCACACACAAATTGTTTCAGATCATTGCCCAAAATATACAAGATTAAGGAAAATCCGATGGCCCTTACGACTTAGCCCAAATATAACATGTGATTGATGGTCGATCAATTCGACGGCATTAATTATCCACGCCTAATGTGCTAGATTGGAGCTCGTTTGTATAGAATGTCTGGATCAAGATGGCGCACTATCGATAGCTTTAAAAAAAGGAACTTTAGTCATATTCACGAAGTTGAATATGACTACGCGCTTACTATGGGACTTTTGTCCATGGCACGGCAAAATGGAGCGACGAATTGACGTTATTTTTTAAGTGGAGATAGTTGAAGGGATGGAGAGTGACATAGGCTACTTTTTCAAGCGGGAAAACATCTCATTCCCACGGGAAGACTCAATATTATATTACATTTTCTTCTAACCATGCGAGCAAGGCTGCGGGGCTCATCATGTTTATTTAATACGACTGCCTACCAGCCGTGGGCGTCCACTGCTGGACATAACCGTTGGCGATCACACACACACAGTGCAGTATTATTATTTCACAGCTCTAAAACGACGCTGCGGTGCTACCGCGAAAATCGATAATCGTATATTTCGATTGTCTCGGTCATTCTCATGACGCTCTAATTGGAAAAAAGAGAGATACTCAAAATGAACATTTGCGCGGTACCAGGCCTCTAACTTTAACCTCAATTTTCTTCGATATTTAAATCGAAAGAAAAATAGAAAAAAATTACTAGAAGCGGGACTGGAACCATCAACCACTGGATCACTAGCCCAGCATTTTTTTCTATTTTTCTTTCGATTTAAATATCGAAGATATTCGCTAGCAGACGTTTCTGCATAATAAAAAATAATTTAGAAAGGGGTAGCATTGTTATCGATGAATTCTCAATATAAATTGAGACTTCGATGCCGTTAAGTGTTCAATACGCTGACGGTAGATGTGACTACAGTCACCCATGATGACGTATACCACGAAGGATAAGATAGAGAAATTTGACAAGTCTAAGCGGTACTCGTATAGCACAATTGGAAGTGCACTGGGCTAGTGATCCAGTGGTTGTGGGTTCGAGTCCCGCTTCGATTCAAATTTTTCTATTTTACTTTGAATTTAAATATCGAAGATGTTCGCTAGCAGACGTTTCTGCATAATAAAAAATAACTCAATTTTCTTGATGAATGTTCTAGAAATAAAAGTGACGAATCTGTTTCAATCTGCACTTCAGAGCCAAGTAGTTAATAAACTTCGCATACAACTTGCTCTTACAGTCAAGGTTAAAGATATCTATACGACGTAAGTGCCAAAATTTGTATACATGATAAATTAATAAATGTTACAGGACATTCTTTAATAATTTTTTTGAGGCTTATACAGAGAAGACAGACAGGTCTGGCCTAGTGACCGACGACCTATGAGACCGACGGTCCTGGGTTCAAATCCCAGTACATACATTTCAGCCGTATGCAGTCCACTGCTGCACATAGGCCTCCCACAAATATGACTTGTATATTGGGGGTAGTTGCCATAGTCGCCACGCTTGGCAGGCGGGTTGGCGACCGCAATAACTGTAGATTGGGTTTCGACGGACGCTGCTGCCCGTCCGTATGATTTTTTCCTTTCTCGCCTCTTACGACACCCGCGGGGGGAGACGGGGTCAGTCAGCTGGCATCACACGGTGTTATGTATGTATTTAAGTGTGTGTTTATTATATAAATATCGCTAGCTGAGTCACAATACAAGCCTTTTTGAGCTTGCTTTGGGACTCAGTCAATTTGTGTACCTATGTCATGTCCTGTAATACAAGTCTTTATTTATTTATATAAAACATAATATTAATTATATAGAAGCGGGTAACTCACGTTTTATAAGTCGAATATTGCTCATGTTTCACTTAGTAACGAGGAGCTTAGTCATAATCCGTTCCAATTCTGCGTCGGTTAGCCAACGCGAACGGCTCATGATTATACTCCGATAGTTTTGTCTTTAACATAATACCTATTACATACTAAGAACAGAGGACTAAACATGGCTGCCACTAACTGGTCATGATTCAGCATGCTAACCTAACCTGGGAGCATCAATGGTCTTCTGTCGGGGCTACATGCCGGTGCCAGCTATGGTCTTCCGTCGAGGCCACATAAAAATAACAGGTAAATCAAAATACTAATACTTCTAGAACCATTAAATATGTACTTGTCATATAATATTCTTTGTGTATCGCATATCAGTTCCCAAGGGGAAACAGATATTTCTCATATCAAAAAGATCATAACAGCATTTAACTCACTGCTCTACCTTCAAACCATCTTATCTCTTGCACCAAAAACATTACCAAATGAGCTTAAATGCAATAGCTCAAAGTGCAATTTCGCTAATATAAAAAGAAGATTCCTTGATATTATCCTGCAGAATTGTAATGTTTTAAAATCAAGGAATTATAAGTTTAACAGCATTGACATAAAGTTCAGTTTCGCGGATTCTAAAAGTATCAGATACGATCTAATGACATTAACATACGCCAGTTGGGATGGTATTATGTACATAATGTTACGAAACAGAAAATAATAAAGAGTGAAGTTTAATTCGTAAAAGGTTGTGTGATGTAGTGAAGTCAGATCCTTATATTATCCTCGTAGGGCCCATGACTCTACACCTGTAGTACTAATGACTTTAAAGAAATTAGAATTAGTTACATAATATTGGAGTATACAAAAGTAAAAGAGAAAAATAAAAGTACACCGGACAGCGGACATGATATGCCTCTGAGGCTCTAGTGTAAAAAACGTTTACGAACGCGTAAGTGATAATGTTATTTATTTGGGAAACGCAAACGCGTTCGTGACGTAAGTTACGTTAAAAACTTACACTCAGGGATCTGACCGCAGAAGCATTTTATGATCGGCAAGAAACTCGGCGGGACTTACTTTTTTAAAACAGTATAACAAGAAACATGCGTTATTCTATAAGAAAACTTATCAAACGACTACAAAAATTAACCACCAAACAAAAAAAAATACTTACAAATCCGAATCTGACTGCTTATGACGAAGTTAACAAAAGCGTTTAATATGCTTTCTTATCTTTGCTGTGTCCTTTACACTATTTTTTTTTAGACAAAGGTTGCAAACGAGCAGGCGGGAGCAGTAAGCAATTACCGCCGCCCATGGGCACCCGCAACCAGGGATTGTAAAACCGGTTTTATTAAATACCTGTATACATTTGACAGACTATTACCACTAATAAAAGAATACCTGTATTCTAATTAGAGGTATTGTTGTCATTTCGCTTTTATGCATACCTATATGGCTATACTATTTACGATATTAAATACCTGTATTAAATACCGGTATTCATTGCAATTGAAAGATAAGATGTCAATTAAACATTACTACTAAATGGTTACTATAGAGATTATTTTCTCTCGGGAAGACTCGGATCTTCATCGGAATACGATGACCTCCGAACTGCCAAGAATGATCGTATTAAAAAAGTGACATTTTCATATCCATTAATATGGAACTTTATTGTTTAGTATTATACGTCAAACTGAAAAATTATATTTGGCTTTAAACAATAAAGTTTCATATTAATGGATATGAAAATGTCATGCATATAATACAATCATTAATTGATAGTACGTATGCCGTCTTATTTTGATCGAGGTACGAGTTTTTCTGAAGGAAAATAATTTCTCACTATATCTGTAATCTATCTATCTATATATGTAAAAATGAACCCCTATTTCTCTTGGTCACGCTATAACTTGAGAACGGCTTTACCAATTTGTCTAATTTTGGTCTCGAAATATTTGTAGTAGCTCAGGGAAGGTTTAAACGGTAAAAAAGTATGAAATAAATGAAGTAATAAATGGAGACTATACTAAAATTGAGTAAATTACCATTGGAGAGATATTTTCGATTTTTAGTACCACAGTCTCCAATACAAACTTTATCAACTCGAAAAAACAGTAAGCGCCGCAGGATTGCATACATCTTACGCGTTTTTGGTAAAATGGTCTTTGCTTTCGCTCGAGAAAGACGGAAGCGCCGCAGGATTTCATACATCTTACGCTTTTTTTGCGATCAAAATTGGTACTTTATATTATTCCAGCACTAAAGTCGTTAAGGCGATAGTTTCTTACAAATTGTTAATCAATTATCCCTTATTCCCTAAGATATGGCTGTCAAAATCTCTATTGAATGACAAGACATACTTCATCACTTTAGGCCCGGTACCACGAACATCGAAGTTCGTATATTTAGAGCATCTCTCTTTTACTCCAATTAAGGCTTAAGACAGAGACAATCGTCCGAAATTTACGAATATCGTTGTTCGCGGTAGCGCCGCCATTTCATGTATAATTTAATTTTATGACAGAACTATGAGTGTCGGAACAGGGTTGTCAACTTGTCACTACACTTGAGAAGTATTTGTACCTATACTTACTTGATTTATTACTTTTATGTTAAATAAATAAGAATTATACTAAACGTTGGTTCTTTAAACATCTCTGATTCCCACGAAAGTATATATACCTAAAAATGCTACAGCCGTATTTCTTTGAAAATGTTTTGGTTAGTTCCTAATTTCGTTTCTGGGCAACCAATAAATAAGGTTTTTTATTTATTTTACCCATTACCAGGTAAGGACTTCGGGAAATAAAGATGTTAATTCTGCTTACTTGCTATTGAGTCCGAGAGATTTTGTGTTTATGTTATATAGTTGCATTGCATTTTATTTTTCAGTAAAACGAGAGAAATCGAATGGTACCAAGGTTATACATATACAATCTGAATTTTATACTTTTTAAATTGTGACCTCTGAATCACGTCAACATATATTTTTAATTATTTTTACGCGTTTGCCTTGATTATGTTTGTAATTATTTGTCCATTTTACTTAATTTTGTTATAAATTAAATATGTGTCAACTCAGCCAAGTCTATTCAGCCAAGGAATATACATACATAGTATTTTTTATTACTATTACTAAGTACTACAAATATTTTTTTCAATTATGTTTTGAATAGGATAAATCTATATTTGTTTTAATTGGGCTTAGGTTCGCCACCCCTATGAGTCCCGCTGACAATGTGCATGGCTGGCTGAAGTGTCAACTAAATACTGTATAAGTAAATTAGTTTGTCATACGACTCGAGTATATTGACACTGACGGCTATTACCGGTAATAGTTTTTAGGGGTAAAGTGCTAAATAGAGGTATTGCTGTCAATTGGCAAAACCGCTAATATATTTGAATATCGGTTTTGATTATACCCCTAATCTGAGTTTTGTCGATATAAATAGCGAAATGCAACTATAACCGGTTATACCTAATTTTTAAGCGGTATTAAGAATACCGGTAACGATCCCTGCCCGCAACACCAGGGGAGTCACGAGCGCGTTGCCGGCCTTTAAGGGGGGTTGCAGCTCTGGGAACCTTACTTACCACCAGGAACCCAACACTACATACCTAAAAGGTAGTAGTGCTATTATGGCTGTGGTCTTCTGTAAGGAGGAGGTACTTCCCCAGTTGGGCTGCTCCAGATTCAAGCGTGATGGTACTTTGCTGTGCCCTACCTCTCATTGTTGGACGTAGTTTAAGAACATACCCGTTTCCAAAATTTTATGATGATGACTCAAATTAAGGCGTAATAAGAGTGATATAGAACCGTTAACATAACCCTTTTTACCGACTGTAACAGTCCTTTTGATATTTATACAACATTAAGCTGGTTTAATCCAAATTCGACACCCGAGCAAACTGAACACGCCTGTACCCTTACCATGAGTTGTTGTGACATTGACGTTTTCGATAACGAGTATCGAGTTTACTATCTGTGCATCTCGCTTGTACTATTTGAGTGCGGACGAGATGCACAGATAGTAAACTCGATACTCGTTATCGAAAACGTCAATGTCACAACTCATGGTAAGGGTACTGGTGAAAGAAATTAATGCGAAGTCAGGTCCGTAAGGGTTTATTTAGGGTGTAGGGATGGAAACATAATCAATTATTACACAAATGGTAAACGAGTTCTTGAGTGGAGGCCGCCTCTCGGCAAGCGTAGTATAGGACGCCCTCAGGCAAGGTAGAGTGACGACTTGCGCGAGATGGCTTGCAGGAGCTGGATGCGAACAGCCGAAGATCGAACACGATGGCGTGAAATTGAGGAGGCCTATGTCCAGCAGTGGACTGCGATAGGCTGATGATAATTAACAGGTCTGGCCTAGTGGGTACTAATCCTGCCTGTTAAACCGACAGTCCTGGGCTCAAATCCCAGTAAGGGTATTTGTGTGATGAGCTCAGGTAAGTATTTTTATGTTATATCTCATTCTAAGGATATAATATCATTCACTTTGCCGTGTGGTACCGGCTGACTAGAACAGCACCACCTCCTCTCATGGGTGTCGTAAGTGGCGACAAAGGGAAAAAACCCAATCTACAGCTACTGCGGTCGCCAACTCGCCTGCCATGCTTAGTGACTATGGCAACTTTCCCCGAGCATGATACAAGTCATGTTTGGAGGAGGCCTTTGTCCAGCAGTGGACGCCTTACGGCTGACATGATGATGATGATGAATATTATTCACTAGCAGAATAATTCTCACAACAAATAAGCAAAACAAAACAATTCCCACATTTTCTCGTCAGATACAAGTCAAATAAACTTTGCAAAACGCAAACAACTGGAATAATTTCAAAGCAACTTGAAAAGTAATACCACATTTAAACCTGCAAAGTAGGCTTAGAGGCCAAGGGAAGGAAATAGCGTTTTGTCCTTTCATGCCTCAGAGCAGAGTAGCTTTAGAGTTGAAACGCGTAGTATATATTCGTTATTTACTCAGAAAGTGACGTCATCGCGACAAGAACCCGACCCGGGTATGTCCTTAAACTACGTCCAACAATGAGAGGTAGGGCACAGCGATGACCATCACGCTTGAGTCTGGGGCAGCCCAACTGGGGAAGTACCTCCTCCTTACAGAAGACCACAGCCATAAAAGCACTGCTACCTTTCAGGTATGTAGTGTGGTCTTCCTGATGGTGAGTAAGGTTCCCAGAGCTCCAACCCCCCTTAAAGGTCGGCAACGCCCTTGTGACTCCCCTGGTGTTACGGGTGCCTATGGGCGACGGTAATTGCTTACCATCAGGCAATCCGTCTGCTCGTTTGCCACCTTTGTCATAAAAAAAAAAGAAACCGAGATATTTTTGCTATGGCTGGTCTACAGCTACTATATCTATGTATCCAGCGAACAATAGCCTGGCAAAAACCGGGAACATTTTCCGCTGAATTACACACTTACCCAATGAAGGGCCACTCATTTGGCAGCTAGGGTTGTCACTATAAAATACCTGATCCAACGTAGGCACAGTTTAAATAAATATATAAATATTTCGGGAAAATCTTAGACAAATCGACCTAGTCCTACGAAAAGCTCAGTAAAGATTCTGTTTTAGGTACTAGACGACGATATATAAAATATAGATACATATAAATACTTAAATATATAGAAAACACCAATGACTCAGGAAGAAATATCTGTGCTCATCACACAAATAAATACCCTGATTGGGATTTGAACCCAGGACCATTGGCTTCATAAGATACCGCCCTGTCATTTTTAGGCTTGTAATCTTTCGAATGAATTTCAATTCAATAGATTTATTTCAGACTATGTCCATAATGTTAGTATACATTCTCTTAAGCCTATGTTAACTACAACTATACAAAATTAAAAATTAAAAATAAGTCGAGACAAAATTATAATATATTAATTTGAAATGTTAGTTAGGCCTATGTACATTCACCATCAGTTTATTGGAGCTGTGGAAGTGGTCAATGTGAATAACGCCTCTATTGTCAAGTTGATAAAGTTCATGTTCCCACAGCTCCCATATATCTAATGGCTAAACAAAAGTTTTTTTTCCAAAAATAACCCATTTTGATTCTCTACCATTTTTTTTTTATATCCTACGTATGCAGTTTTGTCCCTTAAATCGATGATATGATTCATAAAAACAATCAAATAGATTTACCCATACTGACAGATCCAAATGAGCCACCCTGTATACATAAAACATAAACGGCTTTTACCAAATCCCGGAACTTTTTCCGCTGAAATATACACACACTCAATCAACGACCACTCATTTAGGCACGCTAGGGTTGTCACTACATTGTTATTTTTTTATGTATGACCACGCATAACTTTTTTTACAATGTTGATTTTATTGTTGAAAAGAACAAACTTATATAAATCAACTTAGTTCTGCGTCAAAATTGAGTTGCAAGATTTCAACCATGCGTACTTACAATGCAAGTTAAATAAAAAGTTGTGAAATTGTGAAGGTATGTAGTATTGTGTTACTGGTGGTGAGTAAGGTTCCCAGAGCTCGAATTCCCTTAAAAGCATGCAACGCGCCTGTGACTCCCCTGGTGTTGCAGGTTCCCATGGTAAAGAATAAAATAATTTCTATTTCTATCTTTCTTTACATGGGCGACGGTAATTGCTTACCATTAACATCCGACTGCTCGTTTGTCACCTCTGTCATAAATAAAAAGAAATATTGGCTATTGCCGCTGTAAGCGACAGCCCTGCCATCTTGCACACAATAAGGGCTTGAGGAATGATTATATGTCGTCTCCCATTTTGTTTACTTAATGTCACATTTCTGATTGCCAGATTTGCTTAAAGGTTGACACACGTTAGAGCGGCCCGTCGCCGAGCCGAGGCCACCGCCACTACATTTTGTATGGAATGAATCACGTGACCACTGAGCCCTCCAAGTCGCTCGGCCCGGGCTCGGACCGGTCATGCGACGGCCGTTACAGCTATGTAAAAAGGCTCTGCTCGGTGATGGGAAGGCGACGTGATGTCGACGCGATATCGACGGACGAGAAATTATGTGTAAACACTCCTTATTCGAATAAAAGACAAGTGATTTCAGAGTATTTTGAAATTCATCACCTAAGGGGTCTAAAAGGGGGTTAAAAGATTGTATGGAGATGAAGTCAAAGGACAACAGACAGACTTTAATCGTTTTTTTTAAACTCCTTGTTTTAATGAAAACAAAACATAATAATTGCTACCGGTTACAAATATTCTATATGTATATTCTTGTGTATCCGTTTGTATCTATGTATTAATTTCTTTTTTATTTTGCTATTAGAGCACCGCCCCCATTTTATCTGATTTGTCTAAAGGTTGACTGGTAGAGAATGCTCTATAGCAATAAGTTCGCCTTTTGTACTGTGTGATATTTTAGGTAATAATGATTAAATGAATAATATTAAAGCAGAAGACCGTGTTTGCTGGCTGAAAGGGTAGCAACACGAATTCTCTGGAGTCACAGGCGTCCATAGGCTGCAGTGACTACTTACCATCATGCGGACCGTATGCTTGTTCGTCTCTGTCATAGTTATATACATATACATATCAAGTATCAGTGCTAACGATCTCTGAATCAACAGACAGACAGAAATGGCGTAAGCTGAAGGGATTCTTTTGTACAGAACCCTAAAAACGCTTTTTTGTCTAAAAATCCAATCTAGACTTAGCCTGGAGCATCGCACGCTTTTCAGAATAGCCAAGCTAACTTTATAATAGCGATGTTAACTCTAAATAGCCAACAACAAAGCAGAGACGAGTAAAAAATACAAACCACAAATCTGTAACTTTTCTAGTTTACATCAATAGCATAGTGTGAAAAAGTGTATGATTATAATATATGCTCTTGACTGTATGCGATGTAATTTTGACGACCAGTTTGGCCTAGTGGGTAGTGCCGACGGTCCTGGGTTCAAATCCTCCTCACGGCATTTATTTTTATGATGCGCACAGATATTTGTTGAGTCTTGAGTTTTCTTTATATTTAAGTATTTATATGTATCTATCTATTTCCAGCTACTGCGGTCGCCAAGCGTGCCGACTATGGCAACTCCCCCTAAGATGATACAATTGGTATTTTGGAGAGGCCTATGTCCAGCAGTGGACGCCTTACGGCAGAAATGGTGATGATTATGTTAAACCTTAAGATTTTCCCTGAACATTAAAATTCACTGTTTGCTTCCAGCGGGTATTTTGTCCAAATTTCAAGCACCTTTCTCTTTTACTCCAATGAAGGCCCGTCATTAGACCGAGACGTTCGAAATTTACAAATATCGAGTTTAACGGTTGCGCTTTAGGCCGTCAAACCATTTTGTGTGAGTTTTTTTTTATACGACGTCGGTGGCAAACAAACATACGGCCTGCCTGATGGTAAGCACTTATCGCAGCGTATGGACGCCTGTAACTCCAGAGGTGTCACGTGCGTCTTCCGGTACTTGGTCGCCAATCGAGTATTTTAGGCCCTAACAGTAGCGTAGCGGGATTGACAGTTTTTATTATTAACGGTCTACGCTAACGGTATATCTTAGTTTAGCTCCCAGTTTGAGTTTGTTGTGAAGTTTCCATTTTGTGTTTAACTCTGTTTTAGAGTTGGTTCAACGTTTTATCTCAGATTAAAAACTAACCGGCTTATTCATAAACGATTCCCAGAAACTTAAACCATGTTAGTTCAATTGTGTTCATACATTTTCTGAGATTATAACAATCATCATCATCATAAACTTAAGAGTTAGACTCTTGTCGGTGGAGTATCTTCCAGCTTTTCCTATCTTGCGCCAGCTCCTTGACTTTTTGATACGAAACGACCCCAACCTTTTCCTTCACTTGATCTATGTAGCTACGTCTGGGCTTTCCTTATAACTAAACAATAAACTTATTATAACAATTAACTACTTAAAACGGGATAATTATGAAGTTTCTTGCCGGTATCTTTTCGGGTCAGAGGTGTAGGGTTAGAACCGGTGGTAAATTTTTCTTTGACGTTCATAAGTGCATGTAATGTACCTACATTGAAAATAAAAGATCTTTTACCATTAACTTGAACGAGTTACCGATATTTTTGTGCTGTTGCATGCGCCATCCTCACGGAATAACTGAAGTACTGAGAGATTTAACGGTAGTCAAACCACTTTCCGTAGCAATCTACCCTCTTTCCGATGCAAATTATTTGGGAGTTTCCAGAATGAAGTCAACCCATAATAGTGTGACATGTAGAAGAGTTAAATTACGTCAGTTTAGTGACGATAATTTAGCATTAAAATTAAAAAAAAATAGATTTGGTGGTCGTTTCATAAACTATAAACAACTAACTTTTCCTCGCGACTTCGTTGGCCAGCGATGCCCGTCTTTAAAGTATAGTTGCGGGATAAAAATGACAATAACTAAGTTTTTCACCTATTACTTACTTGAAGCTAAGAACAAATCAAATTATTCCCCTGTGTACGGGTGGCCGAATTGGTTAAGGCGTCAGCCGCGATAGCTGGAGATACGGGTTCGTATCCCGTCTCGAACACCGGAGGTCCTCGTCGTTTTTTCTAAAGTAGATGTTATCTATTTCAACATTTATAACTAAGCGTCTAAGCGGTACTCGGATAGCACAATTGGTAGTGCACTGGGCTAGTGATCCAGTGGTTGTGGGTTCGAGTCCCGCTTCGAGTCAATTTTTTCTATTTTTCTTTCGATTTAAATATCGAAGATATTCGCTAGCAGACGTTTCTGCATAATAAAAAAAAATTTAGAATGGGGTAGCACATTATTATCGATGAATTCTCAATGTAAATTGAGACTTCCATGCCGTTAAGTGTTCAATACGCTGACGGTAGATGTGACTACACGTCACCCATAATGACGTATACCACGAAGGATAAGATAGAAAAAATTGACAGGTCTAAGCGGTACTCGGATAGCACAATTGGTAGTGCACTGGGCTAGTGATCCAGTGGGTTCAAGTCCCGCTTCGAGTCAATTTTTTCTATTTTTCTTTCGATTTAAATATCGAAGATATTCGCTAGCAGACGTTTCTGCATAATAAAAAATAATTTTATAACTTACTTGTTCAGTAATTAGTGCTACTATCTATTCCTAGGTGCACGTTCTAGGAAGCGCAAGAAAGCCAATAAATATTTACGTGGCCCTTGAGAAAACGTCGTTGGACACTTATTTTCCACTAGATGATGCATTTTAAGTCACCATTTCAGCCGTAAGACGTCCACTGCTGGACATAGGTCCCCCAAATTTGACTTGTATCGTATCTGTACACGCATGCCTGCGTTCTATATTCAAATGTTGACGTAAGTTCCATACTAATTTTCTGCACAACTTACATAGACATGGTTCTTCAGTTAAGTTTTTCATTAGGGGTTGCCAAAGTTGCCACGCCCGGCAGGCGGGTTGGTGACCGCAGTTGCTGTTGCTTGCCTTTCGACAGATGCTGCTGTTCATCCATTTTTTCCCTTTGTCGCCTCTAACTTCACCCGCGGTAAGAAAGGGGGTGGTGCTATCCATATCCATATTACTCGTAATATTATAAATGCGAAAGTAGCTCTGTCTGTCTGCTTGTTAGCTGTTCACGCTTAACCGCTAAACCAATTCTTAGGATGAGTTGCCGGACCAGCCGTGGCAAAACGCCGGAACAACACGAAAAAAACAAAAAAGGAATGAGGAGGAATGTATATTTATACTAATATTATAAATGCGAAAGTAACTCTGTCTGTCCGTCTATCTGTTCCCTCTTCACACTTAAATCGTTTAACCAATTGGAATGAAATTTGGTATGGAGAGAGTTCGAACTAAAATAAAGGATATAGGATATTTTTTATCACACAACCGTACTGGCTGGCCGAAAAAGTCGCGAGGAAAAGCCAACTACCCTAAAACTTGTTGGAGCTCTGGAAATTGGGAACCTTACTCACCATCAGGAACACAACAGTACATACGTGAAAGATAGCAGTGCTATGGCTATATGGAGGAGGTGCTTCCCCATTTGGGCTTCACCAGATCAACCGTGACGGTACTTCGCTGTGCCCTACCTCTCATTGTTGGACGTAGTTTTAGGACATACCCGGGTCCGGATTCGCCAGAGAGTGTTACTCTTTAAGGCTCTGAGTTCGTTAGGGTTATCTAGTGAGCATGATCCGTGGAACGAGGTGAATCTGGAGCGGGTGTTGAATATTAACAACTTCCTGAAAATTGGAGTTATTTAAGCGCCGACTTCTTGTTTAAATGCTGGCTTTGAATGTAAATGGTATATAAATAGGATTAATACCATAATGCAAATAGATGAAATTGTTACGTAAGCTTTTCAATATACAATTGCTATAAACAATAGAATGATACTTGAAATTACAATCGTATTATGATAACTACAAGTACTTAACTAGTTACAGTATAAAATCTAAAAAAAGGCCCTTGAGGCATTGTACCAAGGATGCTGGCGGCATTTCCTCGTTGTATCGCAATGCTGATACGTTGTGCGAGGAAGCCGCCAGCTCTTCGGTCACCAGTTACATCAACCAGACGCTTCGTGATTTCTGCAAAAAGTTTGTGCGCGCTGGGACCCCATGAACCTAGCGTCTCTACGCCAAACGGTACAAAATGGTACTATCTGTCTAGGCTTTTATATTTGTTACGTTTAAGAATTTCGGCATTTTCCGACGCTAGACCCGCTTTTACATTAGTTCGTTGGAGATGGGACGGCGCTAGGGTGACTACGCAGGTAGCATCCCACACCAGCATCCGTCCCAAGCTCCAAGGAACCACAGATACTCCATCAGGCCTCTTGCCATCATCTCTGACTTGCTTCATCTTTTAAAAAAAATGGCTTCCATCAATATATCAATCGATGATTTCGCCAATATCAAGTAAAATAACAAATAAGTAAAATAACATATCAAGTTTGCTCTTAGAACATGACGTTCGGTAGTAGGCCTTGCGTTTTGTAAAGTGGTAGCTGGACTTTACAGAAAGCCAAGAGGCGGCTGCGACCCCGGGACTGCCGGGTGATGACCAAAATACTGGATGATCAAAACACGTTTTGAAATCAATTCTTTATTAGCTGCACAATTCTGCGTTAGATCACTGCATAATAAGCTATCAATATAACACGCTAAACTAGGTTAATGAACAAAAAAAACAAAAATATATTCTTAAGACGACTTCGCCATTTTGAGGTTCAACCGGGAAACCCAATTTTTTGCTGTTATGATTAAAATTTTGTAAAAAATTTTTTTAAATCTTTTTGGCGCCACTTCAAAAAAATTTGAGGAGCGTCAAGCGACGAAGGTTTTTGCAAGCAAGCGATAATAAACCTTACCTCTCAGTACGTAGGTCGAAGGCCTCGATTTGATATCAAGTCATCATCATCATCTCAGCCATAAGACGTAAGCTGCTCAACATCACCCTTGGACCTCCACATGCACCGGTTGGAAGCGACCTGTCCAATTTTCAAGAAGTTGTTGATAAATATCAAGTGTTGGGCACGAAATGATCGGACTTCATATGAAGTCAATGGCGGCGAAAGGGTTAATTACGTCCATGTCATCATCATCATCAGCCGAAAGACGTACTGGACAACCTCACATGATTTTCACAAAGACAGGTCCTAAGCCGCCCGGATCCAACGATTTACCGTGACCATGTTCAGATCGTCGGACAACCTAGTTGAGGGCCTTCCAACGCTCTCGATACATGGCCTTCAGAACCTTTTTGCCCCATTGAATAACGTAATTTCAAAGATTTTCAAAAACTCTTTAGACTTTATTTTAAAATCAGCTTTCATAATTAAGTGTTGTAATGAACTAAATAAAATTGCCTTCTTTTTATAAAGTAGCTTGTACACAGCCTTTGGAAGCTGCAAGGTTGTTAAGGAATAAACGGTCTTTTAGGGAGGCTCGAAATTGAATACTGAGCACTTAACAGGGTTTTCGCGCCACGGGCGCAGAAAGCAGATACAGAGAGAATTAAAAATATTGTATTTTATTAGCGTGTAAAGATTTTACATAAATCTTATTAAGTTTGGTTAAGTTAGTTTTAAGAAAGTAGATAATTCTACAGAACGTCGACGCGAACGGGGCTCGGGCCTCTTACTGCTTATTGAAAACGGGTCTTGTTGCACTTTTTTATATAACGACGGTGGCAAACAAGCATACGGCCCACCTGATAGTAAGCAGTTACCGTCGCCTATGGACGCCTGCAACTCCAGAGGATTCACATGCGCGTTGCCTACCCTAAAAGTTGTTGGAGCTCTGGAGACCTTACTCACCATCAGGAACACAACAACATACCTGAAAGGTAGCAGTGCTATTATGGCTGTGGTCTTCTGCTAGGAGGAGGTACTTCCCCAGTTGGGCTTCTCCAGACTCAAGCGTGATGGTACTTCGCTGTGCGCTACCTCTCATTGTTGGATGTAATTTAAGGACATACCCGGGTTCAAAACCTGGGTACGCGTTAAGATAGATAGAAGTCATATTTGGTGGACAGTTATATGGGGGAATCTTACGGCTCAGATGATGATGATGACAGCAGTTAATATTCCAAATTACAATATTACTCACCTCTTTGCTCCATGATCCTGTTATAAGCCTGCTTATTCTCAGGAAATTAAAATGTTTCCTTGTGTGTATAAACGCACTCAGTTAAGGCACTTTGCTCTGTTACTAGGTACCTACTGTTACAACCGGTGTGGTCTAATGGAATAAATGGTCATATGTACACTAACGGCCCGAACCCGTTTTACCCCGATAAAGCCAATGATCATGGGGTCACAGCATCATCATCATCCTCCTAGCGTTTTCCCGTGCAGTGAAGGGGTCCTTTTTCCAGCTTTTCTGCTTCCACTTTGCTCTATCTCGGACATCGTCTTCATCCTACCCACAGGCGTTCAGGTCTTTGGCGATGACATTCCGCCACCGCTGCCTTGGTTTGCCCAGGCAAGGCGAATTGAAGCGCTCTATTGCTTACATATTCTGGCGGCCTTCTTCTTACATGTCCAAACCACCTTGGCCGACTCTCCTGAAGCTTATCGGCGACGTCTCTTACTCCAAGGCTTCCACGGATATGTTCGTTTCTGATGACGTCCACCTCAGCATCTTGATTTCCGCCACATGGGCAAACAAAAGCATTTATTTGTGTGATGAGCACAGATATTTTAGAGCCACGGATGTTTTCTATGTAGAAGTATACAAATATATATTTTATTATAACATAGGCGGCAGACGAGCAGACGGATTGCCCTGTGGTAAACAATTACCGTCGCCCATGGGCACCTGCAACACCATGGGAGTCACAAGCTCGTTGCCGGCCTTATATCGTTGGCTGAGGCACAACAAAAGCCTTCTTGGGCTTACTGGCGCTAAGTCGATTTACCTATATGTAGGAGCACTGTATATCTCCTAGTCATAGGTGTTTCCATGTATTTAAGTATTTGTATCACGTTATTTAACAGAGATTAGCAAAGCCTTACTACATTGACGACCGGTCTAGCTTAGTGGGCCTGGGAAGCAGAAGGTCTCGGGTTCAAATAGCACCACCCTCCCGCGGTTGTCTTAAAAGGCGACAAGACGGATGGGTAGCAACATCCACCGAAACCTAATATACAGCTGCGGTCGCCAACCCGCCTGCCTAGCGTGGCGACTATGGCAACTGATAAATTGATAAAGTCATATATCAGTGGACGTGTTAAGGCTGAAATGATAATTGTATGAAGGTTGTTGGAAAGATCAGTCGCCTTAACATAACCCATAAAGGAGGTTACACACAGTTTATTACCTCGGCTTAGTATTTTGAGAAATGCTTTACAGGGCAAGTTAAAACTTAAGACTGTTAATGCCATGTCGTAACATAGCTTATGTTAGGTGCTCCGTTTTATAGCTTAGCTAGCTCGTAAAGGTTAGCGTTCTAGCTTGGAATTCTTGAGTTAAGCATTTCAGTTTTATCTTTTTTTTTTAGACCATAGGGACAATGTCTGTTGAAACGTCGGTATTTTAAAATGTAGCCAGCGCTCTACACGACAATACTTTTATCATCACCACTTGGATGGTTGGCAGTCCTCAACTGTGCATTTTTCCAAAAACTTCCTGCCTCGCACAGCAAAACTTTGAAATAAATTGTCGTGTGCAGTATTTCCGGATCGATATGACCTCCAAACTTTTAAGAAAAGAGCGTATAGAGCTCTTAAAGGCAACGTACTTGTGACTCCTCTGGTGTTGCGAGAGTCCATGGGCGGCGGTAGTTGCTTACCATCAGGCAATCCGTCTGCTCGTTTCCCTCCTATATCATAAAAAAATGTTGGGTAAAACCTTGACTATGTGCTATCTATATTAATAAAATAATGTTGTGTTAGTTCCGACTTTTATAACTAGAGAACGGCTAAATCGATTCGGACGATTTTGGGTTCGTTGTGATCGTCTTGGCCAAAAGTTCAATAGTAAGCTTAGAAAAGAAAAAAAGCAGCAGCTAGCGTTGCAATACCCCTCAGGGTCTTAAGTATATGTTTTTTAAAATGTAAGATATTTATGTTAGATATTAAGTAGCATGTATAATAAGCAATGAATAAATGAAATTAAATGAAATGAAAAAAAAAAAACATATATTGACTTTCAGGCGGTACAAAGTTCGCCTGGACAGCTAGTTCACAATATTTAAGGCAGTTGCCATTCATGTGGCATTTGATCTTTCCACCCGGTATATTGTTGCTACTTAAAAATCAAAGCAAATCAAAATATTTAATGAGCATTTGATTTACGTCTTAGAAAAAAAGGAAAAATGGGAAATCAACTGTCCCGGGCGAGACTCAAACTCGCGACTCTGGGATACATGCCCATCGCTCTAAAAACTGAGCTACAGAAGCTTGCCTGAAGGCGAATTTCTCCACCATATCCTTCAAAGCGCTTAGGAGGCGCCTAGCGACATCTACCGTAAATGTGTTAACAAATCATATTTAGAGTTCACAGATAAAATATATACAATATATAAAATAAAACAAGCTGTCCCGGCGAACTTTGTACCACCTGAAAGTCTATAAATGGGGTATTTTTGATAGATTGATTTTTTTTTCATTTTTAAGCATACTATTAATGTTTTGGCCAAGACAACGAATCCAAAATCGTCCAAATCGGTTCAGCCGTTCTTGAGTTATAAAGCCGGAACTAACACAACTTTCTTTTATTAATTTAGATTTAGTATTTGATTGGAAAAATAAAATAAAAATAAATAAATATTTCTGGACTATCTTACACAAATCGACCTAGTCCTACGGTAAGGTCAGTGAGGTTTGTGTTGTAGGTACTAGACGACGATATAGATAATAGATAGATACATATCAATATTTAAATACATAGACAACTCCCATGACTCAGGAACAAATATCTGTGCTCATCACACAAATAAATGCCCTGACTGGGAATCGAACACAGGACCTTCGGCTTCATAGGCAGGGTCACTACCCACTAGGCCAGACCAGTCGTCAGTTTCGGTCGGTGATTTGTTCTTCTTCTCGGTGATACTTTGCAATTCTCGCCGATTTTATTCTCAAGTACATATATGTGAACCTTGTGAAAAAGGGTACAATTGTACAATGGGTACAGTGACGAACCGGTATGAAACTTATACCAGTTTCCACTAAGGCCACAGATATTTATAAAGAGTTTTCGTTATACAGCAAAACTTGACATTTGAAATTCGAGTCGAGTTCCAGAAACTTCGGTCAAAGGAATTGTGCACCCTACTCCAATCTACAAGTGATGTGCAAAATTATATTGGAATATTCCGAAACATCGGGAAAAATAGGCCAATGTTAAAAATAAATAACTAAAAATATAACAACAGGTCTTGAGCCCAGTGCCCTTACCATGAGTTGTGACAGTGACGTTTTCGATAACGAGTATCGAGTTTACTATCTATGCATCTCGCTTGTACTATTTTAGTGCGAACGAGATGCACAGATAGTAAACTCGATACTCATTATCGAAAACGTCACTGTCACAACTCATGGCAAGGGTACTGAGTGTAAGTTTTTAACGTCACTTTACGTCACGAACGCGTTTGCGTTTCCCATATAAATAACATTATCACTTACGCGTTCGTAAACATTTTTTTAAGTCAAAAGAAACTTACACTAGAGCCTCTGGCCTAGTGGGTAACTTGATGAAGCCGACGGCCCTGGGTTCAATTCTCAGTAAGAACATCTGTGTGATGAGCATAGTGCCTTTTCAAAAAGGTTTATATTTCCTTATGTCAGCATGGGTTATTTTTCTATGAAAACCATACAAAGACAAGTCCTTTAGACCCCGTGTCCCGCCCACTGCCACTTAAGTTCAGCTATCTGGGAGGCTATATTTTTTTTATGACATAGGCGACAAACGAACAGACGGATTGCCTGATGGTAAGCAATTACCGTCCCCCATGGGCACCTGCAACACCAGGGGAATCAAGCGCGTTGCTGGCAAGGGGGGTTGAAACTCTTGGAAATTTACTCACCGTCAGGAATACAACACTACATAACTGAAAGGTAGCAGTGCGATTATGGCTGTGATCTTCTGTAAGGAGGAGGTACTTCCCCAGTTGGGCTGCTCCAGATTCAAGCGTGATTGTACTTAGCTGTGCCCTACCTATCATTGTTGGACGTAGTTTAAGGACATAGTCGGGTCCAATATCGATAATAATTATATCGGTTACTTTAGTTCTGCTTCGAATGACATCATTTCTAATGCGATCGCACAGAGATACTTCCAGCGTAGCTCTCCATTGCCTTTTGGGTGACTTTGGGCCTTATGAGGCCCATAGTAAGCGACCACGTTTCAGTGCCATATGTCATCACTGGCAACTAGGGTGTTTCATTTTTCAAAATTTTTGATTTCCATTAGACTTCGCTTGGTTTCTTGTTCTTAGTCATGAAAAATGTATATATTCGGAATAATATTAAAATTATTCAATATTTAGAGGTCGCACCCTATCGGTTTATATTATGCCATATAATTATTGACTCTACAGAGGAGGGCAGAAAGTTCTGTAATTGGCAATGGCTATAGTGAAGAATAACGAATTCCTGAACTTTCTAGATATATTAAATTTTTTAATTTAGTGGAGGAATAGGAATTTGATTACCTTTAAATTGTTCTATTTATATTATTCAGGATTTCGTACCTTTTTCCAAAGAAAAAGTTTTTTTTTTGTGTTTTAGATGAAAAATTATACTTTTTCACTTAATTTTAGGGTGGATTCATTATATTTCGATATTTTAAAACATAGTTAATTTTTGATCTTAGTATGGGATAGTTACTCCACTTAATTGAAGAGCGCGACCCCTTAACGTCATCTGTTCTCCTTGAAATTTAAAACATATCATTTTTAGATTAGGGAGACTCTAAAAGTTTGCGAAGTCAGGAAAAATATCACCTCTTTTTTTTCTCCATACAAACGTGAAACACCCTACTGGCAACACACACTGGTCAAAAATTTTCGACTTGTGACACTGCGGAAAATTGGAAAAAAAGATGTGTCGTAGCTTCCCGACAACACACACTTCAGCCGTATGCACTCCACTGCTGAACAAAGGCCTCCCACAAATATGACTTGTATCATCTTGGGGGTAGTTGCCATAGTCGCACGCTTGGCAGGCGGGTTGGCAACCGCAGTAGCTGTAAATTGTGTTTCGATGGACGCTGCTGCCCGTCCGTAGGGTGTTTCCCTTTGTCGCCTCTTATGACACCCGCGCGAGATGGTGTGGTGCTATTCTAGTCAGCCGGCATCACACGGCACCGACAACAAACAATTTAGGAACTAACCTAGTTTTCCCTACTAGGTTTTAAAGTTCCCGGTTATGGATAATATTCCCAATATTAGGCCATCACTATCAAGTATTTTCTTCAGAAGTCGTGGAATTTCAACAAAAGGAATGCAGGACATTGTTTGTTGAGCAGAACTAATATCTAAATCTGTTGTTTTTGGATAAAAAAAAAAAAAACTAAAAAAAAAATCATAATTAGATATGCTATAATATGTCTAGAATCTACTGAGAATCGACTTGCGCAATTGCCACTGTCACTCTAATTAATAAATAATAATTAATGGCATTAAAGATAAAGATATAGGAACTGCAAGGTGGACCGACGACCTAGTTAGAGTCGCGGGATACCGCTGGATGTGGAAGGCGCAGGATCGGTCTTCTTGGGTGGTTCTGGGGGAGGCCTATGTCCAGCAGTGGACGTCTTTCGGCTGACATGATGATGATGATGATAGGAACTACGTAGCTAAAATTGATGAGCAGTCTAGCCTAGCATATATGAAGCCCATGGTCCTGAGTTCGAATCCCAGTAAGGGCATTTATTTGTGTGATGAACACAGATATTTATTCCTGAGTCATGGGTTTTTTCTATGTATGTAAGTATTTATATGTATCTATCTATTACATACATCGTCGTCTAGTACCTTCAACACAAGCCTTACTGAGCTTATCGTAGGACTAGGTCGATTTTTTTAGATTGTCCCCAAATATTTATTAAAGATACTCGAAATATATTAACTTCGATTCGATGTTCGCGGGCCTGTATTTATTTTGGTATTTTCAAGTGTCATCTTTATTACTAGCTGTGCCCCGCGGTGTTAACCGCAGTCTATTAGGGAAAACGTAGCCTATGTGTTAATCCAGGGTGTCAGCTAACTCCATACCAAATTTTATTAAAGTCGCTCCAGCCGTTTAGACTTGAAGAAGTACCAAACATTTACCTAGATGTAGATTGGCATAAAATGAAAAAAAAAATCAATCAAAATGTCACTTGTCCGTTCTCGCCCCGTTTTATGGTATGTTATGGATTGATTGATTTGCGGAACTCCATTCCAAACTTCATATATCGATTGACCTACTTAAAACCTTGTTGGCGTCAATTAAAATTCAATTAGTAACATATACTGTGGGCGTGAATATAAGACATCTTTTCTTTAATGTCTGAGTAATTATGTCCCCTAATCACCAACCTCATCATCATCAGCCGAAAATTTCCACTACAGGATGGAATTATGACTTGGGGGGAGTCGCCATAGTCGCCACGCTCGGCAGGTGGGTTGGGTTGGCGACCGCAGTCGCTGTTGGGCGATGGACGTTCCTGGTGATTCCTGGTGGCAATTTAGGAACAACCTCTCTGTTCTTTATATTTTAGGATATTTAAAATGTTTCTTACACTGAAAATATACACAACAATCATCATCTTCCTCGCGTTATCCCAGCATTTGCCACGGCTCATAGGAGCCTTGGGTCCGCTTGACAACTAATCCTAGGCTTTGGTGTAGGCACTAGTTTTACGAAAGCGACTGCCATCTGACGTTCCAACTCAGAGGGTAAACCAGGCCTTATTGGGACTAGCCCGGTTTAGTCACGATGTTTTCCTTCACCGAAAAGCGACTGGTAAATATCAAATGATATTTCGTACATTATTTCGAAAAACTCATTGGGACGAGCAGAACCTGCGACTTCTGGATTGCAAGTCGTACGCCCTTACCGCTAGGCTACCAGCGCTTACTTACACAACTTACTTTACTATACACAACAATACTGCCAAAAAAACTTAATTATAAAACTTTAGTAAATAAACACAAAACTATCGTGAGACTCAAATATATTAATTAGAAGCGGGTAACTCACGTTTTATAAGTAGAATATTGCTCGAGTCTGCGTCAGTTAGCCAACGCGAATGGCTCATGATTATACTCCTCGTTGCTTGAAACATGTCGAGCAATATTCGACTTATAAAACGTGAGTTACCCGCTTCTATACAATGACTATGGTAAATTATAAATAAAATATGGACACTAAGTCTCCCTCGAGCAAAGAGGGAACAGTTAAGTCAATTTTATAGACGACCATAGGCGTATTGCATCTCAACTTGTAACCCCGGGTATGTCCTTAAACTACTCCCAACAATGAGAGATAGGGCACAGCGAAATACCATCACGCTTGAGTCTGGAGCAGTCTAACTGGGGAAGTACCTCCTCCTTACAGGAGACCACAGCCATAATAGCACTACTACCTTTCAGGTATGTAGTGTTGTGTTCCTGATGGAAAGACTGCAAACGCACTTGTGACTCCCCTGGTGTTGCGGGTGCCCATGTGCGACGGTATTTGCTTACCATCAGGCAATCAATCAAGGCAATCTGTCTGCTCGTTTGTAGCCTCTGTCATAAAAAAAAAACTTGTAATAGTAGCGGAAGTCCCTTTCAAGTCCCATTTATGAGAAAGAGAGTTCCGCTAATAATATTAGTTGTGAATTGTTATGCAATGGGCCCCATGTTACCTTAAAACCAGGTTTCAAAAGTTACCACTTTTATCTCAAGAATGGCTGAGCACTAAGCATTCGACTTTTCGAGGTTCATTTTAGATTGGACTATCCCAAAATTGACTATTTAGAATATATTTAGGATTTCTGGGAAAACCATTCGGATTGGGCTCTGGAAAATGATTAACAACAATTACAGCCATTTTCCAAAAGTATTGAACACACTTTTCTTCCAACTCTAAAAACCATCTCTATTATGCAGTTAAACAATTTTCTAATATTACAAACCTTACAAACAACAAGAGAATATCAGTATTTAAAAGTACCTACGTAAGTATTAAATAAGAAAACGAAAATCCCAAAATTATCGGTTCTACAACGAAATTACTTCTTGAAAATTTTTTATACATTCACCAATACCCTTACCATGAGTTCTGACATTGACGTTTTCGATAACAAGTATCGAGTTTACTATCTGTGCATCTCGCTTGTACTATTTTAGTGCGAACGAGATGCGCAGAAGTAAACGCGATACTCGATATCGAAAACGTCAATGTCACAACTCATGGTAAGGGTACAGTCACCGCAACGACCAAATACCTAATCAGTTTACATTAATTAATAATATGTCATCAGAAATGTAAATACTACACTAAAATATCGCGTTTTCATATAAAAAGTATGGGCTCAATACTTCTGTCCAATGTTATATATTAGCCAAGTAGGTTTAAAGATTTATTTCTCAAAAACGACATACAAGTCACTTACATGAGAACAGCATTAAAAAAAAAGAAACGAAACATTTCTTCTTATAAGTGTTATTATCGTAGCGGTATAAAATGATAGAAAAACAAAAATATAATTATATACTTAATCGTTCACATTTATTTTAAACTAACACATCCACTCAATTTTTTTTAAGTTGGGTAGTGGTCTAAAATGTAATCTGCCAATTTGGTTTTAAATATATTGAGTGATTCTGCTCCCTTTAAATTAGGCGGTTTATTATTATAAGGCCGGCGCCCGACTGCTGAGCACGCTACGTCCACGGTCCACGTTTTCCCAGTGGATTTCCGGCCTAAAGCTGTGCAAGTATACAGTTAATTTGACAATTTATTTCTCAAAGGCAATGACACACAATTCTTCACACAAAGATTGGTATCAACATCGCGATATAATCCTGGCTTGCACCAACATTGGCACACATGTTTGGGCCAGAAATGTGAGCTAGGAGGCGCGCAGGTTGGCTCCGTGCCGCAGTCTGGACCAGGGTTGTATTCCTCCGGGGAGCACTGCGATGACACTGTGAAAGATTATATTTTACTACAACAGTGGTAAACTAACATACGGCCCGCTGCAAAAGCATTCAATGTAGCCTATGCCTATAACTTTTAAGTTTTTATACAATTACAGTGACAAACAAGCATACGGCCCGCCTGATGGTAAGCAGTTGCCGTAGCCTATGGACGCCTGTAACTCCAAAGGATTCACACACGCGTTGCCTAGCCTAAAAGTTGTTGAGGGAACCTTACCATCAGGAACACGACACTGCATACCTGAAAGGTAGCAGTGCTATTATGGCTGTGGTCTTATGTAAGGAGGACTCGAGGTACTTCAGTTGGGCTTCTCCAGACTCAAGCGTGATGGTACATCGCTGTGCCATACCTCTACATAAAAATCTACCACCGCGTCTAACCCTACACCTCTGAACCGAGAAGATTATTACCGACAAAAACTCTACGGGACCTATTTTTTCAAAACAGTAGTGTAACCGACATCATAAAGTTCAAAAATTTTTTTTACAGATTATTGTCATTTTAGCTTGGGTCCCAGAAGCTCTTAATTCGGTTAAGTAAAGGTTGACTCACATTAGAGCGGCCACCGGTCCGAGGCCCCGTCGCTACATTTTGTATGGAACTAATCACGTGATCACCGAGCCCTCCTAGCCGCTAGGCCCGGGCTCGGGCCGGTCATGCGACGGCCGTTACAGCTATGTAAAAAGACTCAGATCGGCCCGGTGACGGGAAGGCGACGTGATATCGACCCGATATCGACGGGCATATGGCGGTCGTCTACTAGCAACAAATGCCTCCATGGAACGACGCTCGTTTAATGTCAATATTCGAGTGTCGAGCCGCTCGGGCCCGGGCCGATTCTGTGGATCAACGGAAGGCTCGGGCTCGGGAGGGCGTCGTGTAGGAGACGCGATGTTGTAACGTGAGTCATCCTTAACACTGTAGAATGTAAACTTATAAATAGAAGCAGAAAAACCCGGCTTCATCAAGCAAACGACAAAAACTCTACGGGACCTATTTTTTCAAAACAGTAGGTAGTATAACCGACATCTTAAAGTTCAAAAAAAATTACACATTAGTGTAATTTTGGCTTGGGTCCCAGAAGCTCTTAATTCGGTTAAGTAAAGGTTGACTCACATTAGAGCGGCCACCGGGCCGAGGCCATCGTCGCTACATTTTGTAAGAAATGAATCACGTGATCACCGAGCCCTCCGAGCCGCTCGGGCCGGGCACGGGCCGGTCATGCGACGGCCGTTACAGCTATGTAAAAAGGCTCGGCTCGGTGACGGGAAGGCGACGTGATATTGACGGTCGTGTACTCGCAACAAATGGCTGCATGGAACGACGCTCGTTTTAATGTCAATATTCGAATGTCGGGCCGCTCCGGTGAGTGCCCGGTGTGTCAACGGAAGACTCGGGCTCGGGAAGGCGACGTGTAGGAGACGCGACGGTTTAATGTGAGTCATCTTTAACACAGTACAATATAAACTTACAAATAGAAGCAGAAAAACCCGGCTTCATCAAGCAAACGACAATTACTATAACAGCACAGATCTTCATTGTCACAAAGAAGTCACTGACGATATATTCTCAATACATTTCAATAAATACTAAACCTATTATACCATTATTATCGGGCACAGATAAGAATTTCATTATGTCTCACCATGTAATGATAATTTCGGACTACCAGTGATTTTAAAAACATACGCATTTGAGTAATATTTTGGTATATTTTAAAAATCTAATATTGTCCATGGGGTCCCAGTGCGTACAAACTTTTTGAAGAAGCGTCTGGGAGTCGACTTTTGAGCACTCTACGCTTGAATCGTGAAATTTTAAACTCTCGCAAACACGAATAAATGGGCAGTTCTCAGAGGTGGCGTTTTTACGTGTCCGAGGCTATATTTGCGTGAATTTTCGGCCCAATATTTTTGAAAAAAATCATACATATATTTCAGCATCTGTTATATCTCGACAGTTAATAAAATATTCCATAACACCATATTCAATATTATAAAAAAAATAAAAAGTACAGAAATTGACGTACAGTGGGCGTGTCCCGCACCCAAATTTGTTGAAACAAAAAATTATAATTCAATTTGGGGATGTTGTATTAATTTTTAATATTGGTTCACATATTCTTAATTAGTTTAGGTCTAATATAATTTCACTGAACATAATATATGAATTACCCTTATTAAATAAAAACATATTTTCGCCATGTCCCGCGCCAACGCTTGATTTCGCTGGAGTTTACAAAACTTGGCGGTATCGCACAAAGCAATATACCAGGAACTCAATGCCGCGTCCACAGGTAGCTTCAGTTGCGCCGCGTTCACCGACGAGAGCGGACGTAGGCTCACAGTGTAATAGCAGAATTCGCAAAGGTATCTTCATCATTCGGTGGGTTTGGTTTCGTGTTTTCTTGAATTCGGTGAACAAAATTTTTCGTTCAGTGTTTGTGCTTTTCTTAGTGCAACAGTGCCTAAGTGATGCCAAGAAGTATGTGATTTGGTTACCAGTGAGTCTTTTCAATACAATGGTTACTTTTTGTGTAATTGTTCAATAACGATAAAATTTGAATTCAGTGGGTGTGATTTCCGTGGATTCGGTGGGGTTTTAGGCCACCGAAATCAAAAAAGGTGCCACCGTGATCAATCTTGACTATAAAAACAGGTTAATTGTTTATTTTTAAATAATTTGTATGTTATAATTGTGTTCAAAACAGTTGAATATGTTGTTAATGTTAACACCAACGTTGTTAGTATAGTCGTATATTTAATCGCAACCTTAAAAAATTTTTGGTTATGCTATCTGCGGATATTTTTCCTATTTAATCAGTTATGATTACCGTTGACCTATATCTATCAAGTTCAGAGCCTTCTGATAAAGATTCTCCTTCTGGGCCTATAATAGACGCTTAAGGTCATCAAGAATCTTGGAGCCGACTCTCTATTTTTTCAAGCCTTTATAGTTCCGTCTGATGAAATTTTGGGTCCTAAATTTGAAAAAATGTTGAAGTTTAAAGTTCACACTAGCTAAAAGCATATTAGTTTAAAGACACATGATAATGAAACCCTCTTTCTTTTTAGTGAATCTTCAAAATACCTCGACAATCCCAGAAAAATTTGGCCATCAACTTTCCAGCCATTTTGTATTCAATGATGTTTAGGCTCTGGTTCAAAATTACAAGCCCAGGTTTCATCTTCTTCAAAATTGATGTCC
This sequence comes from Grapholita molesta, assembly GCA_022674325.2. Taxonomy (NCBI): domain Eukaryota; kingdom Metazoa; phylum Arthropoda; class Insecta; order Lepidoptera; family Tortricidae; genus Grapholita; species Grapholita molesta. The sequence goes on along the minus strand of CP053122.2, from coordinate 916,643 downwards.
TGTGTTCACCACACCGCTATAAAAAGGTCCTCGATGTGTCGGTGTGCGCATTCTCGGCACCCATCTTGCATATAAAAGCTCCAGAAGGCTTGTGTTGCAGATGCGGGTGCTCGGCCAGTGATGTATTAGGTACAAATAAGCTGTTTCTTTAAGGATAAAGATGTCATTGCGGCCTGGCATCACTATTATAAACAACTTCTAAACCCTACGCTTGCTGCTACACAGATTCCGGAAATGGCAGCAAATGTAGGTCGCATACCTCCGATACAGCCACATGAGGTTAAGAAAGTGCTGCAAAAATAGGCCCCGTAGGTATCCAAGTGGAAGCTTGGAAATGCCTGCAAGATACTGGTGTGTTGCTACTTCCTAATCTCTTCAGTCAGGTGTTGCTCTCTTCCAAAATGCCAGAGGCATGGAGATTGTGCACTATGGTTCCGATTTAGAAGGGAAAGGGAAGCAAGTACGAGTGAAAGAATCACTGAGGCATCAAGTTCTTAAGCCATACTATGAAGCTTTACGAAAGAGTAATCGACAACCGAATAAGGTCAGAGTGCTCACTATCTAGACATTATTATGGCTTCGTACCTGGTTTATCAACTACCGATCCTAATATGTTTGCTCTGTCCACAATTGCCGAAGAATATCGCTCGAAGAAAAAACCGCTGTTCGTTGCGTTCCTGGACATGGAAAAGGCATTTGACCGTGCTCCAAGGGATACTATTTGGTGGAGCCTTCAAAAGAAAAATGTCCCAGAGCAATATGTCAAGACCATTGCTGACATGTACAGGGATGCACGATCAGTGGTCCGGACATCGGTGGGTGAGACCAAAGCAATAGCGGTCAAAAAAGGTGTTCATCAGGGCTCAGTACTGAGCCCCTTCCTCTTTTGCTTAGTTTTTGGACTCGCTTACTAAAGAAGCACAAGATTTGGCAAAGTGGACAAATGTCCTTACTGACGATGTAGCCATATGCACTGAAAGCCGTACCGAGCTGCAGAAAGCGCTCGCTTCATGGAAGCACCTGTTGCAATCCGGGGGCCTGGTGTTGAGTGTTGCCAAAACACAATTCATGTCCCTGAACGAACCAGATCCACGTGACGACAGTCCGATACCCATCGATGGGCAATTAGTCCAAAAACCTGGGTGGTATAATGCACATGTCCGGAGACATCGAATGAAATGCAACATTCATCACCGAATAGCCGCTACATGGCAAAAATGGCGAGAAGTGACTGGTGTAACCTGCGACAAAAAAATGCCGGTCAAACTAAAGGGGCTGATCTATAAGACCATGATTAGACCAGTTTTATCCTATGGCAGCGAGACGTGGGCGGTGACGCAGAAGCACCTGCGTACCATCTAAGTTGCTGTAATGAAGATGCTGAGATGGATGTGCGGCGTTACCAGGCTCGATCCGATCGAAATCCGCAACGAGTACGTGTGAGGAAGCCTGGGCCTGCGTGACATCGCCGACAAAATGCAAGAGAGTTAGGCTGCGTTACTCTCGAATTGACTAGTTTGCTTGGTAAAATCAGCTCGTTGGGCTGAAAATATGAAACTAAGTATATACTTTATAGTTAATGAGTTTCCAATGCAAGATTTTTCTGAATTTAATAAGAAAACTTTATATGGACAAGTATTTTTTGATAAAAACTTAAAGACATAAACACTTTTAAAGTGATTTTAACACTAATTTTGAACTTTTTTATGAATATTGATTTCGGTGGGTGGACTTGATTTCGGTGATTTAAAAAACTAAAATATCTTAAAACCCGTTAAGTCTACAAATGGGCCTTTCCCGGCAATATTTTTTAAATTTAAGCCTGAATCTAGGATTTAATGTTTCACATTAAAAAAGTAAAAAAATAATTGTTCCACCGAAGTCACGCAAAACAGCTCGGCTCGGAGAATCGCCCAAATGGTATTTAAGAAGCCTGAATGATATAAATAAATAAATAATCGTGGGTATCGAAACTAAACATTTTATGCAAAAATAATGGTAAGAAATTTTTGTGTGTGATTATTTTCGTTCTCAAAGTTTTATGAATACGAGTTTAAGACTCTCAAAAATTGCCCTCCTAGTTGGCGCGAACTTTATAAAGAAAATATTATTATCTAATTGCTCCTTTACACGGCGAAAGAAGAAGCGATGGGGACTGGCGGTGCATCTTTTATCTATAATTTTTATAGTTTTATAATCAAGTTGTATCATCTCGGTGTAATTTATTTCTAAATTACATTTTAAATCTTAAAATGGCTGCCACGAAATGGTTCCGCCTCGGCATGCTAACCGGTGGCCAGCGCTGGACTTCCGTTGACTTGAAGTCATGGAGTACGACGCAATAATTAAATAAACAAAAACCATTTATACTCAAACCAAATTTCAATAAACATATACAATTACTTAGACTAAAAAGCTTTCTAGCTGACTACAGTGACAACAAAATGGGTGCCGTCCCACAAATGTCTACACGTAAAACTAAAATAGACATTTGAGTGCACCCCAATGAGCCCACTTTTCCTCAATTCTACATTTCACAACTATCCGCTGTCACTGAACCGTCGGATTTCGAACTATCGCTTTCCCTTACCTTCCATATATCATCCGAAAAAGACGGAATGTCACGACGTCGGTCGAATCGAACAGTTTGATAGCTGAGTCGGAAGATTGAGGATAACGGGATGAACGAAAATAGCGGTCTCTCGATAGGAATAGGGAATTGATTTGGGACTCGAATGTGTGAAATATGTTTAAGCGATGTATCAAAAGGATTTTTATTTAACCAGTTCAGCGGATTCGGACGGCAATGTAAAAAATACTATTTGAGACGAGGATACTTATCTACTAACTATGCACAATGTGTTATTTTCAGTTCCATACAGTGTACCTAAGTTGTTAAATAGTTTTTTTTTTATACCACAAAGGTGGCAAACAAGCATGCGGCCCGCTTGATGGTAGGCGGTCACCGCAGCCTATGGACGTTTACAATACCGAGGCATCATTCACGCGTTGCCGACCCCGTAAAAACCTCTTTACACCCTTATTTAAGTTTAGTGTACCTATCGCCTAGTAACCTAGAGCGGGATCTCGCTAACAAACTGTTCACAGTTCGGCGAATAAATATAAGTTATTAACTTATGTGTAGGTACTTTTGAGATTTAAATAAATAAATAAAAACAATGAGACATTTTTTTTTATGACACAGGCGGCAAACGAGCAGACGGATTGCCTGGTTTTAAGCAATTACCGTCGCCCATGGGCACCCGCAACACCAGGGGAGTCACAAGCGCGTTGCCGGCCTTTAAAGGGGGGTTGGAGCTCTGGGAACCTTACTCACCATCAGGAACACAACACTACATACCTACCTGAAAGGTGGCAGTGTTATTATGGCTGTGGTCTTCTGTAAGGAGGTACTTCCCCAGTCGGGCTGCCCCAGATCTAAGCATGATGGTTATCGCTGTGCCCTACCTCTCGTAAATTCTTTATTTCGTAAAACATATTAGGTACATGAATTGTGATCTTAAAGTAAGTAAAAGATTTCCATGACAGACCTTTCTTACACAATGTAGATAGGAGATAAGTGTGATTTTTCCTCGCAGTGTATTTTCTTCCCTTCGCACTAATACACATTCCACAAATCCAATTTAGTGGTACACCTACGTTGACAGCTTAGCGTGAAAAATTCTAGAACTTCTTACAGTTTCTTCTGGGACTGAAACATTTCACTTCTAATTTAATTTTATTCTCATTTCATCATTTAAGACGTCCACTGACTGAAATTACTTTGACAAACAGATGTGCTAGATGTTGTGTTTCATTTGAGCCGTAAGGCCATTGCTAGATAAAGGCCTCTCCAAATATGACTTGTATCATCTTGGATAGTTGCCATTAACCACGCTTGGCAGGCGGGCTGACCGTAGTAGCTGTAGATTGGGTTTCGACGGACGCTGCTGCGGTAGGATTCTTCCCTTTGTCGCCTCTTACGACACCAGCGCAGCGGGCGAAGATGGGAAACATTTTTGACGAAGAAAAATTTGTACAAAACCATTTTTTCTTCGTCAGAAATTTCCTGTAAAAGTGTCAAGACAAAACATTTTAAGCCGCAACTTAAAACACCTGTATACTATATATAGATATATTGTGATTAATTATGAAGCCAACAAAATATCAATTTAGGGGGTAATTTTAAGCTTGAAATCGTTACCTACTTTAAAAAAAAAGAACCATTCACAGACACAAATACGACAATCCAGAATCGTTCTCAAAACGAATGTGCGCCATTTGTTCCCCGCCCATTGAGACTTAATCTTAAATGAGTTTCATGTAACAGGCTCCGTGGAACGACGTATAAATAAAATTTTATGTCGAAATAAAAAGACGAGAGAAATGGCGGGAGGATTTGTTAAGTTACTCTCCTAATGTGGAGTCTTCTACATGCGCGATGCAGTGATCAAAAATAGTCGTGTTGGCTGACGCGGCAGAAAAGTCCTATAAGTAGCGGTGACCACGTGGAAGATCGCTGGTAGCCTAGCGGTAAGAGCGTGCGACTTGCAATACGGAAGTCGCAAGTTCAAACCCCGGCTCGTACCAATGAGTTTTTCGGAACTTATGTGCGAAGTATCATTTGATATTTATCAGTCGCTTTTCGGTGAAGGAAAACATCGTGAGGAAACCGGACTAATTCCAATAAGGCCTAGTTTACCCTCTGAGTTGGAAGGTCAGATGGCAGTTGCTTTCGTAAAACTAGTGCCTACGGCAATTCCTGGGATTAGTTGCCAAGCGGACCCCAGGCTCCCATGAGCCGTGGCAAATGCCGGGACAACGCGAGGAAGATGATGAATTAGTGGCGACCACGGTTAGGACAGCGTATTCCTATCTATGTCGGACGTCCATAATCTAGATGGACGGACCCATTATATTTTATATCAATCCTGTATCTGGACTAGGTATACCTTTTTCTTTACGTAGCCTATGTTGTGTCCCACTGCTGGGCAAAGGCCTCCCCTCGCTTAAGCCACTCGTCGCGGTCTAATGCACGCTCCCGCCAATCGCGACAAAAACCATCCAGGTCATCCAGCCATCTCTGACGGGTATACCTTTTAGCCTCTTTATAATAGTTTTAATGTCACGCTGACAATCGGCACCGAACGGTCCTCGCGCAGTTGATCAAATATCTGCAGATACCATTCCCATCAATCTTTGTTTGTCAGTCGGCCATATTTGTTTACACTATTTTTATTTTCTATCGGTCTTCGCTCCGCTCACCGACGTGACGGCTGACTTGAGGACAGAAGAAATCAAGCGTAAGGCCTACCGTAGCCGTCTTTTTTTTTATGACATAGGCAGCAAACGAGCAGACGGATTGCCTGGCGGTGGGCAATTAGCGTCGCCCATGGGCACCCGCAACACCAGGGGAGTCACAAGCGCGTTGCCGGCCTTTAAGGGGGGTTGGAGCTCTGGGAACCTTACTCACAATCAGGAATACAACACTACGTAACTGAAAGGTAGCAGTGCTATTATGGCTGTGGTCTTCTGTAAGGAGGAGGTACTTCCCCAGCGTGATGGTCATGCTGTGCCCTACCTCTCATTGTTGGACGTAGTTTAAGGACATACCCGGGTCTGGGGAGGGCTTTCGCCTGCAGTGAACAGTCTTAGCTAATAGATATACCTACATTAACTTTCTAAATAAGGAAATCTGTTCCTTAAAATGGTTTTACAACGACTCATGAGATTACATCCAATAAAGTCAATTACGCACTTTATTCCATAGTGGTAAGGTTTAAAATGTCTAGTAATATGTTAAAATGAATACCCTAGCACATATGACTTTCTTCTCAGAAGGTAGAATGTGCCCGGCGTAAAACCTTGCAATAAAGTCTCAATGCAGAGTTGAGACGTAAGGCCAATAGCTAGAAAATAGGGAGGTTCGTATATTTTCTTTAGCCGATTTCGGCGATACGCTAAAATTTAGTAGGCTTTTGGTAACTAAGTACGGGGGATATGAGCTGAGCTTGTAATACCTTTGAGATGATCACTCGTACGATATGGAGAGAAAAAAACTATTTTTTTAAAAGTTTGCTCTTATGCCTTAATATCGACAGGCGTATAATTGTAAACAACTAGCTTTTCCTTACGACTTTGTCGGCCAGCCATGCCCATCTTTAAAGAATGGTTGCAGGATAAAAATTATTCTGTTTCTCGTAGCTCAAACAATTGCCATACTAAATTTGTTCCCAATTGGTTCAGCGGTTTAAGCTTGAAGAGGTAACAGACAGCTAGACAGATAGAGAGAGTTACTTTCGCATTTATAATATTAGTATGGATTATTATGGGTATGAAAATATATAACAACTTCGATGAATACAAATACAACAGCCAATACTTGGGTAAACATATTAATAATCGGTAGAATATGGTATTAAGGCTATTAGCCAAACTAATTGTGATGTAACTGGTGACCGAAGAGCTGGCGGCTTCCTCGCACAACGTATCAGCATTGCGATACAACGAGGAAATGCCGCCAGCATCCTTGGTACAATGCCTCAAGGACCTTTATTAGATTTTATACTGTAACTATTTAAGTACTTGTAGTTATCATAATACGATTGTAATTTCTGTAAATAAATTTATTGTTATGTTAATGTAGCATTAAAAATCATTCGGCAATGTCAATTTTCGGCAAATTTTATCCAATTGATCTTAAAAATTCAGCTGTTCTTTCTTATATTTTCGGCCTCAAATTTCTGCCCTATGCCATTAATAGCGGTATTCCAGAGCAAAGCTTCTCAGATCTCTCGATCACACGGCTATCATTTTTTTATCTGGCTTAAGAGCCTCTCCTGTCTCTAAAACCGTGTCGGCTTAAAGATATCAATAAGCTTCCAATTATTTTTTTATCATCTTTCTCGCGATGTCACGGCTCATGGGAGCCTGGGGTACACTTGGCAACTAATACAAGGATTTTGCGTAGGCGTGAGTTTTACGAAAGCGACTGTCATCTGACCTTCCAACCCAGAGCGTAAACTAGGCTTTATTGGGATTAGTACTGTTTCCTTACGATATTTCCTTAAACGAAAAGCGACTGGTAAATATCAAATGATATTTCGCACAAAAGTTACGACAAAATCATTGGTACGAGCCAGGGTTTGAACCTGCGACCTCCGGATAGCAAATCGCACGCTCTTACTGATAGGCCACCAATGCTTTAGCTTTTTGTATTAATATTTGTAATATGGATAATTGGATATTAAGTATGTAACTTCCATTAAGATATAGGACTAAAGTTTGCTAAGATTAGCGGAGATATGTTCGAGGGCATTATATAGGGCATTAACATAAAAAAAAAAACACATTACACAAACGACGTGTGCCACGAAATGGCCTCATCTCAGCGTAATGCCAGCGTAAGTGTCAACGTGGTCAAGGGTGTACCACGCTGGTCCCAAAAAGTCCCATTATAGATGCAAATTTAAGGATCCAAGCATTTTACAGAGAATAGCAACAACCTTACTCCTCTCGCGAGTGCCGTGAGGCGACACAGGGAAAGAAACAGACGGATGGGCACTTGGGCAGCAGCGTCCATCGAAACCGACAGCAACTACGGTCGCCAGCCCGCCTGCCAAGCGTGGCGACTATGGCAACCAGATGATACAAGTCATATTTGGAGAAGCCTCTGTGTGTGTTCTATCGCTTGTATAATGGGTTGTGCTCTGAAGAACTGTTCGACATGATGCCAACAGCTGCTTTCTGCCACCGCACCGCTAGCCGTCGGCAGTGCATACATCCTCACACCATGGAGCCTAAAGGGTCGCGCACTAAGCGGTTTAAGAGGACTTTCCTCCCGCGAACGCTCCGGCTGTAGAATGAACTCCCTGTCGAGGTTTTCCCTATTGACTACAGTATGAGGTTCTTCAAAAAAGGAGGGTATAAGTTCTTAAACGACAGGCAAAGCGTATGTGAATCCTCTAATGTTGCAGGCTACGGTAACTGCTACGCGGGCCGTATGCTTGTTTGCCAGTTGCCACCGTCGTTTTATAAAAAGGCCTTTATCCAGTAATGGGCTTACGGCTAAAATGAAACAAACCATCTATAGCACATCTGTTCGTCAAAGTAATTTCGGCTACATTTTCGGCCTTAACTCCCAACCTTGCGTGATGATAAGTATTCGAGCACCCACAACCTCGGGAATCCTCGGGTCACTCGGCCATGAATTTCCAATTGAACTGTTATGTGGCCCCATATGTGCCGATCACGATTCGTTATTCAGAAATACTGCTTCAGAAATCTAAACTTGTTTAAATACAGTGCAATACCAATTGTGCTATACGAGTACCGCTTAGACTTGTCAATTTTTTTCTTTTTATACCTCGTTGTATACGTTTCGCTGCTAGTCAATTTTTTTCTATTTTTCTTACGATTTAAATATCGAAGTTATTCGCTATCAGACTTTTCCGCACAATAAAATAATACATTTCGATACTAGTGAAAAAAAACATTTTTTTCGACGAGGGTGAAAGTTGGAGCCCGAGTGAAACGAGGGTGACAATCACCCGAGTCTTAAAGAAGTTTTTACACAAGTATCGAACCTAAATTTTCATAGCAAGTGCCTTAAAAAGCAAAATATTTTTTTGTTTACTAAAACCAACTAATAAAATTAATAATCTATTGATCCGCCGGAAGATCAGCGCCGACTCTCGGGTCAGCATGCATTTATGCTGAGGCGGGTCCATTTCGTGGTAAACTTTTTAATTTACATGTTTTTTTATATATGGTAATTGTTTATTATGTTACATATTTGTAGTTTAATGTAGTTTAACACGAATAAATTAACGCGACGTGACTAACGTTTAATTATGTCAGTTTTTTGACGATAATTAAGCATGACCTAATGGAAATTCATTTTTGACTTTTTTTGGCATTGTATTGCTTAAAGTTTATGAAACGACTATCAAACCTAAGTTTTCATCGAAATTTGATACTTAATTATCGCCACGAAACTTTTTTACAAGTCACGTTAATTAAGGGACTTCTTTTTTCTGGAAACTTGATTTTTTATTTGTTTATTTATATTTGTGTATTTAAGTGTTTGTATATTATACGAATATCGTTGGCTGATTACCCACAACACAAGCCTTCTTGAGCTTACCGTGGGGCTCAGTCAATTTGTGTAAGAATGTCCTTTAATATTTATTTATTCATTTAAAAGTGCGTAATTCCGAAGCTATGAAGGTAAATGGATTTATTTACAACATTCTTCATTTATATTAACCCGGAATACAGTCACTTCATTGAATTTTGCCTGCATTTTACGATCACTCGTGCAACTGACGGCTTTTAATCGGCTTAGCAGATATTTATTACTTATTAATCACAATTGCGAGCTAAGCTAAAGATAATAATGCAGTCATCATCACCATAAAGCAAGTCCACTGCTGGACCTGCCTACCCCATAGCGACCCACAGTGACCGGTTTCGCGCCACACGAATCCAGTGGATTTTCACGATCTTTACCACTTGGTGAGGCGTCTGCCTTCTGGTTCGTGGTCGCCATGAAAAAAAAAATTACGATAATCTTACACAAATCGACCTAGTCCTACGATAACCTCAGTAAGGCTAGTGTTGTAGGTACTAGACGACGATATATATAATAGATTTATACATATAAATACTTAAATACATAGAAAACACCCATGACTCAGGAACAAATGTCTGTGCTCATCACACAAATAAATGCCCTGACTGGGATTCTAACCCAGGACCTTCGGCTTCATAGGCAGGGTCACTAACCACTAGGCTAGACCGGTCGTCCTTTATGCCCCAACGGCTAGCGGTTCTAAGTGCATCGTGTATCATGGATAAGCCAAGATTTTCCCTATTAGGTGAAGACTTGGAGTATGAAATATTAATGCTTTAAATCAAACCTACATCGAGGTCCGAACTAAAACATGAAACTGCCAATAGCATCTGCTGTACAAGAAGCCATTATTCCAATCGCAGCACAATTTAGGTGACTTCAAGTATTCTTGAGATTTTTTCAATTCGATTAAATTAAATCTGGGGCAGCCCAACTGGGGAAGTACCTCCTCCTTACAGAAGACCACAGCCATAATAGCACTGCTACCTTTCAGGTATGCAGTGTTGTATTCCTGATGGTGAGTAAGGTTCCCAGAGCTCCATCCCCCCTTAAAGGCTGGCAACGCGCTTGTGACTTCCCCGGTGTTACGAGTGCCCGTGGGCGACGGTAATCTGTCTGCACGTTTGCCGCCTATGACATAAAAAAAAAATAGTATAATAGTACAGGACATTCTTACACAAATTGACGCCACGGTAATCTCAAGAAGGTTTGTGTTGAAAGTAGTCAGCCAATGATATATATAATATACAAATACATAGAAAACACCCATGACTCAGAAACAAATATTTTTGCTTATCACACAAATAAATGCCCATACTGGGATTTGAACCAGGACCATTCGGCTTCATAGGCAGGGTCACCCACTAGGCCAAACCTGTCGTCAAATTATAGTTTATCTATCCTTGATGATGCCGTCAGTTCCGAGGTTGGAGAAGACACGTAGGTAGACGTAAATCTTAGTAGAAACTACACTAAGTGTTCGGTAGAAACTTTTGATCCCTGTCACATCGCGGTATGATATTATAAAAATTATCTAGACCAAAATCTTGAGAGACTCTCGCCACATGGTTGTAGTTGGAGCAAGGGTCAATCAGAAGGCGGTAATCCTGGACACGGCGCACGTAGTCCGATGGTTCCTCTCTGCAGCCCCAACTATCGGCAGCCTGGACCCAGCCCAGTTCCCAGCGCCAGCCTAGGTTAGGTTTTTGTATTTATTTTTATTACACATTGTTTCTTGATTCTATTTAACTTTTTTATTCAGTAAAAAACCTATTCTAAATGCGAAAACGAATAAAGATCATTACATTAACCGCGTTTTAGAACTCTCGGTAAGCTACAGGAACCGAGCCATTGCGGTTCAAAGTGGCCTGCGGTCAGCGGTTTCGCCGGACGAACTTTAAAACCGGACAGAGATCTTCCAGACGGTTCCATGGCGCGGGGCATGTGAGCATCAAAGTAATCCACCATCCAAAATAAGCTGAACGCTGAAGCAACGCCTTCTGGTGACCTTAATGCGGTCGTCTGTCCATCTTGTGAGTGGACGTCCGACGCTGCGCTTGCTAGTCCGTGGTCTCCACTCGAGCATTTTTCGACCCCATCGGCCATCTTCTCTGCGTGCAATGTGGCCTGCCCATTGACACTTCAGCTTGCTAACCCGGTGGGCTGTGTCGGTGGCTTTAGTTCGCCTACGGATCTCCTCATTTCTTATTCGATCACGTAGAGAAACTCCGAGCATAGCCCTTTCCATAGCTCGTTGAGCAACTTTGAGCTTTGAGTGAAAGACCACTTTCGGAGCCGTAAGTCATCACTATAACCATACATAATATTATAAATTGAAATTGAGGCACTGTACCAAGGACGCTGACGGCATTTTCTCGTTGTATCGCAATTCTGATACGTTATGCGAAGCCGCCAGCTCTTCGGTTACCAGTTACGTCAACCAGACGCTTCGAGATTTCTGCAAAAAGTTTGTACGCGCTGGGATCCCATGGACCTAGCGTCTCTACGCCAAACGGTACCAACAAAAAGGTACTCTCTTATATTTGTTACGTTTCAAAATGTTGGCGCTTTCCGTCATAGGTTAGGTTTAGGTTTAAAGATATTTACAGCTGGTATCTAAGCAAAGGGAATCTCGTCGTTTAGAACTTAGTTTAATGGATGAAACTAGTTTCTAAGTGATGTGTGTAGCCCAAGTATTGATTAAATGCATTACTTGTTTGTATGTTTCCTCGAAACATGTACCTAAAAAGTCCTGAATCCGCAAAGTGGCGAATGGGGTAGTAAATCACCAGAATCGTGCTAATAATGTCTTGCACGGCCTTATGGAGAGGGACGTACAACAATAGTCCAGGTATCGGGACTATAAGGACGGTAACCGGCGGTACAGTGGAATCATCCTTGACTAATTTGTACGCAGATAAAGTACTCGTATAAAGTACTGTAGGTGGGAGTTATCACAAAAAAATGTCGCTTAAATTGGCGTGACTTACAGAAAAGTTCACTATGTCAATTTGACGGTAATTTGGTGCTCATTTCATAAACTTTAAGCACTAAATGCAAAAAAAAGGCATAAGTAATAATTTCCATAGAGAATTCATGCTTGATTATCGTTACAAAACTGACATCACGTTTTTCACGTCAAGTTAATTGGGATTTTTTCTGAAATCTCTCAAATACAGTCAGCAGCAGAAGTAGCTAAGCTTTTGAGGTGTTCAAAATGAATCAACACGTCTCTATTGTCAAGAGAATAAGAGCGCATGTAGGTCATTTTGAACACTTCAAACGCTTAGCAACTTTTCCTGCTGACTGTACCTTATAGTGATCACCCATAAAACTTACAATCCCCCAAACCGAAATAATTAAAAATCCATGATAAAACTTATCCTATGTTCTTCACAGGGACTTAAATTAGATTTATACAAAGTTGACTCTTTTAATCAGTTCAGTGGTTTAAGCGTGAAGAGGTAACACATAAACAGATAGATACAATTTCGTATATACACAATCATATTAATACTAGCTGTGCTTCGCGGTGTTACCCGCGGTTTATTAGGAAGAAATATAGCCTATGTATTAATCCAGGGTGTCAGCTAACTCCATACCAAATTTTATTAAAATCGCTCCAGCCGTGAAGAAGTAACAAACATACACACTCACTAACTTTCGCCTTTATAATATTACTCTAGATACGATCCTCGAGACTTCAACCATACCCGTCTTTAAAGTATGGTTGCGGGATAAAAATTATCCTATGTCCTTTATCGTAGCTCAAACTCCATACCAAATTTCATTTCAATTGGTTCAGCGGATTAAGCGTGAAGACAGCCAGAGTTACTTTCGCATTTATAATATTAGTATGGATTAATACAACCTTACAACTCCCGCCCCCTTAAGGAATGATTTCCGAGATAAAGACATACAGACACACAGACAGTCAAACAGACAGACATACTTTAACATACACAATATTAGTAACAGATCCAAAATGAAATTGATGACATGAAAATAGCTAAAAAGGTTTAGATTCAATACAGGATTAAGTAAATGTTCAGACGAATTACAATTCTGGGGACGTTAACATGTCTAGAACCCACAATCCACATACCCGTAACTCTTACTAAAATTTATTTCTAATTAATATTCAAGATGTTAAAGTGCTTTATGTTCCTCTTTCCGTGGAGTATGGGACGGATGCTAGGATGGGATCCAATCCGTGTAATAGATATAGCAGCCAGCCATACCACATCCTTTTCACAAGATTTTATTTAACTTGCAATGTAAGTAGGTACTGTAATGGGGGATTCGCGCCTAGATGGAGAGCTGATAATAAAGATGATTGTAATGTGTAATACAAGATAAATCAACTACTCGCTTTGACCGTCTCCCACTGACTCCTCTAGAAACTCTCTGGTTACATGTTCGAAAGAGAATTTAAATTAAGAACTGACAGTAGGCCAGCCCGTAATCTCAATCATCAAGAGTACCTATGTATGAAATCTTGCAATTCAAATTTTAAAGCAGATATTTTTAACCGAATGAGCTAAAATTTAGCAATGTAAGTTCCGTGATAATGCAATGTTATGGTATAGATAAATTAGCGAGAGCTAGGAATGGCATCTGTAGTTGTATTGTGTGTTTATAGGCATTATATGTAGTGGTATTTATCCACTACCACTGATCTGGTCTGATTATGGAGCAAGAACGAAGCCATATCAAATTCATAAAATACGCAATATAAACCCGTGGTGTTTAGGATCGTTAGAATCCTGGTTAGTTGTAATTATGCAAAAAGTCTTCTTCTTTTTAAAAAATATGGCATCCATCAATCGATTATTTCGCCAATGTCAAGTAAAATAACATAATAAGTTTGCCCATAGAGCATGACGTTGTTCGGTAGTAGGCATGCGTTTTGTAAAGTGGTAGCTGGACTTTACAGAAAGCTTAGATGCGGTCGTGACCGCGCAAAAAGTAGACTGAAAACTTGTATCAAAGATATAATTTTTGACAGAATACTATTTTTTTTTAAACAGTCGACGTAACTAGGTCACCTTTGGAAGTAAAATACATTAGAAAACAACTCCCAAAACTTTACTCCGGCAAACTTTGACGCGCCTAAATTGAATTCCCAAACGTTACTACCATTCATTAGGAAGTTGGAACAATAACGTGAAATAACGTTATCTGTAACGTAATTAAATAAACAAAAATACGTTTAAAGCGGCTAATTCCATTCCTTTGTGGTTTGAGTAAATTTATTTTTAAGCGGTTGTTCTCGTAATTTTGTCTCGATTGCATAGCGTGTTAAGAAAAGTAATCTATTAGCAACTGACGTCCAATCATCATCATTTCAGCCCACGACAAAACGAAACTGAAACTCAAACGTTTATTCAGTAAGTAGGCCACAATGGCACTTTTACACGTCGAGTAGGTATATAAAGAGTAAAAGAGAAAAATAAAAACTACACCGGTTCTTACCTTACACCTCAGACCCGAGAAGTATTTTGACTTTTGTGACCGGCAAGTAACTCGGCGGGACTTACTTCACACTTCAACTGCTGAACCGATTGGGATGCAATTTGGTATGGAGAGAGTTTGAGCTACTAAAAAGAATATAGGAAAACTCTTGTATTTTATTAATAATAATGTAACATGATGAAGAACACAAAAAAATTTAAACAAATAGGTAGACGTAAAATAAAATAGTGGTAGAAAGAGTTCGTAGGTCAGTCGGCGTGTGGAAGGGCGGCACCATCATCGAAGCCGAATAGCTTCGCTGCTGTCTTCCATTTGTGGCGGGTGCCACGAATGCACATGCTGGTCGCTCTAATTATTGAAGTAATTATACGAGCCCTCAGCCAGCCCAATACGCGAGACAGGGATCTATCCCAGCGAGATGCGAGTGCTTCCCCGAGGTGTTTGACGAATGTTGCTAGTTGTGGTGCAAAAACTCCATCCACAGAGGTGACGAGAGGTGTAAAAGTGGCATGACGAAGCTCGCAGGCGTTGGCGTATTTGTTTTGTTTTTCCGACTCTGCTGATTTCAGGACAGAAGCAACAGGGCGTGAGGTGTAAGAGGGAGCGTCAGTGTCTACGACACGGATGTCAAACAACGCCTCCCTCTGTGCAACCCATACGCCCCGGCATGCTAAATCTCCTCGTAGGCCGGTTTCACCTTCAGTGACAATTGGTTCTTTTACTACATTTCCCCACGCTTGTTGGCATAATTCGCAAAAGAGATCCCTTATTTCGTAGTGACGTCTCGTTATTAGACCGCCGGTTTTACAACAGAGGGCGTGATCGATGTTGAAGTCGCTATTGCCGCATCCATCGCAAGATTTTGGCATTGAGATCGGTGTTCGATGGTATCGTATTGAGAGGGCATCTCGGAATTCGTGTGGAGACAGGTCAAAGTGATCTTTTCTTGTGGGTATAACGGATAGCCAATTAGAAGATTTTGTTTTCATTTTGGTCACAATTGATCTTTCAATGGCTCTTTTGATAGGTGGGAGATTGGTTAAAATGGAATCTAAAGGTTATCGTCATGTGCTTCTTTCAGTTTGTGGCATTCTTTACGTGCTTCGTTGAGGGATTTGTGATGCTTTGCGAGTTCCATATGCTTCATTTCAAGTAGGGAGGATGAAAGAACAGTGCAGCCTTTTTAGACATATCATAGTATAAATTTGAAGTGGTGGCGCCATCGGATATTGCTAAGCCACCTTTATGAATGGGTAAGGAAAATAAGTCAGCTTCTAATGATGACACATCACCCCTATTAGAGTCGGCAGAAAAGTAGTGCGTAAGGTATTTGTTAAAGGATCAAAGAATTCTGCGGCATCTTTTAGGACTCGTAACAGAAAGGACCATTGAAATTGTGTAGCTTTGGTAAGGGCAGTATAGGCAGCTTGTGGTGAGTCTTTAATATGAGTGATAATTTTCTAAGGTGGAAACCCATTTATGTATGTTCTTTTTTACGAATTCTTCTTTTCCTTCTCCAATGTAGCTTCCTAGATACCGAGATCCGGTTACAATCGAAACATTAGTATTCTTAAATATATGGGTTGCTTTTGGTTGGTCAGATTCAGATACTATTAGGAATGATTTATTGCCTTGGGGGAAATATCCGTAGGCCGGCCCTATGCTACTTATCTTTTTCCACCATTGAAATAGGTTACTAAAATTACCTTGGGCAGAAGAGTCATCAGCATACCAACATTGAGTGGTGTTATGGTCATCTTTGAGTTTATTTATTAAAGGTAAAGTAGCAAGAGCATATAGGGGCATGGCTAGCGAATCGCCTTGGGTAACACCTTCTTTGCTATAAATTCTCGTGTTCGAGTTACGAATGACAAGCTCTGCGTGGCCGTTATAGGTGTTGTAAAGAAAGCGGGCACAATGTGGCCAGTATATTCGTGCCTGCCAAAGGGCTAATTGTCTGTTGACGGCATTAAAAGCGTTATTTGCGTCCACAAGAAGTAATAGGATATAGGATACTTTTTTATCCCGCAACCACATTTCAAAGACGAGCATGGCTAGCCGAGGAACTCACGAAGAAAAGCTAGTACACATATAAATACTTAAATGCATGGACATACAACGCCCAGAACTCTGGGACGTAAGAACCTTGAAGCAGAAATGATTCGAAGCCGGGTCCTCCTGTTTCGCAGGCAACCCTGCAACCACTAGACGTACCGACTCAGCTAGGTCGTTAATATTAAAACCGTTTGTTACTTCAGTAAACAAAATCTTTATTTTGAAACAGCTAGTCTCCTTCATAATGGTGGAGTGTGGACTATTTGTCTCTATTCGCTGTGCGCTCTGGATGTAATTTTGTTGGAGTTTGTAATAAGTCAGCCCTAAGTTTGTTTATGTTTAATTTGTTTAAAGGAAATTTATGTTGTTGAAGCCACTCACTTAGTTCAGAGGTCTTAAAGTTGTACAGGTATTAATACTTAGGTGTGTGCGGTGACTGAAGGTTTTAAAAGGGCGGGTCCACACTTCTTGGCTGGATGGGCATGCATACAACCCTAATAGACTCGTGACTTCATACTTATGTCAGCTAGCAAATATCTTCGATATTTAAATCGAAAGAAAAATAGAAAAAATTGACTCGAAGCGGAAATCGAACGTACAACCACTGGATAACTACCCCAGGGCACTACCAACTATGCTACACGAGTACCGCTTAGACTTGTCAAATCTCATCCTTCGTAGTATACGTCATCATGGGTGACGTGTAGACACATCTACCGTAAGAGTATTTGAACACGGAACGGCATCGAAGTCTCAATTTACATTGAGAATTCATCGATAACAAAGTGCTACCCCCTTCCTAAATTTATTTTATGTTGCATTAACGTCTGCTAGCGAATGTCTTCGATATTTAATCATATTTATGATTCCTGAGACATCATCAAGATACCTATCTACCCAGTCCAGTGTCTCTACTGGGCTGTCTCCATGAGATGTATAGGAGCTGTGGTGGACAAATATCTGAACAACGCCTCTATTGTCAAGTCGAGACTGCATACCCAGATATTTGTGACCACCTCCACAGTTCCGATATATCTGATAGTGACTGTAGCTTATTGACCACAACCGTTTTTGACGGCTGGATCCGCGAACATCGAAGTTCGTAAACAAGCATCATTCTCTTTTACTCCAATTAAGGTGTCATGGGAGTAACAGAGACAATCGTTCGAAATTTACGAATATCGATTTTTGCAGTGACGCTGCTATTCAGGTATTGTGTTTAAACCAACAAAATCCAGCGGAGAACAAGCAGCGTTTCTTTGAAACGATGGAACATAATGCTGAACGTGGCAACTACGGCACGGGATCAGAGGTCGCTCACTGTGGCGGTCTATTGGGAAGGCCTCTGTCAGTATCCTGTCCAAGATACTCCTAGCATTCTTCAGCACCACATTTCTAGAGAGTCTATCCTCTTTCTCTCTTGAAAAACGCCATAATAATGTTCGAATCGGTGTTCATATGTCATGTTTTGTGTAGTGTTTTTGTTCTACTTTTTCGGCAGTCGTTCACACTTATTCCAATGGATAGTTGAGACGAACGTTTAGGGGACCAGGCTGAAATGGGCTCCAAATAGGTTATATGTATTTTGTTTTCCCTTTTTTTTAATATAAAACCTACAAGACTATATCCAACAAGACCAAAATTTTTTTTTTTTGTAAGTTTTTTGTACCTATGTCGAAAACGTAATCTTTTAGAATAATGTCATTAAACTAATATTTTTTAGTCACTAACTCGTCATTGTTATGTTCTAGCCGTTTGGGGTGGAGACCCTCTGTCCGTGGGGTCCTGGGGCCCATAAAATTTTTAAGAAATTAAGAAAAAGGCTCACAGATATTTCCGGTGACTAGAGGGCTGGCTGCTTCCTTGCCCAGCGTATCGGAATTGCCATCCAGCGGGGCAATTCCGCCAGCCTTCTGGGCACCCTACCATCCAATTTTTACTTCATGTTACAATATTGACCCCATAGTAAAAGATGTTCAAAATCATGAACAGCTGCCGGTTTGATAATCTTGTATCACGTTTTTTACTATACCCAGTATAATATAATTATGAGTTTTATGGTTATATACTACTGAATCACTGGCCGCCTCCTCAAGAGTAGATCCTGGCTCAATCGCTCGCCTCACATACATTACACAACCGATAGGAACTGGAGGACTGCACTTGACATATGATTGGATGCAAAAGGCCACCTCACTCGATCCAACCTCAACTTGAAAACTTTTTAAGCGGACATATCGATGCGAAAAACTAGGTTATTGAAGTACTTTCCGTTATTTATATAGCCTTTGCCCGCGTAAATATTCTCCGTACAGACTTCCACCCCCTTTTTCACCCTCATAACCAGACTTTTTATCCCAGAATCATATGTTACGAGTAGACCCCTCTATCGGAGGTGCAAAATGGTAGCTGTCAAGTTCTTAGGTATATAAATAAATAAATGGTACTTGTACATAAAAAAAATATATTTAGAAATCGAGTATCGATATCGACATCACAAATATGATTAGTTGATTACCCATCCCCAAGAACTTGACAGCTACCATTTTGCACCTCTGATAGCGGGGTCTACTCGTAACATAAATGATTCTGGGATAAAAACTAACAAGAGTCCAAACTCTTTCCATACCAAATGGCATTGAAATTGCTTCAGTTTAATCGTCAAATCACAACAGACAGTCAGAGTTCACATTAATTGTATAGAAGCGGGTAACTCACGTTTTATGAGTCGAATATTCGACTTATAAAAAGTGAGCTTTTATACAAATAATATGTTTCAATCTCAAGACAGTTTTGTGTTTAAAGTCAGAGTTCACAGCTTCTGAGTTATTGGTTATAGGTATAGTGCTACGCCAATAGGGATTAACACCTTCGCTGCGGCAATTAGTTAACATCGCAGTTAACCATACTTTGTGAGGGGTCAATAGGCCCCCTACCGCAGCGTACGTGTTAAAAAAATGCCTACGTATTAAATAGCAATAATTTAATTATGTACTCATTACGATCATTATGAAGATCGTCATTCATTAAGATCGTCACGCTTTCATTGTAAGTTCCACCCAATTTTTTATAATCTTAAATAATGATTTTTGTGCTAAAAATAATCATATTTTGTCCTTTTTGGGGCTCCAGGCTAAAAATATTTCCATTCTAAATTAAGACTATAGGTATGCTTGACAGGGTCAAGAACGATGCAGACAGGCGAAACAAGCCATCCTAGCGTCAACACAAGACTGGATTGTAACAGGTCATGGGTCATTTAACAAACATCTCTTTCAGGTGTTACAGACCCTGTGCCGAGGAAGCCTGGAGATGAAAGAAACTGCTGCCCTCATGGTGCCAGAATGCAGCCGGTCGGCTCCACACAGCTTAATATCTCGGCACCTCGAGCCACCTCCGAGACACTACTCAAAATTAAAGGCTGGGTAGGCTTTCTCAAGGAGTTGGGTTGGCTTTTTTTTTTTTATGACATAGGCGGCAAACGAGCAGACGAATTGCTGGTACCGTCGCCCATGGGCACCCGCAACACCAGGGGAGTCACAAGCACGTTGCCGGCTTTTAAGGGGGGTTGGAGCTCTGGGAACCTTAGTCACCATCAGGAACACAACACTACAGACCTGAAAGGTAGCAGTGCTATTATGGCTGTGGTCTTCTGTAAGGTGGAGGTACTTCCCCAGTTGGGCTGCTCCAGATTCAAGCGTGATGGTCAGCGCTGTGCCCTACCTCTCATAAAACTAAAGTGATCACCTACCGCGGAAAATAAGCGCCTAGACGTCGAGTTACAAAAACCTGCCCATGTTCCAACAATACTATACGTCTTTACTTTTTCAGCGGGTAGGCATAGAGTCGAAGCAGGCGGAAAATGAGAATTAAGTACTTAACAGTCAATATTTTTTTTAATAAGTAGGTTTAAAAAAAACATTAGATAATCTAAATGGCTATTTTGTAGGCAATCTAATTTAAAATAAATCTAATTTGATGACAGCTAGAGCTTCATTTATG
Source organism: Grapholita molesta (assembly GCA_022674325.2). Classification (NCBI taxonomy): domain Eukaryota; kingdom Metazoa; phylum Arthropoda; class Insecta; order Lepidoptera; family Tortricidae; genus Grapholita; species Grapholita molesta. The sequence continues at coordinate 895,978 of CP053122.2, read as the reverse complement.
GGATAGGTGATTTACGAATGCGGAACCAAAACGCAGTACGAGACGTCAACTTACCATGACGTATTACAGTCATGTTTAGAAACTATATCTGTGAAAGTAATAGCTGTTTTTATTACTGTATTATAATTACAAATGAAAAAATGACTGTATCATTCATAGCTGTACATGTTGCATCATATTGTAATTAAGTTAAATTTAAAATGAATTTAAGATATACTGAGGCGCAAGGGTAACAAAAAACTAATATAATCTGCGTCTTGGTTTTCGAACGTGTCTGTTGCTTGTCAACTGTCTTTAAGACTGTCAATGTCAACTTAACTAATGTTTTTGTGGAGATATCGTATCGAATAAACACGAATTGTTACTTAAATTTAAAAGGATTAGTTATTAAAATGACCGAAAATAAACCCTACAAATGTGTTAATTGTGGAGAGCCATCGGCGGCGTTGTACAAAACTTATGGTCCATCTGTTTTAAAGCTAACTAAATGTGTAAGTAGTTTCAATGTTTTTTTTAATTATTTATCATGACAAATGAGTCTAAAAACGGTGAAATTATGTTTAAATAAGTACATGGCATCCTTACACAAATTATCCTGATACCCATGGTAAGCTCAAGAAAGGTTTGTGTTATGGGTACTCAGCTAAAGATATAGATTATTCAAATACCCCACAGACCATTTGTCCCTACACAGGTATTTACCTGTGCTCATCACACAAATAAATGCCTTTAATTTGAGACCTTGAAATGTTTTCAATAGCATTACCTTGTCTTAAATAAATAAATAATAAATAAATATTTCAGGACAATCTTACACAAATCAACCTAGTCCTACGGTAAGCTCAGTAAGGCTTGTGTTGTAGGTACTAGACGACGACATATATAATAAATAGATACATATAAATACTTAAATACACAGAAAACACCCATGACCCAGGAACAAATATCTGTGCTCATCACACAAATAAATGCCCTGACTGGGGATCGAACCCAGGACCATCGGCTTCATAGTCTTTTATCAAAACTATATTTTATCATGTGAAAACATATGTTTTTCAGGTTGCATGCAATGGCATTGTAGACAAGTATATAGAGTATGATCCAGTGATTGTGATGATTGACCTGGTTCTTGTGTCACGGGAGGCTCAGAGACATGTGTTGTACAATACAGAGTTCAAGGTAATATTAACTTAAAGCTTAGCCAATAGTAGCCGAATTTCTGTGGTGTTGGTTCTGTATATGGTGGGCCAGAATGTTCCTTATTCTGCAGAATTATAGAAATAGAAATCATTTATTCAAGGCAACTTACATTGTTAATTTTTAACAAAACTGCCTCGAAATGGTCCCAAATGATGCTAGTCCGGGTAGTACTGATATTCCGTCAGGGTCATTAACAAGTGTGGAACAAACTACTAATATAAAACAATATGATAACAATTACAAAACTTACAAATGAAATGAATAAAAATATCAGAAGCACAATATTTCTGGATGCATCAATACCACTCTGTATGGTGCGATTGGGTTGTGTACGGGTTGGGCTTTATTGGGCTGCCCCACAGAGCGCAACAAGCGGGCATCTTAAGCACATGCTCGATCAAAAGTCAAAATGTAAACAACATGAAACATGAATGTACTTCTAATTAAAAAACATATATACCAATATCTAACATCTAAACATCTAAAACATTTTAATTAGTGGCATATAAAAAATAAGAAGAAAAGACTAGCAAAAGAGATAAAAACAAATGTTAGATAATTATGGTAACATGGAAATATTGTTGTTGACAAGGTTTTTATACTTTTAATATTGTCTCTGGTTTTGTAGTCTGTACCTATATTTTGTTATTCCATTGTTTTACAGTTGTCATTATATTTTTGCTAACTATGGTTGCCTTTTAGTTCTCGGTTCATTTTTCGAATTCTCCACAATTGTGGTAACAAAGAATTACACTGCGCGACCGAGCTGCAGGCCGGAGTCTGCGTCGCGTCTGTCAACCAATTACGGATATAAGATATGGATGATAAGACCTTATGGCATCTACACAGAGTTGACTTTTGACTGTTAGCTGGCAACTTGGGTTGAGACTGGATCTCAAGTATTAATGTAATACAGTTATTTTTATATATTTTCAGGCATATTGGAAGCTGTTCATAATACTTATGATGATAGAAACATATGGATTATGGCGGAGCGACAGTTTGTTTAATATAATTGTGAATACCACGTGCGGAATACAGACTAACAGCACCACATTTAATATTACACAGTTGTAAGTATAATACTACCCTCATAAGAGTCATAAGCCAATTTATGCTAACATACCCGGACCCGGATTTTGGACCCGAGGACACTTAAACTACGTCCAACAATGAGAGGTAGGGCACAGCGAAGTACCATCACGCTTGAGTCTGGAGAAGCCCAACTGGGGAAGTACCTCCTCCTTACAGAAGACCACAGCCATAGCCATAGCACTGCTACCTTTCAGATATGTAGTGTTGTGTACCTGATGGTGAATAAGGTTCCCAGAGCTCCAACCCACTTATAGGTCGGCAACGCGCTTGTGACTCCCTTGGTTTTGCGAGTGCCCATGGCCGACGGTAATTGCTTACCATCAGGCAATCCGTCTGCTCGTTTGCCACCTTTGTCATAAAAAAAAAAACATTTATTTAACACATTCGCTGCCACCCCCTCCAAAAATGTATGGAAATGAACGCACATGTGCGTTGGTGGCAGTGAATGCGTTAATTTTAGTGTAAGCATCGCGCATGTTAATCCTTTGGAGTTGCAGGCGTCCATAGGCTACGGTAACTGATTACCATCAGGCGGGCCGTATGCTTGTTTGCCACCGTCGCTGTAATTTAAAAATGATTTGGCATATCATCATCATCTTAGCCACAAGTCGTCCGATGCTGGACATAGGCCCCCAAATATGACTTGTGTCTTGGAGGTTAGTTGCCATAGTCGCCACGCTTGGCAGGCGGGTCGGCGACCACAGCTGTAGATTGTGTTTCGACGGACGCTGCTGCCCATCCGTCGGTGTTTTCCCTTTGTCGCCTCTTACGACACCCGCGGGAGGAAATGGGGTGGTGCTATTCTAGTCAGCCGGCACCACACGGCATACTATTTAATATAAAATTATAAATGACAAAAAATGCCCTAAAACATCAACTGTAAGTCCTATATTTCACCGGGACAACATGGCGGCGCAACCAGTCGCAAATTGTATGCAGGCCGGTACCGCGAACATCTAAATTCGTATATTTCGAGCATCTTTTTCTTTTACTCCAATTAAGGCGTCATGAGAGTGACAGATACAAACGACCCAAATTTACGAATATCGATATCGCCACAGCTTTGGGCAACCAAGTGGACACGGGACACCAGGTGACCTACTTCATATCCTCCATACAATTTGTTGGTAGCTGGCGACTGGTTGCGCCGCTATGGTGCCCTCGTGAAATATAGACCTAACATTTCAGGCCGGTAGCATTTGCCGCGTGATGCCGGCTGACTAGAATAGCAACACCCCATCTCCTCCTGCGGGTGTCGTAAGAGGCGACAAAGGGAAAAATCCTACGGACGGGCAGCAGCGTCCGTCGAAATCAAATCTACAGCTACTGCGGTGCCAAGCGTGGCGACTATGGCAACTACCCCCCAAGATGATACAAGTCATACTCGTGGGAGGCCTATGTCCAGCAGTGGACTGCATACGGCTGAAATGTATGTATGTATGTATTTCAGGCCATCAGCTCTTCAGTGGGAGGCACCAGCTTGGTGGCGCCGCCAGTGCCGTGGCTGGGAGCCGGATGAACGGGACGAGAAAGACCTGTTCATATGGGAAAAGCATTTTTACATACAGTTCATATCTACCTTCGCTGGTATGTATTATAAAAGATAAAAAGACAATAGGTTTTTATTTTTCAATTTCATCATCATGTCAGCCTAAAGACGTCCACTGATGGACACATAGGCCTCTCCCAAAGCGACCCAAAAAGACCGGTCCTGTGCCTTCCACATCCAGCGGCATCCCGCGATCCTCGCCAGGATCACCACTTTTTTTTAATTGGAATCTCTCTGGTCGGTCGGTCTGACGTCCGACAACATCTCCAGCGTCTCCTGAGGATGCCTCGTAGAGAGGCGAAACACGTGTCGAGTTTTGGTATTATTGGTGGTGGTTTGTTGTTTATTTGCGTATTTAATTTTGCGGAGGGAGGGAGGGAACATTAATGCATGAAAAAATACGCAAGTAAATATAGCGGGTTGGCACTGATTGACTAGCACGTTATTAACAGCGGAATAGCAAAGTAATATTATTGTTGTTAATAGAAGCCCTTGCCTAACACGGTATACAGTTAACCAATTTGATTTATGGGCCACTCCGTTCCTTGTCACAGTGAAAACCTATATGAAAGACGCAAAATATCTCTTGTTAACGTCACTGTGACAAAGCTCTAAGTGGCCTATAAATCAAATTGGTTGACTATACATATAGATTACTAGCTTTTCCTCGGTACGTCGGCCAGCCCGTCTAAAGTAAAAAATATCCTATGTCCTTTCTCGTAGCTCAAACTCTCTGACCAACTTTCATCCCAATTGGTTCAGCGGTTTAAGCGTGAAGAGGTAACAGACAGAGAGACAGAGTTACGACGATATATATAATAGATAGATACATATAAATACTTATACATAGAAAACACCCATGACTCAGGAACAAATATCAGTGCTCATCACACAAATAAATGCCCCGACTGGGATTCGAACCCAGGACCATCGGCTTCATAGGCAGGGTCTCTACCCACAAGGCCAGACCGGTCGTCAAAATGACTGATGATGAACTATGGAAGTATGGATTCGTGCCTCTTTTTAAGTAGAACAATACCTTGTTAAGAGGGACAGTAACCCCAAGTGTAGTAAGTGAGATATGCTCTTGTTTTTCCAGGAGTGACAGCATTCATCCTCACGGTGCACTGTATAATGAAGATTCTAAAGCCGTTTATTTCACAAAATGAAGGTAAGAGTAGGTATCAGCGGCGGCATGTCCGTACGAGCCCATTCCCGCCGGCTTTACTAATTTTCCAGCAGATCAACAAGTAAAACCAAGCCATATTGACTCCGTTTTGGCCAAAAAAAATTACCAGCCGCCACTGCTAGGTACAGTCGAGGAAATTTATGTGGCAGTGGCGTGTATTTTTTTTTTCTGAAAGAAGCCCGAAGAAAATTTTTGTAAGTCGGAAAAGTTACGGGGAGTATTAAGCCGGTGGGACTCGACTTGTATAGGGGAGTATTCAGAAAAAGTGTACTCAAATAGCGCGACAATTTAACCAATTTAATTAATGAAATATGTATGGAAATTCATATTTTACCTTTCTTGCATTGTAATATTACTTGTTTAAGAAACGATCACCAAATCTAAGAAAGTAAACATTTATAGAATTTAATGATTTTAACACGTTCACGGATACAGTCAACCAATTTGATTTATGGGCTACTTCGTTCCTTGTCACAGTGAAAATCTACCTCTATATGATTGACGCAAAAGATCTCTTATTAACGTCACTGTGACAAGGTTCGAAGTGGCGTAGAAATCAAATTGGTTCACTATGCGTTGACAGCCGACTCCAAGTCCTTGTGTTTGGACGATGCCTTTTTGTCTGTTTCATGTCTCACGAAAGTTTGATAATACATTTACTGAAGATCGTGCATGGAGTACTGTTGCCATCTTTGGGACGGGTCTGCCAAGTATCAGCTGGCCGCTTTGGATTCAATAGAGCACCGTGCTCGCAGACTCCTTGGCGATCCTGAATTACTGAGTGTAAGGTTACAAAGCCTTGAGCACCGTCGCAGGGTTGCTAGTTTGTCTGTGTTTTACAGGATACATTTTGGAGAGTGTGCACAGGAACTGCACGATTTAATTCCGCCATCTCCGTTCCTCCACCGGACGTCCAGACGAGGGGAGCGGTTTCATCCTTACGTTGTGAATATTCCATTCATTCGCACGAAGCGATTCGCTTCTACCTTCCTAATGCGGACTGCTAAGGAATGGAATTCGCTCCCTTCGTCTGTATTCCCGGTAAGATATAATTTGGGTCTTTTCAAGGCAAGAGTGAATAGGCTGTTACTGAACCAGCGTGCTACACCCTCGACCTCGTCGTCACTTTCCATCAGGTGCGACTGAGGTCAAACGCTGGTCAGTCTTTTATAAAAAAAAAAAAAAAAAAGATCGTCTCGAATCGTACCTGCTCCAAATTTAACCATAACTTAAACTTGAAAAACTTAACTGAAGGACCATGTCTATGTAGTTGTGCACAGAATTAATACGGAATACGTCAAAATTTGAATATAGAACGCCGACATGCGTACACACGTTAATGCATATGCCAGATGCTTTAGCTAAGTTTTTCATCTATATGGCCACCAAAATTCTTTAGAACAGGTATGAACCGGAGCGAGGGTGACAACTCACAACCGCCCCAACTCCCAGACTTCCCTGGCTTCCATTAAGTAAACTCATTGTATACAACACATAGATAAAGACATACCATTTAACTATTAAATCTCTGGGCCAGCCGCGTGCCCTTTTCTACCTGCTTATAGGGATGCGTGCCGCAATTTTACTTACCATGCACATGCATAGTACTGCTTCATAGAACAAGCGTGATTCATCGATAAGAAATATCGACTTTAGCCGCATCCTTGCTGACAGCTCGTTTTATTGCCCGGCCAGCACGTTCGTTTTGACTCCACTATAGACGGAGCGTGTTAATAATAATACCACGATCGAAAGGGATGGTCTTATTTAACTTTCGATAGGTATGGCAGAGGCGGTGCTATTTTCGTCCGTCCTTGTCATAGTCTCACATATTTTTGTTCCCCTTCACACCCCTTCAGAACTGTCAAAGTTGGAGGGATACAAACAAATACAATTGGAGTTTTCTTCTGTTCTCAACCGTAATTAATACAGAATAAGCTAATGTTTTTGTTATAAAGAGTAGTAGTATTTTTTAAATCTTTTTTTTAGGAGCCTTTGTCTGTCAGACCATGTCGGCTCCGTTTGACCTCTACACAGTAGTATCCTAATTATATTATTATACAATACAAAAATATAAAAACAAAATTACAAAAGCAAAGCGGTCAGGTGTCAAAAAACTACAAATAAATATTGCCGGTTTGGACAGGGGTTCCGCCAATATCGACTGGAAGACTCCTACATCGGTCATTGAGTAACCCCAACGTTGAAATAGCTGTTCCCTCTTCGCTCGAGTCTTAACACACGCCATAGAAGTGCTGCACATCCTCAATTGTTCCGCAGTCATCGCAGTTTGGGGATTAGATTAGAAAGAGTAGTATGTAAAACAAAACTATAATCAATTGTTACATTACTTAGTTACAAACGGATAAACTCACGTGTAATTATATCGCACTAGGCGACATGTTTCGGGGAAGCTCTGGTACCCATCTTCAAGCCGAGTCAGGACACAACGATCGCGATGAGGTGGTATCGAGGCGTGCGTTGAGATTCCATCCCTATGTTGTGGATATTCCTTCAACCAGAACAAAGCGCTTTGCTTCTACTTTTCTGATTCGCACAGCTAGGGAGTGGAATTCTCTTCCAGCTGATCTTTTCCCGGAGCAATACAACCTGGGTATCTTCAAGTCGAGAGTGAATAAGCACTTGCTAGGTAAGCATGCTTCATCGTCGGCCTCATCGTCACTTACCGTCAGATGAGATTGGGGCCAAATACTAACCTATAATTTATAAAAAAAAAATCACTCACTGCTGTCTGCTGCCTTGCACGCCGTTCCGTACCCGAAACATGTCGCCTAGTGCGATATAATTACACGTGAGTTTATCCGTTTGTAAGTAAGTAGTAGTGACATGGCTCACAACAGTTTTAATTGTATAATTGTTACATTTTGAGCTGCAAAAGCCAGAATATCTTTGTCCCTTACCGGTGCTCGCAGATGCGTGCTCCTGTCATTATTCCTCCTTTTTTTTATGACATAGGCGGCATACGAGCAGACGGATTGCCTGGTGTTAAGCAATTACCGTCGCCCATAGGCACCCGCAACACCAGGGGAGTCACAAGCGCATTGCCGGCCTTTAAGGGGAGTTGGAGCTCTGGGAACCTTACTCACCATCAGGAACACAACACTACATACCTACCTGAAAGGTCGCAGTGCTATTATGGCTGTTGTCTTCTGTAAGGAGGAGGTACTTCCCCAGATGGGCTGCCCCAGATTCAAGCGTAATGGTCAACGCTGTGCCCTACCTCTCATTGTTAGACGTAGTTTAAGGACATACCCGGGTCCATTAAGGACATACCCGGGTGAGTTTATCCGTTTGTAATTAAGTAGCAGTAACATGGCTCACAACAGTTTTAATTGTATAATTTTTACATTTTGGGTTGCAAGCCAGAATACCTTTGTCCCTTACCGGTGCTCGCGGATGCATGCTCCTGCCATTATTCATCCTAGATACAACAGTACATGTTAACCGAAAGTTGTAGACACTCCAAGATCGCCCATTCACCTCTTTAACAATCTTATTTACTTTGTGATATTTGGACATCTGGTATAGTGTTTGAACAGTATAATCCGTGTCTTAAAATCCGTCCACTTCATAGTAACAAGGATGGATGAATTGCAAAAGATTATACCTAGTTGGGGCAACTATTAGTTGGGTGTTAGTGGTGCCGTTTCAAAATAGCACCCCGTCTTCCCGCGGTTGTCGTACGAAGGAACAAAGGGAAAACAACTTTTTTGGACCCGGCGTCCTTAAACTACGTCCAACAATGAGAGGCAAACAAGCACACGGCCTACCTGATGGTAAGCAGTTACCGTAGCCTCTGGACGCCTGCATCTCCAGAGGATTCACAAGCCTACCCTTAAAGTTGTTGGAGCTCTGGGACCTTACTCACCATCAGGAACACAACACTACATACCTGAAAGGTAGCAGTGCTATTATGGCTGTGGTCTTCTGTAAGGAGGAGGTACTTCAACCCCAGTTCAGGGGAAGAACTGGCCCACATGAAGTCGGAGACGAAAGCGCTACGGAAAGCCTTCTCCGAACGAACAAAAGCCCCCGCTCGCCCCGAGGACGATCAGGTCGAACGAGTCAAATCCGAGGTCCAGACTCTTCTTACCTGCTTCAGGGAAGAACTCTCCCAGGAGCTGTTCAACTCCATAGGAGGAATGGTGAACACCAGGCTGGAAGAAGTTAAGAGGCGTTTGCCTCCAGAGCCGGTTGTCCGCCCGCCACTAGCAGCGGACAGACGGAGAACGGAGGGTCAAATAGCCCGCCCCACTCCTGCAAGCAATAATCAGGAGGGGACCGGGTTAACGCTAATGCCACCTGCAAGACCCGCGCCCACCACACGGCCTAAAAAGACACCAAAGCCGACGGCCACTGCGCAAACACTCCCCACACAGACGCCTCACACACAAGAGGAATGGACGAAGGTCCCGGCCCCAGTTGGGCTTCCCCAGACTGAAACGTGATGGTACTTTGCTGTGCCCTACCTCTCATTGGTGGACGTAGTTTAAGGACATACCCGGGTCCAAAAATATTTTCAAAGTAGAAATCCTCGTTAAGAGCGAAACATATCGAGCAGTATTCAACTTAAAACGTGACTTGCTTCTATACAATTAAAAGGCCAAAAGTATAATTTAATTCAACATGGAGCGCATACTCCTCAGCCAAACCTGTCGTCACGATTCCTACATCTGCATCGTTTCCTCCTTGGCCGTTTCATACTACATCCTAAAGCTGGGTCTACATTTGTATCATATTTCTTCGTATCGTATCTCCATCGCGTTACACCGACGTGTTTCAAGATCGAGCATGTGTAGTGTGGACGCAAAACAGCGCGATCATGCGGCGAGGCGTATCTGATCGCTCGGGATTGATTTTGATACGCGTTTTTTAAATACCCCGCACACTCGCGATCGGATACGCGTATCAACAGCGGTAAGTATGGACGTATTTTGATACTGTATCATGATACCAAGTTATGATTTGATACGCGATACGCCGTGATCGCTCTTGAGGCAGTTTTTCCCCGATCATCAAAGGGGATACGCATACCCACTTGACAAGTTTGTACGTGTACCGACCCGAACACCGATCAGACTACCAGGGCGGGCCCGGCACCGCAAACACCGAAGTTCGTATATTTCGAGCATCTTTTTCTTTTACTCCAGTTAAGGCGTCATAATAGTGACAGAGGCAATCTGTGGCAGTTTGTTTTTTGTGACATTCAATATTGATAACGGACAGTAATTCGATTAATTGAGGTCTACAAGAACGACACGGCGTATCCGCACTTTTCACGCGACAATGGTGTGATACGGTGTGCCCAAAGTGAGCATCCATACTTATGATACGGCGTTATGATACGATACGCTGCTACGCTACGGTCACGTGAAAAAATGCGTCCACACAAACAGCGCAGGAGAGTGGATACGCCGTGTCGGTCGTTGTAAAAATGGCAGGGTTTCTATAATATTTATTTGGTCATGAAGGCCTTAATTAATCGAATTACTGTCTCCTTATCTGTCATATTGAATGTCACAAAAAAAAAACTAACCGAGTAGCTGTCACAGCTGTACTGGTCTGATTAGTGCTCGGATCGTATTATATAGGTAGCTTTGTATCCTATATGTGAAAAACCTGTAATTGGCTTCTACGATACATATGTTACATATTTGTCTTTGTTTAGCTGTTGGTTTTCCATATCTAATAAAGCCGCCTCGAAAGCGATCACGGCGAATCGTGTATCAAATCATAACTTCGTATCATGATACAGTATCAAAACACGTAGGTATGGGCGTAAGTATGGTCTTACCGCTTTTGATACGATTGCGAGTGTGCGGGGTATTTAATAAACGCGTATCAACATCGATCCTGATCGGATACGGCGCGCCGCAAGATCGCGTTGTTTTTGCGTCCACGCAATCTTGATACCCGTCGGTGCAACACGACGGAGATACGATACGAGGAAATGATACAAATGTGGATCCAGCTTTAGCTGACGATTGTCGGTAGCGCGCCTGTTGCCGCTGGTGAAGGCGGGCGCGCTGGCGCAGGCGGCGGCGCTGCTGGCGCTGCCGGCGCAGGTGTGGGGCGCCCCGCGCGCCGCGCCCGCCCTGCCGCGCGCGCTCGTGGCCGGCTACAGCGGCGCCGTGCTGCTCAACACCCTCGTCGGTGAGTACCTGTCCTGCTGCCTGCCGCGCTCGTGGCCGGCTACAGCGGCGCCGTGCTGCTCAACACCCTCGTCGGTGAGTACCTGTCCTGCTGCCTGCCGCGCTCGTGGCCGGCTACAGCGGCGCCGTGCTGCTCAACACCCTCGTCGGTGAGTACCTGTCCTGCTGCCTGCCGCGCTCGTGGCCGGCTACAGCGGCGCCGTGCTGCTCAACACCCTCGTCGGTGAGTACCTGTCCTGCTGCCTGCCGCGCTCGTGGCCGGCTACAGCGGCGCCGTGCTGCTCAACACCCTCGTCGGTGAGTACCTGTCCTGCTGCCTGCCGCGCTCGTGGCCGGCTACAGCGGCGCCGTGCTGCTCAACACCCTCGTCGGTGAGTACCTGTCCTGCTGCCTGCCGCGCTCGTGGCCGGCTACAGCGGCGCCGTGCTGCTCAACACCCTCGTCGGTGAGTACCTGTCCTGCTGCCTGCCGCGCTCGTGGCCGGCTACAGCGGCGCCGTGCTGCTCAACACCCTCGTCGGTGAGTACCTGTCCTGCTGCCTGCCGCGCTCGTGGCCGGCTACAGCGGCGCCGTGCTGCTCAACACCCTCGTCGGTGAGTACCTGTCCTGCTGCCTGCCGCGCTCGTGGCCGGCTACAGCGGCGCCGTGCTGCTCAACACCCTCGTCGGTGAGTACCTGTCCTGCTGCCTGCCGCGCTCGTGGCCGGCTACAGCGGCGCCGTGCTGCTCAACACCCTCGTCGGTGAGTACCTGTCCTGCTGCCTGCCGCGCTCGTGGCCGGCTACAGCGGCGCCGTGCTGCTCAACACCCTCGTCGGTGAGTACCTGTCCTGCTGCCTGCCGCGCTCGTGGCCGGCTACAGCGGCGCCGTGCTGCTCAACACCCTCGTCGGTGAGTACCTGTCCTGCTGCCTGCCGCGCTCGTGGCCGGCTACAGCGGCGCCGTGCTGCTCAACACCCTCGTCGGTGAGTACCTGTCCTGCTGCCTGCCGCGCTCGTGGCCGGCTACAGCGGCGCCGTGCTGCTCAACACCCTCGTCGGTGAGTACCTGTCCTGCTGCCTGCCGCGCTCGTGGCCGGCTACAGCGGCGCCGTGCTGCTCAACACCCTCGTCGGTGAGTACCTGTCCTGCTGCCTGCCGCGCTCGTGGCCGGCTACAGCGGCGCCATGCTGCTCAACACCCTCGTCGGTGAGTACCTGTCCTGCTGCCTGCCGCGCGCTCGTGGCCGGCTACAGCGGCGCCGTGCTGCTCAACACCCTCGTCGGTGAGTACCCCTCGCATTATAACCCTCGTAACCCTCGTAACCAACTCGGTTAAGCAACGATCGGAAAACTACGTAATGTATTTTTGTCCGACATACCTCAGTGCCTCAAGACGAAAGTCTTCAATGTGTGTTACCGGTGATGACTTATGGCTCCGAAACGTGGCCTCACTATCGGCCTCATCTCAAAGCTGAAAGGCGCTCAACGAGCTATATGGAGAGGGCTTATGCTCGGAGTTTCTGTAGGGGATTTCCCCTGGCTGATGGGATAGAATAACAACAACCAATAGTTGATTCACTCTTATACTTATGAAACCAAAGGGACTGTATAATATTGACTGAATGTTACCTGTTCCAGTCCTGTATGACTGCCCAATCCTGGTGGCAGGGCTGGTGATGGTAGCCGGCAGCGTCGTCAAGTTCCTCAGCATCTACCACTGTACACCGTTTATCCAGGAGCTGCTGCAGTGAACGGAGGACCCTTCATAAAGTAGTCTACTTAAAACCAAAGCAAATCAAAATATTTAATGATACTTATTTTTACAAGCAAAGTGGCTGAAATGTATCATAATTGTGTAGAATAATAGATTCGTAGAGTATTCGCATTAAGTTCGCCTTTTGTACCTTAAGTTTTCTTTTGTGAAATAAAGATTAAATGGGTTAGTCTTGCACGGACTAGAACATAAAATGAGTACATCAGCTCATAGTCCATAACTCAAAATGGCAGAAACACAAAATGACTACAACACAATTAGTCGACGGAGCTCCGCGTAAGCGTAAGCTATTTCTGGGTGCTTTGGCCCTACGGGCCGATACAAAACGAACATTACCTAAACCTACCTATAGGACAGTAGGTTTACTTTTCCGCATCTGGTGTTTTTCGTATGTGACTAATTGTGTTGTAGCCATTTTGTGTTTCGATCATTTTGAGTTATGGACTATGAGCCGATGTAGTCATTTTGTGTTCTGGTCCGTGTGAGACCTAAGCTATTTTTCTAGCGCACCGGACAATAGTGATATAATTTTTTAACCTTGTAATAAAAAACTACTAAAACATAATTTACTGATTTCAGGCTTCATCAATATTCATTTAATTATAATTGAGTTGTCCAAAACCAATATTTGCGGTGATTGGTCATATTTGCACAGATGCTATAGTTTTCCGGAGATTCACCTTTCCATAGTCGCTTTATGAATTTTAAGGCTGTATTTTTTTTAGCTTGACGTGTAGAAAAGTTAAATTAAATCAGTTTTGTGACGATAATTAAACATTCTAATATTATGCCGGGTGTTTCCTGTAATAAGAGCAAAAAGGATCGCTTCTACACCACGAACGTAGCAACATTTGTTCTACAACTTTAAAAAAAATGTATAATTTATTACTTGTGATTTTTTCGAACAAACTAAATAGTATTTTCGATGAACAGCATCCAATAGTCTAGTTGACGTTTACTGTCATAGTTTTCACAATAATTGCTTGCTTGGAAAATACCCGCTGTTTGATAAATACCCGTGTTTAGAAAAAAACAACATAAGTTTGTATATGTGTATATTTATTTTTCTACATAGTCACCTTCCAGCTCTATACACTTGTTCCAGCGGTATTCTAGCTTTAATAAGCCATCAAAAAAATAAGATTTCGGAAATTCGTGAAAATAGGCCTCCGTGGCGGCAATGACCTCTTCATTGGACGAAAATTTCTTTCCACCGAGCCATTTTTTTAAATTTGGGAACAGAAAGAAGTCACAGGGAGCCAGATCTGGGGAATAGGAAGGATGAGGCAGCAATTCATAATGTAATTCTTTTAATTTGGACTGCGATTCTTGAGGAGTGAGCTGGTGCATTAGCATGGTGAAAGAGAACTTTTTTCTTTTTTAGATGTGGTCTCTTTTTTCCCAACACGGTATCAAATTCTTGCAATAAATTAGCGTAATATTGCCCGGTTATCGTTCTTCCTTTTTGTAAATAATCAATATGGATGATTCCCTGCGAGTCCCAAAAAACAGTCGCCATGACCTTTCCAGCCGATGGAACGGTCTTTGCCTTCTTTGGAGCCGATTCCCCCGGCAAAATCCACTGTTTGGACTGTTCTTTACATTCTGGGGTATAGTGGTGTATCCACGTTTCATCAACAGTCACAAAACGCCGGAGAAACTCACCCGGACTACTTTCGTACTTATCTAAAGAGTGCCTTGAAATTTGCTTCCGGGTGAGCTTTTGTTCCTCGGTGAGCAAACGCGGCACCCACCTCGCCGAAACCTTCTTCATGCCCAGTTTGTGTTCTAAAATGTTCTGCACGCGTTCAATCGAAACATTTGCAATGTCAACAACTTCTCTAAGTTTTATTCGGCGATCGCTCAATACAATATTTTCAATTTTTTTCACCATATCATCTGTGGTCACCTCAATAGGACGTCCCGGACGATCTTCATCAAAGACGGACGTTCTGCCTCATTTAAATTCATTGTACCAATATCTAATGGTTGTCATAGAAGGAGTATGATCCTTGTAAACAACTTGCATGCGTACTTTTATTTCATCACAAGAATTTTCCTCCAAAAACATGAAACGAATTACAGAACGATACTGCTCTTTCTCCATTGTTGCAATAACAACGCGAATTCCGTCGTACAAAAGCCGTTAAAAGAAAAAAAAACAAAAGAACGCTGTACTTTTTTTTTTCATTTTCTGGCCCTAAAGGATGCTTAAAAAAGTTTATATAGATATTTTCAGCCAGTAATAAGAATAACGTTTAAAAACGGGTATTTATCAAACAGCCCTCGTATTTTCAAAAGTTATAGAACAAATGTTGCTACGTTTGTGGTGTAGAAACGATGCCTAAATTTATTGCTCTTGTTACAGGAAACACCCGATATAACACATTTTATTAAATAAATCAAATCACACACAACTATACCGACAGAAAAACTTAATTTTAAAACTATAATTATATAAATTATAAATAAAATAAGGACTAAAGTCCCCCTCGCTGCCCATGGTACCCAGAAGGCTGGCAGTATTTCCTCTTTGTATAAAATAGCTGTCAGCCCTCTGATGACCCGAGGCATTATTGTTCTTCTGACTTAACTTATGACATTTATATTTTATTCTAGACAGTTCTTGACTAATTTTTAAATTATATTTTTGACGATTTCATTGTGAAATTATTATTGATGTAGATCAGGGGGTCCCAAAGTGTGCGCCGCGGCGCCCTGATGCGCCGTGGAAAGTTCAGAAGGGCGCCGTGAGTCGATCATCTATTATATCTACAACGACGATAGATTCATGTTGTGGATGTTTAATTTCCTACCTCCCTCTAAATAACTAACCTAACCTGACCCCCTATTATTGTAGGTAATGTAGGTAATTATTTCTTTCTACTATATCTTTTTGAAATAGCTTACGACAGGGCGCCGTGACAAAATACTAATTTCGTAACTGCCCCGCAGGTTGAAAAAGATTGGGAATCCCTGATGTAGATAAATAATAATAAATGTTATTTTGTGATATTTTCACTAATGTATTGCTTTGAATTAATTAATTCATTAATTATTACACTAAGGGTTATATTTGTATTGGACTATTCGAAAGTGCTTGTTGCTAGGCCTACTTGAATAAAAAAAACGAATATATTGAATAATGATAGCAATAACGCAAATCGGTTTTTTTTTTTACATTTTTGGGTATGTAAAATAGTTGGTAAGTTGCCAAGCCCTTTTAGCAGCTTTGGTACCTACTGTAAATCCGTGAGCCCTTAAGAAGCATTTTGGGATTTACAGTACCAAAGCTGGTTCGTACTAGTCAGAAGTATTTGCAATAGGTTACACTAATAATTCCATTAAATGTTTCTGAAGAAAAGCTAATTTCAGGGATAAATACATATTACAGGACATTTTTACACAAATTGCCTGAGCCCCACGGTAAGAACAAGAAGGCTTGTGTTGTGGGTAGTCAGGCAACGATATATATAATATAGAAATGCTTAAATAAAACATAGAAAATACCCATAACACAGGAACAAATGTCTATGTAAATGTGTAATATTAATTGGTTCAGCGGTTTAAGCGTGAAGAGGTAACAGACAGACCGAGAGTTATGTTCGCATTTATGCGTGTGTACTCGTTCTTAGATAATGTTGATGAATATGGGAATTTCATATTCTTATTCATATCACGACGACTTCCGGATTGACGTCATCATCACGTCAATCCGAATTTAGACTAAAACCAGGGCCAGCCTAAACTCTTTATTCAAAAACGTCTCTTCTGTTGTGTGTAAATAACTAATGCCTTTGTCTTTATCTGTAACTTTGACAGCTGTGTTTGTTAGCAGCAGACAAAACATAAATTAACTAATATAACCAACGAAACGTTCGTAAATAAGGGGGTGTCGTGTCGGTGAAAAACTTAACTGAAGGATCATGTTTTTTTTAATACGACGTCGGTGGCAAACAAGCATACGGCCTGCCTGATGGTATGCAGTTGCCGCAGCCTATGGACGCCTGTAACTCCAGAGGTGTCACGTGAGCGTTGCCGACCCTTTATGAATCTGTACACTCCTTTTTTGAAGAACCCCATACTGTAATCCCTCGGGAAAACCGTGGCAGCTCATTTCACAGCCGAAGCGTTCGTGGGAGGAAGTGCCTTTTAAAGCGCTCAGTACGCGACCCCCCCAGGCTCCAATGTGTGAGGATGAATATGTCTACGAGTATGTAGTTGTGCAGAGAATTAATATGGAACTTACATCAACATTTGAATATAGAACGCCGACATGCGTGTACACACGGTACTACTACAAAGGCTAATTGCTTTAGCTAAGTTTTTCACCTATAAAGCTCTTGGCCTTTTTGAGGTCTATGTAGGTTCAAGAATATTTCAAGAAATAAACAATGCCGTTATCACAGAGTATTTAATTAAAAATATATTATTTGTAACATTACAAGTGCCTTATTTGGAATAATTAGTTTAAGGCAAACATAGACACTCAGACTAAAATCAAAATCATACAATAAGGGGAAAAATGCTTATAACTGTTTATACCACTGTTTTCATCTCTTACTAACAAATTTTATTAAAAAGAGAGGGTAGACACCAAAATTGTAAACTAGCGCAGTAATAAAGGTTTTCATTTAAATTTTTTCCATTGAAAAATACCTTAGCAATATTGACATGCATAAATCAATACACTACTTCCTAATTATGACTATAATATATTATTAAAACTGTTGTGAGCCATGTTACTACTACTTAATTACAAACGGATAAACTCACGTAATTATATCGCACTAGGCGACTTGTTTTTGTTTACGAGTGATACACCCTCACCCCGATCTGTGTCCTGACTTGGCTTGAAAATGGGCACCAGATCTGACCTGAAACATGTCGCCTAGTGCGATATAATTACACGTGACTGTTTGTAACTAAGTTGTTATGACTATAATAAATATTGTTTTAATATTAATACTTGCCAAAAAAACTAGATGTCAGAGTCAATTTGTCTCTCGTTGCCATGTTACGTTCCTCTAGGTCACTTTTCAAACCACAGTTTAATTGCATCTAAATACACAAAACATAGATATTTGTAACTTATATGTCCCTTCCATAACGGGTCACCTACCAAGCGCGTCAGTAGCACGCGGTGCCACATGTCTTGTAACAAACTATGCTTCAGTTGTCCCCCGGCTGATGGGACAGAATAACAACAAACAGTTGATCCACTCATATCCCACATATAGTATACATATCCAACTACTTCACTTGCGTGATAGACAGTTGATATCTGAATAATTTCCGGAATTTTCCGTCATAAAGTGTATACATGTTTATGCCCTTGACTGTACAACTATTAAATTGCCCATATTAAAGTAGATCTTAACTCCTTTAAGTAAAGTCCATAATGGAGAGTTGATTGTGACAAAGACATTTTGTTTTTTATTTGATTACTGGTCAATTATTAAGCAAAAAGTAGTCTTACAAACTTGTTTAGTTCTTGTAGTATTTTTATATAAATTCGCAAACAAAGGTTAAATACAATTTTTGTAGCTTATAAAATATTACGAAAACATTTTTAATTTACTTCATTTCTATGAATAGTTGTGTTATACAAGGGTACAAAGTTAGTGTTTATCTTCTTGTGTTAATTAATATTGAGACCCGAGGTAGCGAAAGATTCGACGACTGTACAGTCGACGTCAAAGAGATGTATACATTTTTCACCTTAATCCTTTGTACTGTGCAAAAGTGCATACATATCTTTGACGTCGAGTGTACATGTGTCACCAAATAAGTAGTTATGCACTTTTGTTTCGAAAATACTGGATTCTAGCCAAGATATTTTTAGATTTGAGCTGTTTGATGCATTTGTGACTGTTGTCTCGACTTTTGTGAATGTTGGAAAATATGATACTTCATATTTCTTGAAATTAACAATCAGAACGTACACAAGACTGACATGGACGATACTAAATACTGTATAGTAAAGGGAATAAATATTTTTTTACCCTAGCGCATACAGTCAGCGTCATATAGTTCGTAGCATTCAAAGTACTCAAATAGTATATGACGCTGACTGTACCTTGGCTAACCGCAAATCGTCACTACTTTGAAAAAACCTTGTCACTCATTCTGTATGGGATGAGTACAGTACCCTTACCATGAGTTTTGACATTTTCGTTTTCGATAACGAGTATCGAGTTTACTATATGGGCATCTCGTTCGCACTAAAATAGTACAAGCGAGATGCACAGAAAACCTCAAAGTGCTGACAATAGTGAATTGCGGGCGACAAATTGCTGCCGACTCGAGCAAGCCTGAAAAACTATCAGCTGCATTGAGTTTATACTCGTAACTTGCATTTGCTTATAGTGAGATTTGTGTAAGATAATGCAGTATCACCTAATGACCAAGTATGGCCGATAAGTGTAGAGGTTTGCTCTATATTAGGTACTAAGGTCAAAAAGTGTATACATGATCTTGACCATACGTACAGTCGCCATCAGATATATCGGAGCTGTGGAGGTGGTCACAAATATCTGAACAACGCCTCTATTGTCGAGACTGTAAAGTGCATGATCCGATATTTATGACTACCTCCATAGCTCCGATATATCTGATGGCGACTGTACATATATAAGGTTTTAAATATAAGAAAAATATTAAACTGCATTTAGAAAGAGATGGTTTTTAGAGTTAGAAGAAAAAAAGTGTATACTTAATACTATTGGCCAAGGCTGTACTCGTAAGTATAGTAATGTAAAAATAAGAGATCGAAAAAGAGGTTGGATGCTTGTCCGAGAAACTAACACAAACGGAGTCGCGGGCAATAGCTAGCAGTTTATAATTTAATCAATGCTTAATACTCATTGAAAGTGTGTAAAATATATGTAAAGAAATACAATATGTTAAATAGGTACTTAAACTGGTTTATTTTATCATAGTGTTATGCCTTTGGCGAGTTTTGTAACCAGGTACAAAACGGTTCGTTTTACACGGAGTAGGTACCTATAACACAGAACTACTACATCCGCTCATAGTCCATAACTAAAAATGACCGAAACACATAATGACTACAACACAACAATTTTGATAACTAAAATCGTTGCAACTGGTTTGATAGGGAGAATTAATATACAATCGTAACTGGTTTCGTACGAAGAAAAAAAATTATACCGATAGTAACTGGTTACATAACTCGGTTACATATGCGGCCAAAATGGTGTTATGAACCAACAAGTCATTTTTAACAATTGAATCAGTCTTTGGCATGATTGAGCACGAAATTAGAAGAAAACATAACCCTTCTTTTATAAGTTGGGCAACATAGTTTATCATGATACACAACCTACAACTAAGCATTTTTACTCAACTTTCCATTTTATAAAATTTTTCACTTTTTTACATCGAAGTTCGTATATTTCAAGCATGTTTCTCTTTTACTCCAATTAAGGCGTCATGAGAGTGACAGAGACAATAGTCCGAAATTTACGAATATTTACGAATATATATTTTTTGCGGTAACGCCACTACCCAGAAAAGTAATATGAATAGCACGACGGCTTCTACAATAGTCACTGTCACTCGCGCGACATCTATCCGATGCCCCCATTTTAGCTCTAAGAGTGCCGATCCCCCGTTCGCATAAACGGCACGGGACCGAAAGTTTAAATAACGGTAAAAGTTGAATGAAAATCCCTAGCTTAAAGTAAAATATTACTAAAATAATTATAAAAAATAAAATACAATTTTACATGCCATAAACACACTTAAATATAATTATAACTAGCATTGTATGGAATGACATACCATCACATACGCGCGTCATACAGATTAATTAGATTGGCGTCTTTTCTGTAGACTGTGAAAGTTAAGGAATTTAAAGCCAAATATTTGATCCAAATATCAACGTAAACTCCCTCTCTTACGTAAAACTATACCACAAAAGCATAACAGTACCCTTACCATGAGTTGTGACATTGACGTTTACGATAACGAGTATCGAGTTTACTATCTGTGCATCTCGCTTGTACTATTTTAGTGCGAACGAGATGCACAGATAGTAAACTCGATACTCGTTATCGAAAACCTCAAAGTCACAACTCATGGTAAGGGTACTTGTATATGTAAGTCGTTAACTATTGACCACAGAAAAGACGATTTTTGTTTAAATCAATATGTATGACTGCACTTAAAAAAAAAACATATTACTTTGTGCCATGAGCCGTGATTACTTATTTTTGACACGGTCATGTGATTGTAGTGACGCCTATATAATAATCACCATGAAATTCTAATTTGCCATACTGATAATCAAGGATTTATTTATTTTTAATTATTTTTCATTTTTTACATGTGACTGTTAAAATATTTTTTGTTATTAAATATTAAATGTATTGTCTTTAACTTCTGATGTTCTTAAAAAATAAAAACATGACTATATTACACATTGCTATATCTAAAATACCTTTTGTTTAAATACAAACAAATATATATAAAATAAAGGTAATATCAGTCGGTAAACTGTTTTTTTTTATTCTACCAAGGTATAGGTGAAATACTTAACTGATGGACCATGTATATGTAGTTGTGCAGAGATTTATGGAACTTAAGTCAAAAGTTTGAATTTGAATATAGAACGCCGAGATGCGTGTGCACATGTTACTACTACATAGGTAAGCAAAGTTTTTCACCTATATCTCCGTAAATTGTTTAAACTGAAATAATAAGTATATTATT
Organism: Grapholita molesta; assembly: GCA_022674325.2. NCBI lineage: Eukaryota > Metazoa > Arthropoda > Insecta > Lepidoptera > Tortricidae > Grapholita > Grapholita molesta. The sequence continues at coordinate 874,284 of CP053122.2, read as the reverse complement.
TCTTTTTTATTATGATCTGTTGATTGATAATAGTAAAATTATGCATAAGTATTTATGAAAAAAATTACTTACATATTTTATCGTGTACAGTCAGACTCATAGACTAAAGTCACTACTACAGTCACGTCTGATAATATGGATAGGTACCTTTAATAGCGACGACTCTTACCATAGTCTGGACACATTTTGTCGTCACATAGTGTAATTTTCAAAACTGACCATACTACTGGACTACAAAGTCAAAGTAGCCAAAATAGTAAATAGGATCTGTGCCAATATATACAGAGTGATTTCTGGGTCGTGATCCAGAACCAGTTTTTCAAACTCAGTAACTGGTCAATATGGTCTTATGGGTAGTATTTGATCAAAACAACATTAATTATCTCTTCTTATTTTTCTTCTTACCATCTGAACAATATTTATGATTTTCTGTGATAAATAATTAATTATTCACATAACTAGCTTTACCTATGAATTCTGTGTCATGTCTTGTTCTCTTGCTCCAGTGCATAATCACCCTGTATATACTTTTAATGCTACTATGATGCTGACTGTACTCAATGCTGTGGCATTAAAAAATATATATATAAATGTGATAATTAGATGTTATTTATATGCAGCATGCATCAACAGGCATCTTGAAATCTTGCATTAGATAAAACAAATTGTTCATGCCATATCATGTTGGTTTATCTTACCTACAAAATTTATTTTTTAAAGATTTATTGGTTTGAATAGACTGAGCATTCTAAACAATTTATTATAGCTTACACATAATGGTTTCATCCTATTGACCAAGTAAACAATTTTTTAATGTTTCATGCTATTTGAGCATTTCTCTAAAAAGTCACTTTTCATAGTTTTGTTAATTAACGTAAATTTTGTGTTTTTTTCCACTCAGAATTACGAGCTGTTTCTAATACAGTCGCCATCAGATATTTCGGAGCTGTGGAGGTGGTCATAAATTAAGGAACATGCACTTTACCGCCTTGACAATGGAGGCGTTTCTGCATATTTGTGACCTCCACAGCTCTAATATATCTGATGGCGACTGTACGTAAAAAAAAATATTGTCCCTTTTTTTTCCTATTTCGTTACCATATTCCATATAATTTATAAGGCGGACACACAAGAGTTAACTCCAAAATGTATGGAATTTTTTTGCATATTTTTTTGTCTATTGGAATGGACAGAGCCCTTAATTCTGAGTGAATTTTTTTAAACACTTAAGGTGATGGCACCAGTAATGGACAAGGAACCAATCATGACCATGAGTGCTTATTTCAAAGGAGTTAAGTGTTATGCATTTGTTGGGACATATTCAATTTATAACTTTATGATTTTTGAAATAAGAACTAAGTGTCCATTGGTGCCATTACCTTATAAAAGTGGATTTTTTTTTTGAAAAATGCTCATTTATGGGTGTTTACAAAGTATTATCTCAATAATTTAGCTTTATTAATACATTCAAGTCTTATAAATAAAACTGTATCTTTTTACAATGGTGTTTTGTTTTGTAGGAGTTGAATTTTTTGTATCTGTTATTTAAAATGTTATGGGGTTGTACTTAACATGATTGCTGCATGTAGCCGATCAACTCCTCAGCAATATGGTTAGTTGTGATGTTAATTGCCGCAGCAAAGTTGTTAAACTACACACTTATATTTGATTACTAATAGGATAAGCGAGGAATTGCAGCAGACTGTCAACGTGATATGCTATAACCTTTCATGTCTAACCTGTTACAGCTGGACATACAACATACCATTTTGATTGACATACAATAGTTATAGCATCATATGAGACCAATAGCATATCCTCGTAAGGCCCACAAGCCTACCTGTAGTACAGTCAGCAGCAAAAGTGGCTAAGCGTTGAAGTGTTCAAAATGACCTACATGCGCTCTTATTCTCTTGACAATAGAGATGCGTTGACCTCATTTTGAACACTTCAAACGCTTAGCCACTTCTGCTGCCGACTGTACCAAATACTATAATTTAATTTAAATTTTATAGAATTTTAACTAAGTTGTATTTCATTTGTTTCCTTTGATTTTAATACAAAAGAGATTCTACTTTACTTCCTACACTATTTGGAATTTTGAGTAGGAATTTACTTGTATAGTCCTTAGAAGGATATCTACTTATTTTTAATGAAGACTTAATACCTTTGCTGTATAGAGATAAACAAAGATTTAGACTAATACTTCACTTCAAGATGAAAAAAAATCTATCTTTAACAGATATGATGAGTATGATAAGGAAATGGGGTTTTGTCAGTTATTTTTGCCAACTTTTGTTACAGCATACCTATTTTGTTTTGAACTTGCAAACTTTAATGGAAACCAGAGACTAAAAAAATCTAACTTGTCACCAAGTTAAAGTTAGGACAGCCCTAAAAAAATTTACCACAATCAGTTACAAATATTATATTGAAAAACTTGGTCAATAAAATATCATAAGCTATATATAATATAATACATCAACAATATTATACTAGAATACAAGCATGAAGGCATTACGGTGTCAGTGGGGGGTCGTCTTGCCCAATCATCACATCTTCATACATAATATCACCATTTCTCTTAAAATTGATCTTCTGTCTCGCATATTCAATTAAATTATACTTCCTTATAATTAATACGAGCCCACATATGACTAGAGCTAGTGTGAATATGGTAACAACAGCTGCGGTTGCGCTGTGCTTCCCCGGATAGTCGTTACTTGGTGGCTCACAGTTTTTGTCTACTCTTACGAAATTGGGTAGGCAATCACAAACTTTTGTGGTCTGATTACACATCTGGTGCTCCCCAGGACACGGGTCGAGCATAGCCGGGTTACAGGACAGGATATCATCTGTTAAAAAGAATGAATCTCTTAGGATAACGGCCCGGTTAAATTGATTCAATTAAATAATTGCCGTCTACTTTACCTTGTGTACATATGCAATAAGCGACGTTCAATATAAGAGTCGCTATCACTTTGATCACTTTCGCACTCTTGCCGCGTGTCGACTGCATCATGGTTTGGTATTTACATCACAAATTGTAACGGGAGAGAATAGTTTTTTACCCACAACGGAGAGCGTTCGGTTCAATAATAGCGCAAGCAAAACAACTTGTCATCTGTTGGCTGTCAAAATCATGTCACGAAGTTTGTAAGCAGACGCGTTTTGTTATTGCGCAGTGTTAGCTTTGTTAGAAATCGGGTTGAAAATGTAACCTTTGACTTATGGGCTAGGTTGTTTCTTTGTTGTTTAACATTTAGAGCATAGACATAATATCTATACTTGACTACGAGTTTATTATGATCTTTTATTCTATGAAGATCTTTTTTGTCTAATGGATTTTTTTTATTTCATATTATTGGAGTTATATCGATTATGGGGGTTTAAAAATGTTAAATGTGTCTAGTTAAAGAAATAAAATATATAGGTATATACTTATTCCCTTTTGTATTGATTTATATAAAACAAAACGCAATAAAAACATTACGTTCCGTTTCAAGCGCGAATTTTGGAGCGGGAAAATTTTGTGTCAGTGAAAAATAATAAAACGTTTTTTCTGAGGGTATTTTATATTCCTGTTTTTACAACTTTTGCTTTGAGATTGTAAAAAACTTGTTTCTATTTTGTAGACTTTTTTTCTTTATTAGTCTGACTTCCAACTTATTTATGCACTGCAAACTATACAAAATAACAACTTGTATAGGCACTTACAACTACCCAACCCTAAATACTATCAGTCAGGAAAGTATTTCCTTAAACTAAGCCTATTCTAAAAGTTGTATTCATCTCCTTCGCCATAGACGTATTTTTGGGGAAGTATATAATCCTTCGGGTCATGGCCATGTGCTTCGACTCCGCCGTTCCCATCGCTGGCGCCCTCTCTGAAAAAAAAAGATAGATTATATTCTTTTATTGAAGAAATTAGGTTTGTTCTAAACAGTGATTTATACCTTGTTACATTATTTTGTAAGAAAATACGACGATAAAATATATGACGATACTTTTATTTTGAATATCGCAAAGTTAACGAAAATTCAAGCTGTTTCGCAGCCACGTGACACCCGCACACAAAAACAACCAACCCAAATACCAAAAATACCAACACAAAAATTGTAGCATTATTTATAACTATGCTTTCCTACTCGTTCCAAGATAGTAATTTATTTTAAACAGAGTTTAGAGAGTGAGAGACGCGCAAGATGGCGCTAGTTCGCTTTCTTGAACGGGAACGAGTTTAACAAAGATCTTGGCAATTCAGATATTTTGGGGTCATAGGCAAATATCTAATAAGTGCAGCAGGTGATTGAATAATGTGCATGCATCAAGGAATCCGTACAATCAAATTGGTGTTCAATCTTACCAGCGCATCAAAAGACTTTCATCGCTAAAATGGGTATTCTCGGTTTTTTCAAGCTTAGGTCTCTTCTTTTTCTTACAGGGAAGGGAATTTCGGCATCCAAAGCTTCAACACTGTCTAGAAGCGATCTATAATAGAAGCGTACATTATAAGCAGCAGAGCAAAGAGCAGTGAGTTCATAGCGTAATTTTTTTATACTACGTTGGTGAAAAATAAGCATATGCCTTATGGTAAGCACGCATACGGACGCCTGTAACTTCACACGCCACCTAGCCTAAATTTTAAGGGTCTCTGGTGACCTTACCACCAACAGGAACACAACACTACGACTAGGGTCTACATATAGTGTTATTTAGCACGATCATATTTCTGTTATATCCTACGAAAGAGTGGTTCTTAATGAAGCCTGTCTTTATCATCATAGCAGTCAAAAAACGACTACTACTGGCCCGGTACCGCGAACAACGAAGTTCGTATATTTCGGGCATCTTTCTCTTTTACTCCAATTAAGGCGTCATGAGAGTGACAGCGACAATCGTCCGAAATTGACGAATATCGTTCTTCGCGGTAGCGCCGCTGGATATATGCGATGCAATGAAGCGAATTGTTTCTATACGTGGACATTGTTGAGCCGGTGTTGTGTGTCTCAGGCGTGTGGAACAGGTACCCAGCAACCACTACTACTTACTTCAATTCCTCATGGGTGTGGTCCTTCTGTTCTCCGCTGCTCTTTTCTTCTTCCTCGTACTCTGGTTCTCTGTATTGCTCCTTATTAGCTGTAACCAAATAAATGAGATAAATAAAACAGCATTAGTTATTATTCAAACAGTTTATTATAGAAACCGTATGCATAAAAAAATAAAAATCTACTGAATTCAAGATTAAGTACATGAAAAATAGTCTCTGCCTTGTCTTAAAATATTAAACCTATAATGATGCTGTTACTTTTTAACATAGAAGTAATATAATATTTATTATTTGTAGTATAATTTTTTTGTACCATAAAATTCATCTCTTTTGTCATTTTCAAAAGAACCACCTAATAAGTCTCCTTATAATCTTCCAAGGCCGCGGACGGCGAATTTTCGCTGATCGTCCTTCTGTTTCATCGTCATCACTAACCTCATAATCATAATTCCTTCCATCATCATCACCTTTCACTACTCCATAATATTGATTGTCGTATGCTCCCTGATTCCCGTAATAATTTACTTGTCTTTTATTATGTTTTTTATTTAAACTATCACTTGCACCTAATTCTATTATTCTTTCATTTAGATTGTAAGCGCCCTGGCCATCGATAACCCCAAAGTCTTTAGCTGTATTTTCGAATGCTACTATTTTATCATTCTTGACTTCATGATCATTTTTGTCACCTATCGCTGCTGGTTCTACACCATGAGAACTATTATTAAGTTCAATATCACTGGTAGCATTAGCATCAATGTCACCTTTTTCTTTTCTCTCGTGGTTGTGACTGTAGGCTCCCTGGTTGCCTCCGTCATCGTGGCCGAATGAATCTTGCTTTTCAAACTCGTAATTGTCGCCGGCCTGAAAAAAAATAGTAAATATTTACACTTTTTATCATTACAAGGTATTAATTTCTTACACACAACTTAACAAAAAAAGTAATAGACGCGTGTTATTTGCTCGATTTTACGTTAAAGCCTTTGATGACAAATAATATATACAAATTATCGTGTAATTTTGATTTTTGAGTCTCAGATATTTCAGTACAATCAATATTGGTCAAACCATCTGAACAACGTAAAGACTAACCAACGTGTGACCATATAACGTTCCGATTCAACTAATTTCATCTAGAGAATTTAGGGCCTCTTTCTCTTTTAGTCCAATTAAATCGTAATTTGAGCGCCAGAGACAATCTAGTTTCTAGTCTCCTGATCTCCAAGCTGGTCCTAATACTCTCGGAACAACTTCTGACACAGGTTTCCATACCTTCTTGTGGTAGCTATCAAAGTGCTGGTACCCCTTCTTGCCACCTCCCTGCTTCTTGCGCGAGTAGCCAATCTCTCCATCCCCCTCGTTCTGATACGACTTGTGGTAGTCTTGGGGCTGCGATAGAAATGAACTAAAGATTAGCAGAAGTCATAAAGCGGTCAAATTAGGTCAATCAACTTTTATCTTGTTGTTATTGCCCCGTTGTCCAAGGGTAATTAATGACAAATGTTGTTTTAAGAATTGATTTATTGTGTTCTTCTAATATGCGAAATGGATGGCCTTTATAAATAATAACATAAAATGAAATTGACTGAGCTCCACGGGTGACCGAGATAAGCTCAAGAAGGCTTGTGTTGTGGCTACTCAGTCAATACTATACAAATAAAAAGTCGAAATAGATAACATATACTTAAGAAAAAACGACGAGGACCTCCGGTGTTCGAGACGGGATCCCGTCTCGAACACCGGAGGTCCTCGTCCTTAAGTATATGTTATCTATTTCAACTTTTAATTTATATAGTAGTATTACTACTTAAAAATCAAAGCAAATCAAAAATATTTCATAAAAAAATAATTTGATTTGTTCTTAGTTTCACTATACAAATACTTAAATACATAGAAAACATCCATGACTCAGAAACAAAATTTCGTACTCATCACGCAAATAAATGCCCTTACTTGGATTTTAACCCAGACCCGTAACGGCAACTTTATTGTAATCACCACAAATGCATGTTTCGTGAATACCAGGTCTTATAACAGTTGCTCAGTGAACCGTTACTATGGCAACGAGTGATACGAAAAAGTTGATTGACCCAAGCATTAAACTAATTGTTCAGGGAAAGACATCTATAGACAATATTACTACAAGTAAAAGTAGAAAAAATCTGAACTCGAATTCTTACCTAGCTTAATTTCTTGACAGTGGCCATAATATTGGATTGTCACAAAAGTATGCTTTTCAGCAACTAAGGTAAACATATCACGTTCAATATTAAGTTGCAAGATTTCACCCTAATATAAGATATACCTAAGAAAAAATGATCAACCACCAGTAGTATTATTTTAAAGGGTAATCCAGAACCATGAGTTAGTGCTTGTACTTGGTTACTGTTTCGTAAGAATAACTATTTGAAATAACCACAATACTTCGATATTTAAATCGAAAGAAAAATAGAAAAATTTTGACTCGCAGCGGGACTCGAACCCACAACCACTGGATCACTAGCCCAGTGTACTACCAATTGTGCTATACGAGTACCGCTTAGACTTGTCAAATTTTTCTATCTATCCCTCGTCGTATACGTCATCATGGGTGACGTGTAAACACATCTACCGCCAGCGTATTGAACACTTAACGGCATCGAAGTCTCAATTTTCATTGAGAATTCATCGATGACAATGTGCTACCCCTTTCTAAATTATGGTATGGTGTGGTTGTGGGTTCGAGTCCCGCTGCGAGTCAAAATTTTTCTATTTTTCTTTTTATTTAAATATCGAAGATATTCGCTTGCAGACGTAATATGTATAATAATAAAAAAATAACCACAGTACTTACCGCCGCAGCCCGAACTTCTCTCACGTAGGAGCCCACGGCCACTACATCATCAGCGACCTCCAGGTCTTCAAGTGTGAGGGTTGGTTTGCACGCTGCTAGCTGCAGCACAGCTGCCAGAAGAATTAACTTGAACGCCATCTTTCCTGCTTAATTAAAAAGCTCTTTTATATCGACATGTTTATTATTTATTTATTTTATTTAATAAGCAGTTACGACAACTGATGATGATTGTATCCAGTGATAAGTATCTGATAGCACCTTATATCAAGGCCATTTTGTGATGTAAATTTAATTGAAATTCAAACGAATTTGAACTAAAATAATTAGGTTAGTTCTGGTTAAAGGTAATTATAGCTATTTAATTAGTATCAAAAATCAGAAGTGACTGAGTGAGTAAGTACGAAGCTTCTAGTGTATAACAAAAAGGCCAATATAATGTAGATAAATATTTTTGCAGTCTTTATATAGTAAGTTATTTTATTGCCGGTGACTGTACCTATATATCTGGTAAAAACTTAAATTTTGTATGGAAATTTTGAGACATTACCCATAGCTTACGCACTTCTGCCTTTTTATTCTTATTAAATAACTAATTACGTTTAGCCAGAACTAACCTCATTATTCAGTTCAAATTGGTTCGAAAAACCATTCAAGTTAAATTACAAAATACAGAAATACAATTTAAAATATAAGTATCAGCCATACACTTCCATTTCTGGACTTAGGCCTCTCGCTTAGACCACAGGGAGCGATCTCCACTGCAGCCACTCAATCCCAGCGACCCCTTTCATCTTCCCATCTTCTTACTGGACAGCCGACACTAAGCTATACTTAAGACACTATAAGCCTTTTGGACTTAGGGTCTTGATGCAAATCTAAATTAAAGAGTATTCGACCAAAAGATTTAATTTGTATATCAAACTCACCTGCGCCAATGCTCAGCAATTCATAAACTCAACACTACCGGCTTGAAGGTATTTTATATAAATCAACATTTAACTGGCAATATCTTTCATCAGATCACATTATAGTAACCACTGAACAGTCATACGCCTTATCCCAATGGGATAAGACATAGAATCGGTCAGTCAAAAGTGTTAACTGTATCAAGAAAGGTCATTTTTTTTAAATGTATTTAGATTGCGGTCAGTATTCTGTCAACCGCGAAATCGGACACTATTGCAGTGATATTTATTGAAGAATAAATACAATTAGGCATTGAGTAAAAGAGTTAACAAACTGTCGAACGTTCCAGAATATGGCATCATTTGGAAAGGTTGTGAAGATGTTTGGATGTTTTTAACTTGAACACGGCTGAACGGATTTAAATGAAACTTGGCGTACAGAGACAAAAATTTGGATTGTGACATAATATAGATATCCCGGTAATCCTTTCGAACAGAATCTTATGAAGACAAAGTCATGATCAATTGATTTTTTAGAAGCAGTTGTGATATTACAACTATTACTTAAATCGGGATAGTTATCATATAGTTTATTTTGAAACTTTCCAATATTTCGGCACTGTTGCAAGCGCTATCCTCACGGAATAACTGAAGTACTGTGAGATTTAATGGTGGTACCACACTCCGTATCATAGCGAGGTAATATCATGCTACTGCATATACTCGTACTGCATACTGCATACCATGTTAGCTTACAATCGTATATTTCACAAATTTCCCAATTCTGGGACGTTAAAATATGCTCTTAAGTTAAGCAATGCAATAGCATTTAAAGTGTAATAGGGCCATTTTATTTTATGTTGTACACCCAACTTTTTTTAATTTTTTTTTGAGTGGTCTACTGAGAATCATGAGCTCTTTCGAGCCTGATAGGAGAAAAAATGTGTTCCAAGCTTTTTTTTATATATTTCATATTACGGTAACGGAACGGAAGTAATAAAAAATGTATGAAAAGCTTGGGCTCGAAACAGCTCATGATTCTGAGTAGACACCACACAAAACATTCCAAATAAAAAAAAGTTGAGTATACAACTAAAAATAAAATGACCCAATATCGACTCCATAGTTTTCTTTCATCTTACCGTGCGATAGAAAATCCGAGGCTTGGTTATGACAATAAGTATTGTTGAAGACCAATTCACTTTCATTAGGTTTTTGCTTGAATGGCTAGACCGGTTGTTGAAATTTCTTAAATGTGCAACGATTGCAAGGTCAGCTCGAAGCGACCTGATTAATTGCAGTTGCACTCTTTAATTTCATTCATTCATTGCATCCTTTTAAATCACGCTTGACAGGCGGGTTAGCGATTACAAAGTTCCACACCGCTGTAAAGCTACGCTGTTTGTCCTCCAGTGGTTTCTAGTGGTAGTTTAACCAAGAACCTCTCAGGGGGTTGAATAGTATCGTGCCTACTTCGCTACCGACTCCTAAGGGCCGGCGCTCACTGCCGGCATGGCACAGGAGGGCACGGCAAGTTGTGCTGCAGCATCCCGAAGGATAACACCGCATTCCGCGGCATGCCGTGGCATCCTGCTGGCATGACACGGCAAGTTATGCTGCGGCATTCCTAAGGCCGCTACGGCAGATAATCGATCCCATGTAAATAAAATACAGAGATATATATTTATAGCTCATCGCCCGGCGTTGAACTACGATCGCCCGGCTATGACATATATGTCTCTTTTATTTACACGGGATCGATTCTTTTGTCTCTTGAAATAGCTGATAGCTCATAGCTTACTAGCTCGCGGTGTTACGACGGAAAAACGTTCAAAAAGTTAAGAAATAAGAACAATACCATCCTAGGGTCCCTTCTGTTTACGTCTAGGTAGTTCGACCACACCGCTCCTAAAAATAAATACGCCGACGACGGTGCAGAATCGCAGTGACATGTACCTACGTCTATAGCATGTCCTCCACACTTCTGCTCAAAAAGGAACCCGCAGCAAACAGGGAAAGTGGTTCCGATTAAATCTCACAAAATTTTAGTACGATATTAATTTGGCTCCCCTGATTTGTATGGGCACAACTCTCTCAGAAGAATACTTTCAGAAGCCTGTTACCTTTTTACGCTTAAACCTCGAAACTAATTTGGATGACGTTTAGTAAGGAAAGAGTTTGAGACCCGGGAAAGGCCATTTTTTTTTATGATATAGGGGGTAAACGAGCAGACGGATTGCCTGGTGGTAAGCAATCACCATCGCCCATGGGCACCCGCAACACCAGGGGAGTCACAAGCGCGTTGCCGGCCTTTAAGGGGGGGTTGGAGCTCTGGAAACCAAATAAATTATTAATAACATAAATTATTATTTTTTATCCAAGTATCATCTCTTAAGGGGACGATGTTTGTACTGTGACATAACTCCGCAGACGAGATCCTAAGGTAGTAAATAAAATATTATAAAAAAAGGAATAAGTATATTAGCAAACCGTCATAAAGCCACCAAATAAAATGGTATTCAGTTTAAACGTATTCTGGAAATGTGTAATCTGAAGACGTTTTTATGCTTCAAAGAGGCTTGCTGATCTCATCTAGGCTTGCGGTGTACACGGAGATGTAGTTGCGAGAAATATTTTCGGTTTCATTTCTAAAACAGATATTGTTTGCGTTAGAGAGGGAGAAGTGTAGTTGCTTCGAGCTACAAAGGGATTTGAGCAGCTCAACACACACAAGGTTCCACTCAGTCTTTAAACTAAGAGATAGGTGAGAGGTATGAACCAATATGATTTCTTCATTTACATTAGCAGCAGGAGAAGTCCAAAATACGAGCACTTAGAAAACAAGAGAACACAGTGAACTGGCTAGAAGACATACTTGTCAGTATCAATATTGGATCCTTGGACATCTTCTTGAAGAGTGATATCAACGATCGTGTATGAGACCTGCCATTCCTTCTTCAGGTTAAGTTCTCCCAAAGATATGGCACTGAAATTAAAAAAACGAGCACAATGTGCTTAGTCTAAAGAATGAACGCCTGAAGCAGTGTTCAGCCGTGGAGCGTTGCGTTAAGATTCCTAAGGATTGAAGAATGGATGGATGAGGAATGGATCCCATAATTATGTTTCCATTTCTTTTAAATGTACGCCCAGTTTAAGCATCTAATCAGGCATTATTAAAAATAAACAAGAATTAAAAAAAACACTGCCTCAGGCGAGATTAGATTACGCGACTGAAATACCAGCTCGCGCATATGGCTTTTCAATACGATTTGAGACTCCGATACTGGGGAAGCAGTGGAGATTTTATGAAGGGAACGTTCAGAAAAAAAGCGAAGTGTTTGAGTGTTTTTGAAAGTATTGAGACAGCAAAAAAAGTTCATGTCTGATGGACAAAAACCAATCGGTACGGTTGGCGTAACCCTCGTAAGAGGCAAGCGATTTTTGGATTTGGAACCTTCTATTTGTACGGAAGTTTGAATTTTAATCGTATTTGTGCCTCTACTAGTACGCAGGGGCTTACGAGAATATGGGTACCAGTTGTAGTAATAGAAATAAAGGGACAGAGAACTCACTCGGAATCTTTATTGATGTCAAACCGTACCAGCGGGAATCCAGCGTCCTTGCCCCGTTTGATGGCATTCTTTGCCAAAGCTTGTGCTATTTCAGTACTCTGCGGTTTCTCGGGTGGCACTATTAGGATCACCTGTCGATTTTTAACACATTTCATGATATGAAACTTAAGAAAAATAACCGACTATATTATAAGTAGCTAAACGGTACTTCTAAATATACTATCAGGCAGTAATAGTAATCTAATCAGTTATTACGATTCATTAAAAAAATTGACGACAGGCCCTATAGTGGGCTAACCCACTAAGTCAGATCTGTCATCTAGGGTCACTACCCTGCCAATGAAGCTGACGGTCCTAGGTACAAATCCCAGTAAGGCCCATTAATTTATGTGATGAGCACAGGTATTTGGCTCACAGAGCAGGTTCATGAGCCAATGTTTCCTATGTATTTAAGTATTTGTATAGTATATCATTGCTTTTGTAACTACAACAGCCTTCTTGAGCGTTCCGTGGGTCTCAGTCAATTCGTATAAGGATGGCCTTTTATATATATTATCAAAAACTAACCTGTAAAATTTTGTTAACATCATAATTCTCGTGAAGCCTCGGTGCGCGCAAGCAGTGCGCAGTGAAGTTGACCAGATGTTTCGAACGCGTACATTGCACGCACCGCGCCCAGCGCTCCAAGAGATCAGCGTCCCAGGGGCACAGCGCAGCCACCAGAGCTAACCCGAGGATCTCGGAGCGAGGCGCGTTGGCATGCTGCTCAGCTAACATTGAATGACCTGCACAAAAAGTGGGAAAATCCATTAGGTATGGATACTACCGTGCCATGGGAACCTGTCCTTACACAGATTGACTGAGCCCCACACGTAACAAGGCTTGTGTTGATACTCAGCTAATGCAATAATAATATACAATTTTTTCCAGTGACAGCTCTCTACCCTTAGCCCTTTGCACCGGTGTTGCCCTTGAGCCATTTTCGATGTCGCTTTTTGTGGGGGTCCATCTCGCATAGGGCGAGTCACCGACTGCCGGAAATAAAATTGTATACCATTTTATTAGGCAAGTGTTCGGTTTTTTTAACCAATAGCCCAGTAGCTAATCCATCCTTTCCACCCAATAGCCTAGTACATTCTTTCAGATTTCATGAAAACTCCTTAATACACCATGCGTGCTGTCTCTGTGCGCGTCCCATGATATGGAGAAGGGCAACATCCGCTTAGTGTACTCCTTGCGTTTCTTCGCAGGATGCCGCTGGATGTGGAAGGCGCGCGACCGGTCCTTTTGAGTCGTTTTGGGGGAGGCCTATGTTCAGCAGACGTCTTTCGGATGACATAATGATGATAATGATGACTCGGATAGTCACACTAACCCTGGGCTAGAGTCCTGGCTACATAGTCGCCCCATATCAGGTTCGAAGGGGGCGCGAGCGGGCCCGGCCATACGCAGGCCTGTTCGCGAACGAATCTCAATACTCTCGGTACATCGGACGGCCGAGTCAGTCGCACGCGCACACCTTGTTCTGAATCCGTTCCTTGTGCCTGTAAATGAAGCATACATCGTTATCGCAAGAGCAAAAACGATTTGACAGTACACAAAGATTATGATAAACAAGCAACAACAGACATGTAACTTAATTAGGAACATTTATGCCTACGAATTCTTTTATCAACATTATTCTAATATCAAACCTATGGAGGTTTGATATTAGAATAATGGAATGGTAAGTAAGAGTCAAATATGGATTTGACTTCCATTACCTGACTGTAGAAAATTTGGATAAAATGTCTATAATCTATTATATGTGTTTGACGACCGCTTTGGCCTAGTGGGTCTGGTCTATGAAGCTGATGGTCCTGGGTTCGATTCCCAGTCAGGGTATTTATTTGTGTGATGAGCACAGATATTTGTTCCTGGGTCATGGGTGTTTTCTACCTATTTAAGTATTTTATATGTACCTATCCATTATATATATCGTCGTCTAGTACCTACAACACAAGCCTCACTGAGCTTACCATATGACTAGTCAGATTGTCCCGAAATATTTATTTATTTATTACGAAAACAAATAAAATAAAAGTAAAACACGTAAATAAAAATTTAACACATTGTTGTCTTATTATTTAAGTGGACGTTTTGTCTTCTAAGTAGCGTTTAAATAAGAAGATAATTTTGATTGATCTTTTCAAGCAAAAACTTTCCAGATATGAAGAACTTCTTAGATGCTTTAGTAGGCAGAATACATCCGTTTCTACCAAATAGACATTCTGTTATATGTGTTCTTTATCGGATTTTTATTGCTCCCGCGATAACGATGTATAAAATGAAGATCGTTATACATTTGCGTGGTAGTCCATTTGGAAAGGTACCTTATGGCGCTTGACGCTTACGTTGCAAAGTCTCACATTAGTATTGAAGCGTCATTAACAATAGCATAAGTGCCAAGCGCCATAAGGTACCTTTCCATGTGAAAAATAATAATGTTTAAACAAATTTAGCTTCACAAAAATAGACATACTTTTGATATGCTTACTTACCTGAACTGTGTCATTAAAATAATCTGGCAGTACATACAATTAGACGGTTTAGTTACAGGTTAGGTAATGAAGATAGTACACAAGTTGCTTAGAGGGCTATACTCGTCGACACTGACAGTTATTCCAACGATACAAACTTGTAGTGGCGTCACCGTTACATTAGAATCGAATTGGAGGCGTCTAAAAATGCCGTTTTTTTATTTTAGGTAGATATATGCCATTACAATGATTTTCCGTTGGAATTGTAACAATTCTTAACATTTACAAGAAATTATCTCAATCAGATATTACGTTTACGCCCTGCAAAACTTACTTCGTTTGGAAGATATCGACTAGTGCAAAGGTATCAAAAACAAAATGTACAAAAGGTATCAAAAGCAAACGAGTGTACAAAATAAATAGTACGCTTTCAGTGTCCGATGTAACTATAATCGTTTTCAGTGATACATATAGTAAGGTTATTTTGATATTATGTTTTTTTTTCGATAGCACTATATTTAAGACGGATTTTTATTTTTACATTCTTCAAGCGTGACGTAAAATACTAGATGCTAAATGTTTAAAAAGTTACATTTCTCGGCCAAAAAACTTAAATCATTACTATAACAACAACATAACAAACATAAAAAATGCAGATTATATTTTTAAAATCATATTAACCGACGTGACTGATTGCAAGTCACGCCTTTGCCTATAAAAAAAGTTAAGTTACATCGACACGACCCATCACTAACATGAACTGTCATAGGGATCATGATTCGCCGCGAGGAGTATAGGTATTCAGAATTATCATGACACGCAATATAGTCGTGTCAATTTCATTTTGAATACCCCACCAGCTTAGTTCAGTGGGACATTGTCGCCAGATCTCACGACTGGAAGTGACTCAAAAAGTTTACCATTACGGTCAACCAATTTGATTTCTAGGCCACTTCGAACTAGGGCTTCTGATATCCGTGATACACGTCGATCCGTAGCTACGGGTTCTTAAGCCGGGCGGTACTAAGATCACGAATTTCACGAACACGGCCAGGTACATACCTTGTACCTACGTTCGCATCCGGATTCACGTGACACGCCATGATACGTCCGTACCTGCGTCCGTGTGTGGAGCTTCCGGCTCGGTTAGGTTGGATACTTATCTCACGTTTCGTAATTTCGCCACGCGCGGGAGAAAAATAAATAAGGACTAAGTTTTATTGAATTGAGTTACCACTTAATATATATTACGGGCGGACCGAAACGGCGTGTTCTTAAGATCCATGAAGGCGTGATCACGCCTACACGGATCTACACGGATTCACGTACCCTCATTTCACGTAACCGAATGTCACTTGCGGAACGGGCCAGTAAACCGTTGCAGTGATTCACGAAAGAGCTCACGGCTACGGGTTCACGAATCATGGACACAGTGATCTTTTGCGTTTTTTATATAGATTTTCACCGTGACAAGGAACGAAGCCCATAAATCAATTTGGTAGACTCTACCTTAACCACAGCCTTGTTATCACTCTTGCTGGTATCGGAAAAGCTTCTCCCGCAGAATATCACTGGAATCCTTGCAGTGATGAAGTTGCAGCTAATTTTTAGGTGTTTTGGGAACCCCCTTAACACGTTTATTGAGGAAAGTGAGTCGTATATTGCATACATTTGGGGTTCCCGATAAAGCCTGTGTCAATCCATTGTAATTGTTACTTAAATTTCACCGATATTTTGCTAAAACCAAATGTTAAATGGTGGCCTGATGACGGATTGACTGATTTTTTTTTCTTTTGATTCTTTGAAATGAGGTTTGGAGTTTGTTTTGGTAAGGATAAGGTTTAATGTCATTTGTGTTAAAAAAAAATACAAAAATGTATGTGATTTTATTGAAATGATTTTTATTGAATTTTATTTTTTGTTATTATCAAATTCTGTTACAAGTTTGTGTGGATTAATATTTTTTACACAAATCGACCCAGTCCAACGGTAAGCTCAGTAAGGCTTGTGTTGTAGGTACTAGACGACGATATATATAATAGATAGATACATATAAATATTTAAATCGAAAGAAAAATATGTTAAATGGTGGCCTGATGACGGATTGACTGATTTTTTTTTCTTTTGATTGTTTGAAATGAGGTTTGGAGATTGTTTCGAAGGATAAGGTTTAATGTCATTTGTGTTAAAAAAAATACAAAAATGTATGTGATTTTATTGAAATGATTTTTATTGAATTTTATTTTTTGTTATTATCAAATTCTGTTACAAGTTTGTGTGGATTAATATTTTTTACACAAATCGACCCAGTCGAACGGTAGGCTCAGTAAGGCTTGTGTTGTAGGTACTAGACGACGATATATATAATAGATAGATACATATAAATATTTAAATCGAAAGAAAAATAGAAAAATTTGACTCGGAGCGGGACTCGAACCCACAACCACTGGATCACTAGCCCACTGCACTTCCAATTGTGCTATCCGAGTACCCATATTTTAAATATCGAAAATATTCGCCAGCAGACATTTCTGCATAATAAAAAATAATTTAGAATGGGGTAGCACATTGTTATCGATGAATTCTCAATGTAAATTGAGACTTCGATGCCGTTAAGTGTTCAATACGCTGACGGTAGATGTGACTACACGTCACCCATGATTCTTAAATCGTTACAGTAGCTTCATCCACAGACTAATAAGAGATACTAACTGTATCTATGACAGAAGTCACTTTATGACAGGTAACTTTCAAAATAACAAGTTAACCTAAACCCGTATAAAAAATCCAAAAACATAAATTCTAGTGGAAATGAGTACCTTCAATATTTTGCGGAATGTTATCCTTCAATCTCCTTTGAAATGCTTTTCTGCAACAAATTTAGTAACCAAAAGATACAGAAGACCTTCGATTTGTTCTTATTTGGATTATCCTGACAGAAAACCGGTAATTATCTTATTTTTCACGATTTGGTAGTGAAGCCGACGGCCCTGGGCAAATCCCAGAGCATTTATTTGTGTGATAAGCACGATATTTATTCCTGAGTCACGAGTACATACATTTCAGCCGTCTGCAGTCCACTGCTAGGCATAGGCCTCCCACAAATATGACTTGTATCATCTTGGGGGGCAGTTGCCATAGTCGCCACGCTTGACAAGCGTGTTGGCGACCGCAGATTGTAGATTGAGTTTCGACGGACGCTGGTGCCCGTCCGTAGGATTCTTCCCTTTGTCGCGTCTTACAACACCCGCGGGAGGAGATGGGGTGGTGCTGTTCTGGTCAGCCGGCATCACACGGCAATTACGACGGCACGGAGTCACGAGTGTTTCCTATGTATTTTAGTATTTGTATATCATAAACATCGATGCCTAAGTACACAACACAAGCCTTCTTGAGCTTATCGTAGGGCGCAGTAAATTTGTGTTAATATGTCCTGTAATATTTATTTATTAATACTAGCAGACTTATTTTAGTAACTCCTCCCGGGATCCGAGATAGCCCTAAACGCGCAATGTGAAACCAGAGGTCGTATCCCTTAGCGAATATATAAATATCCTATAGCGTATTTGAAATATTCGTAGTAGTGTATTGTTGTGCTACTTCATCATCATCATCATCATCATCATCATCATCATCATCATCATGTCAGCTGAAAGTCGTCCTCTGCTGGACATAGGCCTCCCCCAGAACGACCCAAGAAGATCGATCCTGCGCCTTCCACATCCAGCGGTATCCCGCGACTCAAACTAGGTCGTCGGTCCACCTTGTGGGAGGCTTACGCTGCGTCTTCCAGTTCGTGGTCGCCACCCAAAGAGCAATGGAGAGGGCTATGTTGGGAGTATCCCTGCGTGATCGCATCAGGAATGATTTCATCCGCAGTTGAACCAAGGTTATCGATATAGCCCTCCGGATCGCCAAACTTAAGTGGCAGTGGGCGGGGCAGATTGCGTGCAGAACCGATGGCCGTTGGGGCGGAAAGGTTCTGGAGTGGCGACCACGAACTGTGCTACTTACTCTCAACGTAATTAACCTATAAAGAAAGACGACGAATTCCATCCATATATTTTCAAGCAGGCTTGATTCACAAGATGACAAATATTTGTCTATCTATATCGTCTATCTCTCCCTATCATTTGAGAATGCAAATACAGAAAGGAGATGTAAATATAAAAAGTAGTTTATCCAGTACGAGAAGGTTCCTTCGACCGTAGAAAGGTTTATTGCTCCCTGTCTCCCGTTTCTGTTCACAGTTTAGGTTTTTTTTAATAAAAGGCTGACCAGCGTTTGACCTCAGTCACACCTTATGGTAAGTGTCGACGAGGTCGAGGGTGTAGCACGCTGGTTCAGTAACAGCCTATTCACTCATGTCTTGAAAAGACCCAAATTATATCTTACCGGGAATACAGACGTAGGGAGCGAATTCCATTCCTTAGCAGTCCGCATACTATTCTGGTCAATAGTTAAATTTGTATCTACAACCTTGGTATTGAGCAGCCATGCTTTTTATAATAAAAGTCGGATATTTTAGTGTAGTATTTACATCTTTTCTGATGACATACATACATACATTTCAGCCGTATGCAGTCCACTGCTGGACATAGGCCTCCCACAAATATGACTTGCATCATCTTGGGGGTAGTTGCCATAGTCGCCACGCTTGGCAGGCGGGTTGGCGACCGCAGTAGCTGTAGATTGGGTTTCGACGGACGCTGCTGCCCGTCCGTAGATTTTTTCCCTTTGTCGCCTCTTACGACACCCGCGGGAAGAGATGGGGTGGTGCTATTCTAGTCAGCCGGCATCACACGATTATCAATTAATTTAAACTGATTAGGTATTGGTCGTTGCGGTGACTGGTGATTGCATAGATTTTCAATAAGTCACTTCGTTGGTGCTATTTGTTTTCTTATTTCATATGTATTTTTAAGTTTTATTAACTGATGTTGTCTGGTGTACATATATATTAAGGTATGAAATGTTAGAAAAGTGTTAACTATTTTAGAAAGATATGGTTTTTAGAGTTGTGTGAGTGTGTGCTCACACTTTTAGCGAAGGCTGTATTTAGAGCGTTAGCGGTGACACCGCAGGCGTCTCCCTAGCGGTCAATTTTAAATGTGAACGCCGAGAAAACGCAGGACAAACGCTATAACGAACAAAGGAATAAACTACTTATAATTTGACGACCGGTCTGGCCTAGTGGGTAGTGACTCTGCCTATGAAGCTGATGGTCCTGGGTTCGAATCACATCGGTGCATTTATTTGTGTGTTGAGCACAGATATTTGTTCCTGAGTCATGGGTGTTTTCTATGTATTTAGTTATATGTATCTATCTATTATATATATTATCATCTAGTATCTACAACACAAGCCTTACTGAGCTTACCGTAGAACTAGGTTAATTTGTGTAAGATTGTCTATGTAGAAATATTAAATATTAAATATTGATAATACATATCGTCATCTTTGTTCCTCTCAGTGCTTTAACATCTGCAATGTGAAGATAATTCGTGGAGACCAGTCCACTGCCCACCTGATCAGCACTTTTCTGTATGAGCATTACTGGACCCGGGAACCTACTATCTGCTCCCTGTGGATGGACCTGCATAACGAATACTTGAGGATCTTGACTGACAAGTACGCTTATACTGGTTAGTATGCAAATATTGGACTTCTCTGGACCCGGGTATGTCCTTAAACTACGTCCAACAATGAGGGGTAAAGCACAGCGAAGTGCCATCACGCTTGAGCCTGGAGCAGCCCAACTGGGGAAGTAGCTCCTCCTTACAGAAGACCATAGCCGTAATAGCACGGCTACTTTTCAGGTATGTGTTGTGTTTCTGATTGTGAGTAAGGTTCCTAGAGCTCCAACAACTTATAGGGTGTGAATCCTCTGGAGATGCCATTGTATGCTTGGTTGCCATCGTTGTTGTATAAAAAATGGTTTAAGCTTCTGCTTTAAACGTCTGACTTAAAATCACGGGTCTACTCACGTTTGTTTAATCACTTTCCCGACATGTATCAGAGAATATAGGCCTCCATTTTCAAGCACTAAGGCGTGACTGGCCGGAGATGCGAGCGGCGAATCGAACGGACTCTCAGCACTCTTAGTGCTTGAAAATGGAGGTTTATGTTCTCCGAAACATGTTGCGCGAATGACTAAATAAACGTGAGTAGAGCCATGTGTATTACAATGACTCACGAAAGTTTAAATACAAAACACACAAACACACACACACACACACACACACACACACACACACACACACACACACACACACACACACACACACACACACACACACACACACACACACACACACACACACACACACACACACACACACACACACACACACACACACATACACATACACATTCATACTTTTATTTTTCCCTAACGACCAATTATTATTTTTCATTTCAGCAGAAGTAGCTAAGCTGAGGTGTTCAAAATGAGGTCAACACGTCTCTATTGTCAAGAAAATAAGAGCGCGTGTAGGTCATTTTGAACACTTCAAACGCTTAGCATCTTTTGCTGCTGACTGTTCCATTTGTGTTAATTTAAATATAGAGCATGGGGTCGTTAGTTTAAGTTGTACTTAAGCGTATTCATTGTTATGTTTACTTATTTACGGTACCCAAGATACAGGCTGTGCCTAGTTTGGGACCGACGGATATTTATGGTTTGGATTTTTTTCTGTGCTTTTTATTTATTTGTCATTTCTCAATTGTAATTAATTTTATGAAATAAAGTATCTTTTATCTTTTTTTTTATCTTAAAAATCGTGTAACTGAAAAATGTACTGCCTCGGACGAGACTCGAACTCGCGAATCCCGTCAAATAGAACAGGTGGTATATTCGACACTTTGCTAGCCTCAAACTCCAAGAATTGACTTTTTGTTACATTACACTTTAACCCAACCCCTTAAGGTGTAACACTCGCATCGGAACAGACGCCTGAGACCGCAAACTGACGCGTTCAGCGACACTATATCGTCTGCGTAGCTTTTTTTTTTTTTTATGACATAGGCGGCAAACGAGTAGACGGATTGCCTGGTGGTAAGCAATTACCATCGCCCATGGGCACCCGCAACACCAGATGAGTCCCAAGCACGTTGCCGGCCTTTAAGGGGGTTGGAGCTCTGGGAACCTTACTCACCATCAGGAACACAGCACTACACACCTGAAAGGTAGCAGTGCTATTATGGCTGTGGTCTTCTGTAAGGAGGAGGTACTTCCCCAGTTGGGCTGCCCCAGATTCAAGATAGATGGACATAGTTTAAGGACATACCCGGGTCCAAAAAGCTTAGATTGTTTACACAGACTCCATCTACCCAACAGCTGGCATACATTTACATACACACATTTCAGCCGTATGCAGTCCACTGCTGGACATAAGCCTCCCACAAATATGACTTGTATCATCTTGGGGGTTAGTTGCCATAGTTGCCACGCTTGGCAGCCGGGTTGGCGACCGCAGTGGCTGGGTTTCGACGGACGCTGCTGCCCGTCCGTAGGATGTTTCCCTTTGTCGCCTCTTATGACACCCGAGGGTAGAGATGGGGTGGTGCTATTCTAGTCAGCCGGCATCACACGGCACAGCCGGCATGCTGCCTGATAATTAATTAATTATAGTTTGACTGTTATCAGGCGACCGGTTCCTAGCTATGGAGCCAATGGAACGTACTGGAGAATGCAAGCTTGTAGGAGTCCTTGTCGCCAACAAGATATTTCCCTGGGAACCAAAAGAGCTAGAGGTATCCATGCTTCTCATTTTCAGGCTAATTTTAATTAAGGATTCAACGATAAGTTTGGCCTAGTGGGTAGTGACATACCGTCACTACTTTGGAAAATTTCGTATGTGTTGAAACGCAGTAACTCTGTACTCATCACATACATAGTTATGTCATTTTTCTTTTGAATGCCAGAATGAGTTACGAAGTTTTTTCAAAGTATTTAGTGACGATACACTGCTTTATCTACATACAATTGGAGTAAAAGAGTGCTTTAGGCCTTCTGGTTGGCTTTGTTCACGTCGGAAATGACTGTTTTCGTATAAAAATGTTGTTTTTTACGGATTTTTATTCTATTCAAAACCACAAGCTTTTACAGATACAATAATAAATTTTTTTGTCCCAAAGTTCTTTTTCCCTTTTGTTAAGTACCAAATTCTAGATATTTTGTACGGCCGAAAATAAATAAAGAAAAGGTCAAGAATTTTTGGATCACTTATTTTTCTGGAAAGGAAAGAGCTCGAGATTGCGAGTTATTTTTTTTTGTAAAAAACACATTTTTCTGAAAAATGGCATTTTTTTTAGAGAAACTACCAAATAACCTTGTTTCCCAGGAGTGGGCCGACGCCACCCCTTGCGTCCCCGAGCGGAGCCGCATGTACTTCTATTCTCACTGCTACTCCAGCTCCAACTTGTGGAAAAAATATAATCTTGAATACATTTACGAGGTAATTTGTACATGGACCCGGGTATGTCCTTCAACTACCTCCAACAATGAGAGGTGGGGCAACAGCGTAGTACCATCACCATCACTATACCCCGTTATCTAACGCTCATTTTGGGGGCAATCTAAAATAGTGATGTTGCTTCACATAATTAGACAATTCATATTTATCTATAAAAGTTATTTATCAAACTAAAATTCTTCTTTAGTGAACGCTATAGACATAACACATTCATTCCTCTCTTTAGATTGGAGGGTGACAATTATAAATATTGACTATCGTCAATTTGGGGTCCGATTTTTGAAATAGTTACCGAGTAATCTTCATAGAGATTCACATTCATAATCACTTGTTGACTGTTTTGAAAATTGGACCCAAGATCTTTTGACATGTTATTGAGTGAGTAGTTCAACTTCATTTTTTATCGACTTAGATTATCGTAACTGCCCAATCACTTGCCCCTAAGCTGAGCATTAGATAACAGGGTGTAACCATCACGCTTGAGTCTGGAGAAGCCCAATTGGAGAAGTACCTCCTCCTTACAGAAGACTACTTATACAGCCATAATAGCACTGCTACCTTTCAGGTATGTAGTGTTGTGTGTAGATGGTGAGTAAGGTTCCCAGACTCCAGACTCTCCAACAACTTTTAAGGTAGGCAACGCGCATATGATTCCTATGAAGTTGCAGGCGTCTATAGGCTACGGTAACTGCTTATCATCAGGCGGGCCGTATGCTTGTTTGCCACCGTCGTTGTATAAAAGAAACATGGAGTGTTGAACCACTTGTTCATGTTGCTGATTACTCAACTGTTCCATTATAGATCGAGGTGCTCACGTCAGCGGGAGAGGTGGCCAGCCAGGGTGTAGCCACGCTGCTGCTGAAGCATGCCATCAAAGAGGCGCTGCTGCTGCGTCACCCGCTTATACAAGTCATCTCCACTAGTGCTTACTCGTAAGTGGCTGGGCGTCACACGTTATTGGCTCCAGTGTTGGTCGTATTTGGAGAAAAATCTGATTGGGAGTTTGCACAAATCGTTGTTTGCGTTGTTAAATCAAGTCTTGATCGCATTTTATGAAAAAAATTTGGAACCAGACTTAGGCTCTATAACCGTTTGGCACAGTAGAGCGATCGGACTGTGTGACTCAGATCGGGAAGGTAGCCTGGGGAAAATCCAGGACCCTTCCGCACCAGACTTGACTTGTACTACTGGAATACTCCTACTGAGTTTTCGCTTCCAGCGAGATTGGTTGAGACGGTCTCAACCGAATCTGAGTGAACATAAATTGTTTTAATAGCCTCGTTAGGCCCAGTGTGCATTACAATGTACACTCCCTTTCAATGGAGTTGAAATCTTTTATAAAAGGAAATAGGGTAGAATTTATTTTGTTTCATTAGTTTTCGTACAAAAGAAAATTCAACCCAATTCACTGCATAGTACGGTTGGTTTTAGCTATTAAATATTTTAGTATGGTGGGCGTTACGAGGGTAGATGTCACAAAGTGTACCAATGAGCAGTTTTTCCATTACGCTACTTCCATACAAAGTGACTATGGAAAATTTATTTGTTTCTATTGAATTGGATTCAGCTTGTGATATTTATTGAGGACCTGGAATGAAAATACATGACCATTTGCTTAAGAATAAGACAAGTGAACTGGTTGCCTGCCATGGAGTCCATAGACAAAAAAAAAACATTTTTTCTGGTCAGAATACTTATACACTTATACTTTTAGGTACTTAAAAAAGGTAAACAATCTTGAAATGTCTATTTATTGAAAACCACTTTTGAAAAATTAATCATGACAAGTATCTAACAATTATAAGTCACATATGATCAGTTACATTATTTTGCATTCGTAAAAAATAGTCACTGATTTTTAAAAAACGTTTATTAATAAAAAGACATGTCAAGATTTACTTTTTTTAACAACCTAATAGTATAGACTATAAAATAGATTCTCCATTTTTTTATATTGTGTAATATATTGCCATTATTTTTCAGCTCAAAAGCCTGCGAGCGTGCCGGCATGAAGAAGGAATGGTCAATGCATTTCGGAGATTTTGTGGATACATTCGGCCAGAGCATATTCTACCCAAGAGCACCTCATACGGAGTGTGATATATACACCTTTAGGTTCAGCCAGGCTAAGGCTGCCGCGTACCCATGCCTCCCTGAAGTCTACTAATGATGATGATGATGATTTAAAATTCCACGGTTTTCACACATTATTATATTATTAAGGTGAATGTGGGTAAGGCCGTCTATCAGGAAATACCGTTTACCAACCAATTTCTTACATTATCTGATCGGTATTTAGTGTCATATGAGATGACGGATTTCCCTTAGCAATAAAATATGCCTTACCGAGGGGTACGATAGACCCGAACGAAATTTTAATTGAAGAGCGTAAAAAAAAGGTTATGAATCGAGGAATTATATCAGCAAAAATCGTATTGTCACGTATTTTGCGTTTATTAGTGTTAATTTTTGACAAATCCGGTCGGCCATTTTCATTTTGTTGGTTGACCTCTTGACAGTGACGGGTGCGCGATATGCGTTCGAAAAATAAGTTTGATTCTCCGGTTTAAAACTATTTTCGTGAACGGTTCTCATCTAGGTAGTATTAAATATTTATGGCCCGTTTTTTTGTGGGGTTTTGGTAAAACAAAATAAAATCATATAACAAAATCTTATTTGTTTATTTTCACCAAGTAAAATAATAATGACAAAAAAAGTATAAAATCGTTAAATACACCTTAATTACTTAGCAGGTTAAACAAATTACTATCTACAGTCTTGTATATAATCAGGTTATTTTTAAAGTGCATATAATTGCATTGATAATTGATTATATTATAATGATCTATTAAATTTTGATCACGTTGAAAAATACCCTCAAGGGTTTTTCAAACTTATACAGTAATTCACGGATTTTTCCACTAGTTTATTTCTTATATTTATTGATATAAGTTTGTAACTAAAAAAGTGAAGGTTGTATAAATTTTGCATTGAGGTTTGAAAGATATAATAAAACATATGAGGTCAATGTGGATAAGACCGTCTATCTGGAAAGACCGTCTACCAACCAATTTCCTACATTATTTCATAGGTATTTAGTGTCATATGACGGACTTCCCTTAAAAATTAAGTATGCCGGTCTTACCCACATTGACCTTGATCTAAAAATAATAATTATGTACATTAAATAATAATAAAATATTTACAATGAACAGATAAGGTACTTTAAATGCTGCCAAAAACTATGATGAGAAAACTTGGAGAAGTTTGAATGTATATGACAAAAGAAAGAGAAAACGAAAGAGCAATCGATAGAAAAAAACTTCGTGAAGCGATTATAGAAGGAGAATTTAACATTATTAAAATAAAAAATATAAATCTGGGAAGCACAAGTGGAACTAATCATGTAGTACCTAAGCTTAAAAACACTTCTTTTTTAGGTACACCAGATATATCGGAGCTGTGGAGGTGGTCTCAAATATCAGAACATGCACTTTACCGCCTTGACAATAGAGGCGTATTTCAGTTATTTGTGACCACAGCTCCTATAAGTCTAATGATAGTAAATGTAGCTTTTGTCAGCATTTTAATTGTGTAATTTAACGGCCAACTCATTACTCGGAACAATATTAAAAATAAATAAAGTTACTGAACTGAATTTCACAGTCCCACTGATTTCATGCATATTTCTGCATTCTATGACATTTGTAACAAAAAATTGGACTCTATTGTGTTCTTATTACGATTCATTTTGTCTAGTTAGCATTACGACTTAGTCCAAGTCCAGTAATGGTTTATACAATCATGTTACACGAAAATGGAATTTAAATCACCCGGAATAAAGATGATTTTAGCAAGTTAAAAGTGTGATTTAGTTCAATTCAGTGGATTGCGTAGCGACTTAGTTTCGGTTGCATAACTTTGTATAACTATTTTAAAGTATTTGATACACTTTTTCTATAAAACTAACAAGGTTTCGATGTCTGGTTATAGATCGATTCGTTTATTACTTTTTTTGTAACGAAATTGTTAATTTACAGTAATGGGTTTTTTAGTTCGAATTTTAAAGTGGCATTTTTGATGTGTGAGTTACGTGCTACTTAAATAGTTACGCATTTTTTTATCTGTATGAGTAAATCAACTATTTATTGACACTACTAGATAAATTCGAGGAAATGGCGTAACATGCCGTAGATTTGTTTAAAAAAAACATAAAAACCAAAATTAAAAGCCATAAAGTGTTCAAAGAGCCATAACAAAAAAAGTATTGCCGCTTTCGGTTGTGTTACATGCCGAATCGGTCGGCCATATTTGATTTATTGTTTGACAGGTGCGCGGTCGTTCGGAAACTTTAGTTCGAGTTTGGCATATTGGCGTGTGTAGGTTTATTTTTCCTGGGTTCTCATCTAGTGTATAGATAATTATGAATCTGACTATTCAGTTTGCTATCGCTACCTACGCTAGCTGACAACAGGAGTGGTGTCAGACAGACTAAAATTAGCATTAGAACATGGCAGAGTTTAGTTTTTAGCATATTTCCAGTGGGAGCCCCCCTCTTTGCCCCCCTTCTTGCCGTGGGAAGAATGGTTCTCGTGGTGTTCTTCGTGTCCTTGCTTGCCGTTGTAGCCTTTGTGGTCCGCGTCCATATGGCCCTTATTGCTGTGAAGAAATTAAAAATAATAATAATTTTTGATTATATTTTGTTTAGGAGCCTTTGTATCTAAGACAATGTCGGTTCCGTTAGTATAGAATTATGATTATATTATGTGGTAGTCCACATCTAAAGGTACCTTATGGCGCTTGGAGCTTACGTCGTAAAGTGTCACATTAGTATTGAAGCGTCATTAACAATAGCGTAAGCGCCAAGCGCCATAAGGTACCTTTCCATGTGGACTACCACATATTATTATACAATACAATAATATCAAAATAAAATAACAAAAGCAAATCGGTCAGTAGTCAAAAACACTATAAACAAATATTGCAGGTTCGGACAGGTCCGCCAATATCGACTGGAAAGACTCCGACATCAGTCGTTGAGTACCCCCGAAATAACTGTTCCCTCTTTTCTCGACATCTAACATTTTCCATTAAGAAGTGAATTACTATTATAACAAAAATATCAGCTTTTTATGTATTCAATACCGCAAGTTCGGTTGAGAACACAAGAAAACTCCAATTGAATTTGTTTGTATCCCTCCAACTTTGACAGTTCTTACATAATACCATCCCTTTTTATTTTCTTTTTTCTTTCGATCGTGGTACTTATTAACACGCTCCGTCTTGTTAAATGTTATGTCTATGGACACAGTGCTTCCTTGTAATTCAAGTGTTATACACTCACGATAGATTCCGTTAGTGTATACGCAAAGAAACAACTAAGCAAAGAAAAGCAATGATAGAAGAATCTTCTAGAAGGGTCGATAGCATTGTTTAGAGCGCTTTGACCTGCAACGACTACTATATTGAGTCAGTTTCTTTATTGTTATAAAGCGGTGGGAAATATCAAATGTCTATAATATTGTAATGGGACTTTTAGTAGTATAGGTGAAGAACTTGTGCAGATAATTAACCCTTTATAAGGCCCTATTGACTAGGACGTGCTATAGCAGAATTTGTTGCAGCTATCAGAAGCCTACATTTCAAAGCCTATTTTAAAAGCAAGTTGAATATTCAATGAATACAAATGACAGTATTATTAAGAGAGTATAGTTGATTTTCCAATTGAGCGTATGTGGTCGATAAATATATCGCCTCTGCCTTATAAAGGGTTAATATGGAACTTACGTCAACATTTAAATATAGAACGCCGACATGCGTGTACACACACTACTACAATAGGCCAGGCGATTTAGCTACATTTTTCACAGCACAATTTTCTGGCAACTCCCTGAACGTTTTGAAAATAGAATGTTATAACTGTCTCCCTCACCTGTATCCCTTCTTCCCTCGCTCGACGAAGTCGTGTCCAGCGTTGACGTGGTGTGCCTTCTTCTTCCCACTCTCGTCGCTCGCGTGTTTCGCGTGGAACTTGCCGTATCGGTGATGCTCTCCGCTCTTGTGGTAGTCATCGTAGAATTTGTGCTCTTTGTGGAACTCATCCTTGTGGTATTTATTGTGGTAGCCTTGAAAAGACATCAAATAACACATCAACATCATCGGCTGGACTAGCAAAGGTGTAGGGGGGGCACACTTGTTTTTTTTTTTTTTATGACATAGGCGGCAAACGAGCAGACGGATTGCCTGGTGTTAAGCAATTACCGTCGCCCATGGGCAATCGCAATACCAGGGGAGTCACAAGCGCGTTGCCGGTCTCTAAGGAGGGTTGGAGCTCTGGGAACCTTACTCACCATCAGGAACACAACACTACATACCTGAAAGGTGGCAGTGCTATTATGGCTATAGTCTTCTGTAAGGAGGAGGTACTTCCCCAGTTGGGCTGCCCCAGATTCAAGCGTGATGGTCAACGCTGTGCCCTACCTCTCATTGTTGGACGTAGTTTAAGGACATACCCGGGTCCAGACAGAATTTGGAATTTTAGACAAAATTTGGATGGATGTTGGCGTCATGCAACACCTATGCTGTATCCATAAATAAATACTATATAACATCCTTGCACAAAGTGACTGAGCCCCACGGTAAGCTCAAGAAGGCTTGTGTTGTGGGTACTCAGCCAAAAATATAATTATATAACATTGCGTGCAGAACCGATGGCCGACGGGGTGGAAAGGTTCTGGAGTGCTGGCGATCACGAACTATAGACACCCTTGACTCAGGAACAAATATCTGTGCTCATCACACAATACCACTTGTATTTGAACCCAGGACCGTCGGCTTCATAGGCAGGGTTACTACCCAATAGTTTTTTTTCGGAACCTGACTTTGGCTCTATGACCACTGCGGCATATTAGAGCGATCGGACTGTGTGGGGGGAAGGTAGCCTGGGGAAAATCCAGGACCCTTCCGCACTAGACTTGATTTGTACTGGAATACTCCTACTGAGATTAAGATAAAAAAAATATAAAAGATCTTTATTTTTCAATTTAGGCACATTACATGCACTTATGAACGTCAAAGAAAAAACTACACCGGTTCGAACCCTACACCTCTGACCCGTGAAGATACCGGCAAGAAACTACGGCGGGACTTATTTTTTCAATACATACATCAGATCTTAAAGGACATAATTATGCGTAGTCCGATAAGAAAACATATCAAACAATTTATTACAGGATATAACTGTAACTACTAAAATATAAAAGTAAAAATAATAATGTATAAACAAATTTGACTTCACAAAATAGACATACTTTAATATGCTTTCTTACCTGAACTGTGTCATTTACATGGTCTAGCAGTACATACTATTGTTGAATTAATTGCTAGGCGGTTTAGTTAGTTTCTGGTTTGGGCCATGTATGTTTGTCTGTCAAATAATCCTCTACTCTGTAGCCCTTAGACATCAAAGATTTGTTGAGATAGTCTCCGGGAATTTTCAAAAAACGTTGTCCCAAACTTCATTCTTCTCAGAATCTTTATTCGATCCTGATTAATAAAAAAGTGACCCAAAATTTTCATGCAAAATATTAACTTTCCATTACGCGACCATCAGTAGAAAATTCATACTAAAGTGGCGTAGTGGACCGGGATTTAAGGACACTTTTTTTAATAATTAGGATCAAAAAAGCTCGTGATTCTGAGAAAAATGAGTCCGGGCACGTCCAGATCTGGAATAATGAGGTTAGGTACAACGTTTTTTGAAAATTCCCGGAGACCGTCTCAACCAATCTCAGCAGCAGTATTCCAGTACAAATCAAGTCTAGTGCGGAAGGGTCCTGGATTTTCCCCAGGCTACCTTCCTCCCACACAGTCCGATCGCTTTAATGTGCCGCAATGGTCATAGAGCCCAAGTCAGGTTCAAAAAAAAACAAGTGGGTAGTAACCCTGCCTATGAAGCCGACGGTCCTGGGTTCAAATACAAGTGGTATTGTGTGATCAGCACAGATGTTGAGATTTGGGAACATCGTTTTTTGAAAACGCCCCTCAATCGAATCTGAGTGGACTACCCACTAGGCCAAACCTGTCAAAACAAAGAAACCAACCAGGAAATTGTTTTGCATAAAACCGCAAAAGGAAATCTCGTAATTTCACAAATCGCAAACAAATCACATTTAGTATTATCAATTCGCAGGTGAAAGTGGTGCTTGCGCAACAGTTTGTCGTTCACGGTCTTTGTTTTATTTGACCTCGGACCCTTTTCTGACCCTGTATCAAAAATGGAATAAGTCCCATGCAAATTGTATGTTAGTTGTACCCTTTTGGAATTATGAAGTAAGATTTAATATGAAAAAATTGGGTATTTGGAGCGCCTTTCGACAGAATGTGTTACAGTTATTTATGTAACAATATTGATTTGTGTTGTGTTGCTTATTTGTTTGTTCTGTTTATTTTGTTAATTAATTGTTTTTTGTATTAATAAAAGTTATATAACTAAAACTCTTGTCAGTCAAGCTACTTACTCACAAACGGATGAAATCATGTGTACTTATATCGCACTAGGCGACATGTTTCGGGTAAGATTTGGTACCGATTTCAAGCCGAGTCAAGACACACCGCTGGCGTTGAGGGTGTATCGCTCCCTAGCGCGAGCGGTGTGTCCTGACTCGGCTTGAAAATGGGAACCAGAGCTTACCCGAAACATGTCGCCTAGTGCGATATAATTACACGTGAGTTTATCCGTTTGTAACTAAGTATTAGTAGCTTGACTGAAGTTTTAATTATACTTTAGTTTGTACTTAAATAACTTTATAAACTGTTTATTAGCATTCCTCAACTGATAAGAATTGCACAGTTTCTGCTTGTTTGTGCAACACGAAGTGCAAACAAAACAAACGAAGAAATGTCACAACACACGCACGGTAAGTCAATATTTTGCTTGAAATGTGCAACAGGAAAAACTGGGGTTTTTAACATAGCTTACAAAAGAAATGTGTCATTGAAACCAATCTACCAGAGTACCGTGCATAATAAAAAAAAACAGCTATGTGCGAGTCGGACTCGCGCACCGAGGGTTCCGTACAGTCGCCATCAGATATATCGGAGCTGTGGAGGTGGTCAGAAATATCTGAAAATGCACTTTATCGCCTTGACAATAGAGGCGTTGTTCCGATATTTGTGACCACCTCCACAGCTCCGATATATCTGATGGCGACTGTACAAACCTAAGCAAAAGTTGTATGTTTGTTACTAAATGAAAATGAAATCTGTAACATTACAATGTGGAAAGCTGGTGGAGCATACATTAACCTCGTAAGACCCAGCGTGCATTACAATGTACACTCCCTCTCAATAGAGTTTCAATCTTTTACAAAAGAGAATAGTGTAGAATTTCGTTTGTTTCATTATATTTTGTACAAAAGTAAATTCAACCCAATTCACTGCATAGTAAGGTTGGTTTTTACTTTTGAATATTTCAGTATGGTGGGCTTTACGAGGTTAAACAGGGACACTTTATAAAAGTAAACCTTTATTTTATTTATATTAACATCATTTATATTTTCGTAATTTTCCTTTGTCTATGCTATATGATGTTGCTTCGTGCCAAATTTCAAGTTTCCGAGTTCCCGGGAAGTACAGTCAGCAGCAAAAGTTATTAAGCGTTTAAAGTATTCAAAATGACCTACACGCACTCTTATTCTCTTGACAACACAGATGTGTTGACCTCATTTTGACCACCTGAAACGCTTAGCCACTTCTGCTGCTGAATGTACTCCGTAGGTTTTGCAAGTGACGAAAACCTCTAAAATTTGCGGCATAAACGACTGTATCTTTTGATTGCGTTGGCTTTTAAGTCTGAATTTTTCACAGCCACTACAGACAATAGACCCGAGTATTTGATACAAATTTCAGCTTGATACCTCCACGCATTCATGAGAAAAATAGTCTTGACAGACAGACAGACAAACAGCGGCGCTACCGCGAACAACGATATTCGTAAATTTCGGACGATTGTATCTTTTACTCTCATGATACCTTAATTGGAGTAAAAGAGAAAAATGCCCGAAATATATATATTCGATGTTCGCGGTACCGCTCCAGACGGACAACAAAGTGATCCTATAAGGGTTCCGTTTTTTCCTTTTTAAGTACGGAACCCTAAAAAAACACTAAAAACACAATGCTTTGCCTCTGGGTTGGAAAATCAGATGGCAGTCGCTTTCGTAAAACTAGTGTCTACGCCAAATTTCGGAATTACTTGCCAAGCGGAACTCAGACTCCCATGAGCCGTGGCAAAAAAGCGAGGAGAAAGAATTTTTTTTTTTTTTTATGTCATAGGCGGCAAACGAGCAGACGGATTGCCTGATGGTAAGCAATTACCGTCGCCCATGGGCACCCGCAACACCAGGGGAGTCACAAGCGCGTTGCCGGCCTTTAAGGGGGGTTGGAGCTCTGGGAACCTTACTCACCATCAGGAACACAACACTACATACCTGAAAGGTAGCAGTGCTATTATGGCTGTGGTCTTCTGTAAGGAGGAGGTACTTCCCCAGTTGGGCTGCCCCAGATTCAAGCGTGATGGTCATCGCTGTGCCCTACCTCTTAATGTTGGACGTAGTTTAAGGACATACCCGGGTCCAAAATAATATATTAATTTGATTTGATTTTGAATAGCTCAGAATACACTGGTTTTACTCTGACGATTACGACACTAGGAATGGAAGAACTGCCATTCCAATGCAGTCGGGTTACTCACCTCGTGTTTTGTGGCACTTTTTATAACTCTTCTTTTCATTACCAATCCACGGCAGTCTTTTGTAAAAACTGAATTGGCCTTGAGATTCTGTTGCTTCAGATGATATTGGATCTAAAATGCTTACGTAATGCGCTTTTCAAGATTTCGGTCACGTGTTTAATGATCCGTATAACAACTTTTGTTTGTAAATGAGTATAACTATTTTGATATTTTGATTATGATCATGGAGTGTAATCGTCTGTATTCCCGGAAAGATATAATTTGGGTATTTTCAAGGCAAGAGTGAATAGGCTGTTACTGGACCAGCGTGCTACACCTTCGACCTCGTCGACACTTACCATCAGGTGTGACTGATGTCAAACGCTGGTCAGTCTTGTATAAAAATAAAGTTTTGATATAACAACAAAATTAATAATTTCAAGATGGACGAATATAATGTTTTTTTTTTTTTTTTTAATACAACATCGATGGCAAACAAGCATACGGCCCGCCTGATGGTAAGCAGTTACCGTAGCCTATGGAGGCCCGCAACTCCAGAGGATTCACATGCGTATTGCCTACTCTTTAAGAACCTTTACACTTTTTTGAAGAACTTCATACTGTAGTCCCTAGAGAAAACCTCGGCAGGGAGTTCATTCCACAGCCGGAGCGTTCTCTTTCTAATTACCTTCCATCCTTCGTACTTTTTTTTAATACCACAAAGGTGGCAAACAAGCATGCGGCCCACTTGATGGTTGGGGGTCACCGCAGCCTATGGACGTTTACAATACTGAGGCATCATTCACGCGATATTATTATTCATCACCTTGCCTTACCTTTGGTTTTATGTCCTTTCTTATGGCCCTTCTTCTCATCAAACTTGGACCCCTTGTGACCATGGGCCTGTTCCTCATGACTGCCCTTGTGGTCAGCGTTGTCGTGGTGCTTCTTCTGTTTTCCTTCAGCTTCCTCATATTCCTTTCGATGTAGCTCATCCTTCTTGAAGCCCTTGGCACCTTTGTCGACGTGGTGGTCGTGTTTGAAACCGCTAGAACTCTGGAAGTTAAGATTGTGTGTTAACCGCTTGAGTGAAGCGGAGCGGGTAGCGTAGCGGCGAGCTCCTAAGGGCGCGGCCGCTTTCATAAGTTTACATTTGTTTCACATATACGCTACACGCCGCTCGCAGCACTGCCCGCTTTTGAGCGTCTATAACCTATGCTAAGAAAGCCGTATGGCGATTGAGAATTGCACCTCATCTCCTCCTGCGGGTGTCGTAAGATAAAGGAAAAAAAGACGAACAGACAGCAGCATCCGTCGGAACCGAATGAACAGCTACTGCGGTCGCCAAGCCGCCTGCCAAACGTGGTATGGCAAAAATTATACAAGTCATAATTGTGACGCCTATGTCCAGCAGTGGATATGATTCAGCTGAAATAATGATGATGATGATGATGATGAAGGTAAAATAATTATTTGTAACTTTGCGTTTTTACACATATTAACTAAAATAGAACAATGTAGTTTAACGCGAATTGTACATGTTTACGACACCCATAGGAGGAGATGAAGTGATGCTATTCTAGTCACCACACGGCGTAGACCATTATT
Organism: Grapholita molesta; assembly: GCA_022674325.2. Lineage (NCBI taxonomy): Eukaryota > Metazoa > Arthropoda > Insecta > Lepidoptera > Tortricidae > Grapholita > Grapholita molesta. The sequence continues at coordinate 838,588 of CP053122.2, read as the reverse complement.
ACCTATATACTAACTTAAGGGAAAAAGAATAAAGTAATCCGTAACAAATTGTAACATGAACGCCTCAACTTGACGACATCAAAATTTAACTACTCACCAGTACCTACCCTTACCATGAGTTGTGACATTGAGGTTTTCGATAACGAGTATCGAGTTTACTATCTGTGCATCACGCTTGTACTATTTTAGTGCCAACGAGATGCACAGATAGTAAACTCGATACTCTTATCGAAAACCTCAAAGTCACAATTCAAGGTAAGGGTACTGAAATGTGTTATTTACATAATTTTGCAGAACATAATATAGATAATATAATCGATGAATCAAATGCTAAGTGACAAGGCAACAGCAAGACAAAGTGGTATTAATGACCAGTAAAAGTTTTGAGTACCTAAGTTAGATTTTAACGACTAAATATTCACATTTTGCATTTACGCGATATAATCCCTTATTGATTTTATTATTCGCTTTTTACCATTGGCCACCGAAGATAAAACAAAATTAAAACAATAAATATAAGATTTTAAGATACGTAGTTGGTGTAAGGTCAAAGGTTTGGTTCCATTGCATAAATATCAAAACTGGGAGTTTCCCCCAATTAATTTGACAATTATGTCAGTTTTGTTACAATAAAGCACGAACCCTGTATGGAAATTAATATTTTGCCTTTTTTCGCACTGTAATACTGCTTAAAGTTTATGAAACGCGCACCAAATCTGTGTTTATTGAAATTTTATACTTAATTATCGTCACAAAACGGACATAGGTAACTTTTCTACAGGTCACGCTAATTAAGGCTAACCCCCACCTAATAATTAAGATGAGTTAAAGTTGAAAAACACCTGAAGGCCCATGTCTATGTAGTTATGCAGAAAATTAATATCAAATATGGAACTTACGTCATTTGTATATAGAACGCTGACATGCGTGTACACATGTTACTACTACATAGACCAGGTGCTTTAGCTAAGTTTCTTTATAAGGACCAGCAATTAGTCTTAAGGTAATATCATTTTGTTAACAGTTGTTATTTAAGTTACAGGCATGAAAGTGAACGCTTTAAACATATATGAAAATGTATTTAGTACAACAAATTGTCGTAACAAAAATGAAATGATTACTTAAACTTGTAGGTTTTTAACTCACATTATTTATTAGAGAGTTTTCAGAAAAAAAATTCTCGAATTAGCGTGAATTATAGAAAAGTTATACTATGTCAGTTTTGTGACGAAAATTAAGTATACAATTTCTATTAATACTTAGATTATTTGCTCGTTTCATTCATTTTTAGAAGTAATACAAAGAAATAAAGGTGAAAAATAAATTTATCGTCATTCAATGTTTTTTAGGTCACGTTAAATGGAGGCACTTTTTTCTGAAAATTTCCATTAAGTGCACTCTTTTTTTTTTCAATTCACCCTTATTTCTTTCGCTTCTTTTGTCTAATTAATAAAGTTTTTAATTGTCATTTGTATGAACTATGCAGTGAATCAATGAAAAGGGTTACAATTACTTAAATAAAAAAATAGAACTAAGAACAAAAATTAAAGCCACCTCTAATTAAATAATTAATAAATATTTCGGGACAATCTTACACAAATCGACCTAGTCCTACGGTAAACTCAGTAAGGCTTGTGTTGTAGGTACTAGACGACGACGATATATATATATAATAGATAGATATATATAAATACTTAAATACATAGAAAACACTCATGAGTCAGTAACAAATATCTGTGCTAATAGTTAATAATTATAATATAGATAGAAGAAAATGAGTAATACAGATCTCGCTATAAGGAGATGCAAGCTATAGGTACCATCGAAGGCAGCTGTTAGTTTTGTATGCTTGCAACCGGGTTGGAAGCAATTTATCGCTGACAATGGCGATTGTGGGTGTGTGAGATAATCAAAATCATGTAATCACCGATTTACCCAGTATCACCGGTAAGCTAAGACTTGCCCCACGGATTTTAACTTTCACGATTTTCACACGTAATTATAACTAATGACAAATTATGTACATGGGAGTTTTCAAAAAATAGTACACCCTATTAGTGAAAGTTGTTAAGGAAAGTTAAGTCACTGTCAGTTTCGTGACGACAATTATTGATATCAGGAGACTGAAAAAAAAAATTGTTTGTGTACCCACGTATGGCCAATGAGCATTACAATGTACCTACATAGCTTAATAATAAATGAATAAATATTACAGGAAATCCAGACCTACGGTTAGCTCAAGAAGGCTTGTGTTGTGGGTACTCAGCCAACAATAAATAATATACAAATACTTAAATACATAGAAAACACCCGCGACTCAGGAACAAATACCTGTGCTCATCATACAAATAAATGCCCTAACTGGGCTTTGAACCGACCCCCATCGGGTTCATTATATTCATTTTAATTCTCAGTCAGTAAATTTCCATACTAGAGGGCAGTTAGTACCGAACATGATGTATGAACAAAACGTTATTTATCAATGGTATTAGTGGTGCTTATAAAATGATATGATATTTATTATTTTGTTAGGACCATTTTGAACGGAAAGTGCCCGTTTCAGATTTTGACTTTCATTCTTGACTTTAGCTCTGAGACACTTAGTTCTGTATAGAAATCTGATCCTTACAACAAAAGGAATCTATTGAGACACAATTAGAAAAAACAGAACACTAGCCTATTGTTACCATAAAGTGAAATGACTTGTCAGGTTTTTGGAGACAATACATTCAAAAGTTAAACAATAAAATCATAACTTATCAATTATTGATGAGGTAAGAAGTAGACTTCGCTACTTTAATAACTTTCTGGCGGTTTCGCCACCATAACCATATGTGACTTAGGATTTTTCATTATTTTTTTAAAAGTATTTGTATATTCTTTTTTATTATGCAGAAACGTCTGCTAGCGAATATCTGCGATATTTAAATCGAAAGAAAAATAGAAAAATTTGACTCGAAGCGGGACTCGAACCCACAACCACTGGATGTCCATCCAGTCAATTTTATCTATTTTTCTTTCGATTTAAATATCGAAGTATTTGTATACTTCGGAGGATACCCATGCAAGTCTAAAACAATAGGTGGATTCGTTAGGTAATTGTTGGTTAGGTGAAGGCAACTAATTCTGTACAAAGAAATGAAAATGTTTATTCTCTTGTAAAAAAATGTGAAAACTCCTAAGTTACAATTGGTTGAGAATCGCGACTGTAAAAGGTCGGAAGGTTAAAAAACAAACTTAAATTAAACATGAAACACATAACATACCTTCCCTCCTCTATGGGCGTCGTGCCCTGAATGCTTGGCATGCCCGCCTCCTTGCTTGTGCCTCGTCGCATGCTGGTTATGCTTCACCACCGCAGCAGCCTCCTGCTGATCTGTCAGCCTCGCCAGTGGAACCTGTTCCACCGTAGCCACTGGCACAGAAGACGCGACTGGAACTGTCCTAATTGGGGACGCGGGGACTGGCGCTTGGATTATACCTGCGCTTTTGAAAGAGTTGGGGACATCAGCTACTTGGATTGAGGATTTTACTGGGACTAAGAACGGCTGGTGAGGTTGAGGTTTCTGAGCTGATGTTAAAGGCTGAGATTTGATTGGAGCGAATTGAGTTTGGGCTGTCTGCTGCGTTTTGTACGCAGCTGGGCCTAAAGGATGCTGCACTGGATATTGGGTACCTAGAGGATGCACAGGGGACAACACAGACGGCACGGGACGATACACCACGGGTACACTCACGTCTGGCCTCGAGTTCGGAGCAGCGTAAACCTTATGGTAGTGTTCCGCGCTGGCTGCCAGCATTTCCTCATAAGGAGGTGACGGATAGCTGTCTCCATCGGTAAACTCGTGGACTTCGTACTGATGTACTTGACGAGGTGATCTGACATAGTCAGCAGAGCGGCGCACGCGACTTACTGGCACATCTTCGTACGTACATCTTTTAACTCTGATATGTTCTTCATAACCCTCATCATGAGTATCACGCTTGGTTCTGTAAAATTCTTCATCAGGATCTATATCGCGCCTCGTTCTAAAATGTTCATAAGGTTCATCATCAAGATCACGCCGGGTCTTCTTGATCGCCGGGTGATCCTTGATCACATCCTGCTTCTTCTTCGGATGCTCGTAATCTTCTTCATTATACGGCTCCTCCAGCTCCTCTTCCTCGATGTAGTCATCGAGTTGGGCAGCGACGCCAACAACTAGCAGTATCCACAAGAACCTCATCACTGGTCGTGGTGAGATAGTTTTTTTTCTTTTATAACTTTTCACGATTGCTAAAGGAGGTAGATTGCGGATTGAGCGAGTCGTGCGCGCGCGCAACGCTTTATTACAATTGGGAGTAAATATTTGCACAAGGCGGGTGCGCGCGATTGATGCCGCTAGTACACTGCGCTGGCGTTGATTTCTGCCGCTTAGAAAGCGTTCCTTGACGCTTAATTTTCGCGATTTTTCGGTGAAAACTGTGACCATGAATTATTGGTTTTCTAAGGTTATATTATGCAATGGCTCGTAGTCCATGGATTATGTATAGAGTTACAGGTATTATGAAAGTATGGGGTTCTGTTATTGTATTACTGGTTACTTTGTTTAGGCGTTGCTAAATCATTTTGTAACTTTTATTAATAATGCTAATGTTGGTAAACTATTGTAATAGTAGGCTATTATCAAACTTGAATGAGACTACATTGCTAAATCATTTTATTGTTATTAATACTTGCTTGGTTTGGCAAATATTGATCAAGATTAAGATGGAGTAATTGTACATAGAATTAAATAAGTAGGTCCTTTTATATATATTATATGATATTAAGTGTAGGTCGGCGATGCGAGCGGTGAACCGAACGGACACTCAGCACTCTTAGTGCTTGAAAATGGAGGCCTATGTTCTCCGAAACATGTCGCAGTTACTTAATAGACGTGAGTAAAACCGTTATTATCATTTTAAATTGATTGGATGACGCTATTTTATTTTACAAAGATCCCACGTGCCCAAAGGTTGTTCAAAATCATGAACAGAGGTCGGTTTGAAAATCTTGTGTCACCATTTTTTGTAACAGTGGGCGAAGGGCGTCCAAGCCTTGGCTATCTTTTTTATGGTTCCGGCAAAATGGCAAAAACTGAACAGTGGGTATTGTCAAGTAAGGTGACGGCCCCAGTAATGGACAAGGAACCAATCATGAACATTAGTGCTTATTTCAAAGGAGTCAAGTATTGTGTATTTGTTGGTACATATTCAATTTATAACGTTATGGTTTTTGAATTAAGAACTAAGTGTCCATCATTGGTGCCGGTCGGCTTAAAGTGTCCATCATTGGTGCCAGTCGGCTTAAAGTGTCTAACATTGTTGCCATCACCCTATTTCTTCATTGGAGATGTTTGCTTTAAAACGTCAGTAGGAACAAACATGCAACAATGTATTTATCAAGATAAATACTAATTACATATGATAAAGGACGTCAACTTCTTGTCTAAGGTCATGGTAGGTCGAAGTGTCATCATCATCATACCAGGCGTAATTCCACTGGTGGACCCTGGGTGGAATAATGACTGGAGCACGCATTAGAGTACGTCAGATACTTTCGCTTTTTCAGCACAAAATGTGTCAATTTACTATAGTTTTGCTTTACAGGACACTCTTTACAACAAAAATATAAGCTTATTCTGTACTAGCTGTGCCCCGCGGTGTTACCCGTGGTTTATTAGGGAGAAACGTAGCCTATGTGCTAATCCAGGGTGTCAGCTAACTCCATACCAAATTTTATTAAAATCGCTCTTGCCTTTTAGTCGTGAAGCAGTAACAAACATACACACTCACAAACTGACAAACTTTCTTACAATATTATATTAGTGTAGATAATTACCGCAGCTTAGTTTGAAAACACAAGAAAACTCCTATAATTTGTATCACTCCAACTTTGACAGTTTTGAAAGGTTCAGTTTGAAGGGGAACAAAAATATGTAAGACAAGGACGGACCAAAATCGCGCCGTTTCTGCCATACCTATGGAAAGTTACATAAGACCCTTTGATCATGGTATGTAGGCGTAGGGATGTGACGACCCCATCGTCCACTGGTTCTCTCCAGTGCAGTCAGTCAACGCAGGGCCGCTTGTGGCGAGCTGTTGGAGAGTAGCGACTCCACGTACCTGAGCGCCCTTGGGGTGCTCTGTTGGACAGGTGGGACAGCTCCCCTACCTCTGGCTTGCCTCAAGCAATAGACCATTCCCTTAGATCATGGTATTATTATTAGCACGCCTCGTTTAGTTAAATGATATGTCTATGGTTGGACCTAAGTTTCCCCCAAAGTGATCGACAATTAACGGTCCTGCGTCCGTATCTAGTGGATTTTCAGCGATCTTTACCGGGTCGTCGATCTAAATATGTCACTTTGTGGGGGGCTGCCCACGCTGCGCTTCCCGGTACGTCGTCGCCACTAGACAACCTTGACGCCCTAGTTTTCCTAGGGCTACGTTGCTCGCTTACTATTAGGCGGGCTTTATGTTTGTTTAGTGTTATAAAAACTTGCCAGCGTTTCGTAAAATGAAGCAACGGACATTGACAGATAATTAATCGAATATTGCCAAACGAAGATAATTAAATATTTCCTAACCACATTTCGCAACTTAACTATTTAAAATATAACCTTGAGTATCGATTTTTGTTTTTCTTTGACGCCATTTTAATTCCATTGAAAAGTTTATTGTGTATTATGTAATGTTGGGAGTGTTTCTCCGCGGTCGCATGAGGAAATGAGTTTTCGGACCCGGGTATGTCCTAAACTACGTCCAACAATGAGAGGTAGGGTACAGCGAAGTACCATGACGCTTGAGTCTGGAGAAGCCCAACTGGGGAAGTACCTCCTCCTTACAGAAGACCACAGCCGTAATAGCACTGCTACCTTTCAGGTATGTAGTGTTGTGTTCCTGATGGTATGTAAGGTTCCCAGAGCTCCAACAACTTTAAGGGTAGGTTAGTATAAAAAAATATATGCACTCCGGTTTGCAATGCAATGCTTAAGGGACACGTAGAACCGTGGGCCGTTGGGGCGTAAGGGTTCTCGAGTGGTGACCACGTATCGGAAGGCGTAAAGTGGGTAGACGACTCACCTGATGAACCGATTACATAGTAAAGTTCGTCGGAATCCACTAGATGTGGGTGGAGCAAAACCTATCACTGTAGGTTGCGGGGAGGCCTATGTCCAGCAGTGGACGTCCTATGGCTGATATGATATAGTATAGGAAAGCGCAGTCACAACGGGTCGCTGGCAGCAGTATACTGAAGATCGCTTCCGGTGGCGGTTTGTGGGGGAGGCCTATGTCCAGCAGTGGACGTCTGATAGATAGTTAACATGCATGTCGGTCTCGTAACTCTACATATACTCGGCCGGCAACTCTTTACTTCACGGCCTCTGTAGTAATATATTTACTTCTCCGTAGTTATACAGCATAGAAAAACTTAACTGAAGCACCATGTCTATGTAGTTGTGCAGAGAATGAATATAGAACTTTCGTCATTTGAATATAGAACGCCGACATGTGTGTACACACGTAACTACTACACAGGCCAGGTGTTTTAGCTAAGTTTTTCACCTTTCTTTTACTCAGTTACAAATTTCGCCATATCCCAAAACAATTCAAATATTAAAGTCAGTTCATGACAATAAATAGCAAGAAATCAATTCGGTCGCGCATGGCTGCCAGTGAAACTGAGCAAATAGATTTATAATAGTTAGTGAACTATTATAGATCATAATTCGATTGTACGCTTGACCTTTTAATGGATTGCGAATAGTTAACAGTTTTTATCGTAATAGTCTTTTTTTGCTTTAGTTAAAGCCATGGTATGTACAGTCGGCATCGCGCAAGTGACACCTCTGGAGTTACAGGCGTCCATAGGCTGCGGTAACTGCTTACCATCAGGCAGGCGGTATGCTTGTTTGCCACCGACGTTGTATTAAAAAAAAGTCTACCAATATGATTTATGGGCTTCCTTCCTTGTCACAGTCAAAATCTATATGAAAGACGCAAAATATATCTTATTAACGTCACTGTGACAAGGTTCGAAGTGGCCTAAAAATCAAATTGGTTGACTATACTTCAACTACGTCCAAAAGAGAGGTATAGATAAATTAGCGAGACCGGTGTGAAGTTAGCAGCCAAAGTTAACGGCCGACGATAACCCGAACAAGTTAAGTAGTCAAATATTTTTTGAAACAAAATATTGTTAAAAACAACGGGAATCGCTATTTAAAGAAATAAATTATAGTGCTAAGCACACAAACAATATTATTACCAATGAATAACACCAAATAATCAAATAATGCAGATTGGCCGCTAACTCCAAAAGTTAACGGCCATTGGAGATTTAATACATATTTCCCGGTACCGCGGCCAAGTGGACAAAACATGGGTAAGTTTTTTGACCTTAATATCTAGAAAACTATCGCCCCGAGTGGCAATAGGCCTTTAATTCACAATTCACTACCAAATGCACGTCGGCAAGAGATTGTCTTCATGGGAAAAGTTACAGGAGAATATATTCATATTTCCCGGTACCGCGACCAAGTGGACAAAACATGGGTAAGTTTTTTGACCTTAATGACTAGAAAACTATCGCCCCGAGTGGCAATAGGCCTTAGAATCACTATTTACTAACAAACACCACGCCAACAAGAGATTGTTCTCATGATAAAATTAATTGAAGAAAATGTTCATATTTCCCGGTCCTACGGTCAAGTGGACAGCATATGTCATACTTTTTTGACCTTAATATCTAGAAAACTATTGCCGCGAGTGGCAATAGGCCTTTAAAACACTATTAACTACCAAACAACATGTCAGCGTGAGATTGTTCTCATGGGAAAAGTTACAGGAGAATATATTCATATTTCCCGGTACCGCGACCAAGTGGACAAAACATGGGTAAATTTTTTGACCTTAATAACTAGAAAACTATCGCCCCGAGTGGCAATAGGCCTTAGAATAACTATTTACTAACAAACACCACGTCAACAAGAGATTGTTATCATGATAAAATTCACTGAAGAAAATGTTCATATTTCCCGGTCCTACGGTCAAGTGGACAGCATATGTCATACTTTTTTGACCTTACTATCTATAAAACTATCGCCCCGAGTGGCAATAGGCCTTAGAATCATAATTTACTTGCAAACACCACGTCAGCAAGAGATTGTTTTCATGATAAAATTGACTGAAGAAATTGTTCATATTTCCCGGTCCTACGGACAAGTGGACAGCATATATCATACTTTTTTGACCTTAATATCTAGAAAACCATCGCCCCGAATGGCAATAGGCCTTTAATTCACAATTCACTATCAAATGCCACGTCGGCAAGAGATTGTTTTCATGGGAAAAGTTACAGGAGAATATATTCATATTTCCCGGTACCGCGGCCAAGTGGACAAAACATGGGTAAGTTTTTTGACCTTAATATCTAGAAAACTATTACCCCGAGTGACAATAGGCCTTAGAATCACTATTTACTAACAAACACCACGCCAACAAGAGATTGTTCTCATGATAAAATTAACTGAAGAAAATGTTCATATTTCCCGGTCCTACGGACAAGTGGACAGCATATATCATACTTTTTTGACCTTAATATCTAGAAAACCATCGCCCCGAGTGGCAATAGGCCTTTAATTCACAATTCACTATCAAATGCCACGTCGGCAAGAGATTGTTTTCATGGGAAAAGTTACAGGAGAATATATTCATATTTCCCGGTACCGCGGCCAAGTGGACAAAACATGGGTAAGTTTTTTGACCTTAATATCTAGAAAACTATCGCCCCGAGTGACAATAGGCCTTAGAATAACTATTTACTAACAAACACCACGTCAACAAGAGATTGTTATCATGATAAAATTCACTGAAGAAAATGTTCATATTTCCCGGTACTACGATCAAGTGGACAGCATATGTCATACTTTTTTGACCTTAATATCTAGAAAACCATCGCCCCGAGTGGCAATAGGCCTTTAATTCACAATTCACTATCAAAAGCCACGTCGGCAAGAGATTGTTTTGATGGGAAAAGTTGCAGGAGAATATATTCATATTTCCCGGTACCGCGGCCAAGTGGACAAAACATGGGTAAGTTTTTTGACCTTAATATCTAGAAAACTATCGCCCCGAGTGACAATAGGCCTTAGAATCATAATTTACTTGCAAACACCACGTCAGCAAGAGATTGTTTTCATGATAAAATTAACTGAAGAAAATGTTCATATTTCCCGGTCCTACGGACAAGTGGACAGCATATATCATACTTTTTTGACCTTAATATCTAGAAAACCATCGTCCCGAGTGGCAATAGGCCTTTAATTCACAATTCACTATCAAAAGCCACGTCGGCCAGAGATTTTTTTCATGGGAAAAGTTACAGGAGAATATATTCATATTTCCCGGTACCGCGGCCAAGTGGACAAAACATGGGTAAGTTTTTTGACCTTAATATCTAGAAAACTATTGCCCCGAGTGACAATAGGCCTTAGAATCACTATTTACTAACAAACACCACGCCAACAAGAGATTGTTCTCATGATAAAATTAATTGAAGAAAATGTTCATATTTCCCGGTCCTACGGTCAAGTGGACAGCATATGTCATACTTTTTTGACCTTAATATCTATAAAACTATTACCGTGAGTGGCAATAGGCCTTAAAAACACTATTAACTACCAAACGACATGTCAGCGTGAGATTGTTCTCATGGGAAAAGTTACAGGACAATATATTCATATTTCCCGGTACCGCGACCAAGTGGACAAAACATGGGTAAGTTTTTTGACCTTAATAACTAGAAAACTATCGCCCCGAGTGGCAATAGGCCTTAGAATAACTATTTACTAACAAACACCACGCCAACAAGAGCTTGTTCTCATGATAAAATTAATTGAAGAAAATGTTCATATTTCCCGGTCCTACGGTCAAGTGGACAGCATATGTCATACTTTTTTGACCTTAATATCTATAAAACTATTGCCGCGAGTGGCAATAGGCCTTTAAAACACTATTAACTACCAAACGACATGTCAGCGTGAGATTGTTCTCATGGGAAAAGTTACAGGAGAATATATTCATATTTCCCGGTACCGCGACCAAGTGGACAAAACATGGGTAAGTTTTTTGACCTTAATAACTAGAAAACTATCGCCCCGAGTGGCAATAGGCCTTAGAATAACTATTTACTGACAAACACCACGTCAACAAGAGATTGTTATCATGATAAAATTCACTGAAGAAAATGTTCATATTTCCCGGTCCTACGGTCAAGTGGACAGCATATGTCATACTTTTTTGACCTTACTATCTAGAAAACTATCGCCCCGAGTGGCAATAGGCCTTAGAATCATAATTTACTTGCAAACACCACGTCAGCAAGAGATTGTTTTCATGATAAAATTAACTGAATAAAATGTTCATATTTCCCGGTCCTACGGACAAGTGGACAGCATGTATCATACTTTTTTGACCTTAATATCTAGAAAACCATCGCCCCGAGTGGCAATAGGCCTTTAATTCACAATTCACTATCAAAAGCCACGTCGGCAAGAGATTGTTTTCATGGGAAAAGTTACAGGAGAATATATTCATATTTCCCGGTACCGCGGCCAAGTGGACAAAACATGGGTAAGTTTTTTGACCTTAATATCTAGAAAACTATCGCCCCGAGTGACAATAGGCCTTAGAATCATAATTTACTTGCAAACACCACGTTGGCAAGAGATTGTTCTCATTACAAAATTTACTGAATATAATATTCATATTTCCCGGTCCTACGGCCAAGTGGACGGCATATGTCTTACTTTTTTGACCTTAATATCTAAGGAACTATCGCCCCGAGTGGCAATAGGCCTTTAAATCCCAATTTACTTGCAAACGCCACGTTGGCAAGAGATTGTTCTCATTACAAAATTTACTGAATATAATATTCATATTTCCCGGTCCTACGGCCAAGTGGACGGCATATGTCTTACTTTTTTGACCTTAATATCTAAGGAACCATCGCCCCAAGGGGCAATAGGCCTTTAATTCACAATTCACTATCAAAAGCCACGTCGGCAAGAGATTGTTTTCATGGGAAAAGTTACAGGAGAATATATTCATATTTCCCGGTACCGCGGCCAAGTGGACAAAACATGGGTAAGTTTTTTGACCTTAATATCTAGAAAACTATCGCCCCGAGTGACAATAGGCCTTAGAATCATAATTTACTTGCAAACACCACGTCAGCAAGAGATTGTTTTCATGATAAAATTAACTGAAGAAAGTGTTCATATTTCCCGGTCCTACGGACAAGTGGACAGCATATATCATACTTTTTTGACCTTAGTATCTAGAAAACCATTGCCCCGAGTGGCAATAGGCCTTTAATTCACAATTCACTATCAAATGCCACGTCGGCAAGAGATTGTTTTCATGGGAAAAGTTACAGGAGAATATATTCATATTTCCCGGTATCGCGGCCAAGTGGACAGCATAAGTCATACTTTTTTGACCTTAATATCTAGAAAACTATCGCCCCGAGTAACAATAGGCCTTAGAATCATAATTTACTTGCAAACACCACGTCAGCAAGAGATTGTTCTCATGATAAAATTAACTGAAGAAAATGTTCATATTTCCCGGTCCTACGGACAAGTGGACAGCATATATCATACTTTTTTGACCTTAATATCTAGAAAACCATCGTCCCGAGTGGCAATAGGCCTTTAATTCACAATTCACTATCAAAAGCCACGTCGGCCAGAGATTTTTTTCATGGGAAAAGTTACAGGAGAATATATTCATATTTCCCGGTACCGCGGCCAAGTGGACAAAACATGGGTAAGTTTATTGACCTTAATATCTAGAAAACTAACGCCCCGAGTGGCAATAGGCCTTAGAATAACTATTTACTAACAAACACAACGTCAACAAGAGATTGTTATCATGATAAAATTCACTGAAGAAAATGTTCATATTTCCCGGTCCTACGGTCAAGTGGACAGCATATGTCATACTTTTTTGACGTTAATATCTAGAAAACTATCGCCCCGAGTGGCAATAGGCCTTAGAATCATAATTTACTCGCAAACACCACGTCAGCAAGAGATTGTTTTCATGATAAAATTAACTGAAGAAAATGTTCATATTTCCCGATCCTACGGACAAGTGGACAGCATATATCATACTTTTTTGACCTTAATATCTAGAAAACCATCGCCCCGAGTGGCAATAGGCCTTTAATTCACAATTCACTATCAAAAGCCACGTCGGCAAGAGATTGTTTTCATGGGAAAAGTTACAGGAGAATATATTCATATTTCCCGGTACCGCGGCCAAGTGGACAAAACATGGGTAAGTTTTTTGACCTTAATATCTAGAAAACTATCGCCCCGAGTGACAATAGGCCTTAGAATAACTATTTACTAACAAACACCACGTCAACAAGTGATTGTTATCATGATAAAATTCACTGAAGAAAATGTTCATATTTCCCGGTCCTACGGTCAAGTGGACAGCATATGTCATACTTTTTTGACGTTAATATCTAGAAAACTATAGCCCCGAGTGGCAATAGGCCTTAGAATCATAATTTACTCGCAAACACCACGTCAGCAAGAGATTGTTTTCATGATAAAATTAACTGAAGAAAATGTTCATATTTCCCGGTCCTACGGACAAGTGGACAGCATATATCATACTTTTTTGACCTTAATATCTAGAAAACCATCGCCCCGAGTAGCAATAGGCCTTTAATTCACAATTCACTATCAAAAGCCACGTCGGCAAGAGATTGTTTTCATGGGAAAAGTTACAGGAGAATATATTCATATTTCCCGGTACCGCGGCCAAGTGGACAAAACATGGGTAAGTTTTTTGACCTTAATATCTAGAAAACTATCGCCCCGAGTGACAATAGGCCTTAGAATCATAATTTACTTGCAAACACCACGTCAGCAAGAGATTGTTTTCATGATAAAATTAACTGAAGAAAATGTTCATATTTCCCGGTCCTACGGACAAGTGGACAGCATATGTCATACTTTTTTGACCTTAATATCTAGAAAACTATCGCCCTGAGTTGCAATAGGCCTTTAAATCACAATTTACTTGCAAACGCCACGTTGGCAAGAGATTGTTCTCATTACAAAATTTACTGAATATAATATTCATATTTCCCGGTCCTACGGCCAAGTGGACGGCATATGTCTTACTTTTTTGACCTTAATATCTAAGGAACTATCGCCCCGAGTGGCAATAGGCCTTTAAATCCCAATTTACTTGCAAACGCCACGTTGGCAAGAGATTGTTCTCATTACAAAATTTACTGAATATAATATTCATATTTCCCGGTCCTACGGCCAAGTGGACGGCATATGTCATACTTTTTTGATCTAAATATCTAGAAAACTGTCGCCCCGAGTGGCAATAGGCCTTTAAATCCCAATTTACTTGCAAATGCGACGTCAGCAAGAGATTGTTCTCATGATAAAATTTGCTGAAGAAAATATTCATATTTCCCGGTCCTACGGCCAAGTGGACAGCGTAAGTCATACTATTTTGACCTTAATATCTAGAAAACCATCGCTTCGAGTGGCAATAGGCCTTTAAATCACAATTTATTAGCAAACGGGAAAATTTTATCACGGGAAAAGATTGTTTTCATGCGAATAGTTGCGTTATCGCCAAGATGATACTAATGTGGACCCAGCTAGGTATACGTATAAAGCCCGAGCCACACACACGCATGCGCGTTGCCCGTTGCATTGTATAAATGTCATAGTGATTGTGAGGACACATCCTTTGACACACCGCTCACAAGTCACGCGCACGTGTATGCCTCGCAAGCGGTGTGTCATCTACTACATTTCATACGATACAACGCCTTACGCGCATGCCTTGCACACGCGTACGAGCACCTGCTGCTCATATCCGGTGTGGCTCGGGCTTTAAAATAAAAGAAAGTTCCGTAATGACGATGCTTTATATAAGGAAGAATGTTTTGTACACAATTCACAAAAAAATATTACTTTATTTAAGTACGTTGGTGAGCATAATTATTTTCTTATTTAAGTAAGTATATAGTTAAAAAAAAAGTATGCTTTATGTATGTAGATACCATCTTTATCTGGCGGATCTGCATCTGAAAACAATAATATTATGTTATATTTATTATGTTTTATTTTTGTACCCAAAATTTATCTTTATTAGTTTAAGCACTAATGATAATACACATTAACTGCTAATGATGTAATGATGTATCTATAGCTGACAGTTGAGATCATGTTGTACAAATTTCTTAACTTTAATGGGAGGAAACTCTCCACTTAACTTGAAATAAAAATATGGCGGGACTTGTGTCCCACAGATTTCAAGGAAACTTCATCATCTTCATCATCATGTCAGCCGAAAGACGTCCATTGCTGGATATAGGCCTCCACGAGGAGACTTACTCAATTTTAATTACCTACTTTACTAATAAGAATAAGTCGAATAAATGGTAATAGGTATAAGTGAAAAACTTAACTGAAGGATTAAGATGTCTATTAGGCAGAAAATAAATATGGAACTTACGTTAAAATTTTAATATAGAAAGCCGACAAGCGTGCACACACACGTTAATACTATACAGGCCATATGCTTTAGCTAAGTTTTTCACCTACTTATACAATTACTTTTATAAAAACAAAACAAGTTAGTAATCCTTATATAAACTTTCGTGAGACATAGTACAATAATTAACGATTATTACGGTTCTACTTTCGCGACATGTTTCGGAGAGCCAGGCCTCCATTTTCAAGCACTAAGAGTGCGAAGTGTTCGTTCGGTGCGCCGCTCGCGTCGCCGGCCCGTCACGAAGTTGGTAATCAACAAGCAATAGGTGTATGTACTACATGAGGTATTGAATAATTAAGACAAAGCAATAGAATAATTAAGTTGGTAATTCGCTAGTCAGTAGCCACCATCCAATAACCGGCCACATTATACTAAAAATGAATTCTGTTTATCATAATGCTTTTTAGTTTGAGGTGGTTATCTAAAGGAGACTGGCCAGTAACTGACTCGTTGAAAAAAAATACTTTGTTTATAGGACCATAATTTACTTTAAGTACAACTGGCTTAATTACTAGCGATTCACCCTAAACTTATACAGGTATTTATAAATTTATACGGCCTCAAAATCTCTAAGTTGGGGTTCTGTATCAATCTTGTGGGTGTCAAACTACTCAATGGCAGCCACTAAAACAATGTAATTTTTAACTGACTTAAAAAAAGGTGTGCAATTAAAGTGAAAAGTGCTTGCTGTTGCCATCAATGGTTTGCTTTGTAGAAGTTTGGTTTTCATTGCAACTTGTATGTACTGATAGAATTTCTTTTAGTAATTGGTCAAACTTGTAGTGACTTATCTGCCATTTTTGGACATGCCTGGGGAAATGTATTAAATTATTCAAATTTATTATTATCTTGATGTGCATCAGTATCTTGAATTGCTACAGGACAGGAGCTACAGCAACTGGACAGTGGTTACAGGCATGGGAATTTTCCATTACTATTTTCTCAACTTGACTAATGAAACCTCAAATGTGTGCAAAGAGAATATTAAATAATTCCATTTAACTGATGCCATCAGTATGAATTCAAAGTAATTATCCAGGTAGTTGGGTAACTGAAACAGTACAAATGATCATAATATTAATTTTAAACAACAATGACAAATTTCATGGTTACACCTAGATAATTTTCTAGCACAAACAATTTGTTGCGAGTGAGTAGCAAAATAAAAACATTGACAGTCCTGTCCTATTATATGTAGATAAGTACCACTTCAACATCCAGGTGTAGTTGTGTCACATAAGTCATAACTACAGGAGTTTAGCTATTAGGATTGCCAAGGACTTTAAAAAATAATGATGAAATAAATTCCCTCCGCACAACTTGTTTATTATAACTGTCTCATACAGAACATACTGAACTAAAAATCTTAGACTCTTTTCAGTTTGTTCGTAAATTTTGTCGTTTACTAAATATCGAACAGTCCGAAGTTGCGAGGTTGTCCCCAAGATTACTATAACCAGATTCTTATAAACTTTTATGGTGAAAACATTTCTCCAGATAACCTCTGTTTTTTATAACAGTATCATATCATCACATCATCACGAGAACATCAGCAACTTTGGGTCGCTATAGTTTCTTAATGTACAAAGTAATCAAACAATTGTAATCAATAAAATAATAATGTATTCTTTTAAATTCTAATCAAAAAACTAGCAAACATTCCAAATAATTTTTATTTTACTACATTTTAAGTCCTAAAATCGGGCACTTGTTGCACTATAACATACCCAAATAAGTAATAATGACTAGTGACCGACCGAAACATGTTTTTTTGCCGAAACCGAAACCGAAACCGAAGGTTCGGTTTGATTTTAGTTTCGGCCGAAACCGAAACCGAACCTTTTATAAATCTTGTTAAAATGTTAAAAGAAAATGCTCGTAGGCCCGTTTTATCCTAAAATCTCATTAATACAATATCTCGCCAACCTAAAGGTGCGATTCCACCAGTGTACGGCACTGTGCGGCAATGTGCTGCACATTGTATGGCACATTTGGTGGACTCACATGCATAAATATAAACAAATGTACACGCACATTTTGGCAATGTTCGCGCACAAATGCGAACAGGTGTTCGCGCACTCATTTCAGCGTTGGACTCGCAGCAAGGATCACGCACGCAATTCGCGAACTCAGTTTTGTGCTTCCTTTGCTGGAGAGAAAACATTTATTTGTTCGCGAACATTTTTGAATTATATTTTGCCTTATGGAGTCGACGAATAGTAAAATCATAGAATTTATACAAGTTATGGAAACACACCCTGTGGGATACGAGTCATTATGAGTACAAAAACAGGAATAAAAAGTATGATGCTTAAAAATAAAAAAAATCTTCATTTCGTCTCTGCATAAAGGGTCTGGCCCAGCAACGAGGTTTCGCTCTTCGATTCTTTTTAAGAAGACTGCTCACAACTTCGGTGCAATCGCACCTTATTATTACGTTCAAATTTTATTATAAAGAAAATTCAGCATAGTTACAATAGATTTGGATCGAAATACTACCATATGAAAAAAAAATACATTAACTGGTACACACCCTAGTAGTACAAATACACACTGGTAGCCACTTTTCAATGTATATCTTAGGTGGTATAAAATTAAATAAGCGAGCTGAGCGAGCGAGAGAGCGCTGGTAGCCTAGCGGTAAAAGCGTGCGACTTGCAATCCGGAGGTCGCAAGTTCAAACCCCGGCTCGTACGAATGAGTTTTTCGGAACTTATGTACCAAATATCATTTGATATTTACCAGTCGCTTTCCGGTGAAGGAAAACATCAGAAAACCGGACTAATCCCAATAAGGCCTAGTTTACCCTCTGGGTTGGAAGATCAAATGGTTCTCGCTCGCTTTCGTAGAACTAATGCCTACGCCAAATCCTGGGAGTTTCCAAGTGGACCCCAAGGCTCCCAAGAACCGTGCAAAATGCCGGGACAACGCGAGAAAGATGATGATGGTATAAAATAAATCAAGCTATTTACTTATTGTAAAAAAATGCTCATTAGTTTATTTACGTCTGGTTTCTTAATAAATTTAATTTCAATTTCAAATATCACAATCAGCCAGCCTAGAAAGGCTAATTCAAATATAATTAGATAATCACCAGGGATCGGATATTCGGATCTATATATTTACCTAAACTTTGGCGACATGAACGGTATGAAGATGGACTCTAATTTATTTTCGTAATAAAATTTCTGGGATTACTTTTAAATAACAGCCCATTAATATTTTTATATTTAAATATGCTTGTTTATGTCCCAAGTGTTACTATGGGGGAATATTAACACTGTGTCAATATTCACGCTGAGGCTACATTACATACACTGTTATTGATAGATCTAGGTACATAACAATTTATTCCCTTAAGTAAATAGTTAAATATATCCATAAACTAAACATGATTCAGTAACCGGCGCCGGTCGGCGGCAGAGTCAGGCGAGCGGCGCCATATTGCCAGCCAAGCCGAGGGCGCCCGACGTTAGTCGAACGCGATCCGAAAGTATGATGTTAAAAGTTTCGGTCGGCCGAAAGGTTCGGCCGTTTTTGGCCGAAACCGAAACTCGGGCCGAAACTTGATTTTTTGGCCGAAACTGGCCGAAACCGAAACCGAAACCGAAACTTCGGTCGGACACTAATAATGACTAATATTTGTAGGTAGGTACTTACATAAAAAATGGTCTTCACAGAAAAACATCAGTTTTGCTGGATATTTTTGATGGCTTCTTTGGCTCATGCGAATAAAGTGTTTCCGGTGCACTTGCACTCATGTTGCTACAGGCGATAACCGAACATCTTTTGTAAATAGCAGTCATTTTTCCTTTTGAATAATACCGGTAACCGACATCATCGCCTCATATACATACTCTACTCTAGACTTCATTTCATTTTGCCAGAGACGCTACCGGAGAAACGATATTCGTAAATTTCGGACGATTGTCTCTGTCACTCTCATGACACCTTAATTGGACTAAAAGGTAAAGATGCCCGAAATATACGAATTTCGATGTTTGCGGTACCGGGCCAGTTGTCACTTTTCGCGTTCCGATGGTTACGTTAAGTGCGTTTCGTTATGCACAACATATCTTTAATGATATTTGAGTACTTACCCACATCATACAGCGAATGATACTCATTATTTATTTATTACCTAACAATTAAACCTTCACTATTTTAAAGCCATTTTCATTAATAATTTCGTAATTCAGATAAAAAAGGTTCCAGGATATTTTTATATTCAGCAATAACAAAACGTATATAGCATGTATTCAGTTGACAGTTAATAGCTGTGGTCCAAATTACACTCATTACAGAGCTTACAGTGCTGACAGCTGGTCCGAATTCATTAAGGCGCTCAAACACGGTAGCATGGTCACCGTGAGTACTGTCAAATGATATCATCAATAACGTCACAAAATTTCGGTAAGGTCAGAAGAAATGAATCGGACCAACAGTGAGCGAGCTAAATGCACATAACGCGAATCGGACCACGTCTAATGCGTGTTTCGATTTGCGTGTGATAATAACAATAGCACGATCGAAAGGGATGGTCTTATGTACCATCCCATAGTTATGGCAGAGACAGCGCTATTTTCGTCCGTCCTTGTCACAGTCTCACAAATTTTTGTTACACTTCAAACTGAACATTTCAAAACTGTCATAGTTGAATATAAACAAATGTTTTCTTGTGTTTGCAACCGAAGTTAAGTAATTACACAGTAAAATATTATTGTTGTTTTAAAGAGTGTCCTATAAAGCAAACCTATAGTAAACTGTTATATTTCTGAAAAAGCGAAAGTATATTTGTCCCTTAGTGGCGTTCGCGGATGCGTTCTCCAGTCATTATTCCTCCTAAGTTGTGACATCACACTTTATTCAAATATCTCTTTTCGCGCCAAATAAACTTAAACAACTTTCAACATATATTTTGACAATTTCTTCTATATAAACCCCTTTCGGGGCAAAACTTGAATAGCAGGGCAATTTTAGGTCAATTCAGATAGTTATACTTTAAAATCAAAATAATATAAACAACCCTAATATGATGCTGCCGCCACACATTCGCGCGAGTAGCGAGGCGAAACGCGAGCACGCATGTGTACGCGGACGTCTCGCTATTCCTCTCGTCCCTCGCATCGCGTTTTTGTATAGGAAAAGTCTCGTCGAACGTTTCGACGAATAGCGAGGCGAGTGACGAGCCAGCATGTCTAAATGCGGAGTAAAAACATTCATGTTTTCCGTTACCCCGACAAAGTGGACAATAATATACAACTTATTTGACTTTTACGTCAAGAAATCTATGATCTCCTCGAGCCTTTAAATCAGAATTTGCCAGCAAACGACATACCGCCATGAGATTATTATCTTGAGAAAAATTACAGCATATAAGTACTTATTCATATTTCTCAAGTTGATAATCTTGTGCTGATATGTCGTTTGCTAGTGAATTCTGCCACTCAAGCCAATAGTTTTCTAGATATAAAGATCAAAAAGTATGATATAATATATGTTGTCCATTTAGCGGCGGCACCGGGAAATATGAAAATGTTCTTCAGTATTTTTTCTCAAGATAACAATCTCACACCGAGATGTGGTTTAATAATAAATTGTGAATTAAAAGCCTATTGCCACTTGGATCCATAGTTTTCTAGATATTAAGATCAAAAAAGTATAACATATGTTACCCACTTGGCTGTGGTAGCGGGAAATATGAATATATTCTCCAGTAACTTTTCTCATGTAAACAATCTCTTGCCGACGTGCCGTTTGCTAGTACATTGTGATTTTAAGGCCTATTGCCACTCGGGGCGATAGTTTTCTAGATATTAAGGTCAAAAAAGTATGACTTATGATGTCCACTTGACCGCGGTACCGGGAAATATGAATATATTCTCCTGTAACTTTTCCTATGAAAACAAACTATTGCCGACGTGGCGTTTGCTAGTAAATTGTGATTTAAAGGCCTATTGCCACTCGGGGCTATAGTTTTCTAGATATTAAGGTCAAAAAAGTATGACATATGCTGTATACTTGACCGTAGGACCGGGAAATATGAACATTTTCTTCAGTTAATTTTATCATGAGAACAATCTCTTGCTGACGTCGTGTTTGCTAGTAAATTGTGATTTAAAGGCCTATTGCCACTCGGGACAATAGTTTTCTAGATATTTAGATCAAAAAAGTATGACATATGCAGTCCACTTGACCGCGGTACCGGGAAATATGAATATATGCTCCAGTCACTTTTCTCATGAGAACAATCTCTTGCTGACATCGCGTTTGCAAGTAAATTGTGATTTAAAGGCCTATTGCCACTCGGGGCGATGGTTTTCTAGATATTATGGTCAAAATAGTATGACTTACCCTGTCCACTTGGCCGTAGGACCGGGAAATATGAACATTTTCTTCAGTTAATTTTATCATGAGAACAATCTCTTGCTGACGTGGTGTTTGCAAATAAAATATGATTCTAAGGCCTATTGCCACTCGGGGCGATAGTTTTCTAGATATTTAGGTCAAAAAAGTATGACATATGCTGTCCACTTGTCCGTAAGACCGGGAAATATGAACATTTTCTTCAGTTAATTTTATCATGAAAACAATCTCTTGCTGACGTGGTGTTTGCACGTAAATTATGATTCTAAGTACTATTGCCACTCAGGGCGATAGTTTTCTAGATATTAAGGTAAAAAAAGTATGGAATATGATGTCCACTTGACCGTAGGACCGGGAAATATGAACATTTTCTTCAGTTAATTTTATCATGAGAACAATCTCTTGTTGGCGTGGTGTTTGTTAGTAAATAGTGATTCTAAGGCCTATTGCCACTCGGGGCGATAGTTTTCTAGATATTTAGGTCAAAAAAGTATGATATATGCTGTCCACTTGTCCGTAGGACCGGGAAATATGAACATTTTCTTCAGTTAATTTTATCATGAGAACAATCTCTTGCTGACTTGGTGTTTGCAAGTAAATTATGATTCTAAGCCCTATTGCCACTCAGAGCGATAGTTTTCTAGATATTAAAGTCAAAAAAGTATGACTTATGCTGTCCACTCGGCCGCGGTACCGGGAAATATGAATTTATTCTCCTGTAACTTTTCTCATGAAAACAATATCTTACCGACGTGGCGTTTGCTAGTAAATTGTGAATTAAAGGCCTATTGCCACTCAGGGCAATAGTTTTCTAGATATTAAGGTCAAAAAAGTATGACATATGCTGTCCACTTGACCGTAGGACCGGGAAATATGAACATTTTCTTCAGTTAATTTTATCATGAGAACAACCTCTTATTGGCGTGGTGTTTGTTAGTAAATAGTGATTCTAAGGCCTATTGCCACTCGAAACGATAGTTTTCTAGATATTAAGGTCAAAAAACTTACCCATGTTTTGTCCACTTGGCCGCGGTACCGGGAAATATGAATATATTCTCCTGTAACTTTTCCCATGAAAACAATCTCTTGCCGACGTGGCATTTGGTAGTGAATTGTGAATTAAAGGCCTATTGCCACTCAGGGCGTTAGTTTTCTAGATATTAAGGTCAAAAAAGTATGATATATGCTGTCCACTTGTCGGTAAGACCGGGAATTATGAACATTTTCTTCAGTTAATTTTATCATGAAAACAATCTCTTGCTGACGTGGTGTTTGCAAATAAATTAGGATTCTAAGGCCTATTGCCACTCGGGGCGATAGTTTTCTAGATATTAAGGTCAAAATACTTACCCATGTTTTGTCCACTTGGCCGCGGTACCGGGAAATATGAATATATTCTCCTGTAACTTTTCCCATGAAAACAATCTCTTGCCGACGTGGCATTTGGTAGTGAATTGTAAATTAAAGGCCTATTGCCACTCGGCGCGTTAGTTTTCTAGATATCAAGGTCAAAAAAGTATGACATATGCTGTCCACTTGACCGTAGGACCGGGAAATATGAACATTTTCTTCAGTTAATTTTATCATGAGAACAACCTCTTGTTGGCGTGGTGTTTGTTAGTAAATAGTGATTCTACGGCCTATTGCCACTCGGGGCAATAGTTTTCTAGATATTAAGGTCAAAAAACTTACCCATGTTTTGTCCACTTGGCCGCGGTACCGGGAAATATGAATATATTCTCCTGTAACTTTTCCCATGAAAACAATCTCTTGCCGACGTGGCATTTGGTAGTGTTTTGTGAATTAAAGGCCTATTGCCACTCAGGGCGATAGTTTTCTAGATATTAAAGTCAAAAAAGTATGACATATGCTGTCCACTTGACCGTAGGACCGGGAAATATAAACATTTTCTTCAGTTAATTTCATCATGAGAACAATCTCTTGTTGGCGTGATGTTTGTTAGTAAATAGTGATTCTAAGGCCTATTGCCACTCGAAGCGATAGTTTTCTAGATATTAAGGTCAATAAACTTACCCATGTTTTGTCCACTTGGCCGCGGTACCGGGAAATATGAATATATTCTCCTGTAACTTTTCCCATGAAAACAATCTCTTGCCGACGTGGCATTTGATAGTGAATTGTGAATTAAAAGCCTATTGCCACTCGGGGCGATAGTTTTCTAGATATTTAGGTCAAAAAAGTATGATATATGCTGTCCACTTGTCCGTAGGACCGGGAAATATGAACATTTTCTTCAGTTAATTTTATCATGAGAACAATCTGTTGCTGACGTGGTGTTTGCAAGTAAATTATGATTCTAAGGCCTATTGCCACTCGGGGCAATAGTTTTCTAGATATTAAGGTCAAAAAAGTATGACATATGCTGTCCACTTGACCGTAGGACCGGGAAATATGAACATTTTCTTCAGTTAATTTTATCATGAAAACAATCTCTTGCTGACGTGGTGTTTGCACGTAAATTATGATTCTAAGTACTATTGCCACTCAGGGCGATAGTTTTCTAGATATTAAGGTAAAAAAAGTATGGAATATGATGTCCACTTGACCGTAGGACCGGGAAATATGAACATTTTCTTCAGTTAATTTTATCATGAGAACAATCTCTTGTTGGCGTGGTGTTTGTTAGTAAATAGTGATTCTAAGGCCTATTGCCACTCGGGGCGATAGTTTTCTAGATATTTAGGTCAAAAAAGTATGATATATGCTGTCCACTTGTCCGTAGGACCGGGAAATATGAACATTTTCTTCAGTTAATTTTATCATGAGAACAATCTCTTGCTGACGTGGTGTTTGCACGTAAATTATGATTCTAAGGCCTATTGCCACTCAGGGCGATAGTTTTCTAGATATTAAAGTCAAAAAAGTATGACTTATGCTGTCCACTCGGCCGCGGTACCGGGAAATATGAATTTATTCTCCTGTAACTTTTCTCATGAAAACAATATCTTACCGACGTGGCGTTTGCTAGTAAATTGTGAATTAAAGGCCTATTGCCACTCAGGGCAATAGTTTTCTAGATATTAAGGTCAAAAAAGTATGACATATGCTGTCCACTTGACCGTAGGACCGGGAAATATGAACATTTTCTTCAGTTAATTTTATCATGAGAACAACCTCTTATTGGCGTGGTGTTTGTTAGTAAATAGTGATTCTAAGGCCTATTGCCACTCGAAACGATAGTTTTCTAGATATTAAGGTCAAAAAACTTACCCATGTTTTGTCCACTTGGCCGCGGTACCGGGAAATATGAATATATTCTCCTGTAACTTTTCCCATGAAAACAATCTCTTGCCGACGTGGCATTTGGTAGTGAATTGTGAATTAAAGGCCTATTGCCACTCAGGGCGTTAGTTTTCTACATATTAAGGTCAAAAAAGTATGATATATGCTGTCCACTTGTCGGTAAGACCGGGAATTATGAACATTTTCTTCAGTTAATTTTATCATGAAAACAATCTCTTGCTGACGTGGTGTTTGCAAATAAATTAGGATTCTAAGGCCTATTGCCACTCGGGGCGATAGTTTTCTAGATATTAAGGTCAAAAAACTTACCCATGTTTTGTCCACTTGGCCGCGGTACCGGGAAATATGAATATATTCTCCTGTAACTTTTCCCATGAAAACAATCTCTTGCCGACGTGGCATTTGGTAGTGAATTGTAAATTAAAGGCCTATTGCCACTCGGCGCGTTAGTTTTCTAGATATCAAGGTCAAAAAAGTATGACATATGCTGTCCACTTGACCGTAGGACCGGGAAATATGAACATTTTCTTCAGTTAATTTTATCATGAGAACAACCTCTTGTTGGCGTGGTGTTTGTTAGTAAATAGTGATTCTAAGGCCTATTGCCACTCGGGGCAATAGTTTTCTAGATATTAAGGTCAAAAAACTTACCCATGTTTTGTCCACTTGGCCGCGGTACCGGGAAATATGAATATATTCTCCTGTAACTTTTCCCATGAAAACAATCTCTTGCCGACGTGGCATTTGGTAGTGTTTTGTGAATTAAAGGCCTATTGCCACTCAGGGCGATAGTTTTCTAGATATTAAAGTCAAAAAAGTATGACATATGCTGTCCACTTGACCGTAGGACCGGGAAATATAAACATTTTCTTCAGTTAATTTCATCATGAGAACAATCTCTTGTTGGCGTGATGTTTGTTAGTAAATAGTGATTCTAAGGCCTATTGCCACTCGAGACGATAGTTTTCTAGATATTAAGGTCAATAAACTTACCCATGTTTTGTCCACTTGGCCGCGGTACCGGGAAATATGAATATATTCTCCTGTAACTTTTCCCATGAAAACAATCTCTTGCCGACGTGGCATTTGATAGTGAATTGTGAATTAAAAGCCTATTGCCACTCGGGGCGATAGTTTTCTAGATATTTAGGTCAAAAAAGTATGATATATGCTGTCCACTTGTCCGTAGGACCGGGAAATATGAACATTTTCTTCAGTTAATTTTATCATGAGAACAATCTGTTGCTGACGTGGTGTTTGCAAGTAAATTATGATTCTAAGGCCTATTGCCACTCGGGGCAATAGTTTTCTAGATATTAAGGTCAAAAAAGTATGACATATGCTGTCCACTTGACCGTAGGACCGGGAAATATGAACATTTTCTTCAGTTAATTTTATCATGAGAACAATCTCTTGCTGACGTGGTGTTTGCAAGTAAATTATGATTCTAAGGCCTATTGCCACTCGGGGCGATAGTTTTCTAGATATTAAGGTCAAAAAAGTATGATATATGCTGTCCACTTGTCCGTAGGACCGGGAAATATGAACATTTTCTTCAGTTAATTTTATCATGAGAACAATCTGTTGCTGACGTGGTGTTTGCAAGTAAATTATGATTCTAAGGCCTATTGCCACTCGGGGCAATAGTTTTCTAGATATTAAGGTCAAAAAAGTATGATATATGCTGTCCACTTGTCCGTAGGACCGGGAAATATGAACATTTGCTTCAGTTAATTTTATCATGAGAACAATCTCTTGCTGACGTGGTGTTTGCAAGTAAATTGTGATTTAAAGGCCTATTGCCACTCAGGGCGATAGTTTTCTAGATATTAAGGTCAAAAAAGTATGACATATGCTGTCCACTTGTCCGTAGGACCGGGAAATATGAACATTTTCTTCAGTTAATTTTATCATGAGAACAATCTCTTGCTGACGTGGTGTTTGGAAGTAAATTATGATTCTAAGGCCTATTGCCACTCGGGGCGATAGTTTTCTAGATATTAAGGTCAAAAAAGTATGACATATGCTGTCCACTTGTCCGTAAGACCGGGAAATATGAACATTTTCTTCAGTTAATTTTATCATGAAAACAATCTCTTGCTGACGTGGTGTTTGCACGTAAATTATGATTCTAAGGCCTATTGCCACTCAGGGCGATAGTTTTCTAGATATTAAGGTCAAAAAAGTATGACATATGATGTCCACTTGACCGTAGGACCGGGAAATATGAACATTTTCTTCAGTTAATTTTATCATGAGAACAATCTCTTGTTGGCGTGGTGTTTGTTAGTAAATAGTGATTCTAAGGCCTATTGCCACTCGGGGCGATAGTTTTCTAGATATTTAGGTCAAAAAAGTATGATATATGCTGTCCACTTGTCCGTAGGACCGGGAAATATGAACATTTTCTTCAGTTAATTTTATCATGAGAACAATCTCTTGCTGACTTGGTGTTTGCAAGTAAATTGTGATTTAAAGGCCTATTGCCACTCAGGGCGATAGTTTTCTAGATATTAAAGTCAAAAAAGTATGACTTATGCTGTCCACTCGGCCGCGGTACCGGGAAATATGAATTTATTCTCCTGTAACTTTTCTCATGAAAACAATATCTTACCGACGTGGCGTTTGCTAGTAAATTGTGAATTAAAGGCCTATTGCCACTCAGGGCAATAGTTTTCTAGATGTTAAGGTCACAAAAGTATGACATATGCTGTCCACTTGACCGTAGGACCGGGAAATATGAACATTTTCTTCAGTTAATTTTATCATGAGAACAACCTCTTATTGGCGTGGTGTTTGTTAGTAAATAGTGATTCTAAGGCCTATTGCCACTCGGGGCGATAGTTTTCTAGATATTAAGGTCAAAAAACTTACCCATGTTTTGTCCACTTGGCCGCGGTACCGGGAAATATGAATATATTCTCCTGTAACTTTTCCCATGAAAAGAATCTCTTGACGACGTGGCATTTGGTAGTGAATTGTAAATTAAAGGCTTGTTGCCACTCAGGGCGATAGTTTTCTAGATATTAAGGTCAAAAAAGTATGATATATGCTGTCCACTTGTCCGTAGGACCGGGAAATATGAACATTTTCTTCAGTTAATTTTATCATGAAAACAATCTCTTGCTGACGTGGTGTTTGCAAGTAAATTATGATTCTAAGGCCTATTGCCACTCAGGGCGATAGTTTTCTAGATATTAAAGTCAAAAAAGTATGACATATGCTGTCCACTTGACCGTAGGACCGGGAAATATGAACATTTTCTTCAGTTAATTTTATCATGAGAACAATCTATTGTTGGCGTGGTGTTTGTTAGTAAATAGTGATTCTAAGGCCTATTGCCACTCAAGGCGATAGTTTTCTAGATATTAAGGTCAAAAAACTTACCCATGTTTTGTCCACTTGGCCGCGGTACCGGGAAATATGAATATATTCTCCTGTAACTTTTCCCATGAAAAGAATCTCTTGACGACGTGGCATTTGGTAGTGAATTGTAAATTAAAGGCCTGTTGCCACTCGGCGCGTTAGTTTTCTAGATATTAAGGTCAAAAAAGTATGATATATGCTGTCCACTTGTCCGTAGGACCGGGAAATATGAACATTTTCTTCAGTTAATTTGATCATGAAAACAATCTCTTGCTGACGTGGTGTTTGCAAGTAAATTATGATTCTAAGGCCTATTGCCACTCAGGGCAATAGTTTTCTAGATATTAAAGTCAAAAAAGTATGACATATGCTGTCCACTTGACCGTAGGACCGGGAAATATGAACATTTTCTTCAGTTAATTTTATCATGAGAACAATCTCTTGTTGACGTGGTGTTTGTTAGTAAATAGTTATTCTAATGCCTATTGCCACTCGGGGCGATAGATTTCTAGATATTAAGGTCAAAAAAGTATGACATATTCTGTCCACTTGTCCGTAGGACCGGGAAATATGAACATTTTCTTCAGTTAATTTTATCATGAAAACAATCTCTTGCTGACGTGGTGTTTGCAAGTAAATTATGATTCTAAGGCCTATTGCCACTTGGGGCGATAGTTTTCTAGATATTAAGGTCAAAAAAGTATGACTTATGCTGTCCACTTGGCCGCGGTACCGGGAAATATGAATTTATTCTCCTGTAACTTTTCTCATGAAAACAAACTCTTGCCGACGTGGCGTTTGCTAGTAAATTGTGATTTAAAGACCTATTGCCACTCAGGGCAATAGTTTTCTAGATATTAAGGTCAAAAAAGTATGACATACGCTGTCCACTTGACCGTAGGACCGGGAAATATGAACATTTTCTTCAGTTAATTTTATCATGAAAACAATCTCTTGTTGACGTGGTGTTTGCAAGTAAATTATGATTCTAAGGCCTATTGCTACTCGGGGTGATAGTTTTCTAGATATTAAGGTCAAAAAAGTATGACATATGCTGTCCACTTGGCCGTGGTACCGGGAAATATGAATATATTCTCTAGTAACTCTTCTCATGATAACAATTTCTTGCTGACGTGGCGTTTCCTAGTAAATTGAAAGGCCTATTGCCACTCGGGGCGATAATTTTCTAGATATTGAGGTCAATAAAGTATGACATATGTGGTTCACTTGGCCGCGGTACCGGAAAATATGAATTAATTCTCCAATGGCCGTTAACTTTTGGAGTTAACGGCCGATCTGCATTTTGAGTATATGGTGTTATTCATTGGTAATAATGTTGTTTGTGTGTTTAGCACTATAATTTATTTCTTTAAATAGCGATCCCCTTTGTTGTTAACAATATTCTGTTTCAAAAAATACTTGACTACTGAATTTGGTCGGGTTATCGTCGGCCGTTAACTTTGGCTGCTAACTTCACACCGGTATTAGCGAGAGCGTACAATTGCATCTGCAGTGGTATTGTGTTATAGGCATTCTGTGTAGTGGTTTTGTGTGTTTATAAACATTCTTTATTTAAAATTTACTTTTTCCCGTACAAAAAAATGAGAGGTAGGGCACAGCGAAGTATCATCACGTTTGAGTCTGGAGAAGCCCAACTGGGGAAGTACCTCCTCCTTACAGAAGACCACAGCCATAATAGCACTGCTACCTTTCAGGTATGTAGTGTTGTGTTTCTGTCGGTGAGTAAGGCCGCCAGAGAGCTCAGAGCCGAAGGGTAGGCGATGCGCGTGTGCATCCTATGAAGTTACAGGCATCCATGCGCTATGTGGCCGCCTACCACCAGGCTGGCCGTATGCATGTTTGCCGTCGTTATTAAAAATGCATGATCACTTTAATGTATTTATTGTATTTTAAGGAAATAAACACACTAAAAGCTTTGCGTGCAATTATCCACATTTTGTACAAATTAATACTTGAAATATCTACCTACTTAATTATTTACATTTTTTTCACTTTTAGGCTTATACTTAGCAATTAGGCTCAAAACGTTTGTAGAAAACGCAATCGATACGAAATATATATAAAAGTGACGTTACTTTTCGCTTGATGTCATCCTCGTACATTATATGCGATTCATCTGGATAATATGATTTTTCATCTGGTGTTTTTCCGTTTGTGACTAATTGTGTTGGACCCGGGTATGTCCTTAAACTACGTCTAACAATGAGAGGTAGGGCACAGCGATGACCATCACGCTTGAATCTGGGGCAGTCCAACTGGGGAAGTACCTCCTCCTTACAGAAGACCACAGCCATAATAGCACTGCCACCTTTCAGGTATGTAGTGTTGTGTTCCTGATGGTGAGTAAGGTTCCCAGAGCTCCAACCCTTAAAGGTCGGCAACGCGCTTGTGACTCCCCTGGTGTTGCGAGTGCTCATGGGCGACGGTAATTGCTTAACACCAGGCAATCCGTCTGCTCGTTTGCCGCCTTTGTAAAAAAAAAATGTGTTCTAATCCGTGTGAGACTGAAGCGTAGCACATAGCTTCATCTCATTCCCGTCTGACTGCCAGCATCTTATTATGTATACATTGCACTTAAATATAATTAATGAATTAACCAAGATTGTGATAATTACATTGTATGACTATTCATTTTAATATTAACTTCAATATTTACATAGCACTTTTATATGAGCTGTCACTCGAGGTCAAAATTATGTACCTGACCAAACTATCAAAACACGTATACATACATTTTATTGTCTCAGATTTAAAGAGCATGTATACATATTTTGGTACTTTGTTTGCATCGATATCTTTAACTGTACGTAATCAGATTGTACAGCAGACATCAGATATATTGCATAGCAACGGACAAAAAGGTCGAAACGGTTGGCCTACAGCAAAAATCTAATTTCGATAATTCCGAGCATCTTCCTCTTTTACTCCAATTTAGGGCTAATTAGAGTGACAGAAACAATTTTCGCGGTAAGTATTCTGTACAGTTTTATCATTTGGCAAGAGGATGTATATACACTTTTGGGACTTTGGTCGTATAGATTGTTAACCATGACTGTATAGTTGGCAATTAATTAATTACTTGTGAGAAACATATTAATGCCGTTGTCGGAATTCGAACCTAGGACCAGCTGTGTAGACTCGGATTATACAACCCTGACCAAAAGTATTGAAAACACTTTTTTCTTCTAACTCAAAAACTACCTCTTTCTTAATGCAGTTAAACAATTTTCTGATATTTCAAACTTTAATATTGTGTACATATATTAAAGTTTGAAATATCAGAAAATTGTTTAACTGGTGGCAAGAGAACATCAATTAATAAAAGTACCTAAGTAAGTAATAAGAAAACAAAAATCACCAATAAATTCGGATCTACGACGAAGTGACTTATAGCAATTTTTCTATGCAATCACCAGTCACCTCAACGACCACTTAGTCAGTTCAAAATTGATAAAAGTCTTCAGTACCCTTACCATGAGTTGTGACTTTGAGGTTTTCGATAACGAGTATCGAGTTTACTATCTGTGCATGTCGTTCGCACTAAAATAGTACAAGCGAGATGCATAGATAGTAAACTCGTTACTCGTTATCGAAAACGTCAATGGTGAGGGTTCAGAAAAGATGTAAATACTACATACACTAAAATATTGAGTTTTCATAAGAAAAACATGGGTGCTCAATACTTCTGGCTAAGGCTGTAGGTACATAACTACTTCTAAATATCTGACATCCGATAATCATAACCTTCTGGTTTTAAAGTGGGTTAGTCTTACACGTACTAGAACATAAAATGAGTACATCAGCTCATAGTCCAAAACTCAAAATGGCAGAAACACAAAATGACTACAACACATTTAGTCGACGGACTATTTTTGGGTGCTTTGGTCCTACAGCCCGATTAAAAAATGAACAACCTAAACCTACCTACAGAACAGTAGGTTTACTTTTCCACATCTGGTGTTTTTCGTATGTGACTAACTGTTTAGTAGTCATTTTGTGTTTCGATCATTCTGAGTATGGTCTATGAGGCGATGTAGTCACTTTGTGTTCAGGTCCATGTGAGGCCGAAGCCATAGGGCCTTATCACACTTGCGATTTGCGAGCGAGTTGAAAGCGAAGCGAGCGCGCTGCGAGTGCGTAACGAGTTCGTCGCGATCGTGTCACGATTTCACCGCGAGTGCGCAACGAATTCGCTGCGTACTCGCGTGAAAATCCTGGCGAGTGATTTGCGTTTTAGACAGTCAGTTACATAACGAATTTCGACGAACTCGCTGCGCACTCGCGGCGAATTCGCGACGCACTCGTGGCAGAGTCGCTACGCACTCGCGGCGAATTCGCTGCGCGCTCGCTTCGCTTTCAACTCGCTCGCAAATCGCAAGTGTGATAAGGCCCTTAGTGGCCTTTAATAAATGCGTCATAAATTTTTGTACAAAATAAATAGTCAAAATGTTATCTTACTTATATATAGAAGTGAATTCATGGTTATTTACATATATATACATGTCTTAGTTCCAATATCTCTAGCAATAGCTTCTCATACAACTCATTTAAATCGGTCAATATAGCAATATCTGTAACTATAATAGGTATAAATAGAAAGATCTGTTCTTAGAAACCCAGTCATCGATTTTAGGGACAATAAAAACTGCTTACATAGATTTGAAAAATAATTGTATTCAGTTCGGGAATCGATCCCAGTAAAACTCAAACTCAAACGTTTATTCAGTAAGTAGGCCACAAGGGCACTTTTACAGTTCCAAAAAAAAAAAACTATAGATATTGAATTACAATGTATTTCATTCACTTAAGATATCATGTTTTATGGTAACATTTACTACCTATGACCTACACACTCCATATCCAAATTTAAATAAGTACATTTATTTTGCAAAACAACTTATCCCGATTTTA
Source organism: Grapholita molesta (assembly GCA_022674325.2). Classification (NCBI taxonomy): domain Eukaryota; kingdom Metazoa; phylum Arthropoda; class Insecta; order Lepidoptera; family Tortricidae; genus Grapholita; species Grapholita molesta. The sequence goes on along the minus strand of CP053122.2, from coordinate 805,030 downwards.
GAACTGAGGCTCTAGTGTAAGTTACTTTTGAAGTGTAAAAACGTTTACGAATGCGTAAGTGATAATGTTATTTATATAGGAAACGCAAACGCATTCGTGAAGTAAAGTTACGTTAAAAACTTACACTCAAGGCTCAGTACAAGTTTTTGTCTTTAATATGTAGGTATGCAGTTCTTCTTGTACCTAAAATCGATGACATGGTTCCTAAGATCTTTCCGCTTCTTCTTCAGATTTTTCCCCTCACTAACCAATCTAAATGGGCCACCCGAATAATCCTCGTCAATTTATTATCGTTTTCATGTGTTCTATGTACACCCCGTTATCTAAGGCTCATTTTGGGGGCAATCTGAAATAGTGATGTTGCTTCACATAATTAGTCGATTCACATTTATCTATAAAAGTTATTTGTCAAGCTAAAATTCTTCTTTAGTGAAAGCTATAGAGACACATTCATTCCTCTAGTCAAATCGGAGGACGACAATTATAAATATCGAATATCGTTAATTTGGGGTCCGATTTTTGAAATAGTCACCGAGTAATAATCATAGAGAATCTCATTCATTCTCTATGGAAATCACTTGGTGACTATTTCAAAAATCGGACCCAAGATCTTTTGACATGTTATTGAGTGAGTAAGTCAACTTAACTTTTTATCGACTTAGATTATCGTAACTGCCCAATCACTTGCCCCTACACTGAGCATAAGATAACGGGGTGTAGTTCTATGGTTTGAACTATGCCATGAATAAATTTATATTAATAAGTCTTGATTAAATGGTCAGATACAAAAGGTGTATACTTCGAATCTTTTATCTCCTTCTTCCGCAAGGAGCAACTCTTTCTACCTGTCTCACTTTTATTATTAGGCTTATATTGATTCGGGATTGATACTTTTTTGGCACAATTGTTTTGGCAACTTTTGGTTTTGGCATTTTCTTTGGCATTGCTATAGTATAGCGGTGAACTTGATGCTGTGTTGTGTTCAACGTGACTTCGTAGCTCCAGCTGACTGTGGTGGAGACACGTGGATTTTATCTGAAACTGGAAAACAGATTATGTATTGGCAAGTTTGTTTTCGTGATACTGTGTCGTAAGAGGCGACAAAGGGAAAAACCGTCGGATGGGCAGCAGCGTCCGTCGAAATCTAATATACAGCTACTGTGGTCGTCAACAAAGCCAAGCATGGCGAACAAATCCAAGCATGGCAACTCGTCGCGAGATAATGTAATGGAGCCTATATGGAGCTGATAATAAAGATGATTGTTATGATAAGTAATATTTTATTTAAGATTATTTTAATACAAGTTAAATCAATTACTCGCTTTGACTGTCTCCCACTCACCCCTCTAGGAACTCTCTGGTTACATGTTAGAAAGAGAATTTAAATTAAGAACTGACACTAAGCCAGCCCGTAATCTCAATCATCAAGGAGTCTGTGAAGGTCACAACCTTCACATATCCCGCCTCCTCGGGTAAAAGAGGGAGACAATTGCTGCGCAGTGTATCACTCTTTTACCCGAGGAGGCGGGATGTGTGAGTGTGTGTGTTACTGTACAGTAACTTACCTGGTCGGCGGGGCGCGGGCGCGCGTACCTCGCGGCGCGGCCGGCCAGCTCGCGGCGCAGGCGCCAGGCCCGCGCCCAGCGCGCCCGCGCACGCGCCGCGCCCGGCGCCCCGCGCACCAGGTGCCACCTGCCGGCCACACCGCACATTACAAACAACCCAAATGTTAAGGCAAATGTAAGGCTAAGTTCAGATGAATGCACGGTGACGCGCGCTGCCGCGCTATAGTGCTGTTCAGATGATGGCAGATTGCACGCGGCAGGCTAGCGTCAACATTATATGTAAGAATGGACTTGGAGGAGGCAATTTGCTTGTAATTAGCCCTCAATTTTTCATAGGTTCGTGTGTCAGCACGCCTCAAACTAAACAGGTCGAGACAGGACTGTAGTTCTTGTGCTGAGCAAACCGCGCGGCACTGCGCGTTCATCTGAACTTAGGGCCTACGCTAACTGACGCGGAAGCCCGCCGCGTGCCCATGTAAAAGTCGCCCGCCGCCCGCCGCGCGGATTAAAATTTGTATGGACACGCGGCGGGCGCCTGCATCAGTTAGCGTAGGCCCTTAGTCTTACAGGTCACGCCGAAGTAAAATACTAATCGCTCGGATAAAATGCACACTAAATTACTTTTATCTCTGTCCAATGGAAATCGCACAAAAATGACCCAAATATTCTACTGACAGTTATCTCCTTACCCTCTTAATTGGCTTTAGAAATTATCCAATACGCAATTTTTTTACTTAAAAAAAGTTTGTGATCTTTCCATCAAAGTTCTAATTGGCTAATCTAAAATATCACACGTCAAATCTCATGCGCGGCGGTACGATGTAAGGAGATGTCAAACTAGTCATGGGGGACACTTTTTTAGACTGCTTCTAAGGAAACATTTTGGTGGGGTCATTATGCAGACTTAATTCATCTATGTATATTATCAATCGCTACTGCAAAAGCATAAACTAATAAAGAAACTCACGCTCCGGTTATTCCGGAGAATGTATCAACGCCATCTATGGAGCTATTGACGCAGTAAGCATCAGCTCTACACATTTCTTAGAACAAATGCCACAAAAACCTCAACGTACGATCTAAAGCGACATTAATTATATGGAATTGGTAATAATGATTACCTGGTAATTAGCTGCAGAACCCTCGCGAGCTGCCCTTTCTGCCGCAGCACGAGGCAGACGGCTCTGAGCGCTGTCACACCGCGTCGCTCTCGATTCTCAAGAGACAGTTTCAGTGCTGACGTGTAGTAGCTTAGAGACATGGGAAGGAGTCCTGAAAATGTATGAAATATAAGGATTAGGTTGACGCGTGTTTGTATCGCGACTGCTGCGCGTTTGTATCGCGACGGTTGCGCGTTTGTATCGCGACGGTTTCGTGTTTGTATCGCGACGGTTTCGCGTTTGTATCACGACGGTTTCGTGTTTGTATCGCGACCGTTGCGCGTTTGTATCGCGACGGTTTCGTGTTTGTATCGCGACGGTTGCGCGTTTGTATCGCATCAGTTGCGCGTTTGTTTCTTGATGCTCGTGCAGGATTCAAACCCAGGATCTTCTTCTTAGACCGGGCACTACCGACTAGTGGAGGGGTCCAATTAATTTTTATTTGCTACGTTAGTTTCATTGTATTCGGGGAAGGTTTGCCAACACCATTGATGAAAATCCATTCGCTACGGTAACCATAGGTACCCTATAGATACTATATGATTGTATGCCACAGCCGCATGTTTGCCGTGTGATGCCGGCTAACTAGAATAGCACCACCCCATCTCCTCTCGCGGATGTCGTAAGAGGCGACAAAGGAAAAAATCCTACGGACGGGCAGCAGCGTCCATCGAAACCCAATCCACAGCTGCTGCGGTCGCCAACCCGCCTGCCAAGCGTGGCGACTATGGCAACTACCCCCAAGATGATACAAGTTATATTTGTGGGAGGCCTATGTCCAGCAGTGTACTGCATACGGCTGAAATAGAATGTATGTATGTATGTATGTATGTATGCCACAGTGATATAAAAATATACTCCAAAGGCACTCACCTCTGTCTTTATACCAGTTCCCATACAAGACATGGTGTTCCCAGTTCCTCGGCTCCAGTTCTAGAAGCTTGTCCAGGGTGCCTCTCTTCTGCTGATCATTCTGCAGCTGTAGCAGCTCCACGTAAGCCTGGACGAAGCGTGGCTCCAGGGTCAGACACCGCTCTAGCATCTTTAGGGAGTCTGCTAGGCGATTCTTTTTTCTGTAATGAAGTGATGAAGAAATTTAAATAGACGACATATAATTAGGAAAAAGCGTCCAAGCTCATTGGTCTAAGGTAGGATTTATTATTAATTTTTATTTTATTTGACCTTGCCATGAATAAATCTATCTTAATAAGTCTTGATTAAATGGTCAGATACAAAAGGTGCATACTCCGAATCTTTTATCTCCTTCTTCCGCAAGGAGCAGCTCTTTCTACCTGTCTCACTCTTATTATTAGGCTTATATTGATGCGGAATTGATACTTTTTTGGCACAATTGTTTTGGCAACTTTTGGTTTTGGCATTTTCTTTGGCATTGCTATAGTATAGAGATGAACTTGATGCTGTGTTGTGTTCAACGTGACTTCGTAGCTCCAGCTGACTGTGGTGGAGCCACGTGGATTTTATCTGAACTTTTTTGGGCGTTGGTGTCTGACTGAATATTGAGTAAAATAATGTTTTCATTCTTATTCTTTAAAAGCAGGTAACAAAACTGCATTTTATTTGCAACGTAGCGAAGTGATTTATTCAGAACTTGAGTTGTAGATGTAGATGGCAATACCGCTAAAGAGTGGAACTGGGCTGGACATGTCTGCTGCATGCACCCGGAAAAGTTCGCCAAAATGGTTACAGAGTTCCCGCGGCACACCGTGGAGGATACATAGCGGCGTGGAAGAGATGGGTGGGGGACTTGGACGCGTTATGCGTAGTGGATCACACAAGTGACAGCTTTGACTGGGGAAAAAGGAGAGGATTTTGCCTAGGCTTATGCAGTGTGATGCCGGCTGACTAGAATAGCACCACTCCATCTCCTCCAGCGAGTGTCGTAAGAGGTGACAAAGGGAAAAATCCTACGGGCAGCAGCGTCGGTCGAAACTCAATCTACAGCTACTGCGGTCGCCAACCCAAGCGTGGCGACTACGGCAACTACCCCCAAGATGATACAAGTCATGTTTGTGGCAGGCCTATGTCCAGCAGTGGACTGCATACGCCTCATGTTTGCCCAGCTCCCATTGCTGAATTACGCATGTATGTTTAAGATTTTTTTGTATACTGTTTTGAAAAAATAAGTCCCGCCGAGTTTCTTGCCGGTCATAAAAGTCAATATACTTCTCGGGTCAGAGGTGTAGGGTTAGAACCGGTGTAGTTTTTATTTTTCTCTTTTACTTTTGTATACTCGACGTCGAAGAGTGCCCTTGTGGCCTACTTACTGAATAAACGTTTGATTTTGAGTTTGAGTTTGAGTCTTCTTAAAACAGGCTTGAGATTGAGAAAAGCTTACCTATACAGCTTGCCAAGATTATAATGTGCATTCACATGATCCCTGTTATACTTGAGGGCCTGCAGAAAATGGTACTCAGCTCGGCCTGATGCGATCACCAAAGTTCCAAGGTTATTGTGTGCACTGGCGTAGCTCGGCCAGAGGCTGGAAGTTGGAGAAATGTTTATCAGTAACAAATTGGTTGAATCACTTTTGTGTCACCACCGCGTGGTGACGGCTGACTAGAATACTACCAAAGAGAAACTGACGGATTGGTAGCAGCGTCCGAAACGCAATATGCAGCTACTGCGGTCGCCAACCCAGGCGGGTTACAGGCCAAGCGTGGCGACTATAGCAACTACCTACAAGCTGATACAAGTCATAATGTATCAGTCCGTTGTTCCTTTTAATATACAATGTTACTTAAGCAGAGTTATTCTTTAGATTTTTTTTGACATTTAAGTCGGTTCAATTCTCAGACGAAGCAAGTTATTTTTAGAAAATCTATGAATGCAGAATTACTAACTTTTAAAAATAACATAAAGTCTTCTTTCAGCAAAATACACTATCTACGATATTTAAGGTACTTCCCCTTCATGTCCCATAAGTTTGTGACGCCCTGTATAGTTAAGTGTAGAAAGTATCTTACCTTAATGCTTCTTTATAATGTTTGATGGCATTTTCTTGTTGCTCCACGTCTTTGAGGAAGTTCGCGAAATTGTAGTGTAGCTTAGCGTTATGTGGCAACACCGCCAAGTCGGCTCTGAAAAATTCAAGAATCAATAAATAATACAGGACATACTTACACAAATTGACTGAGCCCTACTGTAAGCTCAAGAAGGCTTGTGTTGTGACTCAGCCAACGATATAGCGGATGTGGCCCGTAACAGAAGCAATAACTTTAGGGATCGCTTCTACACCACGAACGTAGCAACATTTGTTCTACAATTTAAAAAAATTGTGTAATAGTTTATAATAATATATAATATTTGGGGACAAACTCACACAAATCGACCTAGTCCTACGGTGAGCTCAGTAAGGCTTGTGTTGTTGGTACTAGACGACGATAAATATAATAGATAAATACATATAAATAAATAAATACATAGAAAACACCGATGACTCAGGAACAAATATCTGTGCTCATCACACAAATAAATGCCCTGACTGGGAATCGAACCCAGGACCATCGGTTTCATAGGCAGGGTCACTACCCACTAGGCCAGAGCGGTCGTCGGTCGTGTAATTTATTACTTGTGATTTTCTCGAACAAACTAAATAGTATTTTTGATGAACAGCGTCCAATAGTCTGGTTGGCTTAGCTCTCAGTTGCTTATAATTCTTTTTTATCATATTTAGTAAACTAAAAATTATTTTTTGTATTTCGACTTTCGTGAGACATCATATGTAACGATTAACACAGTTCTACTCACGTTTATTTAGTTACCCGCGCGACATGTTTCATTCATTCATTTTACGCGACGGGCCGGCGACGTGATCGGTGAGCCGAACGGACACTCAGCACTCTTAGTGCTTGAAAAGGGAGGCCTATATTCTCCGAAACATGTCGCGCGGGTGACTAAATAAACGTGAGTAGAACCGTGTTAATCGTTAATTATAAGTTATTTTCAAAAGACGTAGAACAAGTATTGCTCTGTTTACTATAGTCTTAGAGGTCACTTTGGGTGTAATTTCTATAGAGTAAAATTCAAGTAATCTTGTTTCTGAATCGTATGATTTATTTAGTTAAGCCTTAAATAAATAACTTATGACGCACATAGACTAAGATTAAGGATTGACTATACAAAAAAAGGTATCTAACAAACGAAATTCTGCTGTCATTTTTTCTGTCATTCTGAGTCCTGAATAAGATAGTGGTTACCTCAGTAGCGTTTCTCTGGTCCTCCAATCCTGATTCCTCATGATGGTTCTAGCAGCGAAGCTAGCAGCTAAGACTGCAGTGCTCATCATCAGAAGCCGACGATCTATGCGTCTCCAGAGGAGCTGGATACCGTATGCCGTGAGGATCACTGAACCCACACTGGAACAGAAATGGTCACCTTGAGGAAAAGGCATCAGGGGGTTAAGGTTCCCTTTATATTGCATAATTTGTTTTGTACCAATATTAATAATCATATTAATATTGCATATAAGTTTCGCATAATTTATTTATGGTATGATAATGTTGCAGAATTCTTAAATAAATAATAAATAAAAATAAATATTTCGGGAAAATCTTACGCAAATCGACCCAGTCCTATGGTAAGTTCAGTAAGGGTTGTGTTGTAGGTACAATCGACGTCAAAGATAGGTATACATTTTTTCATCTTAAGCCTTTAAGGTGCAAAAGTTTATACCGCTGGGTTACCAGCCCTGCGGTCTAACAAAAATTGAACTACATACCTTGGTAAATACAACACCCTTTCAGCAACCACGAAGCCAACGGTCACCAGCAGATTGGACGCTGGAAGGTATGGTATGACAAGCAGCATCAGGCCAACAGCTGCCGGCGTGTGTTTCTGGTGCTGGAAGCAGAGTACATGTTTATTGTTTTATACAAGACTGACCAGCGTTTGACCTCAGTCTCACCTGATGGTAAGTGACGAGGTCGAGGGTGTAGCACGCTGGTTTAGTAACCCTATCCACTCTTGCCTTGAAAAGACCCAAATTATATCTTTCCGGGAATACAAACGGCTAGCGCGATAAATAAATAAATAAATATTTCGGGACAATCTTACACAAATCGACCTAGTCCTACGGTAAGCTCAGTAAGGCTTGTGTTGTAGGTACTAGACGACGGTACATATGTAATAGATAGATACATATAAATATTTAAATACATAGAAAACACCATCTATCATCCTGGCTAGGCATTGACTCAGGAACAAATAGCTATGCTCATCACACAAATAAATGCCCTGACTGGGAATCGAACCCAGGATCATCGGCTCCATAGGCAGGGTCACTACCCACTAGGCCAGACCGGTCGTCATATGTAAAGAAATGTTTTCTTTGAGAGGAAGTTATCTACATTATGTCGTCCCACGGCCATGGAGGGAAAGTACCTTAAATATTGTAGATCTGATGGAACATTTTACTGAAAGAAGAAAACATTTTTCATTCTTCTAGAAACCAAAACTTAACAAAGTATTCTTACCTCCACCATCCAACATCTATACAGCAGTGTCATTATGGTGATTAATGCAGCTGCAGTCAGCATATTCCGAGGGTCCCACACGCCGGTGATGACGGGTATGGAACCCATCTGCCAGTCATGGCTCAGGGTCCAGGGGCAGAGGAGCAGCCACCAATTGAAGGCAGCCAGGTAGCTAAAGGTCATGAATCTGAAAAAAGGTTACAGATTACTCGATGGTTGTCTGGAAGGTATCACTCTCTAACGATAAGACCACACATACGCTTGTGTTGTGGACCACGATATCTACACTAATATTATAAAGGCGAAAGTTTGTGAGTGTGTATGTTTGTTACTTCTTCACGTCTAAACGGCTGGAGCGATTTTAATAAAATTTGGTATGGAGTTAGCTGACACCAAGCCTACGTTTTTTACCTAATAAGCCGGATGTAACACCGCGGGGAACAGCTAGTATAATTATAAAGGGAAAACCGACGGATGTGCAGCAGCGTCCGCCAAAACACAATCTCACAATCGGTCGCCAAACCGCCTGCCTAGCGTGGCGCCTCTGGCAACCACCCCTAAGATAGTACAAGATGATTCATGATGATGATGATTTGGGGGAGGCCTAATGTCCAGTAGTGGGCGACTTACGCCTGAGATGAAGGATACAACCATTATGGAATCAAACTCTAAATCCTCAGAGATTGCTCCTTGTGGCATACTATGGGAAAGGCCTCTGTCTAGTGGGCGTTAGTCGCTGTAGGTCAATTAGCGTACCTAATATGTACTGCTGTCTCTTTGTGAGGTCATTGGAATAATAAAAGAAAAAGACTATTTTTTCGGTCTATGTTCTAATTGAGAGAAGCATCCTTGTCTAAGCCAGGCAAAGCTTCATTTGTGACTACTACATACACCTAAATACCTATCACTGCGTCCACTGTTGGACACAAACTCCCCACAAACCGCCATAAGACGCTTGAGTCTGGAGAAGTCCAACTGGAAGTACCTCCTCCTTACAGAAGACCACAGCCATGATAGCACTGCTACCTTTCATGTAGGTATGTAGTCTTGTGTTCCTGATGGCGAGTAAGGTTCCAGAGCTCTATCCCCCCATAGAGGCCCGCAACGCGCTTGTAATTTCCCTGTTGCAGGAGTCCATGGGCAAAGGTATTTGCTTCATCAACATCATCATCATATCAGCCGAAAGACGTCCACTGCTGGACATAAGCCCCCCCGCCTCCTCCTCCCTCCGTTTAAGCACAATACCTGACGCGACTACTCACCTGACAAAAAACGAAGCGTGAAACGCTGGTGGGTTGTCCTGAGGAGAGAAAGCAGGCAGGGACCCCTGAAGCAGAGCGACCCTGACGGCTGCCAAGATCAGCAGACCAGCTGATGCCACGCTGATGCGGGAGACACCCTCGCTTTTCCAACGCCATTTAGTCTTGAGCGAACATCTGGATTGAAAAGAAAGAAATAATAACACTAGAATACTAGATAGCTAGTCATCGATGTATAAATAAACGTAGATTCACAATCAGCCCCAAAAAAATGGCTCTAAAAAACAACTTGGGTTGTATATTTAGTTAAGTCTTCTTTGAACCGCTGTCAGTGCAAGTGTCAACAATGACTAAAAAGTTATTACTTTATCAATAGTGAAATTTGATACTTAATAATTAGAAAATTGAGCGCTTTTTTGTTTGATTATATTTACTAAAAGAAGATTATAAATTAGCATTATTAGCATAAACTGGAACGTGATAGAAATGTCATTTAGTGCCATATTTTTCTAAATAATTTGTTCGCATGTAGGTACCTAGGAGTCTACTTATTTATGTCAGTGTACCTAGTGCATCAAAAATTGGCGATTAATACATGGCAAAAGTATTGAGCACACACTTTTTTCTTCTAATTCTAAAAACCATCTCTTTCTAACGCAGTTCAACGATCTTCTGCTATTTAAACCCTTTGTACACAATAAGAGAACATCAGTTAATAATACTTAAAAGTGCGCATTAAATAAGAAAACTTATCCAGCTATGATTCATTGATAATTTGTCATCAGAAAAGATGTAAATACTGCACTAAATATATAATATATCCTTTTGTAATTAAATAGGTAGTAGAAAATCAGGGACTTTGATCTTTTCCATACTTACTAAATGTTTCATTTCTATTACTTTTTTACAATCGATTAGAATTAATCTTAGAAACACTAAAGTAATTCAGAAATTAATAAAATAATTAGTTACTAAGTAGCTACATTCCCAAACCTGCAGATAAACTGTTCAAATGGTTTTGCAGGGACTTGTATAACAACATTGTTAAATTTTGAATAACGCATCTGAGCATTTCTCAAAAACTTTCCTTTTTTGTTACCGAAAGTCTATAGAAATTCGGTACCAAAAAGGAAAATTCCATACAAACTTTATGGGACATTTTGGGAAGTATGGTAGATCTTGCTAAGCATCATTTACTCTATCAGTCTACCGCTTTTAATCAAAATGTAAGACGCGATCCAAATGTACAAACTTTTTGGGAATTGCTCATCTATCTATTCATCCATCTTGGCACCAATAGTTATTTGTTATACAAGGGTGCAAAATTGTATTTTAACTGCGAGTGTGGGATTGAAACTCGAGCAAGCGAATGGATTCTATAGTTTAACCACGAGCAAAGCGAGTGGTTTTAAAATAGAATCCTGAGCGTAGCGAGTGTTTCAATACACGAGAATTAAATTACAATTGCACCCGTGTGTAACACAAAACTTTTCCCTTCACTACAGCGAGGAAAATGAAACATGCAAAAAAAAACGTTTTGAAATCGCATTGACTTTTTCTTTGCGTTTAGATACATTCAACATTTTTACAAAAGGTGCCTTTAGCTTGGTTAGCTTGTGGTGGCCAGTACGATTTTCGAATGTTCTAATTCGATTTCCAACTCGGTGCGTGTGCGAGTTACCGCCGCCGCCGCGGGGGCAAGTGAGCTGTACTTCGCGAATTTAGACTTTAAAACCATAGCAATTAGAGCTATGAGAAGTCAACTTACTTTAATCACTAGTGGATAAAATGCGTTTTTACCCTCTCGTATTAAAGGATAAACAAGCGCTTTACGAGCTAGTGAGGGGAAAAACATATTAACCCGTCTCACCTGGTGCCAGGCCAGCTTTTGTAAAGGTCGAAGACTATGTTGAACAGCAGAGCCGTCAGGCCAGTCTCCTTCGCCAGCATGCTGAGCCCCGCCAGCAGCACGCTCCACCAGGCGCGTTGGCGATTCGAACATCTAGAATGAAATTCATACTCAATTAAAAAACACTGTTACTAAAAGTTTGTGTAATATGTGAAGTAGGCAATAATTCATCAATTACATCATCATTATTTTTATACTATATACACCGTAAGAACTGTGTAATTTACTTAAGTTACAATATAATATTTTGTCATCCACTAACGTAACATACACTAAGAAATTCTAACCCACTGAATTCTGACACGATTGTTCTGTGCTGTATTTTTATTATCTTTTTGTGCCCACATTGTAAAGAATTATAGTTCAGAACTATATACTGTATATTACAAAACTGTATATTTTTATGTTGTAAACTAACTGACTGTAATTTGTTTTATCTACGTACATATCATAAGTGCCCTAAAATGCGTCCAGAAACCGTAGGCAATGACCAGCATTACCAACCATCAGAAATCAATGGAGATGTAATGTTAACATTACCTACTGAAATCCGTAGGTTATGAGTTTAAATTTGGAACAACTGTCAAATTCAAGTGGGGTGTCTATTCTAGTATCTACAGATATTAAAACAGTCATAGATACGAAACGCCAATTCGTTATGTTTTTTAAATATAAATCGAACGACAATTGAACTCGAGTGACAATAGAATAGGTTGTTCATTCGCTTGTCTATGGTTTAAAAAAAATATTTGACTGAGATACGAAATACGAAACGCCGCCGTTCCAAGCAGTCATTTGTTTTGTTCGTTGACTTTTCAATGTTTACAAGTAACACTAGTACTAATGCAGTTCATTTCCCTACGGTTCCTGAACCCATCTTAAAACACTTATGATATGTGTGTAGATAAAGTAGTGTATGCAACTATGAATAATTAGGCATTACAACAATCGTGTGATATTATTATGAAACTCGCCTTCGGCTCGTTCCACACTCTTGTTGTAATACCCTTCATTATGCACAGATACATAAACTACTATTGTGAGCCTATAAATAAATGAAAAATGAAAATTTACGAGATTAAAGTTTGTTCTTCAACTACATCCAACACGTGGTAGGGGCACAGCGAAGTACCATTACGCATTCAGGTGTGTAGTGTTGTCTTCCTGATGGTGAGTAAGATTTCCAGGGCTTCAACAACTTTTAGGGTAAGCAACGCGCATGCGAATCCTCTGGAGTTGCAGGCGTCCATAGGCTATGGTAACTGCTCATCATCAGGTGGGCCGTATGCTTGTATGCCACCATCGTTGTATTAAAGGAAAGGCATTCGGCCGGTGTACATCCACCCCCGTCGAATTCGCGCGCTACATAGACATAGGTACCATTTAAGTAGAACGTGCTAATAATAATACCACAATCGAAAGACATGGTCTTATTATGTAACTTTCCATAGGTATGGCAGAGACGGCGCTATCGCCCGTCCTTGTCATAGTCTCACATATTTTTGTTCCCCTCCAAACTGTACCCTTCAGAACTGTGACAGTTGGAGGGGAACAAACAAATACAATTGGAGTTTTCTTGGGTTTTCTACCAAAGTTGCGGGAATTAATACAGAATAAGCTAATGTCATAAAAATGTCCTGTAAAGCAAAACTATAGTGAATTGTTACATTTTGGGCTACAAAAGCTAGAATAATTTTGTCCCTTGCTGGTGCTCCCGGATGCGTTCTCAAGTCATTATTCCTCCTAAGCGCACTACAAATATTATTGGCCTTTTATAATAAACTGGCACAAACTAGAAAGAGACAAAACGTAAAAATGTCTGTTAGAAACTACGTGACTCCGCTAAGCCAGGATACTAACGATTTGAAATCTCCTGATTAAAAAGTTGGAGCAAAAAATCTCATAAATGTCCGTACTAATTCCGCCCGGAGTGCAATTTTCACAGGCGTTTTGTACAATCACGGCGAAGCCAAGGCTTAGTTGTAGCATGTTTGACAACTAATTTTAGAACTTATTGCGGAGGCATACGGATGATAATTGAATGATATCGCCAATGGTTGTTACGACTGTTTATGCATGGACAGAGGGTTTAAATGCATCAAGTTGAAAACTGGTTTTGGAACTTATTGCGCTGCAATACGGCAGATAATTGGATGACGTATGTAATGGTTATTACGACTGTTTTGTATGGATGAAGGGTTCAGACGGATCAGCTCCGGAGCATCAGCTGCATTTGAATAGCGTTTGTCTCGGCGCTTACGGCTCAATAGGGCCTCTCCGCTAGGTAACCTAATCCTAAAATGAGGCGTGGGTACTAGTTTTTACGGATTCTAGTGCTATCTGATACAAGCCTGGAAATCTCGGTCTAAATATCAAATGTTATTCCGTAAACGTGATTCTGGCCGTGTGCTGCCGGCTGACTAGAATAGCACCGCCCCATCTCCTCCCGCGGGTGTCGTAAAAGGCGACAAAGGGAAAAATGCTACTGACGAGACGCAGCGTCCGTCGAAACCCAATCTACAGCTACTGCGGTCGCCAACCCGCCTGCCAAGCGTGGCGACTATGTAAACTACCCCCAAGATGATACAAGTCATATTTTTGGGAGGCCTATGTCCAGCAGTGGACTGCATACGGCTGAAATGTATGTATGTATGTATGGCTATCTTCGGATCGGAAGGCACACGTCTTACCGCTAAGCCATCAACGATTCTTCCTTGGTTTGACATTTCAAGAGCTCAGTTTTTTTTTATAATTAAGATTTTTATAATCACTCCAAAAGCAAGCCCACAAGGTGGACCGACGACATGGTAAAGATGACAGGAACTAGATCCGGGTGGAGCAAAACCGGTCACTGTGGGTCGCTGGGGGAGGCCTATGTCCAGCAGTGGACATCCTTCGGCTGATATATAATGATGATGAACCACACGATTCTTCTATTCATGGCTGTTTTCTATGTATTAAAGTATTTGTACCTATACTATGTTATTATTATTGGACCCGGGTATGTCCTTAAACTACGTCCAACAATGAGAAGTAGGCCACAGCTAAGTACCACCTCGCTTGAGTCTGGTGCAGCCTAACTGGGGAAGTACCTCCTCCTTACAGAAGACCACAGCCATAATAGCACTGCTATCTTTCAGGTATGTAGTGTTGTGTTCCTGATGGTAAGTAAGGTTCTCAGAGCTCCAACCTTAAGGTAGGCAACGTGCTTGCGACTCCCCTGGTATTGCGGGTGCCCATTGGCGACGGTAGTTGTACCATCAGGCAATCCATCTGCTCATTTGTCATAAAAAAGTACCGTTGTCTGAGGCACAACACAAGCCCTCTCGAGCTTACTGGGGGGCTCAGTTAATTTGTGTAAGAATGTCCTGTAATATTTATTTACTTGTCTCTGGCCAAATTTTAATGGATACCATTGCAACTAGAATGCACCCATTTTTGTCACAGAATCTCTTTGTTTTCCAATAGCACGATCTATCATTCGCTATTGCCTCTATTTTTACAGTTTACAATTTTCGTTTTCTATCCAGTATTTTACTGAATATTTGAGATAACAATTGAACTCGATTTGCGACTTTATGGAGATAGATATACGGCTGCTAGTTGAGTGTAAGCAAGTTTTTAGCATTTGGGACAATTTTGCCATTGTTAAAGAAACAAAAATATTGCCTATTAAAGTGTTTGAGCTTTGAGCTGGAATGTGGAAAACCAATAAGATTTGGACGGACAAAGTGGCGAGCATTTTCGAAGTAATTAGTACATTATTACAGAAGCCTGGAAGTAATGATTAAATTTTAAATTAATAATTACTTATTTACTGTTTATACATGAAAACCACATGACTATGAATGATGAAAATAATATTTAATTGTTTATCTTAACTGAACTCCATCAATAACCAAAAGGTTTTTCTTTAATTATACCTATTATACATATGTATTTATTATTTTGTAAAATTTCTGAGCAATAATGTACTGCGAACGTTACCCGATATTAGCTTTTGAAACTAACTGTCAACGAGTGTTTAACTCGAGTGTGTTGCGGGTCGTTTTTTTTTTATATGGATAACATTTTAATTGTACTTCTAAGAAATAATTATCTAAATATATTTCTTATGTCCTATTCTACCCTCCGTTAAGAGATTCGCCCGTATAAGATTTACACACTGTACAACTATGAAAACCTAAATATAGCAACACAAATAAATAAATATTTTTGGGGACAATCTTACACAAATCGACCTAGTCCTACGGTAAGCTCAGTAAGGCTTGTGTTGTACGTACTAGACGACGATATATATAATAAATAGATACATATAAATACTTAAATACATAGAAAACACCCATGACTCAGGAACAATTATCTGTGTTCATCACACAAATAAATGCCCCGACTGGGAATCGAACCAAGGACCATCAGCTTCATAGCCAGGGTCAGTACCCACTAGGCCAGACCGGTCGTCGGTACAATACAGCCGTATATATTATGTAAAGTTTTAATGATGTAACTATGGAACTTTAAATATGGCAATATAATCGTAGCTGGATATATTCTTGACGTTGTTTGTGCTTTTAGAATACATTAATCATTCATTTTGATGATCAGAAAGGCATTAGTTCCACTTCAGTTGTTACACGTACGAGCGAGGCGGGGTACCTAAAGATAGATTTACATGGAACTACTGAGTTACCAATGAACTAAATTGGATAATCGATTTAGCATTGAAAGCTTAGCCGTGTAAACTAACTTAATATATAATGTAACATTTGAAGACATAATCATCATCAGTTCAGCTATAAAACGAACTCAAACGTTTATTCAGTAAGTAGGCTACAAGTATACAATTTCATTTCCGGCAGACGGTGACTCGGTGGGCCCTCACTACACCTCGTTATCTTATGCTCAGTTTAGGGGCAAGTGATTGGGCAGTTACGATAATATAAGTCGAGAAAAAATTAAGTTGACTTACTCATTCAATAACGTGTCAAAAGATCTTGGGCCCGATTTTTGAAATAGTCACCAAGTGATTTCCATAGAGAATGAATGAGAATCTCTGTCAAGATTACTCGGTGACTATTTCAAAAATCGGACCCTAAATTGACGATATTCGATATTTATAATTGTCGCCCTCCGATTTGACTAAAAAGAGGAATGAATGTGTCTCTATAGCTTTCACTAAAGAAGAAGTTTAGTTTCACAAATAACTTTATGGATAAATATGAATCGACTAATTATGTGAAGAAACATCACTATTTTAGATTACCCCCAAAATGAGCATTAGATAACGGGGTGTAGCCCTCACAAAAAGCGACATCAAAGATGAGTCAAAGGCAACACCGGTGCATAGAGCTAAGGGTAGAGAGGTGTCACTGGACTTTAAACATATAGCCAACTCGCCACATACGTTTCACATCTACCCTGATCGCAGTTCTAGCGACCCCACTCTGGACGGCCGGTTAAGGCAAGAAAGAGGCAGGGGACCTATCCCACCTGTCCGACAGGGCACCCCAGGGGTACTCAGGTACGTGGAGTCACTACTCTCCAACAGCTCGCCACAAGCTGCCCTGCGTTGACTGATTGCACTAGAGAAAACCAGTGGGCGATGGGGTCGTCACATCCCTACATCTATATATATATTATTAGATTGTAGTTATGTAAAACAGCTTACCCGTGATACATTAGAATCGACGATAGGAAGAATATGGACGCTAGCACGTCTGCCCTGCCCACCACTCCCGCTACCTGCAACAAACACAGTTATATATTAATATTATATAAAAATAAATGAAATTACTTATAGAATAGACAACTTTATAATAGAGCCCAAGACTTAAGGCTGCGCCGAAGAAATGACAGCAGAATTTCGTTTGTTAGATAACTTCTTTGTATAGTCAATCCTTAATCTTAGTCTATGTGCGTTATAAGCTACATATTTAAGCATTAACTAAATAAATCATACGATTCAGAAACACTATTACTTGAATTTTGCATTATTAAAGTTACATCCAAAGTGACCTCTAAAGAAGATAAAAACCTCAAATTCACAACTCATGGTAAGGGATGGTTAAATTAAATGGCATTGGTAAAGCTATAAAATCGGTGACAACTGTCAATTTTTGTTGCTTGCAATCAAATTGGTCAATAACTTCGTCTAACGAAACAGCATCGACATGGCCACTCCCTATGTTCGGGGGAGGCCTTTGTCCCGCTGTGGACGAATAATAGTTGAAATAATAATAATGATGAAAGAAAGAAGAAGAAATCATGTCACGCGATTGACTTTGGATATGTCCTTAAACTACGTCTAACAATGAGAGGTAACGCACAGTAAAGTACGCTTGAGTCTGGAGAAGCCCAACTGGGCGGAGGTACTTGCTTTACAGAAGACCACAGCCATAATAGCACTGCTACCTTTCAGGTATGTAGTGTTGTGTTCCTGATGGTGAGTAAGGTACCCAGAGCTCCAACAACTTTTAAGGTAGGCAATGCATATGCGAATACCCTGGAATCCACAGGATAAGATAATTGCTTACCATCAGGCAGACCGTATGCTGGTTTGCTACCGTAGTTGTATATATAAAAAAGACTAAACAAACGTGAATGAAGCCATTTGTTTAATAAACTTATCAAAACTTCCATAAGTCATTTCAGTCATTCATCAATCATCAAAAGTATTAAGACAAAATCAGATTTTTGCCAAGATCTCGATCAAAAGTAATTTTTCAAAGTGGCACTGTTGAAGGAACTTTCTAGATAATTGAGAGTGGTTTAATGTCTTCCCAGAGGCGCACTTTATCGCCATCTAGGTAAGGATGAATTATCTGGAAAAGAATTGGCTGAGACGGGCCATTTTTTTAAAGTGCGCCAGAGAGATTTGCTATTTGTGTTTTAACTTTCGTGATTCGATAATATCTGATGAAAAAATACGGTTTTATTGATAAAAAATAAATAGTCATTTAATACGCGACATGTTTCCGAAAGCATCTTAGGTCCTCATTTTGAAGCTCATCTTAGAAATGAAACCAAAGATAGTATTTGCAAATTCTGCTTAAGACATAACGTAACTCATAAATGCTACAAACAATAATGTTATATTTAACAGGCCCGGGTGGTGCGTGCTGAGAAAATCACTCCCGCGGGTGTCGTAAGAGGCGATAAAGGAAAAACAGACAGATGGACAGCAGCGACCGTCGAAAACGAATCAAGTATAGTCGCCAACCCGCCTACCAAGCGTAGCGACTTTGACAACTACCCCAAGATGATACAAGTCAGATTATGGGAAGGCCTACGTTTAGAAGAAGACGCTTTATTGAAGTGATGACAAAGTTAATTATAGGAGAGAAGAAATCGAAAAAAATAAATAATGGGTACAATGTACGGACATTCAGGAGGAAAGCGGTTTCATCCTTACGTTCCTCCTATATTCCATCCTAATATTCCATTCATTCGCACGAAGCGATTCGCTTCTACCTTCCCTAACGCAAACTGCTAAGGAATCGAATTCGCTACTTTCGTCTGTATTCCCGGAAAGATACAATTTCGGTCTTTTCAAGGCAAGTGTGAAAGCTGTTACTGAACCAGCATGCTACACTCTCCTGTCGACACCTACCATCAGGTGTGACTGAGGTCAAAGCTGGTCAGTCTTGTATAAAAAAATGTTTTTATCCCACAGACCTCATTAAAGATATAAACAAAACAAACAATCGTGAACAAAATGCTCCAAATTGCCCTCTAAGCGGTAATGGCGGACATAACCGTACAGCGCTTCCCAATAACAGTTCGTGCCCCTGTAATTGTGTATTAATTAAATATTAAACGCCTTCTGCCAGTCATCTGCGTCTTAAAACTGCCGGGGTGTGGGGCAAGACGGGAATGGACAGCGGAAAGTAAATAGTATTTATTGGAGGTTGCATATGCGTATCCCGGTTTTATAATCCATACGACATTATTATGACATAAGTTTGAAATGTTTCATAGAACAATATTTTAGTATTGTTTGTTATTGTGTCACTCAAAATATATCTTTCACCACGATAACTTGTTTCGAACTATCGCCACTGAACCTCTGCTGGAGCCCTAATTCTCCAATTTCCAATAGTATTTTCTCAAACATGCACTACAATGGTGACATTTTGTTTCTTATATATAATAGGCTACAAAGTATGTGGTTTCAGGTTTGGCTAGACGAGAGGCACGAGAGGTCGTTAAGGTTGACATTGCCAAAAATGTTTTTCTAACTCCATAAACAACTTGCAATTGAATGTTCCTTGCTGAAATCAGACTAAATATTTTAAGTCTTTTTATGTGTAATTTATTTTTCTCAAACATGCAATGATTATTGTCTTTAAATTTCTTATAATAGACTCGGAAGTATGTTTTTTTGGGCGCGGCAACTGAAGGGGACGGAAATGGAATCTCATTTAACTTTGCAGGCCTAGGCGTGCAATGTAACTTTGTTTTCGACGATTATCCATACAGAGGCAAAGATGGCGGGTGTCATAGTAAACAGCTGATGTTAATTTTTGATACATTTCGATTTCATTCCTACTTGTGATTTTGCATTTCTTTTATTTCATTGTATGTTTGAGAAAAGCACTATACATGCCTCGTCGTGAAAACGGATTCCCGGCCACGTATCACTATCCGGTATATACCCACTTGGCCGGAAATCCTCATTTTCCCGGCATCTGATGTAATGTACTAAAACGGATATATTGTAACGGTTTATTAGGCTATTTAAATTAGTAATTTGAATGGACTGTTTAAATTATAATTGTGAATAACATTTTTTTTTGTGATATATGCTAGTTTGAGAAGTAATTTAGTTAACTTTAGGTACATTTTAAACAATATCCCTTACAAGTAAAAAAATGCAAAATGAAAATGTATAAAAATAAAAATAAAAATGTGTTAATAAGAGTTACAGCTTTCACTTGCTAGTTGATTATAGAGTTCGAAAAATATATCTTGTATCCTGAACAAATTACACCGTGTATATACAAATTTTAAGTGCCATATTAATTTTCTGTACAGCTACATAATACAAGGTCCTTAAGTTTTTCACCTATACCTATTTATATTTAAACTTACTCCTCCTTAAGGCACTGGTCCCACTGGCGGCTACAAACTATTAGCGAGTAAAACTATAAACTACAAACTAATGGGCGAGAGGCGAGAAGCGAGTATAGTTTTGCTAGTTTAGACGCTCGGCTATAAGCGAGTGTTGGCGCGGACACTGATGTTCGTACAATAACCACTCTTAAGATGCAGCAACATACGGTTTAATTTTGCATTCGAATAAAAAAACAGCTCGCCCTGATAGTAAAACTACCGGAGCGGAGGAATATGCGATCGCCAACCCGCCTGCGAAACTAGTCGTTGATAAGTGGTCTAAATCCCGTGTCTTGAGCCACAGTTAGTTAGAGCTCCGGTTACAGCCGTAACGAGCAGTATAACCCTCCAACCCCCCCGACTAGGCGTTTATTATTATTGCTAAGCCGTTGGCTTCAAAGTCGACCAGTATAAAACGGCCTTAAGGTTTAAAAAAAAAAATCTACACTAATATTATAAAGGCGAAAGTTCGTACTCACAAACTTTCGTGTATGTTTGTTACTTCTTCACGTCTAAACGGCTGGAGAAATTTTAATAAAATTTGGTATGGAGTTAGCTGATATCCTGGATTGACACATAGGCTACCTTTCTTCCCTAATAAACCGCAGGTAACACCGCGGGGCACAGCTAGTTGTCTATAACTTTCTTTTCAAATAATATACTAGCTAAGATAATTACATAAAAACTGTCCAATGCCTACTCTACCTTCAATTGAAAAAGATTTTTGAAGCTTTGAAAAAGATTTTATTTATATACCGGACAACCGGTCTGGCCTAGTGGGTAGTGACCCTGCCTATGAAGCCGAAGGTCCTGGGTTCAAATCCCAGTCAGGGCATTTATTTGTGTGATGAGCACAGATATTTGTTCCTGAGTCATGGGTGTTTTCTATGTATTTAAGTATTTATATGTATCTATCTATTATATATATCGTCGTCTAGTACCTACAACACAAGCCTTACTGAGCTTACCGTAGGACTAGGCCGATTTGTGTAAGATTGTCTCGAAATATTTATTTATTATTTATTTATATATACAAAAGGTGGAAGACCAAAGGTCTTTTTTCAATTTCGATATATTACATGCACTTATGCACATGGACTTATTTTTTCAAAACAGTGATATCAAATCTTAAAGTACATAGTTATGCGTAGTCCCACAAGAAAACATATCAAACAGTTTAATAAAATACAAGATGTAACTGAAAATACTAAAATTTAAAAAATAATAATATATAGGTAAACTTTGACTAAGTGAATTAGACATCCTTTGATATGCTTTCCATGAACTGTGTCATTTAAATAATCTAGCAGTATACCGGGTGTGGCCTGTACGAGTAATAGGAGCTTTAACTTTAGGCATCGTGTCTACACCAAAAACGTAGCAACATTTGTTCTAAGACTTTTGAAAATAACTTATAGTTTAATAAATATTAATAAAAAAAGATTTTCCAAGCAAGCAATGTATTGCAAAAACTATAAAGTTTGTAAGCTAACAGTAAACGTCAACTAGACTATTGGATGTTGTTCATTGAAAATACTATTTACTTTGTTCGAAAAAATCACAAGTAATAAATTACCCAATTATTTAAAGTTGTAGAAAAAATGTTGTTACGTTCGTGGTGTAGAAGCGATCCCTAAAATTTTTGCTCCTATTACAGGCCACACCCGGTATACAATTGATGATTTAAATTGGAGTAAAAAACAAAGACGCAACATTTGAACTTCGAATATCACGATACGAATTTCGCACTGTCAATCTGCAGTTACGCCTTAATTTATATTTAGAAAAATGTATTCTAACTTCGAATTTCACGGAAAGCTCTCTGTACCCTTACCAATGAGTTGTGACATTGAGGTTTTCGATAACGAGTATCGAGTTTACTACCAATATGGAGTAGCCATTAACAGGCGTTCCCCTCTGCCAAAATTACTCGGCCGCCGGTCATAATTCTTGAACTTGTGTGAATATAGTTTATGCTAGTGTTTGATAATTTTATCATACCTATTAGACAGTGTTAACATTATTTATGCGTGTTACCTCACCCCCCGCCGAAAATGGCAGAATTTTTCCGATAGAAATTAGTGCTTGTGTCGGCTCCATATTGGTTATATCCTCCTAGACTAAAATAGTACAAGCGAGATGCACAGATAGTAAACTCGTTACTCGTTATCGAAAACCTCAATGTCACAATTCATGGTAAGGGTACTGGTTGTCCTAAAGTTATCTCGCCATAGCTCGTCTGGCAAGGACCATAACGGCCCTAAACGGAATCCTATAGCCGAAACGGCCGTAATTACTGGTACTAATGGTACTAATGTTTGCAGATTAAACGACCCTCTGAGATTGTCCCATTTTTACTGACTACCGAATTTTACTGTTGTCGCATTTTAGCCTAATAACCCTAAAGTACCGGGAAATCAAAATGGTTATACAATATTGTCTGGATCGAAACGAAGGTCTTCGACCAGTGTGTGTTGCCAGTGATGACTTATGATGCTCAAACGTGTATGCTTACTATGAGCCTCATAAGAAGGCTCAAAGTCACCCAAAGAACAATGGAGAAGGCTATGTTGGGAGTGTCCCTGCGTGATCGCATCAGGAATGATTTCATCCGCAGTAGAACCAAAGTTACCGATATAGCCCTACGGATCGCCAAACTTAAGTGGCAGTGGGCGGAGCACGCAGAACCGATGGCCGGTGGGGCGGAAAGGTACTGGAGGTGCGACCACGAACTGGAAGACGCAGCGTAGGCAGGCCTCCCACAAGGTGAACCGACGATCTAGTTAGAGTCGCGGGATAGCTGGATATGGAAGGCGCAGGATCGGTCTTCTTGGGTCGTTCTGAGGAAGGCCTATGTCCAGCAGTGGACGTCGAAGTTTTACTATGGTACCGAAAAATCGATGCAAGTTTTTTCTTTTTACACTTCTTAGCTAACTCCCTTGACCGTCAGTTCGGCTCTAGTCAGTCTCTCCCTCTGTATTCCACTCCATGCTTTATGAAAAACTCCTTCTGAGTTGGTCTGCTCGTCTAACGAACGGTCTTTCTCCGGCATTAAGGAAGCTCCGCTTATACGCCTTTCAAAAAGCGAGCTTTTTCGTTGAAAATTTGATGACTATCTTCTTATATCTATTATCTTCTTATATCCATGTTCTCTTTTGAAATTAAGATATTTATATGTCCATACTAATATTATAAATGCGAAAGTACCTCTCTGTGTCTGTTACCTATTCACGCTAACCACTGAACCAAGTGGGTTAATATTTGGTATGGAGAGAGTTTGAGCCACGAGAAAGGATATAGGATAATTTTTATCTCACAGCCATACTTTAAAGACGGGCATGGATGGCCGACGATGTCGTGACAAAAATAAATATATCGGGACAATCTGACACAAATCAACCTAGTCCTACGGTAAGCTCAGTAAAGCTTGTGTTGTAGGTACTAGACGACGATGTATATAATAGATAGATACATATAAATACTTAAATACATAGAAAAGACCCATGACTCAGGAACAAATATCTGTGCTCATCACACAAATATATGCCCTGACTGGGAATCGAATCCAGGACCATCGGCTTCATAGGCAGGGTCACTTACCCACTAGGCCAGACCGAGAAAAAGCTAGTTAATATGCCTGATTTTAATGAATTCCTATTTTTCAATGACATCGAAACGTTTTTGTTGCAGCGAATCCACTCGAAAACGACCAATTTATTAAAAATAAAACCAGAGGTCATTCGTTTTGATTGAAGAGGTACACTCGGGTCCTATTAGTTCATACGAGCGATTGCGTAAATTAATTGCATACCGTGTTGACTGTACGCGAAATCGTTTTTAATGTAAATATTAAATGTGTTGTTAAAATTTACTGAATCGATGAGAGCACAGATGGCCTAGCGGTAAGAGCGTGCGACTTGCAAACCAGAGGTCGCTGGTTCGAATCCCGGCTTGTACAAATGAATTTTTCGGAACTTATATCCGAAATAAAATTTGATAATTACCAGCCGCATTTTAAGGAATACATCGTAAAACCTGACTAATCCCAATAAGGCTTAGTTTACTCTGGGTTAGAATGTCAGAATAGATGGCAGTTGCTTTCGTAAAAGTGCCTACGCCGAATCCTAGGATTAGTTGCCAAGCGGATCCCAGGCTCCCATGAGCCGTGGCAAAGTGCCGGGACAATGCGAGGAAGATGGATAGATGTTAAAACACTGCATTTTCACCGGTTCACGAAGCTGGAAGTTCGGGCTCGGATCCTGACGTGGACTTTTTTGTATTTATCATAAATAGTGAAATCAAAATGGTGATACAAAGTTTAATTTTCTGGATCTATTCATGATAAAGATCAACTTATATTTTCTATAAAGTTAAAATGTTCAAGATTTTAATAACAAGCTCCAAGCTTATATCGGAAAAGTCATAAAACGCTCATGACGTCCAACAATATTAAATTTCAGTATTTGTTTCCAAGTAAAATAGCTCATAAAACCTTGTATTGGTAGAGATAATATTGGATTTTGAACTAAAACTAATATAATAGGGAATACTCTAGTATACAGTATGTATCAAGACGAGAAGCCATGCTTGGAACCCGTTAATGGCCATGACGAATGTAATACTATTTCGCACTTTCTGTTAGTGTTTACCGATTATTTATTGATTCATCATTTTATTTATAATTGAAAAGTTGTACCTTTTCTAAGTCGGTTAACACTTCCCATATCATCCTGTGAAATGTTATGTTATTCTCATAACAAAAAACACATCTCGATAAAACTGTAAACACAAACTGTAAACGCATATTAATCATTAAGTGCAACTTGTCATTTTTAAAATTAGATAATTTAACAGAAGTACCAGTAGAATTATGTGGATTTGTGGAAATTATCGTAAAAACAGTGCCCACTAATACATTATCAATATTTTAGATGTCACGTGTCAATGTGTCATGTCAATTTATTTTTCTTAATAACATTGACAAACAAGGTTGGCTTACCGATTTCATTGACAAACTTTCTTCAACTGACATTTCGTTTTGATCTTAACCTTGACTTGTCAAATTTTAAGATTGTAAATATTGAATACAGGATGCTTCACAATCAAAATGGATTTATCATTATCTGAAGCAAAAAAATAATACGAGCTTGTATTTAGACGTTTCTGCATAATAATATAATTTGGTAGATGGTAAGTTAACACACCCAAGTTTTGTTTCTATTCGTCTTCATAACACTATTATAACACCAAGTCGTGTAGTTTCCCTAAAACAGGTTTTAGCACCGACTGTATTTAATAACAATAATGGGAAAATCAAGGGAATTTCCCGCGGGAACTGTTCCCGCAACTCCGTGAAGGATAGTGCTAAATGTAATTCGTGGGCAAGTTAGTCTTTTGGGTTTTCTTTACGATCTCTCAGTTAATGGGTTCGGAAACTGCTCTCATCAAAAAATAAGGCTTATATCTTGACTTATGAACTATCGATTAGACAAGACATACTATTAGTACAAATTAGGTAAGTACATAGTATAAAATTTGATATTGATGATGGGTTTGGTCTACTAGTGGGTAGTGACCCTGCCTATGAAGCCGGGCTTGCTCCTGGGCTCAAATCTCAGTAAAGGCATTTATTTGTGTGATGAGCAAAGATATTTGTGCCTGAGTCAGGGGTGTTTTCTATGTATTTAAGTATCGTATATTATATATATCGTTGGCTGAGGCACAACACAAGCCTTCTTGAGCTTACCGTGGGGCTCAGTCGATTTGTCGAAGAATATCCTGTAATATTTATTTATGTTTTTATTTACTACAGTATATTCATAGGTTGTCACTCAGCTTGATCTTGGGTGTTTATCGGACTTGGGTATTGTCCAAACCAAAAACCAACGGAAGTCAGGCCGAGTCCTTTAAAGACTTATCAGCCATTAATCATGGTATGCTCGATGGTACAATATTAGGCGATGTCAAACTAGACTTTAAGGACACTTTTTTAGACTCCGCCTTCTAAGGAAACATTTTTGTAAGGTCTATGTATATTATCAATTGCTGGTTTTTTCCCTTTGTCGCCTTGACGACACCCGCGGAAGGAGATAGGGGTGGTGTCAAAATCAGCCGGCACCACACGGCACAATGAGTCTGACTACTTCATTATTTCTGATGACTGTACCTTGGATACGGTAGGTACTTGAATTTCTCTCATACATTTCCCAAGACACAATATAAGCCTAAAACGACGAACTTGCTAGCCCATATTGAACCTTTTTGCTTAGGCAATAAGACTGACCATAAACCTACAGCAAATTTGCTTTCAGCTCTATGGCCTTCGGAATAAAGGTGTTTTTGAGCACCGAAACTTTATGACGCTCGGAGGACGCGAGAGAGCGTAAAACGTATAAAACATGCCCCAGATAAATAGTTTATGGGTGGCATTGAGAGATAATTTCATTTTTGAAATATTTCGTCGCCATTTATTTGATGGCGGTACAAGGGGTAATTTTAACAAGATAGTAAAATTCTTGGAGATTATTCTGAGTTAAATATACTTCCTTTCTTCACGAGAACTAGAGAAGCCTATGTCGAAACTCCCGACGTTGCAAGGATTTTAAGTCGAGATAGGCTTGTCGTTCTCTTTTGATTTATTATTTGTTTAAATTATTTTGCGAACCATATAAATATTTTGTCGTACGTTTCCAAGTACATTCTATAATAAATACATAATTCACTCAAGAATATTCCTCAAACTCGAAACAAGTATGAATTTAACACGCGCCAAGATTACACGCAATGCGGCTAATTTAATTAACCTATTTCAAGATGGCTGATTGTATATCGTGGCTAGCCTACTTAAAATCAAACTCAAACTCAAACATTTATTCAGTAAGTAGGCCACAAGGGCACTTTTATACGTCGAGTATACAAAAGTAAAAGAAAAATAAAAACTACACCGGTTCTAACCCTACACCTCTGACCCGAGAAGTATTTTGACTTTTATAACCGGCTAGAAACTCGGCGGGACTTATTTATTCAAAACAGTATACAAAAAAAATCTTAAACATACATGCGTAATTTTGTAAGAAAACATATCAAACAATTTCAGTAATTAAATACCACAAAAATATATATATAGAAAAGAAACCTACAAGTTTACCTACAAGTCCAAATATGACTGCTTAGAATTAAATTAACATGACGTTTGGTATGCTTTCTTATATGAACTGTGTCCTACACTCTAATTTCCAAATTATAATAATTTATCATCAACACTTTAAAATACATATCGATTTTTTTATAGTTATTTTTGTTCCCAATTGACAAAAATATAAAACATACTTATTACAAATTAACCTTAGAGATGTAAAGGTCTTCAGGTGTCTAGATCTACATATATTATTTAAAACACTTTTTTTTAAATAAATAGGCACCTAATAAAGTTAATTTAGTAAGTTTATTTGTTGCCTTAAGCGGTCTATGATACACAAATGTTTACATTGTACTGGAGGTTTAGTAGTTAGCAATATTTACAGTATGAGTTATGACAAGGATGGACGACATCGCCTTCTGTGCTGTCCTGTCTATAAATAAATAATACAGGACATCCTAACACAAATTGTTTGTCAATAAAGTCTTCATATCAGCCAAAGAACGTCCACTGCTGGACATAAGCCTCCCCCAAAACTACCCACAATGACTGACTTTGCGCCACCCGTTCATCCACCTTTTAGGGGATCTGCATACGCCTAAAGCTATCCCTAAAATAAACGGAGAAAATTCTCATACCCACACCTTTGGCATTAACATTCCAAGTAGGAAAGAACGTCGGAAAACCCCAACTTCCTGGACGTAAAAGCAAAGTTGTGTCGCACAAACAAAATTTAAGGCAATAAACAAATGTTCAGAATAAAGCACCTCAACATAAAATGTTTAACAAAAGACAGGAAAATTGCTTTTAGTTTGTTCATTGGGCGAAAGGACGCTTCCCTAAGTGATGTATTTTCAATGTCTGGAAAGAATAAAAATGATAATGAATGCAAATTAGGGAAGTATAGTTTTACAAGGAGCAAAGTTATTGTTTACGCTCCCGTGCTATCGAGAACTGCGCTAGCGAAAACTTCAAGAATAAAAACAGTTGAATCTTGAAGTTGCTGACGGGTGAAACACATCAATTTTCACCTCACTATTTCGAGGAACGTAGGTACTATTTTTTTTTTATGACATAGGCGGCAAACGAGCAGACGGATTGCCTGGTGGTAAGCAATTACCGTCGCCCATGGGCACCCGTAACACAAGCGCGTTGCCGGCCTTTAAGGGGGGTTGGAGCTCTGGAAACCTTACTCACCATCAGGAACACAACACTGCATACCTGAAAGGTAGTAGTGCTATTATGGCTGTGGTCTTCTGTAAGGAGGAGGTACTTCCCCAGTTGGGCTGCCCCAGATTCAAGCGTGATGGTCATCGCTGTGCCCTACCTCTCATTGTTGGACGTAGTTTAAGGACATACCCGGGTCCAACTAACTAACTAACTACTAACTCTAAGACATACATTATTACAATAACGGACTCTCATTTTGAGTCCGGTGTGACCTCAGTCACACCTGATGGTAAGTGTCGACGAGACCGAGGGTGTAGCACGCTGGTTCAGTAACAGCTTAATGCAGTATTGGCACAACACAAGCATTGAGCATTTTTTTATATGACAAAGCTGGCAAACGAGCAGACGGATTGCCTGGTAAGCAATTTTCGTCGCTCATGTGCACCCGCAATGCCAGGAGATTCACAAGCGCGTTACCGGCCTTTAAGATAGGAGTACGCTATTTTCTTGAAGGTATGAGGCTCGTATCGGTCCGGACGGCAAATCATTCGGCTAAGACCTACAACACAAGCCTTCTTGAGCTTACCGTGGGGCTCAGTTAATGTGTGTAAGGATGCCCTGTCACATTAATTTCTAAAATGTATGTGTCACTAAACCTCTTGTTTATACAGGGTGATCAATCCAAATGGGTCAGTATGGGGAAATCTGGAACTATAAGACATATAAAGATTTGTTCGTAGGGACCATGACGTCATCGATTTTAGGGACAAGAAAAACTGCATACATATATTTAAAAAAAAATTGTACTCTGTTCGAGAATCGAACCAGGTTATTTTGGAAAATAAAACTTTTAATTATTTTCGTTCGGATATGGATTGTGTTGGGTTAGGCAGCAAAAGTTACCACAAAACATGATATCTCAAATGAATAAAATGCATTGTGATTCAATATCTTTTAATTTTATTTTTAACAACTGTGTTGATTCCAAAAATGAACTATTTTTTTTTTTAAATCCATTTATGCAGTTTTTCTTGTCCCTAAAATTGATGTCATGGTTCCGAAGAACAAATCTTTGTATGTCTTATAGGGGTCCATATTGGCTCATATACAATTTATTGTTCGAATATTTATAATAATACCGCTTTGTAGTTATAATCATCATTTCTCCGAAAATTGTTTCTCATATATTTTTTTCATCGTTATTTGTACTACTACCTACATTATTCATAACGATTCATATTCCGTTTTTTTTTACTAATAATGTTATCACTGAGAATGTATCTGTGCCCATAATGTTATCTGTAAGAATTTCTTTATTTATAAACTTATTTCATACAATCATTTGTACTCATATGATCAGAAGAGTTATATTACATGTTTTATTTATGTTTTCGTCGTCGTACCTATCGGTGACTCTGGCACTGTATTTCTTTTTTGACAGCGAGTCGGGTGTGTTGTGATCGCAAGATACCTAACACTCCTCCTCGCTTCGCTCGTCGTCGTACCTATCGGTGACTCTGGCACTGTATTTCGTTTTTGACAGCGAGTCGGGTGTGTTGTGATCGCAAGATACCTAACACTCCTCCTCGCTTCGCTCGTCGTCGTACCTATCGGTGACTCTGGCACTGTATTTCGTTTTTGACAGCGAGTCGGGTGTATTGTGATCGCAAGATACCTAACACTCCTCCTCGCTTCGCTCGTCGTCGTACCTATCGGTGACTCTGGCACTGTATTTCGTTTTTGACAGCGAGTCGGGTGTGTTGTGATCGCAAGATACCTAACACTCCTCCTCGCTTAGCTCGTCGTCGTACCTATCGGTGACTCTGGCACTGTATTTCGTTTTTGACAGCGAGTCGGGTGTGTTGTGATCGCAAGATACCTAACACTCCTCCTCGCTTCGCTCGTCGTCGTACCTATCGGTGACTCTGGCACTGTATAGCGGTGTGCACAGCGGGTCGGGTGTGTTGTGATCGCAAGATACCTAACACTCCTCCTCGCTTCGCTCGTCGTCGTACCTATCGGTGACTCTGGCACTGTATTTCGTTTTTGACAGCGAGTCGGGTGTATTGTGATCGCAAGATACCTAACACTCCTCCTCGCTTCGCTCGTCGTCGTACCTATCGGTGACTCTGGCACTGTATTTCGTTTTTGACAGCGAGTCGGGTGTGTTGTGATCGCAAGATACCTAACACTCCTCCTCGCTTCGCTCGTCGTCGTACCTATCGGTGACTCTGGCACTGTATTTCGTTTTTGACAGCGAGTCGGGTGTATTGTGATCGCAAGATACCTAACACTCCTCCTCGCTTCGCTCGTCGTCGTACCTATCGGTGACTCTGGCACTGTATTTCGTTTTTGACAGCGAGTCGGGTGTATTGTGATCGCAAGATACCTAACACTCCTCCTCGCTTCGCTCGTCGTCGTACCTAACGGTGACTCTGGCACTGTATTTCTTTTTTGACAGCGAGTCGGGTGTGTTGTGATCGCAAGATACCTAACACTCCTCCTCGCTTCGCTCGTCGTCGTACCTATCGGTGACTCTGGCACTGTATTTCGTTTTTGACAGCGAGTCGGGTGTATTGTGATCGCAAGATACCTAACACTCCTCCTCGCTTCGCTCGTCGTCGTACCTATCGGTGACTCTGGCACTGTATTTAGTTGTTGACAGCGAGTCGGGTGTGTTGTGATCGCAAGATACCTAACACTCCTCCTCGCTTCGCTCGTCGTCGTACCTATCGGTGACTCTGGCACTGTATTTCGTTTTTGACAGCGAGTCGGGTGTGTTGTGATCGCAAGATACCTAACACTCCTCCTCGCTTCGCTCGTCGTCGTACCTATCGGTGACTCTGGCACTGTATTTCGTTCTTGACAGCGAGTCGGGTGTGTTGTGATCGCAAGATACCTAACACTCCTCCTCGCTTAGCTCGTCGTCGTACCTATCGGTGACTCTGGCACTGTATCTCGTGTTTGACAGCGAGTCGGGTGTGTTGTGATCGCAAGATACCTAACACTCCTCCTCGCTTCGCTCGTCGTCGTACCTATCAGTGACTCTGGCACTGTATTTCGTTTTTGACAGCAAGTCGGGTGTGTTGTGATCGCAAGATACCTAACACTCCTCCTCGCTTCGCTCGTCGTCGTACCTATCGGTGACTCTGGCACTGTATTTCGTTTTTGACAGCGAGTCGGGTGTGTTGTGATCGCAAGATACCTAACACTCCTCCTCGCTTCGCTCGTCGTCGTACCTATCGGTATCGGTATCACTGAGAATGTATCTGTGCCCATAATGTTATCTGTAAGAATTTCTTTATTTATAAACTTATTTCATACAATCATTTGTACTCATATGATCAGAAGAGTTATATTACATGTTTTATTTATGTTTTCGTCGTCGTACCTATCGGTGACTCTGGCACTGTATTTCGTTTTTGACAGCGAGTCGGGTGTGTTGTGATCGCAAGATACCTAACACTCCTCCTCGCTTCGCTCGTCGTCGTACCTATCGGTGACTCTGGCACTGTATTTCGTTTTTGACAGCGAGTCGGGTGTGTTGTGATCGCAAGATACCTAACACTCCTCCTCGCTTCGCTCGTCGTCGTACCTATCAGTGACTCTGGCACTGTATTTCGTTTTTGACAGCGAGTCGGGTGTGTTGTGATCGCAAGATACCTAACACTCCTCCTCGCTTCGCTCGTCGTCGTACCTATCAGTGACTCTGGCACTGTATTTCGTTTTTGACAGCGAGTCGGGTGTGTTGTGATCGCAAGATACCTAACACTCCTCCTCGCTTCGCTCGTCGTCGTACCTATCGGTGACTCTGGCACTGGGTTTCGTGTTTGGCGGCGAGTCGGGTGTGTTGTGATCGCAAGATACCTAACACTCCTCCTCGCTTCGCTCGTCGTCGTACCTATCGGTGACTCTGGCACTGTATTTCGTTTTTGACAGCGAGTCGGGTGTGTTGTGATCGCAAGATACCTAACACTCCTCGCTTCGCTCGTCGTCGTACCTATCGGTGACTCTGGCACTGTATTTCGTTTTTGACAGCGAGTCAGGTGTGTTGTGAACGCAAGATACCTAACACTCCTCCTCGCTTCGCTCGTCGCAATTGCAGTTTTAATGTTTGTGTATGACCTACGTAAAAAATAACCTTAATATTATTTACCCAAATATTATTGCTAAAAATCGATATTTCGAGTAATGATATATGCATAAATTTTAGTAATAGAGATATTTATGTAGAATGACATTATGGATATAATAAATTCGAAGTTCCAATGAGTATTGTTTAAAATGAAAATGTATAATGATCATTAGGATGTAAAATTGTATGAGATACATTTTCGGAGTTTCAATAATCGAATTCGCAATTTTATATGAACTTTGGCGCACCCGTCTTATAGTTTCAGATTTCTCCATACTGACTGATCTGAATGAGACAGCCTGTATATGTTGCCGTGTGATGCCGGCTGACTACAATAGCACTACCCCATCTCCTCCCGCGGATGTCGTAAGAGGCGACAAAGGGAAAAATCCTACGGACGGGCAGCAGCGTCCGTCGAAACCCAACCTACAGCTACTGCGGTTAACTATGTGCGTGGCGACTATGGCAACTACCCCCAAGATGATACAAGTCATATTTGTGGGAAGCCTATGTCCAGCAGACGACTGAAATGTATGTATGTATGTTATACATGTATATATTTGACTTATTTGGAGTTATTTCGTGTAAATTTTCTCATTCCCTCGGCCGCCTAATTGAGCCCTCTCTGAATTCTAAGTATTAAGGTACTTTGAAACAAATTTACTGAAAGCCTTTGATGTCCCTGAGTACCTAATTTGATTGCGTGTTTTAGTATAAATATTTTTATTCCAATTCTGTCAAGTTTCTGTAATCTAATTTCCGTTAACTGACGAAAAAAAGGAGGAGGTTCTCAAGTCGACGCGTATACAGTACCCGTATCATGAGTTGTGACATTACGGTTTTCGATAACGAGTATCGAGTTTACTATCTGTGCATCTTGTTCGCACTGAAATAGTACAAGCGAGATGCACAGATAGTACTCTCGATGCTCGTTATCGAAAACCGGAGTTTCACAACTCATGGTAATAAGGGTCCTGGGTGTCTCAAGAAGTAGTGATATACTGAAACTGGAAGGTAGAGGACCTAGAGAGTTATCTGAATCACCCCCAGGTATGTTACGCGATTTTTATGTATTTTCGGAGTTCTGTTTTTTTTTTTAATTATTAACGTGATAGGTTAATAATAGTCCGATGAAATTTTTATTTATGGTGACGTGAATTATTGCGGTAGATGCTTGAATTTTTTTTTTGCTAAGCTGATAGATAGGCTAATTCGACGACCGGTCTGGCCTAGTGGGTAGTGACCCTGCCTATGAAGCCGATGGTCCTGGGTTCGATTCCCAGTCAGGGCATTTATTTGTGATAAACACAGATATTTGTTCCTGAGTCATGGGTGTTTTCTATATATTTAAGTATTTATATGTATCTATCTATTATATATATCGTCGTCTAGCACCTACAACACAAGTCTTACTGAGTTTACCGTAGGACTAGGTCGATTTGTGTAAGATTGTCCCGAAATATTTATTATTATTTATTATTATTTAATTCAGTATGTAACATTTACCCTGTATAGTAAAGATAGTAAGTTCGATTCCTGGTTATCTATGAGAGATTCAAAAAAAGTTTCAATGCCATTTATTATTAAATCTGAAATCGAAGCCATGGTTCCTAAGAACAGATTTCGCTATCTCTCATAATTTCTGATTTCCCCCTACTGACCCATTTGGATTGATCACCCGGTGTGTCATCTATCTTCTACTCTTTATCGTGAATTGCAAGCAATAAATCGCTGGAAACTCGATTGCAGGCAACAAAAACTAAGACCTTCCATGGATTTTATAGCTTGTTTAACCCCCAATGCTCAGATATGTCCCAGGCAGCTCAGATATTTTTTGGACCCGGGTATGTCCTTAAACTACACCCATGACTCAGGAACAAATATCTGTGCTCATCACACAAATATATGCCCTGACTGGGAATCGAACCCAGGACCATCGGCTTCATAGGCAAGGTCACTACCCACTAGGCCAGACCGAGAAAAAGCCAGTTAATATGCCTGATTTTAATGAATTCCTATTTTTCAATGACATCATCGAAACGTTTCTGTTGCAGCGAATCCACTCGAAAACGACCAATTTATTAAAAATAAAACCAGAGGTCATTCGTTTTGATTGAAGAGGTACACTCGGGTCCTATTAGTTCATACGAGCGATTGCGTAAATTAATTGCATACCGTGTTGACTGTACGCGAAATCGATTTAGAATGTAAATATTAAATGTGTTGTTAAAATTTTCTGAATCGATGAGAGCACAGATAGCCTAGCGGTAAGAGCGTGCGACTTGCAATCCAGAGGTCGCTGGTTCGAATCCCGGCTTGCACAAATATTTTTTTCGGAACTTATATCCGAAATAAAATTTGACAACATTTCATATTTTTAACTCCTAATTTTAATGAGTTTATTGGAAAGAAGATGAAATTTTAATGTACCCGTATTTTTGTTTTTTTCTGAAAAAGTGATTTAATAATGCAAAAAATCCATTTGAAAAACAGTTCATTCTAAAAGAGCGTATGTCACAAGTTTGGGAAAGTGACGTCACCAAGATTCCAGGGCAACTGAAAAAAAAGTTCGCAGACTTGACTTGACACTGACGGCCTGACAGTCAGTCATACGGTCAATCACATTTTCTTAATTCAGTTTCCTTACCAAATTGTATTAATTGAATGTATATTATGCTCCAATAAGCCATGTAACAAGGCAAAAACTACAAGCAATATGCGTATGCATTTAGTAAATATTGTTTTATTGCCGAATGCAAAAATACTTTACTTTTACAACAGGCATCCATAGCTCATTAGAAATACAACGTAGTCATAAAGTGAAATGTAAATAATAAAGATATTATGAAAAAAAAGCTTTATTTAAATTAAAATTGCTCATATTTCCTACATAGAAGTTGTCTAAGGCTCCTCTATCTTCTTTACTAGCCACATCAAAAATCATAATTGGTGTTTGCAACCCCCTTCAGAAGCCTTGCAGTCATGACAGGAAACATCCAGACAGTCTCACTGGTTTCACCTATCCATGCAGTCACTTTGTTTAGCTTCGAGCAGATCTTCTGCTCTGGACTGACTCTGCATTGCACTATACATTTTCCTGAATCTCTTTTCACTTCGACATAAACGACAACGTCCGACGAAGACATGTCCTCTAGCCCCTCTTATCTGTGCTAAGTTATCCATATCACTTGCCGCTGTGTCCTCTGTAGAGCTTCATTTTATTGTTTCAAAGGTAGATAGGTATATTGGTGTTCGGTTAAAGAATGCCAAGTCTGTAATTTTTACAGAGGTATCTAAGTCCAGTGAGTGAATGCCAAGTAGTTTGTGATTTATTATCTCAAACAACGTATGAATGTATGTATTTCATTTATGAGGCAAGTGAGCTTGAACAAGAAATAGTTATGGCTATGAAAGTTGTTGACAAACAAATTATCAAACGTCAACCGTAAGAAAATGAGTACTGGTACAGATAACTTATTTTGGTAAAGTGACGTCATACTTCCGGTTTACACAAAATTACGATTTTTTCCAAAAGTTCAAGCGAATAAAATCCAAAAAAAATTTTTTTTGTATAGTTAACACATGTTTAATAAAACACCATTAGAATTGAGACTTATTGAAAATATGAAATGTTGTCAATTACCAGCCGCATTTCGGTTAAGGAAAGGCCTAGTTTATTTTGGGTTGGAATGCCAGATGGCAGTTTTTTTCGTAAAACTGCCTACGCCAAATCCTAGAATTAATTGCCAAGCGGATCCCAGGCTCCCATGAGCCGTGGCAAAGTGCCGGGACAATGCGAGGAAGCTGGATACGTAGATGTTAAAACACTGCATTTTCACCGGTTCACTAAGCTGGAAGTTCGGGGCTCGGATCCTGACGTGGACTTTTTTGTATTTAACATAAATAGTGAAATCAAAATGGTGATACAAAGTTTCATTTTCTGGATCTATTCATGATTAAGACCAAGTTATATTTTCTATAAAGTTAAAATATTCAAGATTTTAATAACAAGCTCCAAGCTTATATCGGAAAAGTCATAAAACGCTCATGACGTCCAACAATATTAAATTTCAGTATTTGTTTCCAAGTAAAATAGCTCATAAAACCTTGTATTGGTAGAGATAATATTGGATTTTGAACTAAAACTAATATAATAGGGAATACTCTAGTATACACTGATTTAAACTTTTACTGTCTACATATTATTACGTATAAAGGATGATTCACGTTGCACTGTCGTGTCTCCTACACGTCGCCCTCCCGAGCCTTCCTTTAACCCACCGAGCATTCACCGCGGCGGCCCGGGCCCGAGCGGCCCGACACTCGAATATTGACATTAACACGAGCGTCGTTCTATCCAGCCATTTGTTGCAAGTAGACGATCGTCACACGCCCGTCGATATCGCGTAGACATCACATTGCCTTTCCATCACCGGGCCGAGTCAAGCCTTTTTACATAGTTGTAACGACCGTCGCACGACCGGCCCGAGCCCGGGCCGAGCGGCTCGTAGGGCTCGGTGATCACGTGATTAATTCCATACAAAAGTAGTAGTGTAGCGACGGTGGCCTCGGCTCGGCGACGGGCCGCTCTAACGTGAGTCAACCTTAAACGGGACTTAACGAGCGTTTTGAGAACGACATTATCCTCGTAGCCTCGGATAAAGACTGGCTAAAGTTCACATCAACATCCTAGCCGCTACTTTTTCAAACTACCCGCTTGATCTTGTTTATCGACTTGAACGTTTTGCGCACTAGGGATGTCACTCAGATAGACTACACTATGTCCAGCAGTGAACATCCTTGGACAGATTATTGATGAATTATAATATCATTTTATGATTTATTTTTATAAGTGGCAGATGATAAGATTATGGTAGTGGTATCATTTAGAAAGGGGTAGCACATTGTTATAGTCTTCGATGCCGTTAAGTGTTTAAATACGCTTAAGATGTGTTTACACGTCACCCATGATGACGTATACCACGAAGGATAAGATGGAAAAATTTGACAAGTCTAACGGCCCGGCCACGACAATGCGCGACTTGCGAAGCGGCGAGCATTTTATCTGTTCGTTGCGCGGTCAAGACGCGCAAAGCACTGCGTTTAGTTGGGATCATACGCAATGAATAGACAAAACGCGTGCCGCGCCGCAGTTCGCGCAAAGTCGTGGCCGGGCCGTAAGCGGTACTCGTATAGCACAATTGGTAGTGCAGTTCAAGTCTGCTTCGAGTCTATTTTTTCTATATTTCTTTCGATTTAAATATCGCAGATATTCGCTAGCAGACGTTTCTGCATAATAATATAATTTGGTAGATGGTAAGTTAACACAGCCAAGTTTTGTTTCTATTCGTCTTCATAACACTATTATAACACCAAGTCGTGTGTCCATAAAACAGGTTTTACCACCGACTGTATTTAATAACAATAATGGGAAAATCAAGGGAATTTCCCGCGGGAACTGTTCCCGCAACTCCGTGAAGGATAGTGCTAAATGTAATTCGTAGGCAAGTTAGTCTTTTGGGTTTTCTTTACGATCTCTCAGTTAATGGGTTCGGAAACTGCTCTCATGAAAAAATAAGACTTATTTCTTGACTTATAAACTATTGATTAGACAAAACATACTATTAGTACAAAATTAGGTAAGTACATAGTATAAAGTTTAATACTGACGACAAATTTGGTCTAGTGGGTAGTGACCCTGCCTATGAAGCCGATAGTCCTGGGCTCAAATCCCAGTAAGGGCATTTATTTGCGTGATGAGCACAGATATTTGTGCTTGAGTCATGGGTGTTTTCTATATATTTAAGTATTCGTATATTATATATATTGTTGGCTGAGGCACAACACAAGCCTTCTTGAGCTTACCGTGGGGCTCAGTCGATTTGTCGAAGAATATCCTGTAATATTTATTTATGTTTTTATTTACTACAGTATATTCATAGGTTGTCACTCAGCTTGATCTTGGGTGTTTATCGGACTTGGGAATTGTCCAAACCAAAAACCACCGGAAGTCAGGCCGAGTCCTTTAAAGACTTAATCAGCCATTAATCATGGTATGCTCGATGGTACAATATTAGGCGATGTCAAACTAGACTTTAAGGACTCCGCCTTCTGACCCTCGGACCCGGGTATGTCCTTAAACTACGTCCAACAATGACAGGTAGGGCACAGCGTTGACCATCACGCTTGAATCTGGGGCAGCCCAACTGGGGAAGTACCTCCTCCTTACAGAAGACCACAGCCATAATAGCACTGCCACCTTTCAGGTATGTAGTGTTGTGTTCCTGATGGTGAGTAAGGTTCCCAGAGCTCCAACCCCCCTTAAAGGCCGGCAACGCGCTTGTGACTCCCCTGGTGTTGCGAGTGCCCATGGGCGACGGTAATAGCTTAACACCAGGCAATCCGTCTGCTCGTGCCGCCTATGTCATAAAAAAAAAGAGGAAACATTTTTGTAAGGTCTATGTATATTATCAATTTTTTGCTGGTTTTTTCCCTTCGTCGCCTTGACGACACCCGCGGGAGGAGATAAGGGTGGTGTCATATACCGGCACCGCACGGCACAATGAGTCTGACTACTTCAGTATTTCAGATGACTATACCTTGGATACGGTAGGTACTTGAATTTCTCTCATACATTTCCCAAGACACAACCCTCAATAAGCCTAAACCGACGAACTTGCTAGCCCATATTGAACCTTTTTGCTTGGGCAATAAGACTGACCATAAACCTACAGCAAACTTGCTTTCAGCTCTATGGCCTTTGTAATAAAGGCGTTTTTGAGCACCGAAAGTTTATGACGCTCGGAGGACGCGAGAGAGCGTAAAACGTATAAAACATGCCCCAGATAAATAGTTTAT
The DNA here is from genome assembly GCA_022674325.2 of Grapholita molesta. NCBI lineage: Eukaryota > Metazoa > Arthropoda > Insecta > Lepidoptera > Tortricidae > Grapholita > Grapholita molesta. The sequence goes on along the minus strand of CP053122.2, from coordinate 765,233 downwards.
GGGTGGCATTGAGAGATAATTTCATTTTTGAAATATTTCGTCGCCATTCATTTGATGGCGGTAGAAGGGGTAATTTTAACAAGATAGTAAAATTCTTGGAGATTATTCTGAGTTAAATATACTTCCTTTCTTCACGAGAACTAGAGAAGCCTATGTCGAAACTCCCGACGTTACAAGAATTATAATTCGAGATAGACTTGTCGTTCTCTTTTGATTTATTATTTGTTTAAATTATTTTGCGAACCATATAAATATTTTGTCGTACGCTTCCAAGTACATTTTATGTTGAATACATAATGTTTTCACTCAAGAATATTCCCCAAACTCGAAACAAGTATGAATTTAACACGCGCCAAGATTACACGCAATGCGGCTAATTTAATAAATTTATTTCAAGATGGCTGATTGTATATTGTGGCTAGCGTACTTAATTTAGTAGGTTTATTTGTTGCCTTTCAATAAGCGGTCTATGGTACACAAATGTTTACATTGTACTGGACGTTTAGTAGTTAGCAATATTTACAGTGTGAATTATGACAAGAATGGACGAATTGAACGACATCGCCTTGTCTGCTGTGCTGTCTATAAATAAATAATACAGGACATCCTAACACAAATTGTTTGTCAATAAAGTCTTGATATCAGCCAAAGAACGTCCATTGCTGGACATAGGCCTCCCCAAAAACTACCCACAATGACTGGCTTTGCGCCACCCGTTGATCCACGTTTCAGGGGGTCTGCATACGCCTAAAGCTATCCCTAAAATAAACGGAGAAAATTCTCATACCCACACCTTTGGCATTAACATTCCAAGTAGGGAAGAACGTCGGAAAACCCCAACTTCCTGGACGTAAAAGCAAAGTTGTGTCGCACAAACAAAATTTAAGGCAATAAACAAATGTTCAGAATAAAGCACCTCAACATAAAATGTTTAACAAAAGACAGGAAAATTGCTTTTAGTTTGTTCATTGGGCGAAAGGACGCTTCCCTAAGTGATGTATTTTCAATGTCTGGAAAGAATAAAAATGATAATGAATGCAAATTAGGGAAGTATAGTTTTACAAGGAGCAAAGTTATTGTTTACGCTCCCGTGCTATCGAGAACTGCGCTAGCGAAAAATTCAAGAATAAAAACAGTTGAATCTTGAAGTTGCTGACGGGTGAAACACATCAATTTTCACCTCACTATTTCGAGGAACGTAGGTACTATTTTTTTTTTATGACATAGGCGGCAAACGAGCAGACGGATTGCCTGGTGGTAAGCAATTACCGTCGCCCATGGGCACCCGTAACACAAGCGCGTTGCCGGCCTTTAAGGGGGGTTGGAGCTCTGGAAACCTTACTCACCATCAGGAACACAACACTGCATACCTGAAAGGTAGTAGTGCTATTATGGCTGTGGTCTTCTGTAAGGAGGAGGTACTTCCCCAGTTGGGCTGCCCCAGATTCAAGCGTGATGGTCATCGCTGTGCCCTACCTCTCATTGTTGGACGTAGTTTAAGGACATACCCGGGTCCAACTAACTAACTAACTACTAACTCTAAGACATACATTATTACAATAACGGACTCTCATTTTGAGTCCGGTGTGACCTCAGTCACACCTGATGGTAAGTGTCGACGAGACCGAGGGTGTAGCACGCTGGTTCAGTAACAGCTTAATGCAGTATTGGCACAACACAAGCATTGAGCATTTTTTTATATGACAAAGCTGGCAAACGAGCAGACGGATTGCCTGGTAAGCAATTTTCGTCGCTCATGTGCACCCGCAATGCCAGGAGATTCACAAGCGCGTTACCGGCCTTTAAGATAGGAGTACGCTATTTTCTTGAAGGTATGAGGCTCGTATCGGTCCGGACGGCAAATCATTCGGCTAAGACCTACAACACAAGCCTTCTTGAGCTTACCGTGGGGCTCAGTTAATGTGTGTAAGGATGCCCTGTCACATTAATTTCTAAAATGTATGTGTCACTAAACCTCTTGTTTATACAGGGTGATCAATCCAAATGGGTCAGTATGGGGAAATCTGGAACTATAAGACATATAAAGATTTGTTCGTAGGGACCATGACGTCATCGATTTTAGGGACAAGAAAAACTGCATACATATATTTAAAAAAAAATTGTACTCTGTTCGAGAATCGAACCAGGTTATTTTGGAAAATAAAACTTTTAATTATTTTCGTTCGGATATGGATTGTGTTGGGTTAGGCAGCAAAAGTTACCACAAAACATGATATCTCAAATGAATAAAATGCATTGTGATTCAATATCTTTTAATTTTATTTTTAACAACTTTACTGTGTTGATTCCAAAAATGAACTAATTTTTTTTTAAATCCATTTATGCAGTTTTTCTTGTCCCTAAAATTGATGTCATGGTTCCGAAGAACAAATCTTTGTATGTCTTATAGTTTCAGATTTCTCCATACTGACTGATCTGAATGAGACAGCCTGTATATGTTGCCGTGTGATGCCGGCTGACTACAATATCACCACCCCATCTCCTCCCCCGGGTGTCGTAAGAGGCGACAAAGGGAAAAATCCTACGGACGGGCAGCAGCGTCCGTTGAAACCCAATCTACAGCTACTGCGGTTAACCCGCCTGCCAAGCGTGGCGACTATGGCAACTACCTCCAAGATGATACAAGTCATATTTGTGGGAAGCCTATGTCCAGCAGACGACTGAAATGTATGTATGTATGTTATATATGTATATATTTGACTTATTTGAAGTTATTTCGTGTAAATTCTCTCATTCCCTCGGCCGCCTAATTGAGCCCTCTCTGAATGCTAAGTATTTAGGTACTTTGAAACAAATTTACTGAAAGCCTTTGATGTCCCTGAGTACCTAATTTGATTGCGTGTTTTAGTATAAATATTTTTATTCCATTTCTGTCAACTTTCTGTAATCTAATTTCCGTTAACTGACGAAAAAAAGGAGGAGGTTCTCAAGTCTACGCGTATACAGTACCCGTACCATGAGTTGTCACATTACGGTTTTCGATAACGAGTATCGAGTTTACTATCTGTGCCTTTCGTTCGCACTAAAATAGTACAAGCGAGATGCACAGATAGTAAACTCGATGCTCGTTATCGTAAACCGTAATGTCACAACTCATGGTAAGGGTCCTGGGTGTCTCAAGAAGTAGTGATATACTGAAGCTGGGAGGTAGAAGACCTAGAGAGGGCTATCTGAATCACCCCCATGTATAGTCAACCAATTTGATTTCTAGGCCACTTCGAACCTTGTCACAGTGACGTTAATAAGAGAATCTTTTGCGTCTTTCATATAGATTTTCACTGTGACAAGGTACGAAGTGGCCCATTAATCAAATTGGTTGGTTGTATGTTCCGCGATTTATATTTATTTTCGGAGTTTATAGTTTTTTAAATTTTTCACCTATCGCCGAGTACGATGAGATTTTCTTGGTGACGTGAACTATTGCGGTAGATGCTTGATTTTTTTTGTGTGCTAAGCTGATAGATAGGCCAATTCAGTATGTAACATTTACTATACAGGAGGATCAATCCAAATGGGTCAGTGGGGGGGGGGGGGAAATCAGAAACTATGAGCAATAGTGCAATCTGTTCTTAGGAACCATGGCTTCGATTTCAGATTTAATAATAATGGCGTTCAAACTTTTTTTTAAATCTCTTATACATAACCGGGAACCGAACCTGTCAATATTCTTTATACAGCTGATGATGATGATGATGAAAATGTATTCATGACTCATGAATTTACTTTTCGTATCATCAACAATAACAACGAAAAATCTTTCTGACTTACACCTAACATTGTTTACAAGATTTCGACCAGGTTCGATTCCCGGTTATCTATGAGAACTAAAAAAAAAAGTTTAAATCCCATTATTATTAAATCTGAAATCGAAGCCATAGTTCCTAAGAACAGATTTCGCTATCTCTCATAGTTTCTGATTTCCCCCTACTGACCCATTTGGATTGATCACCCGGTGTGTCATCTATCTTCTACTCTTTATCGTGAATTGCAAGCAAAAAATCGCTGGAAACTCGATTGCAGGCAACAAAAACTAAGACCTTCCATGGATTTTATAGCTTGTTTAACCCCCAATGCTCAGATATGTCCCAGGCAGCTCAGATATTTTTTGGACCCGGGTATGTCCTTAAACTACGTCCAACAATGAGATGGGCACAGCGATGACCATCACGCTTGAATCTGGAGCAGCCCAACTGGGGAAGCACCTCCTCCTTACAGAAGACCACAGCCATAATAGCACTGCTACCTTTCAGGTGTGTAGTGTTGTCTTCCTGATGGTGAGTAAGGTTCCCAGAGCTCCAACCCCCCTTAAAGGCCGGCAACGCGCTTGTGACTCCCCTGGTGTTGCGGGTGTCCATGGGCGACGGTAATTGCTTACCACCAGGCAATCCGTCTGCTCGTTCGCAAAAGGCTTTCTATAGAGGTCAGGAGATCATAAAAGATTATAATTAATACAGAGTGTATCATTAAAAATTCCAAACTTATCCTTTCAAAATTTAGAAGCGGTCAAAATGTCCAAAATTCTCTTTTATCTAAAATCCGTTAATACTACTATTAACTAACTTAACTAAACCTGAAAGTTCTGTAACGAGCAAAGTTTCAGATATCAGGGAGCGTATTAGCACTCTCACAATTTGATATTCATTCGATATTCTTTAATAAATATCACTATTTTGGCCATTTTTTTATAATGGTACCTATACTAAACTTCTTTTTTTACTAAAAAATCTAGTGCTTATCCCAAATTCTGGGATTAGTTGCCAAGCGGACGTCAGGCTCCCATGAGCCGTGGCAAACGTCGTGACAACGCGAGGATGCCTCAATTTTTTTATTAATTGGATTTTTCTGGGTGCTCTACTCAGATTCACGATTTCTTTCGATTCTGATAGGACAAAAAAGTGCCCCTAGTTATTGTTTGCCATCCTTTTACAATATTTAATTGATTCCATATGTCATAGGTAATAAAAAATATATATAAACATTTTGGGATACTTTTTCTCTCCTATCAGGGTCGAAAATCCAAAAAAAAAACTTGAGTAGACACAGACAGGCTTAAAAAAAATAGACAATCTATTTATCAGCCGCGGTCGTCAACTGCTGAACATAGGCTTACAGACGAGACAAAAGACTTAAAAAAATAGACAATCTATTTATCAGCCGCGGTCGTCAACTGCTGAACATAGGCTTACAGACGAGACAAAAGACTTAAAAAAATAGACAATCTATTTATCAGCCGCGGTCGTCAACTGCTGAACATAGGCTTCCCCTATAGACCGCCACCGGGAGCGATCTTTAGCATACTTAGGTTTGGCCTAGTGGGCCTATGAAGCCGATTGTCCTGGGTTCAAATCTCAGTGAGGCCATTTATTTGTATGATGATCACAGATATTAGTTCCTGTGTCATGGGTGTTTTCTATGTATTTCAGTATTTGTATTTTATATATATCGTTGGCTGAGTCACAACACAAGCCTTCTTGAGCTTACCGTGGGACTCAGTCAATTTGTGTAAGAATGTCTTATTTTTTATTAAGCGAATATCTTTCATATTTAAATCGAAAGAAAAAAAAAAATGTAAATTGAGACTTTGATGCCGTTAAGTGTTCAATACGCTAACGGTAGATGTGACTTCACGTCACCCATGATGACGTATACTACGAAGGATAAGATAGAGAAATTGCGGTACTCGGATAGCACAATTGGAAGTGCACTGGGCTAGTGATCCAGTGGTTGTGGGTTCGAGTCCCACTTCGAGTCAAATTTTTCTATTTTTCTTTCGATTTAAATAAGAATGTCTTGTCATATTTATTTATTTGATTCTCACAACGAATTAAATAATTAGAATCATCTCGCCAATAATCGCATTTGAGCTGTTTATGTTCAAACCTCCAAGCCAATTTACTGTGAATATGAGCCACAAGGACTCTGAGGGGACTTTAAGGCCTATATATAGTCATGGGTGTTTTTTATGTGTTTAAGTATTATATGTATCTATCAGTTATATATATCGTCGTCTAGTACCTACAATACAAGCATTACTGAGCTTACCGTAGGACTCGATTTGTGTAAGATTGTCCCGAAATATTTATTTATAAAATATGTATAATATAAAATATATATCGCAGCTACGGTGTCCTGGTGAAATATAGACCTAAGAGTCTGAATACGCCCCCAGTGGATCTATTTAACCGGAGTGTCGGCTCCAAATTAGGTCCTAGCATTTGTTAACTAGACGCGGTCTCTGCTGTGACGTACTACGACAAAGTACGCGGCGTGGTAAGTTATACAGCAAAGCAAGATTTAAGAAATATTATTAGAGTTTTATATTAACAGTAAATTATTAGTATACTGAAGATGACTTGGACGCGTTCTGCGTAGAGTGGCGAGATCACACACAAGTGACAGGGCTGAGTGGAGAAAAAGAGGGGAGGCCTTTGCCCAGCAGTGGGACACAAACACAGGCTAATAAAAATTAATAAATAAGTATATTCATTAAAATTGTAAATTAATTAGATGTAAGTTGATACTCAGATTCCACACTCAAACTGTGCAAACAGTTTTGTGGGACTCAAGATACCCTTATTCAAACAACAGTTAAAAGGATGGCTAATTGTCCATGCATTTGATGATTTAAATGAGTATTATTTGTTTAAGACTATTTAAGTTCTGTAAACTTAGTCCTAGTATAGAATTTTATTTTGTTAGTTTTATTTAGCTTTAGTTAACTGATCTCACATTGTTAAAGTATAGATTATTTTCTACTAGTTACTAGTAATTATATTTGTTATACTAGTGACAAGGTATTACTCTAAATACCGACCCATCGGTAATAAATAGTTATTGTATGCCCGAAATGGGTTACTGTTGTTACCTCTTTATATTTTGTAACATCTTATTTTATGAGAGGTAGGGCACAGCGATGACCATCACGCTTGAATCTGGGGCAGCCCAACTGGGGAAGTACCTCCTCCTTACAGAAGACCACAGCCATAATAACACTGCTACCTTTCAGGTATGTAGTGAGTACTGATGGTGAGTAAGGTTCCCAGAGCTCCAACCTCCAACCTCTGGATGGAGACACTTACTAGCATTTTTGTTTTGTTACAAAGAAACTTACATAACGTCTGGCCTGTCAGTGGGTGGTGACCCTGCCTATGAAACCGATGGTCCTGTATTCGAATCCCAGTCAGGACATTTATTTGTGTGTTGAGAACAGATATTATTTCCTGAGTCGTGGGTGTCTTCTATGTATTTATATGTATCTATCGATTATATACGAGTATATCGTCGTGGATTACTTACAGCACAAGCCTGAGCTTACCTTAGGACAAGGTCGACTTGTGTAAGATTGTCCCGAAATAATTATTTATTTAATCTTTCTAAAAATGGTCTTATGCTAGGTTTTAGCTTAGATCAGCAAACCGTGGAGTTGGCAATTCTGTATATAATTAATTACCGAACTCAGTGCCAAGTTGCGGATTTGTTTAATTAACAAATGAAGGTTAAGCCTAGACTTCGGATTGAGCGGAGTTGCTAACTTACTGTTGAACTTGTTGTTGATGTGTGTTTACCAGACTGGAATAGACTTTGAGGGTTCCTAACACTGACATAAAGAAATAGACTCCTACACGCGAACAAATTATGTACAAAAATATGGCACTAAATGACATTTCTATTACATTCCAGTTTATGCTAATTTATAATTTTCTTTTAGATAATATAAACAAACAAAAAAGAGCTCACTGTTCTAATTATTAAGTATCAAACTTCAGTATTGATACAGTAATATTTTTTTAGTCATTGTTGACACTTGCACTGACAGCGGTTCTAAGAAGACTAAACTAAGACTAACTAAATGTGCCGCCCAAGTTGTTCGAGCGGCTGTTTTTTAGAGCCATTTTTTTGGGCTGATTGTGAATCTACGTTTATTGTACATCGTTGGTCCCTAATAAGAAAGTTTTCGTACTAATACACTGGCCACATTGCAGGCAGAGAAGATGGCAGATAGGGTCGAAAAGTGATCGTGTGGAGACCACGGACTAGCAAACGCAGCGTAGGACCTCCACCCACAAGATAGCAGATGGGGTCGAAAAGTGTTCGAGTGGAGACCACGGACTAGCAAGCGCAGCGTAGGTGTGTTTACCAGACTGGAATAGACTTTGAGGGTTCCTAACACTGACATAAAGAAATAGACTCCTACACGCGAACAAATTATGTACAAAAATATGGCACTAAATGACATTTCTATTACATTCCAGTTTATGCTAATTTATAATTTTCTTTTAGATAATATAAACAAACAAAAAAGAGCTCACTGTTCTAATTATTAAGTATCAAACTTCAGTATTGATACAGTAATATTTTTTTAGTCATTGTTGACACTTGCACTGACAGCGGTTCTAAGAAGACTAAACTAAGACTAACTAAATGTGCCGCCCAAGTTGTTCGAGCGGCTGTTTTTTAGAGCCATTTTTTTGGGCTGATTGTGAATCTACGTTTATTGTACATCGTTGGTCCCTAATAAGAAAGTTTTCGTACTAATACACTGGCCACATTGCAGGCAGAGAAGATGGCAGATAGGGTCGAAAAGTGATCGTGTGGAGACCACGGACTAGCAAACGCAGCGTAGGACCTCCACCCACAAGATAGCAGATGGGGTCGAAAAGTGTTCGAGTGGAGACCACGGACTAGCAAGCGCAGCGTAGGACGTCCACCCACAAGATGGACAGGCAGTCTCATTAAGGTCGCTAGAAGACGCTGGATGCTTCCAACCGGTACATGTGGAGGTCCAAGGGGGAGGCCTATGTTCAGCAGTGGACGTCTTATGGCTGAGATTTTTACTTTTCAATCTCTGTCAGAATACAAAAATAAGCTTCTCGGAAAATTGCCGGTTACTCGTATAACAATTGTGTTAAAAAGAAAATGTTTTTTCCACTTCAAATCACGAGATCCCATTCTAATAGACAAAAAAATTCCAAGAAAATTCCACAAATTTTTGAAACATCTTTTGTTAACGCTACACAAAATATAAGGAAGTTTGTAACAAAATAGGGAAATAAACTTTGTCCCAAATATTTTTCTTATTGTATTAGATTATCTTCCTCGCGTTGTCCCGGCATTTTGGAGCCTGGGGTCCGCTTGACAACGAATCCCAGGAATTGCACTGGGCACTAGTTTTACGAAAGCGACAGCCATATGACCATCTAACCAAGTAGTTAAACTAGTTATTGGGATTAGTCCGGTATAATCACGATTTTTTCCTTCAACGAAAAGAGACTGGTAAATATCAAATGACATTTCGTACATTAAGTTCCGAAAAAATCATTGCTACATGCCGGGGTTCGAACCTGCGACCGCTGGATTGCAAGTCGCACGCTCTTACCACTAGGCCACCAGGGCTTTCTGTGCCAAAAAAGTACAGTCGCTAATAAAACCTTGTAAAACACAAAAACAAAATTGCAGCAAAATCATTCCAAATGAGCCCCAGAGCTCAATTCTAAAACCTTTTCAAATAAGAATGTTAACAAAGACAACATTGAAAAAGAAATAGCAAGAACTGTACCAAGACTGCAACAATACAGGCCGGGATGCAGTTGGAACGATGCAACAAGTACCTACCATTGTCTGTTCCAGATTTACTATCAAATGCAAAAGGACATAACAATCTATAGAACTCATATATAAATACCACTTTATTCCCCCGCGATGTCAGAGGACTAGTTGAATGAGGTCTTGTTTGATTTGGAACCGAAGAAATCTTATAAAATCCGTATGTAGCGAACAATGAGTATTTTAATGGTCTACGTACACTAACTTGGGAGGTTGGGTCGGTTTGAGCCTTTTGTATACGGATACAAAAGGCTCAAGCCTTTAGGTAGAGGGTCGGAAAATTAGAACTCGTTTTACAATGAAAAGTTTGTGTGATATAAATAAATATTTCGGGATAATCTTACACAAATCGACCTCCTACGGTAAACTCAGTAAGGCTTGTGTTGTAGGTACTAGACGACGATATACAGGGTGAATTTTAAATCGTGAATCATTATAATTTTTTTTAACTCTATACATAGTTAACAATAACTTACAATGCTATTAAACCTAAATTAAGTACGTTTTTATTTTATCAACTTTTAATTGGATTTGTCCTATTTTTTTAGATCTCTTAGTCACCCTACATTCATGTTTCGTACTTGTCATGAAAATTTCAACATTAGATATCCAACCTCCTAATATTGAAGTTGGCTGGATAGAATTTTGGCACGTATTGTCAATTATGTCAACACCCCCGACATTGTCAACATAAGTATTTAAATCGTATTTACTCATAAAATAAAGTTTTATTACAATTAATGGTATTAAAATGCCTCCACCGTATCCGTACACGAACATACAAAGGTTTGATATGGTATCTTGGTACGCTCAGACTGGCAGAATTGGTCAAACGCAAGAACTATTCGGAAGAAGGTATCCTGAGTCGCCGGTACCGAGACAAAATTTAATTATGAGGATGGTGCAAAACCTACGAGAGTATGGCCAATTCACTGTGCATGTGCACGCTCAGGCTCGCGGTCGACCACGACTTCTTCCGGATAGGCTGTACAGAAACATACGATTATTTTTTAATCGTAATCCTCAAGCGAGTACTAGAGCTGCTGCACGTCTTTTTCACGTAAGTCAACGTTACGTTTGGCAACTGCTTAATGCGTCAGGACTACATCCGTACCACTTATGAACAACCGTCTGAAACTGTAGCGGAACTGCGTCAAAAAATCGTAAGAGCTGTTGAGGCAGTAAAAGCCGACGTTTTTGTGTTCAGAAGAGTAAAGAACAATCCCAGGCGACGAGCAAATTTGTGTTTGGAAGTCCAGGGCCAGCATTTCGAACATTTATTAAAATATGTGTAAATAATAATTTTTTTTGTTGCAATATCTGTTTCTTTTTTATGTGAGTTAACTTATAGGATGATTTTGAGTGTTTAATTAACAAATTTCACTATGCATTTATTGCATAATAAGAGTGATAAGATAATCTTTGCACTTAGATAAACATTGCGTTGCAAGTCACGTGACTTGTGTAGGGTGACCAAGGCGGATGACAAGTGGGGACGCACTTTCTGTTTTTGTTCACAATTAATTAAGCGGGTCCTTAATTGTAATTAACACTAGTGCTCTGTATTAGCCTTAAGTAGCTTTACCGGTAAACGTGGTTACGATTCACGATTTAAAATTCACCCTGTATATAATAGACAGATACATATAAATACTTAAATACATGGAAAACATCCACGACTCAGGAACAAATATCTGTGCTCATCGCACAAATAAATGCCCTGACTGAATTGAACTCACGACCATCGGCTTCATAGGCAGGGTCACTACCCGCTAGGCTAGACCGGTCGTCATTATACTAAAACTAACTCAATTTTTAAAAGTCCAATATTTGTCAATGAACAGGGAATATAAAAACATTATCAAAATTCCTTAAAGAACAAACTGGAATCCGTATTATCCGTGACAAGGCAGCAATTATCCAACTTAGGGAAACCGCCCCAATCCTGTCTGAAAATGAGAAGTTTAGGGCAAAATTTTAGTATAAAGAGGAAAATTATTCATGCTTGGAGTTCGATGGAGTTGTAATTAGAATTGGGATTTTTATGAGAACTTTTAGAACATATAGAATATTATTCTTTATCATGAATGTGACAATTATAATCGAAAAGGAGTAAAGATAATAATAATGTAGGGATGTGACGACCCCATCGCCCACTGGTTTTGTCCAGTGCAATCAGTCAACGCAGGGCAGCTTATGGCGAGCTGTTGGGGAGTAGCGACTCCACGTACCTGAGTGCCCCTGGGGTGCCCTGTCGGATAGGTGGGACAGGTCCCCTGCCTCTGGCTTGCCTTCACCGGCCGTCCAGAGTGGGGTCGCGAGAGCTGCGTTCTCGAGGGTAGATGTGAAAACCTAAGTGGCGAGTTGGCTATATTATGTTTAAAGTCCAGTGACACCTCTCTACCCTTAGCCCTATGCACCGGTGTTGCCCTTGAGCCATCTTTGATGTCGCTTTTTGTGGGGGCCCATCTTGCAAAGGGCGAGTCACCGTCTGCCGGAAATAAAATTGAATACCGTTTTATTAGGCAGACGTCCGGTTTTTTATCCAATAGCCCAGTAGCTAGTCCATCCTTTCCACCCAATAGCCTAGTACATTCTAGATTCCATTATAACTCAATAGTCCTTACACCATGGCGGGTGCTGTCTCTGTGCGCGTCCCATGATATGGACAGGGGCAACATCCGCTTAGTGTACCCCTTACATTTCATTAAATTGTCGAAAGGGCCTCTGGCTCCGCGTACGCCTCCCAAATGTCCGGAACACCATTGTCCCGTGTACGGAAGAGACATACAAATAATAATAATAAATATTCAGGACAATCTTACACAAATCGACCTAGTCCTATGGTAAACTCAGTAAGGCTTGTGTTGCAGGCACTAGACGACGATATATAATAATAGATAGATACATATAAATACTTAAAAACATAGAAAACAACCATGACCCAGGAACAAATATCTGTGCTCATCACACAAATAAATGACTGGGAATCGAACCCAGGACCATCGGCTTCATAGGCAGGGTCATTACCCACTAGGCCAGACCGGTCGTCAAGACGACGGCACGGAATCGCAGTGACAGTATCGTATATCGTATCTGTACCCTTACCATGAGTTGTGACCCGTGGTTGTGACATTGAGGTTTTCGATAACGAGTATCGAGTTTACTATCTGTGCATATCGCTTGTACTATTTTAGTGCTAACGAGATGCAGAGATAGTAAACTCGATACTCGTTATCGAAAACGTCAATGTCACAACTCATGGTAAGGGTACAGTTTGTATCGCACGCTCCCCACACCGCTACTCAAAATACGCAGACGCGACATTTACGCCGTGACGTTCCATACAAAATAAAGTAACTGGTGACCGAAGATCTGGCGGCTTCCTCGCACAACGTTGCATTGCGATACAACGAGGAAATGCCTCCAAAAACCTTGGTACATAGCCAAGGCCTTTTTTAGATTTAATGCAATAACTAGTTAAGTACTCGTATTTAAATGAATGTTATGCATTTAAAAAAAACACACACACGGGAGGCGAGACATACATATCTTCCCCCACTATGGCTTTCCCGTGATCAGGGGTTCGATTTCGGCATTCGTAAAGGCATTCCCTACTCCGACATAAAAAGAGTATGTACCTCTGTGAGAGTCAGCCGATATCGGCTTGAGTTATAATGGTGAACCTTTAATCGACTGTTGTTACCTGACAAAATAATGTCTGAGATTTAACATGGCAGCCATAAATAAATATTAGAGGACACACTTACACAAATTGACTGATACCCACGGTAAGATCAAGAAAGCTTGTGTTGTGGCTCAGCCAACGATATATATAATATACAAATACTTAAATTTACACACCCATGTTTCACGAACAAAATATCTGTGCTCATCACACAAAATAAATGCCTTTACTAGTATTTTTATATATGTTTAAGAACTTTTTTGTAATACTGTTTTAAAAATCCCGCCGAGTTTCTTGCCGGTCATAAAATGCTTCTCGGGTCAGAGGTCTAGGGTTAGAAGCAGTGTAGTTTCTTTTTCAGCTTGAACCCAGTACCATTGGGTACCAGGCTAGGTCACTACCCACTAGGCCAAACCTGCCGTTAGTAATAAAAACTGGTTACTTAGCTACTTTACCACTTTACCCTAAAGCAGCATGTCCTAATTCCGCGGCATATAAAACTCGCTGTAAACCGTTTTACGCGATGTATCGGCGGTTTATGTGCCCGGAGATGTAAAGTTTTGATGGGCCATTATGAAATATTGCCGATGACCCGAAACAATGTAGATAATGCGTTATTGCCTACGCAGAGTTTGGTATTCGATTAAACAAAACGCGAGATCTAGAGATGGGAACAGTTCATTAATGAATACGATAGTTTTTTTTTTCACTAAACGATTTAAGACAAAACTATCGTAAGTTTTAATCAATTGTAGAGAAGCGGGTAACTCACGTTTTATAAGTCGAATATTGTTCGTTATGTTTGACTGCGTAATGAGGAGCATAATTATGAGCCGTTGGCGTTGGCCAACCGACGCAGACTGCGGGCTGCAGCTCTCCTCGACTGTGCACGACGCCGGCAACAGCTGAGGGTGGAGAAGCGAGAAACTACCCTAATTTTCAGCAATATTGTCAATAGTATATAGCATAATACGCTACACTTACTAAGTCAGTTGGAAAAGGTCCGTCCACACAAAACACCGACGTACCACACAAAATGGTTCTCCAACTAGGGAGAACTGACCATCCACAATCACACAATTTCAATGAAATTAATAATGATACAATTAAAACGATTAAAGAAATCTAAATAAAAACTATTAAAGGACATCTTTACACAAATAAACTGAGCCCCACGGTAAGTTCAAGAATACTTTTGTTGTGGGTACTCTGCCAACGATATATGTGTCTTTTTTTTATACAAGACTGACCAATGTTTGACCTCAGTCGCACCTGATGGTAAGTGTCGACGAGGTCGAGGGTGTAGCACGCTGAATCAGTAACAGCCTATTCACTCTTGCCTTGAAAAGACCCAAATTATATCTTTCCGGGAATACAGACGAAGGGAGCGAATTCCATTCCTTAGCAGTCCACATTAGGAAGGTACAAGCGAATCGCTTCGTGCGAATGAATGGAATATTCACAATGTAATAAACAAATACATAGAAAATACCCTTGACTCAGGAACCTATGCTCATCACACAAAATGTCCTTACTCGGATTTGAACCCAATGTACTGCGGTCACCAACCCGCCTGCCAATCGTGGTTATCTACTCAAAGATACAAGTCTTACGGCTGACATGATGATGATTACCCAAAACACTACCTACCGATAAAATTAATTACTATAACATCCCTTCCCTAGAGCAATCTCAGTAAAGTATTGGTTTCATAGTTAGTAATAGGTTTAGTTGCGGTGTAAATTTGGCGCGTGTTCGTGGGGGACTTCTGATTTATGGTAGCTGTATTGCTATTTGTTACAGCCGTACGACGTCCACTGCTGGACATAGGCCCCAACTATAACGTGTATCATTTTATGGGAGCTGTTATAGTTGTCCAATTAAGATAATTCTAAACACAAAATTATCGTGAGATTGAAACATATTAATTGTATAAAAGCGGATAACTCACGTTTTATTAGTCGAATATTGCTCGACATGTTTCACTCCGTAACGAGGAGCATAATCATGAGCCATTCGCGTTGGCTAACCAACGCAGACTGCGCCGCAGCTCTCCGCGACCGTGCACTCGACGCCGGCAAAAGCTGTTGCCGTTAGCCAACGCGAATGGCTCATGATTATGCTCCTCGTTACAGAGTGAAGCATGTCGAGCAATATTCGACTTATAAAACGTGAGTTACCCGCTTTTATATAATTAATACAGTTAAGACAAGTCTGAATCTTAAAAATAGTCTGTGGACAATTACCGGTGTATCAAGCATCCTGTCTGACTTCTGGTTATTTTTATCTACCCGCCAAGCTTATTGTAAATCCTTTCAGCCGTTATTGGGAGATTTCAGAAAAAAATAGCCCCTAATTAGCGTAACTAGTAAAAAAAGTTTACTATGTCAGTTTTTTGACGATAATTAGTGTGTATGTCTGTTACTTCTTCACGTCTAAACAGCTTGGAGCGATATTAATAAAATTTGGTATGGAGTTAGCTGACACCCTGGATTAACACATAGGCTACGTTTTTTGCATAATAAACGCGGTTAAAGTCAAACTTAGGGCTATGTCCAGCAGTGGACGTCTTTCGGCTGACATGATGATGATGATGAAAGTCAAACTTAAAACAAGATGGTGGCAAGCTGAAACAGCGGCGCTACCGCGAAGAATGATATTCGTAAATTTCGGACGATTGTCTCTGTCACTCTCACGGCGCCTTAATCGGAGTAAAAGAGAAAGATGCCCGAAATATACGAACTTCGTTGTTCGCGGTACCGGGCCAGTTCTACTTATATCACAAAACAATCTGACCTTGGCCTAGGACTTGAATAAGAAAAAAACAAATCGCTATTCCCAGGTTTCCAATATTCTCTAAATTATTTTCTGAATGGGTTCAGATGTTACCCATATTTTTATTAGAATAAAGCTTGTATTACATTATAGCGGCACGAATCCAGCACGGCTCCAACCGAGCAAATTACTTGACATTCAAATTAGAGCATAAATAATAATAAATAAATAAATATTTCCGGACAATCTGACACAAATCGACCCAGTCCTACGGTAAGCTCAGTAAGGCTTGTGTTGTAGGTACTAGACGACGTTATATATAATAGATAGACACATATAAATACTTAAATACATAGAAAACACCCATGACTCAGGAACAAAATTTGTTATACCATACCTGTGCTCATCAGTCTCATCACACAAATAAATGCCCCGACTGGGAATCGAACCCAGGACCATCGGCGTCAGAGGCAGGGTCACTACCCACTAGGCCAGACCGGTCGTCAAAAAGCATTAAAACCTACATACAGACATTTCAGCCGTATGCAGTCCACTACTGGACATAGGCCTCCCACAAATATGACTTGTATTATCTTGGGGGTAGTTGCCATAGTCGCCACGCTTGGCGATCGCAGTAGCTGTAGATCGGGTTTCGACGGACGCTGCTGCCCGTCCGTAGGATTTTTCCCTTTGTCGCCTCTTACGACACTCACGGGAGGAGATGCTATTCTAGTCAGCCGGCATTAAAACCTGTGTCGTATATATTTCGTAATGTCAATATCAAAAGCCGCCGGCGGGCAGCGCGCTTACAGACCGCGCGCTGCAAGCGAGGAGACCGCGTGCGTACAGCGTGCCGACTGCGGGACGACTGCGCGCCGCTTGACTACGTGTTCGCGGTGATAGCAAGCTACCAACTGCGGGTTGTGGTCGCTGCCAGTGAACTGGCACCTCGCGGGCGGCTAGCGGTTGCCGGCGGTGCTGTACAGCTGTGTCGTTGCCGTGCCGCTATAATGTAATACAACCTTAAGAAGAAACGAAACTAAATTAGTATTTGTGTTCACAATGGAAAGTAATATTGATAATATTTTTATTTGGTTTGAATTTAGTCTGAGCTGAGCTTCAATTATGTCAATAACAGGGCTCACAACAGTTTTAATTGTAGTATCATAGGAACTGTGTTTGCGGCTGTTAGCATTAATTAAGTTAGATTTTAGGTATTATAATTAGAACTGTTCTGAGCCATGTTACTACTACTTAGTTACAAACGGATAAACTCGCGTGTAATTATATCGCACTAGGCGACATGTTTCGGGTATCACCGGGTCACACCGGTCTTACCGCCCAGTGTGACGTAAAATTAAATTTTATGTACATTGTTACTGCGGTAGAAAACTAGTCAAACTAAAGACTGTGCACGATAAAATCTGGCCACATTCTCATGTTAATAAATCTATAATAAAAGTACGCTAAATTCTATTTTACACTTTAATAATAATATTTGACATGTGACCTAACTATTTACATTGGATATTTTACGTTTCCAACGGGCTTCGGCTGAATTTTCGAACCTTTCTCTTCACCTTCATCATCAGGTTTTGCACAGTAGTCTGAGATATCGATTTTGCTGCTGAACGCCACTGTTTTTTGAAGTCATCGATGTCTTTCGCTTCTTTGCCAGTCTTTTTTAGCTGACGCTTCACGAGAGCCCAATACGTCTCAATTGGCCGGAGTTCGGGGCAGTTTGGTGGGTTCATCAATTTTGGCACTATCATGACATCATTGCGTTTATACCATTCTGTTGCTGATTTAGCATAATGACAAGAGGCAAGGTCTGGCCAAAATGCGACAGGCTCTGTGTGACTCCGTATAAAAGCCAAGAGTCGTTTTGAAGGCACTCTTTTACATATATATTTTGGTTCACAGTTCCGGTTGTGATGAAGCTTTGACTTTTACGGCCACATGTACATAACGCTTGCCAAATAAGAATTTTTTCGGGAATTTACACTTCTTTTTTTCTTGAATTGGTCCGAAACACTTGTTTTATCCGATGTTGTATAAAACTCCTGGCCAGGCAACTGTTTGTAATCAGCTACGACGTATGTTTCATCGTCCATTACTATGCAACTGTGTTTTGTCAAAATTTGTTCATACAGTTTGCGAGCTCTAGTTTTAGCAGATTTATTTTGTTTTTCGCGACGATTTGGTGCTGTTTGTACTTTAAAAGCCTTTAAATCAGCTCTAGCTTTTACTTTTTGGACGTAGGATGCGGACATCTTTACTTTTTTTGCGACCCCACGAACCGACATGTTCGGATTTTTCTTAAATGCATCTATGACCTTCTTATCCTTACTTGTACTAACAGGACCCCTATTTTTCCCGCTGCCTGGTTTCCGTGCAGTCGTCAAACGTTCTTCAAATCGTTTTAATACCACAGAGACTGTTGATTTGGCCGCGTTTAACTTTTTTGCGAGCTTGCGACACGACAAATGCGGATTCAGTAAGTGTTCGGAAACGATTTGATTCCGGAAAGCTTCTTCTTTTGAGGACATCGTGATAATTATGAAACAATTATCAACAATGCTAATAGAAAATATTGCAACGGTTACTATAGCAACCAAAAACAAACAAACAGTCATAGTATTAAAGCAAAAACAAAAAGTTTGGGATATAAATAAATGGCCAGTTTTTATCGTGCACAGTCTTTATACACTGTGTAAGATGAGGAAGCCGAAAAAAAGAAATGAAAATAGCGTATTCCTAAGGCCAAAAGTGAAAAATATCATATAACTCAACCCCGACAAAAAAAAACAGCTTTTTTTGTTCCGTTTTTCGTGTTTTTTAACATAACAAATAAATTTTATTGAGAAAACTATGCCTAAAAACAAACAATGAGTTCAATAGTGGTAAAATCGCGCTTAAGAAAGCGAACGGTGCTGAGTTATAATCATTTTTTTTAAACGTGAGTAGTAAGTACTGTATTAATCGTCAATTTTTTTTGTAATGGGTTGTAACTCCGAAACGAGGTGAATTTATAAAAGGTTTATTGGACATTTTAGTCTCTAAATATGGTCAGATAACTCTGGCAAAATTATTCGGTTTCCTTATGTACGCGGTGTATAATTATGACGACCGGTCTGGCCTAGTGGGTAGTGACCCTGCCTATGAAGCCGAAGGTCCTGGGTTCGATTCCCAGTCAGGGCATTGATTTGTGTGATGAGCACAGATATTTGTTCCTGAGTCATGGGTGTTTTCTATGTATTTAAGTATTTATATGTATCTATCTATTATATATATCGTCGTCTAGTACCTACAACACAAGCCTTACTGGGCTTACCGTAGGACTAGGTCGATTTGTGTAAGATTGTCCCGAAATATTTATTATTATTTATTATTATAATTATGTAGATGCAAGTTGGTTTACATTTGAATAACATTTTGGTTATACACATTTATTGAGAGAATGTTATAAAAAGCTGGTGAAGAGCTTTGATACCATGAAATTGGAGAAGCTACCCAAAGCAAAAGTTATTGTCGATTCTAAAACCCTTGAAACTTAGATGCTTCTAGAAACTTCGATTCAGTTCGACTTTGATTGCTTTACATTGCATTTCGAGAAACTTCGGTTTTGCAGTGTGGCCATATATGCGGCGGCTGTAGCGGTAGCGATAAGCGGAGGCGACGCGTCGTTTTATGGCGATTATTCACATTTGGATTAACGTAAAATATTATTGATTATAAGATTCCATCTTTAATCAAAAATCACTTCTAATCCGGTATATAATACCGTTATTATATTCATACATATTCAAATTCAGCATATCAATTGTTTTTCAATATTTTTGCATGTTTTCAACTAATCAAGAGTTTGAATTATCCTCATCTAAATAAATACCATTAAAGAAGATCAAATTAACGGCAATATTTAGATTGTTCGTAATACCGGTAGCGATATGCTTCTAATATCTCAATTCTTATTTACTTACCACCTGCCTATCCCGCCTACAGCGGACTTCCTTCCCCATAAACCGCCAAAGGGAGCAATTTTCAGCACTCAGGAGCACCGACTCCGACACGTCGGCGACACGTACGAGATCCGGTCACCTTTTTTGCAGTCGTCTAACCAGTACGCTCACCATGAGTTGTGTCATTACGGTTTTCGATAACGACTATCGAGTTTACTATCTGTGCATCTCGCTTGTACTATTTTAGTGCGAACGAGATGCACAGATAGTAAACTCGATACTCGTTATCGAAAACCGTAATGTTACAACTCATGGTAAGGGTACTTGCCCTTTCCTATCTGTATTGTCTGAGCAGTAGCTGTTTCTAACTGCTCCAAGTCCAACCTTCATTAATGAATTATAACAGAGAATAAATGAATTTATAAATGAATTATAACACTGAGAAAATTAAACTTTAATTTTGACTGCATACACAATTGAAATATAGACGTCATTAATATGTGTCAAATAAAATTATCACAACGAAACTGATATAATTAAAAATGTTTTTATTAAGGCCTTTATAGACCTACCCTCAAACTAAGTATAGAGTAACTTTCCGCTTGTCGCTACCGCTGACGCGTGTTTTCGTGGCCCGGTCATTAGTTCTCAGTCCAATATAGCTTAATGGGTCAGGAGGATGTACCTGCAGGTAAGTTTGGTTCAAGATGGAAGATGCTTGGAGAACTTTAAAGCATAATTAACCTCTTTTTTAGCAAAAACTAAAACAATTTCATTAAAATTCATTTATACTAAACTGACGACCGGTCTGGCCTAGTGGGTAGTGACCCTGCCTATGAAGCCGATGGTCCTGGGTTCGATTCCCAGTCAGGGCATTTATTTGTGTAATGAACACAGATATTTGTTCCTGAGTCATGGGTGTTTTCTTTGTATTTAAGTATTTATATGTATCTATCTATTATATATATCGTCGTCTAGTACCTATAACACAAGCCTTACTGAGCTTACCGTAGGACTAGGTCGATTTGTGTAAGATTGTCCCGAAATATTTATTTATTTAATTTTAAGTGTGTACATGCATTATACATGCTCTCAATTTGAAATTCATTGCCGAAACATTGGCAGCACTAAAAAACTACACCACGCATGCGCGTTTTTCAAACGAACGCCAATCAGAGCACTCGGCTGCAGTTGTTAATTTTAATGGCGGATTGTACAAATTGATCGGTGTGTAAAACTTTGATAATTAAGAAATTAGTGGTAAAATAGTGTGTTCTAATAGCATTTGTGACTTTAACATAGTTTCAAAAGGTGTATAAACATTGAAGAAGTTACCCGGGCCCGGTTTCAGCATTTACATTTGTTATTGTGTGTCGCCGACGGCAGCCGCGACGCCGCCAACTTTAAAAGGTTTGTGGATTTTGTTTTGGTGGTTTGCATAATGCTGTATATCATACATTGAAGCCAGACTATGTATTACAGTTAATAATTATAATATCGAAGGCAAAAACATACTAAACAAAGTGGTAGCGTAGAACCGGTGACCGTTGGGGCATATAGGTTCTCGGGTGCCACTTCAGCGTGAATAAGTAACATAAAGTTACTTTCGCGTTTATAAAATGTGTGTGGTTGTCCATACTTATGTACGTATGACATTACTATACCTAGATATTTTTCTAGCACGAACGATTTCTTGTAAGTGATTGACAAAATAAAAACATCGACAGTCCTGTTATCGATAAGTACCCCTTCAATTTCCATACAGGTAATACAAAGACAAATATGGGGTAATAGGGTTAAAAATAACTAACAATAATAAAAGTCAATATATATTTAAATACCTACTTCAGAAAACAATTTGGAACTATTCATTGCAAATTATAAACGTAAATTGGATCAAAAGTATACGGATTACGTTTAATTTGTTCAAGATCGGTGACACGCGGCGTCTAGGTAGGTAGCCGATATAAGACTGTGTGTACATCTTGAAGTTGAAGTAGTATGTACTTATCGATAGCAGGATTGTCGATATTTTTATTGTGGCAAGCACAAAACAAATGCCGTTCCTGCTAGAAAAATATCTAGGTATAGACATTACTATACTCGGTTTAGGTAGTTAAAAAAAGGTAAACAATCTTGACATGTCTTTTTGTTGAAAATCAGTTTTGAAATATAAATCATGACAAGACAAGTATGTGACAATTATGAATCACATATGATTATTTACATTATTTTGCTTTTGTAAGTAATATTCACTGATTTTTAAAAAGCGTTTTTCAATAAAAAGACACGTCAAAATTGTTTACCTTTTTTTAAATACCTAAACAGACAGAGTATAGCTTTTGCACGCGGCTTCGCACGCGCAGAAGAATACCTGTAGCCAGTAGCAATATTGTTGTTTTTTTTCATTAAACAAAGAGTTTAAACACAGCGCAGCGTTAAAAGACTCTCAGTTGACATTTGATTCCATCTCCATAGAAATTTTTGACGCCTTAGGGGATGAATTTCAAAAAACACTGTAATTACTTTTCTTGTATTCGAATATGGAGTATTTACACAAAATTTTAGCTAGCTTTAAATTTTACACACTTTCAACCTTTTTTACCCACTTAATGGTAGAGTTTCCATGAATCCCTTCTTAGTGGGTGCTTACGGTATATAAACTACCTATTGTGAAAAAATCTGCTATCTAGGTTAGATGGTTTGGGCTGTGCGTTGATCAGTCAGTCAGTCAGGACTTTCACGTTTATATTATAGTACCTACTAGATGGTGCCCGCGGCTTCGTCCGCATGGTTAGAGGAAATGTAACATATTGAGTCTTCCCCTGGGAATGAGATGTTTTTCCGCTGGAAAAAGTAGCCTATATCACTCCATCCCTTCAACTACCTCCACTTAAAAAATCACGTCGATTCGTCGCTCCGTTTTGCCGAAGACGGATAAACAAACAGGTACGCTTTCGTATTTATAATATTATAGTATGGATATAGATAATTGTGTAATGAGATGCATGACCCAATAACTGAACAAGAAAGGAACTATCTCAAAGGATACAGAGTCAGTAAACATACGATATTTCACGCGCATAAGAGATTTCACACTGAAATCTCTGAGCTAAACTTAGCTAAAAGTTTGAAACTCTTAAAACTTAGTTTGGCTTAGTTTTTCAGTTGATTCTCCTTGAGTTTGTAATAGAGATAAATGTTTTAGAGGAAAAGTGGGTCAGAGATACGTTAAGGTAAGAGCGTGGGCACACTATGGTTCCTGTATAAAACGCTGCGAGCGTATCGCCAGGAAAACGCAGTGTGACCGCCTCTAGTGTGGCCGGGCTGTAGTTGTCCCCCCGGGTATGTCCTTAAACTACGTCCAACAATGAGAGGTAAATAGGGCACAGCGACGACCATCACGCTTGAATCTGGGGCAGCCCAACTGGGGAAGTACCTCCTCCTTACAGAAGACCACAGCCATAATAGCACTGTTACCTTTCAGGTATGTAGTGCTGTGTTCCTGATGGTGAGTAAGGTTCCCAGAGCTCCAACCTACTTATAGGTCGGCAACGCGCTTGTGACTCCCTTGGTGTTGCGAGTGCCCATGGGCGACGGTAATTGCTTACCATCAGGTAATCCGTCTGCTCGTTTGCCGCCTATTTCATAAAAAAAAAAAATGTGTGTTACCAGTAATGATTTACGGCTACGAAACATGCTCTTTCACTATCGGCCTCATCTCAAAGCTCAAAGTCGCTCAACGAGCTATGAAGCGGAGAGGATCTATATATATCTCGGATCTATATACATACAGAGAAATTCTGAGCAGCTATGCTCAGAATTTCCCCGTATGTATATAGATCAAGTAAAGGAAAAACTCAACGTCGTGTCGTAGCAGGCTTTCGAGGAGAAAGCAGAGGACCGACACACATGGACATCGCTCTACCGACAAGAATCTAACTCTTAAATATATAATGTTTTTTTTTATTATGCAGAATAGTGTGCTAGCGAACATCTTCGATATTTAAATCGAAAGAAAAATAGGAAAATTTGACTTGCAGCGGGACTCAAGCCACAACCACTGGATAACTAGCCCAGTGCACTACCAATTGTGCTACACGAGTACCGCTTATTGTTATCGAATTCTCAATGAAAATTGAGACTTCAATACGCTTGAGGTAGATGTGTTTAAACCCATGATGACGTATACCACGAGGGATAAAATAGAAAAAAAATACAAGTCTAAGTGGTACTCGTATAGCACAATTAGTAGTGCACTGGGCTAGTGATCTATTGGTTGTGGGATCGAGTCCCGCTGCGAGTCGAATTTTTTTTTTTTTTTAGATTTAAATATTGAATATGATGATGATGATGAAAGATTATTGTAAACACCTCGCCCGTTTAGCAACTTCTGCTGCTGACTGTACAGTCAACAGCAGAAGTTGCTAAGCGTTTGAGGTGTTCAAATTGAGGTCAACACATCTCTTGTCAAGAGAATAAGTGCGCGCGTAGGTCATTTTGAACACTTCAAACGCTTAGCTACTTTGGCTGCTGACTGTACAACACTAACAAAGGACATAAGGGTCAGCTCCCAAGCTGTTTGTTCCCAAGCTGAACAAATATCATAATTACTTCAAATTATACGGGTTGAGGCCCGGTACCGCGAACATCGAAGTTCGTATTTCGAGCATCCTTCTCTTTTCGTCCAATTAAGGCATCATGAGAGTGACAGAGACAACCGTATTTAACCGTAACCGTTTTTCACGCTTGAGCTGCTGCTCGGCTGTTCATGAACCAAATATTCGACTACATTTTTTTTTACCCATAGTTATTATAAAATTCTAGCGTCGTCATTAAATCCATGACGGGTTCCTTATGTCCACTGCTGGACATAGGCCTCACCCAAATATGACTTGGAGTTGCCATAGTTGCAGGCGAGGGGAGCGGTTTCATACTTACGAGTACGTGGTGAATATTCCATTCATTCGCACGAGACGATTCGCTTCTACCTTCGCAATGCGTGCTAAGGAATGGAATTCGCTCTCTTCGTCTGTATTCCCGGGAAGATATCATTTAGGTTTTGAAGGCAAGAGTGAATAGGTTGTTACTGAACCAGCGTGCTGCACCCTCGACCTCGTCGACACTTACCATCAGGTGTGACTGAGGTTAAACGTTAGTCTTGTATAAACAAAAAAAAGTTGGCGCAGACGGGTTGCGAAAGTAACTCTCTCTCTGTCTGTCTGTTACCTCTTCACGCTTAAACTGCTGTACCAATTGGGATGGAATTTGGTATGGAGAGAGTTTGAGCTACGAGAAAGGACATAGGATAATTTTTATCTCGCAGCCATACTTTAAAGTTATTTCTTATTTCTTATACAAGGGAGCAAAGTAAGTGTTTATACTTTCTCGTGCTAATATTGAGACCCGAGCTAGCGAAAGATTCTAAAATGAACCGCGAGCGAGCGAGGGTTTCAAAGCACGAGAAGGGAACAGACTTTGCTACCAAAAACACACAATTTTTCACCTCACTACCGCGAGGAAAAAAATATATCTAAAACTTTTTGTATCCATCATTTATCGTTCAAAAATATTAAACAAAAGAACATCCAACCAGCTAACATCAAAAAAACACTATTACTAATTACCAATTAGTACGAAATTACTTTGCACTCTTGTGAATAAAATGCAACTTTGCTATCTGTTTTTAAAGAATTAAACAGTTATTTCCAAGTTAGTGAGGTGAAAATAAATATTTCCTATTGACAATAGCAGTGTGGATAAGTCCTCCGTGACCCAAAACTTTTTATTTATCTTGTTAACGTCCTCAATTCAAAACTGACATCATTAATTGCACAAGTGCGGTGAAGTTCGTATTTTCGGCGTTCGGCGAAACTTTGTCGGTCGGTTTTCGGCTAATGTTTGACTTTTAGTTTGCTTTTGTGTGCGAATATGAATTTTGAGCTGGAGCCAAGAAAGTTTATGTTTGACCGGTGACAGTACTGAGTTACTTAAAACTATAGGATCTATCCCGAATTTAAATTTAATTAGTTGGAGTATAGATAGATTACGACGTTTGCGCCGGTCAGATATATTTAAGAACAAATAAAATTAGGTGATATTATATATTTTTTATTTTTAAAAGTGACGGATAGCTCGATAGATGTTTTTGCTTAATAAAAAAAAAAAGTTGTACCTTCTTATACATGACCGACACTGACGACCGCTCTGGCCTAGTGGGTAGTGACTCTGCCTATGAAGCCTATGGTCCCGGGTTTGAATCTCAGTCAGGGCATTTATTTGTGCGATGAGCACAGATATTTGTCCGTGAGTCATGGGTGTTTTCTATTTATTTAAGTATTTATATGTATCTATCTATTATATATATTGTCGTCTAGTGCCTACAACACAAGCCTTACTGAGCTTACCGTAGGACTAGTTCGATTTGTGTAAGATTATGCTGAAATATATATTATTTATTTATTTATACACACTGTGTACTTAAGTAAATTACGTTTTCTTTTACTTTTAAGCAATGTTTGTTAAATAAATTCAATTACGGACCGAATTTCTATTATTCGGTGAAACCCACTCACCCCAACACTGCCATTGAAAAGGGCCCTACAGGCAAACCAATTACGATTTGTATTTGAAAGAGATCCCTATACTTAAGTCTGTCCCATTCTTTAGATTTTCTTTCTTGCTCTTAAAATAATCAATAGAACCTGACAAGTGCGAGTCCCGACTACTCAGGGTTCCGGATAAACATTGATTACAATTTCGAATTGGTTGAGAATTAAAAGGAACCCCAATTTTTTTTATTATTGTATGACAAAATGTATAGTCAACTAATTTGATTTCCAGGCCACTTTGAACCTTGCCACAGTGACGTTAATAAGAGATCTTTTGCGTCTTTCATATAGATTTTCACTGTAACAAGGAACGAAGTGGCTCATAAATCAAATTGGTTGACTGTACATCCTTGGTCAAAAGTATTGAGGACATACTTTTTTCTTCTTACTTTAAAACCATTCTCTTTCTATATGCAGTTAAACAATTTTCTGACATTTCAAACCTTAATATATGTACACAACAAGAGAACATCAGTTAATATACTTAAAAGTACGTATTAAATAACAAAACAAAAAGCACCAAAAATTCAGATCAACAACGAAGTGACTTATTGCAAATTTTCTATGCAATCACCAGACACCGCAATGACCAATACCTAATCAGTTTAAATTATTTGATAATAATGTCATCTGAAAAGATGTAAATATACGCTAAAATATCGAGTTTTCATATAAAAAGCATGGATACTCAATACTTCTGGCCATAACTATATAGATAATGAAGCTATAACTATATAGATAATGATGGATATTGATAATCGCCGCGCCTTACGTGTACCCTACCATGAGTTGTGACAATGACGTTTTCGATAACGAGTAAGGTCAATGTGGGTAAGACCGGCATTCTATATTTTTAAGGGAAGTCCGTCATACGACACTAAATACCTATGAGATAATTACACCCCGTTATCTAACGCTCATTTTGGGGGCAATCTAAAATAGTGATGTTGCTTCACATAATTAGACGATTAATATTTATCTATAAAAGTTATTTGTCAAACTAAAATTCTTCTTTAGTGAATGCTATAGAGATAACACATTCATTCCTCTCTCTAATCAGATCGGCGGGCGACAATTATAAATATCGAATATCGTCAATTATTGAACTCGGCTGGATATAGTAAATTTCGGGAACGATTTTTGAAATAGTCACCGAGTAATCTTCATAAAGATTTTCATTCATTCTCTATGAAAATCACTTGGTGACTATTTCAAAAATCGGACCCAAGATCTTTTGACATGTTATTGAGTGAATAAGTCAATTTCATTTTTTATCGACTTATATTATCGTAACTGCCCAATCACTTGCCCCTAAACTGAGCATAAGATAACGGGGTGTAGAGATAATGTAGGAAATTGGTTGGTAGACAGCAGTGGCGGCGCGTTAATTTTTATCTTAGGCAAGACGGAGCCGATATGGGTTAGTTAGCCTTCATGAGCAAAAGGAAAACCGTTCAACTGCAGTAAGTTAGGGAAGCCAGCAGGAATTGGCTTGTATAAACGCACCGCCACTGGTAGACGGTCTTACCCACATTGACCTTATCGAGTAATCAGATGCACAGATAGTAATCTATGCATGTCGCTTGTACAGTCAGCAGCAGAAGTGGATACGCGTTTGAGGTGTTCAAAATGAGGTCAACAGGTCTCTATTGTCAAGAGAATAAGAGCGCGTGTAGGTCATTTTGAACACTTCAAACGCTTAGCCACTATTGCTGCTGTACAGTCAGCAGCAATAGTGGCTAAGCTAAGTTTGAAGCGTTATTTTAGTGCGAACGAGATTCACAGATAGTAAACTCGATACTCGTTATCGAAAACGTAAATGTCACAACTCATGGTAAGGGTAGTGGTCGCCACTCGAGAACCTTTACGCCCCAACGGCCTCCGGTTCTAGGTGCGTTTTATAAAGATAAAAAAACAAACATTATGTTAGCTCAACTAGAAGTGACTCACAACCAAGGACAAAAATATATATACAAATATGAACCATAACCCTTTAGCATAAAGTGTATAGATGTATAGATTTTTTTTCTTGACGACCGGTATGGCCTAGTGGGTAGTGACCCTGCCTATGAAGCTGATGGTCCTGGGTTCGATTCCCAGTCAGGGCATTTATTTGTGTGATGAGCGCAGATATTTGTTCCTGAGTCATGGGTGTTTTCTTTGTATTTAAGTTTTTATATGTATCTATCTATTAAATATATCGTCGTCTAGGACCTACAACACAAGCCTTACTGAGCTTACCGTAGGACTGGGTCGATTTGTGTCAGATTGTCCCGAAATATTTATTTATTTATTTATGCCCGTACGAAATACATATTGTACGAGTTGAAATAAAATGTATGCGCTAAGTGGAACGGATTATTGTTAGGGTTCAACACCAAAACGGTTAAAACGGAACCACGTAATACTAAGACTTTGTTGTCTGTCTGCACAGTCAGCAGCAAAAGTGGCTAACCGGGTGAAGTGTTCAAAACCACCTACACGCGCTCTTTATCTCTTGACAATAGAGATATTGTGTTGACCTCATTTTGAACACCTCAACTGTTTAGCCACTTCTGCTGTGCTGACTGCATCACGAGTCTGCATCTCATGTTATGTTGTTCAAAGATGAAGTATCTCTGTTGCCGCTATAAAAAAAAACTGCCGTTAAATATTTAGCTCGATATAAAAAAAAAGTTGTAACATTTTAACATCAGTATTAAAAACGGTTATAGTGGCTATTATTATTGTTGTTTTGGGCTAATATTTGCGCCGCATCGACCAGTCATGATCTATTGTGGCAGCCCTTTTTATAATTCGTTACTGGTTCTCGTTGAGTCCAGAAAGCTCCAGATTCTTTGAGCTGTAATGTCGTGTACCTCATAAGGTTTCAGTACCTGCCTGCCTAGGTGGATACTTCTTTTATGCTTTAGTGGCCCGCAGGAGCAGAGGATGTGCATTGTAGTTTCCTCTGATTCCTGGCAGAACCTGCATGTTGCATCTTGTTTCTTACACATTAGAAAGTGGTTAATGTCGTATGGCAATCCTTGGCTTATTGATGACACTAGGTAAGGCAGTGATACAGCATTATTGTCTTACGTTGAGCTGAAGTAACTGTTTTAATACAACGACGGTGGCAAACCAGCACACGGCTCGCCTGATGGTAAACAGTTACCATCAGGCGAGCCGATGGACGACTGCAACTCCAGAGGATTCACATGCGCATTGCCTACCCTAAACGTTGTTGGAGCTCTGGGAACCTTACCATCAGGAACACAACACTACAAACCTGAAAGGTAGCAGTGCTATAATAGCTGTGGTCTGTAAGGAGGAGGTACTTCCCCAGTTGGGCTTCTCCAGACTCAAGCGTGATGGTACTTCGCTGTGCCCTACCTCTCATTGTTGGACGAAGTTTAAGGACATACCCGGGTCCATGATGAAGTACAAGCGATAATTTGCATGCAACCCGATTGCAAGTGTAAAAATTTGCCAGATGTCGGTTTTATAGCTTGCATTTCGTCATAGCGAGAACTGTGTAAGAAAATAATACAGTATCACCGAATTACCAAATTTCATCGATAAACCAAGGTTTCATAATCATCATTTCAGCCGAAAGTGTCCACTGCTGGACATATACCTCCCCCAAATATGACTTGTATCATCTTGGGGGTTAGTTGCCATAGTCGCTACGCTTGGCAGGCGGGTTCGCGACCGCAGTAGCTAAAGATTGGGTTTCGATGTACGCTGCTGCCCATCACTCGGCTTTTTCTCTTTGTTCTTACGACACCCGCGAGGAGATGGAGTGGTATTCTAGCCAGCCGGCACCACACGGCAAAGGGTTTAACCTACACGATAGGGATATGGTAGGGAACCCTCCGCGCGCGAGTCCGACTCGCACATGGTCGGTTTTTTTTTATATTAGTCGTAAATCTCCGTAAGCCGAGCAATGCATCAATATTTGATTTCAATACAGTCTCGTTAATAAAAACGGATCCAAAAACCGTTTAAAATTGGAATAAAGAATTCGATTTAGTCGGCCATTTTGCAAAGCGGATATCCGGATTTGATTGAAAAAACCTAGTGTCGGGTGCGTTGTCTATGTGATTGAAACTGCGTGAATAGTGTAGTGTAGGTTTTATATCAAAAATAACTAAACGAACATGCAACTAAGAACAAAGACTTTGTATAAACAAATTAATATTACTGGCCATCCTTACAAAGATTGACCGAGCCCCACGGTAAGCTCAAGACGTCTTGTTTTGTGACTCAGCCAACGATATATTATAGTATACAAATACTTAAATACATATATAAAAGACCCATGACTCAAGAGCAATCTGTGCTCATTACACAAATAAGTGCCCTTAATGGGATTTGAAGCCAGGACCATCGGCTTCATAGGCAAGGTCACTACCCACTAACGGCCAAACCTAGCTTCAAATTAGAATTGCGTTGATTGTTAAGTGTAGTTATCATCTTTCTTGCGTTTTGCCACGGATCTAAGTAGTCTGAGGTCCGCTTGGCAACTAATCCCAGGATTTGGTATACATACACATTTCAGCCTCCAGAGCCTCCCACAAATATGACTTGAATTATCTTGGGGGTAGTTGCCATAGTCGCCACTCTTGGCAGGCCGGTTGGCGACCGCAGTAGCCGTAGATTGGGTTCCGACGAACACTCGCGGGAGGCGATGGGGTGATGCTATTCTAGTCAGCCGGCATCACGTAAACTAGGCCTTATTAGGATGTTTTCAGTATAGGGCTATTTTTTCCGTGACCCAAAGCAAAAGTGCTCAGCTGTGTGAAAAATAGCCGAGCCGGTGATAAGGGTCCTATGGCCGCCACTGGCATGTCCAGACGCAGACAGGACATTATTACAAAAGTGTGCCGGCGACGATTACAGCCTGTCCGTGCTCGACAAAGTTAGTAGGGTTGCCAATCCTGAATTTAAATTTCTTTCAAAGCATAAAAAACAGGAGTTTTATCAATGTAATAAAACAACTGACGACTTGACGACCGGTCTGGCCTAGTGGGTAGTGACCCTTACCTATGAAGCCGATGCTCCTTCGAATCTCAGTCAGGGCATTTAATTGTGTGATGAGCACAGATATATTTTGTTCCTGAGTCATGGGTGTTTTCTATTTATTTATATATATATATATATATATATAATATAATATAATATATATATATATATATATATGTATCTATTATATTATATCATCGTATAGTACCTACAACCCAAGCCTGAGCTTACCGTAGGACTAGGTCGATTTGTTTATGGTTGTCCAGAAATATTTATATTTAGAACTGAAACAATGGAATCTTATCGCGGCAACCGAAGACAATATTATTTAATAAAAAGCTATAGAGCATAGAGCCTTTTAGCGTAGGCAACGCTCGTGTGAATCCTTTGGCGTTGTTAGCGTCCATGGGCTACTGCTTACCATCAGACGGATCGTATGCTTGTTTGCCACCTTCGTAGTATGAAAAAATATTTGTTCCTCGTTTCAGTTATCTCCACCTTACAAGAAAACCCAAGCCAAATGTGAGTGAGGTCACCAGTGAATCATTTAGGGTTGCGTACATCCATATGTTACCATCAAGCGGGCCGTATGCTTGCTTGCCACTGACATAAAGTAAAAAAAAATGCTTTGGATATGTAGATATGCCTTATTAATCTCCACTTCCTACGATAACGTTTTTATGACAGAGGTGGCAAACGAGCAGACGGATTGCCTGATGGTAAGCAATTACCGTCACCCATGGGCACCACAGAGGAGTTACAAGCGCGTTGCCGGCCTTTAAGGGGGTTGGAGCTCTGGGAACCTTACTCACCACCAGGAACACAACACTACATACCTTAAAGGTAGCAGTACTATTATGGCTGTGGTCTTCTGTAAGGAGGTACATCCCCAGTTGGGCTTCTCCAAACTCAAGCGTGAGTGTACTCATTATTTAACTCGTATTTCTCGCCATTTAATATTTACAATTTAAGTTGCATTTAATCAATCCCTCGTACAAATTGTGAGTTGGCAACGGTTATAACTATCCAGTGGCAACCCTAACTATCGCCTGTATTGGACACGGTATAACGAGCGCGCTGTCAATATCAGAATAATGAGAAGTGGACTTTCCCACTAACTTTCAGTTGAGTCTCCTAATGGCGAAGTCTTCTTGAGAATGTATTTTTTATCACGGTCTGGCCTAGTGGGTAGTGACCCTGCCTATGAAGCCGATGGTCCTGGATTCAAATCCAAATGTCATTTATTTGTGTTATGAGCACAGATATTTGTTCCTAAATGGGTGTTTAAGTATTTATATTGTATATATCTATTATATATATCGGCGTCTAGTAACTACAACACAAGCCTTACTGTGCTGAGTAGGACTAGGTCGATTTGTGTAAGATTGTCCGGAAATATTTTTTATTATTATTAGTATGTTTCTTACAACCGGCTCGTGAGAGGCACTTTCCTTACCCGCTAGAACTGAACGAAGTTACACTTTTCTGTTCTAGGAAGGTTCTAGAATATTTCAGTTTTTTTTTCAGCCAGGGCATCATTAAAAATGTATGAAAATGATCGAATCGATTCTGTTTACAATCGATTAAGTCCATTCGTTATATTTTTCAGTTTTGGCGTTGCTATTCCGCCTCTTTCTTACACTAAGTTTTTCAGAGCTTATGTATGAAATATCATTTGATATTTACCAGTCGCTTTTCAGTGAAGGAAAACATGGCGAGGAAACCGGACTAATAAGGCCTAGTTTACTACTTACTACTTTGAGATTTTCGATACCGAGTATCGAGTTTACTATCTGTGCATCTTTTTTGTACCAACGAGATGCACACATAGTAAACTCGATACTCGTTATCGAAAACCTCAATGTCACAACTCACGGTAAGGGTACAGGCAGTCGCTTCCGTAAAACTAGTCTACGTCAAATCCTGAGATTAGTCCTGGACCCCAGCCTCCACGTGGCAAAATGCCGAGACAACGCAAGGGAGATGAAATTTGTATTTATTAGTTGTTAATTTTTTATCTGCCGTTAAGACTTCTTTATACCCTTACCGGTCTAAAACCCCCATCAGACCCCCCACTCCCTAATGGCACATTAGCTAGTGCTCACCGCGAGAGGGCTCTATCTGTACAATTTATCAGTTACTTTACAACCTCGTAAATTAGCGCACGATTGCGCTTGGTATTTTGTACAGTCGGAATATCTTCATACCTATATCAATTATCAGTAGGAGGGCTGTACTGAATGAAAATGTTTCAAAATTATGTAACATGCCTAGAGCATTATAGGTAAAAAACTTAGCTAAAGCAACTGGCATATGTAGTTGTAACATGTATACACGCATGTAGGCGCTCTATATTCAACGACAGTTTCGTATCAGAGCCTTTACGTCACCAACGCGTTTGAGTTTCCCATATAATAGTAGTTTATGTATCTGTGTATAATGAAGGGCACAACATGAGTGTGGGTTTATGAAACGATCCGGAGGCGAGTTTCATAATAATATCACACGATTGTTGTAATGCCTAATTATGTATAGTTACATACACTACTTTATCTACACACAATCATTAAGAGTTTTAAGATGGGTTCAGAAACCGTAGGGACATGACTTATTACTAGGGTTACTTGTAAACATTAAAAAGTCAACGAACAAAACAAATGACAGCTTGGAACGGCGGCATTGCGTATTTCGTATCTCAGTCTATTTTTTTTTAAACCATAGACAAGTGAATGAACTCCCTATTCTACTGTCACTCAAGTTCAAATGTCAAAACATAACGAATTGATGTTTCGTATCAATGGCTGTTTTAATATCTATAGATAATAGATTAGACACCTCACTTGAATTTGACAGCTGTTCCAAATTTAAATTCATAACTTACTGATTTCAGTAGGTAATGTTAACATTACGATGAAATCTTTTTGATGGTTGGTAATGCTGGTCATTACGGTTCTGGACGCATTTTAGAGCAGTTATGACATGTACGTAGATAAATAACATTATCACTTACTCGTTCGTAAACGTTTTTTTACGTAAAAAGAAACTTACACTCTGTGAGTCATAACTTTACGTCATGAACGCGTTTGCGTTTCCCATATAAATAACATTAGTATCACTTACGCGTTCGTAAACGTTTTTTAACGTCAAAAAAAACTTACACTAGAGCCTCTGCTCTACATAGTTAATAATATTGTCTTCTGTTGCCGCGATTACGAGTATTATAGGTACTTATTGCAAGGTAATGATATATTATTAGAATTAGTTTAGATATTTTTCAACAATTCACAGAGTAAACTAAGTACTTAATGATATTTGACAAGTATGTAACGTATATTTGACGTATTGGACAAGTCACGTGCCCTGTCGCGTGACTTGTCCAATACGGACCGGCTGAAGGGTGTAAATTGGCGGGAACAGTGTGACTTTTAAAAACAAAACACAAGCGAGTACCTGACCAGGGTATTAGGTGACGAACGAGAAGAAATACTATTCCTACAGCTAAAATATATGATTATATAAAGTTGATGTGTTGTTTTTATCCTGACCAAGCGACCCAATATTATGAAAAAGGATTATAGCGCGTATACTAATTAAAATTTCATCCCGACGTTTCTACGACCATGAACGACGATGACCATGAACGGTGCTAAAGAGTTCGATGAAGGAATTTTCGTTGGTACCTATTATTAAAAAAAAAAAAAAAAATACAAATGTAAAACGTATACGCTATAGAAGATAAGTAATTTTACTATAATTTAATAACTTATGACCTTCTATTGACTCTGCATTATTAAGGCTTCACCCATCTTTTATAGAGGTCTACTTTAGATGTAATTTTTGTAACGCAAAATTCAAGTATTCGTGTTTCTGGATTGTATAATTTATTTAGTTAATCCTTAAATATTTAATTTATGACGGACATAGACTAAGATTAAGGATTAATTATGCAAAAAAGGTATCTAACAAACGAAATTCTGCTGTCATTTCTTCGGCGTAGCCTTAAACAAAGGCATGGAGACAATCTAAGCTACGATTCAAACTACTCTCTAAACTCAAGAGCAAAGTCAAGCACTCAAGGTTTCGCACAATGCTCTTGAACAATGGTTCCTGAAAATTAGCTAAAACTTGGCTTGAATTTACTATTGTTTGAAAATTTCCGCTTAATAGTAAACTGGCATAATATATTGTCGATTCGCATAATCTTGAGTGGCATAACTTTTTTTGTTATGACAAAAGCGGCAAACGAGCAGACGGATTGCCTGATGGTAGGCAATTACCGTCACCCATGGGCACCCGCAACACCAGGGGAGTCACAAGCGCGTTGCCGGCCTTTAACGGGGGTTGGTGCTCTGGGACCTTACTCACCATCGCGAACACAAGACTACCTGAAAGGTAGCAGTGCTATTGTGGCTGTGGTCTTCTGTAAGGAAGTACTTCCCCAGTTGGGCTTCTCCAGACTCAAGCGTGATGGTACTTCGCTGTGCCCTACCTCTCATTGTTGGACGTAGTTTAAGGACATACCCGGGTCCATTAGGATTTAAGATTTTTTTTTTTTCTGAAACTGTGGAATTATAAACAAACTTGCTGTGTCCGGCGATGTTTTCCTGCTGTTTACTAGGGAAACGTAGCTTATGTGTTAATCCAGGGTGTCAGCTAACTCCATGGATACCAAATATTAAAATCGCTCCAGCCGTTTAGACGTGAAGAAGTAACAAACATACACACTCACAAACTTTCGCCTTTATAATATTAATGTAGATTAGTGTAGACTAGGCGACCCAGCTTGTCATCATCATCATAGCCGAAATATGTCCAATGCTGGACATAGGCCTCCCCCAAAGCGATCCACAGTGACCGATTTTGCGCCACCCACATCCACTAGATTCCCGCGATCTAAACCAGGTCGTCGGTCCACCTTGTGGGTACGTGGTCACTCAAGAACCATTACCCAACGGCTATCGGTTCTGCAAACATTCATCCGCAGTAGAACCAAAGTTACCGATATAGCTCTCCGGATCGCCAAACTTAAGTGGCAGTGGGCGTGGCACATTGTCTGCAGAACCGAACCGGTGGTGCGGAAAGGTTCTGGATTGGCGACCAGGAACTAGAGGACACAGCGTAGATAGGCCTCCCACAAGGTGGACCGATGACCTACATAGTTAGAGTCGCGGGATACCGCTGGACGTGGAAGGCGCAGGATCGGTCTTCTTGGGTCGTTCTGGGGGAGGCCTATGTCCAGCAGTGGACGTCTTTCAGCTGCCATGATGATGATGATGATCGTTTCTGCGACCAATGCGCCCACGGCCACTTAAGTCTTGCGGAACCCTAAAAATAAACGTTCTGTAAATATAAATCCCAAAAACAAGACAAACAAACGTCTTGTTTATCTTATTGTACACTCGCCATCAGATATATCAGAGCTGTGGAGGTGGTCACAAATATCGGAACATGCACTTTATCGCCTTGACAATAGAAGCGTTGTTCAGATATTTGTGACCACCTCCACAGCTCCGATATATCTGATGGCGACTGTATGTTCATATTTGTGTTAGTTAAACAACGGGGTTTGTCAAACAAGAGTTATTTTAGTTAGGAACTAGCGCCTTGCTGCTTACATACTTTTCAGATGTATACAGTCCACTGCTGGACATAGGCCTCCCACAAATATGACTTGTATCATCTTGGGGGTATAGCCATACTCGTCACGCTTGGCAGGCGCGTTGGCGACCGCAGCTGTAGATTGGGTTTAGTCGGATGCTGCTGCCCGTCCGTAGGATTTTTATAACAAATGTTTTTTTTTTTATATTCACGCCTACAAAAGGGTAAACGAACATTCGAACATTACCGGCTATAATAGCATTGGTACCTAATTATCATCCCAAGTATCCGGTGAGGATATAGTGTCGATAACAGGTCTGGTTTATGAAGCCGACGACAAAATTATTAATGCAGTTTTTGATATGTTTTTGTACTCGTATTGTATGTATGCCGGCTGACTAGAATAGCACCACCCCATCTCCTCCCGCGGGTGTCGTAAGAGGCGACAAAGGGAAAAATCCTACGGACGGGCAGCAGCGTCCGTCGAAACGCAATCTACAGCTACTGCGGTCGCCAACCCGCCTGCCAAGCGTGGCGACTATGGCAACTACCCCCAAGATGATACAATTCATATTTGTGGGAGGCCTATGTCCAGCAGTGGACTGCATACGGCTGAAATGTATGTATGATGTATTGTATGTATAGACTTAAAAACCAACACCAACAGGGATCGAAAATGCTTATTAAGAATAAATTCTAACATAAATACAAATCAATAAAAGAGGTTTAAAAAAACAATATATTTTGACGACAGGTCTGGCCTAGTGGGTAGTGACCCTGCCTATGAAGCCGATGGTCCTGGGTTCGATCCCCAGTCAGGGTATTTATTTGTGTGATGAGCACAGATATTTGTTCCTGGGTCATGGGTGTATTCTATGTATTTAAGTATTTATATGTATCTATATCTATTATATATTTCGTCGTCTAGCACCTACAACACAAGCCTTACTGAGCTTACCGTAGAACTAGGTCGATTTGTGTAAGATTGTCTCCAAATATTTATATTTATATATTTAGATATTTATATTATAAATATACAATATAATACATTCGTTGATAAGGTCACTACCTAGTCTAGGTCTGCATACGCTACCCGTTACGCTACCTGTCCGCTACACGCTCCGCTACCCGCTCCGCTACTTGCCCCGCTACCCGCTCCCCTGCTCACTCCGCTCGAAGCACGCTGTTACCCCGCTCGGTATTCGCAGCCTCGACGGTAAATCGCGTTAACGAGGTGGGTTCCGTCCGGACAGTAAATCCCGCGATAGGGTAGTGAGAAAACGCGGTTTAATGGTTAATTACGTGCTAAATTATGTACTTTTGGAGAATTCAGGGAAATATTTCACTGTTTCATTGTCGGTACAATGTCAAAAATATCGATGCATTCAAAGTACCAAAATCATCTTCCTCGCGTTATCCCGGCATTTATCCACGGCTCACGGCCTAGGGTTCGCTTAGGAACTAATTTCAGGATTTGGTATAGACCCGACGCATGGACTCGGGTATGTCCTTAAACTACGTCCGACAATGAGAGGTAGGGCACAGCGAAGTACCATCACGCTCGAGTCTGGAGAAGCCCAACTGGGGAAGTACCTCCTCCTTACGGAAGACCACAGCCATAATAGCACTGCTACCTTTCAGGTATGTAGTGTTGTGTTCCTGATGGTGAGTAAGGTTCCCAGAGCTCCAACCCCCCTTAAAGGCCGGCAACGCGCTTGTGACTCCCCTGGTGTTGCGGGTGCCCATGGGCGACGGTAATTGCTTATCATACGTTTGCCATCTTATGTCATAAAAAAAAAGACACTAATTTAACGAAAGCGACATTCCAACCTAGAGGGTAAACTAGGCTTTAAATCTATGTATGCAGTTTTTCTTGTCCCTAAAACCGATGATGGTTCCTAAGAACAAATCTTTATATGTCTTATAGTTCCAGATTTCCCCATACTGACCGGTCTGAATGAGACACCCTGTATAACATACATATATTAACATGTGTTTGTGCTCATCACACAAATAAATGCAATTTAGATTTGAACCCAGGCTTCATAGACAGGGTCACTACCCACTAGGCCACACCTGTCGCCATGTTTGGCCTAGTGGGTAGTGACCTGTCGCCATATGTCATCACTGGCAACTCATTACCAGTAAGTTTCCTCTTAATCTGCGGACCATTAGAAAAAAAAATACAAGTCAAAGAAGCCTATGCCCAACAGTGGACGTGTTACGGCTGAAATTTAACAGACCGTAGCTACGTACACGTAGCTGACGTGGTTACAGCATAAAGCCGCGGGCGCAGGCTAGCAATTAAATATTTACGCTCCATTATAAATTCAGTGACCAGAGACAAGATCGTAATAAAAACTGTCAAACTTTAATATTTCTTGACGACAATTCTGGCCTAGTGGGTAGTAGCCTATGAAGCCGACGAGCTTGGGTTCAAATGCCAGTAAGGGCATTTATTTGTGTAATTAGCACATGTATTACTTCCTGAGCTATTGATGTTTTCTATGTATTTAAATTTATATAACAGGCATTTGTATTTTGTATTATATATATATATTTATATATATATATATTATCATTGGTTGACTATCAACAACACAAGCCTTCTTAAGCTTACCGTGGGGCTCAGTCAATTTGTGTAAGGATATCCTGTAATATTTATTTATAATTTATGAAAAGGCTTACTACACATAGACATAGACATACTACACTTAGGTTTATTTAATCACTCGTTTTTTTATACAAGACTGACCAGCATTTGACCTTGTTAGTCACACGTGATGGTAAGTCTCGACGAGGTCGAGGGTGCAGCACGCTGCTGGTTCAGTAACAGCCTATTATGCCTTGAAAAGACCTAAATTATATCTTTCTGGGAATACAGACGAAGGTAGCGAATTCCATTCCTTAGCAGTGACGTGTTACACGCTCCATCTTGAATTAAATGATACTTTTGGTGTTTTAATTGTATAGAAGAGGCTAAGTCACGTTTTATAAGTTGAATACAGCTTGACATCTTTCACTCCGTAACGAGGAGTTCTACTTTGATAATATTTTACGACGTGATACTTTTGATGACAAGCTAATATTGATACTGAGGCTCATGTAAGGTGCGATATTTCATAGTAAATTGGGCTTTGAAAGTTGAAAAAAAAATTTCGACTTACATAACAACGAAAATATGATACTTGAAGGAATGGCATGATTTATGAGTCGTTTATAAAATAAATAATAAATAAATATTTCGGGACAATCTGACACAAATCGACCTAGTCCTACTGTAAGCTCAGTGTCAGGCTTGTGTTGTAGGTACTAGACTACGATGTATGTTAGCTCATGTTGGTACTCCATGATGAGTTAGCACTTTAAACGACGACACTCGTACTTACTGACACACAGACGAAGGTTTTGTAAATAAGTTAAAAGTTTTTATAATAATTTCTTTGATGATTTATTCAACTCAATGTTACACAAAAGAATGGGGCGAAATGTCTCATGTTCTAGTATTTAAAGACTACCAAATTTCTAATGAAGGGTGGGAGTGACAAGTACGAAAAGGTAGTCGTTAAACAACTAGTAATTGTTAACCTTATAACATCAATTGACTAATTGTAAAATTACATTAATAATTCTTAATTTAAGTGTATATTATTACCAAATTAATATTTTTATTATGACTATTCAACTTGGCTTGACTTGTACAAGCCTTACTTATCTCAAATTTTCGCGTAACCACTCATGTCACGCTAGCTCCAATAGCCAGTCTATACTACACCTGTCTCTGACCAGCGTTTTAATGCCACAGTACCAACATAATATTTAAGCGGTCGTGCAAACACGGCGGCTCAGAATGTACACATTATTACGCTGATGAAAATTACTGTTTCATGATGTGTACTGTGGTTATTCGCTGTAATAATTAATGCATCCATGAACTTTGAAAAGCGGTGGTTTTAATAAACTTAGTTTGTGATGAAAATTTGTAACACATTACACCAACACACACCAACACAACTTGAAATGTTGAGTCGTAAGTCGTCCACTGGACATTTGCATCCCCCAAATATGACTTGTGTCAGTTAGGTAGTTGCAATAGTCGTCACGCTTGGCAGGCGGGTTGGCGACTGAAGAAGCTGTACGGCTTCGAAGGATGGACTGACGGAAATTGAAACGGTTTTCCCTACGGATAGTACGAGGTTCTTCAAATAAGGATTGCATAGGTTCTCAAAAGGTAGGCAACGCGCATGTAAATCCTCTAGAGTTGCAGACGTCCATAGGCTACGGTAACTGCTTACCATCAGGCGGGCCGTATGCTTCTTTGCCACTTTCGTTCTATATAAAAAAATATATACACTTAAGTATAATATATGTATACTCATAGTTTATAGTGTTCCTGCCGTTGAATAAAGGTAGGCAACGCGCGTGTGCATCCTCTGGATTTACAGGCGGCAACAAGCTACAGTGATTGCTCACCATCAGGGTGGAAATATACTTATATATTTAATCTATCTATCTATATATGAAATGCCTTTGTTAGTTAGCCATAAACTCAAGAACTGCTGAACCGATTTAGGTAATTTTAGTAGTGAAATGTTTGTATTAGACCGCAGAAGGTTTAGGTCGTGTAAAAAACATGGAAATATTGTAATAATATGTAATTAGAAAACAGAGATTTTGTATTCCCATACAAATTGTTCTTACCTCTCAATCATTGACATTCTAATTTATAACAGATATCCGTTTATTTTACTAGGCTAGTGATCCAGTGGTTGTGGGTTCGAGTCCCGCTGCGAGTCAAATTTTTCTATTTTTCTTTCGATTTAAATATCGAAGATATTCGCTAGCAGACGTTTCTGCATAATAAAAAATAATTTAGAAAGGGGTAGCACATTGTTATCGATGAATTCTCAATATGAATTGAGACTTCGATGCCGTTTAGTGTTCAATACGCTGGCGGTAGATGTGTTTACACGTCACCCATGATGACGTATACGACGAGGGATAGATAGAAAATTTGACAAGTCTCAGCGGTACTCGTATAGCACAATTGGAAGTGCACTGGGCTAGTGATCCAGTGGTTGTGGGTTCGAGTCCCGCTGCGAGTCAAATTTTTCTATTTTTCTTTCGATTTAAATATCGAAGATATCCGTTTCTTGGTTGCGTTATTTTTTTAATGGTTAAAAAGAGAAGATGTCAGGCCATAGTATGCGCGGCCTGATACAAGTTAATTAAAAAGACACAGCCCACTGATACCTGTTCGCTTTGTCCGTGTCAGTGTAATTTTAAATGTACCAAACTTATGTTATCCTAATATCTTCTCTGTTTTTTAATTCTTATGTTTTTGTTCTTAATTTCTTTTACTTTTTGTGTTACCTGCCGTGATACTTCTTCACTTGATGGTCTAATGTCTAATCGGAAGATTAGCGCTGGATGTCGCCAGCATTATGCTGAGATGAGACAATTTCGTGGCACTTTCCACCTTGTATGTTTTATGTTATTTGTATTTCTGTCACCTTTGTGTTGTGTGTCTACGAATAAACGAATATTAATTAATTCATTCATTCATTCAAGATAAGGGTGTTACGAAGTTCACCGAGTCATCTAGTCGGCAAACGAGCAGACGGATTGCCTGGTGGTAAGCAATTACCGTCGCCCATGGGCACCCGCTACACCAGGGGAGTCACAAGCGCGTTGCCGGCCTTTAAGGGGGGTTGGAGCTCTGGGAACCTTACTCACCATCAGGAACATAACACTACAGACCTGAAAGGTAGCAGTGCTATTATGGCTGTGGTCTTCTGTAAGGAGGAGGTACTTCCCCAGTTGGGCTGCTCCAGATTCAAGCGTGATGGTCATCGCTGTGCCCTACCTCTCATTGTTGGACGTAGTTTAAGGACATACCCGGGTCCACATTCAAACCAAATACATTGAACCACAAATGTGTCGCTCTAATATTCAAATGCATGGCGCATTTGGAAATCTGAACACAAATAATGACGCAATCAAAGTAGTTATCTTTGTTGGCTTACCAAATTAACTGTTACCACAGACATATACCAGCCACAGACGTCCGTTGCCGGCCACAGGAGTCCAAAGACCGCCACAGGGCGTAATCTGTACAGCCGACTCCTAGAGACCCCGAGATCCGTCCATGTATTTTGTGGACGTCGTAAATTGCGTTTTTCTTATTTGTATCACTCTGAACCACATCAAATTGGCCAAGCAATGCCAATGCTCCCTTGTATACATATTTTTTTAATAATCATGTTTCCTTTGTATCTAGTTGAACAGCATAACATTACAAGTACCTAAGTATCAAATCACTATACTTAGGTACATAACTAATTAAAATTACACAAATTTAAACATAACAAATAATACAGAAAAATTATATCTACACTAATATTATAAAGGCGAAAGTTTGTGAGTGTGTGTGTGAGTGTGTATGTTTGTTACTTCTTTACGTCTAAACGGCTGGAGTGATTTTAATTAAACTTAGTATGGAGTTAGCTGACACCGTGGATTAACACATATGCTACGTTTTTTCCCTAATAAACCGCAGGTAATACTGCGCACAGCTAGTAATATAAAATATAATAAAGCCTTTTATTTGTCCAACGTTAGATACAGTGGTAGATTTTTTTTGAGTACCTACAACACAAGCCTTACTGAGTTTACCGTTGGACAAGGTCGATGTAAGATTGGCCCGAATTTTTTTTTTTTTATAACTCATTATCACTCGCATAATGGTGCTTGCGGCATCTATTTAAACATAATGTCTGTGGCAAAAACCCAAGTAAACAACGGTTATAAACTCACGGCTTGTTTAATAACGATAAATAATTTAACTAAGGTATAACGAAGCGATAAATAGTTTATGAACAGGGATAATTAATAGAGGGTTATGCGGGAAGCTCTTTCGCTGTGTACTTACAACAACTGTTTTAATAAATCCCAAATGTCGGGAACACCTGTTTCTGATAGTGAGTAAGGTTCCCAGAGCTCCAACCCCTCTTAAAGGCCGGCAACGTGCTTGTGACTCTCCTGGTGTTGATAATTGCTTACCACCCGGCAATCCGTCTGCTCGTTTGCCGCCTCTGTCATAAAAAAAATAGTCTAAAACCTATATAATTATAGCCTAAAACTCGACAGTAACTAAGAACAAATCATTTTTTTATTATTAAATATTTTGATTTCCTTGGTTTATAAATATATGTCATCCATTTCCAATTATTTATTTAGTGTTACTAATTAGAAATCAAAGCAAATCAAAATATTTATTAAAAATAATTTGATTTGTTCTTAGTTACATAGATCCCGAAAGCGATTAATGTAGGAGGTGCAAGCACGTTAAAATTATAATTATTTACGACCGACAACGACCATTCTGGCCTAGTAGGTAGTGACTCTGTCTTTGAAGCCGATGGTCCTGGGTTAGAATCCCAGTCAGGGCATTTATTTGTGTGATGAGCACAGATATTTGTTCCTGAGTCATAGATGTTTTCTATATAATAAGTATTTATATGTATCTATCTATTATATAATATCGTCGTCTAGT
The DNA here is from genome assembly GCA_022674325.2 of Grapholita molesta. Lineage (NCBI taxonomy): Eukaryota > Metazoa > Arthropoda > Insecta > Lepidoptera > Tortricidae > Grapholita > Grapholita molesta. Next base: position 720,416 of record CP053122.2, on the reverse strand, counting down.
ACCTACAACACAAGCCTTACTGAGCTTACCGTAGGACTAGGTCGATTTGTGTAAGATTGTCCCAATTTTTTTACATTCAATAATTCAGCAAGTTTTTGGCACCAAACTTGTCTTAAGCGCGGATTCTGCTTTAAATTCTGCGACGTTACACTGGTTGCCTAGCAACCGTCTCCTTGTTCCAGCATCCGTGACTTTATTGCATTCGAGTTGAAGATTTGTGCCACATTTTTGTGTAAATAGATAAATACAGGACATCCTTACACAAAGTGACTGAGTCCCACGGTAAGCACAAGAAGGCTTGTGCTGTGTGGTGTGCCAACGATATACGAGTATATAACATAAAAATACTGTAATTCATAGAAAACTCACATGACTCAGGAACAAATATCCGTGCTCACCACACAAATAAATGCCCTTACTGGGATTTGAACCCAGGACCGTCGGCTTCATAGGCAGGGTCACTACCCACTAGGCCTATTCGCTATCATGACACCAATATCAGTGGCACTACCGCTAAAAACGATATTTGTTTTAGAACTGATTGTCTCTGTTACTCTCATGACACCCTAATTGGAGTAAATAAAGAGAAAGATACTCGAAATTTAACCTTCTCTTTTGACAAAATAAGTCCCGCCGAGTTTCTTACCGGTCATTAAAGTCAAAATGCTTCTCGGGTCAGAGGTGGGGTTAACACCGGTGTAGTTTTTATTTTTTAATTATATTTTTTATATACTCGACATGTAAAAGTGCCCTTATTGGCTGGCCTACTTATTGAATAAACGTTTGAGTGTTTTCAGAGTCAAAACAGTTCGTCTAAAAGATGACGAAACGTCTCGTAAATGTCTAGGGCGACTACAGTACATGGTAAGGGTACCATGAGTTGTGACTTTGAAGTTTTCTATAAACGAGTATCGAGTTTACTATATGTGCATCTCGTTGGTACTAAAATAATACAAGCGAGATGCACAGATAGTAAACTCGATACTCGATATCGAAAACCTCAATGTCACAACTCATGGTAAATACAGGGCGTTCCTTCTTTGCTCAGAGGTTAAGTCTGGCTGTGCAGAGAGGTAACACCGGCCATATTCTCGGCTCTATGCCTGAGAGGCTATAAGGGAGGCGTTTATTAGAAAAAAAAAACCTTAATCGTTGGTACCATTTTTGCCATAGTTTTGTTTGTAAAAATTCAGATTTCCTAGAATGTCTGTAGATCTTTACTTTGTAAGTTTAGATAATCCTTTACTACATAATTTATAAAAACTACACTAGATAAACAATTAATAATTAAAACTAACATTAAAATTCAACTAAAAGTAACATAAATGTAAAAAAGGCCTGTGGCACATGGTACCGAAGACGCTGGCAGCATTTCCTCGCTGAATCTTGAGGAAGATATGCTGAACGAGGTAGCTGACAGCTTTTTAGTCAGTTCGGTCTTATGATGCATCTCTGAGTTTCTTGGAAAGGTCCTTAAAGAGACTCAGAGCGCCAAGGCCCCATGGACCGAGGGTCTCGACGCCGAATGGGATAAAATTGTATTCTGCACCGAGGTCTCTGTATTTTCCCCCAGGATTTTGTAGATAAATTCGACACAGTTTTCTATAGATTTATTTTTTATTTTCTTAATACTTTTTATTTTAATTCTTGCTCGTGATTCAAAAGATAAAATCTATAAAAAAGCTCCGCCATGATTGCGCTTACAAAAATATATAAAAAATATATTTTGGTAAGCTTTCAATAGACAATGAAATGATAAGAAAATTAGTCTCTAAATAAAGTATTAAGTTTATACTTTACTAAAAGACTGAAAATTATGTAGAGTATTCAAAAACTTCATCATGATAACTCAATAAAAAAGTAGGATAAATTGAACTGCCCAGACCAAAATTCGAACTATCGACCTTATTTTATTTTTTTCTACTAAATTGTTTACAAAGTGCATGGTCACGCTACAAGTTAAATGCCCCCGCCAAATCAAATGAGTGAGTGACTAAATAAACTTGAATAAAGCCGTCAAGGGAAAAATCCTACGGACGGGCAGCAGCGTCCATCGAAACCCAATCTACAGCTACTGCGGTCGCCAACCCCCCTGCCAAGCATGGCGACTATGGCAATTACCCCCAAGATGATACAAGTCATATTTGTGGGAGGCATATGTCCAGTGGACTGCATACGGCTGAAATGTAATGATGTATGTATGTAAAGCCGTCTTCCTCATTCATAAGATGATTTCTGACATTAAATTTTCTCAACCAGATCACGTTAAACCTTGAATCACTTCAGCCCGTGTATAACCTCACGTATCTCCTAAACTACACAAAGCGGAGTCCATACACGCTAGTCTATGGACGTCATCCATTAGGCTTTAGTTAGACGGCGTGCATAAATCTAACCATTCATATTTCAAGTAAGACATAGAGGGCAATATTCGCTGGATGCGATTCCAAATGGAGTCTGTTATGTTATTTATTGAAACAATCGGGTGAGGCAGTTTTGGGAATATTGTGTTCGCAATGCAAGAACATAATGTAGTGTGCCAAAATGTTATGGCTCTTTGGAGCGTAAAATACGACAAATTTAAAACACTTGCACAAACAAACAAAAGGTATATTTTGTTTGTGCAATTGTATCAATGTCTTTTTTTTATGACATAGGCGGCAAAGGAGCAGACGGATTGCCTGATGGTAAGCAATTACCGTCGCATGGGCTCTCGCAACACCAGGGGAGTCATAAGCGCGTTGCCGGCCTTTAAGGGGGGTTGGAGCTCTGGGAACCTTACTCACCACCACTACATACCTGAAAGGTAGCAGTGCTATTATGGCTGTGGTCTTCTGTAAGGAGGAGGTACTTCCCCAGGTGGGCTTCTACAGATTCAAGCGTGATGGTCATCGTTGTGCCCTGCCTCTCATTTTTGGACGTAGTTTAAGGACATACCCAGGTCCAAAAATGTTTACGCTCTTTAGCTGAGTGACCCTGCCTAAGCCGATGGTCCTACGATCGAGTCCCAGTCAGGACATTCATTTGTGCGATAAGCACAGATATTTGTTCCTTGTTTTCTATGTATTTAAGTTTTTGTATGTATCTACCCATTATATATATCGTCGTCTAGTACCTACAACACAAGCCTTACTAAGCTTACCGTAGGACTAGGTCGAATCTAAGATTGTCCCGAAATATTTATTTATTAGACTTTCTCATTATATGCTTAGTAATTTAGTATGGATAAAACCTAGTTCTTACAGGAAACCTAGTTAATGTATTACCTGGTGTTTCCTGAAACAAAAGCAGCTTTATTTAAGATTCAGGAGATGTAGGAAAGGCTACACAGCTCCCTACTGAAGCTTAATTAAGGCGCCGCGGAGTATACACGTAGCCCGAGGGCTGGTTGGGAAACGTATCTCATCGTCTTTTTGTCTTAGTGTACCCGTTTTGCTTATATTTTTCATCCACGGATTTGTTTTTGAATGGAAATTTGGTGAGTATTTGAGTTATTCCGGCTGTAGTAGGTAAAATTATAAAGGCTTTTTATACTCGTACAGTATCACAACTTACTGAAAACGTTTAAATCTGGGCATGTCTAGGCGATAAATAAGGTTACCCAACCAGCAAAATAGTCCATTAAGAAATCATTTTATCACTAAAGAGTCCTATTAAAGCGTTATTAAGGTTTTCGTTATGACCATGTGTTTTATAAAAGCAACTTATATCACTTTTCAGCTGTATAATATTATACAGCACTTTAGTACTGTTTAATAGTGATGTAAACGTTTACATTACAGTCCTAAATCATGCCTTTAACGCTGCACTATAAATGATTCTGTAATACCACTAAAGAGCTTCCTTGTCCTATTAAAGGAACATATTATATTACCGTTTTAAGGCAAATTTGTGTTATTGTCGCTTCCAAATGAGTATTATAGTGCAAGTACTATAATTGTTAAAAGAATACTATTATAGGATAATAATGTACTATTATTGATTTCTTTAACATTGTTATGTATCGGATTTGTGAAATAAAGATTTCCAAGTAGCTACTATAGGACAGATACTATAGTTGCCCCGAGGACACTGTTAAAACACTAAAAAGTCTTGAAATCATTGTTTTGGTAACTGTTTTGTCTCATAGTTGAATTAAAGAGTTTGAAATACTTTTAATGGGCCTTTCTGATATATAAAAGTAGCATTAGACCACTTATATCCAGCCAAAATGTCCAATAGTAGAAATTTAAAATGTTTTTTTAGAACACGACAGACATATTGGTGTATGGTACTATCCTCTTACCACGTTGTTCCTTAAAAAGTAAAAAAATGGATTTAAAAGACTGGAAAAGATTCAAGAGGAGTGGTGCATTTAGAAATAAGGTTAAGAAGGTGTCAAGGAACCCTATTTTTGTCATGGCGGCAAATGACTGACCTGATAGATGTTATTATAGTAAGCCTATAGTAAGCACGAAGACACTTTTATACCAGTGATCGAGAGATTTATATATTTTCGTGATTTTAATTTCATAAATATTAATAATTGAGGGGGCGCATGAAAATTTTGTTTACAATACTAGTATACTTTGTACGTAAATCTTCAATCGCAAGTAAAAATGGGAGTCTAAGACAATAACACTAATTTCACAAACAGTGAGCAGCCATTATGCTTAAAATGTGTAGTTCAATCAGTTTATGTAAGTAAACTGATTGAACAAAGGATTCTGTTTTTTATTTATTTTTAGTTCCGAGCAGTACGCACCGTCTCACAACTCACATCAACTTTACGGATGAACTATAATAGCTCCCTGATCTGTAATATAGGACTGAAAAGTCCATTAACAGAACTCTGATTACTTTTTTGTAACTTGTTTGTGATGTAGATGGCTCAACAATCACTGTTAAAACCTTAACAAGTGTTACACGTCGCTGTTTTAGTATAACTATAGCACTAAAATGTGATGTATGGAGCCACAATAACACGGTTATGTCACGAAATTGCGATATAACTGTGCCAAAACCTGCCTGGGTAAACGTTTACATCAACGTTATAGGACATGTATGAAACACTAATGTCTAATTAGTGTTTCTGGAAACGTTCTATGGACTTTTATAGTACTTACTTTTGCTAGTTGGGTATGGTAACACACAAATAATTAAAATCCTATTGACTTTATGAATTCATAATTAAAATACGAAAAAATATTTTTTATTCATTTATAATTCCATTTATTTGTTTACTATAAAGAAACGTCACATTAAAAATTTATCTTGTCACCATAATGAAAAAAAACGAGGATAAAATGACATCAGTAAAACTTAAATTACATCAAAGTCATGGGTTTCTGCTGTTTACATGATATATTGAAAATAATTTAGTTACCATTTTTATTTTAACAAAATCGTAAACTTTGTGTAAAAACAGATGTTATTCTAATGAAACATATTAACAATAGATTTGCGGTAATCTGTTCTGTGATGTAAGTTTAGGCCTCTCGGCCTAAATATACGTCATAGGACTCTTAGAGGTAAACCGACTTCGAAAAAGGTAAGTTGCTCATTTTTCCACAATTATTAAATTATAAATATGAAACAGTAAACACAACGTGAGCGTCAACTGGTTTAAAGAGATGGTTTTAATAAGCTGACATACTGTTTTAACTCTTCGTATGCTTAAGGCACGGATTCGTGCCAAGCATTTGAACTCAAAAGAATTAATTTCAAGGTCGTTTTTTAATCGGAGAATTTTGACATCCGCATATGAGGGGTTAATAAAGAATAAAGAACATTATGGACATCGCCTATATACTAGACGATATATTTACTAAATATTTACACAATCACATATTTTTTTTTTTTATCTAAACGTAAACATTTGCCAACGAGCTAATAATTTTGAGAAATAAAGTAAAAAATACACGCCCTAACGAAGTAATAACAAAGCAGCTGACACAAGTTTTAGTAGCTGAATTAGTAAAGCTGTGATCTGTTTTCGAGACAGGTTTTCATTATTTATACATTAAATATACATTAAATATATATACATTATAATACCAAAAATATACTGCACCAAGTAAAATCAAACTTTACAATGGGAAATAGGCAGGGCAATATATCTCATCAAGTGGGAAATTCCCAGTCGGCTCTCGGTCTAGCAGTAAATTACGTTGCACTGACGCTATCTCCGCGATAACGATAGATAGCGATAATTAACTCGCGAATAAATACTGCTATCACTTTATCATGTTAACGAGCTAGGTTGGATAAATAGGTCATCTACATTCATATTATAAAGGCGAAAGTTTGTGAGTGTGTAATTGGCTCAGATAAACTTATTTAGCATAATATTATTTTTCATAATAACGTTTTGTGATCAGAATTATCATTTGCCATAATTCTTTTGGTTATAACTTTTTTTCATATAAATTTTGACTACCTACTAATAACATTGTTCATAAAGATCTGTAGTCCGATTTTTTTAAGTCATAATATCATTTCAAACTTTTTATGTTACTCATAACGATGTTTTAAATAAACTATTTTTTTTTGACAGCGAGTCGGGTGTGTTGAGAACGCAAGATACCTAACACTCCTCCTCGCTTCGCCGTACCTACCGGTGACTCTGGCACAATATTTAGTTTTTGACAGCTATTATATTACTTAAAATCGTTATCTAAAGAAAGTATATGAAAATTAATATTAGTATTATAGTATTTATATTGATTGACATTATTAACATGAATGACTCGGTTTTACGATACTTATGAGCAAAGACAAGTTATATGTAATGATCATTATGACATAAAATTTTATAAAAAACATTTTCGGACTTCCAATAATCGAAGTCGCAATTTTATGCGAACTTTGGCGCAACCTTGTTTGTTACTTCTTCACGTCTAAACGACTGGAGCGATTTCAATTAAATTTGATATGGAGTTAACTGACACCCTGGATTAACACATAGGCTACGTTTTTTTCCCTAAGAAACCGAGGGTAACACCGCGGGGCACAGCTAGTTATTTATAAACCAGGGTTGGCAACCGACACTCAGTTTATCGAAAACTGAAAGTAACAGCCATGGCAGGACACTAGTGTCATTTTGCTTAGACTTATTATTTATTTGACGACAGGCCTGGCCTAGTCTGTAGTGACCACTGATGGTCCTGGGTTGAGGTTTTAGGGCGTTTATTTGTGTGACGGTTTCTAGTTGGTTCTTACGGTTAGTCTTACACGGACTAGACCACAAAATGACTATACATCGGCTTATAGTCCATAACTTTTTTTTTATGACATAGGCGGTAAACGAGCACAGGGATTGCCTGATGGTAAGCAATTACCGTCGCCCATGGGCACCCGTAACACCAGGGGAGTCACAAGCGCGTTGCCGACCTTTAAGGGGGGGGTTGGAGCTCTGGGAACCTTACTCACCATCAGGAACACAACACTACATACCTGAAAGGTAGCAGTGTTATTGTGGCTGTGGTCTTCTGTAAGGAGGAGGTACTTCCCCAGTTGGGCTGCCCCAGATTCAAGCGTGATGGTCATCGCTGTGCCCTACCTCTCATTGTTGGACGTAGTTTAAGGACCCGGGTATGTCCTTAAGTCAAAATGAATGAAACACAAAGTGACTACAACACAATTTGTCGACAGAGCTCCGCGCAATCATTTGAGAGAGTTGCCTATACAAAACAAACATAACCTAAAATTTTAAAAATATGTTTCGGAGAATATAGCGTGACATGGCGGCGAGCGCCTAGGCGAACGGTACTTCCCCAGTTGGGCTTCTCCAGACTCAAGCGTGATGGTACTTCACTGTGCCCTACCTGATATGTTTTTTTTTTCGGGACATAATTATGTACTTTAAGATTTGATGTATCACTGTTTTATTAAAATAAATCCCGCCGTAGTTTCTTGCCGGTATCTTCTCGGGTTAGAGGTGTAGGGTTGGAACCGGTGGCCAGGCCTGGCCTAGTCTGTAGTGACCACTGATGGTCCTGGGTTGAGGTTTTAGGGCGTTTATTTGTGTGACGAGCGCAGATATTTATTCATGATTCATAGGTGTTTTCTATGTATTTAAGTTTTTGTACCGCTTTAAAGGCACTCGGCTTAGGAGACAGTTTGGCCTAGTGGGTAGTGACCCTGCCTATAAAGCCGATGGTTCAAATCCCAGTCATGGCGCTATTTGTACGATGAGCACAGATATTTGTTCCTGAGTCATAGGTGTTTTCTATGTATTTAAGTATTTATATGTATCTATCTATTATATATATCGTCGTCTACCTACAACACAAGCCATACTGAGCTTACCATTACTAGGTCGATGTGCGTAAGATTGTCCCGAATTTTTTTCTATACGTAATACTAGTAATATTAGAGTGAACTGCAATATGCCACGCCACGCTTGTGTTAAAAAAAAAAAAACAAGTATAGTCGCCATGTTCCCGGCACCATTTTTCTTTGAGTAATCACAACGCTTTGCGCGAGGACGTGAGTGGAAACTTTAAGCTTATTGATTGATATGTCCAGTTCTTCCAACTGTCTTTTTAAAAGATAAAAAGATAAAAGACAATATTTTTTAAATTTAGGCTTATTAACGTCAAAGAAAAATCTACCACCGGTTCCAACCCTACACCTCTGACCCGAGAAGATACCGGCAAGAAACTACGGCGGGATTTATTTTATTAAAATAGTGATACAAGATCTTAAAGTACATAATTATGCGTAACCGAAAAAAACATAACAAACCGTTTATTACAAGATATAACTAAAAATTTAAAAGTAAAATAATAATGTATAAACAAATTTCACTTCACAAAATAGACATATATTGATATGGACCCTCTGGTCGAATAACAACTATTGTCATAATATCAATTGTCATACCACTTTACGCATAAAGTTGCTTGGCATAATTTTGTCTTGGCATAAATTGTATGACGACATAATTGTTCGCTGTCATAATTTTACTATGTCATAATTGTTTCAACCATAATGTCGATTGTCATACATTCCTTTAGTCATAAAATTGATAGTTATAAGTATTTTTAGTAATAATTGCAAATGTCATACTATTAACAAGCCATAATATTAAAGATTAGAACCGTGACCCCACACAAGCAAATCGCTGCCAGAAAAGTAGGTTAGGTTAGGTTAAAACCGTGACCCCACACAACCAAATCGCTGCCAGAAAAGTAGGTTAGGTTAGGTTAGAACCGTGACCCCATACAACCAAATCGCTGACAGAAAAGTAGGTTAGGTTAGGTTAGAACCGTGACCCCGTACAACCAAATCGCTGCCAGAAAAGTAGGTTAGGTTAGGTTAGAACCGTGAACCCACACATAGAATAGAACTATGTAGATTACTTGCTTCTAGAGAGCACTCCTCCGATTATACTGTATGGTTACATTACTTTGTGGCCAGCCCATATATGACCATTATACAGTATGCGTTAAGACAGTATGCTCAAAAAGTTTTATGACTAACTCATTTATGTCCATTCAAGATTATGCCCATTACACAGTATAGTCTCAAACATTATGGCAAAAAAAAAGTATGCTCATAAATGTATAACTAATGACAGTTATGCCTAATGATGAGTATGACGAAAACACGTATGCCGATAAAATGTATGACTTCAAACTTTATTACCTATTGATATGCTTTCTTACATGAACTGTGTCATTGAAATAATTTGGCATTACATACAATTGATGAATTAAATGCTAGGCGGTTTCTGGTGGTTTTTAAGGAATCAGTTCAGTAATTTATATATAGTTCACTTATCGGACCCGGGTATGTTCTTAAACTACGTCCAACAATAGGTAGGGCACAGCGAAGTACCATCACGCTTGAGTCTGGAGAAGCCCAACTTGGGAAGTACCGTTCGCCTAGGCGCTCGCCGCTACGTCACGCTATATTCTCCGAAACATATTTATAAAACTTTAGGTTTTTTGTTTTGTATAGGCAAATCTCCCAAATAATTGCGCGGAGCTCTGTCGACAAATTGTGTTGTAGTCACTTTGTGTTTCATTTATTTTGACTTATGGACCCGCGTATGTCCTTAAACTACGTCCAACAATGAGAGGTAGGGCACAGCGATGACCATCACGCTTGACTCTGGGGCAGCCCAACTGGGGAAGTACCTCCTCCTTACAGAAGGCCACAGCCATAATAGCACTGCTACCTTTCAGGTATGTACTAGTGTGTTCCTGATGGTGAGTAAGGTTCCCAGAGCTCCAACCCCCCTTAAAGGCCGGCAACGCGTTTGTGACTCACCTGGTGCCTATGGGCGATGGTAGTTGCTTGCCACCAGGTAATCCGTCTGCTCGTTTGCCGCCTATGTCATAAAAAAAAAAGTTATGGACTATGAGCCGATGTAATCATTTTGTGTTCTAGTACCAACCGTAAGAACCAACTAGAAACCTAACTACGAGTACCTTAAGCGGTAGCACATTACCCTTACCATGAGTTGCGACATTGACTTTTTCGATAACGAGTATCGAGTATACTGTGTATCTCGCTTGTACTATTTTAGTGCGAACGAGATACACAGATAGTAAACTCGATACTTAGGATCGAAAACGTCAATGACACAACTCATGGTAAGGGTACAGTTCAGTATAGTCTGAGATACTAGCTGTTACAAAATGTATAGCAACGCTCCAGCAAAATGGACTGAATTATTCATAGACTGCAAGCTAGTTCATCTGTTAAAGTCTGAGCTGGATTTAAGCACTTAACTCATCAAACATCTTATTATAAAGCAATTTGCGAATTTAAAACAATATTAATCAAGTCTAATAATATATGTAAATTACAAAGTCAACTTTAGTAAAGTCAAATTCAAAATCTAAGCATTATAATTATATATATATATATATATATATATAAAATATTTATATAGTGTGGAAATTTAACTCGGGCCCTGGAGGGAAACTACCTTAAATCCTTGAGTTAGCTCATTTTACTTAAAGGAGACATTCTTTTATTTTTAAAAAGAAACAAAACTGCATTCAAAGATTTTCTAAAACTCGCTTGCCTCGCCCGGGACTCGAACCAACTAAAATAAAAAAATAAAAACACACTCTATTTTATTATACTAATCGATACTATTAATACTGGTTGTCATCTGACGATATACACTTCTTATTAAAATTATGATAATTATACTAGAAATTACAATCGTATTATGATAAATACTAGAAATTACAATCGTATTATGATAACTACAAGTACTTAACTAGTTACAGTATAAAATCTAAAAAAGGTCCTTGAGGCATTGTACCAAGGATACTGGCGGCATTTCCTCGTTGTATCGCAGTGCTGATACGTTGTGCGAGGAAGCCGCCAGCTCTTAACACATATATACCAAATATCATTTGATATTTACCAGTCGCTTTTCAGTGAAGGAAAACATCGTGAGGATCCCAATAAAGCCTAATTTACCCTCTGAGTTGGAAGGTCAGACGGCAGTCTCTTTCGTAAAAGTAGTGCCTACGCCAAATCCCGGGATTACTCGATTTATATTAAAAAAACATAACGAATTGGCGTTTCATATCAATGACTGTTTTAATGTAGTCTAGAATAGACACGCCACTTGAATTTGACAGCTGTGCCAAATTTAAACTCATAACCTACTATTTTCAGGAAATAATGTTCACTTTACATCTCCATACTACGGTTTCTGGACGCATTTTAGAGCACTAATGACATGTCATCATCATCATCTCAGCCATAAGACGTCCACTGCTGAACATAGGCCTCCCCCTTGGATCTCCACACGTACCGGTTGGAAGCAACCTGCATCCAGCGTCTTCCGGCGACTTTAATGAGGTCGTCTGCCCATCTTGTGGGTGGACGTCCTACGCTGCGCTTGCTATTCCGTGGTCTCCACTCGAGCACTTTTCGACCCCATCTGCCATCTTCTCTGCGTGCAATGTGGCCTGCCCATTGCCACTTCAGCTTGCTAACCCGGTGGGCTATGTCGGTGACTTTAGTTCGCCTACGGATCTCCTCATTTCTGAGTCGATCTCGTAGTGAAACTCCGAGCATAGCTCTCTCCATAGCTCGTTGAGCGACTTTGAGCCTTGAGATGAGGCCGATAGTGAAAGACCACGTTTCGGAGCCGTAAGTCATCACTGGTAACACACATTGGTTAAAGACTTTCGTCTTGAGGCACTGAGGTATGTCGGACGAAAAGACATTACGTAGTTTCCCGAACGCTGCCCAACCGAGTTGGATTCGGCGGTTTACCTCTTTCTCGAAGTTGGACCTACCTAATTGGACTACTTGTCCTAGGTAGATATACGAGTCAACAACTTCGAGTACCGAGTTCCCAACAAAGACTGGGGTGGGCACAACATTGGCATTTGACATTATTTTCGTCTTGTCCATGTTCATTTTCAAGCCCACCCGTTGTGAAACTCGGTTGAGGTCATCGAGCATCATGCTGAGTTCCTCCATCGACTTTGCCATGACTACGATATCGTCGGCAAATCGAAGGTGAGTGATGTATTCGCCGTTGATGTTGATGCCACGCCCTTGCCATTCCAGGAGCTTGAAGGCGTCTTCCATTACGGCAGTAAACAGTTTTGGAGAGATCACGTCTCCCTGCCTTACGCCTCTTCGCAATGGAATCGCCTTCGTGCTCTGCTCCTGTACTCGGACTGACATAGTGGCGTTACTATACAAACACTTCAACACTTCTATGTACCGATAGTCAATATGGCATCGCTGAAGAGACTCAAGCACCGCCCATGTTTCCACCGAATCGAAGGCTTTCTCATAGTCCACAAACGCTAGGCATAATGGCAAGTTATACTCTTCGGTCTTCCGTATAACTTGCCGCAGCGTATGGATGTGGTCTATGGTACTATAGCCTTTTCGGATGACATGTACGTAGATAAAATATTTTTCCTAACATCTGCAGTATATTACAATGTCGCCGGTGGGACACTTTCCATTTTTCATAACTCCTAGACAGTTCCATTATACGTCTGCTATAATTGAAAATTTGCAGTACAATGAAAATATATCATTACTTGCTTTTGTTTGTAGTTTCAGAGGAATACATAACCCTTAGCAATTATTATTGTTGTTTTGTTTTTATTAAATAGATTTTCTAAGTTTATTTTTTATTTTAAAGTCTTTATCTTGAAGTCGGGGTAGAATTAAATAAATAGCTAATAATTATATCATTATTTTTTCATCTGTCTTCAGTAAAATCGATATAGTTAGACGTGAAAGTCCTGACTGACTAATCAACATCCAACCAAAACCGCTTAACCCAGATAGCTTTTTTTCACAATAGGTAGTTTACATACAGTAAGGACCCACTAAGAAGGATTTTTGGAAAATCCACCATTAAAGGGGTAAAAAAGGGGTTGAAACTTTGTATGGGGATTGTGTAAAATTTAAAGCGAGAGACTTGAAATTTTGTTGAAAGGCTCTTTATTCGAATAAAAAAAAAGTAATTTAAGCGATTTTTGAAATGCATCCCCTAAGGCGTCAAAAACCGGTTCTTCTGTGCGTGCGAAGTCACGGGCAAAAGCTAGTAATTATATAAGAATCAAACTCAATCGTAGCTTTTAAAGTTCATGTTAGATGATTACTTGATAAAAAACACATGTAAAGTATTCTAGCCGACGCCATAAAGCAAAAAAAAAACGTAGCGTATACAACTTAAAGCAAATAGGTCTAGCTGCCTCGCCAAACTATAAGTACAGTCGAGAAATGAAAAGGTTGACCAGTTCTCAAACAAATTCATTTACGAATGGCAAGCACATGTTATATTTTTGAACTGTATAATAGACGAGAGTGTTGTATTGAAAATTATGTTTGACAACTGTTTGACAACAAAGTTCAAATTTACTGAGACGAATGTTCGTTGCCTATTAAGAGTTGGACTAAAACCTTTTTGTAGATATAAATTAGATATAAAAACGTTGTCTCAAGATTGATAAATCCTCTTCGCTTATACATTGCGATCCTCTTTTAAGCTTCCTGAAATAACTAAGAATGATTGAGATAAAACGGTTTTCTTTTTAATTTTAACTCGCCTCTCTAAAATGCAGAGGTCAATTTCTCATTGGGGTCGTAAGTAACTGTCATGTAGTGAAGTGACATTCATTATGACGGAAAGTGTCATACTTACTCGGTCGATAAGGTAGATATGCTGGAATTGACGGTTGAACCTCAAGATGGCGAAGTCGTCTTGAAAATGTATTTTTTGTTTTTTGTTCAAACGTAGTTTAGTGTGTAATATTGATAGCTTATTATGCAGTAATCTAACGCAGAATTGTGCAGCTAATGAAAAATTGATTTCAAAACGTGTTTCACCACTATTTCGATACCTCCTACGTATACTGAGACAACTGACATTTTTACGATTTTCGTTTTTTTGCATTTTTGGGATCAAAATACTTATATCTACATGCTATAAAAATTTCGTAGCGAAATAACTGTCAATTTTCGAAATAAAGTGACGTATACTGACCCAACTCACACTATTTTTTAAATTAGAACGTCGTATACTGAGCTAAGTCACTTGTACCAGTATACGCGGTACATCTAGCGGGGGAGGGCAGCGCGGGCACGGCGCAAGTGGCAGTTGACGCAGTATGCTCGTTCGCTATCGTTGCGGGGGGAACTTGTCTCACTATGCGCGGGCGACAAACGATGCGGCATACGTCTTTTCTAACCGTTTTCTACCTACTACGTATAAAATGAAGCTTTTTATATTATGATTTTGTTATTATGATGTTGTGTAGTAGTTTATTGTTTAATTAAACACAAAATACATCAAAATGAAGCAGACGAGAGGAAGAAGTCTGGTTGCACTGGCATTAAATAAACCATTTTAACGCAAAACGAGCGGTCGGCAAGTAAATTTAATTATATATTTTTGAGAACATTAAATTAAAAAGCTAATTTGAACATATTTTCAGATTTTTTGTTAATTAATCCAGTAGACGTGGTTTCAAATGAGAATGTTATTGATTTACTTATATCAATGCACGTGGGTTTTCAATGGTTTTTTTAGTAATTATTAATGATAAGTAATTAAATTTGATTTCATACTTTTCAGTACATTTAATTAAAACCTAATTTGAACAACTATGGAGATATTTACAGACTTTTTGTCAGTTAGTCCAGTATACGAGGTTACAAATTATTATTGACTTGCTTTTATCAATGCATGTGGATTTTCAATGGTTATGGTAACTTATTTTAGTGTCCCCGTTGCCGCTGGGAGTTGAGGAGCTACGGGAGGAAATATATTTTTTATATGTGGATCGACGAACTAAGAAAATATAACGTTAATCTACAGTGGAGTCTTGTTATAACTAAACTCGCACATAAATTAAGTTCGGCCGCTTTCATCGTTAGGAAAATATTGAGACAGCTCGATTAGTTTATCATAGTTATTTCCATAGTGTAATGTTATATGGTATTCTGGTTTGGGGCAAAGCAGCTGATATACAGACTATATTTGTATTACAAAAAAGAGCCATTGGATTTTTGTATAACTTAAAAGCAGGTGTATCTATTAGAAAGCTTATTAAAGAAATTAATAGAAATTAACTGTAGCTTGCCAATATATATATATGAAAATATTATGTACGTTATTAAAAACCTTCAGTTGTTTACCAAAAATTGTGACATCCATAATTATAACACTAGAAATAAGAATAAGCTTGCTATCAAAAAAGTCGTGTGCGTAAAGTGTATAAATCATTTTTTGGGCAATGTAGGTATTCATTTATATAACAAGTTACCTGATGATGCCTTAATATTACCCTTCCCAGTACTTAGAGTATTACTTAAAAAAGTCTTTGATGTCTAAGGGCTATTACAGAGTGTGGATTATTTGACAGATAAACATGCATGGCCCAAACCAGAACTAACTAAACTGCCTAGCAGTTAATTCAACAATTGTATGTACTGCTATATCATGTAAATGACACAGTTCACTTTCAGGTAAGAAAACATATCAAAGTATGTCTATTTTGTGAAGTAAATTTTTTTACATTATTATTTACACTTTTATATTATAGTATTTTCAGTTATATCTTGTAATAAACTGTTTGATATGTTTTTTTTTCGGACTACGCATAATTATGTACTTTAAGATGTGATTTATCACTGTTTTGAAAAAATAAGTCCCGCCGTAGTTTCTCTCCGGTATCTTCTCGGGTCAGGTCATTTACTTCACTCACTATCACTTGATCTCTTTTTTTGGTTCTTGTCCTTGATGCGAATGACTTTGGCAATAATAAGAAGTTTTGTTTTTTATGAGGATTCATATTCTATTTTACCTTTTAAACTGATCTCAGTTGTTATATTTAGAGTTATTCATTTTAATTTTTATTGTTAATATTAAGAAAAAGTGTTGTTTCATAGTTTTGTAGATATACTAAGCAATGAGAATGAAGACTGTAAGGAAACATATAAAGTAAATGGTTAATCAGTATTACGTTGATCATAACAATGAGTCTGAGTAATTCATTATAATTATTACCTTTATAAGAAACGCAATTTTAGTATCCACTTGCTTTATTTTTAGTTTCACAAACGTAACTTGCCTAAATATCTTCATTATAATTCTTTAAACTTTCTATAATGAGCACAACATACAAAATAATGTTAATAGTATACTGGTACATAATTCATTCATTCAGGCATTTCACAGGCGTATACTCCAGGCGGTACAAGTGACAAATCAGGCTAAATTTAACCGATAAAATATATTCGAACTGGATCTTGGAGTTTTTTAAGATATCTAAGAATGATACGTGACTCATGGCGTTTAGTTTAATAAGATTATGTCCATAATCATCAAATAATAATTTACTACGTATACTGGATCAAGTGGTAGTTATCTCAGTTTATCAAAAAATTGAACTCGTTAATTTCATGTATACTGGACTAACTACAGTTTTTTCAAAAACTACTATTAATTTTAAAATAGTAATTATGTGGATTTAAGCGAAATACATTCACCATACATATTTGAAAATTTCATGAAAATATGTCAAAGTATGAGCTAGTTATGGAACTTTGTACCTTTAAACAGCTCTGCTGTAAAATCGTGATTTTGCACTTGTCCCAGTATACGTAGGAGGTATCGATTTGGTCATCACCCGGCAGTCCCGGGGTCACGGCCGCCTCTTAGCTTTCTGTAAAGTCCAGCTACCACTTTACAAAACGCAAGGCCTACTACCGAACAACGTCATGCTCTAAGGGCAAACTTATATGTTATTATAGTTATTCTACTTGACATTGGCGAAATCATCGATTGATTTATTGATGGAAGCCATATTTTTTTAAAATAAGAAGAAGTAGATGCTGATAATTTATACCGAGCAAGCAAAAACAGATCTTAAGCTGGTCAACCTTTTCATTCCGCGACTGTACATTCGTTCTCAGCTCCCTCTATACCCACCCACGAAAGGTGCGTACTGTGTTTATCTTACAGTATTTGTTCTTGCTGTTTGAGTTGAAGTTCGCTTGTGTTTGTACTTACTCTAATTGTGAGGTTTTGTGACGAAGGTGCCGAAACCGCGGGCAGGGACTTTAGTAGTTAGGAAATACTTAAGTCGTTAGAGACATTTTAGTCTCTAATTTTGGGACTATATACATCGTGCATACATTTCAGCCGTATGCAGTCCACTGCTGGACATAAGCCTCCCACAAACTTGACTTGTATCATCTTGGGGCGTAGTTAATTGCCAAAGTCGCCACGCTTGGAAGGCGACTGCAGTAGCTGTAGGGTTTCGACGGACGCTGCTGCCCGCCGTAGGATTTTTCCCTTTGTCGCCTCTTACGACACCCGCGGGAGGATGGGGTGATGCTATTCTAGTCAGCCGGCATCAGACGGCATACAAGAGAGACTATATACAAGAGACTAAAAAAAATGTATATTCTAACACAAATGGAATGAGTCTTACGGTAAGCTCGAGAAGGCTTGTGTTGTGGGTACACAGCCAACGATATGTACAATATAAAAAAAAAATATGTCCAAAACATCAGTCAGGAAAAAATATTTGTACTCATCACACAAATTAATGCACTAACTGGGATTTAAACCCAGGACCGTCGGCTTCATAGGCAGGGTCACTATACCCACCAGACATTTATCTTCAAAGTACTGAAAGGCTTTATGACCTAGATCAGAGACAACTCAATTCTAATTCAGGCTCCCAAACTAGGTATCGACCGAGCTATCTGGAACACCTACCCGGGTGACTAGAATTTGTAACTCATTTAAAAATAGGATAGTCTTTACAAACAAAAAACATTTTTTTTAATACAAGACTGACTTAGTCACATTGATGATAACCCGACACAGGCTGAAGGTAACCCGATTGGCACCCTAGTAATGGGGCCTGAGGAATTTTTTTTTTAAAGTTTTCAACAGTTATAGTTTGGGTATGACATTTGGACATTTGCTTCCTCATTCTGACATTGCTTCTTCATATTATGTGATAAAATGTGACCAGGACCTAGGTCAATTTTTTTATTTATAGTTAAGTTTTTAGTTAGTGTCTTTATTATGTTTTATCTTATATTTTTGTGGTTTTTAAATAAATAACAAATTTTCTAAAAAAAAAAGTTAAATTGTTATTTTTTTTTTATTAAAACTAAATTTTTGTTTGTTTTTATGTTTACGAATCATACTGCGTGTAAGTCTAATACGGGCGAATAATTAAACCAGACATAGGATTTACCAGTATAATCATTAACCAAAAGGTTTTTCTTTAATTATACCTATTATACATATGTATTTAATTTTTGTAAAATTTCTGAGCTGCAATGTACTGCGAACATTACGCGATATTATAAGCTTTTGAAACTAACTGTCAACGAGTTTTTAACTCGAGTGTGTTGCATTACATTGCGGGCCGAATTTCTTTATATGAATAAAAAAAAATATTGTACTTCCAAGCAAAAGTTATCTAAATATATTTCTTATGTCCTATTCTACCCTCCGTTTAGGGTTTCGCCCGTATAAGAATTACACACTGTATATGCACTAATAATTCATATTAACTTTTACTAACAAACTATGGATATTTATAAAGTCTGAAATATTTTTTTACAATTAGAATTTGGTTCCTAAGACGCTAGACGAATTGCCTTTCTGGACCGCAAGGCTTCTAGTTTCTGGGCAAAGAAAGAGTTAACCTGCTGGTCACTTGAGATCAGCGACTGAATAAATATCCTCCTAAGGCCCACCATACAAGTAAAATGCTACTCGAATTTGGTCTTAACAGTGTAGGAAATAAAGTATAATTTCTTTTGTGTCAAAATCGAAAGAAACAAAAGAAATAAAGTCTATTCCAATTTTATAAAATTCAAATTTCTTTAAAGTAATTCGTACTACAGCAAGGCCCGTCAGCATAAAGACTTCATTTCCAGTACAGAATGGCTACCAAAAACGATCCCGATATTCGATTGACAGTTAAGCCACCCCCTTCCTCGACTTTAGATATTATCCAATAAGCCCATGCAAGTAGTTACAGGTAGCGTCCCACGCTAAAAGGCTCCAGGATACAAGAGTACCTACTGCAATCCTTTAAAATACTAAAATAATGTAATAAAAATATCAAAAGATAATTTAAAATATTGTTTCGTTTGGGTATGATAAGACAACAAAACCTTTTACAAAAATAGGGTTTTCCCGCGCAAAAATATATTTAACTAAGTTTTTACCTAAAAGTGGTTGGTACAATACAATTAAAATCAGTTAAGACTTCGGCCAACCTCGGTAATTGTCGTGAATCCCTCGTCTATCACATAGAGTTATCAATTTACAAATTTGACCTTTAATTATATATATTACTCGTTGTCTTATTGAATACAGTAGGTACAAGAACGATATGAGCAACGAAACCTCCTTTGTGCCAAGTCTGTTATGACAATGCGTTATGCTGTTATGACAAGCGTTTCGAACATTAATTAACACAACTAGCAAAAACTAACACAACCTTTATATTGAAATAAGCATACGTCGCACTCCAGCGGGCAGTTTGGTGGCAAGGTAAGGTTTACAAAAAAATCTTAACTCACAAGTATTATAATGTACTTAGTATTTGTAACAGTTTATTAAAATTAGTTACCGGTTATCAATTATTACTTTTAACGTATAGATATAATATATTAGTCTTTAACGTATATAGATACTCTGCAGTGATAACTGATGGCCTATTTAAGTGGCCACTTATAAAACGAGAAATAGCTGACATGTGTCATTATGACTGTCGTTCAAACTTATATACCTGCGAATTACTTCAGTCGATGTTGAGAGAACGTTCTCCCATTTAAAATGGATATTTCCAAGCCGAAGAAGAACGTTGACCGCCGGGAATTTAGAAAAAATATTAATAATATATTCCCATAACATAGCTGCTTAAGTAAATTAAATATTTTTCATACTTGCAATTGTATTTTTATTTAAAATTGAATGAATACTATAAAATAAACACGTAATTAACGTACAACCTTAGTTGCTAAGATATTTAGAATTATACATTATAAATACTAGGTACCAAATACTAAGTACAAATACTTCTGATTATTTGAAAATGAATTAATGTATTTGTGAACCTTATCTATCATTTTGACATGCCACGAAATTGCCCGCTGGAGTGCGACGTATGGAAATAAGAAAGATGCTAGCAAGTACTAGACTAGTTTGACAGTCTGCCTTCTTAGTGTCAAATAAAAGATACAGTCGTTAATGGTGCAAATTTTAGACTTTTCAACACTCGCAAAATCTACGGGGTACTTCCCGTGAATTTAGA
The DNA here is from genome assembly GCA_022674325.2 of Grapholita molesta. Lineage (NCBI taxonomy): Eukaryota > Metazoa > Arthropoda > Insecta > Lepidoptera > Tortricidae > Grapholita > Grapholita molesta. The sequence goes on along the minus strand of CP053122.2, from coordinate 699,630 downwards.
AACTTGAAATTTGGCACGAAGCACCCTCATATAGCACAGATCAAGTAAAAATTACGAAAAGTAGAAATTTCTAACAAGATCATATAAAAAATATTTTTTAAAATTTTGAGCTTAGCTTTGTTGTTTTACTATAAGAAAATGGAATATTACCAAAATCGGCCAAGCCGTTTACGAAATATGAATAAAAAACGGTCGAAGCCGTTTTTTTTTTTAATTTTATAATCATGATTATTTTATTATCAATGATTAATGCGACATAATATCGTACGTACTTACACCAAACAGTAAAATATTGACTCATGTATGTATATATATATTTATATACTGTATACATACAAGTATAGCTTTATTAAATAATGAATGTTCAAATTCATGTCGCTTCTGCATAACAAATTTCCTAGGTCTACCGGTTAATACGAGTAATGTCATCTTGGCAGGTGCTTAACATTGCGTTTATGATACTTCAAATTAAATGCTACCTAAAAGTAATCGGGGCAATGTATATCGTGTCATTTCCGACTCGGAAATTAAGCGATGATACCCGAGTAAAACCGAAGTCTTAACTGATTTTAATTGTATTGTAACCCAACTTTTTTCATCTTATTACATGGTGACCCTATTAGGAAAGTAATCATAAAGTGTTTTTAATACTATATTCGAAACAATGCAAACCTAAAATCTCCAACCCGATGGGTTTATTATTTGAGTAACCCTATAGACAGGGTTAGCATATTACAAAAATACACATGTGAGGAGACAAGTAAACCAATATTACGATCACGATTTCCATCTGAATTTTTAAATTAAACACTCCTATAACTCTCTCTCGACTCACCGCCTCACCGCCTATATAGAATACTAGCCATAACTTTTTAGAGTAACCTTAAAACTTCATCACAATAGGGTTTTTGATAGAGGGTTTGGTTGTTACGGTTACCCTATTAATGAGGTTACCAGAATACATACATAGAAAGGATACAAACTTTCGACTGATTTTCCGGTTGTAACCCCTTAGTAAAAGTTGATCGTCACGAATACATCCAGAAAATATATTTTTGTATTACCATTTTGATTTCACTTGGTATACCATTAATACTTAAAAATTACATCACTTATAATTACGGCCCGGCCACGACAATGCGCGACTTGCGACCCGGCGATCGTTTTATCTGTCCGTTGCGCGGTCAAGACGCGCAATCCACTGCGGCTGGTTGGGATCACACGCAATGAACAGATAAAACTCTTGCCGCGCCGCAATTCGCGCAATGTCGTGGCCGGGCCGTTAGGGTAGTCAATGTTAAGACTCACCGCTTCGGTATGCACAGGGTGAACCGCGAATAGTAGTCCAGCGAACGCGGCAAACGGTCGGCGCAGGCGCGCGATCCTTGCGCCCGCGCGTGTGACCAGCGCGCAGCTCATGCAGTGCATGAGAATATTCTGGACATGCCAACCCCAGGGGGACAGTCCGCAGATAATGTAGTTTAGTCTGGAACAAGAAAACGGAGTTTTTGTTTAATTGGAAGCAAATAAACAAGTCTTCGGCCAACGCGTACGTAACTTTTTTTTTATGACAAAGGTGGCACACGAATAGACGAATTGCCTGATGGTAAGCAATTACCGTCGCCCATGGGTAACCGCAACACCAGGGGAGTCACAAGCATGTTGCCGGAATTTAAGGTAAGAGTACGCTCTTTTCATGAAGTCGTAGCGGTCCGGCCGCTGATGGCAAATTATAAATAATAAATAAATACATATTTCGGGACAATCTTACACAAATCGACCTAGTCCTACGGTAAGCTCAGTAAGGCTTGTGTTGTAGGTACTAGACGACGATATATATAATAGATAAATACATATAAATACTTAAATATATAGAAAACACCCATGACTCAGGAACAAATATCTGTGCTCATCACAGAAATAAATACCCTGACTAGGAATCGAACCCAGGACCATCGGCTTCACAGGAAGATCACTACCCACTAGGCCAGACCGGTCGTCATAAATCATTCCACAGTTTTGATGTGCGAGGTAGGAAGTTTCTAGAGAAACGTACAGTAGGGGATTTCTAACTATCCACGTGGGGTGGAAAATATACGTCGAAGCGAAACATTTCGAGTAATTCGAATTATAAAACGTGAGTAACCCGCTATATATTTTGTTTATGTTTGAACCTAACGTTAGTTTTGTGTATTTAAATTTCCGTGAGATACTATAGTATTTCATAAATAAAAATAACGGCTTTATACAATTTAGTTACTTTCACTACATGTTTTGGAGAACATAGGCCTCCATTTTCAAGCACTAATATTTCTCGAGTGTCCGTTCGCTTCGCCATGTAAGAGGGCCGTTTTATTTAAAGCCGTATTATATACTTCACTTTTTATATTTGGATTTTTTTGGGTGGTTTCTACTTAGAATCATGAGTTTTTTCGAGCTTGATAGGAGAAAAAATGTGTCCAAAGCTTTTTTTATTCCATTCTGTTACTATTTTTTCATACTTTTCATATAACGGTAACGGAACAGAAGTAATAAAAAAAAAAATTGGGACACATTTCCTCCTATTAGGCTCGAAAGAAATCATGATTCTGAGTAGAAACTACACATAAAAAAGTTGATCATACATAAAATGGTCCAAAAAAGATTTGGAAAGAGACATACAAAACAACATGCTAAACCCAAAACATTCCCTAATCGATCTCACATCGATGCGTGCAAATGACCTGTAAACATGTCACTGCTTTTATTCGTCTATTCCAACCATTTCATTCCAAAACGCAGTATTACTAGCAACATTGTATGTACTTACACCCTTTTACTACCTCACCATATTCTGTAATATAACCTCGGAACCAAAACGTCGCATGATTAGGAAAAGCGCGTGGGCTTACAACGTTTTGATTTCTAATCGATAGTAGCTTCATTCTAGAGCTAAAATGTCGTGTTAGCATCAATATTGTATGGAGATACGACATATTGTTTCAGGGTGTTTAGCGCGTAGAGTTGTCTGAAGCCGTTTGCATCTCACAGACAATGCGAAGCCTCCAAACGCGCTCTTAAGCGTTTTAGGAGTGGTACAAGTCATAAACATAATGAAAATCTTGATCTTAAAAATATAATTTATATTTTTTTACCACAATAAAAGTATCGACAATCCTGTTATTGGTGAGTACAGTCAGCAGCAAAAGGGGCTGAGCGGGTGAAGTGTTAAAATGACCTGCACGCGCTCTTATTCTCTTGACAATAGAGATGTGTTGACCTCATTTTGAACACTTCAACCGCTTAGCCTTCATTCAACTTCAACGACAAGACGTACAATTTTATATCGGCCACGTACCTAGACACCACGTGCCACCGATCTTGAAAAAATTTAAAGTAATCCGCACACTTTTGATCCAATTTACTTTTATTATTTGCAATAAATAGTTCAAAATTGTTTTCTGAAGAATGTAAAATATAAATAAAGAGATCGTTTTCTATTATTATTTATTTTAACTCTATTATAAATATGAAATTTTTTTTTTTATGAGATAGGCGGCAAACGAGCAGACGGATTGCCTGGTGGTAAGCAATTACCGTCGCCCATGGACACCCGCAACACCAGGGGAGTCACAAGCGCGTTGCCGGCCTTTAAGGGGGGTTGGAGCTCTGGGTACCTTACTCACCATCAGGAACACAGCAATACATACCTGAAAGGTAGCAGTGCTATAATGGCTGTGGTCTTCTGTAAGGAGGAGGTACTTCCCCAGTTGGGCTGCCCCAGATTCAAGCGTGATGGTCATCGCTGTGCCCTACCTCTCATTGTAGGACGTAGTTTAAGGACATACCCGGGTCCAAAATATGACATTGCGGTATTTATCGATAAAAAAGCTGTCGATGTTTTTATTATCAAGCACTTACAAAAATTCGTTCGTGCTAGAAAAATATCTAGGTATAATAATAAATAATATTATTTCACACAGGGTAGTTTTGATTGAAAAGTACCAAATAAAACTCTTGCCCCAAAATTTCCAATCTCAAATTTTAGGGATTATACATTCTTGATATTATCTTAGCCTAAGGTAAAGGAAAAACCTTGGTTTATCGGTTATAACTTGATAAGTATGTTTGGTGATACCATACTGCGCTAATTATCTTAGAGAGTATTCATTATGAGGAATTGAAAAGTATAAAAACCATGGCAGTGTGCTAGCTTGGTTGACAGCAATTTATCGCATGCAGTTTACCATTATTTTTCTATTGCTATATTCAAAATAACCAGACCTCAACTCATGAAGAAATAATAAAGACATAAACATCTTATCTAGTGTACAAAATAGAACGTCCTTGACTACTCAATCCAACTCACATTAAAAGTGAAACTAACGGCTTTGAAAGAAAATAAATTAAGTTATATATATTATTATATATTTCGGTTATATATTTTTACATTTTTATTATTTTACAGTTATATTTGGACCCGGGTATGTCCTTAAACTACGTCCAACAATGAGAGGTAGGACACAGCGATGACCATCACGCTTGAATCTGGGGCAGCCCAACTGGGGAAGTACCTCCTCCTTACAGAAGACCACAGCCATAATAGCACCGCTACCTTTCAGGTATGTAGTGTTGTGTTCCCGATGGTGAGTAAGGTTCCCAGAGCTCCAACCCCTCTTAAAGGCCGGCAACGCGCTTGTGACTCCCCTGGTGTTGCGGGTGCCCATGGGCGATGGTAATTGCTTACCACCAGGCAATCCATCTGCTCGTTTGCCGCCTATGTCATAAAAATATTAAATATTTCGTACAAAAATCAGTAATAAACTTTTGTGCATCAAAATATTGTCTTCGGTTGCCGCGATAATTACTCATGAAATAAGACAACTAAAACCCGATGTCCACGAACGCTGCTAAAGGGTTCGAAACGTCGGGATGAAATTTAAATAAGTATACGCGATTTAATCCGTTTTAGTTGTTTTATTTCATTTTGTGTATCATTTTTGATATATATTTTTTTTGTAATTCGAGTGCACGACGTGAGTATACCCGCTATCTTCTGTCGCTTATACCATGCCCTCGAGCGTTTTACTAACGGTATTTAAGGCTGTCTTTACATCTTTGCGTCACCGGAAACAATTACGTACGTACGGTCTTTAACGCAAGAACGTAACTTTATACGTTTAGGGATTTCGTATGGCGACGTAGATACGTGTGTTTAGTCTTTTACAGTTTACAAGTTTACAATTTTTGACTAAAGTTACGTGGTGTTAGAGCGCTAGTGGCCTAGCGGTAAGACGCAATTCGGAGGTCGCAGTAAGAAATACTAAACTGTCATGAGAATGTGTTAATGTCAAACACTACTCGTACGTCTTAACCCTTACGGACCGTATACTACACTACCATACATACATACATTTCAGCCGTATGCAGTCCACTGCTGGACATAGGCCTCCCAAAAATATGACTTGAATCATCTTGGGGGTAGTTGCCATAGTCGCCACGCTTGGCAGGCGGGTTGGCGAACGCATTAGCTGTAGATTGGGTTTCGACGGACCCTGCTGTTCGTCCGTAGGATTTCTCCCTTTGCCGCTTCTTACGACACCCGTGGGAGATGGGGTGGTGCTATTCTAGTCAGCCGGCATCACACTAAAGTTAATACTGGCTATTTGCTTAACACCGACTCACACTTAGCCAGTCGTAATTAACGCCAGCCTACTTGTCAGTACTTAAACCGCTCGAATGTAAAGCCCTGTCATAGAGATTACGTGATGGGCCGTCGTGCGTCAAACACTACTCGTACCCTCGTCGTAATCGTGTTACGGTTACGAGTGATGTGGTGAGGCATAATAGTCTTGTATGTTCTCATTAATAAAGTTCGGGGAAACTATGTTCGCACACAAGTTATGTATAGTCAAGGGCATCAATATGTATACATGTTCTCACCTTACGCCATGATATACAGTGAAAAGGTGTTATTATGATTAATTAATTTTAAGTAAGTACTTAGTTTTAATTATCAACACAAAAACAAATATTACAATCCGATCCGATTCGGAACGGGTATCGCCGTCTCTGTCGCACAAATTCTGAATATCACAGCTCTTTAATTTTCTATGGCCACATAAAAAACATACTACTGCCCTAATACTTACAATAAATACCATAACTTAACCTTAAAGTTTTTCTTGACTGAAAAAAAAAACTGACTTTGAAATCACCAGTGACTTTGTAGATTCACTTCTGTAACGCTAAACTACTTACAAAAGCTACAAACGAATCATTAATCAATAAATCATTCATTCATTCCATTAATTCATTACGCGACCAAGTGGCGCCATTTTGTGGCTTTAAATAATGTATATTCTTTTTGTTCTTTCAGCCGAAACAATACTTTCTAGTTTCCTGGAACTGAAAATAAAATAAATCTCCCGATTTTATGGTGCACTTCCAAAGGCACACTGCCAAATACAACACTGAATAAAGACACGGACAGTAGCCCATACAGAGTAATAAAAATACTGGGGATCCGCTTACGATACCAAAAGTTCACTTAAACAGATCCGCACCATATTTGTTTTATTCTACAGCCTTGGCAAAAAGTATTCATCACACACTTTTCTGTTCTAACTACAAAAGCCATCTCTTTCTACATACATACATGTCAGCCGTATGCAGTCCACTGCTGGACAAAGGCCTCCCACAAATATGACTTGTATCATCTGGGGGGTAGTTGCCATAGTCACCACGCTTGGCAGGTGGGTTGGCGACCGCAGTAGCTGTAGATTGGGTTTCGACTGACGCTGCTGCCCGTCCGTAGGATTTTTCCCTTTATCGCCTCTTACGACACCCGCGGCAGGAGATGGGGTGGTGCTATTCTAGTATCTAGTATATATAGCCGGCATCACACGGCATCTATTTCTTAATGCAGTTAAACAATTTTCAGATTTTTCACACTTATATACATATGTACACAACGAGAGAACATAATTTAATAATACTTTAAAGTACGTATTAAATAAGGAAGCAAATAAAATAAAATTCGGATCTACAACGAAGTGACTTATTGCAAATTTTCTATGCAATCACCAGTCACTGCAACGACCATACCTCAGTTTCAATTTATTGATAAAATGTCATCAGAAAAATGTAAATACTATACTAAAATATCAATTTTTCATATAAAAAGCATGAGTGCTCAATACCAAGGCTGGAGGCGGTCCGTATGCTACTTTACCACGTTGTGCCATGTGGTGCCGGCTGCTTATAGTAACACCCCTGTAAAGAGCGGGAAGCAACTGCCCCCCATGATGATACAAGTCATATTTGGGGGAGGCTTCTGTTCAGCAGTGGACGCCTTACGGTTTTTTTTTATGACAAAGGTAGCATACGTACAGACGGATCTCCTGATGGTAAGCAATTCCCGTAGCGCCAGAGGATTCACATGCGCGTTGCCTACCCTAAGAGTTTTTGGAGCTCTGGGAACCTTACTCACCATCAGGAACACAACGCTACATACCTGTGGTCTTCTGTAAGTATTTACCCAGTTGGGTTTCCCCAGACTCAAGCGTGATGGTACTTCACTGTGCCCTACCTCTCATTGTTGGACGTAGTTTAAGGACATACCCGGGTCCAAATGATGATGATGACTATGTTGCCAGGATACCAACTTTATATCATAACATAATTTTATGCTTCTTCTCTTTCAACGCTTAAAACATGGATTCGTTTCAAAGTTAATGCACTGCACGTCTTTTTCATCCGTGAACAAATTGGCATAGAGGGAAGATTGCCGGTTCTTAACGAAGCAATTTCTGTAAAGCCTTGCGGAGGCGTGATGTACGGCGAACGTGCGCCAGCGTCGAGAGTAATTGTGGAACTGGTGCACGCCTGGTTGATGCCCGTTTGTTTTGAAATAGCGGTGGTAGCCTAGCGGTAAGAGGTCGCAGGTTCAAACCCCGGCTTAACTAATTTGACCAATGCGTTTTTCGGAACTTACGTTCGAAATAATACGATGAAATATACATAATGAGTAGGGATTATTTCATGGCATGTATCTTGTGCCGTGTGATGCCGGCTAACTAGAATAGCACCACCCCATCTCCTCCCGCGGGCGTCGTAAGAGGCAACAAAGGGAAAAATAATTGTGGGAGGCCTATGTCCAGCAGTGGACTGCGTACGGCTGACATGTATATATCTTTTAATTATGTATCTTTCTCTCATCTGGTATTTCTATGTATGTCTCGAATAAATGATTTTTATTATATTCTTTTCTATTCTAAATATAATTTGATATTTAGCTGTCGTTTTTCGGTGAAAACATCGTGTGAAAAACGGACTAACCCCAATAACGCCTAGTTTACCCTCTGGGTTAGAAGGCCAGATGGCAGTCGCTTTCGTAAAACTAGTGACTACGCCAAATCCTGGAATTAGTTGCTCAGCGGACCGTGGCAAAGTGCCGGGACAACGCGAGGATAATTATGTTGTTTTAAAAGGACAATGGGGTCATTTACACTGTTAATTTTCCGTTGGTAACAAAGGGAAAAACCGAAGAATGAACCCGACTCAACTCCAGCGAGCTACTGTGGTCACCAACCCACCTGCCTTTGTGACTATGGCAACTCCCCAAAAATGATACAAGTCATATTTTGGGGAGGCCTATGTCCAGCACTGGATACACCTAACAACTTAGAACATCATTCTTTTCTTTTATATTACGTCGGTGGGAAGTAAGCATACGGCCCGCCTGATGGTAAGCAGTTGCCGCAGCCTATGAACGCTTGCAACTCCAGAGGTGTTACATGCGCGTTGTAGAACCTTTATAAATACACTCCTTTTTTGAAGAACCCCATACTGTAGTTCCTCGCGAAAACCGTGGCAGGGAGGTGATTCCAAATTCCTATTAATATTAGAAAGTGTTCATAATTTTCAGTAGAATGAAAGAATACTGGAAATATATTTCTTAAAACATAATTTTAAGAACAAGAGACAGTTCGTTTCTACCTTCCTAATGCGGACTGCTAAGGAATGGAATTCGCTTCCTTCGTCATACCGGAAAAATATAATTTGGGTCTTGAGCTAGAGTGAATAGGCTGTTACTGAACCAGCGTGCTACACCCTCGACCTCGTCACTTACCACCAGGTGTAACTGAGGTCAAACGCTGGTCTTGTATAAAAAGAATACTCTACGTACATAGCTTCTAAACTTTATGTGCGATTAACGAGCGGTTGAGGTGCGGTTGCGTGACGTCGCAGCCGGTTTAATGAGACGGTAAGATAAATGTGTCTGAAGGGAGCCTACTTACGGGAGAGGTATTGTTTTTACTGTGAAGTAGTGCAGTGTACAGTCAGCGTCGAATGGTTAGTGGCAACCCAAGTGCCCAAAAATATCGATACAGATCATTATTAGATCTGTTTGATGACAGCCCAAGCCAGAAACTAACGAAACCGCCTAGCAATTTATTCAACAATTGTATGTACTCCCTGATCATGTAAGTTCAGGTAAGAAAGCATATCAAAGTATGTCTATTTTGTGAAGTCAAATTTGTTTATATATTATTATGTATATTTTAATATTTTAGTATTTTCAGTTACATCTTGTAATTAAACTGTTTGATATGTTATCTTATGGGATTACGCAAAATAAGTCCGTAACTGTAGCTTAGTAGTTTCTTGCCGGTAACTTCTTGGGTCAGAGGTGTAGGGTTCGAACCGGTGTTAGATTTTTCTTTGGCGTTCATAAGTGCATGTAATTTGCCTAAATGGAAAATAAAGATCTTTTATTGTTTTTACAGATCTGGCCTAGTGCGTAGTGAACCTGCCTATGAAGCCGACGGTTCTGGGTTCGAATCTTAGTAAGGGCATTTATTTGTGTGATACTCATCACATGAGCACAGATATTTGTTCCTGAGTCATGGGTGTTTTATATGTATTTAAGTATTTATATATTATATATATCGTTGGCTGAGCCACAACACAAGCCTTCTCGAGCTTACCGTGGGGCTCGATCAATTTATGTAGGAATATAATGTTTATTTTTTTATTAATTCTGTATTGTGGCATGTGTATGGTATCAAATCAAGTTTTCTAAAAACTGATTGGAGAGTGTTTTTGTTCAGACGTGTTTAACTAATAAAAAAACTGTGTATTACCGCCATCCTCGGCATCGTACGAGTAGACATATTAAACAAAAAGTTTTGTAGTTTCAAATTGGTTCAGTAGCTATAAAACCCATTCGACGCAAACATATATTTCCTTTTTATGGGAGTTATCTGAAAAAAGTGTGGCTGTACAGTCAACAACACTCCCATCTATACATTGGTAGACCTTAATATAAGGCATAAACCACCGATGTACAGTTAAGAGTGTTGCTGACTGTACAGCAGCCAAAAGACAATATCGGAACGACCAAATGGTCACAAACATTGGAAAAACGCCTCTATTATCAAGGCGATAAAGTACATGTTCTGATATTTTTTTATATCTTGGCTGTTCTGATATATTTGATGGCGACTGTAAATAACCGTGACTTGTAAAAAAAAATGTCTCGGTTTTGTGACGATAATTAAGCATAAAATCTTTATGGTAATTGCATTTAATGTCTTTTTATGCATTGTGATTTTGCTTATAGTTATTGAAACAATCACCTTATTGGTAAAAAACTTAACCTGGCCTATGTAGTAGTAACGTGTGTAGACGCATGTCGGCGTTCTATATTCAAATGTTGACGTAAGTTCCGTATTGATTCTCTGCGCAACTACATAGACATGGCTCAGAGGCTCTAGAGCCTTGTAAGTATCTTTTGACGTAAAAAACGTCTCGAACGCGAGTGATAATGTTATTTATATGGGACTAACGCGATGGTAATAGTAGTTTTCATCACACTTGCTCGTCAATGGCGTTATTACTTGAGAGAGTACAGAGCAGTTATAGCCGATTTAGCTCACACGGGCTGTTAAGTTTAGTTTTAAAAATATACAGAACCTATACTTCACTTGGACTGACGATGTTTCCAAACAGCCAAGGTGTATTACATATCTTCAAAAGTTTGCTGCAACCAACTTTTCATATGTAAAAAATATGTATTTAATAAAAAAAAACATATCTTTATATTAAATTTTACTGCAATTTAATGTTTAATATTTATTAAAAATAATTGTTTTCTATTTGATTTTGATAATTGATACTATTTGGCAGGATGATCTGTCAACTTCGAAAACAAAACGCAGTTGTTAACATTATCTGTGGAAGACATTGAAAAAAGTTGACATTGTTGACAATCTTTTATAGTGGATGCGGTCTGATTATAGTTTTCAAAGTGTATTTTGATTTTAAGCCTACATAAGTAACAAATATTTTACCAACGAATTTATTTTATATCCTCGCAAATGTGATGAAAAACATTGTATGTACCACGGGTGGTAAGTGTATACCAAACTTAATATCACACGATTGTTGTAATGCCTAATTATGCATAGTTGCATACACTACTTTATCTACACACATATCATAAGTGTTTTAAGATGGGTTCAGGAACCGTAGGGACATGACCTGCATTATTACTAGTGTTACTTGAAACATTAAAAAGTCAACGAATAAAACAAATCACAGCTTGGAATGGGGGCGTTGCGTATTTCGTATCTCGGTCAAATATTTTTTTAAACCATAGACAAGCGAATGAACTCCCTATTCTATTGTCACTCGAGTTTAAATTTAATGTCGTTCGATTTATATTAAAAAAACATAACGAATTGGCGTTTCGTATCAATGACTGTTTTAATATCTATAGATACTAGAATAGACACCCCACTTGAATTTGACAGCTGTTCCAAATTTAAACTCATAACCTACGGATTTCAGTAGGTAATGTTAACATTACATCTCTATTCATTTCTGATGGTTGGTAATGCATTTTAGAGCACTTATGATATGTACGTAGATAAAGTAGTATTACGTTAAAAAATTACACTCAGGGCTCAGATAACTTTTTCAACTATACTTAAGTATTTACAGAAACGTGCTTATTTATTGTCAGAAAACTGGCAAAATTTAACTTTCCTACAAGTCACACATAAGTATCCTTTTTTAAGTATTGTAGTGTAGATTAAAATACACTTATACGCCGAACATGATATGTTAATTCATTTTGAAACACTATGAAAGCTTTTAGCAATATAGTGTCGAATAAACATACACACATACATACATTTCAGCCGTATACAGTCCACTGCTGGACATAGGCCTCCCACAAATATGACTTGCATCATCTTGAGGGTAGTTGCCATAGTCGCCACGCTTGGCAGGCTGGTTGGTGACCGCAGTAGCTGTAGATTGGGTTTCGACGGACGCTGCTGCCCGTCCGTAGGATTTTTCCCTTTGTCGCCTCTTACGATACCCGTGGGAGGAGATGGGGTGGTGCTATTCTAGTCAGCCGGCATCACACGGCAACACAGTATCGAATATAAAGAAACAAAAATACCTATGCATTTCAACGAACTGTACACAGATGCAGCTGTTGTCATGTAACTTGACGAATACGTCACTAGATACCTTATCTCACTATATTATAACGACGGGGCTATTTACTAGAGACTTGAGAAAAGTGGCTGAGTGGGTCAAGTGTTCAAAATGGGGGTGATGGTAGTGAGGGGGTATGTGGGACTCTCTCCTCGCTGCTCCTCTTGCTAGCCAAGAGGAGGGGAGGAGAATACCCACTAAAAACCCAGCGGTGACGTCCGCATTGCTGTTAGGGGAGTGCCACTGGATCACGACCGCACTCGACGGTGACACTCCTCGGAACGCGCCATGGACCTAGAGTTTCCTCACCATACAGTACAAATGTACACAGACGAGGCTCTTTATTGCATTTCAAAGCGTCATGATCATCATCATGTCAGCCGAAAGACGTCCACTGCTGGACATAGGCCTCCCCTAAACGACCCAAGAAGACCTATCCTGCGCCTTCCACATCCAGCGGTATCCCGCGACTCTAATTAGCGCGATTTCAAAGCGTATATAAAGCTAATGGAACATTTAAGGTTCCATCTAGTGATAAATACAGATCTGTGCTGCAGTAGCCCGGGAATTTATTCGAGCATTTAGTGCAACGGCGCATGGCTGCAGTTTGGGTGCATCTTACTGCCAAATGCGGGAACGTATGCGCTTACTGTATGCATTTTGCTGCAATATGATATAATTTTATCGTGAACGTTAGCACTAATCAGATGTGGTATGAAGTAAAATACTTTTGGACCCGGGTATGTCCTTAAACTACGTCCAACAATGAGAGGTAGGGCACAGCGATGACCATCACGCTTGAATCTGGGGCAGCCCAACTGGGGAAGTACCTCCTCCTTACAGAAGACCACAGCCATAATAGCACTGCTGCCTTTCAGGTATGTAGTGTTGTGTTCCTGATGGCGAGTAAGGTTCCCAGAGCTCCAACTACTTTTAGGGTAGGCAACGCGCTTGTGAATCCTCTGAAGTTACATACTTATGGACGCATAAGCTACGGTAACTTATTACCATAAGGCGGGTCGTATGCTTGTTTGCCACCATATTTGTATAATAAAAAAGTAATTTATTCAATTAATGGTCTCTTTATATTAATATATTACTTACATTACGCACATTTCGGTATCTTCCTACACCCTCCTACCACTGAATGGCCCCCGTACGTGTCAGCACATCGTTTATCTAGTAGTTTTACTAAAATCGCGCCATTACTGCGTCCATTACGCGTCTATCACGTCGTTGCGGTAATCCTGGCGTATCCGAGCCGCCATTAGATAACGTCTGGCTAGATCGGTCGGGATCTCTTTAGGCTTGCTACCCGGTTTTCTTCGGTCATTTTTGTGAGATTTTATGTGACCGTTGAATAACGAATTATGATTAATTAGTTTCGTACGTAATTAAAAAGATAAAAGATCTTTATTTTCAATTTATTTTTCAATTTAGGCACATTACATGCAGTTATGAACGTCAAAGAAAAATCTACACCGGTTCGCTACCTTTCAGGTATGTAGTGTTGTGTTCCTGATGGTGAGTAAGGTTCCCAAAGCTCCAACCCCCCCTTAAAGGCCGGCAACGCGCTTGTGATTCCCCTGGTGTTGCGGGTGCCCATGGGCGACGGTAATTGCTTACCATCAGGCAATCCGTCTACTCGTTTGCCGCCTATGTCATAAAAAAAAATATATCAAACAGCTTATTACAAGATATAACTGAAAATACTAAAATATAAAAGTAAAAATAATAATGTATAAACAAATTCGACTTCACAAAATAGACATACTTTAATATGCTTTCTTACCTGAACTGTGTCAATTTTTTTTTTTTTTTTTTTTTTTTTTTTTGTTATATAAGAAAAACATACACAAAAAGTAACAAAAATTTCGCCAAACTGTATATTGTGTAATTACATGATTAATTGACAAAGTTCATATATTATCTTAAGACTGCACCGAAGAAATGACAGCAGAATTTCGTTTGTTACATACCTTTTTTGTATAGTTAATCCTTAATCTTAGTCTTTGTGCGTCATAAGTTACATATTTAAGGATTAACTGAATAAATCATATGATTCAGAAACACTATTAAGTACTTGAATTTTACTTTATAGAAATTACATCCAAAGTGACCTCTTAAAAAAATAGGATTCCCTTAATACATTGCAAATACTCAACAGAAAGTCATAAGCTTTTTAATAATAACAAAATTACTTATTTTTTACAAAGTATACGTCTTACATTTGTAAAAAATATAATCTTTTTAATAATACGAAAGCTATGATTAGATTGAATCTAGTAACGCGAAAAGCTCAGCGCCCACTTAAAATCATATCACCGAAACTATTTCGTAGAAAACGCTTAGTACACAAAAATATAATAATAAATAAAAATATAATAATATAATAATTGAGAAACTCTCGCTACGTGGTTGTGGTTGGATCAAGGGTCAGATTCAGAAGGCGGTAATCCTGGACACGGCGCGCATAGTCCGACGGTTCCTCTCTCTGCAGCCCTAACCACCGGCAGCCTGGGCCCTGCCCCGTTGCCGGCGGCACTCTAGGTTAGGATTTTTATAATGTTTTTATTGTTTTGATACGTTTTAGATGTATTTTTATATTTTACTTTTATAAAAATGTTATAAAAACCTAGCCTAAGATATGAAATGAATAAAGAAATAAATATTTCATTACTTATGTTGGAAATATAACAAAATGTGTTACTCCACTGAATTATGTCACACAGCTTATTAAAATGCATAGATATAACTGAAACTAAGGATATAGATCCAGTCGCCACTCTGTGACACTACTTGGCTACCCATAGGGATGTTCACATATATTACATTTTGCAACAAAATTAAGTGAAATTGGTTCACAATGACGAATATAATCAATTAAAAATAAAATTGAATATAAATACTTATTTAATTTAAAGATATCAGGTTTACAAAATTGAAAAAGAACATCATTTTTAATTTGCGAAATTTCAAAAAACCGTTTAGCCCATAAAATTCTAGCGGTTTACTGTAAAATAAATTGTAAGGCAACTATATACATAAACGCAATATTTCGCGGTCCAAATAGCAATTTAATTATATTTCCATACTTTAGAGAGCGCGGCTAGGAACAAGTGACGTCATATGTTCTCATCATTTTGTAAGGAGCGTTTTCGCGGGAAATACGAATGTCAGACTTTGACGCTCATTCTGGCTTCAGTGTAGTTTTAAGGCCATTACTCCCATACAAACATATCATCCCTAGAACGAAATGGATCGATTGATAGAATAAAAAAAAGTAAACCAGCCTATTCTGCAATCGATTGCTATTTATATCGATACTTATAATTCTCCCAGCATTATTAGTTTACCCACACTTCCCCCTCTCTCTGTCAACGTTCAACTTCACAAAACTCCCAATAAACACTCGAATACCAGCTGTCCGACAGAGTTAGCCAAATCTTATAAGTTATAAGTCGTATAAGTGTCCGGAACTTTTATTGGTACACTACTGAAAGTTGGCGGTCGGAAAGCCCCCTTGAGATTATGGTGGATTTTCTTCTCTACCACTATAAGAATGTTTTGTGCTACGCAAAGATAATATAGCGATTCATTTCTCGTAAGTTAGCTGCATCAATATACTTAAATAACCGGCCAAAAGCAGTGTACAGCATGTATTTTTAATATTACATCAAATTTTAACCAGAAGTAGGCATTAGTACAGTCAATTGTAAAAATTCGTTCACTGCTAAAGTTTCAAAAATATGTACCGAGCAACTCTATTGTACAGTGACTAAGGTTGTAGGACGTATTTATGAAAGGATTCTTTCTGTACGTATTTTTGCACTTGACTGTAGTGTAGGTACTATTAGCCGATATTCCATGAAAACAACTCTTATGTAATTTAATTTTGTTTCAATAATTACATTCATTCAAATACGAGTACTTTAGTTATTGCATTAAATCTAAACAAGGCCCTTAAGGCATTGTACTAAGGATGCTGGCGGCATTTCCTCGTTGTATCGCAATGCTGATACGTTGTGCAAAGATGCCTCCAGCTCTTACGTCACCAGTTACATCAACCAGACGCTTCGCGATTTCTGCATTAAAGTTTGTCCACTAGACCCCACGGACTTAGTGTCTCTAAATATTTTGATTTGCATAGGTTTTTAAATTATAACTACTATATAAATTATAAATTGAAAATAAATGTCATGAAAAATTAAAATAATAATAATAGACATACTACAAGTACACACCTACGCTAGTTCTCGAAAATGGTCGTGCCACGCTCTATTGGGATCGATCTGTTATCACGGACAGGACTATTGTAGCCAATAAGCCTGATATCGTGGTGATAGATCGATCGCAGCGCCGGGCAATGCTCATCGATATCACCGTCCCATGTTTTTTTTTTTCTTTTATGACATAGGCGGCAAACGAGCAGACGGATTGCCTGATGGTAAGCGACTACCGTCGCCCATTGGCACCCGCAACACCAGGGGAGTCACAAGCGCGTTGCCGGCCTTTAAGGGGGGTTGGAGCTCTGGGAACCTTACTCACCATCAGGAACACAACACTACATACTTGAAAGGTAGCAGTGCTATTATGGCTGAGGTCTTCTGTAAGGAGGAGGTACTTCCCCAGTTGGGCTGCCCCAGATTCAAGCGTGATGGTCATCGCTGTGCCCTACCTCTCATTGTTGGACGTAGTTTAAGGACATACCCGGGTCCAAGTGACGAAAACCGTGACGGCCGAGAAGGACAAGTCCAGCAAGTACTTAGACTTGGCTCACGAGGTAACCGCCATGTGGGAAGTTGATTCGGCGATCATTGTACCGATAGTTGTTTCCGCGAACGGTCTCATAGCGAAGAGTCTCGACCAACATCTTGAGAGACTCTCGCTACGTGGTTGTGGTTGGATCAAGGGTCAGATTCAGAAGGCGGTAATCCTGGACATGGCGCGCATAGTCCGACAATGCCTCTCTCTGCAGCCCTAACCACCGGCAGCCTGGGCCCTGCCCCATTGCCAGCGGCACTCTATGTAGGTTAGGTTTTTTATAATGTTTTTATTGTTTTGATATGTTTTAGATGTATTTTTATATTTTACTTTTATAAAAATATTGTAACAAAACCTAATCTAAGAAAGAAGACAAATAAAGAATAATAGCTAATAGATTGCAGAACCATATCTTTTGCTATATCAGAATCCCGAAAGCGATTCATATAGGAGGCGCAAACACGTAGTGTTTCGCCTTAGAGTTGGTATACGGTACCCAAACACCATAAAAAAATTGAGATACCTTGACGACCGGTCTGGCCTAGTGGGTAGTGACCCTGTCTATGAATCCGATGGTCCTGGGTTCGATTCCCAGTCAGGGCATTTATTTGTGTAATGAGCACAGATATTTGTTCTTGAGTCATGGGTATTTTCTATGTATTTAAGTATTTATATGTATCTGTCTATTATATACTTAGAACACAAGCCTTACTGAGCTTACCGTAGGACTAGGTCAATTTGTGTAAGATTATCCCGAATTTTTATTTTATATTTATTTATTTCGGCGGGTTCCTCTGTTCTTGTTCAGGTGGCTCAATTGGTTAAGGCGTCAGCCGCGATAGCTGCGGACGCGGGTTCAAATCCCGCCTCAAACGCCAGAGGTCCTCGTCGCTTTTTCTTAAGTATATTTTATCTATTTCAAATGTATAGGAGTTCCTAGTTGACTACAGAGAACTAATAATAATATGTGACCGTCCATGGCTAAAGGTCCCTTATGGCAGGTATTGAGTTAAGCACAGATCCTAAATCTACATTAAATAAGCTATCTTATACAAAAAAAATCATGACTCTAAGTCTCATACTTTTTTTTATAAAAAACATTAAACTTACACATGCTAAAACTGCACTTTTGAGAAATCGTCAAAAGAAGTTTGAAACTAGTTTTAAGTGTGTTCCCATTGGAAGTTACATAGATTATGATTGATTTCGTATCTCAAGGGTTTTTTTTTCTTTGGAACCCAGTTATTGTTTTTTTAATGTGACTTCCAGATCATGAAAAAATAGCCTTTGAAAATAGCAACACGCTCATATGGACGAAACTATTATAAAAATATTTTTCGACTTTTCCTTCAATATGTTGTAATCAGAACCATTTTATATAGTAGAACATATTTGAGCTTACATTTTAGGATAGAAACAAAAATCACAAAGGCTACGAATTATTTTTTTTTAATTAAAATGTGATTATTATTATCAGTTACATCTTTCCTAGAACAATAACAAATTTGGTATAGTATGTTCTAAATTATATTTTAATCAGTCCACAGGAGTATCACAAAAGTCTTATTATTATTCTACAGGTCACACTTTTTTATTTATACACGATCAAAGTTACGTAAAAATCACAATTTCGCTCCCATACATTTGAGAAAAGGGCCCTTATGACCAACCATAGACAAAACATATTGATAATTACAATACGGCACAATATTAACATAATTTATTTGCTAATCTTGTATCAAAACAGCAATCCGATGAAAAAATGTTATTATAAATTTTCTAAAAATATTGATCTGTTATGAGTAATTTTCATTTAAAGTTAACGTTAAATAATTATAAGATTAAACGAACTTACCTAAGTGAAGTTCTATCTTAATTATACGAAGCCGCCAGTCCGAGACGTGTTTACATGTAGTAGCGCTCTACGTGCGATGCAGGTCACATAATTTCAAAGCTATTTAAAAAAAAAAACAAAAACATCTCTCGTATAGCAACATTACATATAAGCGTCATTTCGTTTAAAGATAGAGGTATTAACAACCCCATGTTTGGGATAATACAGTGTATTAGTGGGTGGGTTTTTGGGTGTGACGTCTCGGACTGGCGGCTTCGTATAATTAAGATAGAACTTCACTTAGGTAAGTTCGTTTAATCTTATAATTATACTCGCCGCCAGTCCGAGACGTGTTTACATGTAGATGTTTAAAGCTAAGGTTGTTAATAATTGGTCCTTATGATGGATAAGAACAAAACAAATTATATTCTTCTTAGGAAAAAGCAAAACAATTATGCAATCAAGTATGTACAAAATTACTCGTAAAACACATAACTGTAATACATAGCTATAGATCTGGTTTAATATCTTAATGTCTGACAATGGTAACTGTTGCCGAGCTCAGAGCCAACGTGCAACTTCACAAATTTTATCCATGCTAACCCCCAGAGCAGATCTCTGCGGCTGAACTAGACCGTGTCGAGGACTGTGTAACTGTGTAAATATATAAACATTTATTCCAACCTCTTCGAGGTAACCTTAATCCATCGACTTATAAATTGCATGGTTAAACGCCTATGAAGTTCTTTATAGATAAGTGTCACTACAACTTTGTTCTTATCTATATATTATTTATTATTTATTTATTACAATCCATGGTACACAGTTGTTACAATATAATTTTGTTTCACATGGACCCGGTATAGGGTATAGCAAATGAACCTTATTATCTACCTTAAAAATAAAGTTACAATATATTTGTTGCTACTTAATTAAAATTATATATTATATTAAACAGGCAAAAATGCAATTTAGTTAGTACATACAATTATTACCTATTATTAAATAATTAATGAGTTATAAATTAATTGAAGTTGGCAAATAAATTAAATTAATTACGCATGATGTCAGGTCGGTGGCAAAATTATTAGTTAGATTATAAGTATTAGATTTACGATTTTCAAGTTGCGTTTGTCATAAACTCCTCATATGAATAGAATGATTTGGTAACTAGCCATGATTTAAGTTCTTTTCGAAATATATTATAAGTTTCAGCATTTTTTATGTCATCGGGGATCTTATTATATATTATTATTGATTGGTAGAAGGGTCCGTTTTTATACATACTACTTGATTTTGCTTCTGGGAGGGCTAAGTTCTTATTTCTGCGCGCACTTTGGACATAACGATAGGCAGATATGTGTTTTCTTACAAATAGTCCAACCTCGAGTATGTAAATACACGCTAAGGGGAGTAGCTTAAGGTTTTTAAATGGAAGTCGGCAGCTAGCTGGAAATTTAATGTTAGCTAATACGCGTACGCATTTTTTTTGCACTATAAATAAGTCTTCGGCGTCTGTGCTGTTTCCCCATAAATGTATTCCGTATCTCATCCATGCATATGCATGAGCATAATATGCCGTAAGTGCACATTCAAGATTTGTATTTCTTTTTAGTACACCTAGCGCATATTTAAACCGCGACAATTTTGTACAAACCTCTTCGATGTGCGTTTTCCAATTTAAGTTCGTATCAATATTTAGTCCGAGTAATTTACTCGTGCTAACCTCCTCGATACCAAGGTCTTGTGTAATTTCTGACATATCTATTTGTGGTCTCTGGTGCGGCCTAAATTGGATCAGTTTGGTTTTGGTCATATTAAGTTCTAAATTATGCTCATTTAACCAGTCTGTAATTTCAGTTAAAGTGTTCCTAATTTCGCTGTTTATGATATTATGATTGTTGGAACATCTGAACAAGAGTGACACATCATCTGCAAATAAAATGCAAGTATGTTTTGTAATTTTAGGTAAGTCGTTGATATAAATCAAAAACAGGATACAACCCAAAACTGACCCCTGTGGTATTGACCAGTTTGTTATAAGGGTGTCTGATTGGATGTTTGAGATCTCACCCGTGTTTTTGTTACAGTATTGGATATGCACGCACTGCGGCCTATCTTGCAAATAAGATTGTATCCATTTATGCGCTCCGCCATGAATACCTACTCCGTACAATTTATTTAATAAGATAGTGTGCGAAACTTTATCGTATGCTTTCGTCATATCTATTAGTAGACCGATAGCATGATGTTTATCTCTTATGCAATTTAGAATTTCGTTCACGTACTTATAAACTGCGTGGGTGGTGCATATAACTATGCTCTTGCTTCAATCAATAGTTGAAACTGGATAGAGCTCTATTTTATAATTCGTGGCATAACATTGATTGTAAACTCTTTATTAATTATCTCTGTTGGACACTTTCATTAGAAAAATTGATGTTATTTTTATCAACCAAGGTAGGAGTTTGGACTATATCACCACGCATCAAAATCAAAGTTTCATTAGAAAAATTAAATAAAATTTAAAATAAATTTAATGGCCTACTGGGTCCACTCATAGGGCATTTTATTCTTTCATCTGAACTAATTTTTGGTCCAATTTTCAATGACAAGGGGCTCTATATATATATAGTTGTGTTCTATGTAACATAAAGTATGGTGATCCATTGTCTAAACCGTCACTTAAGGATTTTATTACCAATAGAATTAGAACTTGGTATCTAAATTGTGTTTGTTACAACAGTTCCACTATAGAATACTGTTTAATGATATTTTATATCCCTGGCTGACAGAAAACCTGCGGCTAGGGAAACCTCATAGTGAATTTTTCTTGAAGGTGGCGACAAGAAATGTTAATGACAAATTTCTTACATGCAATGATTTATTTTGGGACCAACATTGGAATATAAAAGTATTATATCTTGATGTCATATAGACATTTCAGTACTAAAGATCAATGAGAAAAGTCATAAAATAATCTGTAAAAACATCTATGGTATTAGTTTTCAAAAATGTTATTTTTTATAAATTCTAGAAGCAATTAATTCAGTATCAGATAAACCAAATTGATGAACTATTTTTCAAGTCTCTTAAAGAAGGTTCCCTTACAATATTAATATTTCTGAACTCAAGCCAATAAGGCCTCAACATTATCTTATGTGAACATATGAAAAGAAAAAATCCACACAAGAATATTTTCACACTATTGCCAGATGATACTATTAAAGTGAGGAAGTTCTTCCCATTATATTTATATATGCTACAGTAGCAGTAGTATTGTTTTAGCTGAATTTATTTTAATTCAGCTAAATTAGATAGTTGTTTCTTTTCAAGAATTGGCATTGACACATCAATACATATTTGAATTAAACCCATCAGGACTGACTTAGTGTTTGATTACACTATGTCTAGGTACATGAAAATTTTAAAATTTTAGTACCATTAGGTACTATGAATTATCATAGATCTGATTAAATAAGGTGATGAAGTCAATATTATATTTCCCTTTCCCTGTGTTAAGTAGGTTAGGTTAGGTTAGGTTAGGTTAGTAACATTTTAGTAAACTCATAGGACCAGTATTTTCATGGAGGCTATAAGGTAGAGCATTAAAAATGCTACAATTTCCAGCAAATGGAAATCACAAAACACATTTTACTATTTTCAGCAATTGGCAAAGAAAAATAAGTCAATTGATGACATATTACAATTTTAAGACATGTTTAGAAACTGTTTACACATCTTCTAATTTGAAATATGTTGGTTCAATATGTCTGTTAAGACTTTTGAGATTTAAAATTTGTTGATTTATATGACTAACTTTGGTTTATTTATAAACTATATTTTAGGTATATAAACTTTATATACCAGAAGAGATAAGATTAGCAAAATTGGGCTGGACAATATGACAACTAAGTTCTTGGTTTCAATACTAAAATTTATCTTTGTTATTCAAAGATTGTGGTTCTGAATTATACGAAGGAGATTCGTCGAAAAAACGTGATTTCATATCCTTGTCTCCAGTGTCAGACTCACAGGATTATCTGTAATTTCTAGCCATTCAACCTGAGTTGGTTCTGGTATCTGGATCTGGGTCTCTGTGGTGTTCACTGATGGGTCCCTGGGTAGAGTTAATAATATTTAATTTGCAGTTTGTTTGTCACATTTTGCTTTAAATAAAAATTGAACAATATTTGTATCACATACAGTTTTTGAAGAATTCCCCTGGCACCAGTAAAAGCAAAATATCTTACAGATGTTGAATCCTGATTATGCATCTCAACTGCTAATTTAGCAGCATCAGCTCCTCATTGAACACTGTTGACATTGCCATACAATAAGACTGTAAGAGGTTTTTCAACAGCTCATTAATTTTTTGTCAAATTATTATCAAAATTGTGTCTTTCAATCGAGATCCCTTTTAAGAAATTTCAGCCTCTCGAATACATTTGAGGTGCTTCAGCTTGTGAGTGATTCTTCTTTCTGAAGAAATATCCCACGCCTTTATCTGTAAATCCTTTCCAAGGCATCAGCCAAAATCTTCATCAAGCAGGATCTTTTTTGGTAATTGATCAACATCTGTGAAAACCTGTCTTAGATGACGGTAGTATATAAGTAGTCTACAGTGTGTAGCTACTAGTGTACTACTAGTGTAGTAGTCACTAAATAAAAACCAACTTTAGGCGCACAAAAGGAAATCTTTGTTAATCCTTTAAAGATAACTCTTGCCTTGGTTTAGACGGCCACTGTCAGACCGCAAAGTGAAAGCGCTGGCCCATTATAATCAAATAATAACTTCAATGTCAACAGGGTCATTGAGTCAGTATTCCTTTTTTCATATAGTTAATAATTATGAACTCTTGTCTTACATAGATGTGAATCATGAAATCAGTTTTTCTTCTTTCATATAGATGATTATATGAACTCTTGTCTTGCATAGTTGGGAACCGTCAATCCTCAAACTGAAAGTGTTGGCCCAATATTGTCAAGGAATAAAACTGAAGTTTTCACAGAACTATCAAGTCAGTTTTTCTTCTTTCATATAGATAATATGAACTCTTGTCTTGCATAGTTTGGAACCGTCAATCCTCAAACTGAAAGTGTTGGCCCAATATTGTCAAGGAATAAAACTGAAGTTTTCAGAGAACTATCAAGTCAGTTTTTCTTCTTTCATATAGATAATATGAACTCTTGTCTTGCACAGTTTGGAACCGTCAATCCTCAAACTGAAAGTGTTGGCCCAATATTGTCAAGGAATAAAACTGAAGTTTTCACAGAACTATCAAGTCAGTTTTTCTTCTTTCATATAGATAATATGAATTCTTGTCTTGCATAGTTTGGAACCGTCAATCCTCAAACTGAAAGTGTTGGCTTAATATTGTCAAGGAATAAAACTGAAGTTTTCACAGAACTATCAAGTCAGTTTTTCCTCTTTCATATAGATAATATGAACTCTTGTCTTGCATAGTTTAGAACCGTCAATCCTCAAACTGAAAGCGTTGGCCCAATATTGTCAAGGAATAAAACGAAGTTTTCACAGAACTATCAAGTCAGTTTTTCTTCTTTCATATAGATAACATGAACTCTTGTCTTGCACAGTTTGGAACCGTCAATCCTCAAACTGAAAGTGTTGGCCCAATATTGTCAAGGAATAAAACTGAAGTTTTCACAGAACTATCAAGTCAGTTTTTCTTCTTTCATATAGATAATATGAATTCTTGTCTTGCATAGTTTGGAACCGTCAATCCTCAAACTGAAAGTGTTGGCCCAATATTGTCAAGGAATAAAACTGAAGTTTTCACAGAACTATCAAGTCAGTTTTTCCTCTTTCATATAGATAATATGAACTCTTGTCTTGCACAGTTTGGAACCGTCAATCCTCAAACTGAAAGTGTTGGCCCAATATTGTCAAGGAATAAAACTGAAGTTTTCACAGAACTATCAAGTCAGTTTTTCCTCTTTCATATAGATAATATGAACTCTTGTCTTGCATAGTTTAGAACCGTCAATCCTCAAACTGAAAGCGTTGGCCCAATATTGTCAAGGAATAAAACGAAGTTTTCACAGAACTATCAAGTCAGTTTTTCTTCTTTCATATAGATAACATGAACTCTTGTCTTGTATAGTTTGGAACCATCAATCCTCAAATTGGCCCAATATTGTCAAGGACTAAAAACTGAAGTTTTCACAGAACTATCAAGTCAGTTTTTCTTCTTTCATATAGACAAAATGACCTCTTGCATTACTTAGATGGGTAGGTATTATCCATCCTCAAGTGAAAACGCTGACCCATTATTATTAAATAATAAAACTTGAATGTTTACAGAATCATTGGGCATTGTAAAAACTCAAAGGTCAGTACTGGCCCCAAAGGTCAATTTAAGTCAATTTCTTGCAGTATTTGATCAGTTTTAAGTTATCACATATAGGATGCATGTCATGTATACAATAAATATATAACCCAGGTGTTAATCACCTGGGTTATATATTTATTGTATACATGATTTGATCAGTTTTAAGTTATCACATATAGGATGCATGTCATGTATACAATAAATATATAACCCAGGTGATTAAAGTCATGTAGGTAACAACTTATTTCTTAAAATATTCGCTCGTTATTATCGATGACGTTGGTGAGGATGACACCGATGATCGACGATGATTTTATACACGTAATCTCTTTCACTGTCCCTATTTTCTTTTTGATGTATTCTTTCCTTTCCTCCGTTTTAATTATTTTTTCTTCAGTCGCTGCGATAAAACGAACTAATTTGCAAAAGTAACCTCGCGAAGTCGCGAACCGCCAAAATGAGAAATAACAACAAAAAACCTTTTTTCTATGAACAATTTCAATGTAAATAAAAATGGTTCGTTTTTAAACATGAAAATAATGTCATTTTATTAGTTATCTGTATCCGAACACCGGATTTGCATTATTTATCCTTGGATCAATGGTTTATTGTCGATTCAAGTTTATAGGTTATTTTGATGATTCGTAACGGGATTTTCAAGAGTGTACAGTAAAACATGCACCTGATTATAGTAGATCCAGTAGATAACATTGTTATGTTAATTCGATAGTTAACTATTTGCTGTACATACCTCAATGTTGTTTAAAACAAACCGTGATTTGACCTCTTTGGCGGCACTTGATATTTCTCGATATACGATGATTTCACATGAAAAATATACACCACAACCACTAT
This sequence comes from Grapholita molesta, assembly GCA_022674325.2. Taxonomy (NCBI): domain Eukaryota; kingdom Metazoa; phylum Arthropoda; class Insecta; order Lepidoptera; family Tortricidae; genus Grapholita; species Grapholita molesta. The sequence continues at coordinate 673,332 of CP053122.2, read as the reverse complement.
TATTATATTCACAATAATATTAAACATATTTGGATAGAATATACACAATAATCTAACTATTTTTAACATAAATTAACGAGAGTTCTTGTGACCGCGCTGTCACATAAAACGTAATGACGCTTATATGTAATGTTGCTATACGAGAGATGTTTTTGTTTTTTTTTTTTTTTAATAGCTTTGAAATTATGTGACCTGCATCGCACGTAGAGCGCTACTACATGTAAACACGTCTCGGACTGGCGGCGAGTATAATCCACATAGTACCTACCTAGTGATCCCGAAAGCCGAACGAGACCACAATATCTGTGCTGTTAACAGTCCGTTACCACTAAGGAACCATTCATAAATCACGTAAGGACATTTTAGGTGATTTTTGATCCCCCTCACCTTCCCGGGTAGGGGTGTGTATGGGGGGGGGGAGTCAAAAATCACGGTCAGACCCCTTATTTCTCATTGTTCGAATATGAAATTATTGCGATAAATGGAACTACTACCAATTTATTTGACTGATCTCCATTACATCAAAAGCTGGGAAAATGAGGATTTTCGGCCAAGTGGGCCAAGCATTTATAGGCTGCAGTGACTGCTTAGGTACCATCAGGACGGCCGTATCCTTGTTTGCCACTGACATAGTGTACAAAATAAGTAAAATTTGTAAACAAATACTTGTAAACAATTTTAATTATTTTATCTTTTTCATTTTTGTATGCAATTTCCCATAAGGGACCTTTTCTACTAAACTTTGGACTCAATTTTAATAAAGAAAGAATTAACGTACACATCTGACACCAAGGTACAAACATACCCCTATTTGTATATATTACTATTTTACATAGAACTAAAAAATGATAATTTTGAAGGGTTTTACGAAAACGCCAATATCTCCGTAACTAGAAACTGCCATAAGGGACCTTTTCTTATGGACGGTCACATATAATACAGTTACAAAACTGTCGAAGTTACAACTGAGTCTTACATTGTGGTCGCAAAATTACTTGGTAACTCTTCGCTTCGCTCGTTACACTTACGAGTAACTTTTGATGGAGTTTCTCATTACTCATTAATATCACTTGCTTTTGAGAGCTTTTGGGCTATTATAAGGGCTTTTTGGTAATTCAAAACGGATTTAGAATTAAACTTGCATTAAAAAGTCAACGCATATGTTTAATTTTTTTTTTGTTTTAAAAAAATAAGTCCCGCGGAGATTCTTGCCGGTCATAAAGATTATATTTATTTACTTAAATTACAATCGTATTATGATAACAACAAGTACTTAACTAGTTACATTATAAAATCTAAGCTAGCCCTTGAGGCATTGTACCAAGGATGCTGGCGGCATTTCCTCGTTGTATCGCAATGCTAATACGTTGTGCGAGGAAGCCGCCAGCTCTTCGACAACCAGTTACATCAACCAGACGCTTCGCGATTTCTGCAAAAAGTTTACGCGCGCTGGGACCTATGGATCTATAAGTAGCGTCTCTACGCCATACGGTACAAAATGGTACTCTCTGCCCAGGCTCTTATATTTGTCATAAAAGTTAAAATGCATCTCGGGTCAGAGGTGTAGGGTTAGAACCGGTGTAGGTTTTATTTTTCTCTTTTTACTTTTTGTATACTCGATGTGTAAAAGTGCCCTTGTAGCCTTACTGAATAAACGTTCGAGTTTGAGTCTTTCATTATCATCATCATATCAGCCGAACTTCGGTCCCTGCTGGACATAGGCCTCCCCAAAGCAACCCACTGGTTTTGAACCTTCTTGAGCTTACCGTGGGGCTCAGTACCCTTACCATGAGTTGTGACTTTGAGGTTTTCGATAACGAGTATCGAGTTTACTATCTGTGCATCTCGTTCGCACTAAAATAGTACAAGCGAGATGCACAGATAGTAAACTCGATACTCGTTATCGAAAACCTCAATGACACAACTCATGGTAAGGGTACAGTCAACTTGTGTAAGGATGCCCTGTATATTTATTATTTATACGCTACTATGCAGCCATTTTTCAGCTCCGTTTCCCAAAATAATAAAACTAAACGTTTTGTATACTGATTGTATTGTTAAACGACCAGTAAACGGCAGTGTCAGTTAATAGGGCTAAGCATTTTATGTACAGTTGCCATCAGATATAATGGCAGTTAAAAAAACTGCCTCCAATTAACGTATCGCCTTGATTATATTACAGACGTTGATATTTAAATAGAAAAAAAATTGAAAAATTTGACTCGCAGCGGGACTCGAACCCACAACCACTGGATCACTAGCCCAGTGCACTACCAATTTTGCTATACGAGTACTACTTGGACTTGTCAATTTTTTCTACTTTATCCTTCCTAGTATACGTCATTACGGGTGACGTGTACCGACATCTGCCGAAAAAGTATTGAACTCTTTACGGTATCGAAGTCTCAAATTTTGATTGAAAATTCTTCGATAACAAAATGTGATGATTTGCTAGCAGACGTTTCTGCTTAATATAAAAACACTATACAGGCGTTGTTCAGATATTTGTGACCTCCTCTACTGTCATGGCAATAAAGTGCAAATTCAGATATTTTACCACCTCCACTGCTCCGAAATATATGACGAGGACTGTACTACATTAGTTTTCATGGGATGCTGGGAGCAAAAAAGGGATGGCGCATATGGTACTTAATGTTAATGACTGAGAGTGGACACCAGGTACATTTAACGAGCCAAATTAGTAAAATGAATTATTAAACGACCCAAAGCTTTGTATAGTTCAGAGAATGCCCTGCCTATGAAGCCGATGGTCCTGGGTTCCATTCCCAGTCAGGGCATTTATTTGTGTGATGAGCACAGATTTTTGTTCCATGGGTGTTTACTATGTACCTATTTGAGTATTTATATGCATCTATCTATTATGTATATCGTCGTCTAGTACCTAGAACACAAGCCTTACTGAGCTTACCGTAGGACTAGCTCGATTTGTGAAAGATTGTCATGAAATATTTATTATTATTTGTATGTCTTTTCCGTACACGGAACAATGGTGTTCCGGACATTTGGGAGGCGTACGCGGAGCCGAATCGAGCCAACGCGAAGAGGCCCTTTCGACAATTTAATGAAAGGGGTACACTATTGTTATTATTATTTATTTAGTATTTTTAGTGATGTGATGTATACAGCGATCGCCAAGCCGCCTGCGTTGTTATCATAGTGTTGTGTACCTTCCACTGCCGGCTTACAGGGCAGGCGACGCGTGACTTCTCTGAAGTTATATAATTCCATAGGCTATTGTGACTGTTGACTTTCAGGTGGGCGGTAGGCTTGTTTCCAACTTTTAAGAAGGCTTACCGGGTATGTCCTTAAACTACATCCAACAATGAGAGGTATTAGGGCATAGCGAATTACCATCACTCTTGAGTCTGGAGAAGCCCAACTGGGGAAGGACAGTCAAGTGCAAAAATACGTACCGAAAGAATCCTTACATAAATACGTCCTATAACCTTATTTACTGTACAATAGAGTTCCTCGGTACATATTTTTTAAACTTTGGCAGTGAACGAATTCTTACACTTGACTGTACCTCCTCCTTACATAAGACCAAAGCCATAATTACACTGCTACCTTTCGGGTATGTAATATTGCGTTTCTGATGGTAAGGTTCCCAGAGCTTCAACAACTTCTAGGGTAGGCAGCGCGCATGTGAATCCTCTGTAGTACAGGCATCCATAAGGCTACAGTAACTACAATATACATCTTCAACCTCGTCAATACTTACCATCAGGTGCGACTGAGGTCAAACGCTAGTCAGTCTTGTATAAAAAAAAACTGCTTACCATCAGGCGGGCCGTATGCTTGTTTGCCATGGTCGTATTATTAAAAAAAAGCATCATAACGAAGGTTCTAGAGAAAATAAAACTATATCTCAAAGACGGATAGTGTGCGTTAAAATAGTGATCTCATCTCGTAAGTGGTTGGAAATTGCTCTCTTTACGGCCCCATATAGCACGTGCTCGAGAAAGCCATTATTACCCGCTATGAAACTTACATACTTTTTATATCTATATATACTGTGTGGAAGTCTAATACGGGCGAAGAATTAAACCAGACATAGGATTTACCAGTATAATCATTAACCAAAAGGTTTTTCTTTAATTATACCTATTTTACACATGTAATGTTTTTTTGTAAAATTACTGAGCAGTAATGTGCTGCGAACATTAATATAAGCTTTTGAAACTAACTGTCAACGAGTGTTTAAGTCGGGTGTGTTGCATTACATTGCGGACCGACATTTTTACATATGGGTAAAATTTTAATTGCACTTCTAAGCAGAAGTTATCTAAATATATTTCTTATGTCCTATTCTACCCTCCGTTAAGATATATATATATATATATCGGACCGACTAGACTCTAAGGCACTGCGTAGAGATGTGGTCTCACTCTGCATTTTCTACCGCATCTACAAGAGTGCTCCGAGGCATTGTTCGGGTTAATCCCAGCTGCTTCCTTCTTTCAGCATTTTACACGACAACACTTCCATCATCACCTCTTGGATGGTTGGCAGCCCTCAACTGTGCGTTTTTCCAGAAACTTCCTGCATCGCACAGCAAAACTTTGGAATTATGACATATACTACGAAGGATAAGATAGAGAAATTTTACAAGTCTAAGCGGTACTCGTATAGCACAATTGGTAGTGCACTGGGCTAGTGATCCAGTGGTTGTGGGTTCGAGTCCCGCGTCGAGTCAAATTTTTCTATTTTTCTTTCGATTTAAATATCAAAGATATTCGCTAGCAGATGTTTCTGCATAATAAAAAATAATTTGGAATTAATTTAGCGTGTGCAGTGTTTCCGCACCAATATGACCTCCAAACCTTAAAAAAAAGAGCATAAATCTATCTTAAAGGTCGGCAACGTACTTGTGACTCTGGTGTTGCGAGTGTCCATGGGCGGCGGTAGTTGCTTACGTCTTTCGGCTGGTATGATAATGATTTGATAACTATCACAAAAACTGATATATAATATATATAGCACGAGACCGTGACGTCATATCCCGTCAGCTCATTGATATTCCGACCGCAGGCAGACCTCGCTGATTGCTGACGAGTACACATCAACACTCAACTTTTCCTAGACCTTATCTCGTCGCAATTTTAGATGTCCTTAAACTACGTCCAACAATGAGAGGTATAGGGCACAGCGACTTCATCTTCTTCATGACTCATTCCCATCACGCTTGAATCTGGAGAAGCCCAACTGGGAAAGTACCTCCTCCTTACAGAAGACCACAGCTATAATAGCACTGCTACCTTTCAGGTATGTAGTGTTGTGTTCCTGAGGTGAATAAGGTTCCCAGAGCTCCAACCCACTTATAGGTCGGCAACGCGCTTGTGCCTCCCTTGGTGTTGCGAGTGCCCATGGGCGACGGTAATTGCTTACCATCAGGCAACCCGTCTGCTCGTTTGCTACCTTTATCATAAAAAAAAAGGTTTCGAGAATGGTTAGCTGTGTCGCCGTGTATAAACTACTCCTCACTCCGTTAATGTATTTATTATTCTGGTCCGGGTGTGTTAAAGTACATGTTAACACTGAAGTTAACTTTGTTCGACAACAGGTTTGGCCTAGTGCGTGACGCTGCCTATGAAGCCGATAGTCCTGGGTTCAAATCCCAGTAAGGGCATTTATTTGTGTGATTCTTTTTATACAACGAAGGTGGCAAACAAGCATACGGCCAGCCTGGACTGGCTATGGACGCCTGCAACTCCAGAGGATTCACATGCGCGTTGCCTATCCTTTAAGAACCTATACAATCCTTTTTTGAAGAACCATCATGAGGAAACCGGAATTATCCTAATAAAACCTAGTCTACTTTCTACGTGGGAAGGTCAGATGGGAGTCCCTTTCGTAGAACAACATATCCTGGGATTAGTTGCCAAGCGGATCCCCGGCTCCCATGAGCCGTGGCAAAATGCCTGGACAACGCGAGGAAGATGAAAATGATGAATGACAACCAACCAACCTACCCACCGTCCATTTTTTTAATGGGCTATTATTTGCGCCGCATCGACCAGTTATGATCTATTGTGGCAGCCCTTAATATAACTCATTACTGATTCCCGTTGAGTCCAGAAAGCTCCAGATTCTTTGGGCTGTAATGTCGTGTACCTCATCACTACCTACTAATGATAATTTAATTTTAAATGTAATAACAATAATTAATTTATATGTAATACTTTAAATGATTATTTAATTCATATTAGTTTTTTTTTAGTTTTATGATATAATGTTTGCATGTCGTCATACGACAGAATACTGCGCACCAAATTGTACGACCACCTGTACCTGTAGAATTGTATTCTAGCAAATAAAAAATCTTTATCTTTACCTACCTACCACCTAGGCAGGCACGCGAACGCAGGCGAACCACCTGAGGTAGGGCACAGCGATGACCTTCACGCTTGAATCTGGGGCAGCCCAACTGGGGAAGTACCTCCTCCTTACAGAAGACCACAGCCATAATAGCACTGCTACTTATATGGATACTTCTTTAATGCATTAGTGGCCCACAGGAGCAGAGGATGCGCATTGCAGTTTTCTCTGATTCCTGGCAGAATGCATGTTGCATCTTGTTTCTTACCAACCGCCCAACCAATCAAAGCTAAAGTGACCAACTTTGACCGCACTGTCCCAACTTCAATATCAGTTAAAAACTTTCATGTAACTTGTGTTTTCTTGTTTTACAAGACTGCTCCAATGAAAACTCCACAAACTGGAAAAACTCTAGATTTCCACTTAAGACTTCAATTGCAAAGTTCAAAAAAACGCAACATCCATTGGAGCGACCGATTCGAAGTTTGCATTTCTAACTTGATTTGATCGGGTTCTTGACACGCAAATTCATACGTCGGACTCCAGCAGGCATTTTTGTGGCAGGTCAGAATAATAGGTAGGCTTCGCAAATCAATCAATTCACTTTCGAGTATTTTGTACCTAGTATTTATAATGTGAAATTCCAAATATTATAGTATCTAACTACGTTATTTATAAACGTACTTGGACTACACATAAGACAAAATGGCGAAAAATTTCGTTCGGTTTTATCCGTCACTCAGACAATTTTGCAGCTGCGAGAAAGGAATAAAACATACCTTCAAAGAGTATTTACACATTAAAGATGAATAAATGATAACGGGTAACTAATTGAATTAACTATGTTACAAATACTAGGTACATTATAATACTCGTAAGTTAAGATTTTTTTGTAAACTTTACCTTGCCCCCAAACTGCCCCCTGCAGTCCGACGTATGCACATAATATGAAAAGTAAAATGGGGTTCAGAATGATGAATCGCAAACGTAAAAATTAAGTAATAATAACCCCATCTACTAATTAGTGACAAACAGATGAATGCCGTGTGATGCCGGCTGACTAGAATAGCACAACCCCATCTCCTCCCGCGGGTGTCGTAAGAGGCGACAAAGGGAAAAATCCTACGGACGGGCAGCAGCGTCCGTCGAAACCTACAGCTACTGCGGTCACCAACCCGCCTGCCAAGCGTGGCGTCTATGGCAACTACCCCCAAGATGATACAAGTCATATTTGTGGGAGGCTTATGTCCAGCAGTGGACTGCATACGGCTGAAATGTAATGTATGTATGTGGATGAACTCACACTAAATGACTCACTAGATGACTCACAGTAAAATCAAAAGATGATGTAGACTTCAGGCTCTTAAAGCAATTTCCAACGAATTCGCAGTTTTGACCTCAACGGGTATCATGGTAGCCATTTTATTGTCTGACGTTATCTGTCACTTTCACACTCACACACTTGTTAGAGCGTGACAAATGATAAAACCCGATTATTCTATTAAAAACTATTTAAAACAGAATAGGAAATATGTTGGGGCACCTGATACGTCATGACGATTATAGAAGGAAGACTAGAAAAACGCAGAGGTCATGGAAGACCACGACGTACGTTTCTAGATCAAGCCAAAGAAAAGACCAACGTCATGACGTATCAAGAGCTCAAAGCATAGCGGATAATAGAATGGAATGGCGATTCCTCCACCGACAAGAACCAGGCTCTTAAATTTATGATGATGATGATGATTAGGCTAGACTTACGTTATTGTTTATTATGCAGAAAACTAGCGAATATATTCGATATTTAAATCGAAAGAAAAATAAAAAACAATTTAGAAAGGGGTAGCACATTGTTATCGATGAATTCTCAATGTAAATTGAGACTTCGATGCCGTTAAGTGTTCGATACGCTGACGGTAGATGTGACTACACGTCACCCATGATGACGTATACCACGAAGGATAAGATAGAGAAATTTGACAAGTCTAAGAGGTACTCGGATAGCACAATTGGAAGTGCACTGGGCTAGTGATCTAGTGGTTGTGGGTTCGAGTCTCGCTTCGAGTCAAATTCTTCCATTTTTCTTTCGATTTAAATATCGTAGATTTACGTTGCCAAACGTGAACCCATCTGCCCCACGATTCTCGGTTCTTCGTGTTCAAGTTAACATTTTATACGCCGAATCGGCCTCGGATGCGTAATGGACTCATCTAAGTGCAGACGCAAGTATAACTAGTTTTGAACTCTGGAGAAGTTAAATAAATTCTTCAGGTGAAGAAAAACACTAAGTTTACATTAACTGAAACAACTTTAAGATTCTGGTAATTACTGAGAAATAGCAAAAGCACTGGTGGCCTAACGGTAAGAGCGTGCGACTTGCAATCCGGAGGTCGCCGGTCCAAACCCCTCAGGTCAAAACCTACCAATGAGTTCGGAACTTATTTTTGAAATATCATTTGATATTTACCAGTCGCTTTTCGGTGAAGGAAAAACATCGTGAGGAACCCGGACTAATCCTAACGCCTAGTTTACCCTCTGGGAAGGTTAACGAAAAACTGGTGCCTACGCCAAATCCTGGGGTTAGTTGCCAAGCGGACCCCAGGCTATGTTAAACATACGTTAAACATATCTTTTGTAATATTTTGGTCATCCCATCATCATCATTGGCCACAGCATCTGTAGTAGATGATTGTTGCGGCGTTTGTAGAATTTACGGGATCCCGCATCTACGTTGATGGCTATAGAGACCTATAGCAGCGCGGCATTTCTTGCCACATCGATCGCACATATGTTTAACAGGTAGGGCACAGCGATGACCATCACGCTTGAATCTGGGGCAGCCCAACTGGGGAAGTACCTCCTCCTTACAGAAGACCACAGCCATAATAGCACTGCTACCTTTAAGGTATGTAGTGTTGTGTTCCTGATGGTGAGTAAGGTTCCCAGAGCTCCAACCCCCCTTAAAGGCCGGCAACGCGCTTGTGACTCCCCTGGTGTTGCGGGTGCCTATGGGCGACGGTAATTGCTTACCACCAGGCAATCCGTCTGCTCGTTTGCCGCCTATGTCATAAAAAAAAAAACATATCTTTTGTAATATTTTGGTATAGTATTATAATTCACTGTAAATCTGCACCACAAAGACATACGTAAATTTTCAGTTAATATCTCCCATTATGTGACCGTCCATTTTGGCCATAGATCTGGGTTGCTAGGTAGAGCGTGTAAAAAAACAACTTAAGGAACAAACTAAGTCAAATTATTTTTTTTGAAATATTTTGTTTCCTTTGATCTTTATGTAGTGATACTACTATATTAATTGAACATTAAAATAGATGACATATACTTAAGACAAAGCGACTAGGACATCCGACGTTCGGGACGGGATCTGAACCCGCATCTCTAGCTATCACGGCTGACGCTTTAAGCAATTGGGCCGGGAAATTTTTCGAACGCCGGAGTTCAATAATATCGCTTTTTTTTTTCTTAGGAACATATATCTTTGCTCAACGCCCCAATTGGGTAAGGCGTCAGCCACGATAGCGCTGCGGGTTCAAATCCCGTCTCGAACGCCGTAGGTCCTAGCTTTTCAATTCTTAATTTAAGGAACAATAATTAAAAAACTAGTAAGTATGTATGTTTCTCTACGTGATCGAATCACAAAGTAGTAGGTATACTAATAAATCATTTTTCATATTCATTTTCCCCCGCCCTCTAACTCGCCTGCCAAGCGTGGCGACTATGGCAACTACCAAGATGACAAGTCATATTTGGGAAAGATCTATGTACAGCAGTGGACTTCAGGCTGAAATGGCGATGATGAATGAATGTGCCTTTTCATTTAGAGATTGCTTTTATTGCAAAATAATCTCAGATTGCAAATGATGATTTGTAGTAACAAATATAAACAGATACACCTTTTTCTACATTTCACATAAGGACTAAAGAAAGAATATTTTTTTGTATTTAAACTTACGTGAGACATATTTAATAATTAACGATTAATACGGTACTAACTCACGTTTATTTAGTCACTCGTGCGATTTTATTTAGTCATGCGTAGGGGCGGCAAACCGAACGGACACTCGGCACTCTTAGTGCTTGAAAATGGAGGCCTATGTTCTCCGAAATATGTCGCGCGAGTGACTAAATAAACGTGAGTAGTACCGTATTAATCGTTAATTAAAGAATAAATTGCAACAATTTATTATATATCGGGTGTGGCCTGTAAAAAGAGAAATAACTAGGCATCGTTTTTACACCACAAACATAGCAAAATTTGTTCTACAATTGTCGAAAATAACTTAGAAAATGTATCTATAAGTTTACAAAATAAAAAAAGATTTTCCAAGCAAGCAATGTGTGAAAACTTTGAAGTTTGTAGGCCGACAATAAACTTAAACTAGACTATTGGATGCTGTTCATTGCAAATACTATAGTTTGTTCAAAAAAATCACAAATAATAAACTAGCCGATTTTTTAAAAGCTGTAGAACTAATGTTGCTACGTTTACGGCGTAAAAGAGATCCCTACAATTATTGCCTCTATTTTGGGCTATTTCAGCCGTATGCAGTCCACTGCTGGACATAGACCTCCCACAAATATGACTTGTATCATCTTGGGGGTAGTTGCCATAGTCGCCACGCTTGGCAGGCGGGTTGGCGACCGCAGTAGCTGTAGATTGGGTTTCGACGGACGCTGCTTCCGTAGGATTTTTACCGTTGTCGCCTCTTACGACACCCGCGGGAGATGGGGTGGTGCTATTCTAGTCAGCCGGTATCATACGGCATATAATCTATTTCGGGCTAAACCCGGTATATTAATATGGAATATTAAACTGGTAATTAAAAATGCAGGATCTAATGATGGCTATCCACGTATTCGGCTAAATAAAGATTAGGACCGACAATAATCCATTCCGTAGACATTTTCATGCTCTATTTGACGGGTTTAAATGTATTTGGGGTTGTTCGGCACCACCCCGTTATCCATCGATGCTTTTACAGGGTAATGATGCGAATTTTGCGGGTTGATTAACAATTAACAGCAGAATTTGTTGTTGGGGTTGAGATTAGGCAATAACATTCTAATCCTCTGTTTTTTTTTTCTCTTGTGAATGGGTATCAACTTATGTGAATATAAGTTACTATCTTAACAACAATAATATTACTTTGCTATTCCGCTGTTTAATAACGTGCTAGTCAATCAGTGCCAACCCGTTATATTTACTTGCGTATTTTTTTCATGCATTAATGTTCCCTTTCTCCCACCGCAAGTTCCGTATTTTTTTGCGTATTTAATTTTACGCAAAAAAATACGGAACTTTCCGTTGTCGGACGTCAGAACGACAACATCTCAAGCATCTCCTGAGAAGCCTCGTAGAGAGGCGAAACACGTGTCGAGTTTTGGTATTATTGGTGGTGGTTTGTTATATTTATTTGCGTATTTAATTTTGCAGGCTCGGACCTCTCCCACATCGTAATATTTTTCTGACCCCGTCCCCCCATAAATCGTCCTATAAACTATTACGTTTCTGGGCGATTACTAGCTGTACATTGTTAGCACTCCCAAACACATTATTCTATTCCAGATTTTTAAGCATCCGTCAAAAACAGCATCTAAAATTTCTCAAAGGCGTTTGACATTGTTACACACATGTATAACCCTTGGGTAGAGAAGGGGTAATAACAACGTCCGGTGACGCGGGCATACCGGCGTTGCTATGCGAAGTATTTGCGGCGAGTGCCCGAGCGGACAGGAATCTGGGTATCGAGTGCCTTTAAGCTCGGAGTACTACGGGGTACAATGGTGGGACACACATTCTTCCTCTTGTGTACGCTACAAATTTGTATGTAAATACATGGCGGTTTTGTTAACCTGATTTGAAAGGTAAATGGTACAAAGGTACTTTTGTTACGAAGATTTTGTGTATATAATATTATAATCAAATAATATTAATTTATCTTATTACATCTGCTAGCGCACATAAGTATGCGCTACTATACTTTGGTTTACCGTGTTTTGGCATAATCTTCAAAAATGCATAATCAATATAGTCATAACTGGCTATGTGTACAAATTGTTATAGTTTAGTCAAAGTAATGATTTATCAAGCTGATAATAACAAAATAATTATGCTCAAGAGAGGGAATGCTCTAATTAAGGCGTATAAACAAAGAACTAAGTAAAAACTAAAAAAAAAAACAATCGCATAATTAAAGGTTGACTCACGTTAGAGTGGCCCGCCGCCGAGCCGAGGCCATCATCGCTACATTTTGCATGGAATGAATCACGTGACCACCGAGCTGCCTGAGCCACTCGGTTCGGATACGAGTCGGGCGTGCGACGGCCGTTACAGCTATGTAAAAAGGCTCAGCTTGGTCACTCGGGCGCGGTCCGTCCCGGTGGGTTGACGGTGGACTTGGATTCGTGATGTCGACGTGTAGGAAGGGCGACGATGTCACGTGAGTTTTTCATTATGCTGTGCAAAGTTAACATACAAAACGGCCAAGCTAAGCTATGGACCTATTTGTTAGTTGTATTTAAACAAAAGAATTTACTACGGGCGTCATAAGAAGGGTCAAAGTCACCCAAACGGCCAGGAGTGTCTCTTCGCAATCGCATCAGAAATGTTCTCAGCAGAACTAAAGTAACCGACATAGCCCTTCGGATCCCTAATCTTAAGTGGCACGTTAGAGCTTAAAGGTTATCGAGTGACGTCTACGTACCAAAAGGTGCAGCGTGGGAATGTCCCCATAAGGTGGACCGATCGACGGCGTGACAAAGATCACGGGAATCTACTGGATGCGGGCGAAAAACGGGCACTGTCGGTCGCTATGGGGGAGGCCTATGCCCAGCAGTGGACGTCCTTCGGTTGATATGATGATGATTTCAACGAATCGCCTTTATTGCTCAGAGCGTTCCTATCGATACTCCATGGCCTCAAGTTCAAATTACGCTCGCCGCTGTAATTTTTCCATTTCTCTAGTCAAGTAAAGTTCAATGTAGAATGGAATTCTTTGATCCCTTGTCATTATCCAATAGTTGCGTTATAGATACGGACATCAAAGGCCCGAACTGGAGAGATATTGGATTAGCCTCTTTCATTGTTTATATTGCATATTCCGATATTCCTTATGTCTTCTTTTCAAACGATTCCACGGTCTCGGTAGCATCATACAATTTAGTTTTCACCTCACTAGCTCGGACAAAAATGGAATGCTGGTGGCCTAGTGGTAAGAGCTGCGACTTGCAATCCGGAGGTCACAAGTTCAAACTCCAGCTTGTACCAATGAGTTTTTCGGAAATTATGTACGAAATATCATTTGATAATTACCCGTCGCTTTTCGGTGAAGGAAAACATCGTAAGGAATCCGGAGTATACCCAATAACGCCTAGTTTAACTGGGTTGGAAGGTCAGATGGCAGTCGCTTTCGTAAAACTAGGGCCTTCACCAAATCCTGGGAGTAGTTGCCAGGTTCTCATGAGCAGCAACGCGATACCGGGACAGCGCGAGATGGGTAGCTCGGACAAAAACAGAATTAGCAAAACTGATTTTTTCCACAGGGGTGCAATAAGTAATTTAGTACATGAGTTTTTTCTAATTAGCTGATTGAATAGACTTTAAACTGATTATTTTGATTTATTAGTTATTGATACTAACAATTTGTATATTCATTATTTTCCTCGAGGTGAAAATTGTTGTTCTGAAGCAGGAGAGGCGGAGGCCAATGCTATGCTTATTTATAATTTTTGAATCCCATTTTCTGCAAGCCGAAGTTTCCATATTAGCACCGTATAAACCAGAAACTATAACTAAACCGCCTAGCATTTAATTCGGCAATTGTATGTACTGCCGGATTATTTAAATGACACAGGTAAATAAGCATTATCAAAGTACCTATGTATATTTTGTGAAGTCTTTGTTTATGCATTTTTATTTTAACTTTTATATTTTAGCATTTTTAGTTACATTTTGTAATAACCTGTTAAATATGTTTTCTTTTGGGACAACGCATAATTATGTACTTTAAGATTTTATGTATCACTGTTTTGAAAAAATAAGTCCCGCCGTAGTCGCTTACCGGAAGCCTTCTTGGAACCGGTGGTAAGATGATGTTAAATGTTACATGTAATGAGCCAAAAGTCATATCAAGCGATCCGTATAATCAAGTCAAAGCAACAGATTATCTCATTAAGCCTCTTGCTCCCTTCAATTTTATATGCAAATTTACGTACATTTATAACCAATCTCATTTAAATATTATGTTATGTCAAGATTCCCGGACCCAGAATCCTTAAACTACGTCCAACAATGAGAGGTAGGGCACAGCGAACCATCACGCTTGAGTCTGGAGAAGCCCAACTGGGGAAGTACCTCCTCCTTGCAGAAGACCACAGCCATCATAACACTGCTACCTTTCAGGTATGTAGTGTTGTGTTTCTGACGGTGAGTAATAAGATCCCAGAGCTCCCTCCTTAAAGGCCGGCAACGCGCTTGTGATTCCCTTGGTGTTGCGGTTGCTCATGGATGACGGTAATTGCTTACCATCAGGCAATTCGTCTGCTTGTTTGCCACCTTGGTGATAAAAAAATCCGTACAATGCATATTATATGTATACTTTTTACCAATGGCGCGGGGTAGAGAAGTGTATAGATGTTTATGCCCGTTGCCACATTACTTAGCGCCGCCCGGTTACTTAAAGTTACTAATTAATTAAAAGCTTTCATTAACATTGCGATGGAAAAAGGAAAAAAATACAGTCGT
Organism: Grapholita molesta; assembly: GCA_022674325.2. NCBI lineage: Eukaryota > Metazoa > Arthropoda > Insecta > Lepidoptera > Tortricidae > Grapholita > Grapholita molesta. The sequence goes on along the minus strand of CP053122.2, from coordinate 658,229 downwards.
TGGAGATTTTTGTTTAGTACCTCTCTTCGTTTAACTTGAATATACGGTCATACGGTGCATGTACTGGTTTTTTTTTTGCCGTGTGATGCCGGCTGACTAGAATAGCACCACCCCATCTCCTCCCGCGGGTGTCGTAAGCGGCGACAATAGGAAAAATTCTACGGCCAGCAGCGTCCGTCGAAACCCAATCTACAGCTACTGCGGTCGCCAACCCGCCTGCCAAGCGTGGCGACTATGGCAACTACCCCCAAGATGATACAAGTCATATTTTGTGGAGGCCTATGTCCATACGGCTCAAATGGTATGGTATTTTTTTTTTATACAAGACTGACCAGCGTTTGAACTCAGTCACACCTGATGGTAAGTGTCGACGAGGTCGAGGGTAGCACGCTGGTTCAGTAATAGCCACTGCGCCAAAAATGACCCGCTTCCTATGATAACCCAACCTAGCTGTAAAAGCGTGCGACTTGCAATCCGGAGGTCGCAGGACCAATCCCCGGCTTGCACCAGAACTTATGTACGAAATATCATTTGATATTTACCAGTCGCTTTTCAGTGATGGAAAACACCGTGAAAAACGCAGACTAATCCCATTAGCCTAGTTAACCCTCTGGGTTGGAAGTTCAGATGGCAGTCGCTTTAGTAAAACTAGCGCGTACGTCAAATCCTGGAATTAGTTGCCAAGCGGACCCCAGGCTCCCATGAGTCATGGCAAATGCGCGTGGAACATTTCACGCCTAAAAACTCACAAAAATAAATACGGGATTTCCGGGCATTTTATCATTGTTCAAACAATGGCCGAAATAAAAACATACTTTTAGGAGCGTAATAAACAATTCGTGCTGGTGTAGAAATATTTTTACAAGCGGTAAACATGGCTCGTAAACCCGAGGCCGGTTGGAACTTGGAAATCTCAACTTTAAGTTACTACGTTTAAACCAAGGATCAATACCCTCACCATGAGTTGTGACATTGAGGCTTTCGATAACGAGTATCGAGTTTACTATCTGTGCATCTCGCTTGTACTATTTTAGTGCGAACGAGATTCACAGATAGTAAACTCGATACTCGTTATCGAAAACCTCAAAGTCACATGGCAAGGGTACACAGCACCGCAGGAATTGGTAATGTCTATTGTTTATACTAGGTAAAATCAAAATGGTGATACCTACCTACAAAATTAAATTATCTGAATCTATTCATGATTGCGATTATATCTATTCATGATTTTATGAGAGGTAGGGCACAGCGATGACCATCACGCTTGAATCTGGGGCAGCCCAACTGGGGAAGTACCTCCTCCTTACAGAAGACCACAGCCATAATAGTACTGCTACCTTTCAGGTATGCAGTGTTGTGTTCCTGATGGTGAGTAAGGTTCCCAGAGCTCCAACCCCCCTTAAAGGCCGGCAACGCGCTTGTGACTCCTCTGGTGTTACGAGTGCCCATGGGCGACGGTAATTGCTTACCACCAGGCAATCCGTCTGCTCGTTTGCCGCCTATGTCATAAAAAAAAAAACGATCAACTTTTACTAGGTATAAAGCTATAACTGAAAAATCTGAACCATACATACAAAATCCAGATAGAGATATTATTTGAAAACAAAAATAATATTCATGCTATAAGACTAAGTCATATTTGTGACTTGAATACAAAACTGAAGACAGATTAGCAAAGTTCTGACGAGTTTGTGACAGTTCATATACAAAGTTCAAATGGAAATTATACTTGATATTAATTGTATGAAGTTTACTGTTGTTGATTATTCAGTGTTCTTGTTTTGTTCTAGAAGAAGAAATAAAGATATTCATGGAAATCCTCAACGATCTTCTGGGATTGCCTTCATACCGGCCCTTATTTCACCACAGCGACAATTGTCACGATTCCCGACATATGTAAATTTCTGAACTTGCAGGTGACCACTGGTTACATTGACCGCTTACCATCGGGTGGGAGATGTTCTCGATTGCCACCAACGCGTTAGTTTCAATAAAATGCTGTTATTTTTATTATATCGTAAATAAATAGATAGTAGTTTGGTGAAGAGCTCTTGACAATCCCCAAGAAATGCAACGACGGTGGCAAACAAGCATACGGTCTGATGGCAAGCAGTTACCGTAGTCTATGGACGCTTGCAACTCCAGAGGATTCACATACGCGTTGCCTACCCTTGCGTTGGTTTATAGTTAGAAAAAATAAGGTAGTACTTTTGTCCGAGGCTGTATGTCATCAAAAATCAATGCATATCAGAATATTCAATATAACTTAAATAAAATAAATAATAAATAAATAATATTTTGGGACACACTAATATAAATCGACCTAGTACTACGGTAATATCTGTAAGGCTTGTGTTGTAGGTACTAGACGACGACATATATAATAGATAGATAGACATAGAAATACTTAAATACATAGAAAACACCCATGATTCAGGAACAAATATAACTGCTTATCGCACAAATAAATGCCCTGACTGGGATTCGAACCCAGGACTATCGGCTTCATAGGCAGGCACTACCCACTAGGCCAGACCGGTCGTCAAACTTATTTGATTTATTTTCAGTGTAAGATAGACTGTGGCTGGCTGATAGATACAGTCTCCATCAGATATATCGGAGCTGTGGAGGCGGTCACAAATATCGGAGCAACACCTCTATTGTCAAGGCGGTAAAGTGCATTTTCCGATATTTATGACCACCTCCACAGCTCCGAAATATCTGATGGGCGATATATATGGTGACCCGGGTATGTCCTTAAACTACGTCCAACAATTAGAGATAGGGCACAGCGATGACCATCACGCTTGAATCTGGGGCAGCCCAACTGGGGAAGTACCTCCTTACAGACGACCACAGCCATAATAGCACTGCTACCTTTCAGGTATGTAGTGTTGTGTTCCTGATGGTGAGTAAGGTTCCCAGAGCTCCAACCCCCCTTAAAGGCCGGCAACTCGAGTGTGACTCCCCTGGTGTTGCAGGTGCCCATGGGCGACGGATTGCTTACCCCCAGGCAATCCGTCTGCTCGTTTGCTGCCTATGTCATAAAAAAAAGAAAAAAAAATGGCGACTGTACGCAGACCTTACCAACTTTGGTTAAAGAAATTCAATATACACAAATAGCCAAATACATTTTGAACTTCTATCCTAATTCCCCTCGGTCGTTAACAACGCGAGCCGTTTCCCTGTTACACGTTGACGTTAAGGGAGGCCTAGGGAGGCCTAGGGGGGTCCCAGGAGGCCCGGAGGCCGGTAATCGAAGCGTTGCCACCTGATGGAAAACACGGGAAGGCTGTTTGGGTACTTCGCGGTCGGGCCACGAAATTAGCTTTGAACAAGTTTGGTAAATAGCAAATATGTGTCATTATCTAGGAAAAGGGACCTTGTTGTCGATGGCACTTACGTCGAACCGCGTTGCGTTTGTATTGTATCGTCTTGAACAACGACATACGCGCCATCGACAATAAGGTCCCTTTTCGAATATGTAGATAATGTCAAATATATGGATTTGAGCAATTCGACGATAAGTCTGGCCTAGTTGGTAATGACGCTGCCTATGTAACCGATGGTCCTAAGGTCAAATCCTAGTAAAGACACTCATTTGTGTGATGAGCACAGGTATTTTTTCCTGAGTGATGGGTGTTTTTATGTAATTAATAGGATTACATATTCTATATAGCGTACTTACCTATCTTAAAGGCTGGCAACGCGCTTATGACTCTCTTGGTGTTGCCCTATGAGCGATGAAAATTGCTAACCATCAGGCAAACCGTTTACTCGTTAGCCATCTTTGTCATAATTATATAGATATATTTAAGTATTTGTATATTACGTAATATATCGTTGGCTGAGTGCCCGCAATACAAGCCTTGCTGAGCTTACCCTGGGGCTCAGTAAATTTGTGAAAAGTGTGTATTATTACTTTTTATTTATATGTATATCAATATAAAACAAAATAAGATAGAACTTTTATCACAGACTTATTATTATTAATGCTATATTACTACTTGGAAATACCTGCCTACCTACTTGTTTTTTTACGTGTGACAATGTTTTCAAATTTTTTTTTCTTACATTTTATTTACCTAGTTTCATAGCCCGACCGCCTCTCGGGCAATTCAAACTCTTTAGAGTATCGAGCTAAATTCCAGTCCGCCGAACTCTAGACTAACATCTTACAATACAAGGCCTTTGAGAAATATCTTTTTCACCTCACTAGTCCTGAAATTACGTTTTTATTCTTAAAAAACAAATAGTAAAATTGCCTTTTATTCGGGAGCCGGGATTCTACAAGGGAGCCGTTTTTTTATGACAAAGGTGGCAAACGTAAGCAACTACTATCACCCATGGTCACCCGCAACACCAGGGGAGTCGCAAGCGCGTTGCCAGGCTTTAAGGGGGGTTGGAGCTCTGCGAATCTTAATCACCATCAGGAACACAACACTACATACCTGAACGGTAGCAGTGCTATTATGGCTGTGGTCTTTTGTAAGGAGGAGGTACTGCCCCAGTTGGGCTTCTCCAGACTCAAGCGTAATGGTACTTCGCTGTGCCCTACCTCTCATTGTTGGACGTAGTTTAAGGCCATACCCGGGTCCGGGACAAAGCCGTTAGCTGGGTTGGATTCCATTTTGAATGAGTGATGGATGAGTGATAAATTGTATTGTTTTAGAGTTAGTATTTTCTCTCTCAACGCTCAATACTACAGCCATAATAGCACTGCTACCTTTCAGGTATGTAGTGCTGTGTTCCTGATGATGAGTAAGGTTCCCAGAGCTCCAACCGCCATTAAAGGCCGGCAAAGCGCTTGTGACTCCCCTGGTGTTACGGGTGCCCATGGGCGTCGGTAATTGCTTACCTCCAGGCAATCCGTCTGCTCGTTTGCCGCCTATGTCATAAAAAAAAATCTACTCTTTAAACCACTCGCTGTAATCGTGGTAATTTTGTATTGTGATTTAGGAATAAGATCATTATAATTTTATTTTGCACAAACATGCTTCAATGCAATTATCTTTTACCTTTTATCTTAAATAAATTGTTACACAAACAGTTTAATAATTTATTTTTTGTTTAATTTATATATCCCTAGAAAGATAAGAAAGAAAATTATCATAAGATACACTTTGAATATTAAAATACGCCTGAGGGGTGATCATTATTTTTCCAAAGTATATTATACACAAAAATAATTGTACATATAACATTGCTATAAACATTTTTCTTTAAAATAGGTAGGTACTTATTGGTAGTAGTAACCACAAAGGTCCACGGCTGGACACAAACCTCCCCCAAGAATCCCCAGACGCAGCGAAATCCATTGTACTGTACCATGTTGGACAGTTGGTCTGTCTTACTCTACCTAATTATCTTTGTCTTTATCAAGTGCTCTAATGATACTTAGTTACAAACGGATAAACTCACGTGTAATTATATCGCACTAGGCCACATGTGTCGGGTAAACTCTGGTACCCATTTTCAAGCCGAGAGAGAGGAGACAAATTGACTGAGCCCCACGGTAAGCTCAAGAAGGTTTGTGTTGTGGGTACTCAGCCAACGATCTACATAAAGATACACCTACGACTCAGGAACAAATTCATATTCGTCACTACTTTGATTAAACCTCGTAACTCATTCTGGCATTCAAAAGAAAAATGACGTAACTGTGTATGATATGAGTACAGAGTTACTGCGTTTCAACTTAGAGTATCTGTATCAGATACGAGGTTTTTTCAAAGTAGTGACGATATTGCTCATCACACAAATAAATGAGATTTGAACCCAGGACCGTCGGCTTCATAGGCAGTGCCACTACCCAAGAGGCTCTAGTGTTAGTTTCTTGACGTAAAAAAAAACGTTAAATGATAATGTTATTTATATGGGAATCGCAAACGCGTTCGTGACGTTAAGTTACGTTAAAAACTTACACTCAGTACCCTAACCATGAGTTGTGACATTGACGTTTTCGATAAGTTGTATCAAGTTTACTATCTGTGCATCTCGTTCGCACTAAAATAGTACAAGCGAGATGCACAGATAGTAAACTCGATACTCGTTATCGAAAACGTCAATGTCATAACTCATGGTTAGGGACACTGGACTCTGACTTGTCGTCAAAATAACGTTTACGGGTTAAAAGCACAGAATTTGAAACATTTCTAAAACGCAAGTCATATCTTTTAGAAGCATCTTTTTAAGCCTTCAACGTTACTTAATAAAAACACCCAATTCATCTTTTTAAAAAGAATATTAAACATATCTGACTAAGATAATAAATTGCTTAACCTTTTTAGGGTTACTCCGTTTCATATACCGTTTAATAAAACGGTATCCTAGGTTATTACCTAGTATACCGTAGTCCTGTACCGTATCGTAGTCTTGTACCGTAGTATTATTAGGTACATCGTACGGCGCTATATTACATTTATTTTTCTTTATACTAGACTCACCAGCGTTTGCCCTCAGTCACACCTAATGCTAAGTGTAGACGAGGTCGAAGGTGTAGCACGCTGGTTCAACATGACATCCAAACCTTCAAGAAAAGAGCGTATAGGGATCTTAAAGGCCGGCAACGTACTTGTGACTCCTTTGGTGTTGCGAGTGTCCATGGGCGGCGGTAGTTGCTTACCGTCAGGCAATCCGTCTGCTCGTTTGCCTCCTATATAATAAAAAAAAACAGCCTATTCACTCTTGTCTTGAAAAGATCCAAATTATATCTTTCCGGGAATACAGACGAAGGGAGCGAATTTTGCTGTGTTGTGCTCTTTTATAAAAAAAAATGTTTTATCGCATCAGTTAAAAGGTTTTTTTCAATAGAGTATACCGTTTCGTTATCCCGTTTTTTATTTAAAATCGTTACCATTTTTTAGGGTTCCGTACCTCAAAAAGAAAAATGGAACCTTATATGATCATTTTGTTGTCCGTCTGTCAGTTTTTGAACATTGTTTTATTTCACAACTTTATAGTTTTTTTTTCTTTGCTATTAATTTTTGTAATTGTTTGATGTTTTCTTATAAATTACCGCATTTATAATGTATTATTAAGTCTTTTTTTTGTAATACTGTTTAAAAACACAAGTCCCGCCGAGTTTCTTGCCGGTCATAAAAGTCAAAATGCTTCTCGGGTCAGAGATGTAGGCTTAGAACCGGTGTAGTTTTTATTTTTCTCTTTTACTTTTGTATACACGACGTGTAAAAGTGCCCTACTGAATAAACGTTTGAGTTTTTTTTTAGTAACAGTGTGTCAAGATTAATCTGAACACTTAGTCCACTTAGTATATTCTGCTGTTGACTCACACTTTACCACACATAACATGACCTCATTAGCTAAAAAAATATAATTAAGAAAAAATATATTTTCATTAAAAACTACCTTCATTATAATTAAACACCTCCAATATTGTCTCGCGTAATGGGGTTGTCTGTTTCCATTCTTGCGGTTATAATAAATCAGGGTTGTCACCGCAGGCAGTGACGGATGCTACGCTCGGCGGTGTCATTTCAATTTTCACATAATCTTTGTTAGTTACCGAATCGGTCGCTAGATGGCACTTTTTAAACGCGAAACTATGTAGATAACGAAATCTTTTTTGAAACATCTTATATGATCTAAGAAGTCCGGACCTCAAAACCAGGGGCCTATTTCATAACAATTTAGTAATAATATTAGTGAAACTCTGTAATAAAAGGAATTTTTGAATATATTTGTTCCTGAGTCATGGGTGTTGTCTATGTATTTAAGTACTTGTATATTACATCGTTTGCTGAGTACCCACAACACAAGGTTTTTAACTTGTATAATTTTCCTCTCAGTTGCTCTAAGGCTAGCTGGAAGAGATCCCTTATAGAGACAGGTTCACTTTTGGACGTGTTATTTTTAATTTGTAATTTATTTGTTATACAATAAAGTGCCACTACTACTACTACTACTATTACGAGACAATCTCACACAAATCGACCTAGTCCTACGGTAAGCTCAGTAAGGCTTGTGTTGTAGGTACTAGACGACGATATATATAATACATAGATATATATAAATACTTAAATAGATAGAAAACAACCATGACTCAGGAACAAATATCTGTGCTCATCTGTGGGATTTGACCCCCAGGACCATCGGCTTCATAGGGTCACTACCCACTAGGCCAGACCGGTCGTCAATAATAGTTCAATAATGTGTCGTTATAAATTGAATATGTTCACAAATGCACAACACTTGACCACTTTGAAATAAGCACTAATGTTCATGATTGGTTCCTTGTCCATTACTGGTATGGCGCCGTCACCTCACTGTAATACCACTTACTGTGCTTATGCAAATAAGAATTCTTTGAATTTTTTGCCTTCAATTGTCAAATATACAGTGTGTATATTTCATACAGGCGTATATTGAAGTGGCGGTATGTATTGGACCTCAAGAACCTATTTACATTCATTTTAGTTAAAAAAATAGTTTATTTTTATTTCATACATAAAAATTAAGCATGAAATGTATTGCATCCATAATAATTAACGTACCGATGCGTCATGTCATGTCAGTATTACTTGTCATGTCTAAATAAGTTGGACTGCGTACATTGCTGCCCAGACTCAAAAAAATTGTTACAACTATGTTATAACTATATACTATGTTTGACGACCGATCTGGCCTAGTGGGTAGTGACCCTGCCTATGAAGCCGAAGGTCCTGGGTTCGATTCCCAGTCAGGGCATTTATTTGTGTGATGAGCATAGATATTTGTTCCTGAGTCATGGGTGTTTTCTATGTATTTAAGTATTTATATGTATCTATTTATTATATATATCGTCGTCTAGTACCTGCAACACAAGCCTTATTGAGCTTACCGAGGGACTAGGTCGATTTGTGTAAGAATGTCCGAAATATTTATTTATTATTTATTTACATAATATAACACAATTCAACAAAATTATTAACATAATACGAGTCGTATTACCGGATACTGTATGTGGGAAACTTATACGCCCGTTTGAAAAATACACACTGTATATCGTCAAATAAACAGCCAGAACTAAGCCCATAAATGTCTAGTAGTTGTCAGTAAGCGACATCTCATTACAGGCGCGTCAGTTGTCGCGGGCTGACGACTTGACGGCATTTGACGTCGACGTGAAGCGACGTGGATTGACGCCTACACGCGGTTAGGTCGAGTGGTTTGCTATGAGTTTATTAAGCGAAAAACTTTTTAAAATTGTATTTTATTTTACAGTTTAGGTTGGTATAGTTGCCTATTAAGGTTTGAGATTCGGGTTTGAATCCTGGTGGAAGAATATATTTGTATCATCATCATCATATCATCCGGAGGACCTCCCCTCAAAGTGAATTATCATTTAATCACATGAAAGAAACACAATTACAATAATATTATAAAGAAAGGATAAACTAAAATTACAAATAAAAAATGTCCTCCAAATCGCTGCCAATGGGCAAAGTCCCCAGAAGGCTGGCCGCATTGCCTCGTTGGATAGCAATACTTATTCGTTGAGCAAAATATAGGCCAGCATTCTGGTCACCTGTAGTTTCAATCAACAGGGATGCCAAAGCCTTGTACATCAATACCAAGGGACCTACGATGACCGATTTTTCGTCGATCTCTACCAAGTCGTCGGTCAACCTTGTGGAGGGTCTTCCCACGCTGCGCCTTCCAGTCCTTGGTCTCCACTCAAGAACCTTCGCCCCAACGGCCGTCGGTTGTACGTGCAATGTGCGCGGAAGATGGGCAGCTGCGTCCCTTAGAGCGGGCATACTACCGCCAACTATCGCCAACCCGCCTGCCAAGCGTGGTGATTATGGCATTACACATGCTGCTTATCGCAGTCTATAGGATCATGTCCAGCATTGTGAGGCTGAATTAAATTATAAATAAAAAGTAGATAAGTACATCACAGACTCATATCTGACTAACTATAAGTGAACCTTATTTCCTTTGTAATAAGGATTACAATGGATCAATTTATTATACATATGGTAGCAAGATAATACGCCTAACTAATTTGAACCTTATTCTCTTTGAAATAAGGTTAAGAATGGGTTAAAGAATGGCAAATATAGGTTCGCGTGCATCAGAAGTATTGCGGGGCCAATATCCGTTGTAATCGCTTAAGCGGGGGGCGTGTAGTGACGGGGTTTAGTATTTACAGAAAACTATCATGAAACCGAAATATATTTATCATCATCATTTATTAAGAAAAGAAACAGGACTTCACAAATTGACTGAACATCATTTTCAGTTTATGCTCAGAGGCTCTAGTGTACGTTTTTTTTTATGACATAGGCGGCAAATGATCAGACGGATTGCCTGGTGGTAAGCAATTACCGTCGCCCATGAGCAGCCACAACACCAGGGGAGTCACAAACGCGTTGCCGGCCTTTAAGGGGGGTTGGAGCTCTGGGAACCTTACTCACCATTAGGATCAGAACACTACATACCTGAAAGGTAGCAGTGCTATTATGGCTGTGGTCTTCTGTAAGGAGGTACTTCCCCAGTTGGGCTGCCCCAGATTCAAGCGTGATGGTCATCGCTGTGCCCTACTTCTCATTGTTGGACGTAGTTTAAGGACATACCCGGGTATCTTTTGACGTTAAAAAACGCGTAAGTGACAATGTTATTTATATGGGTAAGTCACACGCAATGGTGACGTTTTGTTACGTTAAAAACTTACACTCAGGGCACTGTACCCTTACCATGAGTTGTGACATTGAGGTTTTCGATAACGAGATACTAGTTTACTATCTGTGTATATCGCTTGTACTATTTTAGTGCGAACGAGATGCACAGATAGTAAACTCGATACTCGTTATCGAAAACCTCAATGTCACAACTCATGGTAAGGGTACTTTAGTAGGCCATCGTCGTTTGAAAATATTTTCAGTATTAAAAATTACTTGTATTTAAACTTACGTGAGACATATTAAATAAATTAAAAATTAACACGGCTCTACTCACGTTTATTTAGTCACTCGCGCGACATGTTTCGGAGAACATAGGCCTCCATTTTCAAGCACTAAGAGTGCTGAGTGTCCGTTCAATTCGCCAATCGCGTCGCCGCTGCTCGCGCCGTTCTGTATGTCAAAACCGGTTGAGGGCGGTCCGACACCGGAGCCGCTGTAATGGTAGAACGCGGGTTCGATTCGTCCACCAACAACGACTCTAAGCACACCGAACTCACTTGAAAATGGAGGCCTATGTTCTCCGAAACATATCGCGCGAGTGACTAAATAAACGTGAGTAGAGCCGTGTTCATTTTTATTTTTTTTTAAATTTGCTATACAAAATCTTATCAATTTCTTATACGCATGTAGTCCTAAGTAAACCCAGCTGGGGAAGTAATTGGACCCATGTTGAGGCGAGCGAGCGTGACATCAAACAATTAGTTGTGGGCTTGCAAGTTATAATTAAATTTGGAATGAACTTCCGAATATATTTACAGAGTGCTCCGCGGTAACTTCTGTACTCCCCAAGTCTGAGCGAATTAATACAACTTCCGAAACAGGTAGAGGATTGACATTTATTTGGAGAACCGATAGTATATTTTTGGATCCGGGTATGTCCTTAAACTACGTCCAACAATGAGAGGTAGGGCACAGCGATGACCATCACGCTTGAATCTGGGGCAGCCCAACTGGGGAAGTACCTCCTCCTTACAGAAGACCACAGCCATAATAGCACTGCTACCTTTCAGGTATGTAGTGTTGTGTTCCTGATGGTGAGTAAGGTTACCAGAGCTCCAACCCTCCTTAAAGGGCGGCAACGCGCTTGTGACTCCTCTGGTGTTGCGGGTGCCCATGGGCGACGGTAATTGCTTACCATCAGGCAATCCGTCTGCTCGTTTGCCGCCTATGTCATAAAAAAAACTATATATTGACGACCGGTCTGGCCTAGTGGGTAGTGACCCTGCCTATGAAGCCGATGGTCCTGGGTTCGAATCCAAGTCGGGACATTTTTGTGATGAGCACAGATATTTATTCTTGAGTCATGGATGTTTTCTATGTATTTAAGTATTTATATATTATGTATCTATCTATTATATTATATTTTCGTCTAGAACAGTCAGCAGCAGAAGTGACTAAGCGTTAGAGGGTGTTCAAAATGAGGTCAACACACCTCTATTGTCAAGAGAATAAGAGCGTGTGTAGGTCATTTTGAACACTTCAAACGTTTAGCCACTTTTGCTGCTGACTGTACCTACATTGCTTACCATCAGGCAATCCGTTTGGTCATTTGATATTTTTGTTATGAAAAAAAAAATATGAGCCAGAAGTAAATAAATGATCAAGCCATCAAATTCCGTTTTTTTTTTAATATTACAATATTTATAATTACAACAAATCAACAACACCCCCGAAACAAATAAATGGCTTATTTATTTAAAGGACGGTAACGACTGGGAATGATAATGGCTGTTCAATAGTGATGTGACACGGGAAATATTCCCCGCAAATACCGGGAAATTTCCTTTGACGAATATCTACAATTCCCAAGCATGGGAATATTAAACTAGGTACTAGTAGAAAAAGTTAATTTTAAACGAATAGAGAAAATCGTATTGCCTTAAGTTTTATTTATAGGTACCCAATAATCAATAATTGTATTTAATCTTTACACTAACATAACAAGACAAAATGGTACAAACAACGAGCTTAGTATTAGGTACGTGAAGGTGCAGGGTATTTTAAATGTAATGGATTGGGATCAAAACAATACTTACATATGGATTATTATTATAATACGATTTGTTATAATTTCCACTCAAAATGACATATTTAAATCCTACAGGCGGGTATTACTTGCAGAAAACATTTACTACGCATCAATCAAAATAAGCACTATGCGTCTGGCAATAAAAAAACTCAATTTTCTTTATGTTTGGGAATATTAAACTTTCAAATATATTGGAACGTTTTCTAGTAAAACACGCTTTAAGATTATATACCTACCGAGTTGTCCTCGACAACGAAACGCGCACATAAAAACCGAAAGTTAAATCCCGGAAAAATTCCCAATAACCCAACACTAGTCGGCTACGATAATTAGTGTCGCATGAATAATACCGGTATCGTAAATCTGCGATGGCTGTCGGCATTTTCGTGTAGATATAATTATGATACCGGAATTATTCAGCTATAATGTAACCAAGGCAAAATGATACTTTATAATTCACCGACCAACCGACCGGACCACCGGTCGTTCTGGGTGGGTAGTGACCCTGCCTATGAAGCCTGTACCCTTACCATGAGTTGTGACATTGACGTTTTCGATCACGAGTATCGAGTTTACTATCTGTGCATCTAGTTCGCACTAAAATAGTACAAGCGAGATACACCGATAGTATACTCGATACTCGCTATCGAAAAAGTCAATGTCGCAACTCATGGTAAGGGTGCTGATTGTATGAAGAGCACAGGTATTTGTTCCCGAGTCATGGGCGTTTTCTATGTATCTATCTATTATATATATCGTCGTCTAGTACCTGCAACACAAGCCTTACTGAGCTTAGCGTAAGACTAGGTCGATTTGTGTAGGATTGTCCTAAAATATTTATTTAATTCACTCATACTAATATTGCCGTGTGATGCCAGCTGACTATTAGAATAACAACACCCCATCTCCTCCCGCGGGTGTCGTAAGAGGCGACAAAGGGAAAAATCCTACGGGTAGCAGCGTCCGTCGAAACCCAATCTACAGCTACTGCGGTCGCCAACCCGCCTGCCAAGCGTTGCGACTATGGCAACTACCCCCAAGATGATACAATAGTCATATTTGTGGGAGGCCTATGTCCAGCAGTGGACTGCATAAGGCTGACATGTGATACTGATATTGCAGTATATTACGCTGAGCTACCATTGATGAATCTCAAGCGATAAATTGCTGCCAACTCAATTGCAAGCATCAAAAACTGGCAACTTCTTTTTCCTTGTACAGTCGCCATCAAAAATATCGAAGCTGTGGATATCTGAACAACGCCTCTATTGTCAAGGCGATAAAGTGCATGTTCAGATATTTGTGACCATCTCCACAGCTCCGATATATCTAATGGCCACTGTAGCGAGATCCGTGGAAGATGATAATGCAGTGTCACCTATAACCAAGTACCACAGATAAACCACAGATGATATCAGCTTAATCTTGGTTCAAATATTTTATTTCTGCATTAATTAGAGATGTAACTGGGTTTCAAATATTTTATTTCTGCATTAATTAGGATACTGGATACCGAATTTCCGGGAATGATTTGTCCGGCTATCCGGATATCCGGGCGGCGGATATCCGGCCAGAAGTTTTACCTAAAATGTAGTAAAGATGTGCGCGGGTGCGAGCGCTGTGCAAGTTGTGACTTGTTTTTCGCTGTCTTTAAAACAGATACTAAAAATGCGCTTATTCTATACGCAGTGCATATTGAATCGAGAATATTGTTAATGATAATCTGAAAAATTAAACTGATCTTTATAGTTGAACCCTTTTTTTATATAATAATATATAAATCATATATATTAAAATATATTATATTAAGAACAAAATACAATCCGCAACGCAGGCTTCGTCAGAAAACATGAACAAAAAAAAACATCTGCAGCAAGGCCAGGCACAGCGAACATCGAACTTCGTGTATTTCGATCATCTCTCTCTTTTAATCTAATTAATACGTTATGAGAGTGGCAACAATCGTCCGAAATTTACGAATATCGTTTTATCGCAGTAGCGCCGAAGTTACATCAAACTAAGTCGTAGTTCCCTTCCCCTTCGTCCTATTTGTTACTTTGTTCGTACATATTAACACATATATCTGAACAACGACTCTATTGTCAAGGCGATAAAGTGCATGTTCAGATATTTGTGACCGCCTCCGCATCTCCGATTTATCTGATGGCGACTGTAGCGAGATCCGTGGAAGATAATAATGCAGTATCACCTATAACCAAGTACCAAACATAAACCAAAGATGATATCAACTGAATCTTGGTTCAAATATTTTATTTCTGCATTAATTAGAGATGTAACGATGGTTTCGGATACTGGATACCGAATTTCCGGGAATCGTTTGCCCGGGTATCAGGGCGCCGGATATCCGGCCAGAAGTTTTACCTAAAATTTAGTAAAGATTACCGCGTGCGAGCGAGCGCTGTGCAAGTTGCGACTTGTTTTTCGCTGTCTTTAAAACAGATACTAAGAATGCGCTTATTCTATACGCCGTGCATATTGAATTGAGAACATTGTTAATGATAATCTGAAAAATGAAACTGATCTTTATAGTTGAACCTAGTTTTTATAATAATATATATTATTTATTAAGAATAAAATACAATCCGCAACGCAGGCTTCGTCAGAAAACATGAACAATAAAAACATTTGCAACAAGGCCCGGCACAGAGAACATCGAACTTCGTGTATTTCGATCATCTCTCTCTTTTAATCCAATTAAGGCGGTATGAAAGTGGCAGAGACAATCGTCCGAAATTTACGAATATCGTTGTATCGCAGTAGCGCCGAAGTTTCATCAAACTAAGTCGTAGTTTCTTGTAGTTTATGACCTTTTCATCCTTACCCTTCCTTAACAAATAGGTTGTTACTTCGTTCGTACATATTAACACATATATTTACAATACCACGCCACTATCCCCTGTTCGACTGACTAGTAAATATTTTGCCGGATATACCGGATACCGGATAGTGACCGGATATCCGTTGCATCTCTTACTAACCCAAGCTACTGTATACTTTTTAACAAAAACAAAGTTACAACCGTCAAATCTCGCCTAGCGATATTTTCGAAAATTCTCAAGTGGTCAGTAATGGTATTGACATTTTGGCAAAAGTTCAAGCTTCCATTATGTTGACTTTATCGGGTGACCTTTGACCTCACATCATTAACGCTGCACAATGAGGACTGACCTTTCACATGATTTTTATTAGCCACTTCGGCCATTTTGTAATTCGTTTCGAGTCGTTTAGGTAGTAAATTCAACGGAAAAATAGTTATTTGTTATACAAGGGTGCAAAATTGTATTTTAACTGCGAGTGTGGGATTGAAACTCGAGCAAGCGAATGGATTCTATAGTTTAACCACGAGCAAAGCGAGTGGTTTTAAAATAGAATCCTGAGCGTAACGAGTGTTTCAATACACGAGAATTAAATTACAATTGCACCGGTGTGTAACACAAAACTTTTCCCCTCACTACAGCGAGGAAAGTGAAACATGCAAAAAAAACGTTTTGAAATCGCATTGACTTTTTATTTGCGTTTAGATACATTCAACATTTTTACAAAAGGTGCCTTTAGCTTGGTTAGCTTGTGGTGGCCAGTACGATTTTCGAATGTTCTAATTCAATTTTCAACTCGGTGCGTAAGCGAGGCTCGCCCGCGCCCGCCGTCGCCGCCGCGGGGGCAAGTGAGCTGTACTTCGCGAATTTAGACTTTAAAACCATAGCAATAAGAGCTATGAGAAGTCAACTTACTTTAATCACTAGGGGATAAAATGAGTTTTCACTTCTCATGCTCTAAAAGTTTGTCATATTATGCTTGCCAAGGCGGACTAAAGTAGTACATTTAGCCCCTCGGGAAAATATGTATACATATTTATGATATACAAAACGTTTTATTTTGACCAACCAGAACACTTCACCAAATTAAATCCACCAATCACGACAAATATCGAAGTTAATCGCAACTCTAGATTCTTTTTTAGTGTGAATAACGTTTAAAAATGTGAAATAATTAAAAAAAACTTTGTATAAAGTATCAACCAATCAGACAATACCACAATATTAAAATCGACCAATGAGGAAACGCAATCAAATTGTCAAAGCATTAGGTACTTTTTAGTTCCTAAGCATTAAAAAATAGTTTAAATCGTTGGCAAACTCTTTGAAGCCCAAATTATACGTTGTCTATGGCATTTATTCACGGCGTAGATATATCCTATCTGTATCAAAGCAGTGAAAAAAATACAAAGACTGCCAATTTAAACATTTTTGACTCAGAATTCATTGCGGTCGAATAAAATTGTATTTGTTAATGGTTGAAATGTTATTTTATCTTTTTTTCTCGCAATCGAAGTGAAAACTAGTATGCATAACTCGGGTCTAAACGCCATATTACCCCTCGAACAATTTTCCCTCACTTCGTTCGGGAAAATAACCATCTCGTGGTACTATGGCCTACATTAGCCCCTTGTCAAACAATCTACTATTTCACCCTCTCGTATTAAAGGATAAACAAGCGCTTTACGAGCTAGTGAGGGGAAAAAAAAATTAAACCCAATTTTTTTTTAGAGTTGGCCACTCAACTTTTTTTTAATTTGTTTTTTTTTCGTGTTTCCAGCTCAGAGTCACGAGCTCTTTCAACCCTGATAGGATAAGTAAAATTATATCAAGGTTTAACTTCCAACCCGTTAAATTTTTTCATATATTTCATATGACGGTAAAGGAACGTTATATAATGTATGAAAATTATGTTCTGCTTAAACAAAGTCAACTTTTGTCTTGTCGTCAGCAGTAGCTAGTAGGTAGTGACTCTGTTTATGAAGTCCATGGTCCTTGGTTCAAATCAAAGTGATGGCATATTGTGATGAGCACTGCAATATGTTCCTAAGTTATGTACTATGTCTTCTATGCATTTAAGTATTTGTATTATACAGGGTGTCTCATTCAAATCGGTAAGTGTGGGGAAATCTGGAACTGTAAGACATACAAAGTTTTGATGTTAGGAACCATGTCATTGATTTTAGGGACAAGAAAAATTGCATAAATGAATAAAAAAAAATTGTGTTCATTTTTGGAATCGACCACAGTTGTTAAAAATTAAATTAAAAGATATTGAATTACAATGTATTTTATTCATTTGAGATATCATGTTTCATGGTAACTTTTGCTGCTTATAACCAAAAAAATCCATATCCGAATGAAAATAATTAAAAGTTTTATTTTCCAAAACAACTTGGTTCGATTCTCGAACAGAGTAAATTTTTTTTTAAATCTATAAATGCAGTTTTTCTTGTCCTTAAAATCTATGACATGGTTCCTAAAAACAAATCTTTGTACAGTCAGCAGCAGAAGTGGCTAAGCGTTTCAGGTGTTCAAAACGAGGTCAACACATCTCTATTGTCAAGAGAATAAGAGCGCGTGTAGGTTATTTTGAACACTTCAAACGCTTAGCCACTTTTGCTGCTGACTGTATGTCTTATAGTTCCAGATTTCCCCATACTGACCTATCTGAATGAGACAACCGGTATATCGTTGGCTGAGTCATAAGCCTTCTTGAGCTTACCGTGGGGCTCAGTCAATTGTGTTTTGATGTCGTGTAATATATGGTATGTCCTTAAACTACGTCCAACAATGAAAGTAGGGCACAGCGATGACCATCACGCTTGAATCTGGGGCAGCCCAACTGGGGAAGTACCTCCTCCTTACAGAAGACCACAGCATAATAGCATGCTACCTTTCAGGTATGTAGTGTTGTGTTCCTGATGGTAAAGTTCCCAGAGCTCCAACTCCCTTTAAAGGTCGTCAATGTGCTTGTGACTCCCCTGGTGTTGCGAATGCCCATGGGCGACAGTAATTGCTTACCATCAGGCAATCCGTCTGCCCGTTTGCCACCGCTGTCATAAAAAAAGTTGCCGTATAACCCTTTGTCCTACAGACCCGCTGTAGATACCAAACTCGTTGACTCCCTGCTGTTATGCCTGGAGAACCCTTGACCCAATTTCAATTATTCAGAGGGCCGGAAACAGATTATTTCAGACGCTGTTTACTCGAAATTACTGCTAAAATAAGAGTAAAATAAACATTGAATATCTCTTACGGGTCAACAAACTGAAAAATTAAAAGTAAATTAAGGAACCAGAGAAAAATTCACAGAATATAAAATCTGCGTGATCTAAACAATATCCTAATATAGTACATTTCGATACTAGTGAAAAAAAATTTTTTTTCAACGAGGGTGAAAGTTGGAGCCCGAGTGAAACGAGGGTGACAATCACCCGAGTCTTAAAGAAGTTTTTACACATGTATCGAACCCAATTTTTCATAACAAGTGCCTTAAAAAGTGAAATTTACGCATGCGAAGCGTGCGCAAAGTGTACTTTTTACGCACTAGTTAGGAAAAATATGTTTTACCATTTCAAGAAAAAAATCCTCCCGCGAACGCTCCGGCTGGAATGAACTCCCTGCCGAGGTTTTTCCTAGGTACGGTCAGGGACTTTAATTGTTGTGCCATTTATTTGAAATGCCCACTATAAGGTGAACCTTATAGTGGGCATTTCATAGAGTAAGCATTAAATAATAGAAACAGCTTGAACCGTAAGTGGCTCAATAATTAAAGTCGGTGACTGTACTACAGTATGAGATTCTTCAATAAAGGAGTGTAACATAGGTTCATAAAGGGTAGGCAACACGCATGTTAATCCTCTGGAGTTGCAGGCGTCTATAGGCTACGGTAACTGCTTACCATCAGGCGGGCTGTATGCTTGTTTGCCACCGCAGTTGTATATGAAAAAAAGTAATACGTTTGGCCTGAATTATTGAGCAGCCATGCTTTTTCTATCAAAACCCGATATTCTAGTGTAGTATTTACATATTTTCTGATGACATATTATTAATTAACTTAAACTGATTAGGTATTGGTTGTTGCGGTAACTGGTGATTGCATAGAAAAGCAATTAGTCACTTAGTTGTAGATCCAAATTTTTGGTGCATTTGGCTTTTTTTTTTAACACGTACTTTCAAGTATTAACTGATGTTCTCTTAATTTTTCATTTTATTTTATTTTTTATTTTTTTACTAAGCAGAAACGTCTGCTAGCGAATATCTTCGATATTGAAATCGAAAGAAAAATATAACAAATTGACTCGAACCCACAACCACTAGCCCAGTGTACTACCAATTGTGCTATAGGTACGAGTACCGCTTAGACTTGTCAATTTTTTTTATTTATCCCTCATCGTACGAGATGGGTGACGTGTAAATACATCTACCGCCAGCGTATTGAACACTTAACGATATCGAAGTCTCAATTTACATTGAGAATTCTGATTCTATTTGAGAATTCTATTCATGTTCGTTTGTTATGTACCTACATAATACATATTAAGGTTTACACTCTACAATTACACATGAAATAGGAAACAAAAGAACAAAGAGCGAAATAATACCAGTATTTTTGTAGCAATGGAGAATATACCGGGTCCCAAGCCCTAACCGAGACTGTAACCCAAAAATTGTGAATGCATTAGGAAAGAGATGGTTTTAAGAGAAGAAAAGAGTTTGTGCTCAATAATTTTGGCTAAGGCTGTATAGTGTAAAGAATATTGTCATTGCGGTCTGTGCGTTTGTTTGCAATCGAATGTACAATCACATAAGAGTATATCAGAGAATATCTCGAAAGTCATTACCATCTATAACCTTTTCGAGAGGCGGGACTCGCGTCGAGCATGATTTGTGAGGGTGGCCCCGTGGTACAGACTACTAGCAATAGAGGCAGCATACAATAAGCCATGCCAGTGGCGCTACGGTAAAAAAAGTTATTCATAAACGCACGATTGTCTCTGTAACTCTCATGACGCCGTGATTGGAGTAAAAGAGAAATATCCTCGAAATATATAACTAACGAAATATATCTTCCTGCCTCGCACAGCAAAACTTTGGAATGATTTGTCGTGTGCAGTATTTCCGGACCGATATGACATCCAAACCTTCAAGAAAAGAGCGTATAAATCTATCTTAAAGGCCGGCAACGTACTTGTGACTCTTCTGGTGTTGCGAGTGTCCATGGGCGGCGGTAGTTGCTTACCATCAGGCAATCCATCTGCTCGTTTGCCTCCTATATCATAAAAAAATATATAGGAACTTTGATGTTCGAGGTACCGGGCTAGGACTGGTGACAGGCGAGTGAAGCGGGCTTCTAATTTCAGCCTTTAATACAGTATACTTTAAAATAAATAAATAAATACATGAAGTTTGTAGTCCGCTAAGCTGGGATCATTTCATCCCAGCCCAACTCCCGCGGGTGTCGTAAGAGGCGAAAAACGGGTAAAAGCCACGGGTGGGCAGCAGCGTCCATCGTAACCGTATCAACTGCTACTGCGGTCACCAACCCTGCCAAGCGACTACGCTTGGCAGTATTATCTTGAGGGAATGTGCCATAGTCACTAGACTAGTCATATTTGGGGGAGACCTATGTCCAGCAGTGGACGTCTTGCGGCTGGGACGCTCAGATTTTATAGTCTACTTTACGTTCAAAAGTGTATGTATGATGAATATTGCTCGACATGTTACACTACGTAACGAGGAGCGTAATCATAAACCGTTCGCTACTACAATCAAAATTTCCGAGTTTTAGACTTTATAAGACCTCCAACATAAGCCTTGATATTACAGGACATGGTATATTTGTGTAAGCTTGTTCCATTTTTTTATTATGGAAGTATCTAGTGCCTAGTCGTCTACGGTCTATGGAAATCGAGGTTCGGATAAAATAAAAGTTCGCGATTGAGCCGTAACGGTTTAGTAAGTTACTTCACCAACTTCTACCCTCATTTCTATGAACGTGGTTGTTGACCTTAGGAAAATAGGTGTCGAGATTTATTACTTACACATTCACTAACTATATTTAAGGATTACGTAGGGCAAACCTTATTTTATCGGTGATATTGAATTATTATATTACGCTGAGCTGATATTGGTGATAAATAAATAAATAAATAAATATTTCGGGACAATCTGACACAAATCGATCTAGTCCTACGGTAAGCTCAGTAAGGCTAGTGTTGTAGGTACTAGACGACGATATATATAATAGATAGATACATATAAATACTTAAATAAGAAAACACCCATGACGCAGGAACAAATATCTGTGCTCATCACACAAATAAATGCCCTGACTGGGAATCGAACCCAGGACCATCGGCTTCATAGGCAGAGTCACTACCCACTAGGCCAGACCGGTCGTCGAGATTTCCATTGTTAATACATTTATGAATTATAAGAAGAATTAACCTGCTTTAAGGTGAGCGCTTATTGCTGTAGTATGTTTTGAACCAAAATGAATAGTTATATTAAAATTAAAACATACTCCTCTCAGATCCATGCAATTGCACTCTAAGTATCAGACCTGTATAATGCATAACAAACAATAGGTATCAAATATATATATTTTTTAAATAAAGTAAGTACTATCGAACAAAGTGATTCATGGATCGAAAACGGTTGCAAGTGTCAAATCAATTTAATTACACTTTCAAACCGTTAGTCGGCTAGGTGGGTCATGAATCACTTTGTTCGATAGTACTTATACATCGAGTATATATTAATACAATTTGGGAACTTACACTGAACACTGATCTGATATACCCGACAATTACAGAGTACATAACATACACCATATAGCAAGAGCAAGCAAAACAAACTAATTAAACTTAGTAAATAAACTTATTTTCTGCCTATAATTCCTTTTACAACATGAAAAGCGAAAGTTTTTTTTTTTTATGACATAGGTGGCAAACGAGCAGACGGATTGCCTGGTGTTAAGCAATTACCGTCGCCCATGGGCACTCGCAACACCATGGGAGTCACAAGCGCGTTGCCGGCCTTTAAGGGGGGTTGGAGCTCTGGGAACCTTACTCACCATCAGGAACACAACACTACATACCTGAAAGGTGGCAGTGCTATTATGGCTGTGGTCTTCTGTAAGGAGGAGGTACTTCCCCAGTTGGGCTGCCCCAGATTCAAGCATGATGGTCAACGCTGTGCCCTACCTCTCATAAACATGCACGCCTTTAACATCTCGGTTCACAAATGGGAGGAACTTGCCGAGGATAGAGTCAAGTGGCGCAACCTAGTATTTGACGGACGTAAAATCCACCACAACGCTTGGTTTAAGACCCTCGAAAGTAAGCGAGCCAAGCGTCATAACCCCGACACCTGTTCGACGCGGGCACATTACACCTGCCAGGCTTCTGGTCGTGTATGTCACTCCCGTATTGACTTACACAGCCACGGAAAACGTTGTCGCCCTACCTGATACTGATTGTATAGACTCGGAGGCCAATAATGATATCTTGTACTAGCTAAGCTGGGAGAGATGACCCTGGACTTGCATGCGGGAAGACGATCATGATAAATATCCAGAGAATGGTCTTTACTCACAACCGCGTTGTAGTGCTTGCAGATTCGCACCATTGTTGATTGCTACCCGACATTAGTCCTAATAGTTAAAGCGATAGAGACATGTTTGGATGTCGGTCGCCTAGGGTAGTTGGCGGGTATTGACCAAGAGATCCTTTGATTGATTGATCTTGATAAGATGCAAAATAAAACTGTTCACAGCTATCTGTGTTACTAAGGTACTTACTTTATAACATGTGTGTAATTTTAATAGATCACACTATTATGCGGGTAACTCACGTTTTATAAGTCGAATATTGCTTTTGCCGTTCGCGTTGGCTAACCGACGCAGACTGCGAGCCTCAGTTCTCCGTGACCGAACACAACATATTTTAACACAACGTCGACCCCATAGATTTTAGAACCGTAAAAATCCCAAGCCCAGTAATATTACATCTAGTTCATAAATAGTCTTTTAGCACGAAGGCAATTTTAATAGATCAGCCGCAGATTTTGCAAATTGATTTTTTAAGCCCGATTTCTTGAACAAAATCACGTCCGAAAATTAAACTTGGGCCACTAAAAATGCTTAAGCCAGACGCTACCGGCCAGGATGTCGAGGTGATTCGCTTGGAGCGTATTTCAGTGACAATCGGGCCAAATAAATATGCTTAAATGTTTTCTGGTCCCGATACGTCCGTCTGTATACCCGGAAAGATTTGTATGGAGACGAATACGCAGCGAGTTCGCCGCGTACGAGTTTTGTATAGAAGTCGCTTGCGAATCACCCAAGTGTGATAACGCTCTTAAGGTCCTGTCAATCTATATTCAAGTTCAAAAGATTTGTGCCAAATAAATACACGTGAAATACAAAAACGCATTCCGCACACACTTGATAAGTCCACTAACAATAAGCGTGTTTCGTGGCCCTAAACTTGAAGATCCTAAATTAAATTTATGATCAAGGACAATTCAAATCGGGAAATAATCAAGTAAGCTTTAAAGGAAAATTAATTGCATCATCATCATCTCAGCCATAAGACGTCCACTGCTGGACCTAGGTCCCCCCTAGACCTTCTTAGGCATCGGAAGCGACCTGCATTCAGCGTCTTCCGGCAACGTTTATGAGGTCGTCTGTCCATCTTTTGGGTGGACGTCCTGCGATGCGCTTGCTAGTCCGTGGTCACTACTCGAGCGCTTTTCGACCTCATCGGCCATCTTCTCTGCGTGCAATGTGTCCTTGCCCATTGCCACTTCAGCTTGCTAACCCGGTGGACTATGTCGGTGACTTTAGTTCGCCTATGGATCTCCTCATTCCTGAGTCGATCACGTAGAGAAAGTCCGAGCATAGTTCTCTCCATAGCTCGTTGAGCGACGTTGAATTTTGAGATGAGGCCGTAAGTCATCACTGGTAACACACATTGATTGAATACTTTCGTCTTGAGGCACCGAGGTATGTCGGACGAAAAGACATTACGTAGTTTGCTAATCCGGTGGGCTATGTCAGTGACGTCAGTTCGTCTGCGGATCTCCTTATTTCTGGTTCGATCACGCAGAGAAAGTCCGAGCATAGCTCTCTCCATAACTCCTTGAGCGACTTTGAGCTTTAATATGAAGATATTGACCACGTTTTGGTGTCGTAAATCAGCACTGGTAACACATAAAATTAATTAGGTCTTACTGATTAGCCTTCAGTGGTAGTTCCGGACCGATACGACCCTCATACCTTCAAGAAAAGAGCGTACTCCTATCTTAAAGGCCGGCAACGTGCTTCTGACTCCCCTGGTGTTGCGGGTGCCCATGGGCGACGGTAATTGCTTACCATCAGTCTGCCAGCTCGTTTGCTACCTCTGTTAAAAAAAAAGGTAAACGCTCGTACAGAGCCCTGAGTGTAAGTTTTTAACGTAACTTTACGTCACGAACGCGTTTGCGTTTCATTCGATATAACATTATCACTTATGCGTCTGTAAACGTTTTTTTACTTCAAAAGAAACTTACACTAGAGCCTCTGGGGTTAAAACCCTGGATCCTCGGAATTATTAGGGCTACATTCGGTCAATGTGCGGGCGAAAGCAAATTTCTAATAATATTTTTTCCTAAACACATAACTAAAGTTTTAATAACGGCGTCAGTCGTAAATTAAATACCAGCTCAGCCTAATTGGTGCTCATTAAGCCAGTAACCAAGGTTTAGTTATTTGCTGTTTACTGCCGGGAGCGATGGCCGATAATTATACAGGTATAATACCTATATAATTATCGGTATGTCTTTTAGTTTCATTATAGAAACTACCTTAGTTTTCCATTACCGTTTACCATTCTTAATGATAGTTTCATAATAGTACATTACTGCAGCCGCCGGGAAACAGGGGGTTGAAGGCTGAGTTGTATAGACGGCCGACCGTAGGGAGGCCGGATAGTATACGAAGCCTTCAAGACCCTTTCACGGCTAGGCATGTATAGTGCTTTTCTCAAACTAATGCAATGAAATAAATAAAAAAATACCACTGAACAAAACAGCTTCACGACAAAAGTTTTTTAATTGTCCCTCCAATCCCGCTTTGTAGTATTTTTGCCTTCGATGTAATAATTAATGACTATCATAAATAGTCTGGCTATAATTACTATATACAACATTTAGAAAAACCACCAAAAAAGAATGCACTTACCTTTTAAATGATGGCGCTACGGCATCTGCCTTTGGCGGTACACAATAACAAAATATAGATACATAAAACCGGGCCCGGTTAGATTATTAAATTTTATACACCCGTAACACTATATCTAAGTCACAAAAGCATTGAATTTTACCATTTACCACTATTTAGTCTTAATAAACAGAGTTTTACACGCCGAGAAACTTTTCTGTTCCGCCATTATTGAAACAAGTA
Organism: Grapholita molesta; assembly: GCA_022674325.2. Lineage (NCBI taxonomy): Eukaryota > Metazoa > Arthropoda > Insecta > Lepidoptera > Tortricidae > Grapholita > Grapholita molesta. The sequence goes on along the minus strand of CP053122.2, from coordinate 632,228 downwards.
AAAGTGTCCTGTGATTGGTTGACTCAAAAATGCGTTCAAAATCGCGCATGCGTGGAGTAGTGTTTGGTGTTGCCAATACAATTTTAAAATTGAGAACATGAATAATAAATATAATAATGTAATAACCTGATGATATGAATATTCATTTTTATGATAAATAAAATAAATCTCTTCATAACATTTCTTCTGAAATAAGCGAGATTAATTTTAGCCCGCTAATCATTTCACTAAAAATGATAAAAAAATATAATTCAGCTGTTTGAACAGGCTTCATGAACACAGACGCCAGGTATACATAAAATTAAAAAAAAAATTACTTCCCGGCCTAGGCCTTAAATTTTATATGAAATTCGTTACCTGTCCTCTGGAGTCGATCCGCCCTAAACGTGATACTTCGAAGCCTATTATGACGCAAGTAACGAAGACATTTCATTGCATGTTTGAGAAAATAAACGTTATTTTTCATGTTTCAATTAAATTCTACACGGTTTAGGTATAGTTTCTGGTTTGGGCCATGTATATTTGTCTGTCAAATGATCCTCTACCCTGTATTAGCCCTTGGACATAAAAGACTTTTTAAGTAATTCTTAAGTACTGGAAAGGGTTATTTAAAGGCATCATCTTGTCATATAAATGAACTAGTTTTACCTCCCGACTTCGTCGGCCAGCCATGCCCGTCTTTAAAGTATGGTTGCGGGATAAAAATTATCATATGTCCTTTCTCGTAGCTCAAACTCTCTCCATACCAAATATCATCCCAATTGTTACAGCGGTTTAAACGTGAAGAGGCAACAGATAGACAGACAGAGTTACTTTCGCATTTTGTAATATTATGTAAGTAAAATATGGAATATATATAAATATAAATATTTCGGAACAATATTACATAAATCGACCTAGTTCTACGGTAAGCTCAGTAAAGTTTGTGTTGTAGGTACTACCTAGACGACGATATGTATAATAGATAGATACATACAAATACTTCAATACATAGAAAACACCTACGACCCAGGAACAAATATCTGTGCTCATCACACAAATAAATGCCCTGACTGGAATTCGAAACCCAGGACCATCGGCTTCATAGACAGGGTCACTACTCACTAGGCCAGACCGGTCGTCAAAAGTATGGAAGTATGGACATTAGCCATTGGTATTTTCATGTCCGTCACCCGATCCCACAATGTAATACTCCATGATTAATACCATTTCAAACCCCACTCGTCTACCAAAACATTAAAAAACTCGAGCGTCATTACCCTACCATCTATCATCTGAGGTATTTAATTTTCCGTCATTTTTCATCTGTCATCTTACCATCCCATTGTCTTCGAGCGACTAGCATTACATTTTCTCACCTTGGAAATGGCATATGAAAAGTGTATATACATTTCAGCCGTAAGCAGTCCACTGCTGGACATAGGCCTCCCACAAAAATGACTTGTATCATCTTGGGGGTATTTGCCATAGTTGCCACGCTTGGCAGGCGGGTTGGCGACCGCAGTAGTTGTTGATTGGGTTTCGACGGACGCTGCTGCCTGTCCGTATGATTTTCCCGTGGAGGGTAAACTAGGCCCTATTAGTCCGGTTTCCTCGCGGTGTTTTCTTTCACCGACTAATAAATATCAAATGATATTTCGTACATATAAGCTCCGAAAAACTCATTGTCACAATCCGAGGTTTGAACTTGCGACCTCCGGATTGCAAGTCGCACGCACTCTGTGCACTTACCACTAGGCCACTAGCGCTTCCATAAATCTCTATTATTTTCTTCTTTGCTGTGTGATGCCTGCTGACTAGAATAGCACCAGTAGCACCACCTAATCTTCTTCCGTGGGTGTTGTAAGAGGCGACAAAGGGAAACATCCTACGGACGGGCAGCAGCGTCCGTCGAAGCCCAATCTACAGCTACTGCGGTCGCCAGCCCGCCTGCCAAGCGTGGCGACTATGGCAACTACCCCCAAGATAATACAAGTCATATTTGTGGGAAGCCTAATGTCCAGCAGTGGACTGCATACGGCTAAAATGAATTTTGTTAAATACATTGTTACACTTACTTTTCTCTATGACTTGACGTGAAACATTCTCAATTTCCACATCGGGAGATAACCAACAAGCTGGTAATAAATCGATTTGTCGACACAATACTTCAAACCAACTGAGTGCGTTGAGCTGATTCCGTAAAAATATCGAAATAAAATATCGATATTGTTACGGTCGCTTACAATATCGGCCCTGTAGTACAACATAACATAACAATACTCTTTATTGCATAACCCGAACAAAATATAAATAAAACAGGTTACAAACTTAAAGTATAGGTAACACAATCGGCGGTCTTATCGCTAAAGAGCGATCTCTTCCAGAAAACCTTTGGGTTAATGGATAAATTGCGACAGTGAGTCAGAATTGAGTAGGTGTACAAATGTGGCACTATAGAAAATAATTTGGGATTTGGAATGCCACCATTGATAAATTTAATGAATTTATAATTTGAATGGTTCTGGATTTTGGTTCTAAAGGAGTGATTATGATTCCTGTATAACTAAACCGCCTAGCATTTATTCAACAATTGTACGTACTGCCAGATCATTTAAATGACACAGTTCAGGTAAGAAAGCATATCCAAGCATGTCTAACCTATTTGATATGTTTTCTTGTAGGACGCATAATTATGTACTTAAAGATTTGATGTATCACTGTTTTGAAAATAAGGTCGAGTTTCTTACCCGCAATAATCTTCTCGGGTAAGAGGTGTAGGGTTAGAACCTGTGGTAGAACGGTTTTTCACGTTCATAAGTCCATTGAATAATAAAGTTTTTTTTATTATTTTCAAACCTATATAGACTTATAGGTAATCACAGACTTCAAGGCCAGGCAACGCAGGCTTCTTACAGTTTATGCCTGTTTGCAAACGTCTTAGTATAAAAAGTAAATTTTCGCCCTTAACGAAATAACCCCAATTCCCCACCATCTACGTCACATACATCTCATTGGCTACAGAAACGGAAACCAAAAATAGCTACGCACCGAAAAATACATTCACACTTCTAAATGTTACAGCATAAGGTTGGTTTTGGAATGAATATTTCAAATCGGGTTGAAAAGCAAGTTTGTTCCGATCTTATATGAGACTAGTAAGATTCCCTAAGCATGCGGGATCGGCTTAAAGATGGCGTATTGATGTTCGTAGCCTGACTCACTGACTGACATTTTACTGATATTACTTATAAGTTGATGACTTACGGCTCCGAAACGTGGTCTTTCAACTCATCTGAAAATAAGTCTCTCAACGAGCTATGGAGAGAGATATGCTCGGAGTTTCTCTCCGTGATCGACTCAAAAATGAGGAGATCCGTAGGCAAACTAAAGTCACCGACATAGCCCACCGGGTTAGCAAGCTGAAGTGGCAATGGGCAGGCCACATTGCACGCAGAGAAGATTGAGATGGGGTCGCAAAGTGCTCGAGTGGAGACCACGGACTAGGACGTAGGACGTCCACCCACAAGATAGACAGGCGACCTCATTAAGGTCGCCGAAAGACGCTGGATGCAGGTCACTTCCAACCGGTACATGTGGAGGTCCAAGGAAAGGCCTATGTTCAGCAGTGGACGTCTTATGGCTGAGATGATGATAATGACTTATATTGTTGTTTTTACGAGTATAATATGCTATGAATAGTTATTTGTGCAACGAGAGGAAAGTTGGTTTTTCTTGGGAGTGTTGATTTTGAGCCCCTCGGGGCACTAGTAATGTATCTTAAGAAAAATCCACAAATAAAGATTATTCTTTTCATAACGGTTTAAGTACGCCCTGTTTCATCCCCCACAAAACGACACCAAACTGCGGAAATGATAAATGAGCCCGTATCCACATCTGACGCTCTCGTACAAAGGGAAGCGTAGACAGGTGCGAGCGAGAGGCAAACTGTTCGATAACAATTGAGGCCTTTGTAATTATGGTAGTGACACAGCGTATTGGGAATAGGGATGTGACTTGAGGGAATATGTGGTTACAGACCGCTTCTTATTTTCCTCGGAAATGGCATCCTAGCCATAGTATTTCAACTCTGGTCTTTATTCGTACATTGACTTAACTCCGCAGTAAGCTCAAGAAGGCTTGTGTTGTGGGCACTCAGGCAACGATATATATATATATATGTATATAATATACAAATACTGACCTGCTTCCTAACCATGTAATAAATAAATATATAATAAATAAATAAATACATAATTACAGAACATACTTACACAAATTGACTGAGCCCCACGGTAAGCTCAAGAAGGCTTGTGTTGTAGGTACCCAGCCAAAGATATATATAATACACATACATATATAGGCACCCACAACTCAAGAACTAATATCTGTGCTCATCACACAAACAAATACCCTTACTGGGATTTGAAACCAGAACCATCGGCTACATAGGCAGGGTCACTACCCACTAGGCCAAATCTGTCGTCAAAGATGTAGTATTTCAACTCTCATCTTATTCATATACACATTAACTCAACTCCGCAGTAAGCTCAAGAAGGCTTGTGTTGTGGGTACTCAGCCATGAATATACATAATGTCCAAATATTTAAATACATACAATACCACCATGACTTAGGAACAAATATCTGCGTTCATCACACAACTAAATACTACTAGAAACAGTAAAGGACATGCTTACATAAAACTGAGCCCCTCATAAAGTAATAATAAATATACTAAAGAAGTAAGATAAACTCAAGAAGATTTGTGTTGCGTACTCAGCCAATATATAAAATATACTCTGACGATTTGTGTAAGAATATCCGGAAATATATTTATTTGTATCTATAAATAAAAGTAGTACACAAAAATCAACCCTCATATCGCTTCTTAAGCCAACTGAAGGTAAATAAAAACATTACACGATCAAATAATATCTAGGTCGTTAAATGACAGGTTGAGTTGGTTTTCTATTTGGTCGGTTAACCAATAGACGTTATAACTACCCAAATGCCACGTACCCGTTCTAGGAACGTACTCACTGGGAATATTCCCGCTCCTCACTACGGCTGCCGCGTGCGACGGTGGTCCCTAATTGATGGTTTGGAGATAATGACCACTTCCATGGTATGTCAGACTTATGGTACTCCCAGACTTAGAAATTGTTTGAATTTCTTATCGAGTCTCTTTGCTACGTTAGACTCGATTTGCTAAACTTTATTGCATACAGATGAATGGTATATAGCGGACTTTATGTCACATATTATTCTCTACCAGTTTAACATTGTGCGAAACAGAGACAGAGAAGTTGGGCAGAGAATTATTAAAAAAAATGCACGCTTTTTTTTGTTATGCATATTAAGTTTTGAAATATTTCAACTCAATTTCGCAAAAAAACTACAGATTAAGGTCTTAATGCAACCAAATTTTAACCTTAAACCTACTTTACTTAAATTGTGTTTTGTCTGTATTTTACAAACTCAAAGTGTCAGATTAACACAAAATACTGGTATAATTTAACTGAAGTAGGTTTAAAGGACATTTTGATTAATTGGGTATGAATCTAGTATACTTTATATAGTATGAATATATATTGTATTTTTTTCATACAGGACTGACCAGCGTTTGACCTCAGTCGCACCAGAGCCCTGAGTGTAAGTTTTTAACGTAAATTTACGTCACGAACGCGTTTGAGTTTCCCATATAAATAACATTATCACTTACGCTTCCGTAAACGTTTTTTTACGTCAAAAGAAACTTACACTAGAGCCTCAGAGGCATATCATAGGTCCGGTGTATTTTTATTTTTCTCTTTTACTTTTGTATACTCCAATATGATGGTAAGTGACGACGAGGTCGAGGGTATAGCACGCTGGTTCAACAGCCTATTCACTCTTGCCTTGAAAACATACAAAATATATCATAGTACACTATAGTTATGGCTTCAGTTACATATATAATCATGCTTACATATATACATACAATAATTTTGTTAATAATAGGCTGAGTCACAACACAGGCCTTCCTGAGCTTGCCATGGGGCTTAGTTATAGATAAATTAGCGAGAGTGTTAGCAATAGACACAACTAATAAATCATTTTGTATACGCCACTTCCTGATTAATAAACTCTTGCGTCAATGAGCCGGCATGCAATCATTATAAAGCTTTATATCGGAGTTTTGTGTATTAAGGATTATTAATTAATTAAGATTAATACTCGTACATAGGTCCTTGATGCCTCTTTCACTTTGAAAGGGACAGTATCATGTAACATTGATTTTTTAGAAAGAGAAAACTCATCTTCTATAAATATTATAACTATACCTAGATATTTTTCTAGCACGAACGATTTATCGTAAGTAATTGACTAAATAAAATTCACTTACGATAAATCTCCGTCGGCGAACCATGCCCGCCTTTAACACATTCACCGCGTCATTAGGTCGATCGACCCCTACACATGTTAACTGCGATATTAACTAACTGGTGTAAAGTATGGTTGCGGGATAAAAATTATCCTATGTCGTTTCTCGTAGCTCTAACTCTCTGTTTATCAATTAATTCAGCGTGAACAGCCAGAGTTACTTTCGCATTTTTAATGTTACTAGCTGTGGCCAGCGGTGTTATCCGCGGCTTATTAGGGAAAAAACGTAGCATATGGATTAACAAATCCAGGGTGTCAGTAAACTCCATACCAAATTTTATTAAAACGACTTCAGCCGTTTACACGTGAAGAAGTAACAAACATACACACTCACTCACAAACTTTCGCATTTTTAATATTAGTGTAGATAGTATAATAGTATAAATTATACCGGGTGTTTCCTGTAATAGGAGCAATAATTTTAGGGATCACTTCTACACCACGAACCTAGCAACATTTGTTCTACAACTTAAAAAAATTGTGTTATTTATTACTTGTGATTTTTTCAAACAAACTAAATAGTATTTTCAATGAACAGCATCCAATAGTCTAGTTGACATTAAATTTGCTGTCAGCCTACAAACTTCATAGTTTTCGTAATACATTGCTTATTAAAAAAATCTCTTTTTATTAATACTTAGTACCTAAACTACAAGTTATTTTCAAAAGTCGTAGAACAAATGTTGCTACGTTTGTGGTGTAGAAACGATGCCCAAAGTTATTGCTCTTGTTACAGGAAACACCCGATATAATAGTATGATATATATATAGTATAATAGTATATAGTATGTATAGTACAAGTTTGGATGGATTAAAATCACGAAAGTTTAAATACAAAGATATTATTTCATGGTTAGGCTTGTAGGTTAAAAAAATAAAATAACTCACCTGAAGCTGAGGGTAGTCAGCGGCCGATACGACTTATGACTCGCGGGCTCCGACATCGGCATACCCCAGAAGTCATTTCTGAACACTGTCACCAACTTGTTCACACCTGTGACGTCGCCGTTCGTCACTACAGCCGGAATGTCGTCATGCACAAAGTCACCGTGGAGGCTGTTCCAGTATGTCACCACAGCTACTGAGGCCACCAGGGTGTATATGACCCAGTCGTGGTCACATAGTCTGAACGGCTTTGGTTCTTCGCGCACGGGCGCAAGCGGGCGGCGACGCATTTTTTAACCGGCAAAAATTTACCGTCACGTATTTTTTTTATGTCACTTTCACTTGTTTTATTCACATTTTATTGTTTATACACATTCACATATAGGATTTGTCTGTGCTAATTTATTAGTTATTAATTTATTCCTTATTTTACCTATAAATCACTGAATTAGGCAAACTCAGTATGCCTGGAATAGAGAAATGCATTTAATCTACTTCATAAGAAACATTAACTAATTGCAGTAGCGAACAATGTTAATTATGCATACAGTGAATTGCATATTTATGTTTTTACATTTTAACCCTATCCTGTTACATGAAGACATTAAACTGTGTACATTATGCCCTAAACTGTTCACCTATTATTGTATTTATTTATCCGGGTCCATCATTTTTTATCCGGGTCATATTAAAAGCAAAACTCAACACTGCCACTATCACCTTAATAGCGTAGTCCTAAATTGCCAGGAATTTCACCCGGACGGTTACCCGGGTTGTCCGGTCATGAATACCCGGGTTACGGGCTGGTGATACGCGCCATCCATCAAGTGGGCGTATCAGTCCGATATCGTATAATACTTGTGATCGCAATGGCATTGACGTGAGATTTTGAGGGATTTGCTTTTTGTTGCCTTTTATATTGATGTTTACATCAATGTAATCTTATAAACCAATACTTAAAGTTCAGTGTACAGCAAAATGAAAAGTTATCGATCCAATCAAGGCAAAAAGAGATTTTTTTTTTCATTTTGTTTTCATCGACAGGAGAAGGTCCATCTTTTGGTGCCAGTTTATCGTTGAATTTTAGGACACGTATATCAAAATGAATCAAATCGGAGCCGGATAGTAACCTTTCCTTGTTTTAGACATAGTTTGGAGAAAACTATCCATTCCACATCAGTCTATCAAAAGAATTTAAACTGTCTGTCAACACATTAAGTCATTTATTCCATTGAAGTATTTTCTCTAAACTAGGTTCACTTGATAACAGGTGCACTGAAACTGGCCGCATATTGCAAAGTCCATTACCTAGGCATACTGGGCCACAGAATTGGAAGGGCATGCAGATGGACGGTCGCCGCGGATGACATATTCATGAGCCGGATAAACCGGATCAAAGAGCCGGGTAATTTGCGCGTGTAGGTGTACCTGCACGGTTAAGATAGCGGGTATTGTATGAGTTTATGATTTCTGAAATCTGGCTATATGTAAAATTTAAACTGTAAATTGTATTTTGTAAAATTGAAAATGTAAAATTTTGCAGTGGCTGTGCCTGTAAATTCAGGTGCGTATACTACTTTTTTTATACAATTAAACGGGATCTAGATATGTTTATGTTACACTTGTATTTATATTTGTGAAATATATATAAAAAACACTCTTTTATTCTATATGATTAAATATTGACGCTTGCAAAACCCTAATAATAATTGGTTAGTGTGTTTTATTATGGTTTCGCTTTTTATAAATCTGAAAAATATCAGTCATATTATAAGTTAATTTATGTACCTGTATCGTTTTATTTTGAGATTTGCATTTCTGCTACAGGAAAAACTTTTAAATTTGTAGGGTAGTCAAATAATTATTACCTGTACAAAAACAGGTATTATTATTAACTAATAACTTTAATTTTACTACCCAGGCATTAATAAATTTAGCACCAATTAAGAACCTATCCGCTTGTTTTTTAAATAACCATAATATTATGTGACATTAACTATGAAAAGGGACCTTATTGTCGATGGCGCTTATGTCGTTGTTCAAGACGATACAATACAAACGCAACGTGATTCGACGTAAGTGCCATCGACAATAAGGCCCCTTTTCCTAGATAATGACACATATTACATTAAACAAAAACGTTCAACATGCCTGCCTTCTGTCTCTAGCTAAAAACTTAACTTTAGTAATATTACGAGCACTCATAGTCAGCAAAAGTTTTAAGTGGCACTTTCCTGGTTACACGTAAATGTGCATACCTCGGTTACAGCCGAGCTCCTACTTTCCTAGTTACCCATGTACCCATGATAATAGCCGAGCAATGTGACCGCGAATAAATCATCCGGCGACCGCTGATGTCCAATTCATGAGCCGGGCAACCGTTCCGGGTAAGTATTTAGTAAACTGTGCCACATGAACCAAAATATAACCGAGTGCTTAAACAAAATTTGGCACAGTCAGTAGCAAAAGTGGCTGAGCGGGTGAAGTGTTCAAATTGACCTACACGCGCTCTTATTCTCTTGACAATAGAGATTTGTTGACCTCATTTTGAACACCTCAACCGCTTAGCCACTTCTGCTGCTGATGGTACTTTACTCTTTTTAGAATCAGAATAATAAGCACCCGTAAAAACCTAATTTACAGCTACTACGGTCGCCAACGCGCCTGCCAAGCGTGGAGACCTATGTCCAGCAGTGGGTATAAACATGAGAAACTAGCAAAAATTCCAACTCTCGCAATTAAGACGATATTTTCAGGAAACTCGCCAACAGTGCAAAACACGACGAACAAAACGAAAGAGCTATCGCTTTAGAGCGGCATTTGGACTTTTGAAATATATATCGAGATAGATAACTTACATGTTTTCTACATAAAAAAAAATCTGACTCAAAAGTTAGTACGTTATTTTAAGTAAGGTTAAAAGAGATATTATTCAGGAATCTAAAATGACCAAAGCCATGTCATTAGGTCTAGAATTATATTTTATATACATATAAATAATACAGGACATTACACAGATTGGTAAGCTCAAAAAGCTTTGTGTTGCGGGTATTCAGCCAATTATATATATACAATATACAAATACTCATATAAAAAGACTCGGGGTCTTGGGTGTTTTTATGTATTTAACTTGTGTGTATTTAACTTATCCCGTTTTGGGATTTGAACCCAGGACAGTCGGTTTCAAAGGCAAGGTCTGACCAATGGGCCAAACCTGTCCCAAGTTTTGTGTCTCAGAAATCCATTTTTTTTATAATTCATCATCATACCAACCGAAGGACATACATTGCTGGATATAAGCCTCCCCTAAAGCAACCTACAGTGACTGGTTTTGCTCCACTTTATTTTAATTATTTATCTACAATGTTCAGATCGTTCACTGAACGGTTGTGTTTTACAGAAAAAATTGTAGATACAATATCCTTTAAAGACCCAAGTAAAATCCTACTCGAATTTGTTCTTTGTACTGTATGAAATAAAGTATAATCTCTTTTGTCTCAAAATCAAAGGAAACAGATAAAATTCAACTCTGTTCCAATTTCATAAAATTCAATTTCTATAAAGTAATTAGTACTACATGTAGGCTCATGGGCCTTAAAGTCAAATTTTTAATTAAATGGAGTAAACTAACAGCAGTTTTCATACTAAAGTTGACAAACGACCCGTCAAATGTATGAAAACTGCTTTCAGTTTACTCTATTTGATTAAATATTTGACTTTAGATATGAAAACATCATCAGACATTTAAAGTTGGAAAACCGCTTTTCGCTGAGAAATATAGCCGGGCTAAGTGCTATTGAGCTTTGTGCTTGTACAATGTTAACAGTACAACTTTTTACACAGCTGAATAGTAGTATAAATAATTTATCTTTTATTTAGGGGATGTTGAAACTCACACCATAATTAGTACAATCGAGATTTTTTCGAACAAAAAATGTTACGTGTAGGAAAAGGTAAAGCACCATCGCAGGGTTTCTAGTCTTTGTTTTACAGGATACATTTTGGAGAGTGCACACTCTACAGGAATTGCACGATTTGATTCCGCCATCACCGTTCCAGCACCAGACGTCCAGACGAGGGGAGCGGTTTCATCCTTACGGTGTGAATATTCCATTTATTCGCTTCTACCTAATGCGGACTGCTAAGGAATGGAATTCCCTCATTTATTCTGTATTCCCGGATTGATACAATTTGGGTCTTTTCAAGAGTGAATAGGCTGTTACTGAAACAGTGTGCTACACCCTCGACCTCGTCGACACTTACCATCAGGAGCAACTGAAAGGTCAGAGTCAAACGCTGGTCAGTCTTGTATAAAAAAAAGGAAATTCTTTTAATGATAACGTAATCAAAATTTACTGAGACATTCGTAAGTATTCAAAATGCAAAAAACTAAGTAATTAAAAAACCAATAGGGTTGTTTAATGCTCCTACGGCACTTTTTATGAAATTAATTTTATTATGCTGAGACCATAAAATGAAGAACATCTAAAAAAATGCTAGTTATCTACAATTTTAATCGTTGATATACAACTAAGAACGAATCAATATTTAATGAATTTTAAGTAACACTACCTACGATATAAAATAAAATTGAAAATAGATGATAAGTGTCAACCACCATAGTTAATTCCGCCATTTGTACCATCTTGTATTGTGAAATAAAGAAAAAAAAATGACTGCAGATTCGGTTTCGAATCCTGCTTTAGATGGCGGAGGTCCTCGTTTTTTTTTTAAATATATGACATCTATTTTCAATTTATATTTAAATACGTTTCGTTAAATCATCATCATCAGGTTCTTTTCTAAAGCGACATGTGTCACTGACATCAGTCATGTGATCAATTTGTAAAGTAAAAAGCCCTTGTTCTTTAACGTCAGTTCAATTGGACTATATTTTATCGTCTTTTTGCTCGCGAAGGAAAGCGGAGCCCCGGTGATTAATAACGCATGTCTGTCGCAGACGCTTACTCAAAAACGATTAGAACCTTTGGGAACCTTTATTCTTTTACACAGTAATACTTCTGTCCGCGGCTTCGTCTGTGCTAGATCAGCACTTCAAATATTTTCCAAGAGACATATTAAAACCATTTTTTTATTAATCATCACTAGCGGACCCGGCGAACTTTGCCCTGTCTTATATATGAATATTGATATCGAATTTGCAGCATGCATTATGTCAATGTTAATAAGGTTACATTTAAAAAAGTTAAAATTGTCAAAAGTGTCCAACAAGAACCTTCATCTGACAAGAACAAACTCAAGAAAAAAATAATTAGTTAGCGAAATTGGTCTAGCCATTCATACGTAATGCCCTGACCATGTGAAACAGTAATTCATTTTTGTATATAATATATTTAGATAGCCTACATGTTATTCTGATGTATAAGCTAAAATTATTAAAAAGTTTTATGAAAATAAGTTCACTAAAATAAATCGACTAATATGGATTTAATCGCGTATACTAATTTAAACTCCATCCCACCGTTTTGAACCCTTTAGCGGCGTTTGTGGTCATCGAGAATAGGTACTCAATTAGTATACGCGATTTAATCCGTTTTAGTTGTTTTATTTCATGAATAATTATCGCGGCGACCGAAGACAATATTATGCGTTCACCAGTTTTGGCTAAAATTGAAATAACCATCCATTAATTTATACAAACTTTAGTGGTCATAGAAGAATACTGAAGTATATTTTTCTTCTATAATATATCATAATATACCTAAGCTGCTGTTATTTTAGCTTCATAACATAAACTGCGTAATTTCGTTTTCTAAGCATCAGTTGATCTGAATGTAATATGACCCGGATAAAAAATGTTAGTAAAATTAATAACCGGATTATATATCCGGTTAAAAAATGCCAGGATATTTGAAAACTTTTACCTATTTGTAGATAGTAAGTAAGGAATTTGAGAAATAAATAACAGTTTTCAAAAGCATGTCATATTTTGGGTTAGAACTAACTTTTAATCTTGTTGTATTTTGTATTGACCGTTACATAATTGACTCAATACATTTTGGTATGGACAACTAAGGACATATTATAACTAATTTAATATTTCAAACCTAAAAAATCACAGAATATTAACCGCCTTTTTAACTACACTGCCTGGTCACTTATCACGTCGCCTATAACACACAACCGATTTTTATCTGTACACTCGACTCCAAATACATGATCACTTACACACTTTCTGATAAAGTGCAATAATGTAAAATCAACGTCGAATGTAATTAACTCTCACATCCCTTTGTACTCCGTATTTACCTGGAACAAAGGAAAAATTAATGTAAAACTTGCACCGAGAATTCCAGTGTATTTCTATCTAAAACACAGAATAAAAAGGCGATATTTATAGAGCTTTATAACGGACTGTGATCATAGACCACTTACTAGATCGTAAGTGGTGTAACCGACAACACTACATATGGAAGATGATATATCTACACTTATATGTGGTAGTCCACATGGAAAAGTACCTTATAGCGCTTGACGCTTACGTTGCAAAGTGTCATACTAGTATTAAAGCGTCATTAACAATAGCGTAAGCGCCAAGCGCCATAAGGTAATACCTACCTTTCCATGTGGACTACAACATATTATAAAGGCGAAAGTTCGTGAGCGTGTATGTTTGTTACTTCTTAACGTCTAAACGGCTGGAGCGATTTAAAAAACTTGGTATGGAGTTAGCTGACACCCTGGATAGGCTACGTTTTTTCCCTAGGTAAAAAACCGTGGGTGACACCGCGGGGTGCAGTGACGGGGACTTTCGGTGTCCGAGGCAGGATCCGAACCCATGTCTCCAGCTTTCGGCGGTGACGCCTTTACCAACTGGTACCGCGTTCTGCTGATACGATTGGTAGTTGACCCGTTACGGAATGGAGATAATAGTTACCACAAATATGTTTATTATCTTTCGATGCATTAAAACTGTGTTTTATGACCGATGCTCCTGGGTTCAAATCCCAGTCCGACATAGAACACCCATGACTCAGGAACAAATATCTGTGCTCATAACACAAATAAATGCCCCGACTGGATTCGAACCCAGGACCATCGGCTTCATAGTAGTCACTACGCACTAGGCCATACCGGTCGTCTTATATCTATTTTTCGAGTACCGAAGCTCACCTGTACCCGTACCATGAGTTATGACATTGACGTTCTCGATAACGAGCATCGAGTTTACTATCTGTGCATCTCGCTTGTACTATTTTAATGCTAACGAGATGCACAGATAGTAAACTCGAAACTCGTTATCGAAAACCGTAATGTCATACCTCATGGTACGGGTACCGATCTAGCGATACATGGTAACTACCCCGTTTTAAGTAATAGTATACTGTGAACGACCATGTTAGCTGAAAATCCAAAGTGTATAGATATTTATGCCCTCATATACACTACACGTAAGACATGCCATAATTTTATACCGTTGCTGCTCCAAAGCGCGCTCGACTTTCCAAATTGTTTTTTAACCGCCGATTATCAAGATAAAGTAAGGAGTTTCTGAAAAATTCCAGAAACTTCCAATCCGTAGGGAGAAAAAGTGAAACTCCCAAGTTCCTATCGACTTTGTGCTTAGGCGAAATAGGCTTTAAGCCAATGACAGGCGGTTCTGTTTGGCTTGTACACAAGATGTTTCCGAGTTTACAAGAGTAACATCTTATTTGAAAATTACTGATACGACTCTTTTATTTATTGTCGGAGAGGGTACGGGTGTGTTTAAGTTGCGTAGTTCCCGTAGGAATAAGTGCGTTGGGTTTAATTTATGTATATCAGTATAATAAAAGCTCCGAAAAAATATTCTAACCTATTAAACTCAAACGTTTTTTCAGTAAGTAGGCAAGGGCACTTTTACACGTCGAGTATACAAAAGTAAAAGAGAAAAATTAAAACTACACCGGTTCTAACCCTACATCTTTGACCAGAGAAGCATTTTGAATTTTATGCTTGGCAAGAAACTCGGCGGGACTTAGTTTTTCAAAATAGTATAGCAAAAGAGATCTTAAACATATGTACGGTCAGCCAATTCGATTTCTAGGCCACTTCGAACCTTGTCACAGTGACTTGAATAAAAGATCTTTTGCGTCTTTCATATAGATTTTCACTGTGACAAGGAACGAAGTCAATCAAATTGGTTACCTGTACATAAAATTGCGTTAATCTATAAGATTATTAATGAAATTAGTTCTATTATATAATTATTCATTGTGTAGAAGCGGGTAACTCACGTTTTATAAGTCGAATATTGCTCGACATGTGTCACTTCGTAACGTGGAGCATAATCATGAGCCGTTCACTTTGGCTAACCGACGCAGACACGCAACCAACATATCGAGAAATATTCGACTTATAAAATGTGACTTACCCGCTTCTCTACAAATAAATTATGTTTGAATCTCGAGGTAAATAGTTTTAGGGTCCTTGGGGCCCTAGCGCTCTGAGTCTTTTCAAAGATATTTCGAAGAGACTCAGAGACGCTACAGGTGACCGGAGAGCTGGCAGTTACCTCGCTCAACGCATCTGTCTCGCAGTTCAGCGGGCTAACGCAGCCAGCGTCTTCGGCACCATGCCGAAGGGACCTTTTTTTAGATTTAGTATAGTTAGTTTTTAGTCCTATTTTTGTATTATTTTATTATTTGAGTTAATGTTTATATACTGTATTTTTTATACTTATGACAATAAAATAATTAATAGTTTTGAGCTTAAAATATAGTAACCTAAATTTTATCGACTCGTAACTCAAGTGGAGAGGTCTATGCTGCTAGAAATGATGTTTTAGGAGCAGAACCAAAGTAAACGAAATTTCTTATTTATATCTTTATCCTCTAGCAGCCCAGAGATCAAAAATTGCCAGGCTAAATGCAACTATAGTTTGACATACTTAAAATTTAAAATGGCATTAAATGTAAGACCTTTTTATAGGTCTCCGGTCGGCTAGAGGCTAAAACAAAAGCAGATTTCAACACACAAAATCATCATTTCAGTCATAACCCGAGAAGAGATGGAAAAAGAAAATATAAGTCATTGAAATCCTAAAAGCTAAGAATAAATACTTTTTTTTTTTATGATATAGAAGGCAAACGAGCAGACGGATTGCCTGATGGTAAGCAACTACCGCCGCCCATGGACACCCGCAACACCAGAGGAGTCACAAGTACGTTGCCGGCCTTTAAGATCCCTATACGCTCTTTTCTTGAAGGTTTGGATGTCATATCGCTCCGGAAATACTGCACACGACAATTTAATTTATTTAGTTGGCATGTTTCAATTTAGTATTGTAATATTGGCAGTACACTTGTACACATATCAGTTTATCTCGAATGTTGTGCACACGTCAATAAATACATATTCAAATACACATCTAACCTCATAACGGCTTAACTTACTTACAAACGAACGGTACATACGACCTTCTATACCCAAAACCCGCCTCAGATCTACAAGGGCGAAATGCCAGAAGCAAAACGTAATAGCGACGCCATTTTGAAACTGTACCAGCTATAGCCTAGTCATTGAAGAGCGTAAATTGGTGAGTAAGGTGTGGCAGTTACGACGTTTGGCGTGTGAAGTCGGATAAGCCTGGATGTTCTCAATCTATTCCTACAACGTGTTCGCCCCATTTCACATTGTGGGATAGAATATTCGAGACTTACAGTCGCCAGATATATCGGGGCTGTGGAGGTGGTCACAAATATCTGAACGCATTTATTGTCAAGGCGATAAAGTGTATGTTCAGATACTTGTGACCACCTCCACAGCTCCGATATATCTGAAGGCGAATGTACATGGACTGTTGTTAGGGTGAATCTTGGTTTAAAGTTTATACTTGGTTCGGTGATACAGCATTATTTAGACTAATCCCACATTGCATTGCAAGCAATAATGATAAACATTATTGCAACCATCACGCCATATTGTTCTGCCATCAATATTATAGCTGGTAATTATCATCGATATACCAAGGCAAAACTACGTGTTTACACCTAATTGAATCCCTTTCGGGTTTCTGATATAGCTAGAAATTATTATGTTTATGAAAAGAAAGTGCCAAAATATGTATACATTTAGTCTCAATATGAAATATGGTACAGTCAAGGGAAAAAATATCGCTTTCATATTGACACTAAATGTATACATATTTTGGCACTTTCTTCGTATCGATATCTCTGACTTTCACTGGACCTCTGTGCCCCTAGCAAAAAGGGTACAAAAGTGAAATGACTTGTTAACGACATAGCAATAGTTGCGTTCTGTTTTTTTTTTTTAATACAACGACGGTGGCAAACAAGCATACAGCCCGCCTGATGGTAAGCAGTTACCGTAGCATATGGACGCCTGTAACTCCATATTGACATGCGCGTTGAACCCTTTAAGAACCTATACACTACTTTTTTGAAGAACGTATAAATAATAAATAAATATTTCGGAACAATCTTATACAAATCGACCTAGTCCTACGGTAAGCTCAGTAAGGCTTGTGTTGTAGGTACTGGACGACGATATACTTAATAGATAGATACATATAAATACTTAAATACATAGAAAACACCCATGACTCAAGAACAAATATCTGTGTTCATCACACAAATAAATGCCCTGACTGGGAATCGAACCCAGGACCATCGGCTTCATAGGCAGGGTCACTACCCACTAGGCCAGACCGGTCGTATAATGTAGTCCCTAGGGAAAGCTTAGGCAGGGAGTTAAAGGCGATAAACTTTACAGCACGGCACACTTGTCATGTATCGTTGCTTTATAATCAATCATACCGGCTTAGTCCGTGCTGCGGACAAATATGGGATTATACCCTGATTGATTGGAACCAAGTTTTGCAGACAGGGACTAATAGGGCCGCAATCTATTTTGATTGCGCGTAGGGTTATCAGCGGATTCATTTTTATTCTTTAATGGCGCGGCGCAGCCATTTTGACTGCTTAGCCTAATATATCACATTTCGATAATTGTCTATCTCTATCGCTCTTATATGGGTGAAAGAGGCGAATAGACGAGCGAACGACGAGGTTCGTCTTAGGTCGTTTATTATTGACATTCCAGAGAAACACCACGCACGAAAATAAGCGAATGCATCAGTTTCGCGCCATGTTTGCACGACATGACGTACATAAGTTCCGATATTCATCATCATCATCATCACCATATCAGCTGAAGGATGTCCACTGCTGGACATAGGCTTCCCACAGAACTACCCAAAGTGACTGGTTTTGCGCCCCTTTACCATGTCGTCTTGTGGAGGTCTCCACGCTACGGATTCCGGTACGCGGTCATCTTTAGAGAACCTTTACGCCGGTTCTGCGTGCTAACCAATGTATTACTTTGTAAGTTCTTCTGAGTTTCTTGCCGGTCTTGTCAGGTGAAAGGTTAGAGCCGGTGATAGTTTTGTCATTCAGAAGTGAGTTATGTAATAAAATTGAATAAAAAAGATGGATCTTTATCAAGCCCCGAAAATAATCCAAACTACAATGTCCTACCAAAATCGCGCAATTTAGCTAAAGCAAAACAACCGTGTGGCAACCCTAATAACGTCGGCGTCAGCCCCATCATAATTGGAGGGATAATTGTATGAACTGCCTAGTGTGTAGGGGGGGGAGAGTGGAGGGGTTACTAGTTCTCGGAAAATTATTGTTGTGTATAAATAGTTTTTGCATTATGGGAAGTGGCGGGATGATTTCGGCGCTAAATGATTATTTAATTAATTTATGAAAATTATGAAGCAAGCAAGGCAATGTTAATTTAATTATTTGACGACCGGTGTAGTCATCCTGCCGATGAAGCCGATGGTCCTGGGTTCGAATCCCAGTCGGGGCATTTATTTGTGTGATGAGCACAGATTTTGTTCCTGAGTCACGGGTGTCTATGTATTTAAGTATTTATAATTATGTATCTATCTAATATATATAAATCATCGACTTGTACCTACAACACAAGCCTTACTGAGCTTATCTAGGTCGATTTGTGTAAGATTGTTCCGAAAATATTTATTTATTATCATTATTAATTATTACAAATACACGAGACATAGCCGCGTATATTAACTTTAGAAATTACCTCCGTTGTTTCGAGAACGACGTTGTCCTCGTGTCGGATGAAGACTGGCTAAAGTTCACATCAACATCTACCCGCGAGTTTTTCGAACTACCCGCACTTGATCATGTTTATCAACTTGAACGTTTTGCGCACTAGGGATGACACTCAAACTTAACTACACTAACGATATCGGTATTTTCAACTTGTGTTATTTGACGCCTGCATTTACTAATGACTGGACTGTGGTGCGCTTAGTTTGCCTTATATACTATAACTAGTATAACTGCAGACGATCTTACTGTAGGTGTCCTGGGATGAATTATTTTATGTGTATTTCTATGAAGTCTATAACGACTCAAACATATCAGCCGTATGCAGTCCACTGCTGGACATAGGCCTCCCACAAATTTGACATGTATCATTTTGGGGTTAGTTGCCATAGTCGCCACGCTTAGCAGGCGGGTTGGCGACCGCAGTAGCTGTATATTGAGTTTCGACGGACGCTGCTGCCCGTCCGTAAGATTTGTCCCTTTGTCGTCTCTTACGACACCCGCGGGAGGAGATGGGGTGGTGCTATTCTAGTCAGCCGGCAACACACGGCAACTTTATTACTCGAATATTTCTAATAATACCGCTTTGTAGTTATAACCATCGTTTCTCCGAAAATTGTTTCTCAACTTATTTTTAATAGTTATTTGTATTTGTACTACATACCAATTTATAGTCATAATTATCGCTTCTCCGAAAATTTATTTTTATAAATAATTTAAATAGTTTAGCCGTAATGACGTATACCAAGAAGGATAAGATAGAAAAAATTGACACGTCTAAGCGGTACTCGTGAAGCACAATTGGTAGTGCACTCGGCTAGTGATCCAGTGGTTGTGGGTTCGAGTCTTGGCGCGAGTCAAATTTTTCTATTTGTCTTTCGATTTAAATATCTTATTTTAAATAGTTATTCAGTAAATGTGTAAGAAGGACATTCTTACACAAATTGTTTATTATATTTATGTGAGATTATCCTTAAATATAAATATTTAGATATTTTAGGCATCCCAGCGGATTTGTAATATTGAAATATTGAACGTAGGCGGGATAATTTACATTTCAAGTGCTTTCTTAGGATGCTAACTTGAATAAGAAAATACTTTATTGTTCTTGAGAAATATTATATTTAAATGTATGATGAAAATATAAGTACTAGAAAGAAACAGATTCTGGCGAAGCTACGATAAAATCAGTAACAAAATAAGATATGAAATAAGGTTTATTATTTTTCACAAAAGTTTGCATTTATTGCCAAAAAACTAGATACGTAGAAAAATAAAATTAATAATTAATACTAACTATACAAATCAAATAAAGACAACCAACTAAAACTAACATAAATCTAAAAGTTCCTGCGGCATATAGTCGCCATCAGATATATCGGAGCTAAGGAGGTGGTCGCAAATATCTGAACAACGCCTCTATTTTCATGGCGATAAAGTGCATTTTCAGATAATTGTGACCACCTCCACAGCTCCGATATATCTGATGGCGACTGTACCGAAGACGCTGGCAGCATTTCCTCGCTGAATCGTGAGGCTGTAGCCTCTTTGAAAAATAAGGTATTGAATTTATAACTACAACTATTTAAAAACCGTACATTTTAATTTTGAGTTTTATATAGGTAGTTTTAATTATATAAACTTTTACTTTTTGACATAAAAAAAATTAGTTTAAAATCAGGATTATATAATTAACTCAAAGTTCCACCTCCGTCATATGGATAGTATTTTTATTATGTCTTAGGCGGCAAACGAGCAGACGGATTGCCTGGTGGTAAGCAATTGCCGTCGCCTATGGGCACCCGCAATACCAGGGGAGTCACAAGCGCGTTGCCGGCCTTAAAGTGGGGTTGGAGCTCTAGGAACCTTACTCGTCACCATCAGGAACACAACACTACATACCTGAAAGGTAGCAGTGCTATTATGGCTGTGGTCTTCTGTAAGGAAGAGGTACGTACCCAATACTTCTGGCCAAGGCTATACATTTACAAAACCGTCAGGTTATACAGAAGACAGAGGAGTAGAACTTGCTCCTTTCAATTTTAAGTACCCGCGGGTATGTCCTTAAACTACGTCCAACAATGAGAGGTAGGGCACAGCAAAATACCATCACGCTTGAGTCTGGGGAAGCCCAACTGGGGAAGTGCCTCCTCCTTACAGAAGACCACAGCCATAATAGCACTGCCACCTTTCAGGTATGTAGTGTTGTGTTCCTGATGGTGAGTAACGTTCCCAGAGCTCCAACCCCCCTTAAAGGCCGGCAACGCGCTTCTGACTCCCCTGGTGTTGCGGGTGCCCATGGGCGAAGGTAATTGCTTAACACCAGGTAATCCGTCTGGTCGTTTGCCGCCTATGTCTTAAAAAAATAATGGGTTCGATTACCCAAAAGTTGTATAATGGCATCAGAATTCAATATAACAACGCCTTTAGGATGCTGATTGGTCTGCCTAGATTTTGCAGTGCATCTGCTATGTTTGCGGAGCTATTCTCCGCAAAAAGACAGCGTCTCTGCTGAGAAGAACGAGAGGCAGTCCGAACAGCATCCTCATGATGATTGTAGATCATGTGTGCTGTCCTATATTGATTACAATGATTTTAATGTTAAATCTAATATAGTTTTTAAGTACTAACTCTAATTATAAGCCTAATAAAAAAATATGATTATCTTAATGAAATAAATGTATTTGAATTTTATTTTTATTCTATTCTTTATCTACGTACATATCATAAATGCTCTAAAATGCGTCCAGAAACCGTAGGCAATGACCAGCATTATTACCAACCATCAGAAATGAATGGAGATGTTATGTTAACATTACCTACTGACATCCGTAGGTTATGAGTTTAAATTTGGAACAGCTGTCAAATTCAAGTGGGGTGTCTATTCTAGTATCTATAGATATTAAAACAGTCGTTGATACGAAACGCCAATTCGTTATGTTTTTTTAATATAAATCGAACGACATTAGCACTCGAGTGACAATAAAATACGGAGTTCATTCGCTTGTCTACGGTTTAAAAAAATATTTGACTGAGATATGAAATACGCAACGCCGCCATTGCAAGCTGTCATTTGTTTTGTTCGTTGACTTTTTAATGTTTCAAGTAACACTAGTACCTAATACTGCAAGTCATATCCCTACGGTTCCTGAACCCATCTTAAAACATTTATGATATGTGTGTAGATAAAGTAGTGTATGCAACTATACATAATTAGGCATTACAACAATCGTGTGATATTATTATGAAACTCGCCTTCGGCTCGTTTGATAAACCCGCACTCTTGTTGTGATGCCCTTCATTCTGCACAGATACATAAACTACTAATTCTATGTGTGTTAACGTATATGTGAGAAGTGAAGTCGACGGGTTAATGATGATGTCACGTGTTGCAGAAGTTCAGTCCCGAGACGATTTTAAATGCTAATGTCGACTCTTAAATTCCATTTGAGATTACGACGCTCAGGTTCCGTAGTCGTGCGTATACTGCATACGTTCTAGTTTCCTAAATATATAAATATTTCGGGACAATCTTACATATCGACCTAGTCCTACGGTAAGCTCAGTAAGGCTTGTGTTGTAGGTGCTAGGCGACGATATATAATAGATAGATACATATAAATACTTAAATACATAGAAAACACCCATGACTCAGGACCAAATGTCTGTGCTCATCACAATAATAAATGCCCTGACTGGGCGTGAGTTGTTTTTTTTTTTATTATGTTTTTGTCTATTGTATTTTGCTTAGAGAAAATGTTAATAATTGCATGGGCTTTGGAAGTGTCTCTGTTGCGAGCGGTGCTACCGCGATAAACGATATTCGTGAATTTCTTACGATTGTCTCTGTCACTCTCATGTCGCCTTAGTTGGAGTAAAATAGAAAGATGCTCGAAAAATACGAACTTTGATGATCGCGGTGCGCTGAGATGCCCCATAGTCAGTGTAGAATCAGCGTCATATAGTTAACTGCAGTCAGTGTGGCCAAATATATCGCTACACGTCCTTACTGCTATACAATAAAGATCTGTATCGATATATTTAGCCATACTGACTGTTTTTTTTTTTTTTATGACAAAGGTGGCAAACGAGCAGACGGATTACCTGATGGTAAGCAATTACCGTCGCCCATGGGTACTCGCAACACCAGGGAGTCACAAGCGCGTTGCCGACCTATAAGTGGGTTGGAGCTCTGGGAACCTTACTCACCATCAGGAACACAGCACTACATACCTGAAAGGCAGCAGTGCTATTATGGCTGCGGTCTTCTGTAAGGAGGAGGTACTTCCCCAGTTGGGCTGCTCCAGATTCAAGCGTGATGGTCATCGCTGTGCCCTACCTCTCATTATTGGACGTAGTTGAAGGACATACCCGGGTCCAAAAACTGTAACTAACAGATGACGCTAACTGTACAAGCACACAGTGTCCTGATACAGTGACAATGGAGTGGCATTAAATAACTACCGCGGCAGACTGAATATGAAATTAGACTGAAATTTTAATTTGATTCTATTCTGTGCACTGAGACAATCTGATTGCTGCTAATTCCGTTTGTAACGAGCAGGGCCAACATTCACTTATCTGTGATACTTGGCAATTATACATAAATAAATAATTAATAAAAAAAAAAATTATGATATAGAAGGCAAACGAGCAGACGGAATGCCTGATGGTAAGCAACTACCGCCGCCCATGGACACTCGCAACACCAGAGGAGTCACAAGTACGTTGCCGGCCTTTAAGATCCCTATACGCTCTTTTCTTGAAGGTTTGGTGGTCATATCGGATATATATTTATAGATATATTTCTGGACAATCTTACACAAATCGATCTAGTCCTACGGTAAGCTCAGTAAGGCTTGTGTTGTAGCGTACTAAACGACGATATATATAAAAGATAGATACATTTATATGTATTTATCTATTATATATAATTATCATCGTTCCTGGGTCATGGGTGGTTTCTATGTATTTAAGTATTTATATACTTTAATACATAGGTCAAGGATATAGAAAACACCCATGACCCAGGAACAAATATCTGTGCTCATCACACAAATAAAAGCATGCCCTTACTGGGCATTTGGGATTTGAACCCAGGACCATGGGCCATGGTAACGGCTTACCACCAGGCGGGCCGTATGTTTGTTTGCCACCATCGTTATATTAAAAAAAAAAAGAAAAAAAAAAAAAGAAAATAATTATTCGGGACAATCTTACACAAATCGACCTAGTCCTACGGTAAGCTCAATAAGGCTTGTGTTGTAGGTACTAGACGATGATATAAATAATAAATAGATACATATAAATACTTATATACATACAAAACACCCATGACCCAGGAACAAATATCTGTGCTCATCACACAAATAAATGCCCTGACTGGGAATCGAACCCAGGACCATCGGCTTCATAGGCAAATTAAATTAAAAGAAATCATCAGAAAATCCTACGTATAGGATCGCAGTGTACACCCACAGGCAATTCATGACAAACCCAGAGACTTGGCTCTATTTTTGAATATTCGCGACTGAATTTTTAACTCGATTCCCTCGAACTTGGCTCCGTGCTCACCCGAAACGTTATCATTTGGGAAAACGTCTGTAGAGGAATTAAAGGAATTATTAATGTTTCGGAAAATACCGAGACTACTGTCTTGTTCGGAACATTTTAAGTTTATTTACGAAAAGTTTGCGAGTCCAAGAAATATTTGTGTTTAGAATTTCTAACATTTAAGTTAAGACCAACTTGGGGGGCGATTTTTGAGCGTCGTTTTTTTTTATGACATAGGCGGCAAACGAGCAGAAGGATTGCCTGATGGTAAGCAATTACCGTCGCCCATGGGCACCCGCAACACCAGGGGAGTCACAAGCGCGTTGCCGGCCTTTAAGCGGGGTTGGAGCACTGGGAACCTTACTCACCATCAGGAACACAACACTACATACCTGAAAGTCTTCTGTAAGGAGGAGGTACTTGGGCTACCCCAGATTCAAGCGTGACGGTCATTGCTGTGCCCTACCTCTCATTGTTGGACGTAGTTTAAGGACATACCCGGGTCCAAAAACGACACACGAAACGTGACATTTTAAACTTTGTCTGAAACGAAGAAATGTTAAAGATATTTGTTTCTGGTTTATGGACAGTCGCCATCAAATATATCGGAGCTGTGGAGGTGGTCTCAAATATCTAAACATGTACTTTGTCTTTACAATAGAGATATTGTTCAGATATTTGTGACCACCTCCACAGCTCCGATATATCTGATGGCGACTGGAAATTATCCTTATAAAATTTATACAAATATATTTTTGTCTCGCTGATCTTGCTAAATTATTTTGTTTATATCATCTTCCTCGCGTTTTTCCCGGCGTTTTTGCCACAACTCATGGAGCCTGGGGTCCGCTTGGCAACTAATCTCAGGTATTGGCGTAGACACTAGTTTTACGAAAGCGACTGCCATCTGACCTTCCAACCCAGAGGTTAAACTAGGCCTTTTTGGGATTAGTCCGATTTCCTTCACCGAAAACCGACTGGTAAATATCAAATGATATTTCGTACATAAGTTCCGAAAAACTTATTGGTACAAGCCGTGGTTAGTACCTGCGACCTCCGGATTGCTAGTCACACGTTCTTACCACTAGGCCACCAGCGCTCTCTAAGTTATATTTTGTGTAATGGTCCTGTGGGGCACCCCTACCCGGGTTGGGTAGGGGTATCACGTCGGGGTCACCACTGTGGGGGTAGCGGCATGATGAGTAAAGACACCGTTGACTGGTTGACTTAGACTACTTTATACCTTACTCACTAGTGCATATATACATCTGTGCTTCCTTAATATTACGTTCTTAATCTACATATGTACAATCTTAATCTTACTGACTCGGCGCGTGATAAAACACTATCAACCTATCGTCACGCGCCGAGATACTGCATACACTACTGCGTGCCTACCGGCATAGGTCCAAAAATATCGATTTAATAATCCCAGGTAATTTCAATCATGGCCCAGCAGTGGGCTTCAAGTCCAAGTCAATAATACCAGCACTGACATGTAACTGAAACTGATTGCCGTTATTGGCGTTGACGGATAGACAGATCGGTTAACATACAGACTATCTAGCTACTAGACCTCCCTTCATTCATTCATTCATTCATTCATCATCAGCTCATTCACGTTAGCAATATGCTGTTTCTTGTTGTCTGTTTCTTGTTTTGTGTATATAAATACGCAGGCATCGGACAAAAAGTGCCTATGACGTCAAACCACTTATACGATGATTTTAAACAGTATTTATGATTTCCATAAACAATTATCACTTATCTATTTATCAACCTCATTATTAAACGATATAGTCATTAAACTATGCATTATTTTATTAAATAATAAGTATATTAACATCAAATTATCTTTTTTTTATTTTTACTAATCTTACCTACTGTTCCCACCTATGAGTTTTAAACCTATTTATCTGAGGTTGCAGTAAACATTTTTAATATTATTGGCAATAATGTTACTGACTACCATTGTCCAAAATTATGTAATAAGTAAAAGACCACAAGATTTCATTAACATTTTTTACAATATTTAGTTACTTCTTGTTTGACAGCGGTGACAATATTGTCCATAATGGCCGCCTGTCACGTGGCGCTGTCGTCGCGCTCGGTCCCAATATCATCATTATTCGATCGTAAGACGGCCACTGCTAGACATAGGCCTCCCCCAAATATGTCTTGAATGATCTTGGGGGGTGTTGCCATAGTTGTCAAGCTCGTGCAGGTTAGTTGGGTTGTAGTATACAAAAAAAAGTAAATTTATCATGACAGGTGTTTATCTTCATTTGTGGTGACTTTTTAACTGTTTGATTATCGTGTTTCTGTGTAGTCTGTTAACTCGATTTCTCGGCATCCATGTTCGATAATTACTGGTGAAGTGATATGGTGCAAGTCTCTATCATACTTGTTTCCTGTACAGTCAGCAGCAGAAGTGGCTAAGCGTTTGAGGTGTTCAAAATGAGGTCAACACATCTCTATTGTCAAGAGAATAAGAGTGCGTGTAGGTCACTTCAAAAGCTTAGCCACTTTTGCTGCTGACTGTACAGCGGCGGATCGTCCATCCAAATCCCACCGGCTTACCTAAAAATCTTGGCTTCGTGTTGCGTAAGAAAAAAAGTATTCGCTACCTTTGCTGTACAGTCGTCCTCATCTGGCAGAAAATTTATTGGAAGAATTCATTACTTGACATTATTCATCATTTCACAGAACATGTTGTTTTCTGAAACTGTATAATTTTCAGGACTGTTAAATATATTAGGTTATGTTTGTTTTCCAATAATTCTGAAAAGGCTACACTTTTAGAAAACTACACATTATGCGAAATGATGAATTACGCCAAAGGATATTTTATGCCAATAAATTTTCCGTGAGACAATAGTGAACCCCTATCAGACGCTGCTCTGCTCAAAAATATTTGATCAGCATCAAAATTCGATAATTTTTTTACACTAAATTGAATATAGTTAATAATATGATTTTATGTAATTTTTCATAAGTATAAGAGAAACGATATGTCAATACATTCGGACCATATAGCGACGTAAATATATCAGAAAGCCTAGAACGTCAAAGGCTTCTAAACAGTCAGGGTGATCATTAAGATCAGAACATGTTTGAAATTTCAAAAGTAAGGATTATTTCAATTACATTATAAGGAAACAACAAATTGTTTTATTAAAAAAATTACAGAAACGAAGGTCAAAATCAGCAAAACAAATAGCGTTTCTATTCCAAGTCGCATATACGTAAACATAACTAATTTTAATCAATTTTAATTATACTTCAAAAAAGCGTTTTTCAGCCCAAATTCCATTCTTACAAATTCATAGCTGCCTTACAAACAAAACCCGTTTCAAACTAAATTAAATGATTGTGTAAGTTAAACTAAAACACGGTTCAGGACCACAATTAAACCGCAATCGTTTGAATATGCCAAGTAATAATTAACCCTCACTCTGAAATGGCCGAAGGCACGTTTATTGATAATCCGGGACAGATGTAGTGTCCCCTATAAATACTGGGATTTAATGTCAAACCCTTCCCTTAAGGGCGACTTTACATTTGGATATAGATGACGGATAAAACGGAAAATACACTTGTTAACATCGACCAGAGATTAGTGTAATACTTATAAATGTAAAATTAAAATAAATAAAATTTTTTGTTAGTTACAATTAAATTTTTCCGCATTTACAGCAGCAAAATACAAAAAGATTCTTTATAAAGTTAATTTTATTTTAACTTTTATTATAAATTATTGGGAATTTCAATAAAACGCGTGAACTGTTATATACGATTACTATTTTGACATTCAACTATAAGAAAATATAATAAAAAATATAGAAAAGATTTAATGGGTCGACACTTTTACTTAACGATGTTATCAGGATCGCCATGTAAGATTTTTTTGCATCATCAACACAATTTCAGCCTTAAATCGTCGACTGCTAGACATAGGCCTCTCCCAAATATGACTTGGTAGATGCTGTATTCGCCACGCCTGACAGGCGGGTTGGCGATCGCAGTAGCTATAGATTGGATTTTGACAGACACTGCTGCCCATTGGTCGGATTGCAAAATGTAATTTTCTTTAAAAATAAATAAAGTTTATGCGTTTAAAATAACAAAGACAAATTATATAGGTAACCAAGCTTAAACTAATACAGTTTGTCATATACGCCAATTAAAGTCATAGTTCTAATACTAGGAAAAGGCCTTCAAATCCTTAAGTGCTTATATTAAGTACAAATTAATTCTATTGCGTCCGTGCTTTATGGGCGACGTCAATTGCGCAGATTGGGTCCTTAAATGGGTGTAATAAATGCGTGTGGGCCTCTTGTGATTTGTTAGTGTGATGCGACCATTTATGTGATTAGAAACTACAAGGCGCCTATTCTGCTTACGATCGTGTAAACGTTGTTGTGAATTAGTTATTGGATTACATTAAATGATAAATTATTTTGATTGCGAAATTTTTGATGAAAGTTTCTCGAATTCATTGCCGGTTTTAAGAAATGGTTGTGATTCTCAGTAGGAAAAACGTTTTTACGTATTATTGCTAAACATTGGAAAGAACATTCATGGCATATTTTTTTTTCTTCTAACCCTAAAAATCATCTCTTTCTAAATGTAGTTAAACAATTTTCTGATATTTTGAACTTACACAACAATAGGACATCAGTTAATAATACTTAAACGTACATATTAAATAAGAAAACAATCAGCACCAATAATGGCAATATTTCGGATCTACAACGAAGTGAAATATTGCAAATTTTCTATAAAATCACCATCAGTCACCGCAACGATCATTACCCAATTAGTTTTAATTAATTGACAATGATACAACATTAAAATATCGAGTTTTCATATAAACCGTACAATTTTTTAGACATGATAAAAAATATATTTGTTACTATTGTGACTACTTCAAAATCAAAGCAAATCAAAATAAATCATGAAAAATATTTATTTGTTCTCAGTTGCGTTTTTGAGTTTCATTTCATTAATTATCACAGCAATCTCAGAAAACATCTAAGTAATGAAAGAGCAAGCATCAACCCTTTCATTGAGTACCTTTTAATTCTGAAAATCATTGAAACTTCCAAATGAAGCGAACAGCAAACAACGCCATTAAAATGTAACCAACCCGTTTCCATTCAAACAAATTCAATTAAAGTCAATGATAACCGAAGTTACAGCCGCGGCCGAGTCCCCTAGTTGGGTCACATTATGGCTAAACTTCTATTTTATCGGTGGTAACTATATGCCGATATTGGTTGGTCTGGGGCGGGAATTACCAAAGGTTAGCCAAATGGTAGTTAAATAGTTGTTTAAGGCAAACGGTGTTTCAATTGGCCTCAGTGCTGTCTGTCAAGTTGGCGGACTTGCGAGCTGCTTTCGAATAATAGTTATAGATTTTTTATATAACTACGAAGTTTGCAAACTCTAACTTAAACGTTTATTCTGTACGTAGGCCACAAGGGCACTTTTACACGTCGAGTACACAAAAGTAAGAGAAAACTAAAAACTGCCTTTCTGACGCGAGAAGCATTTTGACTTTTACGACCGGCAGGAAACTCGGTGGGACTTATTTTTTCAAAACAGTATTACAAAAAAAATCTTAAACATACATAGAAATGCGTTATTTTATAAGAAAACATAGCAAACAATTACAAAAATTAATTACCAAACAAGAAAAAAAACTTACAAGTCCAAATCTGACTGCTTAGAACGAAGTTAAAAAACACGTTTGATATTCTTTTTTATATGAACTGTGTCTTTAACTGCTAAACAAGCGTACGGTTCAGCTGATGGTAAGCAGACACCGTAGCCTATGGACGCTTGTCACTCCAGTGGATTCACAAGCTCATTGCATACCCTTTAATAGCACCACCCCATCTCCTCCCGCGGGTGTCGTAAGAAGCGACAAATGGAAAAATCCAACCAATGAGCAGCAGCGTCCGTCAAAACCGAATTATAAGTTACTGCGGTCGTCAGCCCGCGGCGACTATTGCAACTACCCTCCAAGATGATACAAATCATAATTGGTAGAGGACTATTTCCAGCAGTGGGCGACTTACGGCTGAAATGATGATAGTGAATGAATACAGGCTCTGTATAATCCATACATTAATTGCATGTACTCAATAGCGATTTTCGCCATCTCCATTCCACCACCGGACGTCCAGACAAGGCGAACGGTTTCATCTTTACGTTGTGAATATTCCATTCATTCGCACGAAGCGATTCGCTTCTACCTTCCTAACGTGGATTACTAAGGTATGGAATTCGCTTCCTTCTGATCTGAGTGAATAGGCTGTTACTGAACCAGCGTGCTACACCCTCGACCTTGTCGACACTTCCCATTAGGTGCGACTGAGGTCAAACGTTGGTCAGTTTTGTAAAAAAAGAAAACCAGCATAAATAAGTTTTTGTTAAATGATATTTTAGGTACACACAGCAACACTCTTAACTGTACATCGGTGGACTTTATGCCTTATATAATAAGGTCTACCAATGTATAGCTAGGAGTGTTGTTGACTGTACAAGCTTTTATTGCTGACAGTACTATTTTTTCAAAACCATCTACTCATCGAGAATATTCTAACGAGCCGAGACATGACGATGACGGTTTAATCTTGTGTGTTCTAAATCTTGTTATGATGCCTTCTGGCTCCAGCATCAGATCATCTGATCTGATGCTGGAGCGGTGTCATAATAGTAGCAGTAGCAGTGGTGCCATAATATTACATTGTCACCAAACTTACGTAAGTTTTGACATCAAGAGCGGCGCGGGCAGCGCGGCGCGCGTTAGTGCGCGACGGGCGGCGACGCGAGCGGCGAACCTAACGGACACTCAGCACTCTTAGTGCTTGAAAATTGAGGCCTATGTTCTCCGAAACATGTCGCGCGAGTAACTAAATAAACGTGAGTCGAACCGCGTTAGTTAATTATTGTACTATGTCTCACTAAAGTTTAAATACAAAAATTACGTAAGTTTTCTTAATTTCAATTAAATCGACAAACATAACTGCTCTAAAATTCAGTTACAATATTTGACCCGAACATACTTACGAATGAAAATTAAATAAAAGCTTGTAAAAACAACATGTAACTCAAATATTTCTGTTTCAGAGCTAACAGCGTATTTTTCAAATTTATTTTTAAATCAATATAGATATTTACTGAACTTTAACCTTTTCAGTCGAACAAAATAATATTTCAATAAAATATATTATTCCAATAAATCATTTTCTGTTTATACCTTGATTATATTTGTTTTATTGAAACATTGGAAAAGTCCGTTTGTTTATGTTATTTTATAATCAGAGATCGGATAAATTTGCGTCATTTTTATTCAATTAATTATTTTTTAAATAAGATTTATGTTTCGTATATTTATTATGAAAATGTTACTTAGTGTGGTTAGAATTTTCGTCAGAAGAAAAATAAGTTACGATGTTAATCTGACAAAATTATAAATATCCTGCTGTATAATGCTGCAATATTTTTATTTCAGACGAAGACGTTTTTTTTTGTTTTATAGGTAGAGCCTCCGTGGATATTCCTATTAAACTACTTAAGTTGGCCCCATTACCATTCAGTGGATTGCGAGCGGAGTTTTTCAGAGCTTAAGTATATTTTTGATATGTAAATAAGTGGAATTTGGACAAAATACTGTTAAAATCTATACTTTAACAAACTTGTATTTATTGACCAACAATCAAATTATATGTCAAGTAAGAAATTAGTTAAATGATTACTTATATTATTAATTTTATCTACGTACATATCATAAGTGCTCTAAAATGCGTCCAGAAACCGTAGGCAATGACCAGCATTACCAACCATCAGAAATCAATGGAGATGTAATGT
This sequence comes from Grapholita molesta, assembly GCA_022674325.2. Classification (NCBI taxonomy): domain Eukaryota; kingdom Metazoa; phylum Arthropoda; class Insecta; order Lepidoptera; family Tortricidae; genus Grapholita; species Grapholita molesta. The sequence continues at coordinate 599,404 of CP053122.2, read as the reverse complement.
TAACATTACCTACTGAAATCCGTAGGTTATGAGTTTAAATTTGGAACAGCTGTCAAATTCAAGTGGGGTGTCTATTCTAGTATCTACAGATATTAAAACAGTCATTGATACGAAACGCCAATTTGTTATGTTTTTTTAATATAAATCGAACGACAATTGAACTCGAGTGACAATAGAATAGGTAGTTCATTCGCTTGTCTATGGTTTAAAAAAAATATTTGACTGAGATACGAAATACGAAACGCCGCCATTCCCAGCAGTCATTTGTTTTGTTCGTTGACTTTTCAATGTTTACAAGTAACACTAGTACCTACTAATGCAGTTCATTTCCCTACGGTTCCTGAACCCATCTTAAAACACTTATGATATGTGTGTAGATAAAGTAGTGTATGTAACTATACATAATTAGGCATTACAACAATCGTGTGATATTATTATGAAACTCGCCTTCGGCTCGTTTCATAAACCCACACTCTTGTTGTAATGCCCTTCATTATGCACAGATACATAAACTACTATTAAAGTCATGTCCAGATTATTGCGAACAATGTCGCAAATTGGTCCGATCTCTGTTTATAATATTTATATTCAGTTACAACTGATGAACACACGTGTACTTATATCGCACTAGGCGACATGTTTAGGGTAAGCTCTGCGGCGGTACCGCGAAAAGCGATATTTGTTTTTGGACGATTGTCTCTGCCACTCTCATGACGCCTTAATTGGGATAAAAGAGAAAGATGGTCGAAATATACGAACTTCGCTGTTCGTGGTACCAGGCCTGGTACCAGCTACTGAACACACAAAGACTTCATTCGTACAAAATTACTCCCAATAATGATTACAATATTCAACTGTCTAGTATTTCTTGAATGAATCTTTTATTTCTTAGTATTTATTATAGTTATTGTATTGCATTTTTGAGAAAAGCACTATTCATGCCTCGGCGTGAAAAGGGGTTGCCGGTCTCGTAACAATGTGCTCGGCCGGCACCCCTTACTTCCCAACTTCTGTAGTAATTTTCTATTATAGCGACAGCATAACTGTACTTTTTTAATTAAAGCAAATCACCATTATTTATCTTGATAGAGAAAACATTCTAGAACCTTCTTTTGAAAGATAAGAACCACCAACCACCATAATTAACGCCTGACAAACGCCATAAATTACATCATTCACACTTTCACGCCAAGCATCCTTTATGTCGTTTATGTGTGATGCCGGCTGACTAGAATAGCACCCCATCTCCTCCCGCGGGTGTCGTAAGAGGCGACAAAGGGAAAAATCCTACGGACGGGCAGCAGCGTCCGTCGAAACCCAATCTACAGCTACTGCGGTCGCCAACCCGCCTGCCAAGCGTGGCGACTATGGCAACTACCCCCAAAATGATACAAGTCATATTTGTGGGAGGCCTATGTCCAGCAGTGGACTGCATACGGCTGAAATGTATGTATGTATGTATCCTTTATGTAGAACAAAACGTAAATAACGTCCTTTATCTAGAACTAACGTTGCCAAGAACGTAAGGCGGTCAGCAGTGCGCTTTACAATGCTAACATGACCAGTGTATCAGAAACTCGGGAGTAAATCATAAGCGACAGCGGTTTAAAATGTCAGTTTATCATTTTTAAGTAAGACGGCTGCTAGACTTAGGCCTTTTTGAGTATTGTCATAGTCCCACGCTTGGCAGGCGGGTTGTCAACCGTACCTGTGGACTCGGTTTCGCCAGACGCTGCTCTCCGACGGCTAAAAACAGTTGAGAAGTGTCCCTTCAAAAAAGTTTATTTCACTATGTCAGCCAAATAACCCCTATTTCTCTAAGAAAACCATACAAAAACAAGCCCTATTGACACGAAAAGATAAGTCCTTTTGAGAAGATACACCTCAGTTTAAATAGTATAGATGTTTTGTTAAAGTTATGCTCATTTTGTGTTGTTTGTTCAATTTTTTTTATTACATTGGCGGCAAATGAGCAAATGGATTGCCCGGTGGCAAGCAACTACCGTCGCCCATGAGCACCCGCAACACCAGGGAAGTCACAAGCGCGTTGCCGGCCTTCAAGGGTTGTTGGAGCTCTGGGAACCTTACTCACCATCAGGAACACAATGGCTGTTGTTTTCTGTAAGGAGGAGGTACTTCCCCAGTTGGGTTTCTCCAGACTCAAGCGTGATGGTCATCGCTGTGCCCTACTTCTCATTGTTGGACGTAGTTTAAGGACATACCCGGGTTCAAAACAAGGACAGCGTAAACAGATTTATGGATATCAATAGTTTGTATGCCATTAAGTTTAAATAAATCACCGCACGCCGCTAAATTGTGTTAACGTGCCAGCTGTATCAGAAAGTCATACAGCGAATTAGGTGGTCCAAGTTACAAGCGAAAGCGCTTATATTTACAATTTACATTCATGTTTGTATAGATTTCTGTGTCACTAAAAATTGCGCTAGACCGTGTATTTTGAGGGAATAACAGGTTTCAGGTGAAATGCAATAATAATTGAGCAAATTCGAACATTAAGTATAAATTTATATATAAAAAACAATCCTATATAATTATGCTGTTATATAAAATAAAAATAAAAAACATTTTATTTAACAAGCGTCACATGAGCATAGGTCATGTACGTTTATTAGATGTTAGACGAACAATAACCTCTAATCAGTATAATCGCCATCAGATATATCGGAGCTGTGAAGGTGGTCACAAATATCTGAACATGCACTTATCGCCTTGACAATAGAGGCGTTGTTCATACGTAGACGTTCACGTGTACATGACGCTACCAGAAACCACGAGAAGAACAAGCAAGCATTCCTTTAAGGGGCCGCACGTACTGCCATCGCCAACTCGCCTGACTAGCGTGCCGATTATGGCATTATACCCCTCGCTGCCAAAGGCCATATATATAAGGGAAGTTACATTGCAACTGATAGAACTAACTTATATTATCATTTTTATTTAATCATACATAACACATTAGAAATTAAAAGTGTCACAGTTATGATTCGGGTTTATGTAAAAATCATCATCATCGTGAGCCGAAAGACGACCATTGCTGGACAAAACAATGATCGGTCCTACATCCCGGGTACAAAGATTTCCTGAAACCCTGGCCAGTTTTGATTGTGTGTTTTGATTGATTGTCTGGGCCTTCCAACGCTATGTCCGATACGTGGTCGCCACACAAGACCCTTTCTGCCCCACCGATCATCAATATACCCTATCTATTGCTACTTTGGCAATAGTGGCAATTCTTCTCTATAGAAATACAAAGTGTAACATAAAGTGATACTTAGCAGAAGTAAACAGAGAGAGGTAAACTAAAATGACCATTGAGCATATAGTGCGGTTACAGTGGTAGTTTCTGTGGTTACGCGCGCACCGGACCGTACCCTCTGTATCAGACAGACACACGGGTAGTTGATAGTCCAAGTCTACAGCTTATGACTTAGCGTATAGTAGCAGCGTATTAGTATAATGCAATGTTTGCGAAGCAAGCGATAAGTTGCGACTGAATATTGAGATCAGAGTATAAATGTGACATATTATATTTTACTGTTTTTATAAATTTACAATCCTGGGTCACTACTTTTTTTTTTATGACATAAGGTGGAAAACGAGCAGACGGATTGCCTGATGGTAAGCAATTACCGTCACCCATGGGCACCCGCAACACCAGGGGAGTCACAAGCGCGTTGCCGACCTTTAAGGGGGGTTGGAGCTCTGGGAACCTTACTCACCATCAGGAACACAATACGACATACCTGAAAGGTAGCAGTGCTATTATGGCTGTGGTCTTCTGTAAGGAGGAGGTACTTCCCCAGTTGGGCTTCTCCAGACTCGAGCGTGATGGTACTTCGCTGTGCCCTACCTCTCATTGTCGGACGTAGTTTAAGGACATTCCCGGGTCCAAAACTACTTGTTCATCTATGCATAAAACATAATTTATATACTGTAGTGTTAATACTTAAGCTCCTAAGGCCCACGAGACTACATGTACTAGTAATTGCTTTAAATAAATTTGAATTTTATAAAATTGACACAGAGTTGAATTTTATGTTTGCTTTTAATTTTATGGAGATTAAACCAGCAAAAACAAATCGAGATATTATTTTTTTTTCCTAGTTGCAATGTCGGTAAATTTGACAGATAAGATAAATTTAATATTTTGTGTTAAACAAAAACTTATTTATAAGACATTGCTTGGGTAGCACAAATTAGACCTCTTGACATTTGCTGAGACGTCAGTTGCCTGTCAAAATGACTCGGGAACCGTGTTGAAATGTCAGATCTCAAAATTAATGATTACAGGTTTATTTTAGTAAATAATTATGTCGAAATGTTTTCTGTTAATAACTCAAAATTGGGGCGCCGGTGGCTTTGCGGTAATAACGTTCAACTTACAATCCGGAGGTTGAGGCAGATTCAAACCCCGGCTAGTACTAATAAGTTTTTCGGAAGTAATGTACGAAATATCTTTGATATTTTACTTTTCGATGAAGGAAAACATCATGACAAAACCGGACCAATCCAAATAAGGCCTAGTTTATCCTTTGGATTAGAAGTTGAGATGGCAATGGCTTCCATAAAAGAGCTAATGCCATCTACAAGACCATTACTTCCCAACTGAACCCCATGCTCCCAGGAGCTGTGGCAAAATGCCGTGATAATGCGAAAAAGAGTATGATCCAAAATGCATAAAGTTTACGTTCATCGAATTAGAAACTTCCAATGGTCATTCATTTTACACAAGCAATGCTTATGCAATTCAAATATAACCAAAAAGTAAGTTTTCACGCTGTAAGTTACGTGAAAGAGTAGACCGCTGAACAAATAGTGCAGTTAAAGTGCATGGGTTCGCAGTGGCGTATTACACCGGGCTAACACAAACGCTCGCCGCTCCGTGCCCACTGTATCAGAAAGTCATGCGGGTTGGAACGAGTCATAAGCGGTCGCGTTGAACGTACTATTTTATTCACTGTTCACTGCTGATGGTATAGGATAATGACATTGTCACCACGCTTAGTAGGCACAGATGTTCTACCGCTTTAAAGAAACTCTGATATGCTTTCTATTAAAGTGCTTCTAGAATAGTATGTTGAACAACCGTAACATTATGAAGGCTATAAAAGTTGAGTACCGCGTTTAAGCCACGAGGCTTGCCGAGTGGACTAAACAAGGTATGAATTTCAGTTCAACTAAAAACTATTCTTGTTTTATATGATAAAGGTGGCAAAAGAGCAGACGGATTGCCTGATGGTAAGCAATCACCGTCGTCCATGGGCATCCGTAACACCAGGGAAGTCACAAGCGCGTTGCCGGTCCTTAAGAGGAATATGCTCTTTTCTTCAAGGCATGAGGGTCGTATCGGTCCGGAAATAACGCTGACGGCAAATCATTCCACAGTTATTCACATGACATCCCAGCACGTGTGACACAAATGCTACCACCCTCATTCTTCCCTCGCTACCACTCCGCTTTCCGCTCCCGCTGCGCTCATCGCTTATCGCCTCCGCGTCAAAACCATTCGCCCGTTAACCGATATGAGGCAAGTTTGAATTGCAAAACTACATTCCTTTAAACAAAACGTGCATTTTGTGCACTCGCTCGTTCGAGAAATATGATTTATCTGCTATTCTTTCCTCGGCGGGAAATATATCAATGTCATGTCGCCTTTTCTTTTACGAGAAGATGATGTGTCAGAATAGAAATGAAATGATTATCAAGTTGTGTCTTTGTAACAGAATTCTTAGATATAAAGGAAAATGGGTACCGGAGCTTACACGAAATATGTCGCCTAGTGCGATATAAGTACACGTGAATTCATCCGTTTGTAACTAAGTAGTAGTAATGACTTTACTAATAAAAAATAACCTAGATATTTATACGCACGAACACGCCCACAAACATACACACACACACGCGCGTGCACACACGCAGCCACACTCATACACAATACAATGTAAAATGTACACAGTAAAATGTTTAAAATACTTCCTATAAACTCAGCAACTCCTATCGATTAGGGAGACCTTTTATTGGCTACATAGTTGTATTCTAGATATAAGCACTATATTGTTTGTTACACGCTGGTCTTCTAATAGAAAAAATAAAATAAAACATAGTGAGTAAGGTTCTCAGAGCTCCAACCCTACCTCGGCAGCACGTTTGTGAACAAAGCGATACGTCTGCTCGTATGCCACCTAATTTCATTAAATAAATGTGTAATTACTAGACCCCGCTATCGAAGGTGCAAAAGGGTAGCTGTCAAGTTATTAGGGATGTGTAGTCAATTAATCATATTTGTGATGTCGATATCGATACTCGATTTTTCAATACATTTGTTTTATGTACAAGCACCAATGCACCTTTTATTTGTATACAATTTAACTTTTTTTTGGGATCTATGATAATCATTGACATTAAAAATATAAATCGTTAAAAAATCTATGGTTGCTATTACTTTTCTTGTTTCTTTTCTTATTATTTTTTGTTATACTAAAACCGATTTATATTTTTAATATGCCAAAAAAAGTTAAATTGTACACAAATAAATGGTGCTTATACATAAAAAAATTTATCGAAAAATGGAGTATCGATATAGACGTCACAAATATGATTAGATGATTACCCATCCCCAAGAACTTGACAGCTACCATTTTGCACCTCCAATAGCGGGGTCTAGTAATTACGTCTTATATCGCCATCAATTGCAGAGTTACAATTGTATTTTGTGACAGTTACACAATTGGGTACCTTAAGTTTTTTAAAGTGGTCCATGTTATATTTTTTGTAGTAACTAAACTGCTAATGGTGTTCAAAACTGTGGCTATTCTTCTTTTATTCCTTTCTGTTTTTTAGAAATATTTTTTTTAATACCTCATTTGACAGATGAAGCGGTTGGTGATATGAATAGAGCTCGCGCCTAAGTCTGCAATATGTGTCTTCCATAAAAAAAAAGTAAAACCGTCAAGTTGTCATTTGACAGATTTAAAACATCGCCGCTATTATACTTATTATTTTGACTTTGTTTGTACGCTATGCTCCCTAATTTCTGCTGTTTTCGAGTGTTTTTCAACGGCTTCTGCCTGCCCCCGGATTTTGTAGTGCCCGCATCTCACGACGACCACCATATATATCCACTTTACATTCGGAAAGGACGCCTTTACGACGACGACGACGCTCACGTATTTCTGGACAACGATCAAGACAACAAACAACGACAAGAAATGTTAAGCTCCTTCACCCACGAATTGTCTCATCCAAAGAAACACCCACAAAAAAGAAGTTTTGCTCGGGAAAGTAATAGCTAGTTTACGCATACACGTCGAGCGTCTAATACGGCGAGTGAGGGAGTTTCAATTTTTGAAACCTCACTCTGGAGTCACATCAGATATTTGAATGATAGTGTTATCATAGCCTATGCTTTGATAAATTTGCAGGATAATTTAATAAAACTAGATTGATAGACTTTTTTGTTTTATTGCAGTAACACAACTTATAAATAAAGTGACAAAAGCTTTCTTATTTTCACTTGTATGATTGAAAATATATCTTTATACTGAATTCGTTTCGAACGCCACACTGCTACCGTATAGTGTGGCGTTCGAACAAAACGATTCCACACCGCTACTACCCAAAACAGTGCAGTTGGTTGCACTTTGGACATAAACACTTCTAGAAATAAGAAAGACAATCATATTATAAGTGATAATAATGTTTTATATATATAGAAAAGACATTTTAACGTCAATCATGAAGCTTAAGCAACTTTCATCAATTTTTTCGCACCCCGAATCTCAGCAACGATGTGCTTGTCGCCAGTCCTTGAATATTCCATAATAACCGCCATGACAAGCTCAATTTATTTGCTAAACTAGCTCGGGGAATCAGTCCTTAGGTGAGTGCAATGGTCGGCGAAAAAGCGGAATCGTTGTCCAGAAATACGTGAGAGTCGTACGTCGTAAGGCGTCCTTTCCGAATGTAAAGTGGATATATGGTGGTAGTCGTGAGATGCGGACAAAATCCAGGGGCAGGCAGAAGCCGTTGAAAAACACTCGAGAACAGCAGAAATTAGGGAGCATAGCGTACAAACAAAGTCGAAATAATAACGGCGATGTTTCAAATCTGTCAAATGACAACTTGACGGTTTTACTTTTTTTTTTATGGAAGACACATATTACAGACTTAGGCACGAGGTATATTCATATCACCAATCGCTTCATCTGTCAAATGAAGTATTCAAAAAAATATTTCTAAAAAACAGAATGGAATAAAAAAGGGATATCCACAGTTTTGAACACTATTAGCAGTTTACTTACTACAAAAAATATAATATGGACCACTTTAAAAAACTTAAGGTACCCAATTTGAGCAACTTCTGCTGATTGTACATAATAGGTTTACAGTATACGATATAGCTATATGAAGCAGATGAGTCCGTGTAAGATTTATGAGTCGCTGCGCGATAAAATTTCACGCGATACAATATTGTATTGATTTCCCATAGGGTAGCCAATCAGAGGCGTTTGAACTATACAAATATGATTTGATTCTAGACCAGTAAAATTACCAAAACCTGGACACAATTCGATAACTGTAATTTTCTTTTTCTATGATATAAAGTATTGTTAGGTCTTTTAAAAATATAAAAAATTAAACAATTTAGGGTTCCGCATCAATGTAAAAACCCAATACCGTGGGTATAACATTAATATAAATATTATCTATTCAATTACATATTGGCAACCTTAATCAGGTCGTCTGTCCATCTTGTGGGTGGACGTCCTACGCTGCGCTTGCTAGTCCGTGGTCTCCACTCGAGCACCTTTCGCTGGATGCAGGTCGCTTCTAACCGGATTATATGTGGAGGTCCAAGGGGGAGGCCTATGTTCAGCAGTGGACGTCTTGTGTCTGAGATGATGATGATGAATTAGATTTTTAATTATTTTTATATTAAGCAGAAACGTCTACTAGCATATCAAAGATATTTAAGTCGAAAGAAAAATAGAAAAATTTGACTCGACGACTTTGACGAGCGCCGCTTAGACGTGTCAAATTTGTCTAAGCGGCGCTCGTATAGCACAACTGGTAGTGTACTGGGCTAGTGATCCAGTGGTTGTGGGTTCGAGTCCCGCTGCGAGTCAAATTTTTCTATTTTTCTTTCGACTTAAATAGATTTTTAATTTCTTATGTTTTGATGAAAACGTGATCATAGTACCCAATCGGGTCCCAGTCTTGGGTTTTTTTACATTGACGCGGACTTTATATTTTAAAAATAACTAACAATACTTTATTTCATAGAAAAAGGAAATTACAGTTATTGAATTATGTCCAGGTTTTGGTACTTTTACTGAACTATTTTCGTAATTTTACTGGTCTATTTGTCAGTGATGTGGAATACCGACCGACTTTAAATGCGATTGACTTTAATTTGACTACTGGTCTAGTGACCTGGCCTATGAAGCCGATGGTCCTGGCTTCAAATCCGAGTATATAAATAAAATAATAGTTTATACAGAGAATTCAGACTTTTGTGCAGCTTTTGTTACTTTCCGTATAAACATTACTGAGTCCTTAAGAAAAAAAAACTGATTAGTATTATTTTCATCAAACTTGCTCGTCAATGGCGTTGTTACTTGCGAGAGTACACAGCAGTTATAGCCGATTTAGCTCACACGGGCTGTTAAGTTTAGTTTTAAAAATATACAGAACCTATACTTCACTTGGACTGAGGGTGTTTCTAAACAGCCAAGGTGTATTTCATATCTTCAAAAGTTTACTACAACCAACTTTTAATATGTATAAAACATATCTTTATATTAAATTTGACTGCAATTTAATGTTAAGTATTTATTAAAAATAGTTGTTTTCTATTTGATTTTGATAATTGATACTATTTGGCAGGATGATCTATCAACTTCGAAAACAAAACGCAGTTGTTAACATTATCTGTGGAAGACATTGAACAAAGTTGACATTGTTAACAATCTTTTATAGTGGATGCGGTCTGATATGTAAAACTACACTACACTATTAACTAATATTTTACCAACGAATTTATTTTATTTCCTCGCAAATGTGATGAAAAACATTGTATGTACCAAGTGGTGGTGGTAAGTGTATAACAAACTTGAGTCATTAAAAGCCCTCCGACTTCGTCGTCGGGCTTCTAATAGACTCGCGTTTACTATACCTTACTTACCATCCTCGTTGCACAATGTACTATTTAGTAAGTATAAATAAGTTATCTATGTATGATTTAGACTATACCTACCCTTATAACCATAGTTTATGACTTTTCACACGTAATCTTGAGTCATTACCTGTAAAAAAAAATCAATAAATTAATAATCGAGTCCGTGAGACCATGGACTAGCAAGCGCAGCGTAGGACGTCCACCCACAAGGTGGACAGACGATCTTATAAAGATCGCGTGAAGACGCTGGAAGTAGGTCGTTTATGGCCAGGTTGTATACAAACATACATACATACATTTCAGCCGTATGCAGTCCAGTGCTGGACATAGGCCTCCCACAAATATGACTCGTATCATTTTGGGGGTAGTTGCCATAGTCATGGGTAGGCAGGCGGGTTGGCCACCACAGTAACTGTAGATTGGGTTTTGACGGACGCTGCTGCCCGTCCGTATGATTTTCCCCCTGTCGCCTCTTACGACACCCGCGGGAGGAGACGGGGTGGTGCTATTCTAGTCAGCCGGCATCACACGGCAGGTTGTAAAGACCATATAAATAGACGAGGCGTGCTAATAATATTACTGCGATCGAAAGGGATGGTCTTATGTAACTTTACATAGGTATGGCAAAGACGGCGCTAGCGTCCGTCCTTGTCATAGTCTCACATATTTTTGTTCCCCTTCAAACTGAACCTTTCAGAACTGTCAAAGTTAGAGGGATACAAACAAATACAATTGGAGTTTTCTTGTGTTTTCAACCGAAATTGCAGTAATGAATACAGAATAAGCTTATTATGTTTGTTATAATGAGTGTCCTGTAAAGCAAAACTATAGTGAACTATTACATTTTGGGCTACAAAAGCGAGAGCCATAATAGCACTGCTACCTTTTAAGTATGTAGTATTGTGGCCCTGATGGTGAGTAAGGTCCCCAGAGCTCCAACCCCCCTTGAAGGCCGGCAACGTGCTTGTGACTCCCCTGGGTGCCCATGGGCGACGGTAATTGCTTACCACCAGGCAATCCGTCTGCTCGTTTGATCTCCACCTTTGTCATAAAAAAACGTAATAGAAAGGCAAAGTTACATGTGTTCCAGCAGCACCAAGGTGGTCGCGGTATATATGTGCTCATCACACAAATAAATGCCCTTACTGGGATTTGAACCCGGGACCATCGGCTTCATAGACAGGGTCGTTACCCATTAGACCAAATCTTTGTCCCTTACTGGCGTACGCGGATGCGTGCTCCAGTCATTATTCCTCCTTATTTATGGCTGAGATGATGATGCACTATACCGCACCAGTGCGCTTTTATTGCAAATATGCGAGTATAATTATAAACTCGGCGTATACACGGCGTACACTCTTAGCTGCACATAGGTGGGCCTTATTATCAGTGATCGGTTTTTTGGATTCGACATGGGGTGAACGACCTCAAACATTATGTTAGTATGGAAATGCCCCGGGAATCCGGGCTTTAGGTTGTTAGAAAAGACAAAAAAAATACATTGTGTTTATTTTATTATACATACATTAAAACATCTAAATAGCTGATATACAAGCGACTTACTCGCCGTTATTTTGTCCAAATTGAACAAATGAGCACAAGTTTTCACACTGTCAGCTCATCTGCTGCCACCAAATCGGCATATTTTGTATCGTTTGTACAAAAGTTCGACGAGTAAGTAAAAAATCCCTTTCACACAATTTAAATTGTTTTATTTTTGATTAATTTGTTCGGTATCGCGGGAAACTGTCGTATCTATATTAACTTTTCTACATGATATCCCGCGAGGGTGAATCCAAAAAACCGATCACTGCTTATTATGTAAAGCATAAGGTCCACCGATGTACAGTGAGCAGCAGAAGTTGCTAAGCGTTTAAGGTGTTCAAATTGAGGTCAACACATCTCTATTGTCAAGAGAATAAGAGCGTGCGTAGGTCATTTTGAACACTTCAAACGCTTAGCTACTTTTGCTGCTGACTGTACAGCTAAGTGTTGCTGTGGGTACAATCTGAATTACACCTAAAAGCCTAAACCTTTTATAACAGCATACAATAGCTGTATAAGCGCTGTATAGCACGTTTTGCTACAGTGCTAACCAAATATCAGCATTATGGCGCGGACATATAGTCGATTATTCCTTGTACCTCAGTACCTGTTTGTAATATATATATATACGGCCTCAGTACCAAAATATATATACATGCGCTTTAATGTCTCAATATTAAGGTACATGAATACATATTTTGACGCTCTGGCCGTTCACATATATTTTACCTGTTAGTACATCGATTTTAGAATGCGGTTTTCGTGCAGTGAATATGTGGAATAACAGATAGGGGAGAGAGGGCTGAAAGTGACGATTAAGAAATTATAAATTTTGTAGCGAAAATAATGTGCTTTTGTAGCATTCGCACATGTAATGGTAAATTTTGAAACATGTGTGGTAAGTTGATTGTTTATCGATATTTTGAAAAATGCACTTAAGATAACAAATTGCATCCTTAACAGGTTGCATAGAAACAACTGACCCCGCGTTGGGATTAGGTAGTTGTTTTGCTTTTTCTAAAGCTAAAATTTCCTTCAATTTTATACAAACGCTATAATAGTATTTTACAAGTCATTAGTACATGTTATTTTGGGTTATTCACATGGACCAGAATACAAAACTACTACATCGGCTCATAGTCCATAACTTGAAATAAAAACACAAAATAACTACCACACAATTTGGGTGCTTTGGCCCTACGGCTGATACAAGACATAGCCTGAACCTACCTACGGTACAGTGGGTTTTTATGTGCCTAATTAATTGTGTTGTAGTCATTGTGTGCTTTGGTATAAATAAATATTTCGGAACAATCTTACACAAAACGACTTAGTCCTATGGCAGGCTCAGTAGGGCTTGTGTTGTAGGTACTAGGCGACGATATATGTAATAGATAGATATAATAAGATATATAATTATAAATACTTAATTACATAGAAAACACCCATGACTCAGGAACAAACATCTGTGCTCATCACACAAATAAATGTCTTGACTGGCATTTGAACCCAGGACCATCGGCTTCATAGGCAGTGTCACTACCCACTAGGCCATAACGGTCTTCTCATTGAACACATAATACCCGCGGCACTTTCATCCCCGTCCTCCCCTGCTCACTATTAGTCGCCTTTATCTCGATGGCATAAGGTTTATATTTGGCTGAGTTTACAGACTGTGAATTATCAACGCTGTGGATTGCGGTGTAGTTACTATGAGTACTTTAAAATACTAGTTGTCATTTAGTATTTAGTAGTCGTCTGCTAATATTTATTTAATGACCAATCTCTATTTCCTGTGTCACTAATTTATGTGGAATGGCAATTGAAAAACACGACCTTTTTTTTATGACAAAGTTAGCAAACGAGCAGACGGATTGCCTGGTGGTAAGCAATTACCGTCGCCCATGGGCACCCGGAACACCAAGGGAGTCGCAAGCGTGTTGCCGGCCTTCAAGGGGGGTTGGAGCCATGGGAACCTTACTCACCACCAGAAACACAACACTACATACCTGAAAGGTAGCAGTGCTATTATGGCTGTGGTCTTCTGTAAGGAGGAGGTGCTTCCCCAGTTGAGCTTCGCGTGATGGTACTTCGCTGTGCCCTACCTCTCATTGCTGGCCTCAAATATCAACCTTAAGGACCTCTCGTGGCTCTCGCCTAGCCAAAACTGCAACCAAATACTTTAAAGCCTATAAGGAATATCATTTCAAATTTGTAGTGCAAGTTTGAGAAAAAAAAATTTAAGTCGAAAGAAAAATAGAAAAATTTGACTCGCAGCGGGACTCGAACCCACAACCACTGGATCACTAGCCCAGTGCACTACCAGTTGTGCTATACGAGCGCCGCTTAGACGTGTCAAATTTCTCTATCTTATCCTTCTTGGTATATACGTCATTATTAATATCTTTGATATGCTAGCAGACGTTTCTGCTTAATATAAAAATAAAAAATATTTATTGCGTACGTAGGTCTGACCTAGTTTTTTCGGAATATCGCCGAACGGAAAACTATTTACTATGCTAGTACCAGACTAACATGTACGTATAAAGTATTTTTACGCGTTCCGATTAATAATTTCATGTTTTGTTTAGATTAATATTTTTTTATATTTGGTTAAAAGTTAGAACAAAACTTATATTGAACTTGCGCAAGATGGCTGGCAGGAGCTAGATGAGCTATTTAGATGCGAACAGCCGAAGATCGAACACGATGGCGGGAAATTGGGGAGGCCTATGTCCAGCAGTGGACTGCGATGATGATAATGATGATGCATGTTGAAAAAGCCATTTCCGCTGTCGAATAAATTCAGTATTGCCAATTAAAAGCTCTTTTAGGGTAAAACTTGAATTGTAAAGCAATTTTGGACACAAAGCATGCAACCATCATTTCAAATGCAGTGTGACCGCGATGGAATCATTACGTAGGTTGCAGCTTTTACATCCACTATGCATTATGCATTGTAATGCAAAATTTAATGGCATGCAGTATTTACATAATAATCAAAAGTCATTCATTAACGCGATGTGCAATTTGAGAATTGACATAGATTCAATTCTGACTCTATGTCGCAATTAATCCACTAACCCAAAGGTTGTCTGGAAGAGATTGCTCTTTAGCGATAAGGCCACCGATTGTGTTACCTATACTTTAAATTTGTGACCTTTTTTTTTTTATGACATAGGCGGCAAACGAGCAGACGGATTGCCTGGTGGTAAGCAATTACCGTCGCCCATGGGCACCCGCAACACCAGGGGAGTCACAAGCGCTTTAAGGGGGGTTGGAGCTCTGAGAACCTTACTCACCATCAGGAACACAACACTACAGACCTGAAAGGTAGCAGTGCTATTATGGCTGTGGTCTTCTATAAGGAGGAGGTACTTCCCCAGTTGGGCTGCTCCAGATTCAAGCGTGATGGTCATCGCTGTGCCCTACCTCTCATTGTTGGACGTAGTTTAAGGACATACCCGGGTCCGAAACCTGTTTTATTTATATTATGTTTGGGTTACGCAATAAAGACTATTGATATTCGACAACCACAGATATTTGCTCCTGAGTGGATGTTTTCTTTGTATTTCAGTATTTAATGTACCTATTTGTATCTATCTATTATATACAGGGTGTACAATCCAAATGGGTCAGTATGGTGAAGTCGGAAACTATCAGAGTTAGCGAGATCTGTTCTTAGGAACCATGACGTCGATTTTAGATTTAATAATAATTACATTCAAACTTTTTTTAAATTTCTCATACATAACCGGGAATCGAACCTATTAATTTTTTTTTTTTTTTTTTATGCAAGACTGACCAACGTTTGACCTCAGTCGCACCTGATGGTAAGTGACGACGAGGTCGAAGGTGTAGCACGCTGGTTCAGTAACAGCCTATTCACTCTTGACTTGAAGAGACCCAAATTATATCTTGCCGGGAATACAGACGAAGGGAGCGAATTCCATTCCTTAGCAGTCCGCATTAGGAAGGTAGAAGCGAATCGCTTCGTGCGAATGAATGGAATATTCACAACGTAAGGATGAAACTGCTCCCCTCGCCTGGACGTCCGGTGATGGAACGGAGATGGCGGAATTAAATCGTGCAATTCCTGAGCACACTCTCCAAAATGTATCCTGTAAAACACAGACAAACTAGCAACCTTGCGGCGATGCTCAAGGCTCTGCAACCTTACACTCACTAATTTAGGATCGCCAATGAGTCTGCGAGCTCGGCGTTCTATTGAATCCAAAGCGGCCAACTGATACTTGGCAGACCCGTCCCAAAGGTGGCAACAGTACTCCATACACGACCGAACCTGCGCTTGGTAAAGTGTTAGGAGCTGTTCCGGCATGAAGTACCGCTTCACCCTATGTAAGACTCCTTTATTAATATTCTTTATACGGCTGTTGATGATAATGATCAAAAACTTATTCATGACTCATGAATTTACGTTTCGTATCATCAACAATAATAACGAAGTTTTTTTCAGATTTACACCTAACATTGTTTACAAGACTTCGACCAGGTTCGATTCCCGGTTATGTATGTGAGATTCAAAAAAAGTTTGAATGCCATTATTATTAAATCTGAAATCGAAGCCATGGTTCATAAGAACAGGTCTCGCTATCTCTCATAGTTTCCGACTTCTCCATATTGACCCATTTGGATTGTACACCCGGTATATCGTCGTCTAGTATCTACAACACAAACTTTACTGAGCTTACCGTAGGACTAGGTCGATTTGTGTAAGATTGTCCCGAAACATTTTTTTATTTGTTTATTTTATTTATTTACTAGGTTGCCCTTGCACCAGAGATGAGCGAAGACGCGTTGCGAGGGATGTGTTTATTAACAACCAATAGAATTACTTCATTCCAATCCTCGATATATAATGTGATTCCGATATTTAAATCGAAAGAAAAGTAGAAAAATTTGACTCGCAGCGGGACTCGAACCCACAACCACTATGCATTACCTACCAATTGTGCTATACGAGTACCGCTTAGACGTGTCAAATTTTTCTATCTATCCCTCGTCGTATACGTCATCATGGGTATACGTTTCTGCATAATAAAAAAAAATTATAATAATGTGATTCCATTGCATCTCTGGTAGAAACGTGGCCTTAAACAAGTTATAGCGTGACCAAGAGAAATAGGGGTTCATTTATATATATATAGATTTTTTCAAAAACCATTGAACCTATCAAGTTCAAAATAATTTTTTTAGAAATTTTATGTAAAGTTCTACTTTTGAGATTTAGAAATATTTTAAACTTGTGGTTCAAAAGTTAGAGAGGGGGGGGTGACGCACTTTTTTTTACTTCTGGAGCGATTATTTCCGAAAATATTGACATTATCAAAAAATGATGTTAGTAAACCCCTATGCATTTTTAAATACCTATTTAACAATATATCACACGTTAGGATTAAATAGAATGAAGAAAAAAATCACTCCCCACTTTACGTATAGGGGTGTCGGCGTGATTGATATACATATTACAACCAAATTTCAGCTTTGTAGTGCTAACGGTCACTGAGATTATCCGCAGACGGACGGACGGACAGACATGGCGAAACTATAAGGGTTCCTAGTTGACTACGGTACCCTAAAAATGGTTATAAACTTGACGTATCAATTTTAACTTGTGGTAAAGCCTGTTCTCAAGCCTGAAAGTTGTATGCTCACAACCTTCGACAGTGTATGGTACGCGATAAATAACCTATCCGAGGCTATTGAGCCTATTCACGGCCCAGAAAATGGCTTGAGAGGACCCTGAAGGATTATTATGACACACCTGTCACAGTATAGTTCGTAAGCAGTAGCGTTTATCAGCCCTGACATGGTACGATGCTGTCACAAATATGTCTTTTCCTTCCTCGCGTTATCCCGGCATTTTGCCACGACTCATGGGAACCTGAGATCCGAGATCTAATCCTAGAATAACTAGGCACTAGTTTTACGAAAGCGACTGCCATCTGAACTCTGACCTTCTAGTAACTAGGCCTTATTGGAACTAGTCCGGTTTCCTCTGAAATCGAAAAGCGACTAGTAAATATCAAATCATATGGAGTTTGAACCTGCAACCTCCGGATTGCAAGTGGCACGCTCTTACTGCTAGGCCACCACCGCTCTTCTTGTGATGATATGGAAATTAAAAACTAGACACTTCCCGGCCTAGGCTTGCAACTTACGATTACTAACCGAGGGATCAGTAATCGTAGCTGCCGCACAGGAGACGTGATACTTCTAAACCTAATATATAGTAGTTTTGTATCTGTGCATAATGAAGGGCATTACAACAAGAGTGTAGGTTTATGAAACGAGCCGAAGGTGAGTATCATAATAACATCACACGATTGTTGTAATGCCTAATTATGTATAGTTACATACACTACTTTATCTACACACATATCATAAGTGTTTTAAGATGGGTTAAGAAACCGTGGGTCAACGGAAGGCTCGTGAGTGATCCTTTAAACGTGAATAAGTTAAAAACTTATAAAAATTAATAATGCCTTATCACCAAGTCACAGAGAATTCTAAGTTTGCCCTACTGATTATATAATCTCTGTGTTCACTGAAACTCTCGCCAAAGTTACCTTTACAGGGGTACTGAAATCCTGAATAGATAGGGGATGAAAGGGCAGAAAATGCGATTAAAAGTGCTCTTTGAATAAAGCGTTAGACAAAAAAAACAGGGGTTTACATAGCCTTCGCATTTATCATCATCATCGATTAGAATGTAACACTGCTATTTAAATTATTTATAATTAAATAAATATTTCGGGACAATCTTACACAAATCGACCTAGTCCTACGGTAAGCTCAGTAAGGCTTGTGTTTTAGGTACTAGACGACGATATATATAATAGATAAATACATATAAATACTTAAATACATAGAAAACACCCATGACTCAACAAATATCTGTGTTCATCAAACAAATAAATGCCCTGACTGGGATTTGAACCCAGGACTATGGCTTCATAGGCAGGGTAGGAAGATGATGATGATTGATGGCAGCCTTTAATCTGCATTTCCCCACCTTGAATTCAATTCACCCTCCCAAATTCAATTTACTTACTTAAAATTCTACTCTTTAAAGCTTTTCTACGAAAAATCCGAATACACTCGCCAAGACATATCGACATCACAACTCAATCACAACATAAATTGAGTCTTAAGCTCCAGGAACACGATTCACTTTCGATTGGCGCGTACGTAGGGATTGTATTATGTAAATTTGGCTTTATATCGTATGTATTAGGGTTCAGTGTAGTGTGGCAAGGGTATGTGAGATATGATGTTTTGTTGTTTTGGGTGCTTCTCGGGTTCAAGAGAAATGAAACAGGCCTCTATAGACATCAATCTGTTTAAAAATGAACAAAGGTGCAAAAGGTAGGGGCGACTTTACGAGCGCTACGCGAGCTGTGGTTAGTACAGTCAGCAGCTAAGCATTTGAGGTGTTCAAAATGAGGTCAACACGTCTCTATTGTTAAGAGCATAAGAGCGCGTATAGGTCATTTTGAATACTTCAAACGCTTAGCAACTTTTGCTGCTGACTGTAAGACGACCGTAGAAAAGTGGTTGTAGAAAACGCAATAGAAACGGAAATAAATATCATCATCTTCTTCGCGTTGTCCCGGCATTTTGCCACAGCTCACGGGAGCCTGTAGTCCACACATCATCATCACATCATCAGTCTATCACAGTCCACTGCTGGACATAGGCCTCCCCAATTTCACGCCATCGTGTTCGATTTTCGGCTGTTTAGCCTATACCTAGTCCGCTGGCAACTAATCCCAAGATTCGATATAATCTAAAATTTTCTATTTTTTTTTACTTTAAAAAATATAATAGATATCTTTAATTTTTATAAAAAACTAGCTGACTCGACGAACTTCATACCGCCTAAAAAGCGACAAAAGTAGTGATAGCTTTCAAAAATCACGGAATTTTTGTGATTTTTTAGTACTTAATGTCTCGATCAGGGCTGTGACGATTCCAACCAATCTAAAATAATTTTAATCTGTTCAGCCGTTCTCGAGTTATAAGCGGTTGAACAAATCTCACTTTCTTTTATATATATAGATAAAGCATTGTTCTTGAATTTCCATACATTAGATTTGATTTTGTTGATACAAGACTGACCAGCGTTTGACCTCAGTCACACCTGATGGTAAGTGTCGACGAGGTCGAGGGTGTAGCACGCTGGTTCAGTAACAGCCTATTCACTCTTGCCTTGAAAATAAAAAGCATTAGCTTATTAAGAATTATAATTAATTTATGAGAGGTAGGGCACAGCGAAGTACCATCACGCTTGAGTCCGGAGAAGCCCAACTGGGGAAGTACCTCCTCCTTACAGAAGACCACAGCCATAATAGCACTGCTACCTTTCAGGTATGTAGTGTTGTGTTCCTGATGGTGAGTAAGGTTACCAGAGCTCCAACCCCCTTTATGGTCGGCAACGCGCTTGTGACTTCCCTGGTGTTACGTGTGGCCATGGGCGACGGTAATTGCTTACCATCAGGCAATCCGTCTGCTCGTTTGCCACCTTTTGTCATAAAAAAAAGAAGCATTTCGATCATTGACTCAGAACGGCAAACTTTAACTTATTTCTAACCTTTTGTACTACTTTTATGTAATTCTTTCAATACAGACATTTAGTTTAACCATTGACATTCACAAAAGTTTGGCCAAGCGAGGGTATCACGGGTCACGCTTATTTGGTTGTCAGAGGCTAACTATAGCAGCCAATAGGAATTAAGGGAGTTTTTATCTTGAGTTGGGTCGGGAAGGGTAAACTTATGTGCAGAGAGATGTCGGTGCCGTGATATAGTTTTACCGTAAGAATGGTTGTCAATGAGCCTCTTAAGTTTTTCCTTGCAACTTTTATATCTGCATGGCCGAATGGTTGGCTAACAGAAAATTGCATTTGTAAAATAAAAACAGAACATGAATATTACAATTACATATCATTTAAACTTATAATTTTATTCCTTACTAGTACATTTTAGATTTCATTAAACTCAATAGTCCTTCCACCATGGCGGGTGCTGTTTCTGTGCGCATCCCATGATACGGACAGGGCAACATCCACGTAGTGTACCTTTACATTTCATTAAATCGAAAGGGCCAGTGCGCGTTGGCTCGATTCGGCTCCGCGTACGCCTCCCAAATGTCCGGAACACCATTGTTCCGTGTCCGGGAAAGACAAATAAATGGAGTAATTATTTTATTTTTAGATAATTGTCCATAATGTACACATAAAACGACGTTTATTTTCGCAGGACAACCCTGCTTATAACCATCATTCTAGCCTTAAGTCAACTGCTAAACAACGATATTATAATGTATAAACTGTGTATATGAATACTGAAATACATATATAAAACACCCATGACTCAGGGACAAATATCTGTGATACAATCATCTGACTAGTCTCATCACACAAGTAAATGCCCATACTGGGATTTGAACTCAGAACCTTCGGCTTCATAGGCAGGGTAACCACTAGGTCAAACCTGTCGCCAAAGTCATTTAATTGTAGTTATTATCACACGCCTCTGTATTTTCTTTACCTTGCCTAATCTCAAAATGACGGGCTTTTATCATAAATACAGCTTATAAAATTGAGCTATAAAATATCGATACAGCATATCCGTAATGGCGGGAAAAGTTGAGTTTTTGAGTTACGGTGCTCGAGTTCGGGCGATGAATAATCTACGTAAAACTTGGACCTGACTGAATTTTCTCTTTACTGGACTATAATAGGTATATATTTTCTTTTAAACCAACTCTAAGTAAAAAAAAATCATTATCATAATCCCTTTAATTCACTGTAGAACACAGACCTTCCACAGATAGGACTTGTATCATCTTATGATTTATGATCAATAATTCAAATATTTTTTAACAGGGTATAGCAACATTACTATACCCAGTGGTAACTTAATATTATAAATGCCAAAGTAACCCTCTATGTCTGTCAGTCTGTTACCTTTTCACGATTAAACCGCTGAAACAGTTCGAATGAAATTTGGTATGGAGAGAATTTGAGCTACGAGAAACTCAAAGGACGTAGAATATTTTTATTCCGCAACCATACTGTAAAGACGGGCATGGCTGGTCGAAAACGCGAGGAAAAGCAGTCCATACTAATATTATAAATGCGAAAGTAACTCTGTCTGTGTGTTACCTCGTCACGCTTTAACCGATAACCGACCCTAATTAGGATACAATTTGGTATGAAGAGAGTTTGAACTACGAGAATGGACATAGGATATTATTTATCCCGCAACCATACTTTAAAGACGGGCATGGCTGACCGATGAAGTATTGAGGAAAAGATATCCATACTAATATTATAAATGCGAAAGTAACTTTGTCTGTCTGTCTGTTACCTCTTCACGCTTAAACTGCTGAACCTATTGGGATGAAATTTGGTATGGAGAGAGTTTGAGCTACGAGAAAGGATATAGGATAATTTTTATACTGCAACCATACTTTAAAGACGGGCATGGCTGGCCGATGAAGTCGCCAGGAAAATCTATTCATACTAATATTATAAATGCGAAAGTAACTCTGTCTGTCTGGCTGTTACCTCTTCACGCTTGAACTGCTGAACCTACTGGGATGAAATTTGATATGGAGAGAGTTTGAGCTACGAGAAAGGACATAGGATAATTTTTATCCCGCAACCATAATTTAAAGACGGGCATGGCTGGCCGACGAAGTCGCGAGGAAAAGCTATTCATACTAATATTATAAATGCGAAAGTAACTCTGTCGGTCTGTTACTTCGTCACACTTTAACCGCTGCACTAAATAGGTACAATTTGGTATGGAGAGAGTTTGAGCTTCGTGACAGGACATAGGATACTTTTTATCCCGCAACCATACTTTAAAGACGGGTATGGCTCCGATGAAGTGAGGAAACGCTAGTAGGTTATTAAGTTAATTCGTTATAGAATACGCCAATAAATCCAGTTACATTCCAATACGTTGCAATTCGAGTGCAACATGCAAGCCTATATTTCATATTCCGATACGTGATCAGCGATCCGAGCGATATTGGATGGTCGGCGAAGAGTGCTTGTGGAGCCGAGTTGTACCGAGGCTTGGAAATATTTCAGTTTATTGGCATCCAACCCAATCCAATGGTTTTAATAGTTTTTTTTTACATGGATAGTAAACGCAGAATATGGTGAGTACTAGACGATATTAAGTGTTAGTACAACAGGGTAACGTAAGTTTTTTTAATTGGAATATAAAAATATATGTCAAAAGTATTTATTTACTTCATCGAATTTAAATTAAAATCGAGTGCAGCGGCGGAAAGCGTGAAGATTTCATAGGTAAATCTTATTATTTTTTACATTATTATTTTATCACCAAAAATTATAATTATTTAGAGAAGTGGAAAAAAAATTGCTTCCAATATTGTCAGCCTACTACTCAATGTGACTTCATGTCGCTTTCCATACTGCGTATGTAAAAAGCAGAGTCCTCCTTACAGTATACCACAGCCATAATAGCACTGCTACCTTTCAAGTATGTAGTGTTGTGTTCCTCATGGTGAGTAAGGTTCCCAGAGCTCCAACCTCCCTCAGATGCCGGCAACGCGCCTGTGATTCCCCTGGTGTTGCGGGTGCATGGGCGACGGTAATTGCTTACCACCAGGCAATCCGTTTGTTCGTTTAATTGAAAAAATAGAAGATAAAAATTGAAATAGATGACATGTACTTAACAAAAAACGACGAGGACATCCGGCGTTCGAGACGGGATTTGAACCCGCATTACCCACCCATGTATCTTTTGAACTTAAAAAGGAATTTAAATTTGAATTGATGGATATTGTTTTTTTTTTTATTATGCAAAAAGGTCTGCTAGCGAATATTTTCGATATTTAAATCGAAAGTAAAATCGAAAAATTTGATTCGCAGCGGGACTCGAACCCACAACCACTGTCCATCCACTGTCAATCCATTGGTCGTGGGTTCGAGTCCCACTGCGAGTCAAATTTTTCAATTTTCTTTATGTATATTGGTTTGTAAAACTGCCCCGTAAGTTATGAATGTCCGACATAAGATATACGTGGGGGAATCGTTTCAGAACTAGCCGAGTCCTTGCTGATGCCCGGCCCGACAAATGCCCATGGCCGTAATGTGCTCACAGATCACTTTGCTTAGACTTCACATAAAAAAATCTCACAATAAAAAATTCTTCATAAAATATTTTTTTTACAAAAAATGTTAATCATCATCATCATCTCAGCCATAAGACGTCCACTGCTGAACATAGGCCTCCCCCTTGGATTTCCGCGTCCTAACGTCTTCCGGCGACTTTAATGAGGTCGTCTGTCCATCTTGTGGGTGGACGTCCTACGCTGCGCTTGCTAGTCCGTGGACTCAGTACTCAAGCACTTTTCGACCCCAAAAACATGAAAAAATGTTAATATTGAGTACCTGGTAAAAAACGTGATACAAGATTATCTAGTCATAATTTTGATTTTTTTTTACTATGGAGTCAACTTTGTAAATTGTAAAAAAAACGACTCTCTCATACATTTTCGCCAACTTATAGCTTTATTTTTATTTAGTTTTACAAACTTGACCCCATAGTAAAAGATGTTCTAAATCATTAACAGATGCCGATGCCGGCTTAATAATCTTGTATCACGTTTTTATAACACCCAGTAGAAACAGGTAACTCACGCGGTCGAATAGAAACGTGAGTTACCCGTACAGTCGCCATCAGATATATCGGAGCTGTGGAGGTGGTCACAAATATCTGAACAACGCCTCTATTGTCACGGCGATAAAGTGCATGTTCAGATATTTGTGACCACCGCCACAGCTCCGATATATCTGATGGCGACTGTACCTATCGATACAATTAATATGTTTGAATCTTACGATAGTTATGTGTTTTAAAAAGTACGCTTTATAGAAATAAGTCACGTCAATTATTATAGTATTAAGTTTTAAAATTGACCTCCAAAGTTTCTAGAACAACATGGCATGAAGACTGGCTGAAGTTCACAGCAACATCTTCTAGCCGCGAACGAAACTGCAAAATGAAACGCAATCTACAGCTACTGCGGTCACCAAAACGCCTGCCAAGCGTGGCGACTATGGCAACTACCCCTAAGATGATACAAGTCAAATTTGTGGGAGGTAGTCCAGAACTACCCCCAAGATGATACTCGTGGTAGGTTAGTCCAGCAGTGGACTGCATACGGCTGAAATGTATGTAAAAACTGCTTCGAAACTCGGGTTACGTAACGCGGACGAGTAAGTGGTCTCCGACCCTCGCCCTGGCGGAGGAAATGACGCGTGAATTCTCGCCAGATAGTTGCCTAAACGATGACATTACGGTTTTTACGCGACCGCCACACTTGGGGTCGGGCGCCATTCCACGCGAGCTTTATCGACTTTCACACTAACCCTACACTTGGTGTGTGAAGCTTGGCTTGCTATTGCACGAAGTTTTGTTCCTCTTTTTACTATGCGCCCTGCCACACTAGCTGTTTTCTTCACTGAGTGCGCGACTTGAGTGCGTGTCGGGTCGGCGACGCGAGCGGCGAACCGAACGGACACTCAGCACTCTTAGTGCTTGAAAATGGAGGCCTATGTTCTCCGAAACATGTCGCACGAGTGACTAAATAAACGTGAGTAGTACCGTGTTAATCTTTAATTTATATACCTAATATTTCTCACGAAAGTTTAAATACAAAAATGTTAATATTTACATTACAACACCAAAAGTAGTGTACTGGTACACTTGGGGTCGGTCACCATTCCACGCGAGCTTTATCGACTTTCACACTTACCCTAAACTTGGTGTGTGAAGCTTGGCTTGCTATGTTTTATTCCTCTTTTTACTATGCGCCCGGCCACACAAGCAGCGGATATTCGACGTTTTCCCGGCGATTTCATAAAATCATAACTAATAGTCAGTCAGCGTCTCCGCAGCGTTTATTTTTATATTGGATCGCTGAAAAAGTATATATTATATTACAGAACATTCTTACTCAAATTGAATGAGCCCCACGGTAAGCTCAAGAAGGCTTGTGTTGTGGATACTCAGCCAACGATATATTATATAATATACGATTTATAATACAAATACTTAAATACATTCATAACACCCATGACTCAGGAACAAATATCTGTGCTCATCACAGTCATCACACAAATAAATGCCCTTACTGAAATTTGAACCCATGACCATCGGCTGTATAGGCAGGGTCACTACTCACTAGGCCAAACCTGACGTCAAGATAAATAAATAAAAATAAATAAATGAATATTTCGGGACAATCTGACACAAATCGACCTAGTCCTACGGTAAGCTCAGTAAGGCTTGTGTTGTAGGTACTAGACGACGATATATATAATAGATAGATGCATATAAATACTTAAATACATAGAAAACACCCATGACTCAGGAACAAATATCTGTGCTCTTCAGTCCATCACAAATAAATGCCCTGACTGGGAATCGAACCCACGACCATCCGCTTCATAGGCATAGTACGAGAGCCCACGACCAAAATTTTTGTCTCATAGCAATACGGCCAAAACCGCATCAAATCGATAGATACGATTATCCTGAACTCGAAAATATCAATATCAGACATTTTCCGCGTAGCGTTTGATCTGACCGAATTTTCAAAATTGTCAAAGAATTTTACCGAACTGCATCATAGCAATATGTCTGATTTGCAGACTGTAGTTGAATGATAGTTCTGAGATACCGGAAACATATTTTTCAGACGTTAGTGGTGTAGCGCAAACCCGTAAAATCACTTTAAAAAATTAAAAATGAGACAAAAAAAATGTCTCATAGCAATACGTCTGAAAATCTTTTTTATTAGTAAATTTTGGTTAATTGATGTGAACAAAACAATTTTCAGACGGAAATGTGAACGCATTAAATGTTGAGACCGTTCTGAAAATGTTAACAAATTTTACCGATCGGTATCATAGCAATATGTCTGAAAATTGTTGGACATGATAAAATAAGTTGTCCACATGTGGAAAAAAATTATATCAGACAAATTAAGTGTAGCACCTTCTCTATACAGGTTTTTGGTAATCATGGCAGCAATACGAAAAGTTGAAAAAAAATATTATCCGTATTGCTATGATACAGGTCGGCTAAATTTGTTGACATTTTCAAAAATGCGCTCAGGCTATATGCTACGCGCAAAATGTCTGAAAATAAACTTTTTCGTAATACAATTATAAAATCTATGTACATTTTCACTATCAGACGTATTGCTATAATACCGACTGTTTTTTTTTTTGACACAGCAGAAATGGCCTCCCACGCAGTTGCCACACTTTCGACCGTTACTACACACCTAGTCGGGTTCAGAATCATACAATCTAACGATTTTATAGGGTTTTTGCCGTATTGCTATGAGACATGGTTTGGTCGTGGGCTCTCGTACTAGCAGGGTCACTACCCACTAGGCCAGAGCGGTCGTCAATAATATTAAATATTATCGTTGATAATATTATTGTTAACTTTAAATATAACTAAATTAATTTGACTCATAATAATATATTAAGTGGCTTCGCCATTCTTCTCTGCGTATATCGTAACACATAAACTTCGATTGAGACCCCACCTCGCGTGATAACCCTATGTCACATTTAGAAGCACATTCAAATTTATACCTTATGTTCAAGCTATAAAGTTCGCATTAATCTCACTACTCGGACTAGCTCCATGTTACTTATGACGTTTTCAATCCAAAATAAAAACCTTATGTCACAATTAGAATCACACAAACTTATACCCTACGCTTTTGTATTAACGTTCAAATTAATACTGATTCGAAGTGACTTACGACGGTTTCGCGTCGGGCCGATTTGTTTGACAGCGTCGATTTTCACGAATTTGTGGGGCGTATTAATGTTGGTACAGTCAGCAGCAGAAGTGGCTAAACGTTTGACGTGTTCAAAATGAGGTCAACACATCTCTATAGTCAAGAGAATAAAGAGCGCGTGTAGGTCATTTTGAACACTTCAAACGCTTAGCCACTTTTGCTGCTGACTGTACCTTTAACGTCAATTTCATACTATTACTTATATTTCGGGGTTGTGGAGCAAGAAAACAATCCATCACATAATTTATAGATGAAGCAATATATGTATTTTCACATCACTAGCTCGGAAAGAACTGTTTTGTTCTTTAACAGATAGCAAAGTTGCATTTTGTCCACAAGAGTGCAAAGTACATAATTTCATACAAATTATTTATAAGGATTCGATTATTTCGAACTCGGACAAGCCCCATAGCCAGCGGTGCCACGTAAAACGATATTCGTTTTCGTACGATTGTCTCTGCCACTCTCATGAAGCCTTAATTGGAGTATAACAGAAAGATGCTCGAAAAATAAGAAACTTCGATGTTCGCGGTCCCGGGCCAAACTACCGACTATTTACTTTCTTCAGATAAAAAGATTTATTTTCAATTTAGATACATTACATGCACTTATGAACGTCAAAGAAAAATCTACCGCACCGTTTCCAACCCTACACCCCTGACCCGAGAAGATACCGGCAATAAACTACGGCGAGACTTATTTTTTAAAACAGTGATACATCAAATCTTAAAGTACATAATTATGCTAAGTCCCAAAAGAAAACATGTCAAACAGTTTATTACAAGATATAACTAAAAATGTACATATAAATTTACATACATACATTTCAGCCATATTCAGCCCAATGCTGGACATAGGCCTCCCACAAATATGACTTGTATCATCTTGGGGGTAGTTGCCATAGTCGCCAAGCTCAACAAGCGGGTTGACGACCGCAGTAGTTGTAGTTTCGGTTTCAACGGACGCTGCTGCCCGTCCGTAGGATTTGTCCCTTTGTCGCCTCTTACGACACCCGCGGGAGGAGATGGGGTGGTGCTATTCTAGTCAGCCAGCATCACACGGCAATATAAAAGTAAAAATAATAATGTATAGAATAGACATATATGACTTCACAAAATAGCCATACGTATTTTGATATGCTTTCTTACCTGAACTTTCATTCCCATTTTCTAATGATAAACGAGAAGTTACGTGCCTCGTCTCCAGAATCCTGCTTGAGACACTCAGAGACACTCAGAGACACTCAGAAAGGATGTTAATCCCATTGACCTGAATCTCAAGCACCAATCAAAATGAATTAAGAAGACGATGGATTCCAGATAATTAATATAATTACGACATTAATTTCAATACCTATATTATATGTATACAATCCAATATATAGGAAAAATAATATAACAAATATTTGCAGTGTGATGCCGGCTGACTAAAATAGCACCACCCCATCTCGTCCCGCGGGTGTCGTAAGAGGCGAAAAAGGGAAAAATCCCACAGACAGGCAGCAGCGTCCGTCGAAACCCAATCTACAGCTACTGCGGTCGCCAACCCGCCTGCCAAGCGTGGCGACTATGGCAAGTACCCCCCAAGATGATACAAGTCATATTTGTGGGAGGCCTATGTCCAGCCGTGGACTGCATACGACTGAAATGTATGTATGTATGTATGTATAGAGAAGAAAAATATAAAACGTATAGGAGCAGAATAAAAATATAGGCAGAAACCAGTACCCTTACCATGAGTTGTGACATTGAGGTGTTCGATAACGGGTATCGAGTTTACTATCTGTGCATCTCGCTTGTACTATTTTAGTGCGAACGATATAAATAAATAATTGTTTCGGGACAATCATACACAAATCGACCTAGTCCTACGGTAAGCTCAGTAAGGCTTGTGTTCTTGTATCGTCCTAGACGACGATATATATAATAGATAGATACATATAAATACTTTAATACATAGAAAACACCCATGACTCAGGAACAAATATCTGTGCTCATCACACAAATAAATGCCCCGACTGGGATTCGAACCCAGGACCATCGGCTTCATAGGCAGGGTCACTACCCACTAGGCCAGACCGGTCGTCTATGCACAGGTAGTAAACTCGATACTCGCTATCGAAAACCTCAATGTTCTAACTCATGGTAAAGGTAAAGTTCTTGTTTTACGAAAGCGACTGCCATCTGACTTTTCAGCCCAGAGGGTGAACTAGGCCTTATTGGCATTAGTCCATTTTTCTCACGGTTTGCTTCACTGAAAAGCGACTGGTAAATCTATTACCCCAGTGAAAAAGGGTATAATACCCGGAATACACGAGGCTAGTTTTTCAAGACAGTATAGTATGCTAGTTAATAAGCTAGTGAGCTAGTAAAACTGTCCTGGCTTGAACACAGGCTAGTGCTGTCTACATGATGCCAGTAATTTTAAGTCAGTTCGAGTGCCAGTACCTTTGCAGTGTCGTAAAAAAATCGTCAATATGAACGTAATTCGTAAAAAATAACATAGCACGAATGAAACAATTACTTAAAAAACTATGTAAATGTGTACTAGATGAATTACTTCAAGATATATTATAAAAACGTGTATGGACACATGGCACTAGCCGGACGGATACTAGCTTCACCGGCCGCACGAAGATAGTACACAAGCCTGACTAGCGACAAGCTATTAAAACTGTCCTGGCATGAAATGATGATGAAATGAATTCTAGCATGAAAGTTAAGCTAGTTTTGTATACACGAAGATAGACTCACTAGCTTGCTAGCTTACTAGTACTAGCTTAGTACTAGTAAGCTAGCAAGCTTGAAAAACTAGCCTAGTGTATTACGGGCATAAGTCAAATTGGCTCAGTATAAAAGGCCACAAGTCTTTTAACATGTACGGCACTTATACCCTTTTTCGCTGTGCTAATTTGACTTACACTTTTTTCACGATTGCGCACGAATCCTCCTTAGTTACAGACGTCCATAGACTACTGTGACTGTGGTATCAGGCGAGCTATATGCTTGTTTATCACCAAGTAAAAAAGATGGCTGCTATTATATCGCATGGGGACATAATACACGCGAAACGTATTATGGTTGATTTTATCGCACTTGACATGTGATCGCTCGCGGCTTTTACTAGCGAGATGTCACGTGTGATAACCGCTACCCTCATATTTCTAAAAGTATGCGGGTAGTTAAGGCTGCTAAAGCTTTCATAAACATCATTTTTGTTGTAGGTCGGTTCTCGCCAAACTTAAGTGGCAGTGGGCGGGGCACATTGTGCGTGGAATTGGTGATCTCAAACTGGAGACGTAGCATAGGTAGGCCTCCCACAAGGTGGACTGACGACCTGGTGAAGGTCGCGGGATGCCACTGGATATCGAAGGTGCAGGACCGGTCTTTTTGGGTCGTTTTGGGGCAGGCCTATGTCCAGTGGACGTCTCTCGGTTGACATGATGATGATGATGTCACAATCGCCACGCTTGGCAGGAGTTGGCGACCGTATTAAGGTAGAGGCACCTATGATGGACGGTTCAAATTGACTAGTACCAATGATGGACACTTCATTCTTAAGTCAAAGATCGTATGGTTGACAGTTGATTGACGAAACATTTATGTATGGACCTTAGTTCTTTATAATAAGAGTGAACGTCCATGCGATGTGAACTTTAGCCAATCTTCATTCGAGACCATGAGGACAATGTTGTTCTCAACCCGGACCCCGTATATCCTTAAACTACGTCCAACAATGAGAGGTCACAGCGAAGTACTATCACGCTTGAGCCTGGAGCAGCCCAACTGGAGAAGTACCTCCTCCTTACAGAAGACCACAGCCATAATAGCATTGCTACCTTTCAGGTATGTAGTGTTGTGTTCCTGATGGGGAGTAGGGTTCTCAGAGCTCCAACTCCAAAGTGACTCCCCTCCCTGGTGTTGCGGGTGCCCATGGGCGACGTTAATTGCTTACCACCAGGCAATCTGTCTGCTCGTTTGCCGATTATGTCATAAAAAAACATCGGAGATAATTTTCAATATACGTGATTAAGTCTTTTTATTTGCAATAATGAACAAAAAACCCTGAAAGTTTAAATCAGTCAAACTGAGGTTGTTTAATAGGTTCATATCCATTTCGAGATCTTTTAGCTCTTTATGCAGACATATTTAAGCCTAAATCTTATGGCCACTGTGTCTGTGTGTTTCGAAATGAATAATACATTAAATTATTTGCTCTATCTAGTAGTAAACGGTGACCCAGACGTGTTAAGCACAGTGAAAAGAGTAAGACTAACGGGCCGTTACCAGAAGCTGGCAGTGCCTTAGGGGCCCATATACAGCCAATATATTTGCTGTACGTGTAGAGGCGTTTGATACTGTGACTAGAACTAATGCCTGGCATGAGGTCAGGAGTACCTGAGGGAGCTATAATGGGGTCAGGATTTTACCTGCTGTAAGTTGTACTATCAACTGTTAGATTTTGCTGAGGCGTTAGATAGGGTTGGGAGTAGAAACTTTAAGTATTATAACTAATGCCGTACATGAGGGTAGGAGTGCCTGAGGGAGTTATATTGGGGCCAAAATTTTACCTGATATATATTGTATTTATCATTGGCGGCGCGCTAATACAAGCCCATTCCCGCCGGCTTGACTAACTTTACTACAATTCAACGGTTTTCCTTGGGCTCATGAAGAAAAGGCTAAGACATATCGGCTCCGTGTTGCCTAAGAAAAAAATTGACGCGCCGCCACTGGTATTTATACAAATTTCGGAGAGCTAATGCTGTACAAGACGTAAGGTACTGTTCCTCAGGGAGCTATACTAGGACCAAGATTTTACAGGCAAAATAACAGCAGACCGTATTACCAAGTTGTTGTATCTTATTGATGAGGTTGCCGAACTGAGTAACGAGCCAAACGCCTATGCCGTACAGGTGAAGTACACATAAAAACACACAACAGAACTGTTATAGGAACCATTGCTTTTACAATACAAGAAGTCATTTTAAGTTATTGATGGCGCCACAGATATAGTATCAACAGAGGATAGAACTCTTTGTAAAGACATTCCATTAAACTAATAATTGACAGATACGTATGAATACTTAAGTACTAACGTAGATAACGTCCGTAATCCAAGAACAAATATTTTTGATAAAATGCCTACACCCAGATTCGAACCCTCTCCAGCTTCATAGCCACTACCAATTAGAGTATCTTGCAGCGACATCTGACCATTGGAATTGGCGATCACGGTAAGTTCTACCTTCCTCTGGTGGTTTCTGGTCGCAGGTTAAGAACAATACTCGACTACCGATATTATTTCTTTCATTCTCTCTTTCTTTTTCTTTTCTCTTCGTTTCTTTTCTCTTCCTTTTTTTCTAAAAGTAAAGCACCATTTAGACCATGCAAGAACTTGTATACGATTTTCATTACATTGCGTGGTTATACCGGGTGTGACCTGTAATAGGAGCAAAAATTTTAGGAATCGTTTCTACACCACGAACGTAACAACATTTGTTCTACAACTTTAAATAATTGGGTAATTTATTACTTGTGATTTTTTCAACCAAACTAAATAGTATTTTCAATGAACAGCATCCAATAGTCTGGTTGACGTTTACTGTCAGCCTACAAACTTCATAGTTTTCGCAATACATTGCTTGCTTGGAAAATCTTTTTTTATTAATTTTTATTAAACTATTAGTTATTTTCAAAAGTCGTAGAACAAATGTTGCTACGTTTGTAGTGGAGAAATGATGCCTAAAGTTAAAGCTCCTATTACAGGCCACACCCGGTATAAAGCATCCGAATCCGCCGTTCGCCGATAGCCCGCAATGTAATGAAAATCGTATACAAGTTCTTCCCTGGCCTAAATGGGGCTTTAGGCTCTGAGCTCTCTGGCAGCCAGCAGAAACACATCAGTAGAGTAATCTACTATTTGGCTGGGTACTTCCCCAGTCTGGCTCCACTCCTGATTTGTGCTCGATTTCATACGCTGAACGTCTACCACACTTAGCAAGATGACATTCTCAGTACCCATACCTCTCTTTTGGACATAGTTTAAGGACAGCCGAGTCCGGACGTAGTTTAAAAATATACCCGGGTCAAACCAAGTAGCAGTGGCGATGCTTAGAATTCGATTCCTGCCAGCTTGACTAACTTTCAGATAGTAAAGCAGTTTTCAATGAAGAAAAAGATTGTCATAATAATTCAGGCTTGCCGCTTGTCTAGGATATAAATTGACGCGCCGCTACTGCCAAGTAGGGTACCTATTGTTTTAAGCACACTTTCCATCGCACTAAGAAATCATAGACAATACGCACATTAGCGACGCGAACAATAGATATCCGCCATGTAATATATTAGGTCTCACCCGATATGAGAACATGTTGTACCAGAGACCAATAAAAATATGCTGTTCAGGTAAAATGTCACCTTACTACGTTTTTTTACAAAAATATATTAACAAGGAAAGTTACTCAGCTATCCGGTTTCGATTTTATTTAATTTGATATAAAGAGTAAGCTACACATACGTAGTTTTTAAAGCTATCCAATATTGAACCTATTGGAAGAAATTATCCTTAAAAGTACTAAAATATGACTAAATATCTAAATGATTTACTCCTATAGTGATGCTCAAGCAACTTGCTAATTAATAGCTGGTTTGACAGGTAGAGGCACAAATGATGGACGGTTTAAGTTCACAAGTACCATTAATAGGCACTTCATTCTTAAGTCAAAGATTTAAGACCCGGGTATATCCTTAAACGGCGTCCAACAATGAGAAGTAGGGCACAGCGATGACCATTACGCTTGAATCTGGGGCAGCCCAACTGGGGAAGTACCTCCTCCTTACAGAAAACCACAGCCATAATAGCACTGCTACCTTTCAGGTATGTAGTGTTGTGTTCCTGATGGTGAGTAAGGTTCCCAGAGCTCCAACCCCCCTTAAAGGCCGGCAACGCGCTTGTAACTCCCCTGGTGTTACGGGTGCCCATGGGCGACGGTAATTGCTAGATAGGCAATCCGTCTGCTTGTTTACCGCCTATGTCATAAAAAAACAGATTGACAGTTTATTGACGTAACTTATTTATTTATAACAAGTGAACGTGCATAATGAGTCCTTGTCCATTATAGGTGCCGGTAATACATATATTATTGACAGCAGGATTAAATTATGAAGTTAGGATATTAATGTTTCATGAAAGGTTTGTTTGACAGTCCACACCGTTGTTTGTATGTGTCTCGGCCAATATGGAGGCAATAACATTGCACTGACCGCACACAGGAATTTAATCACGCACGCACCGCGTACGCTATTGCTGTGATCTATGTTCAGCGGCAGATGTTATTAAACGGACTGGCCATCCAAAATTATATATACATCATCTCGTATTGTCCCGGCATTAGCCACGGTTCATGGGAGCTTGGGATCCGACTAATAACTAGGGCTCGCGGTCGTGTCCGTTTCGTGAATCGTTCCGCACGTGACATTCGCTTACGTGAAATTAGGGTACGTGAATCCGTGTTGATCCGTGTAGGCGTGATCACGCCTTCACGTATCTTAAGAACACGCCGGTTCAGTCCGCCGGTAATATATACTAAGTGGTAACTCAATTCAAGTCCTTATTTATTTTTCTCCCGGGCGTTGCGAAATTACGAAACGTGCGATAAGGTATTCAACGAAACCGAGCTCGAAGCTCCACACACGGACGCAGGTGCGGGATGCATATCATGGCGTGTCACGGCGTGTCACGCGAATCCGGATGCGAACGTAGGTACGAGGTACGTACCTTGCCGTGTTCGTGAAATTCGTGATCTTAGTACCGCCGGGCTTAAGAACCCATAGCTACGGATCGGCGTGTATCACGGATATCAGGAGCCCTACTAATAAGAAGGCATTCGTTTTAAAAGCGACTGCCATCTGACCTTCCAACCCAGAAAATAAACTAGGCCTATTGGGTTGTATAGAAGCAGGTAACTCACTTTTTATAAGTCGAATATTGCTCGACATGTTTCACTCCGTAACGAGGAGCATAATCATGATCCATTCGCGTTGGCTAACCGACGCAGACAGCGGGCCGCAGTTCTCCGCGACCGTGCACTCGACGCCGGCAACAGCCGAGGGCACGAACGGCTCATGATTATGCTCCTTGTTACGGAGTGAAACATGTCGAGGATATATTCGAATAATAAAACGTGAGTTACCCGCTTCTATACAATTAATATGTTTGAATCTCACGATAGTTTTGTCTTTAAAATTAGCCCGGTTTCTTACAATGTTTTCCTTTCGAAAAGCGACTGGTAAATATCAAATGATATTTCGTACGTAAGTTCCGAAAACCTTATTGGTACGAACCGGGGTTTGAACATTTGACTTCCGTATTGCAAATTGCACACTTTTACCGCTAGGATACCAGCACTCTGATTTAATTATTGTAAATAATTACATTTAAATTCTAACATTTGTAACTAACCAAAGTATGACGACCGGTCTGGCCTAGTGGGTAGTGACCCTATGAAGCCGAAGGTCCTGGGTTCGATTCCCAGTCAGGGCATTTATTTGTGCGATGAGCACAGATATTTGTTCCTGAGTCATGGGTGTTTTCTATGTATTTAAGTATTTAGATGTATCTACCTATTATATATATCGTCGTCTAGTACCTACAACACAAGCTTTACTGAGCTTACCGTAGGACTAGGTCGATTTGTGTAAGATTGTCCCGAAATATTTATTATTATTATTAAAGTATACGTGAAAAACTTAAGAAAGTCACCATGTCTATGTAGTTGTGCGGAGAATTAATATGGAGCTTACGTCAACATATGAATATAGAACGCCGACATGCGTGTACACACGTTACTACTAGATAAACCAGGTGCTTTAGCTAAGTTTTTCACCTATAACCACTTTACTTTTACTTTACTTATGTTGGTTAGTTACAATTGGATACTTACTATAACAACGATATGAGAATTGGGCTCATCTCTAGTTTATCTCTGGATTAAAAAAAAACTACGGTTGCTCGGGTAAAGTTTTCATTTGCCACCATTACAAATGTTCGTTTGACTTTTCGTTCGCGGTTCCAAAAATTATTATTAACAGATTATAATTGTAATTTGTGTGTAGATAAAGCAGTGTATGTCCTGTACGGTCGACTAGTTTGATTTCTAGGCCAATTCGAACCTTGTCACAGTGACGTTAATAAGAGATCTTTTGCGTCTTTCATATATATTTTCACTGTGACAAGGAACGAAGTGGCCCATAAATCAAATTGGTTGACTGTACATAATCAGGCATAAAAATACTCGATTGATATTATTATGAAACTCATTTATATTTCGCTTCATAAAACTAAGCTTCTATTTTCATTATGTTATTTAATAGTAACATAATAGTAGTTTAAGCACCCGGTGCATAATAAAGGGCCTAATTATGTACAGTTGCATACACTACTTTATCTACACACATATCATAAGTACTGTAAGAATGGGTTCAGAAGCCGTAGTGAAATGACCAGTATATAACCAGTTTTAATATCAATCACATGATCAAAACCGAAATATATTTATAGCACCTTATTGGCCAAGACATACAGGGTACATTTTTTTACGTGATACAAAATATGTTTTTCTGAGTCTATAAAAATTAAGCAACTTAGTGCCTCATCTCTTATTAATATAAGACATTTTTTTGTTTTTTATAATTTTTTTCTCATTTAATTTTCTTTTAACTGTGGATTTAGGACTTTACAACGGCTTATTAACATATTTAAATTAGTGAATTGAATTACCTATTAGAATCGGAGCTGTCAAGGACATCAACTTTGTCATTTGTCCCAGTTAGAAGCGAAATGTTTGTTTAATTTTTCATCAGAGCCTAATGAAGCCGTTTAACACCACTTTATCACTTGTGAAAGAAAATAAACGGCAAAAAAAAATGTTTTATTTTAGTAAGAGTTGGGGCATTAAATTGCTTGTTGTTTATAGAGTCAGAATAACATATTTTGTATCACCCGACTCGGACCCGGGTATGTCCTTAAACTACGTCCAACAATGAGAGGTAGGGCACAGCGAAGTACCATCACGCTTGAATCTGGAGAAGCCCAACTGGGGAAGTACCTCCTCCTTACACAAGACCACAGCCATAATAGCACTGCTACCTTTCAGGTATATAGTGTTGTGTTCCTGATGGTTAATAAGGTTCCCAGAGCTCCAACCCACTTATAGGTCGGCAACGCGCTTGTGACTCCGTTGGTGTTGCGAGTGCCCATGGGCGACGGTAATTGCTTACCATCAGGTAATCCGTCTGCTCGTTTGCCACCTTTGTCATAAAAAAAAAACGTAAATAATAGCCCTGTAGAACACTTGTCACAGAATTACCAAGTATTACCAATAAAGCCAAGGTTTGGCTAACATATAATATTCCCACAAATCCTTCCCCGTCGAATCTGGAATCTCAAACAAAGGACAGAATACTTTTAGCAAACTCCAGATATCGATTGAGATGAAATCCTTTATGACACGCGCTGTCATTACCAATAATATGTGTACTAATGTCGACCTTATTTCTATGGAGGACAGGCCACGGGTGTATAGATGTTTTTGGTGCTGGCGTGGTTGGAGAGATCGCGTATCCCATTGTTAGCATCTGGCGACGAGGGAGACATGTCTGAGAAATTTTCCTTGCGGTTGCAACTTTATTAGTTTCATACAAAATTTGAATTCTTGAGCCCTGGTGGCCTAGCGGCAAGAGCGTAGGGCTTGCAATCCAGAGCCCTGAGTGTAAGTTTTTAACGTAACTCTACGTCACGAACGCGTTTGCGTTTCCCATATAAATAACATTATCAGTTACGCGTTCGTAAACGTTTTTTTACGTCAAAAGAAACTTACACTAGAGCCTCAGATACAAACTCAAACTCGTACGTTTATTCAGTAAGTAGGGTACCTAGGCCACGAAAGCACTTTTACCCGCCAATTATTTATACTTTTATGACCGGCAAGAAACTCGGCGGGAATTATATTTTCAAAACAGTGTCACATAAAAAATTGCCATAATAGCACTGCTACCTTTCGGGTATGTAGTGTTGTGTTCCTGATGGTAAGTAAGGTTCCCAGAGCTCCCAACAACTTTAAGGGTAGGCAACGCTAATATGAATCCTCTTGAGTTGCAGGCGTCAATAGGTTACGGTAACTGCTTACCATCAGGCGAGCTGTATGCTTGTTTGCCACCGTCGTTACTTTAAAAAAAAACCACAACAGGATGATTATTCGGGCGTTTGAACCGTTCTTATTACTCTGTCCAGATTTCTGTAGAAATGATCACACAGTTTGGTGTTATTTTTGGTTTACTGGTAGACAGCTAGGCTGGCCAAAGGACAACTAAAACCTACTTAATAGTTGGACCCAGGTATGTCCTTAAACTACGTCCAACAATGAGAGGTAGGGCACAGCGTTGACCATCACGCTTGAATCTGGGGCAGCCCAACTGGGGAAGTACCTCCTCCTTACAGAAGACCACAGCCATAATAGCACTGCCACCTTTCAGGTATGTAGTGTTGTGTTCCTGATGGTTTGTAAGGTTCCCAGAGCTCCAACCCACCTTAAAGGGCGGCAACGCGCTTGTGACTCCCCTGGTGTTGCTAGTGCCCATCGGCGACGGTATATAATTGCTTAACACCAGGCAATCCGTCTGCTCGTTTGCCGCCTATATCATAAAATATATATATTTATATATAATGTAGGCATTTCTACAGAAATCTGGACAGAGTAATAAGAACGGTTCAAACGCCCGAATAATCACCCAACAACGATCTTAGTCAATTTGTGTAATGATGTCCAGTAATATTGTTTCCTTAATTAGTTATGGACAGTATTTTACCGGGAGAGTTATGTCGGTATTGAGTTAATGTTCCATCTGCCAGTAATAAGGATAACATGTCCCAACATGTCCGGACGACGTGACATGGTGTCCTCAGATTAGGGTGTAATCTGATTACAGGAACTTGAGTTAGGGGGACATTGTCTGTTGGTTCATTGGTCTCCTAGTCTAGGTACAGTGAGGTACCGAGTTCAAATCTTTTTTTGACATAGGCGGCAAACGAGCAGACGGATTGCATGGTGGTAAGAACAACACCAGGGGAGTCACAAGGCGTTGCCGGCATTTAAGGGGGAGTAAGGCTCTGGGAACCTTACTCACCATCAGGAACACAATACTACATACTTGAAAGGTAGCAGTGCTATTATGGCTGTGGTCTTCTGTAAGGAGGAGGTACTTCCCCAGTTGGGCTGCTCCAGATTCAAGCGTGATGGTCATCGCTGTGCCCTACTTCTCATTGTTGGACGTAGTTTAAAGGATTATTTTGAAATTCCACCCCTGGCGGGATCAAAATGGGGTTGAAAGTTTGTATGTGAATTGTGTAAAGTTTAAAGCGAGAGACTTGAAATTTTGTGTAAACGCTACATTTTCTCTACAGGGGAAGTGATTTCAGCGTTTTTTTTTATTCATCTCCTGAGGGGTCAAAAAGTGGGTTAATGTATGGAGATGGAGTCAAATGTCAACTGAGGGACTTTAAATGTTGTGCTTAAACTCCTTATTTAATGAAAAGAAAACAATAATAATAATTGCTACCGGTTACAAGTATTCTTATGCGCGTGCGAAGCCGCGGGCAAAAGCTAGTTATAAATAAACTTATAGCTTCTCCAATTTATTTATCTTTCTACAAGATGAAACATGTTCCGGAAATGCCAGTTACTTAAGGGAAGAAAATTAAGTAAGCCCTCGGATACC
This sequence comes from Grapholita molesta, assembly GCA_022674325.2. Lineage (NCBI taxonomy): Eukaryota > Metazoa > Arthropoda > Insecta > Lepidoptera > Tortricidae > Grapholita > Grapholita molesta. The sequence continues at coordinate 558,994 of CP053122.2, read as the reverse complement.
TACAATATATTTGGAGTTAATTTAGAATCGCAGCTGGGGAATAAATAACAATTCTGTTTAGAGAATGTATACAAAAATTAGAACGCTGTATTTACTTTTCACCTCCCTTACTCGAAAAATCCGTTTTTGATCTTTAAAAACAGATAGCAAAACTGCATTTTATACACAAGGGAGCAAAGTTAATTCATACAAATCGTGAATGTTTTTATGCTGTTTGCTGGGTCGGATGTAATTTTGAATGGATAAATGATGGATACTAATGATTTGCAGTAAATTGTAATGTTTTTAAGTTAGTTTTCCTCGCGATAGTGAATTTTTTTGTGTTTCTCACATCAGAAAACTTTTGCCCGCTCGTGCCTTGAAACCCTCCCAACGGTCAAAGTTTTTCTTCGTTGCTGCCGAGTGTACGAAAAAAATGTTCACCTCACCACCGTGCACCGCAAGGAAAATACAAACTCTTAACACATTCGCTGCCACCCCCTCCAAAAATGTATGTAAATGAACGAACATGTGCGTCAGTGGCAGTAAATGCGTTAAACATAAAAATGTACTCCAAATTCTTAAATTTAAAACTACATCCATTCCGGCTAACGGCAAAAAAAACATTTAAAATTTATATAACACTCCTTTCCTCCCTTTGTGAATAAAATGCAGGTTTGCTATCTGTTTTAAATAATGAAACCGAATTTTCCGGGCTAGTAAGGCGAAAAAGTTAGTTTTATTATCTAAATTCGACATTAACCATCCTAATATTATAAATGCGAAATTAACTCTCTGTCTTAAACCTCTGAACCAATTGGATTGGAGTTTGAGCTACGAGAAAGGACATAGGATACTTTTTATCCCGCAACTTTAGACAGGCATGGCTGGCCGGCGAAGTCGCGAGGAAAACCTAGTATTACTAAAAAACGGTTCATATATTCGCTTGCAAGTTCTACACGTGAAACAAAAAGAATATCAAAACCACTGCATCCCTAATTAACCGCAACGCCCGAACAAAACCAACCTTATTTGCAAGCCGATACGTTTCAATTTCCAACAATCGAGTAGCACTTTTATATAAATGTAGTGCTCAAGCGAAATTGCAGCATAGCAACAGCTTCATAAGACTTAAATTGAAATGAATGAGGTAACAGATCCCTACAGAGTTGAGTGCTTAAACGAAAATGCGGCTTATAGCCAATGAGATAAAGTCTAATTTTAAATGAGTTGCGATGTCACATTAATTCGAGAATTGTCTCAAAGATGTCGGAATACGGGTACAAAGGAAGAGTTAATGATATGATTAATAAACGTTGGAAGTTTCATATTTGATTTTAGTTTAAAGTTGAATTCACTAATGGTGGAAATAAATAAATATTACTGTCTTGTTTTTATATTAAGCAGAAACGTCTGCTAGCATATCAAAATTTTTAAATCGAAAGAAAAATAGAAAATATGGACTCGACCCCGTAATGACGTATACCAAGAAGGATAAGATAGAAAAATTTGACACGTCTAAATGTCGCTCGTATAGCACAATTGGTAGTGCACTGGGCTAGTGATCCAGTGGTTGTGGGTTCGAGTCCCGCTGCGAGTCAAATTTTTTTTTAATATTTTTCTTTCGATTTAAATAAATATTACTGTCATGTACACAAATGACTGAGCACCATGGTAAGCTCAAGAAGGCTTGTGTTGTGACTCAGCCAACGATAGATATAATATACAAATACTTAATTACATAGAAAACGTCCATGACTCAGGAACAATCTGTGCTAATCACACAAATAAATGCCTTTACTGGGATTTGAACCCAGGACTATCGGCTTCATAGGCAGGTTCACTACCCACTAGACCAGATGGGTCGTCAAGTTGCGGCAGCGCGAGCGTCGCGAGGGTTTTCATATAGCTAATATAAAGAGACCTCTACCTAACTATCGGGCACGATCGTCCACTAAATGACATCAAATTTTGACAGCCAGCATGGCCTAGTGGGTATAGTGACCCTGCCTATGAAGTCGATGGTCCTGGGTTCAAATCCCAGTGATGAGCACAAATATTTGTTCCTGAGTCTTAAATGTTTTCTTTGTATTTAAGTTATTTATATGTATGTATCTATTATATATGTCATCGTCTAGTACCTACAACGCAAGCCATAATGAGCTTACCGTAGAACTAGGTCGATTTGTGTAAGATCGCCCCGAAATACTTATTATTTATTTACTTATGTATTAGGGATGTACTATCTATATACTGGGTGTGCTATAATAGGAGCCTTAACTTTAGGCATAGTTTCTACACCACAAACGTAGCAACATTTGTTCTACGACTTTTGAAAATAACTTATAGTTTAATAAATATTAATAAAAAAAGATTTTCCAAGCAAGCAATGTATTGCGAAAACTAAGTTTGTAGGCTAACAGTAAACGTCAACTAGACTATTGGATGCTGTTCATTGAAAATACTATTTAGTTTGTTCGAAAAAATCACAAGTAATAAATTACCCAATTATTTAATGTTGTAGAACAAATGTTGTTACGTTCGTGGTGTAGAAGCGATCCCTAAAATTTTTGCTCCTATTACAGGCCACACCCGGTATATAAACGTGAAAGTCCTGACTGACTGACTGACTGATCAACACCCAGCTCAAACCGCTTAACTTAGATAGCTGATTTTGTCACTATAGATAGTTTATATTTATACCTTAAGGACCCACTAAGAAGGGATTTTTGGAAATTCCACCATCAAGGGGGTAAAAAGGAGGTTGAAAGTTTGTATGGGGACTGTGACTGTGTAAAATTTAAAGCGAGAGACTTGAAATTTTGTGTTAACACTCATTATTCGAATACAAGAAAAGTAATTTCAGCGTTTTTTGAAATTCATCCCCTAAGAAGTCAAAAAGGAGATTTTACTGCGCGTGCGAAGCCGCGGGCAAAAGCTAGTGTTATATAAAAATTATGTACTTAGTGCTCAATAATTTTGGCCAAAACTGTATTATTTGCGACGGCTAAGGCACTTTATATAATAATATACACTAATTAGAGCTCGAATAAAATATGAAATCTTTCTTGACTTATTCTCCTAATAAATTCAAGGTATTTAAAGAGCTTATAAAGTAAAAACAGGGTAAGTCTTAACAGTTCGGAACAGACCCGACTCAGGATTACAACGCGATCGGTTTACAAGGGTCGAGAGGGTAGGTCACTTTGTATTATTGTAAAGAGGGTATCTCTTATTGTTTACAAAGCGAATTTAAATAAAGATTAATTTTCAGTGAACTCTTAAGCCCCATTTAGACCAGGGAAGAACTTGTATACGATTATATTTGACCGACCGGTCTGGCCTAGTGGGTAGTGACCCTGCCTATGAAGCCGAAGGTCCTGGGTTCGATTCCCAGTCAGGGCATTTATTTGTGTGATGAGCACAGATGTTTCTTCCTGAGTCATGGGTGTTTTCTGTGTATTTAAGTATTTATATGTATCTATCTATTATATACATCGTCGTCTAGTACCTACAACACAAGCCTTACTGAGCTTACCGTAGGACTAGATCGATTTGTGTAAGATTGTCCTGAAATATTTATTTATTTATATTTAAATCGAAAGAAAAATAGAAAAATTTGACTCGCAGCGGTTGTGGGTTCGAGTCCCACTGCGAGTATTTTTTTCTATTTTTCTTTCGATTTAAATATCTTTGATATGCTAGCAGACGTTTCTGCCTAATATAAAAATAATTATATACGATTTTCATTACATTGCGGGCTATGGGCTCACGGCGAATCCGGTCGCTTTATATAACCCCGCAATGTAATGAAAATCGTATACAAGTTGCATGGTCTAAATGGGGTTTTAATCTTGGTTGAACAAATGTGACATTATCTATGAAAAGGGACCTTATTGTCGATGGCGCTTATGTCGTTGTTCAAGACGATACAATACAAACGCAACGCGATTCGACGTAAGTGCCATCGACAATAAGGTCCCTTTTCCTAGATAATGACACAAATTATCCATTTATTATTTGACTACAGGGACTGATTGCTTAACAAATTACAAATTATAGTATTAGCGGAGTTTTCTTTCTAATAAATATGGTTAGAAAGAGACTTCCACTAATAATATTAGTTTTAATTTATTATGTAATCGGCCCCAGGTTTGGTTTAGTGGGTAGTAACCCTTCCTATGGTGCTGATGGGTTCAAATCCTAGTAAGGGAATTTATTTGTGTGATGAACACAGATATTTGTTCCTGAGTCATGGGTGTTTTCTGTCTATTTTTTTTGTATTTTATGTATATCCCTGGTCGAGTTTCTTAACATTTTAGTAGTACAGAAAGTCCCTTTCTAATTCCTTTTATTACAAAGAGAGTTTATTTGATATATATAATAATATAACAACGACTTAATTAATATTAATAAAAAAATTACTAAAAAATTACATCATCCCGCAAAAAAAATGAGTCTGATTGTAATTACAATCGGTGGAACTCTGTAGTACATTAAAAATATATGTTTTTTTAGACTTGCTCGTAGAAGATAAAAAAAAAGATAAAAGATCTTTATTTTTCAATTTAGGCATAATACAGTCAGCGTCAAATAGTTCGCAGCATTCAAAGTACTCAAATAGTTCGGTACACCATACTAATTCTATGGTGTACCGAAGTTTTTGAGTACTTTGGATGCTACCAACTATATGACGCTGATTGTACATGCACTTATGAAGAAAAAAAGGGTGGGCTCAACATTTTGGCCACGGCTCGGCTGTATGTAACTATACCAAAATGATACCGGTAAATATTCCCTCACCTATTCCAACCGGTAATATGATAATAAACCGTTTTACAGTTCCACGCGGTAATAAAGTTCATCGTTAGTCGTTACATAATGGGATGTTACTAAGTTGGGTTTATGGGCGGTGCATAATGTAGTATTATTTAACTGTTCAGTTTCATAATGTTACATAATACAGTGCTTATAATCTTTAGTATTATCTAAAAATAACTTACATACATACATTTCAGCTGTATGCAGTCCACAAATATGACTTGTAGCATCTTGGGGGTAGCTACCATAGTCGCCACGCTTGGCAGCAGGGTTGGTGACCGCAGTAGCTGTAGATTGGATTTCGACGGACGCTTCTGCCCGTCCATAGGATTTTTCTCTTTTTTCGCCTCTTACGACACCCGCGGGAGAAGGGGTGGTGCTATTCTAGTCAGCCGGCATCACACGGCACTTATAGATAATTACAATTTAATGGTTAAGTAACAAAGTTAACTAAATATATTATAAAATGTTGACGGAACAATATCGGCTCCTCAAACTGTGATTAATCGACTACAAGTCGGAGGCTGACTCCGGTTCTCAAATCAGAACTTGATATGCATTTAGAAACAAGTTGTCGAAGGGCCGCCGCCAGCGACGGTGCGGCACGGAGCTCATGATTATTGTTCACGAATTGGACCGAAACATATGTCGAGCGGTTTTCGACCTTAAGATACGTGAGTGACCCGTTTGTATATATTTCTAGAAACAATTCAAACTATTTTAAATAATTGGAAATAAATTAATATTACAGGACATCTTTAGTATTTTTACACAAGTTGTCTGAGCCCCACGGTAAGCTCAGGAAGGCTTGTGATATGAGTTATGAGTACTCAGCCAACGATATATATACTTATAATACTTATAAACTTTATAATATACAAATATTTAAAAATATAGCTTATCACAAATAAATGCCCGTACTAGGATTAGAACCCAATACCGTCAGTTTCATAATCAGGGTCATTACACACTAGGCTGGACTTGTAGTCAAATTAAATGAAATATTTTGATTTCTATATGTTTGTAGTATCTACACTAATATACCTAATAAAGGCGAAAGTTTGTGAGTGTGTGTGTTTGTTACTTCTTCACGTCTAAACGGCTGGAGCGATTTTAATAAAATTTGGTATGGAGTAAGCTGACAACCTGGATTAACACATAGGATACGTTTTTTCCCTAATATACCGCGGGCACAGCTAGTTACAAGTATAAATAATACTGGGTGTTATAAAAATCGTGATACAAGATTATCAAACCGGCATCTGTTCATGATTTTAAACATCTCTTACTAAGGGGTCAAGTTTATAAAATTAAATGAAAATTGAGCTGTTCCATGGAAAAGGCCAAGTATAAATTGACGAAAATATATGAGAGTTATTTTTTTTTTACAATTTACAAAGTTGACCCCATAGTAAAAATTGTTCCAAATCATGACCAGATGCCGGCTTGATAATCTTGTATCACGTTTCTTATAGTATATTAATTGACGATATGTCTAGCCTAGTAGATAGTGCCACTGCCTATGAAGCGGACGGTTCCTGGTTCAAATCCCTGTAAGGGCATTTATTTGTGTGATGAACACATTGGTTTCTGAGTTACGGGTGTATTCTATGTATTTAAGTATTTGTATATTATATATATCGTCGGCTGAGGCACAACACAAGCCCTCTTGAGCTTAATTGGCGCTACGTGGGTAGAAGGCTCACTACCTACTAAGCCAAACATGTATGTATGAGCTATATTATTATAACCTTTCATTAAAATCAATTATGTATTTTTCACGAAACAAAAAAAATACATACAAACTGTCTTATTAACTATAATATTACTAGATTATTATTGAATTATACAGACAAAATTATTCCCTATACGTAAAACAAGTTGAGATCTCAAAACTCCGATCCGCCCGGAACCGGTTACAACCGGATTGAACTGGCAAAAGCGAGGGTATTATTAAAATGTTATACCCTTTTTATAGTGTTATTACATTCAGTATTACACCGGATTTAAGTGCCAAGTGACCGGGAAATGGGTTAATAAGGCAAATATTTCGAAAGAGTGTCGAGGTTTTCAGTTTTTCAGTTTATTTTTTTTTAATAAATGGCTTCTGTCAATGATAAATGTTTGTAAGAGAACTGCGGGCGCAGTATATAAACCTACTATACCAGCCCACATGTGGATCTGACATATTCAAGAAAAATGCATACTACATGTGTATTGTACTATTTAAAAACCTTCCTAATGGGCTCAGAATGTTAGATGGAAAAGTGTTTCAAATTAAACTGACTGAATGGCTACACGAGCACTACGAGTACTTCTATAGTGTTAAGGACTACTTAAATTTTAAATTTTAATTCTATTATATTTATTTGTTTCACTTTCACTGACAGGGATTTGACATTTGTTATTGTTATTTTGTAGCGTTTGAAATTATTATTTTTTTTTTCAATGAATTAATGTATCTCGATGCTGTCTACCATGGCATATTTAGCAAATGTAACTTAAGAATATTTTGCATATTGACTATATGTTAACTGAATACTGTTCCTTATCTATCATAAGACCTTTTATACGTATTCCAGCAAATAAAATATTTCATTTTATTTCATTTCATGATTAAGTATATCAAAGTCATTGTAGCAAATCAGTAGAAAATATCAAGTTTGCTCATAGATCGTGTCAGTATACGGCAGTACGGTAGTTTTAGACTCGGGTATGTCCTTAAACTACGTCCAACAATGAGAGGTAGGGCTCAGCGAAGTACCATGACGCGAGTCTGGAGAAGCCCAACTAGGGAAGTACCTCCTCTTTACAGAAGACCACACAGCCATAATAGCACTGCTACCTTTCAGGTATGTAGTGTTGTGTTCCTGATGGTGAGTAAGGTTCCCAGAGCTCCAACCCTAAAGGTCGGCAACGCGCTTGTGACTCCCCTGGTATTGCAGGTGCCCATGGGCGACGGTAATTGCTTACCATCTGGCAATCCGTCTGCTCGTTTGCCACCTTATGTCATAAAAAAAATAGGCCTTGCGTTTTTTAAAGTAGTAGCCGGACTTTACTATTAACTGTGACTTACTTTACTGTAAAGTAGATAAATCGACGACCGGTCTTGGCCTAGTGGGTAGTGATCTATAAAGCAAATGGATGGTGATCCTGTGTTCAAATCCCAGTCAGGGCATTTATTTGTGTGATGAGCACAGATATTTGTTTCTGTGTCATGGGTGTTTTCTATGTATTTAGGTATCTTTCTATCTATTATATATGTCTCATCGACTGGTACCTACAATACAAGCCTATTGAGCTCGACTAGTAATAGAAAATGTATGATATATTACTTTGTACTATTGTGAATAAAATGCAACTTTGCTATCTGTTTTTGAGGATTAAAACAGTTCTTCCCGAGCTAGTGAGGTGAAAATATCTTTTTCGTTTTATGAGGCGATAGTCCTTAAACACCGAAGATATACAGTGTGTATTTTTCATACGGGCGTATACGTTGTCCACATATAGTATCCAGTAATACGACTCGTATTATGTTAATAATTTTGTTAAATAGTGTTTTAAAATAGTATTACCCAATCTTTTAAGTCTGACCGGGCAGCATATACGCAGTCCAGCTTATTTAGACATGACAAGTAATACTGACATGACATGACGCATCGGTACATTAATTATTATGGATGCAATACATTGCGTGGTGAATAATTATGTATGAAAAAAAAATAACCAAATTTTTTATCAAACTGAATTGAAATAGGTTCCCGAGGTCCAATATTAACCGCCACTACAATATACGCCCGTATGAAAAATACACACTGTATGAAAATGGGTCATATTTGGAAGTATTGTATGCGCGAAACGATGACCTTTTCAATATTCTTAAGTGTATTTTCCCGTCTGTGCCGACGCATAAATATCAATTTGGAAAAGCGTTTTTATTAAAACGGCCCTGTGTTGTGTTAATATATCAAAAGCGGATGTTTGATATATTAATATTTATTTCTCTGACGATGATATATATCATCACATCACTTTGAAAAAATCTCGTATCTGACACAGAGGCTCCAAATTGAAGCGCAGTAACACTGTATTGTTCCCATATATAGTTACGTCATTTTTCTTTTGACAGCCAGAATGACGTTCCGGGGTTTTTTCAAAGTAGCGAAGATATGTTTTTTTTTGTGTTAGTATGAAACCGTGCGTACTTTACGTTGTGTAATAAGAAAAAAAAGATATAATACTTTTTTAAACTTCTATATTTTTTATACAAGACTGACCAGCGTTTGACCTCAGTCACACCTGATGGTAAGTGTCGACGAGGTCGAGGGTGTAGCACGCTGGTTCAGTAACAGCCTATTCACTCTTGCCTTGAAGACGCAAATTATATCTTTCCGGGAATACAGACGAAGTTTCTTGATTATAATTCACATTCTTCCTCGCGTTGTCCCGCCATTTTGCTACGGCTCACGCAATCCTGGGGTCCGCTTGGCAACTAATCCCAGGATAACTAGGCAGTAGTTTTACTAAAGCGACTACCGTCTGACCTTTCTACCCTGAGATTAGTCCGGTATCGTCACGATATTTCCCTTCATCGAAAAGTGACTGGTAAATATCTAAAATGATACTTCGGGGTTTGAACCTGCGACTTCCGGATTGCAAGTCGAACACTCTTATCGCTGGGTCACCAGCGCTTCTAATAATACATAAGTATAGATATGATCTATACAACATTTACACGCCTTATTACTACATTACATTCGCCATATAAAAAAAAAAAAAAATCTTTTACACAAATCTAAACCTCCAACCCAACATTAACATATTTCAAGCGTTAATCGCCGCGTTGACAACCCTAGCCGTGCGACCTTGACCTATTGACCTAGGGTCGTCTAAACGGTTTGTTATGCTCGGTTGAAGACTAACAGTGTTAACATTCGTACTAAGGTATTACGAAGTCGCGAGGAAAAGCTAGAATTTTATATTTTTTGTTGTTTTAAGTTGTTTCGAGTATACTACATTTGTACACAAACTTACTACAAAAAAACAATAAGAAAATTCTATAAATGCCTAAAGCAAACTTAATTTATGCATTTTCAAATATCTTTTTTTTTTTTTTTTTTATGTCATAGGCGGCAAACGAGCAGACGAATTGCCTGATGGTAAGCAATTACCGTCGCCCATGGGCACCCGCAACACCAGAGGAGTCACAAGCGCGTTGCCGGCCTTTAAGGGGGGTTGGAGCTCTGGGAACCTTACTCACCATCAGGAACACAACACTACATACCTGAAAGCTAGCAGTGCTATTATGGCTGTGGTCTTCTGTAAGGAGGAGGTACTTCCCCAGTTGGGCTGCCCCAGATTCAAGCGTGATGGTCATCCCTATGCCCTACCTCTCATAAATATTATATATCTTGAAGATTATAATATGAAATGTATTACTATGTAGTCAGTATAATTAAAAAAAATCGGTTGGTTGTGACGCATCGATCCACGTTTAAAATTACGGCGATTTTATGTTTAATTAACATATAAAAAGTGTATGTAATGTATTTGTATGTTTGTAAATGTAGTGTGTGTGTATGTGTATGCTCGATTGAGGGGAAGTGGGCCGATGCCGCCGGGACAGAAACCAGTTCCAAACTCAAGGAACTAGGCTGAGAGACTGCAATCGTGCGATCGACAGGTGGGTACCTGGATTTGGCCGGGCTACATACATCTACATATCTTCATACTTAGCTACCCTCTGTCGCCTCTTACGACACCACCACGTTGGCACCACACGGCAATATTACATGAGTGAATCAACTATTTGTTGTTGTTATTCTGCCCCAGCCAGGGAACTGAAGCATAGTTTGTTAGAAGAAATGTGGCACCGCGTTCTACTTGGTAGGTGACCCGTCTTGGAAGGGACGTATCGCTACCATAAATATGCATATTTTGTGTATTTAGGTCCCGAAATACTTATTTTTAATAGCGATCCAGGGGACTGTTACCATGGCAACGACTGACATAAAATAGTTGACTGAGCCCTTTTTACAAATCTTATGTCAAATAATACAAAAGCTATATATTTGTATCTATTACAAAAAACCTTCGTACAAAAACCGACCCAAACATTGAAGTTAATATACATTAAAAAGCTAATTCTTTTTATTTTCCTCAAACGTTTTCACAGTCCAATTGCGATATTCAACCGAAAACAAAAAACTAAAGCGGAAGAGGAAACAACAAAAAAAAAACAATTGGAGCGTTTGATTCGAACCCGCGCCAACGTAATGTTTCTTATGTCTGTGGAATAAGATTCAAATCTTGAATTATGTCTCCGACTGTTTGAAAGACGGATGGGTTTTAACAACCCTAACGAGCTAGGGTTGTCCCGTGATTGAGTTGACGAAAAATAATGGCCGACTTGTGTTTTCCTTTAAGTTGTATATACAAATTAGCTATTTGCGAAGATGGGAAATCAATTTGTCACACAACCAGCTCGGATAAGGCGCTTTTGCTCCCTGATAGGAGGGAAAGAAGTGGCACTTTTATGTTCCAGGATATTAACTTTATAGTATTGACTTTTAAGTATGGCGACGGGGATACTTAAGTATAGTATAGAGATAATACCCGGGTACTTTAGGGACAATATCCGGGTACTTTAGGGACAGTACCGACGTTGATGATTATGAAAATATATTAATAGGGATAGTACCCGGGTACTGAAAGGACAACAGCCGGATAATTTAGGGACAATATCCGGGTACTTTAGGGACATCACCGGAGTTGATGATATGATAATATATTATTAGGGATAGTAACCGTGTACTGAAGGGACAATACCCGGATTTTTAAGAACAGTACCCCGTTAATGATAATCGATTATCGACCCGACTTGTAGAGATAACGTTCCAAACGAGGTAATTAAGCACGGTCGTAGCATTCAAATGGCGTAGCAGCCGCTACGGCGTAGCACGTAGCCTATTACGCGTAGCATGTCGCTACAACTTTGTAACAAGCTTGTAATGTATGGGGAGGGGAACATGGGGCTTGTTCGTCTTGTGTTTTAATAAATATATCAATTTTGTATAATGGTATGTATTCATAATAACCATTGCCATTTTATTGCGCTATCATAAATATTAAACAAAAAATATTAAAATATTATTAAGTGAAATTAAATTCAATATCTGTCTCTTTCACACTCACAATACATACTTGTTGGAGAATGACAGATATTGTGATACATGATAAAAATCCGAACATATTAATTAGGCTAGTAAATGTGCAAAATGATTTTCCATTGGAAAAACTCTGATCTCAATAGAATAACGACGGCACTCTGTCAATAAATTATTGTATTAAATGAGTGTCATTTTCATATTCATTAATGTGGAAATTTATTGTTTAGTGTCAACTGTCAAAGTGAAGGACATTTAATATATGTGCCATTTATAATCATATGAAATTCATATCAAATCATATCATATTAAATGGTGTAATTAGAGTACCGGGTTCTTTGTATTTTGTATGGTAAGGCCAAATATAGTCATATCCATACTAATCCATACTTTCATACTGATATTACCTATAAATGCTAAAGTAACTGTGTCTGTTACCTCTTCACTCTTAAACCGCTTAACCAAATGGAATGAAATTTGGTATGAAGAGAATTTAAGCTACGAGAAAGGACATAGGATAATTTTTATCCGGCAATCATACTTTAAAGCCGGGCATGGCTGGCCGACGAAGTCGCGAGGTAAATCTAGTATTTAATATTTTCTGTTTTTTTAACAAGTTGCCAGTATACTACATCTTGTAATAGGTATTATGTAGACGCTGCATAACGCCTGGTTCGTACAGCTGATGAATGAGGTTTCGTTCAGGTTTTTAAGGACAACTTTTTAAATTTTATACTTAATTAAAAAAAAAACAAAACGAAAATTCTGTAAAATCCTAAAGTGAACTATATTTATGCATTTTGAAAAATATATAAGGTGATATATTCATATATATTCATATATAACCTTATTGAAATGTATTACTTATCAACTACATTTTGTTAAGTATGTATACGGTTGTTTGTGAAACATATTTGGACATAAAAATTAAACTTCAAACCTGAGTCCTATAACACAGGAGTACCTAGCTCAGGACACAGGATCGTGGTTTATTTGTATTTAAAAACAGTTAACCCAGCAGTTGTGCATACTATAAAAATAGGTACATACTTTTTTGCTAGCATGCACAAAAAAGCACGATAAAATTTCGGCGATATATGTTTAAAATATTTATTTAAAATATTTCATATTATCGTTCTTTTCCTTTTTTTATATATGTCAAAAATTATAATAAAAACATTAACATTACTTATATTTAATACACATACTTATTAAACATTAGTACAATATTCGTTCCAGTTAATAACAACATACCTCTACTTAATTTATTTATTTAATCTTTTTTGCACAAAAGAAAATCTTACAGTACAAAAGGAGGACTTAATGCTATAAAGCAATTCTCTATCAGTCAACCTTTAGGCAAAGCAGAGAAATTAATTTAAGCTTAACTGATATTTGATATGTCAAGTTGTAAATTTTCCAAGTTTTATTACTTTACGTATTTTTTTTCTACTAAATACAGCTCTTATAACTCGATTTTTTAATTATTTTGGTACCTACTTCCATTTGTTTTGAATATTTCAAAAAACACGTCGAATTTTCTGGAACCGTACTATACTCGTAAACATGAAAAGATTTTAAATAAACAAACATTTTTTTAGCATAAACACATTAGTAAAAAGTATTTTTTTTAAGGAAACGCTCAAGAGTATAAAAACAATATACCTAACTGAACATTACCAAACATTAAAACCCTATCAATAAAAACTATTAAACACACAAAAGCAAACCCTGAACATAATTTAAAATTCAACATTTTTAACTTCAAAATAAACAGACCCAAACAAATATAATGACACAACCTACCTTCATATCACTTTCACAACCGGACACTCAAACGTAAGCCCCGACCCAGCACGGTACGGCCGGACAATACCGCCTGGTTCGGCGGTCGGGTTGATACTGCGGGGCACAGAGGCTGTGTAGCCACGCATGCGTGGGTGGTCAGCTGACACTGATTCTGATTTTGGCAAATTGTGCCAATGTCAATAAAGTCTTCATAATTCCGAGATTTATTTAATAGCGTACTAACTTTTTTTTTCTCTAGATTTTCATCGCAACTTTGTCAGCAGCCATCTTTAAAGTATGGTTGCAGGATAAAAATTATCCTATGTCCTTTCTCGTAGCTCATATTTCCTCTCTATACCAAATTTCATCCCAATTGAAAGTTGAAATGGATAACAAATCCCGGGATCCCGTCTCGAACACCGGAGGTCCTCGTCGTTTTTTCTTAAGTCATCATCATCATCATGTCAGCCAAAAGACGTCCACTGCTGGACATAGGCCTCCCCCAGAACGACCCAAGAAGACCGATCCTGCGCCTTCCACATCCAGCGGTATCCCACGACTCTAACTAGGTCGTCGGTCCACCTTGTAGGAGGCCTACCTACGCTGCGTCTTCCAGTTCGTCGTTTTTCTTAAGTATATGTTATCTATTTCAACTTTTAATTTATATAGTATTATTACTACTTAAAAAAAATTAAAGCAAATCAAAATATTTCATAAAAATAATTTGATTTGTTCTTAGTTTCATCCCAATTGGTTCAGCGGTTTAAGCGTGAAGAGGTAACAGACAGACAGAGTAACTCTCGTATTTATATTAGTATGGATTACAATTTCTTACGAAAGTTTAAAGACAAAAATGTGACGTTCCATGGCAAAAGGTACCTTATGGCTGTTGGCGCTTACGCTATTGTTAACGACGGTTCAATACTAATGTGATGCTTTGCAACGTAAGCGCCAACCGTCACAAGGTACCTTTTGCCGCGGAATGTCACAAATTTAATATTCATTTGTTTGTAATCCTCTTTAACGATATTTTCAACACGCATTATGTCAATGCTATGTCAAACGACATAAAAGGTTACATTACATTAAAAAAGTTAAATTGCTAAAAGCGTCAAAGAAATGTTAGAAATAATTTAATACATTTTGGTGGTTAAGTATCCTCAACTTTTGTAATTTCCCGTGCAATTTTCTTCTTTTTTCATTTCTAAGTACCCTCTCTTAACAATAAATAAATAAACAATAATATTTTTAGGACAATCTTACACAAATCGACCTAGTCCTACGGTAAGCTCAGTAAGGCTTGTGTTGTAGGTACTAGACGACGATATATATAATAGATAGATGCATATAAATACTTCAATATATTATAGACAACACCCATGACTCAGGAACAAATATCTGTGCTCATCTCACAAATAATGCCCTGACTGGGATTTGAACCCAGGACCATCGGCTTCATAGGCAGGGTCACTATCCACTAGGCCAAACCGGTCGTCAAATGGCTCTTAGCGAAAATGGTTCTAGGTTCAAATCTCAGTAAGGACATGAATGTTTGTGTGATGAGATGAAAACAGAAATCCTTTTGAGATTTGCTCCTGAACCATGGATGTTTTCTATGTATTTAAGTATTTGTGTTTTTATATTCACCATTTAATTTAAATAAAAAAGGATTTTTTTCTCGTATACTAATTTAAACTTCATCCCGACGTTTCAAACCCTTTAGCAGCGTTCGTATTAGTATACGAGATAAAAATCCGTTTTAGTTGTTTTATTTCATGAATTATTATATCTTAGTTAAAGTATAGTGCACCGAATTCCTCTAATGCATATATCATGTGTTGAAATGTTTTATGACTATCTGGTCGGTGCATAGCGGAGGGAATGCATGCTAATGCAATTCTGCATGCGGTTGCATTTCCACTGTGTGACAGTGGTGACACGAGCAGTGTTAGTTCCGTGTTTGTGTAAGTTAAAACCTCTGTTTGCAAATATGAGGATATTTTTAGTATAAAACCGGATAAAAAGTTAAATGAAGAATGATTACGTTTTTTATCCGGCTCTAAATATTTAATCCGGTTTGGCATCTATATGGCATTCTGCATCTATTTTTTTATTATTATTTTTTATAGTTTGTGGGGTTAAACTTGTAATGAAGGAACCTTTGTGTATCATTTTTTTGTTTACATTTACCTAAAAAAAAATTACAATATTTTTTTTAAATAATCACCCCTATTGATAATATATACATAACCTGTCAACTTCAAGTGTCCAGTTAAATGATAGTTCAAAGAGGTTCTAGAATATCCAAAGAGGTCTCATTTAATTATCTTATTAACGGGATGTTTTAACGTGGCAAAATTTCCTAGTTTTCTCAAAAAAAACACAACCAATGTTTCATACTTGAGATTGTGAGAACCGAGTACTATCAGCCGTAAAAATATCTGTGACTAATTTTTTAGCACCTTATATAATATACTTGTAATATTAAGGGATCGAATCATCATTCGATCCCCAATTGCATTCAATTAACTGCCTTAACCTGTTGGCTCTGAGTTGTACGATCAATCAGTTTTATGAAAATGCATTCGGTTCAGAAATTGCCAACTACATAGAAATACTGTGAACTCGCCTAACACTGCATGCGTCAGTGCTGTCAGCCTGTGTAAATGCAACCGCATGCAAAATTGCATTACTATGCATTCCCGCGGCAGCGGCTTGCAAAACACTTCAACATTGATAAAGGATGCATCGGTGCATATTAACACCATTTCATCATCATCTCAGCCCCAAAACGTCCACGTGAACATTTTGCAGCCTCCCCCAAATATGACTTGTACCGACTTGTATGAATTGCCATAGCCGCTCTTGGCAGGCGGGTTGGCGACCGCAGCAGCTATAGATTGAGTTTCGACGGACGCTACTGATATTTTCTCACCACGGTTTCTTATGACACCCGTAAAAAGAGATGGGATGGTTATATTTTTGAGCAGAAACGTCTGCTAATAAAACCATAATTCTCTCGAGAAGTCTCGCCCGGGGCAGTTGATTTTTCCATTTTTCCTTTTCTAAGAAAGATGGGGTGGTGGTATTTTAGTCAGCTTGCACCACGTGGAATATCAACATGTTTAATGCATGATTCTCAGCCAACGATATACATAATATACAAATACGTAAATAAACAGAAAACAGCCATGACTCATGAAAAAATGTCTGCGCTCATGCTAATCACACAAATAAATGCCCTTACTAGGATTCGAATCCAGGCCCGTCGGCTTTATAGGCAAGGTCCCTATCTACTAGCCTTACACAGTCGTTGTTGATAAGATAATTGTATTTATAATCGATAACTTATAATCGATAACCTTATTTTATAATCGATAACTAAAATGTAAACTAACGACCCAACCCTATCGCTCTTATTTAGGAAGATGCGAGACTTCTAACTCCTCCTCAAAGTTAACGTATCAAGTTTAGTATCGATACATTCTTAAGTCTTCTTTCTAAGTTACGAGGGATTTTGTTCTAATTGCGAAATCAATACTGAAGTTGCCGTGAATCCGGATAAAATAGATAAAAACCGGATCATAAAGTTATCATCCGGTTAAAAAAACATAAACTAACGAGAAGGGAAGCCGAGTGTTGTTTAAAGTTTTAATACGAGTATACGCTAAAGAGTGTGAGCACATTAGTATATTATTCCCGGGTAAGACGCTTGTTTATCCAGCGCCAGAAAAGGTTAATATAAATTATATGCAATGTTGTATGAGTGCCAAATTATATCGGAGATTACTAACAGTATTGTTCCCGACAAAATATTGACTCAGTTGATTTTGGAAAATCATTTCATGTGTTTTTATTACGGTTTGGTAGTCAACTCGGAACCCTTATATGCCATGTCTGTTTGTCTGTCTTTCCCTGTGACTGTTAGTCCTAGAGAGCTGTATTTAGGATACACAATTGTGCAAATAAATCACACTGACAAGTTATAAAGTAAAAAAATGGAAAAAAAAATAGGTTATCTTCCCCACATGTAAAAGGGGTTTGTTTCAACTCGGGTTTCAATGGGGTTAGCTAGTAACATTTTTTGATAGTCAATATTTTCAGAAAGGTATCATTGTCTAGGAAAAGGGACCTTATTGTCTTGGACACTTACGTCAAACCGCGTTGCGTTTGTATCGTCTTGAACAACGACATAAGCGCCATCGCCGATAAGGTCCCTTTTCATAGATAATGTCACAAATAATTGCTGTGTGTTGCCCGACATTCTCTTGTCGGTTTTCATTACTATGTGTTTGACATATAAACTAAAGTCAATGTTAAATGTGGATATTATATAGACAGTATCTATTTACTTCTATTCCAAAAAGACGGCCAAGGTTCCGACAGTATAAAGTTCCCATTATGTTAATATTATCATCTTCCTTGCGATGTCCTGGCATTTTTCCACGGCTCATGGAAGTCTAGGATCTACTTGGCAACTAATCCCAGGATTTTGCGTTGGCACTACTTTTACGAAAGCGACTGACATCTGACCTTCTAACCCAGACGGTAAGCTAGGCCTTATTGGTATAAAGCCCCATTTAGACCATGCATGCACTTGTATACGATATTCATTACATTGCGGGGTTATATAAAGCGACTGAATTCACCACACGCCCATAGCCCGCAATCTAATGAAAATCGTATACAAGTTCTTGCCTGGTCTAAATGGGGCTTTAGTCCGGTTTCCTCACAACGTTTTCCTTTTAAGCGACTGGTACATATCAAATGATATTTCGTACATAAGTACCGAAAAACTCATTGGTACAACGCTCTTACGCACGCTCTTACCGCTAGGCCACCAGCGCTCTTATGTAAAGTTTCCATTATGTTAATAACAAGTATATCTATGAGCATTTAAACACACCTCGATAAATATTAACGTTTTTGTTATCTGATCTCCTGTAAAATTTGTTAAATATAAGTACTGTTTAAACGCGATATTGTATCGAATATGACATCAGGTAATATTATCTGACGTATTATCAAATTAGTAACATTATAAATGCAATTTATATCCGGAAAATATCAGCCAAACTGACTACTAACTGGTACCCACGGGAAACCACAGAGCTAGTACCTACTATTTATCTTTGTCAAACTTTTATGATCAATTCGGATCTGCTTTTAGAAAATTAATCACAAAACATCAGGCTTAATACGCTGCCATCAATTTTTATCCGTCCTAATACCCAGATTTTTATCCGGCTTATGGGTAGATTATGATTTTTATGAAAGTAATGAAACATTTATATTTTTTTCCTTTTTTCTCGCTTCATCTATTACTTAGAATAATTTTAAGAAATAGGTTAATAAACTTTGGCTAATTGATAACTTTGTTTTGACATTTAAACTCAGGATAAGCTATTTTTTGAAACCTCGTTTATGTACTCATATTATATACTAGTTGTAGTAATTTATATATTTGTATGCATATTATACGAGTAGTATAGTAATTTATATATATCGGCAGATTTGACCTAGTGGATAGCGACCCTTCCTATGAAGTCAGTTGTCCTGGGTTCAAATCCCAGTAAGATCATTTATTTGTGTGATGAGGAGGTATTTGTTTCTAACAGGGACCGGACAACCCTTTAAAAGCCATTAAAGAGGCGTCTCTTAAACACGGCTAATACATTGAAAGACTTACCAGTTTAAACTGCTAGTCCATATATTTGACTATCCCTTACCGTACGATTAAGCCAAACATAAAACTAGCCCTTTACAATCACTAACTGCTATCTTATATAGGCATATATCCCTTAAAAACTGCTATCCCTTAAAAAGGGTTACCCTTATTACTTAGCGCCTTTTTTAAAGCTTTCCCTTTAGTAATGTCGTAGTTAAACCTTGCGCGAAAGAGACAGGTTTAGTATATGTCTACGCTAGTGTTCGAAAAGCGCGTAAACATCAAATCAAAGAAGTCAAAGAAAACGCCAGATCAGAGCAATGTGTGCTTTATGAACAAGGCAGACGATTTCAATTAGCACGCTTGTATGTAAAAGGGAAGCCGTCTATAAGGCTAACCCTTATAAGCGATATGTAAGGTTTTGGTGAGCGGATGATTAGGGTTTTGTTAGGGTATTGGGATAGCGCTTAGTTATAAGAGTTAGCGCTTTTATAAGGGCTTTAAAAGTAAAATGAAAGGGTATGGTGAGTAAAGCCTTATGTAAAACCCATACAAAACCCTTTATAAAGGATAGCGGGCAGGTCCCTGGTTTCTAAGTCATAGGTGGTTTATATATGTTTTTAAGTATTTATGTACTATATATATCTTTGGATGAGTACCAACAACAAAAGCCTTCTTGAGCTTAGCGTGGGCCTAAGTAAATTTGTATAGGTTTGTGTTGTTGTTGTAATATTTATATTTTTTTTATACCGATTTGGTTTTGAAGAATTATTATTCTAAAAATAAATAAATTCACTTATATAAGAATTTAGCGTGCGTGTGATAATAAATCTACTTGTGAATTTAGCGTGCAGATATAATAACAAAAAGTCCGAAATAGAACACAACTGATTTACTAATCTAAACCAGTACAAGTACGTACTTTGAACAAATAGAATTTAAGAAATCCTTCCCGAAGAAAGTAAATTGGGTTGTATATAAATGTCATTTATAATAATATCAGTCACATACAGAGAGATTCTAAATTGCATGGATAAATTATTAATGAACTCATTCATAATTTATCCAATGCCGTGTGATGCCGGCTGATAGCACCACCCCATCTCCTCCCGCGGGTGTCGTAAGTAGCGACAAAGGGAAAAATCTTACGGACGGGCAGCAGCGTCGGTCGAAACCCAATCAATCTACAGCTACTGCGATCGCCAACCCGCCTGCCAAGCGTAGCAACTGGCAACTACACCCAAGATGATACAAGTCTTATTTGTGGGAGGCCTATGTCCAGCAGTGGACTGCATGCGGCTGAAGTGTATGTATGTTATCCAATGCCGGGCATGAGCCTCCCCCATAGATTACCAGCTGTATTTTCCACTGCTCCAATGGGACGCTAATGTGCGTTCTCTTGGGATATCTTGTCGTAGTTTAGGGATACCCATGTCCATAAAAATAATTATATTATTTTATATATATTGTATATGTTGTTATATATATTTTCAAACAAATAAGATTCGTAGCGAAAGTTTCTTCACTAACCTTATGAATAAAATGATAATAAAATTGTATACTATTATCTCTGCCTCTATTTTTATTCGGTTCCTATTGTTTATTTATTAACATGCCATATAATATGTATAAATATTGGTAATGTATTAATAAAAAATATTACATAAATTCAAATAACTTAATTAACACCTCGCTGCTCATCTCGCATTTTATACCCGGTCCTTATCCGGTTATGTTCGTCGTGAGGCATTTCATCCGGTTTTTATCCGGTTACCCGGCTCTTCATCTGGTGATCGAATACAGGCTTCTAATTATTGCAAAGGACCGTCGTAAAAAGGTCTTTACGACGCTGCTGAGATTTCTTGCCGATACGACTCTTTGATTAAATGGACTTCCTAATTATACTCGTAAGGCCAATGTGTTTAATGGTGTTTATAGACATAAACAGTCGTTTTATCCGGATTAAAAAAATGGGTTTTATGAGTTTTTTATCCGGATAAGAAAATACTTGTTTCCAGTTATGGCGAATCACTTTTTTTCTTAAGCAAGGCGGGACCACTATGACTTTGCTTTTTCTGCATAAGACTACGGAAAACTGTTCAACTGTGTACTTGTATGGACACGCCGCCATTACTAGCATCTACCCGACCATAACATGGCCGGTTTAGTGATTTAAACTTACGTGGCAGTGGGCGTTGCAGATAGCACGCAGAATCGATGGCTGTTGAGACGTAAAGGTTTTTGGCGACGACATAGTGATGAAGGCATAGGCAGACCCCCACAAGGTGACTACGACTTGGTAAAGATCGCTGGAATCCTGGATGCGGGTAGCGCAAAACCTGTCGTTGTGGATCGCTTTGCTGACCCACAACGACACGATTTAACGACCGGTCTGGCCTAGTGGGTAGTGACCCTGCCTATGAAGCCGATAGTCCTGGGTTCGATTCCCAGTCAGGGCATTTATTTGTGATGAGCACAGATATTTGCTCCTGAGTCATGGGTGTTTTCTATGTATTTAAGTATTTATATGTATCTATCTATTATATATATCGTCGTCTAGTACCTACAACACAAGCCTTACTGAGTTTACCGTAGGACTAGGTCGATTTGTGTAAGATTGTCCAGAAATATTTATTTATTTGCGGGAGGCTTGTGTCCAGAAGTAGACATCGTTCGATTGATATGATAATGATGAGATCAAAACGCTTAAAATTGCTGATAGGTTAGCGAAATGGTTGTAATTTACGAGAATCAGAAATGACGAGAGATTCAAAAGAACTAAACCACTTAACCTCTAGCCGCCGCCGCCCAGACATCAAAACTGGCCAGGACAAATGCAACTCTGGTTTGTCATAATTAAAATTCAAAATGGCATTCTATGAGAGACCCTTTTATAGTTCTCCGGGCGGCTAGAGGATAAGTGGCTGTAGCAGGGGACATTTCCAGAACAACGGTTTTTTTTATGACATAACGGCAGACGGATTGCCTGATGGTAAGCAATTACCGTCGCCCATGGGCACCCGCAACACCAGGGGAGTCACAAGCGCGTTGCCGACCTTTAAGGGGGGTTGGAGCTCTGGGAACCTTACTCACCATCAGGAACACAACACTACATACCTGAAAGGTAGCAGAGCTATTATGGCTGTGGTCTTCTGTAAGGAGGAGGTACTTCCCCAGTTGGGCTTCTCCAGACTCGAGCGTGATGGTACTTTGCTGTGCCCTACCTCTCATTGTTGGACGTAGTTTAAGGACATACCCGGGCCGATGTGGTCGAAAACTACTAGACTGACAACCACATATCGAAAAACCTGTGGGTAGACCTTGTTGACTGTATAGGGTTCATGTGAAGAAAAGCCGAGGTTTAACTATGTAGATGTATTTAAAGAAAAACTGAATTACAAAAATGTCACGACAACGTATGCGCTTAGGCTCGCGGCCAGCAGAGGACTGCCTGCCGGCGCATAGCAACGGGTTGTTGCATTACATATGGTACATAACACGTAGAATTATCAACCTTAAGACTTAACATTAGAATCTACTTTGGCATAACAACTTATTTAATACACAAAAAATAATTTAACTAGTTATAGGTACATCTTATGAGCGCATCGCTAACACTCCCCACCCCAGTGCTGACTCAGCACTCAACACTTACGGGAATAGGGACGATGCGGGCCGCGGAGCGCCGGTAAGTTCCGGTGGCTGTCCTCGCCTCCACCAGTCGAGTGCGGCCATCTCTTCCGGGAATTATCTGTGTAATTAAACCTTTAGGCCACGTATTGCGCGGAGAATTGGGGTCCACCAGCAGAACAAGGTCACCCACCTGTAGCGGCTTGCGCTCCTCTAGCCACTTAGTTCTTGGCACAAGGCTGGGTAAAAATTCTTTTACCCACCTGTGCCAAAACATATCAGCAAGCCTCTGCGCCTTCCGCCACTGTTTACTCAAGTTAAAGTCAAAATCACCGAACTCACCAATGAGCGGGAGTCTCGATGATGACCCCAGAAGAAAATGATTAGGAGTGAGGGATTCACCGTCAGCCGGATCGACTGACACGTGCGTTAAAGGTCGACCATTGACCATGTTTTCCGTTTCGGCCATCAACGTAGCTAAAACCTCCTCCCTCGGTGCGCGTTCCTTAAGAACGACCTTGAGGGACGTTTTCACTGAGCGTATTAAACGTTCCCACGCCCCACCCCAATGGGGGCTGGTGGGAGGTATAAAAGTCCAATCCATGTTATTATTTACCCCTTCAGTTTTCAGCACATCCATGTCCAGTGCCTCCATGGACCTTCGCAACTCTGTGTCGGCACCCCTTAGATTGGTGCCGTTGTCCGAGTACAGGTGTCGTGGCCATCCACGCCGTGCTGCCATCCGCCTCAGCGCCATGAGGAGAGAGTCTGTTGTAAGAGAGGACACCAACTCGATATGAATTGCTCTTACCGTTAAGCATGTGAACAGCACACCATATCTTTTCTCTCTGCGGCGTCCCACTGCGACCTCCATTGGCCCAAATAGGTCCAGCCCACAGTGAGAAAATGGTCGCTGATGGTGGGCAATTCTAGCCGCAGGCAAATCTCCCATGCGAGGTACCTGAGGTTTACTTTTCATTATCCGGCACAACATGCAGTTTGACGTCACGAGTTTGACAGTAGGCCTTAAACGCAGAATCCAATACCTCTGTTTTATTTCATTGACCACCATTTCTTGACTCCCATCGCCCACCCACGCGCAGTAGTCCGCATTCGTCTACTATAGGGGTTAATTTTAATAACCTACTTGTTCGGTGCAAAGCCATTTGGTTCCTAATCCTGGCTAAATCTTCTCCAAAAGACTCGTGTTGAGCGTGTTTCAGCAGGAGAGTCTCGGCACGCTCCATCATTTCGCAGTTGATCTCGCCCGCCTGACCTTTGCACCTAGCAACAAACTTTAGCACCGAGGCCGTGGCGCGGGTAAGGCGAATCCAGGACGAGAAACGCTCTGGGTTCGGCACAGGTATGCACACAGCTTCTTCGTGTATTTGAACCATTGCTACGCATTCTGATGTCTCGTTCTCGATGCCCGTAGGTGGGTGAATTTCAACAGGTCCAGAATTTGCCTAATTTTGGTGGATTTTTTCGTTTTTGACTTTTTTGACTAAAGTATGTATCCACTGTACGTAACTAGTCAAAATTAATATTGTGTAGTAATGGCCTTACATTCTACATAGTAGTTTTAGAGATATTAATATTTTAATAAATTAGTTACCACCAAAATTGCGTCTACCCACCAAAATTAGATTTATTGTCCACCAAAATTGTATGTCCGCACCAAAATTTGTAATTTGTGCTAATTTACTGAAAATTTAACAAATTTTCGACTGAAAATGAAACGAAAACAAAAGTTTTATGATTCGTTTCAATTATACAAAAGAATACTTTTTTATAGGTAACAAAAACGAAGGAATAGGTACATATATTCCTGTTCATTACAACTATTACTAAATAATGTTACTGGTAATCAACAATCTCGATTCTGACATATTCGTTATAAGATAAAAAAAAACGGAATAAAAAAGAATAATAAATATATACAGTATGTGAATTTACTAAATCCATTTATTAAAAAACCGGGCATGGCTAGGTGATGAATAAGGTTGTGGTATACAAATTAATGATACAAATGAAATTAAACTTATATCGAATTTTCGAATTTATAATTCCATAACATCCAGTATTATTTGTTTACAACCAAGAAATGTCACATTGAAAAATCTTAATCTTGACATCTGATAGCTACCCAAACTTTTTTGTTACTAAAAAAAATTATAACAAGAAAGTGACATCAGTGATAAACTAAAATGGCATGGATTGCTGCTGTTTACATGATAAATTGAAAATAATTTCGTTACCACTTTTATTCTTCTTCTAAGTCGGTCCCTCACTGTTGAGGGTCGTGAATATTTTTAACGTCCGCTCTCCACTTCTCCCTGTCGGTTGCTCTATGGAGAGCGTCACTCAATGTCGTACCCAGTTGGTCGGATATCTGGTCGCCCCATCGTGTTGGGCTTCTTCCTCGTGGTCTAGTACCGTCGACCATCCCCACCACCATCAGTCCTTCCAAGTTGCCAGGGTCTCTGCGAGCTACGTGACCAAAGTATTGTAGCACGCATTGGAGACAGACGGTGGACAGCCTCGGCTGATTTTCCAGTTTAAGTTCGGTCAGTATCGAGACATTTGTGCGGCGTGCGGTCCATAGCATACGGAGCATTCTTCGCCACACCCACATCTCGAAATCATCGATTTTCTTCCGGAAAGATCCAGGTTTCTGCGCCATAAAGAAATATGGGAAAGAATGTTCCTGTCCTTCCATATTTTTTGTAGCTGGGACATTGCAGATTTCGCCATACCGGTTCTTCGTCGAATCTCAGCCTCACAGCCGCTCTTGTTGCTTAGAACTGCGCCTAAGTATATAAATTCGTCCACTATTTCGTACTTATTAAGGACCTCCGTTGTCTGAAGATTATTGAACCTGTCAACTATCATTATTTTGGGCTGTCAACAAAGCTAAAAAGCTTTGTTGACAGTGAGGCCATACTCGCTACGGGTCTTCTCGAGGCGGTCTAACAGCGCTCTCATTTCGATCTCAGACGGAGCAGAGTGTTGTATCGTTGCCATACCGAAGGTTTGAGATTTTAGGACCTCCGACTGTAGTACCTCCCTCCCAATCCTCTAAGGTTTGGCAACTGATGTGTTTTAAATGTGGGTTTAAAGATCGACAAGTTGCTAGGCCCACATAAAATTAAAATTAAATCATATATATTCAAGTCCTTCCATTTCACTATCTGTGCTCTCATTGAGGTCTATGTCACTATCACTATCAGCTGTATTTATTACTAGTCTATCTAATATATCTATTTTGTCGTCCTATGTGTTGAATTCCTCAATATTCATTCTCGCATTTGACCGCATGATCGCAAACCTTTTCCCACTCATCAGCTCCGATCATTTACTTTTTCAGTTAATAATCTTTTTACTGAAGTTAAATTCATATCCACGTTTCTCGCGGCTACATAGCCTTTGAGACCATATATTTTCAATTGGTTTAAAATCCGGATGGTATGGTGGCAATCGCAACACAGTGTGTCTGTGTTCGGCTAGTATCTTGTCCACGGAAAACTCTGTAAATCTTTCCTTGTGCTGACATATAATATCATATATCTGGGTATTTGTCAATTTATGATCAAATTTCGTGTCTTTGTAACCAGTTGATCATTTCCGGTTTATTGGCGTTTGAGTTTGGGGGGTCTTTTAACATATTTATTGTGATAGGGTGCGTTGTCGATAACCAGAACAGAATAACTGGGTATATTTGGAATTTATTGATTAACCAGCCATTTCTCGTAGTTATCGTTATTCATTTCGTTGTGATATTCATATTTAGTGTCCGTGGATGTATGCGTTAAAAAGGCTCTTGGTATAAAGCCTTTTTCGTTTCCTGCGTGAACAATTATCACACGTTGACCTTTTGAAATCGGCTTTTTTACTCCTTTTTGCTTATTATCACTCCAAGTTATACCTTTAGTGTGGGTTGTATGTATGTAGGACTCGTCCATATAGATAATGTTTTTTTCCTGCATCGCCAAATTTGCGTATTTTGTCCAGATATTCAATTATTCTGAGAGCTACATCCTGCTTTTCCATCAGAACTTTTCTGTTGTCTTTCATTTTGCTGAACTCAAATCCCATCTCATGAAGAATTTTCCTTAACGTCTTTTCAGACCCATTGTAATGAATAGGCTCAGACAATTTAGCTTTTAAAGATTTTACTGTCGGCAGTTCCTTGTAACGAAGATGAAAATCGTACACCATTCTTCGAAGAACATCATATGAAAATCGTCCATATCTAAACGAAATTGTTTTTTTGGTCTCCCATTTTTCGAAGAGCTGAACTTTGTTGCACTGGAATCTGTATCAGTGCCAGTGCCGACTTCGTTTAATAAATTAGCTTCTGTGTGACTTTGTCTGCATTTGTTATGTATCTCCATGATACATGTCACGGAAAAATCTTATGTATGACACGTAGGATATTTTCGTGATATCCAGGGCTAAAACTTTTAAAAATTTGGTTCAGCGTTAGGCGTGAACGAGCAACAAACATTCATACCAACATACATTCATATAATTCGCTATTAATTAGCAGGATAGAATAAACAATTTTGGTGGAATTTAGCAATTTTGGTGATTTTCAAATTACCACCAAAACCACCAAAATTGATCCACCAAAATTAGAAAAAGTGCATTAAAATTCATTTAAAAATTAACTGTAACATTCACTTCCATTTCAACCTAACATTTTACAAGAGCAACAATAAACATGCTTATAAAACAATTCACACAAAAACAACTACTTTGTATTACTTACTTAGATACCCCACCGAAATTGCAATAGAAAGTATTTTAACACACCAAAATTAGATACATACGCGCTTGGTGACTGATCTAGGCAAGACACGGCACTAGTGTCACCACTCAGGGCAGGAGCGGAACTGGATGAACGAGCTACTACACGTTTGTTGTTCTTGCTGCGTTTCGTTCGACTACAGAATCATGTTCAATATTTACCACCAAAATTGACTATTTTACCCGGACAACTGTTAATGCCCAGTTTGGAGTATCAATTCATGTACTAGTGTTTAATAATGTATTTTTATAATTTACGTATACTAATAACAAATATACTTACGCAAAAGTTTTTATAAAATCGGTGCGTTTTGTGGTTCTAAAATACAGATTATTCAAGAACATGGGATCCTGGACACTACACCAAAATTATTATTTTGACGAAAATATTTTTTTAATTAGATATCATTAACTTATATGACACTTTACGATTTGGCTTGATATTAAAGTAAGTGTTAGGTTTTCAGAAAAAAATAAATAATTCTGAAATAATTAGTCCACACTGCAATTTTCAGCTCCGCCGCTGTTTTTTTACGTTGAGAAAATCACCCAGGTATGACATCTTTAGGCCACAGACTTTCGTCTGCATATAAAAAGGAAGGACCCCCGAACCACTCATTCAGTCGAGCTAAATTGAACGAGTTCCGCGTGGCTAAATCGGCAACATTTAATTTCGTAGAAATGTACCGCCACTCATCCACGCGGGTAAGTTCGTCAATCTCTCCTAAACGGTTTGCTTCAAAGGTCTTATACTTACGGTTTTTGTTGCGAATCCAGTGAATAACAGTCGAGGAATCGCACCAGAAGTAACGCCGCTTTGGCGTAAGTTTATGCTCTTTGCCAATTGTGTTAGCTAGTCTAGCCGATAGTAACGCAGCTTGTAACTCAGCTTTCGGGATAGTCAGGGGTTTTACCGACATAACTTTGCTTTTGCTAGCGATAAAGGCAACATAAATAGTACCGTTATTATCCCAACGCCAGTAAGCAACAGCTGACATCGCCTGAGTTGATGCGTCACTAAACAAATGCAATTCTAAATTATTATACGAGTAGTTATTACTTGATGCGCTCGTAGCACTTGTAGATGCCGCTACGCCTTCGTAGCCTTCCGTAGCGCTGCGCGATGGCTCGTCGCCCACGGGTGGAGGGGCAGACCTCATTATTGTGTCGGAGTCTGCGCATTCTTGCATCTCGCTCGCCCACGTAGCCGCCGGCTGCCGGTCCCTTACTGCATTACGCGCCGCTATGCAGTACCACCTAGGTATACGGATATCTTTAATTACCTTTAGTAGGTCGACCCATTTTCTCCACTTGTAATATATTTCGTCTGGAACGTAGTCTTCCCAATCAACTTGAAAACGCCAAGTTTCTTGGAGCATGATTCGGCCTTGAATAGTGAAGGGTGCTAAGAAACCTAGTACATCAAAAATGGACATAATTACTCTTAGCATTAAACGTTTTGTGGGCCTATTCT
The DNA here is from genome assembly GCA_022674325.2 of Grapholita molesta. Classification (NCBI taxonomy): domain Eukaryota; kingdom Metazoa; phylum Arthropoda; class Insecta; order Lepidoptera; family Tortricidae; genus Grapholita; species Grapholita molesta. The sequence continues at coordinate 529,659 of CP053122.2, read as the reverse complement.
CACCATTCAGCATGTCGCTCGGTATGCGTTTCAATGAGAGATCGAAACCCAACATGTCATCAGCCGGGTACCAAATGAGACCTAGTGTACGTTCGCTTTCGTCTTGCTGGCCGACTTTGAACCTTATAGCTGCAGTACCTAAGGTCTCCTTTGGCACGCTGTTTATAACTGCGACGCTGTTACTCGTCCAGTTTCTTATCTCAAAGCCGCCCGCTCTATGGATATCGCTGACGTTCCTCACCATCTCGATCGCTGTGGCCTCGTCGGGCAGGCTGTCGATGTAGTCGTCCATGTAGTGAGCGTTGACGATGGCATCGACGGCGGAGGGAAACAAAGAATTAAATCTTTGAGCGTTTTTATTTTTAACAAATTGTGCGATGAATGGCGCGCAGTTGGCACCGAAAATAAGTGACGTCATTACGTACGTTTTCATGTTTCCAGTGGGGTGGCTCCTCCATAGGAACCTAAGCGCATCCTGGTCCTCTTCCTGGATCTTAACTCTCAAAAACATGTCCCTAATGTCACCTGTTACTGCAATTTTATGTTCCCGAAAGCGCAGCATTATACCTAAAAGTGATGACAAAAGGTCAGGCCCAGTGAGTAAATAATCATTTAGAGAGTTACCACCTACCTGACTGGCAGCATCGAAGACTAATCGAAGCTTTCGTTTATTAGGATTGTCCACGCCGAAATGAGCTAAATAGTATGTTTTCGGCGTGACCTCCGTGTTGGTCAGTTCCTTAGCATAACCATTTACTAATAAATGACTGACCCGTTCACAGTATCTTTCGGCGAAACCTGGATCCTTACCCATTTTACGCTCGATACCCTTCATCCTGGTAAGCGCGTTTGGGCGGGAGTCGGGCATGACGCAGTTGTCGTCCTTCCATGGCAGGCCGACGTACCAGCGCCCATCGATGAGCTTGGCTGAGCGCTCCAGCTGGGCGACGGCGCGTGCGTCGTCAGCGTTTTGGCGTGCATACGTCGTCACACCCATGGAATCTAAAAGAAACGAACGCCTGATCTCTTCATGGATATTCCTCAAGAGGAACTCGTTCGAAGCGGCGTCACTCTCTGAAAAGGTATCTGCAATAAACAGGTTAGTATGGACATCGACAGATCGCGGACCCCTGGACGGACGGACACTCTTTGGCACGCACACATTCCCATGAGCGCTCCAGCCAAGGCGGGTGAGTGTACACGATGGCTCATTTAACTTTCCTTCCCTAATTTGTAAAGGTATCACAAGATGTAAATTATCCTGACCTAACAATAATTCAGGCTTTGAATCTGTAGTACAAAACTTATCTTTTATATCTGCTAAGTGAGAACAATGAACTAACTTTAAAACAGACAATGTTTGTACTGGCAAATTAAATTCTTCAACACAACGCATCTTAACATTATAAACCTTATCGTCCATACCTTTAAGGTCGACATTCACTTTGACCGATTTATACACAAGTTCGTTACCTTTAAAGGCGCCGTTAACGCGCAATGTCTCTGGATGACCACGTAGACCGACGCGCCGCGCGAGATTAGCACTTATTATCGAGACAGAAGACCCATCGTCCAATAACGCTGTACTGTCCACCGTACCGTTAGGTCCCTGCACACGCACCGGTACTACCTTCAACAATACCTTTTTGTCATTCACGTTAATATGCGTCAAGGTTTCAGGAACAGGCTTAGAGTCAGAACCCTGCTGCGCTGACGTACTCGGAACTGACGGAGAGCTCGAAGGGTCCGATGATGATGACGGCGGCGGTACTTCGATCTTGTTTACAGTATAGTGAAGAAGGCGGTGATGTGCTTCGCCACAATCGTCCTTATCGCAAGCAGGCGCGCGGCACGATTCCCGTTCGTGTTTAGACAATAGGCATTTATAGCACAAGCCGTTTTTTCTAACAAATTGCCACCTTGTCTTACGGAGCGCTCGCTTGAATTGTTTACAATCGGTTAATTTGTGGGCAGATGTACGACAATAAAGGCATTTTTTTTCACTTCCATCGCTGTGTAATAATATTGTATGGTTACGCGCGTTATTGGTTTCTAAAGTTTTATATTTATGACTTTCATTTTTGGTGACATTATAGGTACTTGCAGTTGTCGATATTTTGACAGCCTCTTCATTCAGAAAGTCAGACATGATGACCAATCTAGGCTTGATACCATCTTTGATTAATTTAAAACTATAGTCTGACCACTTCGATATTAATACGGTCGGCAGTTTGGATAAAATAATCGACACTATATTTACTCCCTGTAAGTATTCCTCTCGACCAACTGCTCGAACTGCTTCTACGTAATTCTGCACCTTCAACGCGAATGTAATAATGTCCTTGTGGTAATCTTGATGTAATGGTTGTAGCTTCTTAATGTCATACAAAACACGAGAAATGATGCAATCCGAGTTACCATATCGTAGTTCCAACGCCGACATGACTTTCTCAGGTGACGTGGCACTTATAAACAGAGCGTTGACTGCATCCTTGGCGCCGCCTCGCAGACATTTTCGAAGCCTCCAAAGGTTTTCCTTGTCGGTAAATTTACATATTTCAGTGGACTCGTAATATGCTTGTTTGAACTGCAACCATTCTAAATAATCGCCAGAAAACTCGGGGAGATCTTTTGGCGTGCTGAGTCGACTGAGAATGCTGGTATTTGGTGCGTTGACAGTGGAGATGTTCTTAACAGCTTCAGCCATAACTTGAATCGCACTATTGAGTGCCGCGATGGTACCGTCTGATGGCGGTAGCGGGGCCGACGCCCCGTGCGCGGCGGGTGGCGCGGGCGTGGCGGCGCGTGTTGCTGGGCGAGAGACGGGCCCTTGGGGCCATTGTGACACCTGTTGATGCAGCTCAACCTTATTAAAACCATTATCGGGGTTTGGCTGATCATCCTCGTGCGGTTCCAGCTTACTCTGATTTTTCACCCAATTTGCAATGTCACTTCTAGAATAGCTTCTTCGACTTACTTGTGAGCCATATCCTCGTTCCTCGTCGTCCAGCTCTGCTAGTTGAGCATCCAGAGTTTTATCAATAATATCCATTTGTATGGCCGCCTTTTGTTTCGTGGCCTCTAATAGGAGCTGTTTCTTCTTTGCAATTATTGAAGCTGTCGAAATTCTTGAGCCCTTGCTGCTAGAAGCTTTACCGACATGCGAAGTAGGAGTTGGAAGCATAGTTTCGTGGAATTCGGCCGCGGTTGATTCAGACTTCACGCTACCTTCCATTGTATTTCTTAAATGTTTCGGAATACTCGGACCTGGCATAACTTCTTCCAACCTGGCGGTTAATTCCAGGGCATGAGGTGCTTCACTTTCTTCATCCATTTGTGACATTCTTGGTCCATCCAAAAGTAGCCTCTTCTCTTCTTCTTCACGTCGCGCTTTGGATTTACGCGTTTCCATCTTGTTTGGCGTATGCCACATGTATCCGGTTCGAAGGACCACTTTGTTGACTGTATAGGGTTCATGTGAAGAAAAGCCGAGGTTTAACTATGTAGATGTATTTAAAGAAAAACTGAATTACAAAAATGTCACGACAACGTATGCGCTTAGGCTCGCGGCCAGCAGAGGACTGCCTGCCGGCGCATAGCAACGGGTTGTTGCATTACATATGGTACATAACACGTAGAATTATCAACCTTATGACTTAACATTAGAATCTACTTTGGCATAACAACTTATTTAATACGCAAAAAATAATTTAACTAGTTATAGGTACATCTTATGAGCGCATCGCTAACAGACCTCATAATGTGGCTTGACGACCTGTTCATGGTCGAAGGAACTCGGAGGAAAACAGAGCACGGCTGAAATGGGTGATGAAAATATTTTTTCACCTCACCAGCAGCAAAGCATAGCAAAGTTGCATTTTATTCACAAGAGTGCAATTTCATACAAATTGTTTTTGACCTAGCTGGTTTTGATGTTCTTTTATTTAATGTTTTTGAATGATAAATGTTGGATAATAATTTTGATTACATTTTTAAAGTTTTAAAATCAAAGTTTATCCTCGCGGTAGGGAGGTGAAAAATTGTGTGTTGCACTCGGTAGTAAAGTGTGTTCCCTTCTCGTGCTTTAAGATCTTTCCAATGCTCAATAAATATTCCACTGTCGATATGCTCGTGGTTCAATTTTGGAATTATTCGCCCTTATATAACAAATAACTATTTTGATCTTTTTAATGGCTTTGCGGTCTTAGGTTGAGGTATTGGGTAGTTTTATGAGATTAATTCTTTTGATGTTTCTATTGAAGGATACTTCAATAGGAGGGGCAGCTTTTATGGAAAACCATTGAGATATACTGGTATGTAACCGTATATATGTCCCCGTAAAATTGTAAATTCCTTTAGATTATAATCTAATAAATATTTGAGGACAAACTTACACAAATCGACCTAGTCCTACGGTAACCTCAGTAAGGCTTGTGTTGTAGGTACTAGACGACGATATATATAATAGATAGATACATATAAATACTTAAATACATAGAAAACACACATGACTCGACCAGGAACAAATATCTGTGCTCATCATACAATGAATACCCTGACTGGAATTTGAACCCAGGACCATCGGCTTCATAGGCAGGGTCACTACCCACTAGGCCAGACCGGTCGGTAGTAAAGTATCGAAATATTGTAAACTGTAACTGTAACTTATTGAGTTTTTAAACTTACGACAAGAAACCCTGAAATTGTAAACTGGCATGCGTCTGTATAGTGAATAGTTTACTTAATTTGCCGATAGATGTCACTGAACGTGGAACGCTCATATCCTACATGGTGGTGTTCATTTTTTTAACTCTCATGTAGTGACACTTACTGTGACGGACGGAAAACTAAGGAAACCTACACTGAGCGTGGCCCGACACGCTCTAAGCCGGTTTTATATTAAGACTTAATATTTTCTAGTGAGTTATCTTGTCTATGCAAATGAAATACTACTCGTAGCACTGGTCGCAGGACTAACTTAGATGTGGGAACTTCCTTCCCAAACTATGTTCTCCATTAACTCCCCCAGATTCCAGCATACACATTCAGAATTGATAATTTAGATCTTGATTTGAATAAGAATAGAAATAAATAAATATTACAGAACATCCTTAAACAATTGACTAGGAGGCTTGTGTTGTGGGTATTCAGCCAACGATATATATAATATACAAATAAATAGAAAACACCCACGACTCAGGAACATACTTGTGCCCATCACATAAATAAATGAACCAAGGAACCAGCCTGTGCAATATATATTACCGATTTCTTTAATTATATGTTTGTTATTGTCAGGAGAAGGTTCTTATGAAAGAAAATTGCGTGGGAAATTAGGAATACTTGACCCGTATATTAAATTATTTCTAATCTAACTCTGCTCATATTTTCGTACTTTTGAAACATTTTGAAAGGTAAGTTCCGTCGAGTTTCTTGCCGGTAATAATCTTCTCGGGTCAGAGGTGTAGGGGTAGAACCTGTGCTCTGTTCATCCCTAACGTCGACCAGTCGTTTTGCCAATTTTTAGGGTTCCGTACCTCTAAAGGAAAAAACGGAACCCTTATAGGATCACTTTGTTGTCCGTCTGTCCGTCCGTCCGTCCGTCTGTCAAGACCCTTTTTCTCAGGAACGCGTGGAGGTATGAAGCTGAAATTTATATCAATTACTCAGGTCTACTGTCCCTTGAAGCTGTGAAAAAATCAAACTTCTAAGCCAACGCAATCAAAAGATACAGCCGTTTATGCCGCAAATTTTCGACACTTGCAAGGGAATCAAAACCTACAGGGTGCTTCCCGTGAACTCAGAATCTTGAAATTTGGTACGAAGCAACGTCTTATAGCATAGATAAAGGAAAAATTACGAAAACCATAAATTTTTAGTTACATCACATAATATATATTTTTTTAATAATTTTAAACTTACTACCCATTTCCTCATAAACGCGTAGAGGTATTAAATTGAAATTCATACCAAATACTCAGGTCTATAATACCTTTAAGCTGTAGCAAAATCAAACTTCTATGTCAACGCAATCAAAAGAAACAGCAATTTAAGCTGCATATTTTGAAACTCGCAAGTACTGCAAGGGAATCAAAACCTAAAGGGTACTTCCAGTCGACCTAGAATCTTGAAATTTGGCATGAAGCAACGTTTTATAGCACACATAAAGGAAAAATTCCGAAAACCTTAAATTTTTAGTTACATTACAAAATATATATTTTTTAATGAACGAACTTTGTAAACCTTGCAGGTTTGTACGGAACCCTCGGTGCGCGAGTCCGACTCGCACTTGGCCGGTTTTTTTAAATGTTGGTGTGCTCTAGGTCCCCACGGCCCAAGTATCCCAAACGTCAAACATGCAGCTAGAATCAATAGCTTACTTAATTATTTCTTACAAAGACTATGTGTGACATTACATAGCAAAAGGTACCTTATGGCGGTTGGCGCTTACGCTATTATTAACGAAGCTTCGATACTAAAGTGATGCTGCGCAACGTAAGCGCCAACCGCCATAAAGTACCTTTTGCCGCGGAACGTCACATGTAGAAAAACATATATCTATGTCATGTTTAATTCATAATTGAAACGGGATAACGTCTGTTGGGTCCACTAGTAATGTCAGACCCGTGTACCAAACATAGGTGTACAATTTAAATTCATATTAATGGTTAAAAATATAAAATATCTATTTGGCTATCTTAAAAACCGGGCGATGTTTGGCTCAGATACCTTAAACAATAAATCTACAATCATGTATTGAAAATTGGAATACGCTCGCAAGACTTAGAATCTAGCGCTTCGACTTGATAAGTCTTCGCCAGAACGGAATAGGCAATATTGGGACGAAGTAATTATTCTATCTCTTAGAACCTAACAGTGGCGGTGTTTCCATGCAAGTCGAATCCCGTGGGAAAGTTAGTCGACACTAACTTTTCCACGGATTTATTAGGAATAATAAAATGATTCCATAATAATTTTATTATGGAATCATTTTACTACTGGAAGCCTATAAAATGCACTTTTCACTAGTGCTTAATTAAATACCGACTATTCTACGAACAATTTTTGAATCGAAAAAATAAATAAATAGTGATTTCTATGAATTATTTAAATTTGCCCCGATTATTACAGTAGATTTAGAACGGTCCATTAGTTGGCAAAAATGGATTTTGTCACTAGGCGATAGAGTTTAAAATCGGAAAATATTGAAAAAATAAAAAAAAGTACAAACAGCTTATTTTAACTTTGTTTACAACTATCTATAATTTTTCTTAATTTTTGTAACGGTGGTCCAGTCCATCGTGCACTATTGAGACGTCAACACATAATTTCTTCATAAACTTAGGCCATAGGTATATATTCTTCATAGACGTTCACAGAGTGATATCTGAGAGGGGAGTTCAATGCCATAATCGCCTCCCGTTGGCGATTGCAGTATATATCGCTGAGGGACTCTGCTGGTCGTCTTCCTGGCTTAGTTTGCTCAGATCAGTTTGGTTTGGTCCGGATGGATTTGCCAGACCCATCAGTGACGACCTAAGTATATTTAAAAAAAGTAGTTTCACTTTTTGATATCGATTTATACCTAAAACTTATCTAGCAACCGATGAAAAATTATGAAACTTACTAATTTTAATGAAAAATTCTTGCCATCAGGTATTTTGTGCCGTGGAGTTGGTCACACATATCTGAACATGCACTTTATCGCCTTGACAATAGAGGCGTTGTTGAGATATTTGTGACCACCCCCACAAGCTCCGATATATCTGATATGATAAGGTACCTTATTGTCGATGGCGCTTACGCCGTTGTTCAAGATGCCGCAATACAAACGCAACGCTGTTCGCCGTAAGCGCTCTCGGCAATAAAGTCCCTTTTGCTTCATAATGTCACATATATTCTGAAGCCTTAATACCGTGTATATCATCATCATAATACCCTAATCAAATAAAGCCATCGTCATCTTTTATGAACATTGAGATGACAGATGACAGATGTTCTTAATGGTAGCTTACATTAAATCATCATCTACAAATGTAGGAAAATTTTCCTAAAACTATGTCTCGTATTTATAGGTTGGCAGTAAAACACGAGCTTTCTAAAAAAACGTCAAATCCCGTATTATATTTTCCATAGGCATACTATTTTTTTATTTTTTTTTTATGACATAAGGTGGCAAACGAGCAGACGGATTGCCTGATGGTAAGCAATTTCCGTCGCCCATGGGCACCCGCAACACCAGAGGAGTCACATGCGCGTTGCCGGCCTTAAAGGGGGGTTGGAGCTCTGGGAACCTTACTCACCATCAGGAACACAACACTACATACCTGAAAGGTAGCAGTGCTATTATGGCTGCGGTCTTCTGTAAGGAGGAGGTACTTCCCCAGTTGGGCTGCCCCAGATTCAAGCGTGATGGTCATCGCTGTGCCCTACCTCTCATTCTTGGACGTAGTTTAAGGACATACCCGGGTCCAAAATCATCAACAAATGAAGGAAAATGTTCCTAAATTTTTGTCTCGTATTTATAGGTTGGCAGTAAAACACATGCTTTCTAAAGAAACGTCAATTGCCGTATTATTTTTCCCATAGACATACCTACCATTTAACTAGACGGAGCGTGCTAATAATACCACGCTCAAAAGGGATCTTATGTAACTTTTTTTTTTATGACAGAAGGTGGCAAACGAGCAGACGGATTGATGGTAAGCAATCACCGTCACCCATGGATACCCGCAACACCAGGGGAGTCACAAGCGCGTTGCCGACCTTTAAGGGGGGTTGGAGCTCTGGAAACCTTACTCACCATCAGGAACACAACACTACATACCTGAAAGGTAGCAGTGCTATTATGGCTCTGGTCTTCTGTAAGGAGGAAGTACTTCCGCAGTTGGGCTTCTCCAGATTCGAGTATGGCACTTTCCATAGGTATGGCAGAGACGGCTATTTTCGTCCGTCCTTGTCATAATCTCACATATTTTTGTTCCCCTCCAAACTGGACCGTTCAGAACTGTCAAAGTTGGGATTCAAACAATTACAATTGGAGTTTTCTTGTGTTTTCAACCGAAGTTCCAGTAATAAATACAGAATAAGCTAATGTACAGTCAGCAAGTAGCTACGCATTTGAGGTGTTCAAAATGAGGTCAACACGTCTCTATTGTCAAGAGAATAAGAGCGCGTGTAGGTCATTTGGAACACTTCAAACGCTTAGCAAGTTTTGCTGCTGACTGTACCTATTTGTTATAAAGAGTGTCCTGTAAAGCAAAACTATATTGACGTTTTGGGCTGCAAAAGCTAAAATATCATTATCCCTTACTGGCGCTCGCGGATGCTTTCTCCAGTCATTATTCCTCCTAGATTTTATATGAGAGGTAGGGCACAGCGATGACCATCACGCTTGAGTCTGGAGCAGCCCGACTGGGGAAGTACTTCCTCCTTACAGAAGACCACAGCCATAATAGCACTGCTACCTTTCAGGTATGTAGTGTTGTGTTCCTGATGGTGAGTAAGGTTCCCAGAGCTCCAACCCCTCTTAAAGGCCGGCAACGCGCATGTGACTCCTCTGGTGTTGCGGGTGTACATGGGTGACGGTGATTGCTTACCATCAATCCGTCTGCTCGTTTGCCACCTTATGACATAAAAAAAAAAGATTTTTCCTCATTTGTAAAAGGGAAAGTAATCTCAATAAAAAAATAAAATAAACCATAAACTGAGCGTTTCATCACCATAATCAAATAGACAATACGGAATGTTTGGACGCCAGCAAATAAAAATAACAGTAACTATTATGAGATGATACAAATGAAACGAAAAATTATCTTTGGGAAGACCAGAGTAATGAGACCTTTATACAATACATTAAATTAGAGTTCCTAGCTGACTACGGAACCATATAAACAGGGTCGCGATCTTTACCGGATCGTCGGTCTACCTCGTAGGGGGTCTTTCCACGCCGCGCCTTCCTATTAATGTCTTGTAATGTATAAAACTACAGATGCTTATGTACGTGTATTCCAATGTTATATAATCCATGAACCTTACTTCTTTTATAAAAAGACGGTGGCAAACAAGCATACGGTCCGCCTGATGATAAGCAGTTACCGTAGCCTATGGACGCCTGCAACTCCGGAGGATTCACATGCACGTTGCCTACCCTAAAAGTTATTGGAGCTCTGGAAACCTTACTCAGCATCAGGAACACAACACTACATACCTGTAGTTAGCAGTGCTATTATGGCTGTGGTCTCTGTAAGGAGGAGGTACTTCCCCAGTTGGGTTCCTCCAGATTCAAGCGTGATGGTACTTCGCTGTGGCCTCTACCTTTCATTGTTGGTCGTAGTTTAAGGACATACCCGGGTAGACTTATTTAGAATCTGGTTGTATCTATACGCCTCCCGACTTCCATCCTCACATGGCGATCCTGCCAGTCTTAATATAAATAAAGGCTTTTTCGGTCCACATATTACGAGTGTTCGCAGTATGTCGAAGATCACTCTATGTGGGAGGCCTGCATCCATTACTGGAGATCCATGTTGCATAATAATGTCACATTAACATTATCTATGATAAGGGACCTTATTGTCGATGGCGCTTACGCCGTTGTTCTTGGTGCCGAAATACAAACGCAACACGGCTCGACATAAGCGCCATCGACAATAAGATCCCTTTTGCTAGATAATGTCACATATATGTTAAAACATACTACCTCTACATAGACTGCACACAAATATGAAGCCACAGCAACGTAAAGATACTACCAAAATAAACAAATTAATAGCGCCTTTCGAAATTCAAAAATTGGTCATAATATAATGCCAATTCAATACGCATCAAGGTAAGGATGTAGTGCAACCAATTCTAAGGACAAACTCAGTTGAAAACTTTCGAAAAGGTTCAACAATAAAATGGTTCTTTAGCCATTATTACTTGTTATTAGCTATGAATAAACACAAACTTGAAATCTTCACAGGTTTGAACAAACACATGTTTAAATACAAACCGGCCAAGTGCGAGTCGGACTCGCGCACCGAGGGTTCCGTACAAACCTGCAAGGTTTACAAAGTTTATATTTATTAAAAAATATATATTTTGTAATGTAACTAAAAATTTAAGGTTTTCGGAATTTTTCCTTTATGTGTGCTATAAAACGTTGCTTCATGCCAAATTTCAAGATTCTAGGTCGACTGGAAGTACCCTTTAGGTTTTGATTCCCTTGCGAGTACTTGCGAGTTTCAAAATATGCAGCTTAAATTGCTGTTTCTTTTGATTGCGTTGACATAGAAGTTTGATTTTGCTACAGCTTAAAGGTATTATAGACCTGAGTATTTGGTATGAATTTCAATTTAATACCTCTACGCGTTTATGAGGAAATGGGTAGTAAGTTTAAAATTATTAAAAAAAAAATATTATGTGATGTAACTAAAAATTTATGGTTTTCGTAATTTTTCCTTTATCTATGCTATAAGACGTTGCTTCGTACCAAATTTCAAGATTCTGAGTTTACGGGAAGCACCCTGTAGGTTTTGATTCCCTTGCAAGTGTCGAAAATTTGCGGCATAAACGGCTGTATCTTTTGATTGCGTTGGCTTAGAAGTTTGATTTTTTCACAGCTTCAAGGGACAGTAGACCTGAGTAATTGATATAAATTTCAGCTTCATACCTCCACGCGTTCCTGAGAAAAAGGGTCTTGACAGACGGACGGACGGACGGACGGACAGACGGACAACAAAGTGATCCTATAAGGGTTCCGTTTTTTCCTTTTGAGGTACGGAACCCTAAAAAGGACGCAACATGCAGGTTCTGCAACTAATATATAAATAAATGAATAATAATAAATAAATAGTCCTACGGTAAACTCAGTAACACTTGTGTTGTAGGTACTAGACGACGACATAATAGATAGATACATATAAATACTTAAATACATAGAAAACACACATGACTCAGGAACAAATATCTGTGCTCATAACACAAATAAATGCCCCGACTGGGAATCGAACGCAGGACCATCGGCTTCATAGGCAGGGTCACTACCCACTAGGCCAGACCGGTCAATATATAGCGGCTTCCTCGCACAATGTATCATTGCGATACGAGGAAATGCCGTCAGCATCCTTGGTACATTGCCTTGGGGCCCTTTTTTTAGATTTAATGCAAGGACTGGTTGACTGGTTAAGTACTCGTAGTTTAATTGTTTTATTGGAGGTAATTATCTTCTATATACTCGTATATAAAAATGAAATGCGTGTATTAGTTACCCATAAACCCGAACCGCTGGACCGATTTATGTAATTTTGGTATTGAAATGTTTGTATTAGACCGCAGAAGGAAGGCAGTGTAAACACACGAAAATATTGTGATGATAAATCAGTCAACCATTTATTCCCATACAATTTTCTCCTACCTCATTGACATTCAAATTTATACCAGACATCCGTTTTTTTTCGTCGGTTAATAAAAGAAGATACGGGTGTTACGAAGTTCACCGGGTCATCTAGTTGTAAATAAAAATGATAATAAATTAGTGTTATTATTAGTTACAAAACTAAGTATAGTTTTTAAGATGCTAAATTATGCACATTCCTAATATATATGTAGGTCAAGAGAAAGATATATCGTAACTTAGCGCTTTGAAGCGCTGGTGGCCTAACGGTAAGAGTGTGCAACTTGCAATCCGGAGGAGGGGAGGCTACCCCGGCTTGTACCGATGAGTTTTAGGAACTTTAGTACGAAATATAATTTCATATTTACCAATCGCTTTTCAGTCATCGCGAGGACATTGGACTAATCCGAACAAAGTCTAGTTTACTCTCTGGGTTGGAAGATGGCAGTCGCTTTCTTAAAACTGGTGCTTAAACCACTGATTTAAACTTTCACGGTTTTTACATATTATCACACATAAACGGGACGTAAACGCATATAATATTAACTTTAAAAATTACCTCCGACATTTCGAGGACGACGTTATCCTCGCGGTCTCGGATTAAGACTGACTAAAGTTTACATCAACATCAAGCAGTGTGAGTTTTTCGAACTACCCGCACTTGATCTTGTTTATCAACTTGAACGTTTTGCGCACTAGGGATGTCACTCGGATACACTACACTAACGATATCCGTATTTTTAACTTGTGGTATTTGACGCCTGCATTTACTAATGACTGGATTCTATGAGGAAGTGATTCAAAAAGTTTTTAACTTATTATACGCGGTTAAGTCACTTTTATTTTGTAATAACTAGAGCCTATGCCAAATCCTGAGATTAGTTGCAAAGCAGATCTCAAGCTCCCTAAGCCGTGGCAAAATGTCGGGACAAAACGAGGAAGAACATACCTAATTTAGCGATCACAAAACTATCTCAATTTCAATACAATTTTGTAACATTTAAAATATTCTCTCTCAATCGCGTTGCTAGAAGACTCCTCCTTGTTTTACATTTCTAATTAATTTCGTTTTGTTTTGTTTTCCTATTATTTTTAAATTCATTATGAAAAGACGCCGTGATACTAATTTTGTCTCTGATTATATAATTCACTTATTTTTAGCTGTTTTATGTTATACTTTTTGTTATCATTTCATTAAGATTTCGCTTTATGAAAATGATTCTTTAAAATTATGTGAATAGGACGTTTCAACGTTATTGACCATGCGTGAGTACAATTGCTAAGACCACGTAAAATATTTAATATTAAGATTTAGGTCTTAGTTTAAATACAATGTACCTCTTTTGTACAGTTCCCACGATAAAGTGCATTCTGACAGTTAATTCAATTAGTGCATTCAAAGCTGCAAGCGTATTGTTGGCGAAGAGGTAAGACTTGCCTTCAATATTAGGATTAAGAGGATTTAGAACCCGACTGCTCCATTGCGTTTCTTGCAACTTTTACATGTTTGTATGGTATTTGACACATTTTAATTTTTTAACAAAACTTAGTTATAAAGTTTTTTTTTTATTATGCAGAAACGTCTGCTACCGAATATTTAAATGGAAGAAAAATAGAAAAAAATTGCCATTTTTTATGACATAGGCGGCAAACGAGCATATGAATTGCCTGGTGGTAAGCAATTACCGTCGCCCATTGGCACCCGCAACACCAGGGGAGTCACAAGCGCGTTGCCGGCATTTAAGAGGGGTTGGAGCTCTGGGAACCTTACTCACCATCAGGAACACAACACTACATACCTGAAAGCTAGCAGTGCTATTATGGCTGTGGTCTTCTGTAAGGAGTAGGTACTTCCCCAGTTGGGCTGCCCCAGATTCAAGCGTGATGGTCATCGCTGTGCCCTACCTCTCATAAAACTTGTATTGGGTCTCGAACCCGCAACCACTGGATCACTAGCCCAGTGCACTACCTATTGTGCTATACGAGTACCGCTTAGACTTGTATTTTTTTCTATTTTATTCTTCGTGGTATACGTCATCAATGTCATCATGGGTGACGTGTAAACACATCTACCGTCAGCGTATTGAACATTTAACGGCATCGAAGTCTCAATTTTCATTGATAAATGTTCTAACTACATGGAACAATGTGCTACCCCTTTCTAAATTATTTTTTGTATGTTCGTTATATTTCGATAGAAAATCAACCTATGACGACCCATGCTTTTTATATGAAAACTCGAAATTTTAGTGTAGTATTTACATTTCTGATGAAATATTATCAATTAATTTAACTGATTAGGTATTGGTCGTTGCGGTGACTGGTGATTCCATAGATTTAGAATAACAGAATAAGTCACTTCGTTGTAGATCCGAATTTTGGAGCATGTTTTTTTGTTATTGAATACGTATTCAAAGAAAGATTAACTCAGTTCTTGTTGTGTACATATATTAAGGTTTCAAATATCAGAAAACTATTTAACTGCATATAGAAAGAGGTGGTTTTTAGTGTGCATAATACATACATACATATACATTTCAGCCGTATGCAGTCCACTGCTGGACATAGGCCTCCCACAAATATGACTTGTATCATCTTTGGGGGTTGCCATAGTCACCACGATTGGCAGGCGGGTCGGCGACCGCAGTAGCTGTAAATTGGATTTCGACGGACGTTGCTGCCCGTCCGTAGGGTTTTTTCCCTTTGTTGCCTCTTACGACACCCGCAGGAGGAGATGGGGTGCCAGCCGGCATCACTCGGCATTCTAGTCAGCCAGCATCACACGGCATAATACTTTTGGCTAGATCTGTGTATCTAAAGGAGATTAAAAAGTACATTTTATTTTCGAAAATGTACAGGAAACTAAACATTTCAAAATAATAATATTTTTACATCTTCCGTGCTGGTGCCGGTAAGAGCGTGCGACAATCCGGAGGTCGCAGGTTCAAACCCCGGCTTGTACCAATGAGTTATTCGGAACTTATGTACCAAATATCATTTGACATTCACCATTCGTTTTTCGAAGAAAAACATCGTGAGGAAACCAGACTAACTCCAATAAGGCCTAGTTTACCCTCAGGGTTGGAAGGTCAGATGGCAGTCGCTTTCGTAAAACTAGTGGCTACGCCAAATGCAGGGATTGTTTAGTTGCCAATCAAAAATGCAAGTGCATAATTACAACGGTTTCGAAGAGGCGATGTACTTGAAAAGCTAAGAGAACAGTAAGTTTATTTATAGGTGTGGTCAGACAAAGACGGGGGCTTAAGGAAAGTGGGCGGGTGTCCAGTAGTCCACACTAATATGTTCTAGGATTTTGTTTAATTTATGGAGAAATTATAGTCCCAGTTTTAACATAATTAGTTAAAGATCAGCCCTAACAGCGGCGATACGGCGAAAAACGATATTAGTAAATTTCGGACGATTGTCTCTATCATTCTCATGACGCCTTAATTAGAGTAAAAGACAAAGATGATCGAAATATATGAACTTCGATGTTTACGGCATGACAAGTGAAATCTATGTAAGGCCTAATCCAAAGGTATTGAGCACTCCTGTATTTGTCAAATAAATATTAAATTTTGAATTGGAATGGCCCATATTGGTAACAAAACATCTGGAAATAATATCTTAATATGAGGTACTTAAATTATGTTTTATAATTATTGTATTAAAACAATAGCTCGCTTTATTTGAGACTCTTTTTTGGCTTTCATTTCACTTACATAAAACATTACTTTGATAATTGAATCTTTATTTACAATAATTACAATATTATGAACACTACAAGTACTTAACTTAGCATTATACCAATGATGCTGGCGACATTTCCTCGTTGTATCGCGATGTTGATATGCTGTGCGAGGAAGCCGCCAGCTCTTCGGTCACCAGCTACATCAACCAGATGCATCGCGATTTCTGCAAAAAGTATATGCGCGCTGGGACCCGATGGACCTAGCGTCTCTATGCCGAACGGTATACGAGTAAGTACTCTCTGCCCAGATTCTTATATTTGTTACTTTTAAAAAATTAGATTACTAATTAAATTCTTTTCTTTTTTTGACGTAAGACATATTAATTCTCAACACACCTACATAGAATTCCTTCAGTTAAGTTTTTCGCCTATAACTAAAGCGCCTAACATTTAATTAGATTATTTAAATGACACAGTTCAGGTAAGAAAGCATATCAAAGTACTTTCTATTTCTGTGAAGTCAAATTTGTTTATACATCATTATTTTTACTTTTATATTTTATTATCTTCAGTTATCTTGTAATAAACTGTTTGATACGTTTTCTTTAGGGACTACGCATAATTATGTACTTTAATATTTGATGTATCACTGTTCTGAAAAAATAAGTCCCACCTTAAAGTAAGTAAGTTGCCGGTCTCTTCTCGGGTCAGAGTTGTAGGGTTGGAACCGGTGGTAGATTTTTCTTTGACGCTCATAAGTGCATGTATTAATATGCCTAAATTGAAAAAAAAAGATATATTATCTTTTTATGAACATGTTAAAAGTAATTTGAATAACAAGCAAAACTGGCATACACTTCTTTATGTAAATCCCCACAAAGACTCTCGAAGACTTGACACTACGGGCCCCGTTTGTGTCGGGCACTCGATAGCTCTCAATGCCTTTGTAAGCTAGCGAGATACGAGGAGTCTGCTTTATCTGTGGGCAGCCCGACTTGTTTTGGCTCGACTCGAGTGGTGGTATAAAATCGATACTAGCATTATGTACAGAATTCACACATCGGCCGAACACGATCTGGTGTAGGCAGGCTTACATATATATATATAGGCTCACAAATATGACTTGTATCGCCTTGGGGGTAGTTGCCATAGTCGCCACCCTTGGCAAGCGGGTTGGCGACCGTAGTAGCTGTATTGGTTTTCGATGGACGCTGCTGCCCGTCCGTAGGATTTTTCCCTTTGTCGCCTCTTACGACACCCGCGGGAGGAGATGGGGTGGTGCTATTCTAGTCAGCCGGTGTCACACGACAGGCTTCAAGATGCAAATTACGAAATGTTCTCAGTAATTTATAAAAACAGAAGGAAATTTTAGGAAATTAGGAAATTTAAATTTTGAAATGGAAGTTCCAACTCTCATAAAAAGATATAAGAAGTTTTCGAGCTTTCTCTACGATTCCGAAAAATTTTGCAACTATTAAAAGTTTCTGTAGATCCGTCAGTAGGCCTTCGTAATAACCATCTCTGCGAAAAGGGTGTTTAATACCAAATTCGCCGCGCTTGGCAGGCGGGTTGGCGAGCACAGTATCTTGTATCGTTCTAAAGGAACGCTGGCGCTCATTCTCTGGTCGCAATTAAGAACGAACCACCACACCCCTCGTTGAAAATAAATGATTCCTGTTGTTGAACCTCCCGAGTCTACAGTTCGCTTCTTGTGGCAGTTTATAGGGGGGGGTATATGTCTAGCATTGAACGTTCGTGGATTATAATAATTCTTCTTCTTTTTCCTCTCCTTGTTTCGGCATTTTGCCTCGGCTCAACTAATCCCAGGATTCGGCGTACGCGCTAGTTTTACAAAAGCGACAGCCATCTTACCTTTCAACCCAGAGGATAAACTAGCCCTTATTTGGATTAGTCCTCAAGATGTTTACCGTTACAGAAGAGACACTGGAAAATATCGAATGATATTTCGTACATAAGTTACGAAAACTCATGGGTACAAGCCGGGATTCGAACTTGCGGCCTCCGGATTGAAAGTCCCACGCTCTTACCAGCGCGTTGTTATTGGCAGAGTGCAAAGCGGGTAGAGGGGGAAGCCTAAACGATCACAGCGCTCGCTACGGCTAAAATTGTCATTTATGTCGCTGACTTGAGCTGTCAAATCCATATTGCAGTAAACATTTTTAATATTATTGGCAATAATGTTACTGACTACCGTTGTCCAAAATTGTGTAATAAGTAAAATAACACAAGATTTCATTAATATTTTTCACAATATTTACTTACTTCTTGTTTGACAGCGGTGACAATATTGTCCATAATGGCCGCCTGTCACGTGGCGCTGTCGTCGCGCTCGGTCCCAATAAAATAATATAAAGTTATTTATCTTAGAAGCTTAACCTCTCCTTTAGCTAAAGATCATACAAACGATTCTCGTTTCAAACTTTTAGCAAAAACGGAAATTCTATTGTAGTGCTCAGCCGACCGTGAGCAAACTCGCCTTTTGCCGTCTTCTGTGCAAATGTTGAATAAACAATACCAGCGTTATTTCCGACTTAAGCCTTCTTTAAGCCAAGAGAACATTTTGGCTTCCGTTTGAAATTGATTTTAAAGCCAATATAAGACTTAGGTAATACAACCTTTGCCAAACGTATTGAGCACATACCTTTTTCTTCTTACTGCAATTAAACAATTTTTAAATATTTAAACTTGAATATATGTACACAACAAGAGAAAACTTATACTAATATACGAAGGTAAACTCTCTCTGTTTATTTGATACATCTTCACGCTGAAACCGCAGAACAATTGGGATGAAATTCGGTATGGAGAGAGTTTGAGCTACGAGAAAGGACATAGGATTATTTTTATCCCACAACCATACTTTAAAGACGGGCATGGCTGGCCGCGAGGAATAGCTAGTCAGTTAATAAAACATAAAATCACGTTTTAAATAAGGAAATAAAATACACCAAAAACTCTGATCTGCGACGAAGTGACTTATTGCTTTCTATGCAATCACCAGTCACTGCAACGACCAATACTTTTATCAGTTTAAATTAATTGATAATATGTCATCAGAAAAGATGTAAATACTACACTAAAATATCGGAGTTTTCGTATAAAAAGCATGAATGCTCAATACTTCTGCCCAAGGTGGTTTTAGTCAGTCTCCTAGCCGAGTGGGTATCGGTAGACAGCCTGCTAAAGAGTCAGGTTCGAATACTAGTAAGGGTATTTAATATATGTCAACGAAGCAAATAAACCATATGTGACATTATCTAGCAAAAGGGACCTTGTTGTCGAAGGCGCTTACGTCGAACCGCGTTGCGTTTATATTGCGGCACCGTGAACAACGGCGTAAGCGCCATAGACAATAAGGTCCCTTATCATAGATAATGTCACATATTATTTCTTTAATGGAATGAAAGTTACGTATGTAACAAACATGACTTTTTGTTCGAACTATTATTTCAATAAGAGTCATACGGATCAACTAGGTTCGCGTTTTTACTGTGGACATTGTGAAAGCTTTTTTTTTATGACAAAGGTGGCAAACGAGCAGACGGATTACCTAATGGTAAGCAATTACCGTCGCCCATGGGCACTCGCAATACCAAGGGAGTCACAAGCGCGTTGCCGACCTATAAGTGGGTTGGAGCTCTGGGAACCTTACTCACCATCAGGAACACAACACTACATACCTGAAAAGTGGCAGTGCTATTATGGCTGTGGTCTTCTGTACCTAAGGAGGAGGTACTTCCCCAGTTGGGCTGCCCCAGATTCAAGCGTGATGGTCAACGCTGTGCCCTACCTCTCATTGTTGGACGTAGTTTAAGGACATACCCGGGTCCAAAAGGGGCTAAGAGTTTTAAAGCCAAATATTTGATTCTATGAAATATCAACATAAACCGCTCCCCCTCTTACGCCATACCACACAAACGTAACTTGTAATCAAATAAACCGTTTACTATTCACAGTAAAGACGATTTTTGTTTTAATCATTCTGTATTCGTTTCGATTGCATCTTCAAACATGATTGGTCCATCTTGGGTCTAGTTGAAACATGCCATGTTTCAATTAGACCCAGCGGACGTATTTCAAGGTCAAGTACTCGACATTCACGATGTAGTTAAATGCTGTCACAAACGATAAACTCTAGACTAATACGAAATTGGTGTCAAATAAATGTATAATATTTTCACCCTTAAAATTTTTGATTTAAAACGTTCGAATATCAAAAATCACCCCAAAGCTTGTTTAAAAGACTACTTTTTTTTCTGCACAACAACATTGTGGGCATAATTCTTGGACCCTTGGGTCTCGGGGGCTTAAATTTGCCGCATTAATAACGCGGGACCGCAGACTGTGTTTTTTCATTAAAACGCCTACAAAGGGTTGTTTGGTTCGCACTCTGACACACACACTTTACGAACAGCAAACTGAGTTTTTCTAGACATCTTTCCTAGCTAGCCACGATCTTCCAGCTGGTAGCAAGCCTTCCCCAAAGACAGCCACATTGGGAGCAATCTCTAACCTAATTTCAGCCGTAAAGGTTGACTAACGTCAGAGCGGCCCGTCCCCGTCCCATTTTGTAGGGAATAATAACGTGTAGATAGATAGATATATAAATTTTTTATTTAATTTCTACAATACACACAAAAACACAAATTAACAAACAGACAAGAGTGTCATTAGTACAAATAAAATATAATATAAAAATGAATAAAAAGAAAGAAGGTTTTCTGTGTGCGTTGCAGCAAAGCAAAAGGGTTCTGGCTCAGCGATACGCTTCACCCTTTCGGGCAAAGCACTGGTATTCTGCCAGAACCCGGATCACGTAAGTTGGTGAGTGTTTTATGTATGGGAGTGGAAAATGCAGAAACGTCTGCTAGCGAATATCTTCGATATTGAAATCAAAAGAAAAATAGAAAAAATTGCTTCGCGACGGGACTCAAACCCACAACCACTGGATAACTAGCCCAGTGAACTACCAATTGTGCTACACGAGTACCGCTTAGACTTGTCAATTTTTTCTATCTATCCCTCACCCATGATGACGTATACGACGGTTCGAGTCCCGCCGCGAGTCAAATTTTACTATTCTTCTTTCGATTTAAATATACGACGATATTCGCTAGCAGACGTTTCTGCATAATAAAAAACACGCCTGGCAGGCGGGTTAGCCATCAATTCTTGTGTAAAATATTCACAAACATAGAATGTCTTGGTGCCTGTGTGTCCGAGTAAGAAAGAAACGAGTGATTAATTTGCGCAGTACGCGCGGCCAGAGAGAGGTGTTTTATCACAGGCAGGATTTATTCTGGCTCACACTCTTACGGCTGCGCGAGCGTCGCGAGAGTTTTGACCTAGCTAATGTAAAGAGACCTCTACCTACCTATCGGGCACGATTGTCCACTAAATGACATTTAATTGCATGTCGAGCTGACAATTCCGCGTGCAAAACTTAGCTAAAGCACCTGGCCTATGTAGTAGTAACGTGTGTACGCATGTCGGCGTTCTATATTCAAATGTTGACGTAAGTTCCATATTAATTCTCTGCACAACTACATAGACATGGTGCCTCAGTTAAGTTTTTTACCTATACTGACTATCAACTGTAATAGCGACAGTCTTCACAAGATACATTTTAAACGCTGGTAGCCTAGCGCCAAGAGCGACTTGCAATCCGGGAGTCGCAGGTTCAAACCCTGATTATACCAATGAGTTATCGGAACTTACGTACGAAATATAATTTAATATTTACCAGTCGAATTTTGGTGAAGGAAATGTGAGGAAACCGGACTAATCCCAGTTAGGCCTATTAGTTTACTAGGGTTAGAAGGTAATGGCAGTCGCCGTGTGATGCCGGCTGACTAGAATAGCACCACCCCATCTCAGCAGGGTAAAATCCTACGGAAGGGGAGCAGCGTCCGTCGAAACCCAATCTACAGCTACTGTGGTCAATCCGCCTGCCAAGCGTGGCGACTACGGCAACTACCCCCAAGATGATACAAGTCATATTTGTGGGAGGCCTACGTCCAGCAGTGGACTGCATACGGCTGAAATGTATGTATATATGTGTAATGGCAGTCGCTTTCGTAAAACTAGTGGATACGCCAAATCTGGGAATAGTTGCCAAGCGAAGCCCAGGCCTCCGAGTCGTGGCAAAACGCGGTCGGGTCAACACGAAAAAATTACTATATGTTAGATATAGTACAGCAGTATTTACGGACCGATACGACCCTCATTTCTCTTTGACGACTGTTCTAGCCTAGTGGATAGTGACCCTGCCTATGAAGCCAATGGTCCTGGGTTCGAATCCCAGTCAAGGCATTTATTTGTGCGATGAGCATAGATATTTGTTCCTGAGTCATGGGTGTTTTCTACGTATTTAAGTATTTATATGTATCTATCTATTATATGTATATATCGTCGTCTAACTACAACACAAGCCTTACTCAGCTTACCGTAGGACTAGGTCGATTTGTGTAAGATTGTCCCGAAATATTTATTTATTTATTATTTATTTAAAGGCCGGCAACGTACTTGTGACTCCCCTGGTGTCGCGGGTGCCCATGAACGATAATTGCTTACCATCAGGCATCTGCTCGTTTGTCACCCTCGTTTAAAAAAAAAAATATTAGCGCGGCAAGGTATGGGAATAGTGTATGCGATGTACGGGCTAGATTAGCTCGCTTTTTGCCCTCACATGTTTAAAGAAACCTTAAGTCCTCGCGCACTTAATAAGCACATTATGTATATTTCATATGTTTGGAGGTGTTAGGAGAATAATTATCATAATACGTGGACAATACGAAGCCTAACGACATTTTTAAATCAGGTTTTTTGAAGATGACCATCTACAAGATAGTTCGACGATTTGGTTAAAGTCACGGGAACTTTGTTTTTATGACAAAAAGTGGCAAACGAGCAGACGGATTGCCTGATGGTAAGCAATTACCGTCGCCCATGGGCACCCGCAACACCAAGGGAGTCACAAGCGCGTTGCCGACCTTTAAGGGGGGTTGGAGCTCTGGGAACCTTACTCATCTTCAGGAACACAACACTACATACCTGAAAGGTAGCAGTGCTATTATGGCTGTGGTCTTCTGTAAGGAGGAGGTACTTCCCCAGTTGGGCTTCTCCGGACTCAAGCGTGATGGTACTTTGCTGTGCCATACCTCACATTGTTGGACGTAGTTTAAGGACATACCCGGGTCCAAATCCGGGTCCGGGAACTTGCTTGATGCAGTTGGCGCAAAAACCGGTTATTGTGGATCGCTTTCGGGGAGGCCTATGTTCAGCAGTGGACGTCCTGATGAAGATACGTGTACCTTTGACTAAGATTCTCATTTACTAGTATAATTCAAGATAAATTATATGCTGGGTTAAATTCCTCCGGAATGCCTTTTTATAAAGTTTTTTTTTATACACGACTGACCAGCGTTTGATCTACACACCTGATGGTAAGTGTCGACGAGGTCGAGGGTATAGCACGCTGCACGCTGGTTCAGTAACAGTATTCACTGTTGCCTTGAAGACTTAAATAATATCTTTCCGGGAATACTGACGAAAGGAGCGAATTCCATTCTTTAGCAGTCCGCATTAGGAAGGTAGAAGCGAATTGCTTCGTGCGAATGAATGTAATTTCACAACGTAAGGATGAAACCGCTCCCCTCGTCTGGACGTCCGGTGGTGGAATGGAGATGGCAGAATTAATTGATGGATGGGTTTTATGAAAACTTGCAATGTATGTATGTTTTTCCGGGTGGAATCTTGCAACTCAATTTTGAAGATATCTTTAACCGATTGAACTGAAAAGCACACATATGTAAGTTTGGTGACAACGCAATATTATGGTACCACTGATCTGATGCTAGAGCCAGAAAGCCAAAAGCAACTCCTAAAATGCACAAGATAAACCCGTGGTTTTTAAGCTCGTTAGAATCCTTTCAATGTGTAGATGATGGACAGTAAACGTACAGTCGGCAATAAAAGCTTGTACAAAAAATATCATTTTAGACAGAAACTTATTGTTTTTTTTTTATATTTATTAAATACTAGATGATGGCCGGGGCTTCGCCCGCATGGTTAGGGGAAAATGGAACATTTTGAGTCTTCCCGTGGGAATGAGATGTTTTTCCCGCTGGAAAAAGTCGCCTATGTCACTCTCCATCCCTTCAACTACCTCCACTTAAAACGTCAATTCGTCGCTCCGTTTTGCCGCGAAAAACGGACAAACACAAAGACACAGTTTCGCATTTATAATATTAGTATGGATTTTGGTAGTGCCTTCAACCATAAATTCAAAAATGTTTAGATAGTAAAATGGAATCCTCAAGGCACGGCAAGGAATAAGAATATCGATAATAAAATGGACTGTATTGCAAAACATTAGGAGAAATTTAAGAAAATAGGTTTTTTGGCTGTCTACTTGTGAGTAGCTTAATGATTAAAGAGGAAAAGTTTACTGCCAGCACACTCACCTCGTTGATGCCTTAAACTACGGCATGGGTATGTCCTTAAAATACGTCCTACAATGAGAGGTAGGGCACAGCGATAACCATCACGCTTGAATCTGGGGCAGCCCAACTGGGGAAGTACCTCCTCCTTACAGAAGACCACTGCCATAATAGCACTGCTACCTTTCAGGTATGTATTGCTGTGTTCCTGATGGTGAGTAAGGTTCCCAGAGCTCCAACCCCCCTTAAAGGCCGGCAACGCGCTTGTGACTCATCTGGTGTTGCGGGTGTCCATGGGCGACGGTAATTGCTTACCACCAGGCAATCCGTCTGCACGTTTGACGCCTATGTCATAAAAAAAAAATAGGTATCGTCCCGATAACATTTTCTTCTTGAGTTTTGAATATTTCCAGCACAATTTTTGAAAGCACTCGCGCGGAGATTTTGTGCATGCACCTTTAATTTCTGAGATTTTTTGGCAAATTGATTTAAATCGATTTTAGTGCAACGGCATCGATACAGGAGCTGACTGTCCAATATGGTGTCACATATATACTCGTCGCGGCGAATCATGATCCCTATGACACCGACAGTTATTCCGAAGACACAAACTTGTAGTGGCGTCACCGTTACATTATAATTAAATTGGAGGCGTCTAAAAATGCCGTTTATTAATTTTAGGGTAGATACATGCCATTACAATGATTTTCCGTTGGAATTGTAACAATTCTTAACATTTACAAGAAGTTATCTCAATCAGATATTACGTTTACGCCCTGCAAAACTTACTTCGTTTGGAAGATATCGACTAGTGCAAAAAGTATCAAAAACAAATGTCGATAATGGAAACGAGTGTACAAAATAAATAGTACACTTTCAGTGTCCGATGTACCTATGTTTTCAGTTATACATATAGTAAGGTATTTTTTTCGATAGCACTAATTTGGATAAAGTTTAAGATGGATTTTTATTTTTCATTCGTCAAGCGTGACGTAAAATACTAGATGCTAAATGTTAAAAAGTTACATTTCTCGGCCAAAAAACTTAAATCATTACTAGAACAACAACATAACACACATATGAAATGCAGATTATATTTTTAAAATCACGTTTACTAACGTGGCTGAATGCAAGTCACGCCTTTGCCTATAAAAAAGTTAAGTTACATCGACACGACCCATCACTAATATGAACTGTCATAGGGATCATGATTCGCCGCGAGGAGTATAGTAACATGAGGAGGCGGTGATACACAAATCGCGTGCGTTGGCAAAGGAAAGGGAATTTGGAAGGGTTGAAGCATTCTCACAAGTACCTTCTTTTTTAATTATAAAAATAAAGTATACTAATATATGATTGTCCATTTTGAAACTCACCAGATTTTCACCTACATTTAATCCCTGACACCGAATGATGACCTAATTTTTAATAGTTCTTCAATAATATTTGTATGTAGTCACATCCTGTGATGTTTTTTTTCTTTTAATTTTTATAACGCCAAATAAACAATTCTCTTTCTTTCTTTCTATTCAGAGAGGTGAGAAGTTCAACAGCCCTGACACGATCAAACTTGGTACTGCCTATACCATATCATGATCGACTGAGCTACAGCTCAATCAGGGCGGCCATTAAGATAATTCCCATTCCGCCATACACCGCAAGTCCCCATTTGTTTCAAAGTTGATTGAAACCGAAACAAAAACAAAATACGTTTCACGGGGAAGCGTTTAATTGGGTTTTTGATTAATAAAGGTTTTGCCCTGGGTGTTGTTGCCAACGCCCTATCGACCAAAGACACATTTTTTTAAGACATCGGGTACACGCTAATTCTGGCAGCAGTTCAGTCCATCATTACATACATACATTTCAGCCGTATGCAGTCCACTGTTGGACATAGGCCTCCTACAAATATGACTTGTATCATTTTGGGGGTAGTTACCATCGTCACCACGTTTGGCAGGCGGGATGGCGACCGCAGTAGCTGTAGATTGGGTTTCGGCGGACGCTGCTGCCCATCCGTAGGATTTTCCCTTTGTTGTTACGACACCCGCGGGAGGAGATCTGATGGGGTGATGCTATTCTAGTCAGCCGGCATCATACGACAAGTCCGTCAGGCATCTTTCTCTTTTACCCCAATTAAGACATCATTGAAGTGACAGAGACAATCGTCCGAAATTTACGAATATCGTTTTTGGCGGTAGCGCCTCAGGCTCGGCTCGTGTGTTAGCGCGTTTAAATTCACCTTTAGAGGAGCTGTCCAGACTGATAACAGACTGATAAAATGACGAAACAGCCGCCATTTGGACACAGAACGCAATAGTCATTTAGTCTGTCTTGTATAGCGATGAAAATTACATGAAAGCTACATGTATCTTTCAAAGGTCCGAGTATTTTTCAATAAAATACAGTATCTTTCATTGCCTGTCTTCGTTTGAATCTTTCGAAAGTTTTCGTATTAAACGTGTTAAATACATTGTATTTTTCGCATTATTATATTATATTATGAATAGTGACTTTGGATGCATTGGATCTCATACATACAGGTGACTTTTGATTACGTTCAGGCTTTATCTCGATATCAGTTAACTAAAGAGGTTGAAATTATCAATTATGACGGAATATTTATCTATGCTCTATATGACGTGAACGTCATGTCATGTCAAAGATATTACAAGTGGCGGCTGGTTTTAATATTTAAATAAACATGTAAAATACACTGTAAAAAACATGTATTATACGTATATGATTAATTTACAGGAAAGATACAAAGTTTCGAAAGAAACAACATGAATCTTTCGCCATTTTCATCGCTAGTCTTGTGGATCAATCTTCTATTGCCTCTTGTTCCATTGTGGCATCGACGGTGACTGACGCGGGAATGACACAAACTAGTAAGAACTATCCTCCATAAGCACAGTCACTACCTTTTTTAAGCTAAACATGGTCATTAACATTACAACTATTACTTAAAGCGATAGTTACCATGTGTATTATTTTGAATGAGTTTCCGATATTTCGGCACTGTTGCAAGCGCCATCCTCACGGAATAACTGACAGTCAGTTATTGGTAATATACATGGTAACTATCCCGCTTTAAGTAAATAAATAAATATTTCGGGACAATCTTATGAATGTCCCGAAATATTTATTTATTTAATCTTATGAATCTCTTTGAATTTGTAGACTCAGAAAAAATTGTAAAGACATTCAAGTCACTCAACTTAAAGAAGACGGAAGACTTGTGGGGAACGTCAGTCGCGGTCATTAGTCATATTATAGAAGTTATAGCGCCTTATTTAGCTTTAATTTACAATAATTCCGTTTCAGAAGGCGTCTTTCCAGATCTTATGAAATGTAGTAAAGTCATTCCTCTTTTTAAGTCGGGTGAATCGAGTGATCTAACTAATTACCGTCCGATTTCAATACTCCCTGTACTAAGTAAAGTTTATGAAAAGTTAATGTTAAATAGTCTGCTGAGTCACTTTAACAGACAAAGATTACTTACAAGTAATCAGTTCGGTTTTAGAAAGGGACGTTCCACAACCGATGCTGCTTCGGTGCTTATTCAACACATTTACAGTATTTGGGAAAATTCTTGCGATGCCATTGGAATATTTTGTGATCTTTCTAAAGCTTTTGATTGTGTAGATCATGGAACTCTCATTCTGAAACTAGAACATTATGGCCTATCAGAAAATGCCTTAAACCTCATGTCCTCATATCTTAGCAATAGAAACCAAACAGTCGTTGTAAATAACACCCAGTCTAGAGGAGCCTTAGTAAAATTAGGAGTACCACAGGGTTCTATATTAGGCCCGTTCCTGTTTTTGGTTTATATAAATGATTTACCTTGTATAGTAGAAAACCGTTGTGATATAGTTTTATTTGCCGATGATACATCATTAATTTTCAAGGTTGACCGGCAATCTACAGATTTTAATGTAATTAATAACACACTAGCTGATGTTCTCAACTGGTTTACTACTAACAATCTGTTGCTTAATGCTAAGAAAACAAAATGTGTTAGATTTGCTTTGCCGAATGTTACACCGGTGGATACTAGAATACTTTTAAATAATGAATGCTTAGAGATAGTAGATAAAACATTGTTCCTTGGTTTAACATTGGACAAAAGTCTACAGTGGAGTCCTCATATAACAAAACTCGCACATAGATTAAGTTCGGCCGCTTTCGCCGTTAGGAGAATTAGGCAACTGTCGAATATTGAGACAGCTCGATTAGTTTATCATAGTTATTTCCATAGTGTAATGTCATATGGTATTCTGGTTTGGGGCAAAGCAGCTGACATACAGACTATATTTGTATTACATATATTCGTTTTATGTATAACTTAAAAGCAGGTGCATCTGTTAGAAAACTTTTTAAAGAAATTAATATATTAACTGTAGCTTGTCAATATATATATGAAAACATTATGTACGTTATTAAAAACCTTCAGTTGTTTACCAAAAATTGTGACATCCATACTTATAACACTAGAAATAAGAATAAGCTTGCTATTAGAAAGTGTCGTGTGCGTAAAGTGTATAAATCATTTTATGGGCAATGTATTCATTTATATAACAAGTTACCTGATGATGCCTTAAAATTACCCTTCCCAGTACTTAAGAATTACTTAAAAAAGTCTTTGATGTCTAAGGGCTATTACAGAGTAGAGGATTATTTGACAGACAAACATGCATGGCCCAAACCAGAAACTACCAAAACCACCTAGCAATTAATTCAACAATTGTATGTACTGCCAGCTCATGTAAATGACACAGTTCAGATAAGAAAGCATATTAAAGTATGTCTATTTTGTGAAGTCGAATTTGTTTATACATTATTATTTTTACTTTTATATTTTGTATTTTCATATCTTGTAATAAACTGTTTGATATGTTTTCTTATCGGACTACGCATAATTATGTAAGTACTTTAAGATTTGATGTAGGTATCACTGTATTGAAAAAATAAGTCCCGCCGTCGTTTCTTGCCGGTATCTTCACGGGTCAGAGGTGTAGGGTTTGAACCGGTGTAGATTTTTTTTTTGACGTTCATAAGTGCATGTAATGTGCCTAAATTGAAAAATAAAGATCTTTTATCTTTTTTTTTTTTTTTTTTATCTTACACAAATCGACCTAGTCCTACGGTAAGCTCAGTAAATAAGCTTGTGTTGTAGGTACTAGATGACGATATATATAATATATAATAGATAGATACATATAAATACTTAAATACATAGAAAACACCCATGACTCAGGAACAAATATATGTGCTCATCACACAAATAAATGCCCCGACTGGGAATCGAACCCAGGACCATCGGCTTCAGAGGCAGGTCACTACCCACTAGGCCAGACCGGTTGGAGTGATAGTTGTAAAGGGTCACTTCCCACTAGGTCAGTAAGTACATCAAAATAACATTTTAAATAATCAAATCGGGAGCCATCTGGTCACCTTACACTGGTCCTCCAACCAGAACTGCTGGACGCGCTCCGCCAATCACAACACAGCGAAGGAAATTTAAAAAGTTCCAGCCCAATCGAGTGCGAGTTAATTGTGTTTACGGGGAACTTTTTCTATCTAAAGTTAAAAGTTCGCAACGGTTATAAAAGTATTTAATATCGCCAAAAGTGACACCGCACCCAATTTGAAATTCATTTTTAATTTAAGGAAGTCTGGGGGCTATGGTTATTTATTAACTGGGGGAGGTTGCTGCCTTGTCGAGAAACTTCTGTATTCATGTTCAATACAATTTTTTTATGACATAGGCGGCAAACCAGCAAAGGGATTGCCTGGTGGTAAGCAATTACCGTCGCCCATAGGCGCCCGCAACAGCAGGTGAGTAACAAGCGCGTTGCCGGCCTGTAAGGGGAGTTGGAGCTCTGGGAACCTTACTCACCATCGGGAACTACATAGGTAGCAGTGCTATTATGGCTGTAGTTTTCTGTAAGGAGGAGGTACTTCCCCAGTTGGGCTGCCCCAGACTCAAGGGTGATGGTCATCGCTGTGCCCTACCTCTCATTGTTGGACGTAGTTTAAGGACATACCCGGGTCCGATACCCATCTTCCTAATGCAGACTGCTAAGGAATATAATTCGCTCCTTCCGTCTGTATTCTCGGAAAGTTATAATTTGGGTCTTCAAGGCAAGAGTGGATAGGCTGTTACTGAACCAGCGTGTTACACCCTCCTCGTCGACACTTACCATCAGAGGCTTTCTTTTGACATAAAAAAACGTCTCGAACGTGTAAGTAATAGTTATTTATATAGGAAACGCAAACGCGTTCGTAACGTAGTTACGTCAATAACTTACACTCAGGGGTATGACTGAGGTTAAGCGCTGGTCAGTCTTGTATAATAATAACAGTTTTAATTATATTTCAGGACTACAAGTAAATTGTGATATTTAATTGTTTGTTAACGTTAACATGTACAGTCAGCAGCAGAAGTGGCTAAGCGTTTGAGGTGTTCAAAATGAGGTCAACACATCTCTATTGTCAAGAGAATAAGGTCATCGCGTGTAGGTCATTTTGAACACTTCAAACGCTTAGCCACCTTTGCTGCTGACTGTACGTCAACTATTTATAAATATCGAATACAAAAATATTTCCAAAAAAATTTTCATTCCTAGGTTCAGGTAGATATTCGTTTTCTCAGACAAAATTACTTCCAGCTCTTTGTAAAGTTTCTCTTAGTACAAAATCCGCTTCGCTCTTCTCAAGTTTTTTGTAAAAGCTACTATAAAACTACAGCAATTAGATGGCATAGCTCGCGAGTTTAATTAATGCGGAGTCTAGCAGCAAAACTTCCACGGTGATAAACGGAGTTTAAAGACGTCATCATATATATCGGGGCGGTCAAGGTTGTCACAGATATCTGAACAACACCTATATAATCAAGGCGGTAAAGTGCATGTCCAGATATTTTTTAATACCTTGACTGCTCAGATATATTTGATGGCGACTGTATCTACTCAAACGTTTATTCAGTAAGTAGGTCACAAGGGCACTTTTACACTTCGAGTATATAAAGAGTAAAAGAGAAAAATAAAAACTACACCGGTTCTAACCCTATATCTCTGACCCCAGAAGCATCAAGCAATTAATTCAATCAGGCGTTACTTTGCGGAAGTCCATATTATTAACAACAATAATATTACTTTGCTATTCCGCTGTTTAATAACGTGCTAGTCAATCAGTGCCAACCCGTTATATTTACTTACGCATTTTTTTATGCATTAATGTTCCCTCCCTCCCACCGCAAAATTAAATACGCAAATAAACATAACAAACCACCACCAATAATAACAAAACTCGACACGTGTTTCGCCTCTCTACGAGGCATCCTCAGGGATGCTTGAGATGTTGTCGGTCCGACGTCCGACAACGGAACGGCTGTCAATACTAATTGTACAAAAATTGATCAGCAAAGAAACAAATAATTAACAAGTCCAAATCCGATCTACAACGGAGAGACTGCCAATTTTCTACTTACTAGTAGTTTCAATTTCTAGATTTACAAAATGTCGATGTTGTGTAACAAACGACTTGCGATAGACGCCTTTACACGTTTCCGTAAAGTGTAGTGTAAACGTATTGGACGGAGGAATTTTTAATTTGGCCGCCTAATACAGGCAATATGTTGTCCATGGTCCCTAGACGCAGAGTTTATCGCGCAGTAGAGCAAATCCGAGAGTGGCCTAAATCAAGTGGGTAGTTGTAATTAAAATTGTTGTGAGCCATATTACTACCACTTTTTTTATGATATAGGAGGCAAACGAGCAAACGGATTGCCTGATGGTAAGCAACTACCGCCGCCCATGGACACTCGCAACACGAGAGGAGTCACAAGTACGTTGCCGGCCTTTAAGATACGCTCTTTTCTTGAAGGTTTGGATGTCATATCGGTCCGGAAATACTGCACACGACAATTTATTCCAGAGTTTTGCTGTGCGAGGCAGGAAGTTTACTTAGTTACAAACGGTTAAACTCACGTGTAATTATATCGCAGTAAACGAAGAAGAAGAAGAAGAAGCCATATTCATCATCATCATCATCTCAGCCACAAGACGTCCACTGCTGAACATAGGCCTCCCTCTTGGACATCCAAATATACAAGTTGGAACTAACTTTTATCCAGCAACATATTAATTATTTTTTTATTATGCAGAAACGGCTGCTAGCGACTATCTTCGATATTTAAATCGAAAGAAAATTAGAAAAAATTGACTCGAAACGGGACTCAAACCCACAACCACTGGATAACTAGCCCAGTGCACTACCAATTGTGCTATCCGAGTACCGCTTAGACTTGTCAATTTTTTCTATCTTATTCTTCGTGGTATACGTCATCATGGGTGACGTCTAGTCACATCTATCCAGTGGTTGTGAGTTCGAGTCCCGCTCGAGTCAACTTTTTCTATTTTTCTTTCGATTTAAATATCGAACATATTAATTGTTATTAATTATTAAATAACCAATTTTTATTTTAATCCGAACATGTATATGACACCATACTGTTCCTACTAGAATATTATTCAATTTTACACTTCTTGTACACAGGCTGTCCGTAAAAAGCTCTTTTATTAAGAGGCTTGCGAAATAATCACAGGGCGAAATCCAATTTATAGATAAATCGCATCCAATGATGCTGAAAATAAAGGTTATTTTGGAATTTTTATTGGAAACAAATTTTCCGGCTGAGCAGCAGCTGAAAGGCGCTCTTAAGAAACTTTATTCAAATATTGCTCGCTTTTGGAAAGGGTATACAGATGTAGTGCAAACCGATTTTCCATTGGAAAAACTCGGATCTCGATCAAAATCAAAACTTTGGACCCGGGTATGTCCTTAAACTACGTCTAACAATGAGAGGTAGGGCACAGCGATGACCATCACGCTTGAATCTGGGGCAGCCCAACTGGGGAAGTACCTCCTCCTTACAGAAGACCACAGCCATAATAGCACTGCTACCTTTCAGGTATGTAGTGCTGTGTTCCTGATGGTGAGTAAGGTTCCCAGAGCTCCAACCCACTTATAGGTCGGCAACGCGCTTGTGACTCCCTTGGTGTTGCGAGTGGGCGACGGTAATTGCTTACCATCAGGTAATCCGTCTGCTCGTTTGCCACCTTTGTCATAAAAAAAAAATACGGCACCCAAAATGTCAAACAATGCTTTTGTTAAATGAGTGACGATCGATCTGGCCTAGTTGGTAGTGACCCTGCCTATGAAGCCGATGGTCCTGGGTTTGATTCCCAGTCAGGGCATTTATTTGTGATGAGCACACATTTGTTCCTGGGTCATGGTTGTTTTCTATGTATTTAAGTATTTATATGCATCTATCTATTATATATATATCGTCGTCTAGTACTTACAACACAAGCCTTACGAGCTTACCGTAGGACTAGGTCGATTTGTGTAAGATTGTCCTGAATATTTATTTATTATTTATTAAATAAGTGACTTTTTCTTACCCATTATTATGGAACTTTATTGTTAGCTGTCAAATGCCAAAGCGGAACATTTTTGACGTTAAACAATAAAGTTCCATAAAAAAGATAATGAAAATGTACTCATTTAATATGATCATTCATTGGCAGTTCGGGTGTCATCGTATTCTGATAAAGATCCGAGTTCACCCGAAGGAAAAATATTTTTCAGATATGATAAAAAATAACTCAGTTCCGTGTATGCTACATAGATCGATTAATGAATTAGAAAAATTAGTTTTTGATTACCGATTAAAATTCACCGTATATATATTTTTACACCAGTCTTCATGTTTCTATTAATAACTTGTTAATAAGCCCGCGCGACGTCACGAATCTATAAGCCCATATTTTCAATATGGCTGTCGAAGGATCAATTATTCATTAACATGTAATCTCACATAATTGGAGATTAGTCGCGCGCGCATCCGGATTACTGAACACGTCAAGAGGGAAACGTCACCAGTACCCTTACCATGAGTTGTGACGTTGAGGTTTTCGATAACGAGTATAGAGTTTACTATCTCTGCATCTCGTTCGCACTAAAATAGTACAAGCGAGATGCACAGACAGTAAACTCGATGCTTCTTTATCGAACACCTCAATGTCACAACTCATGGTAAGGGTACGGTATTATTATTAACGTTCGTTAGTCTTCTTACATCATCATCATCTCGCGCCATAAGACGTCCACTGCTGAACACAGGCCTCCTCCTTGGACCTCCACATGTACCAGTTAGTAGCGACCTGCATCTAGCGTCTTTCAGCGACCTTAATGAGGTCGTCTGTTCATACGCTTGCTAGTCCGTGGTCTCGACTCGAGCAATTTTATAGAAGTTTTCTTACAAAATTATGATCGCTCCTCGCATCAAAATGTGACATAGCCTCGAGATCCAGTGTACATTACAATGTTCACTTAATGAATTTCAATTAATTTTAAATCTTTTATAAAAGGAAACAAAGTAGAAATTAAATTGTATTTTTAAGCAGCGCATTGAAGGATATAGTGAAGAAATTTGCAGCCTCTGTAGCTCAGTTACTAGTGCGAGGCATGTATCCCAGAGTTGCGAGTTCGAATCTCACCCGGGGCAGTTGATTTTTGCATTTTTCATTTCTTTCTAAGAGTCAAAGTAGAACACAAGCCCGGTGCACTACCTATTGTGCTATTCGAGTACTGCGTATACTTGTAATTTTTTTTCTATTTTTTCCATCGTGGTATTCGCCATCATGGGTGACGTGCACTGAGCACTGGGCTAGTGATCCAGTGGTTGTGGGTTCGAGTCCCGCTTCAAGTCAATATTTTTCTATTTTTCTTCCGATTTCAATATCGAAGATAGTCACTAGCAGACGTTTCTCCATAATAAAAAATGATTTAAGTCGAAATTCTTTTTAAATTGTGACAGTATATAACAATAGGCAAGGCAGTATAGACAAGGTCCTCCGGCATCCGAGGCAGGATTTGAACCCTCTAAATATTTTACCCTCTAAAGGCATTCTCTACCAGTCAACCATAGGGCTAAACAGAGACATTACAAATAGGTGCAAGGAGTAAAGTTAGAAAAAGCATTAATTACGATACGATTCATTGTAAAATTTAACTTTATAATAAAATACATAGGAATACACAAATGAATTACTAGGAATATGATATATATTGATAAATATACTACTATATATTTAATTTAATACATACTAAATTTGATGTATACTATTCGACATCTTGTGTCAGCAGGTGCTTGCGTAGCATCCGCTTAAAAGCAAACTTGCTTGAGGCTTGTCTATATTAAGTGGAAGCGAATTCCAGAGACGACTTGCCTGGACGACGAAGGAGTTACTCATGAAACCCGAGTGGTGAAAAGGAATTGAAAGCTTGAGAGTTCCTGAAGTACGTAGCTCTCAACCTGGGCGAGGAGCGTCAGACGTGAACCTATTTTTTAAAATATTCAGGAGTAGAGGAGTCAAACAGAATTGCGAAGAGGGTACAGAGGATTCTGAGAGATTTTCGGCGACGAAGATATTTATATATATTATATATATCGTTGACTGAGTCACAATACAAGCCTTGAGCTTACCGTTGGGCTCAGTCAATTTGTGTAAAGATGTTCTGTAATAGTTATATATTTAAGAATACAGAACCATGTGTGAGTTTTACCATTTCTCGCAACACAAATACAAACTTAAGACAAACGAAATGTTTTCTAGTAATTAAGTATTCATGAAACGGCGAACAGACTGCAAATGAGCGGCATATTGACGGCGGCAACTTGGGAATGAAATACGAAGTTAAATGAATTAGAAAGTTACTTGTGAAGTGGTTGCCATATTGTTTAATGTAACGATTATTTTATTCCAATGCGTATTTGATTTATAATATAAGTAACAAATGTAAATAAACCTTTTTACACAGCCACGGATGTTCATAATAAAATAAATACATTAATAGTAGTTTATGTATCTGTGCATAATGAAGGGCATTACAACAAGAGTGTGGGTTTATGAAACGAGCCGAAGGCGAGTTTCATAATAATATCACACGATTGTTGTAATGCCTAATTATCATTATCATTAAGTGTTGTAAGATGGGTTCAGAAACCGTAGGGAAATTACTTATTTCTAGGGTTACTTGTAAACATTAAAAAGTCAACGAACAAAACAAATGACAGCTTGGAACGGCGGCGTTTTGTATTTCGTATCTCGTTCAATTTTTTTTTTAAACCATAGACAAGCGAATGAACTCCCTATTCTACTGTCACTCGAGTTCAAATGTCGTTCGATTTATATTAAAAAAACATAACGAATTGGCGTTTCGTATCAATGGCTGTTTTAATATCTATAGATACTAGATTAGACACCCCACTTGAATTTGACAGATGTTCCAAATTTAAATTCATAACCTACTGATTTCAGTAGGTAATGTGAACATTACCTACTGAAATCTTTCTGATGGTTGGTAATGCTGGTCATTGCCTACGGTTTCTGGACGCATTTTAGAGCACTTATGACATGTACGTAGATAAAGAATATTACAGGACATCCTCACACAAATTGACTGAGCCCTATGGTAAGCTCAAGAAGGTTTTTGTGGGTAAAGGGTGAACACTATTAAATTGTCGCCTACATTTTTACTTTGCTAGCGTGTTGCATCGAACCTTTTTTGAATATTCTTTTAAAATTTTAAATTTAGAAGACTCGTAATATATTAGACAACCATAAAATGTTCATTTGTTTTTTATTTATGAAAATGGCGTTACACGAAAAAAATGTTCGCGAATTAATTTTGCAAGAATTCAGTAAAAATCCTCATTTATCAACTTTAGATCTGGCAAAATCTTGTCAAACAACTCGGAGGACGGTTCAACGAACCCTAAAAAAAATTAAACAAGGTGAAACTATAGATAGGAAGCGGCGTGAAGGTCAACCCACCAGAAAATCTAATGTTAAGTTACAATCAAAGGTGTGCAAGCTATTTGATAAGAATCCGAGTATCTCTTCCCGGGATGTGGCGAAAAAAGTAGGCACTAGTCAAGCAAATGTCCAAAAATTAAAAAGAATGCGGCATTACAACATATAAGAAGCAAAAGGCTCCCAAGAGAACTGTGGATCAATATAATCGTGCGGTTAGACGTTCTAGGTTATTGTATACCTTGTTGGTTGAGAAGAACTGTTGCCTAATTATTGACGATGAAACCTACGTCCAGGCAGATTTCAAGTCTTGACCAGGTAACCAGGACGATTCCTCTCGTGACATCTCGAATTTTGACGAATCGGTCAAGGTGGTCGCGGTAGAAACTCTTGCTAAAAAATACCTTGTTTGGCAAGCTATATGCCAGTGCGGCATGAGGAGCTCACCATTTATCACTACCGGGACAATTAACACCGATATTTATATATCAGAATGCTTGAAAAAGAAACTGTTACCATTCATAAAGAAACACACTTCCTCAACATTGTTTTGGCCAGATTTAGCAAGTTGCCATTATTCGTCTCGAACTTTGGAATGGTATAAGGCGAATTCAGTCGAGGTAGTGCCTAAGGAGAGTAACCCACCTAACTGTCCCGAACTTCGCCCCATCGAAAAATATTGGGCTAATATAAAAACTAAACTGCGAAAAACTTGCCAACCTGCCACTTCATTACCAGATTTTCAACGAAAATGGATTAAATGCACAAAATTGTTAAGCGATGATTCCGTGCGAAATTCAATGAATCACGTCAAAAGTAATGTCCGGAAATTTTCTCGTCGTTCGATGAAATAGCCCTAATATTTTTTAAAATGATTTTACGCTGTATAAAATTAGTCATATAAAGAATTTTGAGCACTTTGGATTTTTATTTTGTCGTCTGTAGCATGTTCGACCTGCGACAACCCTTTACCCAGACAACGATATATATAATTCTTAAACACATAAATAACACATCCATGACTAAGGAACAAATAAAAAATAAATAAATATCTCGGGACAATGTTACATAAATCGACCTAGTCCTTCGGTAAGCACAGTAAAGCTTGTGTTGTAGGTACTAGACAACGATATATATATAATAGATAGATACATATAAATACTTAAATACATAGAAAACACCCATGACTCAGGAACAAATATCTGTGCTCGTCACACAAATAAATGCCCTGACTGAAAATTGAACTCAGGACCATCGGCTTCAGAAGCAGGGTCACTTCCCACTAGGGCGGACCGGTCATAATATATATATAAAACATAATACTTAAATACATATATAAAACACCGATGACTAAAGAACAAATATTTGTGCTCATCACACAAATAAATGCCCTTACTGGGATTTCAACCCAAGACAGTCGGCAGGACGTCAGACCCACTTGACCAGACCATTTTGCCAATAGATCGCCGCAGACAGCGATGTCTGACGAAGACGCAGCGAACGGCTCACGATTAAGAGCTCCTCGTTATGTCGCGAATCATGTCGGTTGGTCGTCATAACAAACGCGAGTCAATTTATATATTTAAGTCTCACGCTAGTTTTGTTTATATATTTATAATTTTACATGTTCTTCAATTTAAATCTTAAAGGAATATAAACTATGTTTTTGTTCAAACGTACAGTTGACTGCACAGATATTGTTACACTTTGTACCTTAACCCTTTGCAATAATGTGCAAAAGTGTAAACATCAAGTGTACAATCAATGTATAACAAATAAAAATCCGAATGGAATCGTTGATTGGACGAAACGGGACGGACACGGGATGATAACTTGTTTTTTTAATGAAAAATCATTCAGTTTCTGATTGTTTGAATGTAAATTTCAGTTGGAGAATTGTTCAATTAGTAAAAACGTAAAACGTAAAAGATATCGATACGGAAAAACTTCCAAAATATGTAAACATGTGCTTTCATATTGAGACAATAAGGGCCATGTACACATATTTTGGTACTTTGTTCTTATAGATATCTCCGCCCTTAACTGCAATGTACTTTCGTACGATGTACGAACAATTTGATTGTAAAGAGATGCCGTTTGGACTGTAGAATGCGTATGCGTTTAAGTTTTTCCAATATGTTAATTGGCGGAGATTCACCATTATGGACTTAGCGTATTGTTGTCTTAGGTTTAATAAAATTATTTAATTTACGCTCCTAAGACCCAAAAGCGATATTGTAAAGTCTTCAATTCAAGACCATTTTATTTAATGTAAAATGTTAAAAATACGAGTACATTGAGCAAGAGTTGTTGTACAGCCAAGATCGAAATGATCGATGCAATTAATGCGTCAA
Organism: Grapholita molesta; assembly: GCA_022674325.2. Classification (NCBI taxonomy): domain Eukaryota; kingdom Metazoa; phylum Arthropoda; class Insecta; order Lepidoptera; family Tortricidae; genus Grapholita; species Grapholita molesta. The sequence continues at coordinate 489,883 of CP053122.2, read as the reverse complement.
AATATGTATACGTTCACTATATTATTTTGACACGTACTTTAACGATATACATTTCTTTATTTCGACACTTTTTCTGTATTATTTTATGACATAGACGGCAAACGAGCAGACGAATTGTCTGGTGGTAAGCAATTACCGTCGCCCATGGCAACACCAGTGGAGTCACAAGCACATTGCCGGCTTTTAAGGGGGGTTGAAGCACTGGGAACCTTACTCACCGTCAGGAACATTCCACTACATACCTGAAAGGTAGCAGTGTCATTATGACTGTGATCTTCTGTAAGGAGGAGGTACTTCCCCAGTCGGGCTGCTCCAGATTCAAGCGTAATGGTCATCGCTGTGTCCTACCTCTCTTTGTCGGACGTAGTTTAATGACATACCCGGGTCCAATATTACCCGACATTTTTGACTTTGACTGTACAAACGATTCAGAAAACTGCATTCATCTACCTATTCCATCTATTAGCAAATGTAATGTTTTACTAGTAAACCGTACTCCAAGGCCGTATTTGACAAAACATATAGTTACGGAGTACATTAAAGTATGAAACATCAATAGTTTTCTTATGTATTTTTGGAGAAAACTAGGGAACAAATTTGCTACATTAAAACATCCTGTTAATAACATAATTTAATGAGACCTCTTTAGACATTCTATAGTCGCCCGCCGTTAAGAAGTAAACCCTGACACATGTCAAAGTTCAACCTCTAGGGTGTTGAAACGATCGATCAATGTATCGATAAAATTAGTCGTGTGAAAGCAGTTCATTAAAAGCTACGAGAATATTTTTTTCAGCAGTAGATGAAGAGATCTTTGCTCGTTTTCTCTTGTTGGGGAACGTAGCAAAATTGTGTTTCGCCGCTTTCACCCAATTTTCCCATTGTGATTTTTATGATTGTTTTTTGCTAATATCAAGAGCAGCTGAAATTCGATCCAACATCAATGTCACGGGTAATAATGGTTCGCCATTTTGAGCTTCTTGTTTAAAATAGTCTCTAATTCGTGGGACAAGCTCACGAGACTGACTCACAAGAACAAACTTCTTCTATCTTGTCGAATGTCGGCATTTTAACTCTTTAATATTTAATTATAAGTATTAAAGAGTTAAAATGCCAAAGCAATACTAGACAATTTTTTGTTTATATTGACGTAAATAGGTTCCCCTTAACAAAGAGTTTTCTTTCAGAAGTAATAACTTCTTTCGGTCGTTCTCATCGGATCTTTCGGTCATACTAGTAACTATTATAATTAAATACAAACAACAGATATGATTAATTTTTTAATATAATATTATTAATACCCATAGACAATATTTTTGTTTATACAAACTGTAAACGTGAATCGATTTATTGTCTATCGATATATTATTACTCTTTACTATTCTTCCAACCGCAACAAGTAAGTACACTCTTTTTCTCCTATGACGAACATTGTCAATATTAGGAAACTTCATAGTTGTGGAATGTCAAACGATGTGTCAGGAATTACTTGTTAACGGCGGGCGACTATAATATAGAACCTGTTTAATCTATCATTGAACTGGCGACTTGAAGTTGATAAATCAAATACATAATAGCATTTACGAAAAATATTTTTTTGACGACATGACAGTGTATATCTTGTATATCTTGTATATACATCTTGTATATACAGTACATACAGTATATACAGTGTATAAATCTTGTATATACAGTGTATATCTTGACACTCTTGACAGGTACACAAAAGGGGTGATTATTAAAAAAATATGTTTATTTATTCGGTTAATGACGACCAGTCTGGCCTATTGGGTAGTGGCACTGCCTATGAAACCGATGGTCTTGTGTTCGAATCCCAGTTATTTGTGTGATGAGGACAGTTATTTGTTTTTGCGTCATGGATGTTTTCTATGTATTTAAGTATTTATATGTATCTATCTATTATATATATCGTCATCTAGTACCTACGGGTCTAGGTCGATAAGTTTAAGATTAAAAAAATATATAAATGAAAAAAATAATGATTATACAAAGATTCCTTAATTACAGTTAATAGTAGATTGTTTGACAAGGGACTAAAGTAGGCCATAGTACCACGAGATGGTTATTTTCAGAAAATTGATCGAGGGGTAATATGGCGTTTAGACCCGAGTTATGCATACTAGTTTTCACTTCGATTGCAAGAAAATAAGATAAAATAACATTTCAACAATTAACAAATACAATTTTATTCACCCGCAATGAATTCTGAGTCAAAAATGTTCAATTTGGCAGTCTTTGTATTTTTTTCACTGCTTTGATACAGATAGGATATATACGCCGTGAATAAATGCCATAGACAACATATAATTGGGGCTTCAACAAGTTTGCCAACGATTTAAACTTTTTTTACTGCTTGTGAAGTAGGAACTAAAAAGCACCTAATGCTTTGACAATTTGATTGCGTTTCCTCATTGGTCGATTTTAATATTGTGGTATTGTCTGATTGGTTGATACCTACTTTATACAAAGTTTTTTATAATGCTTTCACATTTTTAAACAGTATTCGCACCAAAAAAGAATCTAGAGTTGCGATTAACTTCGATATCTGTCGTGATTGGTGGATTTAATACGATGAAGTGTTCTGGTTGGTTAATTTATAACGTTTTGTATATCATAAATATGTATACATATTTTCCCAAGAGGCTAAATGTATTACTTTAGTCCGCCTTGGCACGCATAATATGACACACTTTTAGAGCATGAAAAGTGAAAATGTAATTGTTGTGTATTATATTTTAAAATACCCGCAACTAATTTATTAGCACCTTACATCCTCAATGCAGTCCATTTGGATAATGTACAAGATTGCACACATATTTATGAGCGGGGATCGGACAAAAAGTGCGGATGACGTAAAAATGACGTAATCTTGCACACAGGATGTTGGTATTTATACTTCCGTGTGACATGTAGTAACAAAGTAGTATTAATGAAGTAACAAAATAATCGTAAATAAATCCATGGAATTCATAATACAGGTAGCGTGATGTTAGTGAATAAAATATGTATTCACGAGACTTGTTAACATAAGGTACGATAATTTGAAATTAATTAGGACTGAATAAATCTGTGGGAACCTCAGATAAATAGGTTTAAAACTCAAAGGTGGGAACAGTAGGTAAGATTAGTAATAATAAAAAAAAGATAATTTGATGTTAATACAGTGTGGAAATTTAACTCGGGCCCTGGAGGGAAACTACCTTAAATCCTTGAGCTAGCTCATTTTACTTAAAGGAGACATTCCTTTATTTTTAAAAAGAAACAAAACTACATTCAAAGATTTTCTAAAACTTGCTTGCCTCGCTCGGGACTCGAACCAACTAAAATTAAAAAAAAAAACACACTCTCTATTTTATTATACTAATCGATAGTATTAATACCCAGGAAAAAAAATCTCTAAAAACATTTGGTCTTAAAAATAAAAACAATCGCTAAATGTAACATTAACTTTGTTTTAATACCAATTGGTTACACTGAAATTATTTAACTGATAAATTGTTCGAAATGAGCCCCGTCGTTCCGTCTACACACAATTAGTCGCCGTTGAAATTCATTTCTTGTAGCCTTCATCAAAGTGTTGTGGTGTATGCCCCTAATAACATTTTCTGCCGCAACCCTTAGCTCTTGAACGGTTTCATAGCAAGTTTCATGAATAACATTTTTTACATGACCACATAAAAAGAAGGCCATGGGCGTCAGTTCTGGACTTCTTGCAGGCCATCTAATCGTCCCGTTTGTACCTATCCAGGTATTGAAATGTTCATTGAGGTAAACCCTGACAATTCTGCTGTTGTGGGCAGGTGCACCATCTTGTTGAAAAATGATATTATTTCGTTCCTCTTCTGGTAGAAGGTTAGAGAAATTGTATCCTGAGTATTAATATTATCGATTAGTAGAATAAAATAGAGAGTGTGTGTTTTTTTTAATTTTAGTTGGTTCGAGTCCCGGGCGAGGCAAGCAAGTTTTAGAAAATCTTTGAATGCAGTTTTGTTTCTTTTTAAAAATAAAGGAATGTCTTCTTTAAGTAAAATGAGCTAGCTCAAGGGTTTAAGGTAGTTTCCCTCCAGGGCCCGAGTTAAATTTCCACACTGTATAATTATTATTTAATAAAATAATGCATAGTTCAATAATAACTATTTTTCCAACAAGTCTATTATTGTTGTCACAGACTTAAAATATGCTTGAATGATTTCCTCAATTGATTGACCGGGGAAAAAAAAATAGCCAACAATTTCGCGGTATCCATAACAATCGCAGTACTTGATTGTTCAGTTTGTGTAGAGATATCTTGCCTTGTCCTGTAGCCACAATATTCGAGTAAAGATGACATTTTACAGCAGATTTTTATTTATTAGTACCTAAATATAAATTTTAACTAAATATAATCGTGACTCATAAGAATAACGATGTCAATTTATTCTTCGACTGATTGACAATGTGTCAGTCAAAAACGTACTTACTCATTTCAAGTGGCGACATCGTTTAATAACGAGGTTGATAAATAGATAAGTGATAATTGTTTATGAAAATCATAAATACTATTTTAAATCATCCTATAAGTGGTTTGACGTCATAGGCACTTTTTGTCCGATGCCTGTTTATGAGCCGGGCTACACACGACCACATAATGTAGTACAAAGTACCAAGGAACGGACATGAGAAATAAATACAATTTGCAAGGAAACTCTGCTTTAGTAGTCAGATAGATCGCGTGCACTAGAAAATGCATTGATTAATTATCATAATTCCATAAAAACACTCCCGTGCCCTATAGAATATTACTATTTTTGACTACACTCATTATAATAAGCTCTGTATAATAATTTCAAAAAGTGTATATTATAAATAAATAAATATTTCGGGACAATCTTACTCAAATCGACCTTATCCTACTTAAATACATAGAAAATACCCATGACTGAGGAACAAACAGCTGTGCTCATCACACAAATAAATGCCCTGACTGGGAATCAAACCCAGGACCATCGGCTTCACAGACAGGGTCACTACCCACTAGGCCAGACCTGTTGTTATTTATTCGTCGTATAACAAGCATAATTATAACCGGTTATAGAACAAATCTCAAATCTGTGATAGGGTTACTGATTCATAACAACCTCAAAATTTAGTTCACAACAATTAAATTTCAAATATTTCTGAATAACAAAGTATTTTATTACAAACTATAGAAACAATATGTGAATTAAAAAAAACTGCAGAAAAAAATTGTAAGTAACAAATCTATGTGTATACAATGAGAACGAAACCGTGGTTATTATTTCATGATCATCATCATGTCAGCCGAAAGACGTCCACTGCTGGACATAGGCCTCCCCCAGAACGACCCAAGAAGACCGATCCTGCGCCTTCCACATCCAGCGGTATCCCGCGACTCTAACTAGGTCGTCGGTCCACCTCGTGGGAGGCCTATTTAAAAGCGTATAATTGCAAAGGTGGATTTGTTTACATTTTTTCATTTTCCATGAATTCCGAATATATATAAGACCATGCCTAGTCTTTAGTTAAGTTTTTCACGTATACTGTACCCTTACCATGAGTTATGACATTGAGGTTTTCGATAACGAGTATCGAGTTTACAATTTGTGCATCTCGTTCGCACTAAAATAGTACAAGCGAGATGCACAGATAGTAAACTCGATACTCGTTATCGAAAGCCTCAATGTCACAACTCATGGTAAGGGTACTGATATAAATCAGTGTATGTAACTTTAATTATGTAGCAATCTCATAAAGGGGCAATTTCACTTTCAGGGACACCCAATTAACTTAATTGTCAAATAAAAGTTAAATCAGTGGTCAGTTTAGTGACGACAATTAAGTTTTAAATTTCAATATAATCTACTGTTTTATGTTCAATCCATAAATAATACGTGTTATTGTAATAGAAAAATGCGAATAAAGATGATTTACATAAATATTTCAAGCTTAATTGTCGTCACTAAACTGACCACTGATTTAACTTTTATTTGACAATTAAGGTAATTGAGTGTCCCTGAAAGTGAAATTGCCCAAAGACGAGGTCAGAGTTGACAGCTGATCTAGCTTCGTAATGGCACATCTAATGTGAAGTAATCTACGGTTTATACATAGACCAGTTGTTCATTAAAATTGGTCCAAGTTTAAACTGACTTGCTCGGAGTTTTTCTAAGTCCTCTACTTTACAACTCTACAAGTTACGTAAAATTAGACTTTATTCTCTGTTGATAAGATTCAAAGTTTTGTAGCCAACGTAGTTTTCAAACTAATCTGCATACGGGATGTTCTGTAAATAAGTTTCGGAGTTCCGAGTTCGATACGAATCGCAATAGCTTGTACACACCGGCTTGCCTAGTTTCTGACAGTCCGGAGTTTATTTTAACCCGGGAAAACTCGGCCATTTTATTTTTAAATTTTCTCCGATTTCCCAATCTTCCTCACTCTAAATTATTAAATGTATCAGACATGCTTAGTTTAGGTATAGATAATTTGTAAGGCTATTACGGGCGAAGTATTAAACCAGACATAGGATTTACCAGTATAATCATTAACCAAAAGGTTTTTCTTAAATTACACCTATTATACATATGTAATTATTTTTTGTAAAAGTTCTGAGCAGTGTACTGCGAACATTACGCGACATGAGCTTTTGAAACTAACTGTCAACGAGTGTTTAACTCGAGTCTGTTGCATTACATTGCGGACCGATTTTTTTTATATGTATAAAATTTTAATTGTATTGAAAGTCTATATGAAGACGCGAAAATCTCTTATTAACGTCACTGTAACAAGGTTCGAAGTGGCCTAGAAATCAGATCGTTTGACTATACAAGATGTCATTTGATATTTACCAGTCGCTTTTTCGTGATGGAAATAAATAAAAAAATATAATTTCAGGACAATCTTACACAAATCGACCTAGTCCTACGGTAAGCTCAGTAAGGCTTGTGTTGTAAATAATTAAATACATAGAAAACACCCATGACTCAGGAACATGAATCTATGCTCATCACACAGATAAATGCCCCGACTGGGAATCGAACCCAGGACCATCGGCTTCATAGGCGGTGTCACTACCCAGACCGGTCGTCGCCACTAGGCCAGACCGGTCGTCGGTCTTGCCTATGTCGGAAATGTTAGGAAACCGGACTAATACCAGTAAGTCCTAATTTACTAAGGTAGGAAGGTCAGTTGGCAGTCGTTTTCGCAAAACTAGTGCCTACGACAATTTCTTGGATTAGTTGCCAAGCGGATCCCAACAAAAAAAAGGCTCCCAGAAGCCGGGACAACGCGAGAAGATGAGATCTTTAATTTCTTCTAAATTGTATGTTGCAACACTGATACGCAGGCTAGTATTACTTTATAATTCAGCCTTCGTTTCAATTTAAATCACAAATAATCAACCGAGGTACAGTCAGCAGCAGAAGTAGCCAAGCATTTGAGGTGTTCAAAATGAGGTCAACACGTCTCTATTGTCAAGTCACGTTACGAGTACAGAGCCTTGAGCACCGTCGCAGGGTTGCTAGTTTGTCTGTGTTTTACAGGATACATTTTGGAGAGTGTGCACAGGAACTGCACGATTTAATTCCGTCATCTCCGTTCCTCCACCGGACGTCCAGACGAGGGGAGCGGTTTCATCCTTACGTTGTGAATATTCCATTCATTCGCACGAAGCGATTCGCTTCTACCTTCCTAATGCGGACTGCTAAGGAATGGAATTCGCTCCCTTGGTTTGTATTCCCGGTAAGATATAATTTGGGTCTTTTCAAGGTAAGAGTGAATAGGCTGTTACTGAATCAGCGTGCTACACCCTCGACCTCGTCGTCACTTTCCATCAGGTGCGACTGAGGTCAAACGTCTGGTCAGTCTTTTATATAAAAAAAAAGAGAATAAGAGCGCGTTTAGGTCATTTTGAACACTTCAAACGCTTAGCTACTTTTGCTGCTGACTGTACCTAACACAGGTTTCAGATTCACCAAATCCGAGACGCAAAGGCAATATTGTTTTAGGTCTTCTATTTACCTGATTTAGAATTTTGATTGCTATCAATAAAAACAGATCAGAGTTACCTCTGGCCTACGTAAATTGTCTAGACTAGGCAACCCTTTGGTTTAGTTAAATATTTAAGATCAAATAAAATTATTCATTATATATTCTGATTTGCCTTGATTTTTAAGTAGTAACACTATTTAAATATCACTACTACTAATACTACTACTTAGTTACAAACGGATAAACTCGCGTGTAATTATATCGCACTAGGCGACATGTTTCGGGTAAGCTCTGGTACCCATCTTCAAGCCGAGTCAGGACACACCGATCGCGTTGAGTGTGTATCGCTCACTCGATACACGCGATACACCCTCAACGCTTGAAGATGGGTACCAGAGCTTACCCGAAACATGTCGCCTAGTGCGATATAATTACACGTGAGTTTATCCGTTTGTAACTAAGTAGTAGTAACATGGCTCACAACAGTTTTAATTGTATTACTACTAATAGTAATTTATACTCAGAAAGACTACACGAAAATAGACATGCTTTGCGATGTTTTCTTACCTGTGTCTATTTAATTAGATTATTAAGACTGTAATCAGAAATTAGAAGTCATTTATTGATTACCGTGTAAATGGTATGTTACAAAATATAAATAGGTAATAATAGTAACCTATTTAGGACATACAATAATTATTACCGATGGGTAGGTATTAACAATAATACATTCTCACCAGAGCCCTGAGTGTAAGTTTTTAACGTAACTTTACGTCACGAACGCGTTTGCGTTTCCCATATAAATAACATTATCACTTACGCGTTTGTTAACGTTTTTTTTACGTCAAAAGAAACTTACACTACAGCCTCTGAGCCCTGAGTGTAAGTTTTTAACGTAACTTTACGTCACGAACGCGTTTGCGTTTCCCATATAAATAACATTCTCGCTTGCGCGTTCGTAAACGTTTTCTTACTTCAAAAGTAACTTACACTAGAGCCTCTGAGCCCTGAGTGTAAGTTTTTAACGTAACTTTACGTCACGAGCGCGTTTGCGTTTCCCATATAAATAACATTATCACTTACGCGTTCGTAAACGTTTTTTTACGTCAAAAGATACTTACACTAGAGCCATATAATAAATATAACTACTAGTAACTAAGTACGAAATAATCTATGTATCAACAATGTTAGATCAGTTGACTAAAGCTAAATACGAGTAAAGCTAATAAAAAATTCTAGACTAGAACTAAGTTTATAGAACTTACCTTACTGCCAGATGGCTAGATACAATTGATTAATTAAAAAGTGTCAATTTTAATGAATGCATATTTGAGCATTTCTCAAAAAGTTTGTACATTTGAATCACGTCTTCGATTTTGATTAAAAGCGGTAGACTGATAGAGCAAATGATGCTTAGCAACATCTACCATATTTCCCAAAATGTCCCATAAAGTTAGTATTGTACCTTTCTTTTTTGTCACCGAAAGTGTATAGAAATTTGGTTTTAATCAAAAATTAAAATCGAAGACGTGATACAAATGTACAAACTTTTTGAGAAATCCTCATTTAAAGGAATATAACCATTTTTTGGACCCGGGTATGTCCTTAAACTACGTCCAACAATGAGAGGTAGGGCACAGCGTTGACCATCACGCTTGAATCTGGGGCAGCCCAACTGGGGAAGTACCTCCTCCTTACAGAAGACCACAACCATAATAGCACTGCTACCTTTCAGGTATGTGTTGTGTTCCTGATGGTGAGTAAGGTTCCCTGACCTCCAACCCCCCTTAAAGGCCAGCAACGCGCTTATGACTCCCCTGGTGTTGCGGGTGCCCATGGGCGACGGTAATTGCTTAACACCAGCCAATCCGTCTGCTCGTTTGCTGCCTATGTCATAAAAAAAATAATATATATATATATTTTTTAATGGCGTCTATTAAGGAACCAAAAATAAAGAAAAAAATCATATCGTAAACACAACGTAAAAGAAGCAGAGTCAACAAGTATTTATCTCATTCCAAATAAAAGTACCAGAGTCCTAATGAATCCTTATTTTTCTCATATTCGTAAATACGTTTTCTGTCACAAATCCGACTCGTTTAAAAGGTTTTTGTAAACCGGTCCCGTGTTGACGTATTTTGGTTTTCCTCGTTAAAAATTTCAGTGCTCTTAGTTAGTTGAGATGAGCTCTCTCTGACCATCGTCATCATCACCTCAGCCTAGACATAGGCTTTAACAATTTTATTAAGTTTTTTTTTTATCATCATCATACCAACATTATAGCCATAAGACGTCCACTGCTGAACATAGGCCTCCTCCTTGGACCTCCACATGTACCGGTTGGAAGCAACCTGCATCCAGCGTCTTCCAGCGACCTTAATGAGGTCGTCTGTCCATCTTGTGGGTGGACGTCCTACGCTGCGCTTGCCAGTCCGTGGTCTCCAGCACTTTTCGACCCCATCTGCCATCTTCTCGGCGTGCAATGTGGCCTGCCCATTGCCACTTCAGCTTGCTAACCCGGCTTTTTTAAATATAATAATAAAACTTTTATTTTTTGATGTTTTTTTATTATATTTTACGGCGTGAAAAGGGATTGTTGGCCTCGTAACAATCCGCGAACCCGTAACTGCCAGACCTTTAAAGTAATGTATAAATAATGATTAAGCTTTCATTACGAATGAAACCAAAAATAAACTTGCCGATTTTTTAATTACAATCCTTAAATGCAAACATAATTATTAAAGGCAAACATCAAAAACTTTCACCATTTCTTAGTCTAAATGATTGAATAAGACTTGAATTGTCAATATAGACATTATCGATATTCTAGAATAAGAAATCACCTGGCTCCTAATCGTTGAACCTTCCTTCATCAGCTCAGCGACATGAGATGATGATGGACATAAGTAAATGTCTCAATAGCTTTAGAAATTTTATGAAAAAATTGATATACCTATAATATTTGAGGGTGGCCCTCAATTTTCCTGGAATCTCATCATCAGATCCTGACATACCAATGGGATCACTTCAGAAGTGTACTCTTGAAAAAAAAAAAGAATTTTGATAATTGATCCAGAAATGGTAGGAAAACGGTGAACATCCAAAAAGAAAACATACAGTCAGCAGCAGCAGTGGCTGAGCGTTTGAGGTGTTCAAAATGAGGTCAAAATCTCTATTGTCAAGAGAATAAGAGCGCGTGTAGGTCATTTTGAACACTTCAAACGCTTAGCCAATTTTGCTGCTGACTGTACAATAAATAAATATTTCAGGACAATCTTACACAAATCGACCTAGTCCTACGGTAAGCTCAGTAAGGCTTGTGTTGTAGGTACTAGATGACGATATATATAATAAATAGATACGTTAGATACGTATAAATACTTAAATACATAGAAAACACCCATGACTCATGAACAAAATTAAATATCTGTGCCCATCACACAAATAAATGCCCGGACTGGCATTCGAACCCAGGACCATTGGCTTCATAGGCAGGGTACCCACTAAGCCAGACCGGTCTTTAAAAATCGAATATATACCCTCCTTTTACACCAACATCTGAAATACGTCTTTCGCAAGTACCTGCAATTTGTAAGCTGTTTGTACAGTTCAGAATTAGCGTCGGGGCGGGAATCGATCCCGCGCTAATTGCGCTCTACTCAGCTGTGAGACTGATCTGGTGATTTTTGGGTGTCAAGTCACGAAAGACTCGCATTTAGAAGATTTTTCAGAAATAGTGTACCAAATTTGCACCGATGGCGTAAAGATTCTCGAGTGGCGACCACGTACTGGAAGGCGCAACGTGGGCAGGCCCCCTACAAAGTGGTAAAGATCACGAGAATCCACTGGATGCCGGTGACTCAAAATACCATGTCCAACAGCGGATGTACATCGGCTGTTATGATGATGATGGAGATAATATATATGAGGCTCACAAATAATAGGAATATATATTATATTGTAAATCAAAAATATAAGACAAAAACATAACAAAGATACTAACTAAAAACTAAACTATAAATAAAAAAAAATTACCTAGGTCCTGAGACTCTAGTAGAAGTTACTTTTGATGTAAAAAAACCTTTTCGAACGCGTAAGTGATAATGTTATTTATATGGGAAACGCAAACGCGTTCGTGACGTAAAGTTACGTTAAAAACTTACACTCGGAGGCTCTAGTGTAAGTTACTTTTGAAGTACGAAAACGTTTACAAATGCGTAAGTGATCATGTTATTTAAATGGGAAACGCAAACGCGTTCGTGACGTAAAGTTACGTTAAAAACTTACACTCGGAGGCTCTAGTGTAAGTTACTTTTGAAGTACGAAAACGTTTACAAATGCGTAAGTGATCATGTTATTTAAATGGGAAACGCAAACGCGTTCGTGACGTAAAGTTACGTTAAAAACTTACACAGGTCTCTGGACTCTGGTCATTAGGTAGGGTGCCCGTTTCCGGGCTGGATAGCAATGCTAATCCCTTGGGCGAAATAGTGGCCAGCCCTCTGGTCACTAGAAACTCTATAATACGCGCCGATTTCTCTTTGTAGAGTCGGCGCGCACTTAGGCCCCACGGCCCCAAGGTTTCAACCCCAAAAGCCGCAAATATGTATTATTATTATTATTTTGTTTTTGGGCTATTATTAGCGCCGCATCGACCAGGTATGATCTATTGTGGCAGCCCTTTTTTTTTTTTATAGTTCATTACTGATTCCCGTTGAGTCCAGAAAGCTCCAGATTCTTTGGGCTGTAATGTTGTGTACCTCATAAGGTTTCAGTACCTGCCTGCCTAGGTGGATACTTCTTTTATGCATTAGTGGCCCGCAGGAGCAGAGGATGTGCATTGCAGTTTCCTCTGATTCCTGGCAGAACCTGCATGTTGCATTTTGTTTCTTACCCATTAGAAACATATGTTTGTTCAACTTGCAGTGCCCGGTTAGAATTCTCGTAACTGCACAGGCTTTGTGTCTTTTGAGCCCAAGCAGCTCTTTAGTGACATTGTTGTTGAACCCTTGAATTAGAGCTTTCGAGTGAGCGTTGCCTTTGACGGACTTCCACTCTGCGATTGCTCTAGTTCTTCCTAGATTGTTCAGCAGCGAGTAGACCTCCCGTTTGGTGATCCCGCAAAACGGTTCTGGGCCGACCATGGGTGTGTCCGCGCCCTTCCTGGCGAGTTCATCTGCTGCTTCGTTTCCAGTAATGTTGGAGTGTCCTGGTACCCATCTAAGTGTAACTTTGTTGGAGTTAGCCAGAGCGTTTAGGTTATACTTGCAGTTCTGGACAAGTCTAGAGTCGACCTCGAGGGACTCTAGTGCTAGCAGTGCAGCTTGACTGTCCGAATTGATGTAGATATGTTGGTTTCTTAGTTTTCTGTCCAGATTGATTTCCGCGCATATGTTGATAGCGAGGACTTCTGCCTGGAAGATTGAGGCCATTTTGCCCATGCTGACGCAAGCTCTGAGCTTAGGTCTCTCTCCATAGATACCACAACCTACTTTTTTACCTTGCTTGGATCCATCCGTATACCAAGTGTGGCTCCCTTTTTCGACAGACATTTGGTTGTTAGTCCATTTGTGTCTTGGGGGTATTTCCACAGTATACAGTCTGGTGAAGTGACATTCGGTGTGCATGTCATCAGATGGCATGCTGAGGGTTTTGTTCTCAAAAACCCAGGCTATCATTTTGGTTAACGCTTGAGAGCGCCATTTAGGCCTATTTAGCGTGCATAGTCTGTAGACGCACTGCTTTGCCTCCTTATGGACTTGCAGGTGGAGTGGTGTGATATTAAGCAGTGCGTCTAGGGCTGCCCCGGGTGTCGAGGAGAAGGCCCCTGTTGCTGTTATACAAGCCATTCGTTGCAGGCTGTTCAGGGTATCGATTGTTGTCTTTTGGTTGGCTTTGCTACACCAGACCGCGGGGGCGTAAGTGATGATGGGGCGCACCACCGCTGTGTAGAGCCACATAGCTATTTTGGGTCTTAATCCCCATCTAGCTCCTACCATTCGGCAACATGACCATAAGGCCATTTTTGCTTTATGTATAATGTTTTTCAAGTGAGGGTTCCAAGTTAGCTTTTGGTCGAATATAACCCCTAGATACTTGACCTCGCTCGAAAAAGGTAAAACATGTCCATTGAGTTGCAGATTTCCGAGTCTTTCGAGATTTCTTTTTTTGGTGAACGGCACTAATACCGTTTTGCTCGGGTTAATAGACAAGTCATTTTCTTTGCACCATTTCAGTATAGTGTTTAGAGCTCCTTGCATCAAGTTTGAGATTGTGTGTAGGCAGGGGCCTTTGATTATAACTACAAGGTCGTCGACATAACCTTGTGTGTCGTAATCTTTGTCCCACATGATTGCGAGGAGTTGATCCACTGCGAGGGTCCATAACAGTGGGGATAGGACGCCCCCCTGTGGGCACCCTTTCGTGGTGTAGAATTCATGCTCAATTGCATTGAGGTTCAGGGTTGCTCTTCTGTTTGAGAGCATGCTCTGGACCCATCTAGTCGTGGTTTCATCGACACCCTTTGATTTCATTCCATTAAGGATGGTTTCTGTGGGTGTATTATCGAAAGCACCTTCGACGTCAAGGAATGCACACAGAGCTGTTTGCTTATCCTCTAGGGTTTTTTGCACCTTGTCGACCAGGTCAAGTAGGGCAGTTTCTGTAGATTTTCCCTTTTGGTAAGCATGTTGATTTTGACTAAGCGGTCTTGCCACCAGATAGTGAGCTCTTATGTGTTGATCAATGATTCTTTCCATGGTTTTAAGGAGGAAGGATGTTAGACTGATAGGTCTGAAGGATTTAGGCTGTGAATAGTCCTTTTTCCCTGCTTTTGGTATGAAGCGTACCTTGACACGAGTCCATTTCTCCGGTATGAATCCCAAGACGAAGCTTGCTCGGAATATTTTTACCAGGTGCGGGAGGAGGAGGTCCTGACCTTGTTGTAATAATGCAGGAAACACTCCATCATCTCCGGCCGATTTAAATGGTTTGAACTTACTCAAAGCCCATTTAACGTTGTTTGGCCTAAAAATGCTGGTTGCCAAATTCCAGTCGGTGTTGCGTGCCCTGTGGATTTGATGGCTCCTTTGGCCGCACATTTGAATGTCACTGGTGGTGTACGAACCTGGGAAGTGTGTTACTCTGAGCAAGTCAAGAGTTTCCGCTTCTGTGCTTGTAAATGTTCCGTCTGGTCTCCTTAGGAGACCGAGGTAGTTGGTAGGCGTCTTTGATAGTATTCTGTGAATTCTCGCTCCTTTGTGAGTTTGGGCAATTTCATCACAGAACCTACGCCAGGACCGCCTTTTGGCTTTCCTGATCTCTTTGTTATATTCAGTCAGTGCTCTGCCATACCTTTCCCACTCGTTCGGCGTGGCAGAGTGATTGAATATGCGGCGTGTGGTTTTGCGGAGTTTCTCCAGGCTTTTGTTACACCACGTCGTTGTGTTAGTATAGTTAATTACCTTCAACGGGCAGCTTTGTTTGTAGGCCTCGACCATACCCTCTGTGAGTAGGTCAACTGCCAAGTTGAGAGAGTTTGGTGTTTTTACCTGTTTGTGAATTTCCTTTAGACGAATTTCTAGGTTGGCCCTGTAGGCTTCCCATGAAGTATCTTTAGGATTTCTCCGCGTGAGTAAGTTCTTGTCTAAACAGTCTGTAACACCAAATATTATATGTTTGTGGTCCGACATTGAGTTTTCGCAGCTGACTTGCCAATTTGTCAGGCATTTAGATACCTTTTCTGTTGCGAATGTTATATCAAGTACTTCTTGCCTTGCTTTAGTAACGAAGGTAGGCGTATTGCCCCTGTTTAGCAGTTGAAGACAATTAGTAAAGATAAAATTAGCGAGTGACTCACCTCTTTTGTTAATTCCAGTGCTCCCCCAGATGGTATGGTGTGCATTGGCGTCGCAACCCACGATGAGTTCTGTCTTTTGTGCTTGAGCGTACTCTACAACCTTAGACAGTTCTTCTGTTGGGTCTTGTTTATCTCCAGGCAAGTAAGCGGAACAGACTAGTACCTTCTGTGCTCCTCTGCCTCTGAGATCGACGTAGGCAGCTACAACGTCGTCGCTGCAGAGTTCTGTAACAGGTAAGAAGTTAATGCGTCTGTTGAACACCATGCAGGCTCTTGGTTTGGAACCTTTTTCGTGTATTAATACCTTTCCTGCCCTGTTAAGTCCTGCTGCCATGGATTTGTTGTTGATCCATGGTTCTTGTATGAGGGCGATGTCCAGGCCGTTTTCGCCAAAGAGTTTCTCCACGACCGCAGTGGCCGCGATGGCGTGGTGGAGGTTGGCCTGGAGGAATGTCGCCCCCCTACACGGTGGTGCGTCTTTACTTGCCGCGGCGTTGGGCACCACCGTGCCCTGGCTGGCGGCCTCTGCTCCCCCTACCCCTGGGGCGGAAACTGCCCCTATTGCCTCCCCGGTTGGGGAGAAACCGCTGCTGCCCAGCCGACAATCCCGATGGTCCTGGTGTGGGGTTCGGTGCGGATGGCACAGCCCTTTTTGGGCCCGGAGGCACCTTACGGGCTGGCGTTTGGGATTGGCTATCCGATGAGGCAGAGGTTTGTGGCTGCGGTGGTGGGATTTGGGGTGCTGCTGTTTCGGACTCTTGGGCCTTTGCAGATCCCTTTAGCCGGAACAGTACCTCGCGGAACCCGAGGTTCACTTTGAGTCCCATCTTTCTGAGGTTCTCCACTGACAGGTCGTCCATGGATAGGGTCACTAGAACCCCCCCTTTCTCGACCTTTGAGTGAAGGATCCTCCAGAACTCTGTGTGAAGCCCCTGGTTCTGCGCATAGATCAGAGATAGTGACTGCTGCACCATGGAGTCATCTATCTCTGGGATGAACACCATCCCTATATTTGGCTTGGGAAGCTCATTTTCCGGTATAACCGAGAGATTGGCTTCCGGCCAAGGCTTGAGGGTTGGTGTTACGTCTTCAAGCCAGGCTTTAGAGCGTTGGTCGCTGCAGGTGATCATCAGCCAGCCTGTCTTGAAGGAGTAGCCCTTAAATTTGGGTCCCTCGTCCATTTTCAGAGTCGCGATCCTCTGCAGGATGGTCTTGCAGACGGACTCCAGTTGCGCGACTGACATCGGGCTGGAGTTCCTGATCCCGACACGAGTTTGGGCGACGACCGCACTGTAGGGCTGTGTAGCCACTGTAGCTACAGCTTGTTGGGGTTGGTTCGGAGGAGTCTCACTCACCCTTGGGTTCTTTTTGGGTGTGTGACCCTTTGGTGAAACCTCCTCCGAGCGGAGCCGCTTGACAGTCGGCTTTTGCTCGGGCTGGGATGGAGTGTGAGAGGCCCCGAACTTGTACCCCATTTTTTTGAGCTCTGCAAAGCTCTTTGCGGCTAGTTGCAGCGCCTCTTCAGGCGCCACTCCCAGGCCTTTAAGAGCTTTGTAACGCCCTCTTGCAGAGCCCGTCAATTTCTTGGCAGGCATCTGAGTGTTAGATCGAGAGACCCCGGTTGGGCTGGTTAGGCGGCTAGCGCACTTTTCAGCCGTGTCGGTGTCTTCTACAACCTCCATGGCTTGCTCCGATGTGTGGGCAGAGTTATCCGCGCCTTCCATCAGGGGCAACATTTCCTGGTAAAGGTCTTCCAGGGTACCTTCATTTTTTTCTGTAATTAGGTCCATATAAGTCCCACGAGAAGCTAGGGAAAAAGTGGTCCATTCCAGCAGAGCCCCGCTTGCCGGAATAAGGCAGAGATACACCTCGAGGTTGCCCGGTATCGAGGGTTATCGCTTACGACTGAGCACCCCCTCAGCCACGCATCTATCGGCACGATTAACACCTTAGATTGGGTTATTAAGAGGACAGCTATATTAACATATGGTAAATACTTAGAAATATAAACTTACTTGAATTTAATAACATCCGGCGGGTGGGGGTGCCACATCACTGGTAGGAGCGTAGCCCGCGCCGGATGCCGTCCTCATACTTAGCTACTAGCTGACCACTAGTAGCTAAGTATGACGGGTAGAGTGGTAAAAAGTGCGACGCCCATTATCAACCACTAGCATTGCCCAGGGAGTACGGTCAACCACTGGTTGGCTCCGCCCTGGTCCGCGGCGGCAGATCAGGGAGGACGGGGACGTGTATGATGGACTTGAGGTGCAGGCCAATATCTCAGCGTCGCATACCTGAGAGTACCTACCCCCTCTAACCCCCCCCCTAATATGTAACTACTGCCCAGTGCGACATACTTGCGTTGCTTGTGGTTCTCGGCTGAGGATGCAGCCACACCAGCATAAATGTAATAACTATTACAAATACAGCCTTGTCTAAAAGTACCTATAAAGCACACACTTTTATTCCTTTAACTCTAAAAATCTCTTTCCATGCAGTTAAACAATTTTCTGATAACTCAAACTTCAATATTAATCAGAAAATATCAGTAAATAATACTTAAAAGTATGTGCTTTTAAATAAGAAAACAACAAGCACCAAAAAGGTTCTACGACAAAGTGTCTTATTGCGAATTTCTATGCAATACCAGCAACTAGTTACCGTAACGGTAACGACCAATACCTAATCAGTTAAAAATAATTGTTTTTTTTTGTTTTTTTTTTTCAATTTAAGAGCAGGCCCCTATTTCACCACAGCGACAATTGTCACGATTCCCGACATATGAAAATTTCTGACGTTGCAGGTGTCCATTGGTTACATTGACCGCTTACCATCAGGTAGGACGTGTGCTTGTTCGCCACCAACACGTAAGTTTAAATAAAATGCTGTTATTTTTTAATTATATCGTCAATGAATAGGTAGTAGTTTGGTGAAGAACTCTTGACAATTGTCACGATCCTCAGAAGAAATTTCGATATTTTTCGACATGTGATTAGACCTCTGTCGGAATTCCGCGACAATTGTCGTATTTCTCGTGACAATTGTCAAGAGCCTTTCATCTAACTACTACCTATCTATTGATGATAATATAATAAAAAATAGCGGTATCTTATTGAAACTGGCAAACAAACAGGCACACGTCCCACCCGATGGTAAGCGGTCAATGTAACCAATGGACACCTACAACGTCAGAAATTTACATATGTCGGGAATCGTGACAATTGTCACTGTGGTGAAATAGGGGCCTGGGCTCTTGTCGGTGGAGCAATTTCCATGCGGTTCTGTCCTGGGCCTTTTCCTTTTCCCAAGATGATACAAGTCGTAATTGTGGGAGGCCTATGTCCAGCAGTGGACTGAACACAGCTGAAATGTAATAAATAAATAAAATAAATAAATATTTCGGGACAAACTTACACAAATCGACCTAGTCCTACGGTAAGCACAGTAAGGCATGTGTTGTAGGTACTAGACGACGATATATATAATAGATAGATACGTATAAATACTTAAATACATAGAAAACACCCATGACTCAGAAACAAATATCTGTGATCATCACACAAATAAATGCCCTGACTGGGAATCGAACCCAGGACCATCGGTTTCATAGGCAGGGTCACTACCCACTAGGCCAGACCGGTCGTAATGTATGTGAAGTAAGTCTACTACACTAAATATACTACACTATATTATCGAGTTTCATGGAAAAAATGTGCTCAATACTTCTGGCTAAGACTATACTTGGCAAGTTACAGACTACCTGCACAGCTTCTCGCGATATAAGCTTCTGACTTACACCAGATCGGCCTGGATTTTTGATAAAGGAATTAGCGAAAGGGCCTTTATTTAGACACACTTAGGGCTTATCCTCTAAATGGGGATCAAAGCGTGGCGTCAGAGTACCGGAGAGTAGCTAGCGTCGGATAAGCCGATCCGGAGCTGCGTAGTTTTTAGAATTCATGGAATCTAGTGTTTGAGGGATTTCTCGTATATCCGGCCTGGTACCGTGAACATCAAAGTTCGTATATTTCAACCATGTTTCTCTTTTACGCCAATTAAGGTGTCATGAGAGTGACAGAGAAAATCGTCCGAAATTTACGAATTTTGGATTCGGGTTCTCCTTAAACTACATCCAACAATGACATCCCATCCAGCGCGCTATGGTGGACAGGCTTGACTGTCCTTATATGAGACACTGCTATGCAATGCACTTATCAAGCCAGAAATATATAATGTAAAGTTATAGATATAAAATATAAATGTAATTGATATACTAACCATATTTAAATTAAATATTTAAGTGTTAAATACTAACTAATTATGTGAATCTATGGTACTTGAAATAAATGAAATTGAAATTGAAATTGAAATTAGAGGTGGGGCACAGTGAAGTACCATCACAATAGAATCTGGAGCAGGCCAACTGGGGAAGTAGGTACCTCCTCCTTACCAAAGACCACAGCCATAATAGCACTGCTACCTTTCAGGTATGTAGTGTTGTGTTCCTGATGATGAGTAACGTTCCCAGAGCTCCAACAACTTTAAGGGTAGGCAACGCGCATGTGAATCCTCTGAAGTTGCAGGCGTCCAAAGACTACGGTAACTGCTTACCATCATGCAGGCGTATGCTTGCCATCGTCATTGTATCAAAAAATCCTCTTCAGCGGGTCAATGCCTTTCTTGGCCAAGAGAAACCTATTACGTAAGTCCGAAGAAAAATGTTGAAGGACGGAATATTACTGCAGCTGGTTGGAATTGGTGTAAAATAATGTACCAGCTTAGGTAGGCCATTATTATATTTTAAAAGATAGCAAAACTGCGTTTTATTTACAAGGGTACAATAGTACCGGCAGAGACCGGGAAGTAAGGGGTTGCCGGCCGAGTATTATATGGCCGGCAACGCCTACTATATATAATAGACGGCCGAACGCAGTGAGAACGGACTATTACGAGGACGACAACCCCTTTTCACGCCGAGGTATATTTAATGCTTTTCTCAAACATGCAATACAATAATTAAAAATAACTCCATGAAATAAAAGTTTAATTTTCAGAAAAAAGTGAAGTAAACATGCGAAATCAAACAGCAAAATAAACGAAAATTTGATAATTGTTTTTTATGGGCGTAGGGGCGGAATGTCATAAAATCACATATATTTTTTAATGGCCAATCTCCAAGATGCTGTGTCACAAATCTACGTGAAATGTCATTTAAAAAAGAGGACCTTATCGGCCTTAGGCCGGCAATGTCAACTTAACCACTTCTCGTGCCTCTCGTCTAGCCAAACCTGCAACCACATACTTCGAAGCCTATTATAAGAAACATAATGTCAACATTTTAGTGCATGTTTGAGAAAAGTTATTTGAAGTGCAAAAGAGTTTACATCGCAAAGTGTGTTGCGATGTTTTCCTTCACCGAAAAGCGACAGGTAAATATCAAATGATATTTCGTGCATACGTTCCAAAAAACTTATTAGTACGAGCCGAGGTTTGAACCTGTGATACTCTTACCTACTAGGTCACCATTGCTCTACACCGTCTGCCTCGTTTATCCTCTTTATTTATGTTTCTTTGATTCAAAACTCGTGTTTGTGATTTTCGTCCGTAATTATCAATTTATGTTTACTTTTCATTTGTTTTTCTTGTTTTGATCTGAGATTATACGAGAACGCACACAAGTACAATACAATTAAAATCAGTTAAGACTTCGGCCAACCTCGGTAATTGTCGTGAATCCCTCGTCTATCACATAGAGTTATCAATTTACAGATTTGACCTTTAATTATACATATTACTCGTTGTCTTATTGAATACAGTAGGCACAAGAACGATATGAGCAACGAAAAAGTTTTGAGCTACAAAGGTGTAGCTCAAAACTAACACAACCTTTATATTGAAATAAGAAAGATGCTAGCAAGTACTAGACTAGTTTGACAGTCTGCCTTCTTAGTGTCAAATAAAAACAGTTTGACGTGTACCTATCATACTTTTATACAGTCGTTAATGTGAATACATAATTATATTCGATTCTATCAAATTTCATAAAACTTAACTTACAATAGTTATGTATCATGGCTTCAACCAATTTAAAGCGTGGTAAAATAATTGTAGCACAATCTCGTGAAATTGTAAATAGTGCATATAACTACGGCCAAGCCGTTTACGAAATATGAATAAAAAACGGTTGAAGCCGATTTTTTTTAATTTTAATTTCATGATTATTTTATTATCAACGATTAATGCGACATAATATCCTACCTACTTACACTAAACAGTAAAATATTGACTCATGTATGTATATATATATTTATATACTGTATAGAAGTATAGCATTAAATAATGAATGTTCAAATTCATGTCGCTTCTGCATAACAAATTTCCTAGGTCTACCGGTCTAATGTCATCTTGGCAGGTGCTTATACATTGCGTTTATGATACTTCAAATTAAATGCTACCTAAAAGTAATCGCGGCAATGTATATCGTGTCATTTCCGACTCGGGATTTAAGCGATGATACCCGAGAAAAAGCGAAGTCTTAACTGATTTTAATTGTATTGTACTGTGTTGTTTTTTGTTTTCTTTTCAATATTTTTCTTTATTCTATATTTTTGAAGTATTTATCCACACATTTCTGGCCTATGAAGCCGTCAGTCCAGGGTTCAAATCCCAGTACCCAAGGGCATTTATTTGTGAGATGTGTCATGAGTGATTTCTTTGCTTTGGTTTCATTACACCCTATTTACATTTTACCCAGCTCCTAAAACGCCTACATTTCAAAACGA
Organism: Grapholita molesta; assembly: GCA_022674325.2. Taxonomy (NCBI): domain Eukaryota; kingdom Metazoa; phylum Arthropoda; class Insecta; order Lepidoptera; family Tortricidae; genus Grapholita; species Grapholita molesta. The sequence goes on along the minus strand of CP053122.2, from coordinate 467,230 downwards.
CTCGATATAAAATACCTGAATCCCAGAATGCCTATTATTTTCTCAAGACACATAATTATAAATATGGCGGAATTTTAATACGTTCATGTATCATAATGACTAATTTTCACTTTACCCTTAGTTCAAAACACCCCATTTTCAAAACAACCAATTACCAAAATACCTAAAATTCATAAAGTTTCAACGCTCATACTGGAGACGACGAATGTTATTTTTTTTTATGATATAGGAGGCAAGCGAGCAGACGGATTGCCTGATGGTAAGCAACTACCGCCGCCCATGGACACTCGCAACACCAGAGGAGTCACAAGTACGTTACCGGCCTTTAAGCTCCCTATACGCTCTTTTCTTGAATGATATTATTAGAACATAAAAAAAATGGTATTTTGACGCCGTGACATTTTGCTTTTCTAGTATTCTCAATTTACGCTATTTTAAGATTTAGCCCTACATCTCATTCGGTATTTGAATTTTTAGTCATAATGTTTTTTTGTCATATTAACAGTGAGTCATTTTTAGGGTTCCGTAGTCAACTAGGAACCCTTATAGTTTCGCCATGTCTGTCCGTCCGTCCGTCCGCGGATAATCTCAGTGACCGTTAGCACTACAAAGCTGAAATTTGGTAGTAATATGTATATCAATCACGCCGAAAAAGTGCAAAAATAAAAAGTGGAAATTTTTTTTTCTTAGGGTACCCCCCCCCCCCTATACGTAAAGTGGGGAGTGATTTTTTTCTTCATTCTAATCCTAACGTGTGATATATTGTTGGATAGGTATTTAAAAATGAATAGGGGTTTACTAACATCATTTTTTGATAATGTCAATATTTTCGGAAATAATCGCTCCAGAAGTAAAAAAAAGTGCGTCCCCCCCTCTAACTTTTCAACCACAAGTTTAAAAAATATGAAAAAATCTCAAAAGTAGAACTTTACATAAACTTTCTAGGAAAACTATTTTAAACTTGATAGGTTCAATGGTTTTTGAAAAAAATCTATATATATATAAATGAACCCCTATTTCTCTTGGTCACGCTATAACTTGCGAACGGCTTTACCGATTTGGCTAATTTTGGTCTTGAAATATTTGTAGTAGCTCAGAGAAGGTTTAAACGGTGAAAAAGTATGAAAAAAGATCGAGTAATATACTAAAAAACTAAAATATTGTTCCCCTATACAAACTTATCAACTCGAAAAAACTGTAAGCGCCGCAGGATTTCATACATCTTACGCGTTTTTGGTAAAATGGTCTCTGCTTTCACTCGATAAAGACGAAAGCGCCGCAGGATTGCATATATCTTAGGCTTTTTTTGCGAGCAAAATAGGCACTTTATATTATTCCAGCACTAAAGTCGTTAAGGCGATAGTTTCTTACAAATTGTTAATAAATTAGCCCTTATTCCCTAAGATATGGCTGTCAAAATCGCTATTGAATGACAAGACACACTTCCTCACTTCAGGCCCGGTACCGCGAAGATCGAAGTTCGTATATGTCGAGCATTTCTCTTTTACTCCAATTAAAGCGTTAAGAGTGACGGAGACAATCGTCCGAAATGTACGAATATCGTTGTTCGCGGTAGCGCCGCCGTTTTATGTATAATTTCGCGTTTAGTTTTAACCGTAAATAAGAATCTGCACTAATATTCATCGCCCAATGCGATCGTCCCCTCCGTTGTCTCACTACTTCAAATGGGTGCAGAGTGTGAGTGAAGTAGTAAGACAAATACGAACATTTCCGAGAAAGTACGATTCACTACATCTGAGCCCCGAGTGTATGTTTTTAACGTAACGAAACGTCACCATCGCGTTGGTTACCCATATTATATCAGTATCACTTACGCATTCGAGACATTTTTTACGTCAAAAGAAACTTACACTAGAGCCTCTGCACTTTAAGCTCGCGCGCATAGTTTACTTAATTTGCCGATAGATGTCGCTGTAGGTGGAACGCTCATACCCTACATGGCGGTTTTAAGATTATTTCCGAATAATGGGGTCGGAGCATACATGTCCATACATTAGGTTAAAACTGACTGACTGACTTCTAATGACGCTGGCTGGTTATCACTCCATGTTACAACCCCTTCTTGCTACTCGTGGTGGGACTGAAATTGACAACATTTTTTCAAATTTTCCATGTATAGTTGGGATCTATAACTCTTTCTTTAGTTGTCAGCGTCCTTTGTAGGCCCGTGTACACAATACAACAATGTATCAAATAGCCCATTTTTAACTCTGAAGTGGGAACACTGTGACGGACGAAAATCTACGGAACCCTACACTAAGCGTGGCCCGACACGCTCTTGGCCGGTTTTTATTTTATTAAGGATTTACAACTCCATAGCTATTTAAAATATTAGCGTTTTAGAGGATTAGGCTTTAAGCAATTTAGGTAGAATGAAACCAAAGCATTTATTTGTATTTAAGATACTAGCTTTTCGGCTTGCCATGCATGCATGTCACAAAATGCCACTTTTACACGAGAGAAACACGCGCGATGCGACCAAAGTGAAAGTGTACGGCGGAGCTGTGTGGTCGCCTATACCCTTACCATGAGTTGTGACTTTGAGGCTTTCGATAACGAGTATCGAATTTACTATCTGTGCATCTCGTTCGCACTAAAATAGAAGCGAGATGCACAGATAAAATAAATAAATAAATAAATATTTCGGACATTTTTTTTACTCAAATCGACCTAGTCCCACGGTAAGCTCAATAAGGCTTGTGTTGCAGGTACTAGACGACGATATATATAATAAATAGATACATATAAATACTTAAATACATAGAAAACACCCATGACTCAGGAACAAATATCTGTGTTGTAGTCATTTTGTGTTTCTGCCATTTTGAGTTATGGACTATGAGCTGATGTACTCATTTTATGTTCTAGTCCGTGCAAGACTAACCCCAAATATCTGTGCTCATCACACAAATAAATGCCCTGACTGGGAATCGAACCCAGGACCTTCGGCTTCATAGGCAGGGTCACTACCCACTAGGCCAGACCGGTCGTCGTAGATAGTAAACTCGATACACGTTATCGAAAACCTCAATGTCACAACTCATGGTAAAGGTACTAATAGTCCGCACGGCGCACGTGCGACATATATTATGCACGGGCCGTAACCGCGCACGCTGCCACAACATCAGTCACGCGTCGACCTAACTCAGCTCTTTAAAAGAGCGAAATATTCGCATATATTCGCAAATACCGAACCGAAATTAGGTTGCGGCCGGACGGGGGATTAATAAATAATCTACTGGCTTCAACATTTAACGGTATATTTAAGCTGTTTTATTAACCTTTAAATTTGTTAGTATTAAAGCATTTGGACAATTATATTTTATGGAACTAAGTAAGAACTTTTAGATACATATAGATGACATACAAGGGTTGTTCTGAATATTACTAGCTATCCAATAAAACTAAAAGGCTAATAATAAGGAGCAGATTCCCCAAAAGCTATGTGTAAGTTTTAGTGAGATTTTTTTAAATGTCAAACCTCGTTTGTAGTAACTTAAAAATGTGGCAACATCTCAAGCCAAGCGAACGAATTGGCTAGCCAGCGCCGAGTGTAATATTAGGTATACGAACCACTTGGTGCCTTTTTTTGACCCTTCTATAACACAAAACCCTATGGACCCGGGTATGTCCTTAAACTACGTCCAACAATGAGAGGTAGGGCACAGCGAAGTACCATCATGCTCGAATCTGGAGAAGCCCAACTGGGGAAGTATCTCCTCCTTACAGAAGACCAGAGGCATAATAGCATTGCTACCTTTCCGGTATGCAGTGTTGTGTTCCTGATGGTGAGTAAGGTTCCCAAAGCTCCAAACCCCCTTAAAGGTCGGCAACGCGCTTGTGACTCCCCTGGTGTTGCGGGTGCCCATGGGTGACGGTAATTGCTTACCATCAGGCAATCCGTCTGCTCGTTTGCCACCTTTTGTCATTTAAAAAAAAAAACAAAACCTCTTTAATAAATCAAAACACGAATTTCTTCTCGGGTAACGTACATTTTGCAATCGAAACATTAATTTTTACATTTACTTTTTAAAGAAAACTTTTTTTCCAATCAATATCTATATTATTTTAGGCCAGGATTTTATACTCAATTAAAAACGGCTTTAATCGGTAGTAAAAAAAGTATGATTGTGAAAATAGGTCACAGCTAGAAATATTCAGGACAGCTCGAGGACCTCCGGCATCCGAGACGGGATTTGAACCCGCATCTCCAACTGTCGCGGCTGACACCTTAACCATATTATACAGAAACGTCTGCTAGCGAATATCTTCGATATTTAAATCTAAAGAAAAATAGAAAAATTTGACTCGAAGCGGGACTCGAACCCACACCTACTGGATCACTAGCCCAGCGCACTACCAATTGTGCTATCCGAGTACCGCTTAGACCTGTCGAATTTTTCCATCTTATCCTTCGTGGTATACATCACGATACGTACGGATAGCACAATTGGTAGTGTACTGGGCTAGTGATCCAGTGGTTGTGGGTTCGAGTCCCGCTTCGAGTCAAATTTTTCTATTTTTCTTTCGATTTAAATATCGAACATTTATAGATATTTAATACTAATTATCTCTATTAGTTTCTATCCTGCTGAGTACTGACAATAGCACCGTCCCATTTCCTCCTATTGCGTTCTGTATCCGACTTACTAAGGTACGCAGGCCGTCACAACTACGAACTTTTACCCGTATTTTCTTTAAGTAAACCTTGCTTTAAGAAATGTCAGTCAACGCAGACGTGGGTCCGTAACATATCCAATTTGCTGATTCTATGTAGGCGACGCCTATTCATGTCTAAAAGGATTTACTTGTACACTAAAGGCCAAAGATATGTACACACTTTTTCACCCGAAGTCGTCGCTATAAAGTAAAAAATTGCATATATATTTATGCTTTTAGATAAACTCACCTGAGTTTATTTTACGGACCCTTTTAGCGAGTGAAAAATATCAATGAAATAAATATTATGCCAAACTCTTGAAAAGAATCTTTAGTATTTATTTTAAGTCATTTCTTTTGAAGCAGACGGTCATGGGTTTGAATCCTATAAGGGCATTTATTTGGGTGTTTGTAACATATATTTGTACCCGATAATGAATAATATACTTTTCACCTTAGCAGCTCGAACATGTCTACTTTTCTCACCCCGGGGAGTGAGGAAAGTGCGTTTTTCCTCACTTTCAGAGAGTGAGGAAAGTTGCTACTTTCGTCACTCCAAGGAGTGAGACAAAGTAGCTTTTTAATTGACGACCGGTCTGGCCTAGTAGGTAATGACCCTGCCTAAGAAGCCGGTGGTCCCGGGTTCGAATCCCAGTCAGGCCATTTATTTGTGCGATGAGCACAGATATTTGTTCCTAAGTCATGGGTGTTTTCTATGTATTTAAGTATTTATATGTATCTATTTATTATAATAGGACATAATGGACTCCCTTAACACCACTACCACGTTCGGACCCTCACAAATTAATCAAATATTATAATTTTGAAATGTACATATATTTTCAAATGAAAAATATTTAAAAAAAATATTAAGTAATGAAGTCAGTGCAGTCCCAGATAAACACTTAAATGAATATGGTTAACCTGATGTAAAAAAATTTACAAGATTTTATTTAGCTTGATGTATGTATTTGTATATTTATCCGGATGGAATCGTGCAACTCAATTTTGAAGCAGACATCTTTAACCGATTGAGCTGAAATTTAGCACACAAATTTATGTAATTTCGGTTACAATGTAATATTATGGTACCACTGATCTGATCTGATGCTGGAGTCAGAAGGTAGCAAAAGCAAGTCCTAAAATACACAAGATAAACCCGTGGTGTTTTAGGCTCATTAGAATCCTTTCGAAGAGTAGATGACGATTGTGAAAAAAAGTACAGTCGGCAATAAAAGCTTGTACTAAAAATGAAACTTTTGGCAACTTATTTAACCTTTAATATGTTCTCACTACTGAGGTGAAAAGTTGTATGTGTCACACTAGAGTAAAGTTATTTTACATCTCGTGTTTTTGAGTGCCTCGCTACGCTCAAGATTCTAACACTAGAATCACTCGCTACGCTCGTGATTCAATTATAGAATCTTTCGCTTGCTCGGGACTCAAAATAAACACTCGCAAGAAAAAACAACTTTCCTCTCTTGTTGTACAAATAACTATTTCCTAACTAGTGCGTAAAAAGCGCACTTTTCGTAAATTTCACTTTTTAAGGCACTTGCTATGAAAAATTAGGTTCGATACTCGTGCAAAAACTTCTTTAAGACTCGGGTGATTGTCACCCTCGTTTCACTCGGGCTCCAACGTTCGGCCTCGTCGAAAAAAAATTTTTTTTCACTAGTATCGAAATGTACTATTTTATACAATTAAGATTGATCAGCGTTTGACCTCAGTCAATATAGACCAATAGCTAATTAGACGAGCTGCTACTTAAAAAATCAAGTAGACTTGATATGTATGTAGACGAGCCGCGATTTAGACAACCTGCGTTTTAGACGAGTTGCCCCATAGACGAGTTGCTGTTTAGACGCCGTGATACTAACCCGCTCCTGCGGGCCACTAATGCATAAAAGAAGTATCCACCTAGGCAGGCAGGTACTGAAACCTTATGAGGTACACGACATTACAGCCCAAGGATTTCTGGACTCAACGGGAATCAGTAATGAATTATAAAAAGAGCCGCCACAATAGATCATGACTGGTCGATGCGGCGCAATTAATAGCCCAAAACAACAATAATAATAATAATTACCTACAGCACGAGCCTTACTGAGCTTACTTTAGGAATAGGTCGATTTGTGTAAGATTGTCCAGAAATATTTTATTTTTTTGTCCATCGGCGTGATTGATTTACATATTCATACCAAATTACTAGGACTAACGACCACTGTGTATAACAGGGAACAGACAAACATACACATGGCTAAACAATATCTGTCTCTCCCGATTTTCCCAGGTCTGTCTGTCCCACATATAAGGATGCCTATTCGCCTACGTCCTTTGCGAACTTAGCGAACAAGTCCGTAAAGTAAAACCGAGTAACTATCAGTTATATGGTTTTGCATATTATGCATACGGCAGCTCTGACTTACAGGACTTACCGTATAACTTTGATACCAAGTTGATCTACAACCTCCGGTCACCTTTTATTGCTAGATGGAGCATTTAGGAAAAAAATGAGCGTAAAATTAAAAACCTTAGTACCTCATACTAAAAAAGATAAAAATTCTTTATTTTTCAATTTAGGCACATTACATGCACTTATGAATGTCAAAAAAAATCTACCACCGGTTCCATCCCTACACGCTGACCCGAGAAGATATTTACCGGCAAGGGACTTATTTTTTCAAAACAGTGATACATCAAATCTTAAAGTACATAATTATGCGTAGTCCCAAAAGAAAACATATTAAACAGTTTATTACAAGATACTAAAAATAAAAGTAAAATAATAATGTATAAACAAATTTGAGTTCTCAAAATAGACATACTTTAATATGCTTTCTTACATAAACTGTGTCATTTAAATAATTTGGCAGTACATACAATTGATGATAATGCTATTAGGTTTCTAGTTTGGGCCATGCATGTTTGTCTGTCAAATAATCCTCTACTCTGTAATAGCCCTTGGACATCAAAGACTTTTTAAGTAATTCTTAAGTACTGGAAAGGATAATTTTAAGGCATCATCAGGTAACTTGTTATATAAATTAATTGCCCAAAAAATGATTGATACACTTTACGCACACGACACTTTCTAATAAGAGATATACAAGGAAAAAATGTCCGTATATGAAAAAAAAAAAATCTTAATCTCCAGACATGCAAGAGATCATCCTTTCATAATTCGAGCAATAAGTCGTCCATTGCTGGACAGAGTCCTCCCCCAAATGTGACTTGGGGTAATTGGTGTAGTCGCTTCGTTTGGCAGGCGGATTTGCGACCCAGCTGTAGATTGGGTTTCAATCAATGCTGAAGTTTATCCGTCATTGAGGTGACGGCACCAATAATGGACAAGGAACCAATCATGAACATTAGTGCTTATTTCAAAGGAGTTAAGTGTTGTGCATTTGTTGACATATTCAATTTATAACTTTATGATTTTTTATAACTTTAATACGGATTCAAACTTTCACAATTTTTAAACATTCCCCATACAAACTTTCAGCCTATTTTAGCCCCTTAATAGTGAGATTTCCAAAAATCCTTTATAGGTCCTTATGGTATATAAACTACCTGTTGTGAAAAAATCAGCTATTTATCCGTTTGGGATGGGCGTTGACCAGTCAATCAGTCATGACTTTTACGTTCATCTACACTATCTACACTAATATTATAAAGGCGAAAGTTTGTGAGTGTGTATGTTTATTAGTTCTTCGCCTCTAAACAGCTGGAGCGATTTTAATTTTTGGTATAGAGTTAGCTGACACCCTGGATTAACACATGGGCTACGTTTTTTCCCTAACCGCGAGTAACGCCGCAGGGCACAGCTAGTATGTATATATGGATAAATCTGGACACGGGTATGTCCTTAAACTACGTCCAACAATCAGAGGTAGGGCACAGCGAAGTACCATCACGCTCGAGTCTGGAGAAGCCCAACTGGGGAAGTACCTCCTCCTTACAGAAGACCACAGCCATAATAGCACTGCTACCTTTCAGGTATGTAGTGTTGTGTTCCTGATGGTGAGTAAGGTTCCCAGAGCTCCAACCCCCCTTAAAGGTCGGCAACGCGCTTGTGACTCCCCTGGTGTTGCGGGTGCCCATGGGCGACGGTATTTGCTTACCATCAGGCAATACGTCTGCTAGTTTGCCACCTTATGTCATAAAAAAAAAATCATGCTATCCATGAAAAAGGCTTAAATGCTGTGTTTATTGGCAGGTAATCTTCGTGGCCAACAAAATGTGGCTAAAGCTGGGTTAAGAAGCTCGCGTTAAATTTGTTAACTTGATTTACGGCTTAAACTTTACCGAGTTGTCTGTTACGAATTTTACATGAGAAGAAAGTATCATTGGACGACCGGTCTGGCCTAGTGGGTCCTAGATTCGATTCCCAGTCGGGGTCATTTATTTGTGTGATGAGCACAGATATTTGTTCCTGACTCATTGGTGTTTTCTATGTATTTAAGTATTTATATGTAAGGGTTATTTTTCACTAGATTTTGCCCGCGGCTTCGCTCGCGTTAAAAAGTATTTAAGTTATTTTTAGCACACTATCGTTCAAAACGTAGTTTTGTATGCATGCATGCTTTTTGTTCGGAAATTGCCGTTAATCCACAAATGCCTACGTCATAATAGCTTTATGCATGCAAAGTCTCAGCCCGATCGGTTTAAAATTGACAAAGTTCCACACAAACTTTCATCCCCTATTTTATCCCCTTGGGGGTAAAATTGATCAGAATCCTTTCTTAGCGGATGCCTACGTCATAACATCTACCTGCATGCCAAATTTCAGCCCGATCCGTCCAGTGGTTTGGGCTGTGCGTTGATAGATCACTGTGTCAGTCATTCACCTTTGAGTTATCTATATCTAGATTGATACTGTTAGCCTTATTACAGTGTGGGCGGCCTTACCTGTCCTGACAAGTCGTCTGTCCGCCTCCAAGCCTGTGTCCTTCTCAAACGCTGGAATCCGCTAGAGGAATGTTCTGGAATGTTCTCGACGGTCAGAAGGCAGAGTCCAACACAGCGAGCACCCGGTAAACGTCATTCTCTCAGTCTAAAGCATAAAAGAAAGTCGAAAAATAAGACTTTTACGGGTAAATTTCTCGATTTCTCAAGGTTATTTTTCCAGTCTCGAGTGAGGAATTTTCCGGGAATTCTCGCTTCGGGAATTCTCGTTCAGAAACCCTAAAGGTAAATAGACTGTCCTGAATCAATTTGGTTGCTATGGAAATAGTTATTGCTCAGACATACAATGAAATATATTATTTTATTATTAAAATAAGTTTTATTATTAGGCACAACTTCTTTTGTAAATGAATGACCTTATTTTTATCACCTGTATTTTACAAATAAACGATTTCATTTCATTTCATTTCGAAATGTCGTCATGAAGTGTCAATGTCAAAGTATCCCGTTTCTGGCGGAGCAACTCTCTTCTAAACCGGAAAGTTTTTTTTTAAACATGGCGTCTGTGTTCATCTACAGGTTAAACAGCCTATTTTTTTGTTGTTTGTGGTTGAATGATTATCGGACCATGATGGAATGATGGCTCTGGCGGCCTAAATACCGCGAAAACCGAAAATTTCGGATACCGTTCTCTTTTACCCTAATTAAGGAGTAATTAGCGTGACAGAGACAATTGTTCTAAGCTTGCGGTACTAATATTAATCATTATCAATCAGTTCAGCGAGGAAACGCTGCCAGCATCCTCGACACTATGCCTGAGGGGCCAACAATAGAATCAGATTTTACCTAATTATTTCATATTTTACCACTTTTTACCCGACTGCCAAAGAGGGAGGGTAATGTTGAGGGAGTGTATGTAAGTATGTATGTATGTCTGTTCCTTTGTGACCTCCTGTAGCCTAAACGGCTTGATGGATTTTGATGTATGAGGTATCGTTAGATTTGTCTTGATTACGGGAGTGTCATAGGATACATTTTATCATAAAAGTCCCACGGGATAAAGACATAATAATATTTTTTCTAAATTTCCCTTTAAACAACAAAAATATGTATGCGGTATCATTAGATTCATTTCAATCACGGGAGTAATTAATATAGGATACGTTTTTCTCAAAATTCCACGGGAACATGTTAATTCTGCGTCAACGCAAAGCAACTCATGCGTTAGCAAGCAAAAGATAGGGCGCGGCCTGGCATGCGGCGCGCGGCGCGGTGCGGAGGGGGATATGCTCGAGTATACAGCACGAATGCGGGCACACGCATAAGGGCACACGTCGTTGACGGTCGTCTCTAAATAGCGATTTTTCGATACTTCGTCGTCTGACGCGAAACTTATAAAGTATAAATAACTCGTTCTTTTTCTTTCGTGTTTCTCTCTTTAAATTTATTCGTTCTTTCTAATTAATTAACTCGTTCTTCCGTTCTTTTTTGGTTCTTTCTTAAATTATTCATATTAATTAATAATATAATAATAATTATTAAGAGGGACCTTAAGTAACATCACTCGTAATCTAAAGCCAAATGTCGTCGAAATAATTTAAAATGGTACTTACATATACATAGTCTTCTACATCTACAACATTTTCGTTAAATAAAAACAGCTAAAAGTTATAAATAAAAGAATTATTATTAAAAAACAAAATACCCGACTGCACACTAAAAGAGTAAAACAAGCCACACAATAATATTGATCAATCAAATGCTAAAAACTAATTATGTAATACCGTTTAAACAATACCTATATTAAAATACACTACAATATGTGTTCGTAATCGATAGTTAAATAAACAGAAACTTATTTTGAATACAAATTTACTGAATATAATTTATAAATGTTGATGGAAAGCATCGCAGGCGGGGACCACCTTGACCGCCACCAACGAAAATTCTGCTAAATGGTGCACAACCGAAATGACTATAAATAAGCCTCTGTTGGTCCCCGCCTGCGATGCTTTCCATCAACATTTATAAATTATATTCAGTAAATTTGTATTCAAAATAAGTTTCTGTTTATTTAACTATCGATTACGAACACATATTGTAGTGTATTTTAATATAGGTATTGTTTAAACGGTATTACATAATTAGTTTTTAGCATTTGATTGATCAATATTATTGTGTGGCTTGTTTTACTCTTTTTTTAGTGTGCAGTCGGGTATTTTGTTTTTTTAATAATAATTCTTTTTTCATTGACATTTTTATTATGATCCATTGAGTTAATTACTATAGGTTCCGACTTAGTTTTAAAAATCTCTTTTTTTTGTGTCCTGTTAATACGAGTACTAGCCTAAAACTAAGTTTAAAAATTTGCACGCTCGCATGCAGGCTAAACACACTGAACTAATTTTCTATACAGTAACACCTGTATGATTCATTTACTGTGTTTATGCAAATACATTCTTAAAATTTTTGAATCTTTAAATAGTTAGTAAGTTTAGATTTAGTTTTGAAAACATTGAATTGATTAACTATTTAAATCGACATTAATCTGTTTGAGATGAAGAGTTGAGTATCAATGTGTTGATGTTTTTTTTTTATATAGGTAATGAAATGAATGGTATTTGACCTCCAATCAAGCTCAAGTTACTCTGGTCCCTAGATCGACACGTTCGTCCCGGTAAGGGTGCACAGAATACGCGGCCAGGTCGGTATTCCGACCGCGGGAACGCGGGTTCAAGGCATGTTTCGGTCAGAAGTAAGGAAAGTTAGCCTTTTGCTTTGTTTTAGTCCCAAATACTTAAATACAAATACTATAATAGACAAATATTGAAATACATGTAAAGACACCCTTGATTCAGGAACAATTATCTGTGCTCATCACACAAATAAATACCCTTACTGAGATGAACCCAGGACCATCGGCTTTAGACAGGGTCACTACCCACTAGGCCAAGCCTGTGTCATTCAGCGGTAAAAGGCAGACAGAGTTACTTTCGCTATAATATTAGTATGGATTTGTTAGTCCATTTACACTTGTAAGTATCTGGAAATATCTCAATCCCCTATCAACAGAACCAACCTAATTTGTAGACCCTACATAAAATCAGAACACTTATCACAACAATCTACTTATAAAAGACATACAATCTATTCATATCTTTGCAAAATATACCTTTAAGCTATACTAATAAGGTCCATTTCTCTCAGCTGTAGATTGTAGCTAGGTAATTTCAGCAAGCTCCGTTCTTGATCAATGATTCGGTACAAGCAACCTTATTATTTGTAGGTTAGGGTTCAAATTCAAAATGGGGATAATATGAAGTGTTGTGTAAGCAGAGAGGGTATAGAGTATTAATTGCCTCGCACACTGATTGCTAACACCCGTTGTGATTACAAACGCCGACTAAAAGCGACTCTGGCCTAGCGGCGGCGGGGAGTCCATAATAGCTTTTTTTATACAATGACAGTGGCAAACAAGCCTACGGACCGCTTGATGGCAAGCAGTTACCGTAGCCTATGCAACTCCAGAGGATTCATATGCGCATTGCCCACCCTTTAAGAACCTATACACTCCTTTTTTAAAGAACCTCATACTGTAGTCCCTAGGGAAAACCTCCACAGCCGGAGCGTTCGCGAGAGGAAATTCCTCTTAAACCTCTTAAACCTCTGTGCGCGACCCCTTAGGCTCCAGGGTGTGAAGATGGATGCACTGCCGACGGCGAGCGGTGGTAGAAAGCGGCCGTCGGCATCATGTCGAACAGTTCTTCAGAGCACAACCCATTGTACAAGTGATAGAACACACAAGGAGGAAAAGTCTCTCCTTAGACTCAAAGGCTCAATATCGCTCGTGAGTTTGGGATCGTCAACGATTCGCACAGCGCGTCTTATGTCCAACTAACAAATATTACTGCTGTTCAATAGTGTTTCGGCTCGTGAAGTCAAAACAATACCAAAAAAATTATGAACCAATTGGTCAGCAATAAACAAATTTTATTTTCAACTCACTCACTCGGCAATAACTGTTTTATTCTTTAAAAATGGATTGCAATGTTGCATTTTATTCACAAGAGTGCAAACTAATTACATGCAAATTGTTTATTACTAATCACTACAGTGAGGAAAATACACAGCTACAATAGCACTGCTACCTTTCAGGTATGTAGTGTTATGTTCCTGATGGTGAGTAAGGTTCCCAGAGCTCCAACCCCCCTTAAAGGTCGGGAACGCGCTTGTGACTCCCCTGGTGTTGCGGGTGCCCATGTGCGACGGTAATTGCTTACCGCCAGGCAATCCGTCTGCTCGTTTGCCGCCTATGTCATAAAAAAAATACTCTAAAACATCTAAATTTAGTCCAAATTAGTATCAATAATTTATAATTCTAAATCATCATTAACAATTACACTCAACCCAGCTAACGGTAAAAATGCAGTTTTGCTATCTGTGTTCATATATTAAAAACATATATTCCGAGCTAGTGAACTGAAGATTCATTCAAGTATACTAGAAATATATATAAACGGGTCACTCACGTATCAGTTCTCGAAGGGCCGCCGCCAGCGACGGTGCGGCACGGAGCTCATGATTATGGTTCACGCATTGGACCGAAACATATGTCGACCGGTTTTCGACCTTAAGATACGTGAGTGACCCGATATTTTTTCGACCTTAGGATACGTGAGTGACCCGTTTATATATATTTCTAGTATGTCTGAGTCTCACGGGAGTTTTCTATTAAAAGATTCATTCAAGTACTTTAAAGAACTTTCACAAACCCCGTAAGTTCACGTCTGTACCGCGGTAAATTGTTCGGAATTCATAAAAGGTGTACGTTCAGACCCTGTGGAGACTAGCTTGGGAACAAGCCCGCATGGAGCTGTTCAAGTTTGTAACTTGCAGCAGTTCTGTAACACTTATTTTTAGATTTAAGGATGACTCATGTTACACCGTCGCGTCTCCTACACGAGCCCGAGCCCACCGTCGACCCACCGACTCACCGTGGCGGCCCGGGCCCGACACTCGAATATCGACATTAACACGAGCGTCGTTCCATCCAGCCGTTTGTGCGACGATCGTCACACGCCCGATATCGCGTAGACATTACGTCGCCTTCCCATCACCGGGCCCAGCCTATTAACATAGCTGTAACGGCCGTCGCATGACTGGTCCGTGAGTGACTCGGAGGGCTCGGTGATCACGTGATTCATTCCATACAAAATTAGCGACGGTGGGCTCGGCTCGGCGACGGGCCGCTCTAACATGAGTCAACCTTAAACCGTGTTTCTGTGGAAACGACGTTCGAAAATGAGGTGAAAATACTTTTCAATTTAACAATCGATTAAATAAAAATATTGAGCGACGGTATTATAAAATACGGCGGAAATTGTTTTTAAAATGTATGTTAAAAATCAACAATCATTCATGTAACCATCAATTAAATAAAAATATTGAGCGAAAGTGAGGATAAAATTTCGACGAAAATTATTTTTAAATTGTATGTTAAATTGATTATATATTTTGGCGTAGAAACATTAGGTCCATGGGGCCCCTAGTGCGCACAAACTGCAGAAGTCCCGAAGCGTCTAGTTGACGTAACCGGTGACTGAAGAGGTTGCTTCCTCGCACAACGTATCAGCATTGCGCGGACATACCAGAATCCTTGGTACGATGCCTCGAGGGCTTTATTAGATTTGAGGTTATTGTACACACTGACTCGACTGTAAAGTGGATACCAGAGGCTGTAGTGTAAGTTTCTTTTGACGCAAATAACGTTTACGAATGCTTAAGTGATAATGCTATTTATATGGGAAACGCAAGCGCGTTCGTAACGTGAACGAAAGTTACGTTAAAAACTTACACTCAGGGCTCAGAGCTGATCCAAAACATGGCACCTAGTGTAAGGACATCTTAATGTACTGGGGTTACTTTGGTAACATTGATCACCAAGAGTTTAGTAATGTGAGTTTTATGCTTAACATAAACACGTTTTATAATCACTTTTAAAAACACATTATTTAGTTCAAAAGTTAATGACCAATGTTACGCCGTGAATCAAAGTAACTTTACGGTACTTAGACCTTACGGACCCGGGTGTTTCCCAGATACCACTAGAGCTTAGGAAGCGAGCTATAGAGCGGTATAACATACTGCAATCGCCAACCCGCCTGTCCATGGCTGAAGTAGTTATTTATGTGTTATATATACACCCCGTTATCTAACGCTCATTTTGGGGGCAATCTAAAATAGTGATGTTGCTTCACATAATTAGTTGATTCACATTTATCTATAAAAGTTATTTGTCAAGCTAAAATTCTGCTTTAGTGAAAGCTATAGAGACACATTCATTCCTCTTTTTAGCCAAATCGGAGGGCGACAATTATAAATATCGAATATCGTCAATTTGTGGTCCGATTTTTGAAATAGTCAGCGAGTAATCTTCATAGAGATTATAATTCATTCACTATGGAAATCACTTGGTGACTATTTCAAAAATCGGACCCAAGATCTTTTGACATGTTATTGAGTGAGTAAGTCAACTTAGTTTTTTATCGACTTAGATTATCGTAACTGCCCAATCACTTGCCCCTGAACTGAGCATAGATAACGGGGTGTAGTTATATATCAAAACGTAAGCATGAAATATCCCTATTTCCCGGCGGCGTTGCGGAGTGTTATTTAAAGCTTTGTTTCCACCATTTAAACACGCGCCATTATCTTATCGATACTG
Source organism: Grapholita molesta (assembly GCA_022674325.2). Classification (NCBI taxonomy): domain Eukaryota; kingdom Metazoa; phylum Arthropoda; class Insecta; order Lepidoptera; family Tortricidae; genus Grapholita; species Grapholita molesta. The sequence continues at coordinate 450,918 of CP053122.2, read as the reverse complement.
CGTTGGCGTCATGCCCCTACAAGATACCGTCCGATAGAATTTGTATTACAGAAGGGCAAACTAGCGGCGGCCACAAGGCGGTTTCCTAGCGATTGTATAGTAATCGGCACTTGCGTGCAATTGCTATTTTTTTTTTATGAGAACGTCGAGAAAACGCGGCACAGTTTTCAATAAGTTTCAGGTTCGCCCGCGACTTCTGCAGCGCATTTTATTGTGTATTGTTAACCTATATTGTTACTGTGGCCAACTTACACAATATTTTTATAACCTAACCTGCTAACCTCTAACTGTCAAGTCAAATCCAATTTTGATTCATCTTCAATCAATTCATATATACTTTAATATACCCCCTAAAGCTACTGCGGTCACCCACCCGCCTGACAAGCACGACGACTATTTTAACTACTTTACTAAGTTGTATATGAAGTTTTTTGGCTACATACGGGCCGTATCTTTATTAGCCATTAATGTAGTAAAAAAAACTGTGTCAGGTGGACCTTATGCTTATTTGCGACGTTGCGGGAAGTCTGAAAGCAAGATCTTGTAGGCGTAATCTGTGGTGCCCATAAACGGTTATAGCGCAACCAAACTGAGGAACTCGTTAGTTTCCCTATTTGCCTCTTTATCCCTCGCATACGCAAGAGCGATAGAGAGGGGCATAGTCAATTTTCGATCGCATCTTCTGAATTGGGATTGAGCGATAAATCGCAAACGACTCGTTTACACTAGTCGAGTGCCAACTGCCGAACTGAGGTTGTACAAAGGGTATGGTAGAGAAATTCGCAATTTGGGCAAGCCCCTGTAACTAAGCTTCAGGGCTTCCCAAACTTTGATGCGACACCCTTGGGCATTCTCCATTTTTTACAACGCTCCTCTTTAGTCTAAAACTGACCACCACAAGGGAGTACCCAGAGGGTTCCAGTGGTTTGCTTTCCTCTCGGAGCCCTCAAAGTTACAAGCATTTTCCCGGAATTTTCACTGGATCCTCCAATCATCGTCCTCTTTTACTCCAATTAAGGCGTCATGAGAGTGACAGAACAAACGAATATCGTTTTTCGCGGTAGCGCCGCTGATTGCCTCCGTATATTTGAAGGTGTTACAAATGGTTACTCGCGTACTCCACTTCACATTATTTTTATCTGGAGGGCATTATCTAGGAAAAGGGACCTTATTGTGGATGGCACTTACGTCGAATCACGTTGCATTTTTATTGTTTCGCCTAGAACAATGACATAAGCGCCATTGACAATATGCTCCCTTTTAGTAGATAATGTCATATATAAAGACATTCGTGTCGGGCGACAATAAGGTCGCTATAAATATTAGATTCGATACGAGGCCCGCGGCTGACACAAACTGGGAGTCGCAGTACTTAATGTCTTACTTGTAACACCTACTTTTCAAATTGCAATACTATCCCAATGCTTAAGAAACTCCATACTCGTTTATTTGGGAATGAATAATATTTGGGGATGCGTGATGTTTAAATGTAAATTCTAAGAATTTTATAAACTATTTTGATTTGCTTTGATTTTTAAGTAGTAAAACTACTTAAAACATATACTTAAGAAAATAAAATCTTAATTAACTTACGTCATCTATTTCAACTTTTATTTATTATTTGTATATTGGGATTTCCGATAAGAAACACAATATATACATTGAAAAACACACCGACGCTTCCATCATTGCCGTTTACGGGGAAGCTATGGGGACACAAGCACTACGACATGCCCCCAAGTCGCCAACTCGCCTGCCAAGCGTAGCGTCTATGGCATATCCCATGATGATACAAGTCATATTTTGGGTGGACGTCTGACATGACGAAGTATCTACTGCTGTCTTACTCTAGTAAATTTTTTGATATATTTTCTTATAGACACAAAACTATCGTGAGATTGAAACATATTAATTCCGCAACCGGCAGCCGGCAACGGCTAAGTCTGCGTCGGTTAGCGAACGCGAATGGTTCATGATTATGCTCCTCGTTACTGAGTGAAACAGATCGAGCAATATTCGACTTATAAAACGTGAGTTACCCGCTTTTTTATTATATGTTTTCTTAAAGAATAACGCATTTTTATGTATATAAAAAAATAAGTCGCGCCGAGTTTCTTGCCGGTTAATAAAAGTCAAAATGCTTCTGGGGTCAGAGGTGTAGGGTTAGAAGCGGTGTAGTTTTTTTCTCCTTTACTATTGACGTGTAAAAGTGCCCTTGTGGCCTACTTACTGAATAAACGTTTGAGTTCGACTGCCGTACTGCGTTACCTTGTTGTGTAAAAGACGAATGGCGCATACGGACGGCAAACACTTATGAAATTGTATATATTATCTCACTACTTTGGAAAATTACGCTTCGTATTTAACGTAACTATATTTATTGTAGACTAGATGACCCGTTGAACTTCGTAACACCCGTAACTTCTCTTTTTATCTTATTACGTCTATGGTTATAAATTGGAATGTCAATGATTGACAGGTAGGAACAATTTGTATGGGAATAAAGAATCACTATTTTCTAATTATCATCACAATATTTCCGTGTATTTACAAACATTTCAATACCAAAATTACCTAAATTGGTTCAGCGATTGTCGAGTTTATGGGTAACTAACAAACGTATTTCATTTTTATATTTATAGATTACTTTTTTTTATACAACTACGGTGGCAAACAAGCATACGGCCCGCTAGATGGTAAGCAGTTAGCTACCCTTTTCACAGAATATAGGTAAAATTTGTGGAGTTCTTTCGAGTCTTATAGGAGAAAATACAGACAGACAGAGTTACTTTCGCATTTATAATAATAGTAGAAAAAAAAATAGAAAATAGAAAACATTTATTCAAGGCAGTTTACAACAACAAAAAATAAAAATAAATAAAAACTAAAACATATTCTATAATGCTGCCTCGAAATGGTCCCGACTCAGCATGATGCTAGCCCGGGGAGCCAGCGCTGGTCTTCCGTCGGGGCCATTAACGAGTGAGGTCACGGAGCGAACAGACTAACAACTAATATTTATATGGATAAGTACAAAGCCATAACGACGGAAAGTAATAGTAGTACAAGCATTTCTCCACACAAAGTAATTTATGGTACGCGTGTAACTTTGATGACAGCTCCAATTAACCGCGTCTTAACATCTCGAGACGAGAGCCTCCACGGACCAGCTAACAGTATAAACTGACAGTCAGCCGAACAAACAGCAACACTCTTAGCTGTACAGTCGCCATCAAATATATCAGAGCGGCAATGGTGGTCACAAATATCGGAATGCCTCTATTATCGAGGAGATAAAGTGCATCATCGATATAAATTTGACTCGCAGCTGGACTCGAACCCACAACCACTGGATCACTAGCCCAGTGCACTACCAATTGTGCTATACGAGTACCGCTGAGACTTGTCAAATTTTTCTATCTATCCCTCGTCGTATACGTCATCATGGGTGACGTGTAAACACATCTACCCTGCCGTCCTCAAGCTAAAAGGCCGTTAAAGGCTTTTACGACCTTTTTGAGTTAATATCATAGCGCGAAATAGTAAACAATTCTCTATCTACCTATCTAGGTTTCATAGCCATAATATATGTTAAAAAACCGCGAAGTTACGGCCGTCCCGCGAGCGGCTAAATACACCATTTTGCCCTTTTTACTAGCATAAAGGCAGTTTTTAATTAGGAAATTCACTAAAAGGCTGTTAAAGGCCAATAACTGCTTCTTCCTATTTGACATCGGGTATATAGTTCAACTCTTAAAAGCAGTTATTACAACTTCCACGACTTAAAGGTGGCTACTTAACTTTAACTGCTGTCTAGTTAAAAAATATTACGGCCAAATGATGATTACTCCCAAACAAAATAGCAGCTAAGCTGTAAATACATAATTAAAAAGCCGTTAAAGTCGCTCAACCGCCTTGTCATTTGTATAGACGCAAAATATATACATGCAAATGCATCGGTTTAAGGCCGTCACGGCTTTATAATTTGGCAAAGATAGAACAAATTGTATACAGTTCCATAACTATATCGTGGTAACTAGGCATTCCATACCAATAAGGCGGTTACTTGAACCTCGCTCGAAGCCACGAAATCAGTTGCGCGGGCGCTCCCGTCGAGTGAGGGTGTGTCACATGAAGAGCGGGCGCAGTTTCCCGCCAATTCCAGTATGCAGCCGCGCAAACTCACGGGGTAAAATATTTTGTATAGCTTTACGTATTCATTTGGAATAAGTATTATGTACCGTTTTATGTTTACACGCCTGTTTTGGCGCGTTATTTCTTTAGTCGAGTTTAGTACTCTACCTAATGTACATTTTACTTCATGAGTTTCAATTGGGTTCGAATTTGATGTGTAGATACTTTGTGAAGTTAGAATATGAAACTTGCCTAATGATGGAGAGAAAAAATCGTCATGAGAATTCTCAAAATAAATCTTTAAATTGTGTGTCTGCCTTTGTTGCATATAATACTGAACACATAAACGTATAGTCGAAAACCATAATCTTACTTTTTTACCAAAATGTTTTCAAAACGTCTTCAGTTTCACAAAGTACATAATATGCGACGGGCGCAGGTACTGTTCAACTAGGTACTTAGACTCACCCGAATCTCACGCGCTGTATGTTTACGTTTTAACTCTGGTAACATGAGACATCACGGAATAAGTTTGTTTATAACTATAAGGTTGGCTTGGGATTAATATTATTTGCTAAGAAAAAAAACTACTTTTCTTAGGATAAAGTAGGTTAATAAAAATAACTTAATTGCTTCAGGTATGAACCGAAGACCTCTCGGTTGAAAACCATTTTCGACAGATGTATAAATCCATCAAACCAAAACATTGAAGACAAGTTCCAGTTGGTCGATTGTCATAACATCCAGTTGTCTGATAATTATGTAGAACCCACGTCATCACACGAAAAACCTGTGGAAAAAAGGTTACCTAAACATTGTGTCCAAGAGATGGTTAATGAAGTCAATCGCAGGAATTATTCACTCACATCTGATATATTTAATAATTTTAACGAGTACGCGACCACACAATCTAAATCTTCTGTTTTTTTGTCGAATACCGTAGATCTTCTCCAACAAGCGTTCCCAGCGATCAATACTAAACAACAATTTGATTTAAGGTGTAACGAAGAGCTAAGCATAAGCAGCTTAAGTTCTTCATCATCACACACAGACGAGGATTTTTCATCCGATGATTCCGTACGTGACAAAAATTATATTCCAGAAACGAGTAGTAGTGATGATTCTGAAAATGAAATTGCGGTCCCAGTTTTGAATAAACATCAGAGTATTAAGCACTCCTTTGTGTCTATCTTTAATACAACCAATATCATTAAGAAAAGAAGAAATACCATTGACATAGTAAAGACTCAAACTAATAAAATCAGCGAGAGAGTACAAAAACGAAGGAATACTACGGAGTTAAATTTTATACACACAATAAACAATAGCGAAGAGATTAGTATTGATTTATCCGAAAGAAATAGTCAAAGTCCACCTGCACCTAAGCGAAAAAAATACGATACAAGTCTAAGTGAAAGAAACGCTGATAAGAAAGAAGACAAACGATTGGAATATCTGGTTAAGCCAGGATGCGATTTAAAATGTAAAAAAAAATGCACTACCTTATTAACAGATGAAGAGAGACAGGACGTTAACGACAGTTACTGGAATTTATCATGGAAAGAAAGAAGATTATTCATACAAAATAATGTACCTGTAGTTGTACCTAAGAGGCAAAAGACGGGACCACATCTTCGAGCGCAAAGGAGAACGTTTTTCCTAAGAAAACATGATGATACAAAAGTGGCAGTTTGTAAGATATTTTTTTTGACTACACTCGGTTTCAATAAAACAAATGACAAGGTTTTGTATAACTCTATAGCTGATGATGACTTGACCGATTCACGTGGAAAACATACTAAAACATTAGCGTACGATCGTGAAATACTTCGTCAACACGTTGAATCTTTCCATCCTTTAGAACCACATTATCGAAGAGCGCATGCTCCAAACCGTAGATATTTGCCGAGCGACGTAACTATCACTTTTATGCATGGCCAGTTTTGCAAAACATATCCTCAAGATCCAGTTTCATACGAGTTATATAGGCAGGTCGTTAAAGATATGAATATATCTTTTACCAATTTAGGAAATGAAGAATGCGAGGTATGCGAAAGCTACCAGATACACAAAAAAGATAGTTCTCATAATATTGAGGAAGATATTCCAGCTAACTGCGAGGACTGTACATCATTCGCAGTCCATCATGACAAATATGTTGCAGCTAGAAAATTGTATGAAGAACACAAGACTAAACAAGACCCGCATAATATATATTTTAGTGCTGATTTGCAAAAGGTTATAATGCTCCCAAGACTGGATACATTTAAGAAAATTATATTCTGTTTACGTCTTGCTACATATAATCAAACCTTTGCACCATTGGGGAAAATAACATCGAATAATAAGCCTTACGCTGTTCTTTGGCACGACGCTATAGCTGGAAGAAAGCAAGAAGACATAATGAGTGCATTTTTTTCATTCTTATTGCAATATCGTGATACCAAGCATGTAAATATATGGCTAGATAACTGCAGTGCACAGAACAAGAACTGGCTTTTATATTTCATGCTAGTTCATATGGTTAATAGCGATTATATAGGCACAGAATCCATAACGTTATACTACTTCGAACCTGGTCACACTTTCATGAGCTGTGACCAGTTTCATCACCAAGTCGAGTTGTCAATGAAACAAAAAGGCAAAATTTACGACTTTGCCGATTTTACGGAATCCGTGGGATCGGCAAACAAGGGAAAAGTAACAGTGAAATCCGTAGTAGCTGAAGATTTTATAAACGTCCCTAACTATACTTCAGATCGTAGAATTCAAAATTCGAATCCACGTGTTTACCTTCGTGATATTACACAAGTATGTTTTACTAGAGGGTGTTATGATTTATCATACAAAACCGAATTCAAAAATGATTACCAGCAACTCCGCTTTCTAAATGACAAATACTTGAAGAATCCAAGCGCTATTACTTTTCCCAAACGTGTCGATCCCAAAGGTACGGACGTAGGTAGAAAAAAGGAAATTATAAACAAATGCTCACAAGTAATACCTTCACATAAGTTGAAATTTTGGCGCGATTTGCCAGAGTCGCGGTAGTATGTTGCTATTCGTTTTAATAAACATATTATTTGAGTTAAGAACCTTATTACTTGAATTAGGGGCATGTATTATGTCTGTAGTACTCTATACTCTCATTTCTTATAAATCTTGTAAGACTGATTACTGACTTAATAAGTCAGTATATAACTTATATTTAATTTTTAAGTAGAAATAAAGTTGATTGATCTCCATAAGTACAAATAAGCATTTGTTATCTACTTGTTTAAGTAATCGTGATCATTATTATTAATTGTGTAAAATTTGTGACTGATTATACCTTTTCGTTAAAAACGATTATGGATATTTTTGTAAGATGATTAATACATATTTACCTTTATTCAGAAGTTTTAGTAGTTCTAGTACAAACAAATGGTAATCCATTTTTCTATTAAAATATTTGCTAGACTAAGGGGTGTCTTTAAATAGGAATTAGGTACATTGAACTGACGTAACGTGTCATAAGAATCTTGTTTTTAGTAGGTAGTAATTAAACTGTGATTTTAAGCATGTAAGAAGATCGCAAAGCGAGTTAAATTAAGATGTGCTTACATTGTCCTACAGTAATAATTATGATTAGCAGAGTTTATAACTAACGTTGAACTTCAAATTAACTTTGTTTTGAGAATGATTGAATGCAAATATCTTTGAATAAATTTTAGTTTTGAGTATCCTATGCCTTTTATTTATTTTACTCCTGCACTTATTAAAGTAACTTCTTAAATTTGTTTTAAGTAATTTGAGATTATTGTAAACTAAAAAGCAGTTATTAAATTTTGTTCTGAAGATAACTGCCTTTTTATCTAGCTGAATTGACAAAATCTTTTAAAGGATACAATTAAAAATGGTTTTGTTAAATTATAAGGCGTTTAAACATTTGTAATCACCTTTTAGTCTTGGATGTATTAGATGAGTTGACTTATTTTTCATACCTAAAAGGCGGTTACATCTCCTAGCCACCTTTTAGCTATGTACTACTTTTTAACTTCATAAGACTTGTACAACATATTCGACTTTAAATAAAATTACCAAGTTAAAAGACCGCTACATATACTTTAGCCGCCTTATAGTTGTTTGATTGACGTAATATTGTTTAACAAGTACAAAGCAAGAAACGAAAATTAATGATTTACAGGACTTTTTAACAATTAATAATAAATTCACATGACTTAAAAAATAGTGCTAATTAAATACTACAATGTAACATCTCATGTATATACTTATACCTCACTAATTTAAAAAAAAAACATTCGCGGGTTTTTTGCTCATATCTCAAAATGGCACCGCTTCATTTTGCGGCCTTTTAGCTTGAGTACGGCAGTACCGTCAGCGTATTGAACACTTAACGGCATCGAAGTCTCAATTCATATTCGGAATTCATCGATAACAATGTACAGTCAGCAGCAAAAGTTGCTAAGCGTTTAAAGTGTTCAAAATGACCTACACGCGCTCTTATTCTCTTGACAATAGAGACGTGTTGACCTCATTTTGAACACCTCAAATGCTTAGCTACTTCTGCTGCTGACTGTACTACCCTTTTCTAAATTATTTTTTTATCATGCGAAACGTCTCCAACGAATATCTTCGATTTTTTTTTTATTACATAGGCGGCAAACGAGCAGACGGATAGCCTGATGGTAAGCAATTACCGTCGCCCATGGGCACCCGCAACACCAGAGGAGTCACATGCGCGTTGCCGGCCTTTAAGGGGGGTTGGAGCTCTGGGAACCTTACTCACCATCAGGAACACAACACTACATACCTGAAAGGTAGCAGTGCTATTATGGCTGTGATCTTCGATATTTAAATTGAACGAATAATATATTCAAAAATATATATTTTTGAATAACTTGGCTGCTCCGACATATCTGATGGCGACTGTATATTGGTGGACCTTATGCCTTATATAATAGTTGAGATCAAAACACGCATTGAAATACCGCGCTTATGCCTTTGGGAAAAATATGAAAATACCATTATGCCGTGTGATGCCGGCTGACTAGAATAGCACCGCCCCATCTCCTCCCGCGGGTGTCATAAGAGGCGATAAAGGAAAAAATCCTGCGGACGGGCAGCAGCGTCCGTCGAAATCCAATCTACAGCTACTGCGGTCGCCAACCCGTCTGCCAAGCGTGGCGACTATGGCATCTACCCCCCAAGATGATACAAACATATTTGTGAGAGGCCTATGTCCAGCAGTGGACTGCATACGGCTGAAATGTATTTTAGCATTCTCTTATCTCTGGTTCAGCTTACAATACCTAAATATGTAACACAGTTACCAAAGGACAATAAGTAATGTTCTATCTGTGCTAGTTACGTCGTTTTCGCATTGGGAGTGGAAGTTAGTTTAAATCGCCTAAAATATGAGTAAATGAGACAGCTCGTGTTGTGAAATAAACTTAAATGTGTCAGCATTAAATTGCTGGTATTTAATGTCTATGTATATATAAACTGGAATGCCTGTTTATATATTTAATAAATAAGCGCCCTGACACAAATAAATGCCCTGAAGCTCTAGCGTAAGTTTCTTTTGACGTAAAAAAACGTCTCGAACGCGTAATTGATAATGTTATTTATATGGGTAACTCTAACGCGATGGTGACGTTTTGTTACGTTAGAAATGTACACTCATGGCTCTGACTGGGATTTGAACCCAGGCTCATTGGCTTCATAGGCAGGGTCACTCCCCACTAGGCCAGACCGGTCGTCTACATACATATAGTACACTTAGTCTTACTACTTCAAAATCAAGTAAAACAAAATATTTAATATAAAATAATTAGTTTTTTTTTTTGTTAGTTGTGGAAATAAAAGGTACTTAGATCTTTAGACACCCATAAACAAATATGACAAATGACCGAAATACAATCAATTATCTTGAACAAATTAAATAATGATACATGTCAACTTGTGTCTGATTAATGATCATTAATGATCAATGATCATTAGCAGACATTAGTGTAGTAGCGACAGACGTGTCTCGACGTGTCGTTTATTACACTAATTAATTTTTCACCTAACTAGCTACGAAATAACAATTTTATTCTTTAAAAACAGACAAAGTTACATTTTATTCACAAGAGTGCAAAGTAATTTCATACAAATTTATTACTAATTGAGTGATTTTTACGTTGGCTTGTTGGATGTTTTTTTTTTTAAGTTTTTGAATGATAAAAAAATTGATGTATACAACCAATCACTTTCATATATTTTTTAAAAGTTTTGAGTTTTTTTTTCCTAACGGCAGCAAAGTGTATTCCACTCTCGTGCCTTGAAACCCTCCTAATCCACTAGATTCCACTCTTTGGACCACTCGCTATGCCCAATTTTTCGCAAGCTTGGGCTCATTATTAGCACGAAAACGTAAATACGGACTTTCTTCCCTTGTATAACAAATTAATTATAGTCAATATTGTATGAATGCGCTATGAACACCAAAAAATTACTCTGCCACTCGCAAATACATGGAATCAAACGCCTCATAGAGCTAAAACACAGGTAAGCATAGTGTATTGTCTGGTATGTCCTTAAACTACGTCCAACAATGAGAGGTAAGGCAAAGCGAAGTACCATCACGCTTGAGTCTAGAGAAGCCCAGCTGGGGAAGTACCTCCTTCCAGAAGACCACAGCCATAATAGCACTGCTACCTTTCAGGTATGTAGTGTTGTGTTCCTGATGGTTAGGTTCCCAGACGACTAACAACTATTTGGTTTGGCACGCGCATGTGAATCCTCTCGAGTTGCAGGCGTCTATAGGTTACGGTAACTGCTTACCAGCAGGCGGACCACTGTGCCACTGTCGTTGTATTAAAAAAAGTCCAAACCTAAAGGTCGGCCAAGTGGACCTGAGTACTGCCTTTAAACTGCAACCAGAAACCACTGTAGGCCTATCACAACATATCTGGCAGTGAGATAAACTACATCCTTTTCTATTATTTAAAGTCGTAGTCTATCTTGGCTCGAGGCACCGTCACGCCCCTCTTGTGTTAGGCCCACTGGCCGGACAGTGTACCTTTTTTTTTATGACAATAGGTGGCAAACGAGCAGACGGATTGCCTGATGGTAAGCAATTACCGTCGCCCATGGGCACACGTAACACCAGGGCAGACACAAGCGCGTTGCCAACCATTAAGGGGGTTGGAGCTCTGGGAACCTTACTCACCATCAGGAACACAACATTACATACCTGAAAGGTAGCAGTGCTATTATGGCTGTGGTCTTCTGTAAGGAGGAGGTACTTCCCCAGTTGGGCTTCTCCGGACTCAAGCGTGATGGTACTTCGCTGTGCCCTACCTCTCATTGTAGGACGTAGTTTAAGGACATACCCGGGTCCAAACCTTTAGAACGGTAGAATTTACCGGGACCACTGTCTGCCAAGCGTGGCAGTTCACGCTCAGACATCGCTTAATATAGCGGTTTATGAGGAAGGGTCTCTGTCCAGCAGTCCAACCGTTAAGAAGGAAGGCATGGAAGTTACAGAGCTCCGACTCCGGTTCCATTAAGTCGGAACTACCGATTAGTTTTAACATCTTCGGTTCAGGTTTTTTCAAAACAGCAGCAGAACTTCATAAAAGACCTAAACCTTCGTCTGTCACAGGTTGTACTGGGCCATAGCCCTGGCCCTCCTCCTCTGCTGCGCCATCTGCAACCTGCTGTCCACCATCATGCGGTTCTTCGATGCTCCCACACACCTGGTGACCCATGATACTATCCGGAACACCCTGTTGTTCCCGTCCGTCATGGTGTGTCCGGAGATATACTTCCCGGATTATAAGATCGAGAGGCTGCTTGGGAATGCGTAATTTATTCAGTATTTTCAATATATATTATAGGATAGGTTTACACAATATGACTGAACCCCACGGTGAGCGATAGCATGTGTTGTGGGTACTTAGCCAACGATATATATAATTCATACATACATAAGCCTCCCAAAAATATGACTTGTATCATCTTGGGGGTAGTTGCCATAGTCGCCACTTGGCCAGTTGGCGATCGCAGTAGTTGTAGAGGGTTTCGACGGACGCTGCTGCCCGTTCGTAGATTTTTTGCCTTTATCGCCTCTTACGACAGCCGCGGGAGGAGATATATGATACACAAATGTAAATGAGACCAAGGGAGTAAATAATAACCGGCAATATAATTGGTAGTATTCTCAAGGATAATTATCAAGTATAATCAGATACAAGGTTTAAATTATTAGAGACAATGTTCTTGCTCGAAGTCAAGTACAAAAGTGCGGTCCGCCGGTCTTCTCCTTCCACCACGACTCCTCCGTGGCATGAGAACCCCGTCGGCCCCACTGCTCTTGCTTGGATGTGACGTCATCTGACGTCACTTTAGTGCTGCCATCTCATAGCGACAACACAAATACTTAAATACACAGAAAACACCAATGACTCCGCAACAAATATATGTGCTCACCACACAAATAAATGTCTAATTACAGGAATTTGAACCCAGGACCCTCAGCATCATAAGCAGGGTCACTACCCACGACGCCAAACCTGTCGTCAAGTGTAGCAGCACCATAATTTATTTGTTACCAAAGTCTCGTCATAAATTCATTATTTTGTAATATTTATTGAGTTTATAAATACTTAAATACATAGAAAACACCCATGACTCAGAAACAAATATCTGTATTGAGCGCCAAGACAATTTTATTTTCAGTGAATAATCATAATTTGAACTGTAATTTTCCTATACTTATAATTTTTAGGAGCTACCCTCCAAACATGTCAGCGGAATCCATCAGACCATTCATAAAGCAGATAGCCGCCTTCTATTCTCCAGATGTGCCGTACTCCGTGGACAACCTGACCATGGTCATTGAGTTCTTGGAGCATAATAACCTGGATGTGGAGGAGGCAGGGATAATGCTTACGCCGACTTGTGAGGAAACTCTGCTGAGGTATTACTGAATCAATATCGGTGCTCATGGGCGACGATATCAGGCAATGGATATTGAACCCGGGTATGTCTTTAAACTACGTCCAACAATGAGAGGTATGGCACAGCGATGGCCATCACGCTTGAGTCTGGGGCAGCCCGACTGAGGAAGATCCTCCTTACAGAAGACCACAGCCATAATGGCAGTGCTACCTTTCATGTATGTAGTGTTGTGTTCCTGATGGTGAGTAAAGTTCCCTGAGCTTCAACCGCGCTTTAAGGGCAGGCACTGCGCTTTTGACTCCCCTGGTGCAGTGCAGAATGATCCCGAAGAGTCTAGCTCTTAATAAAACATTTCTCAGGATTTCTTTTAAAAACACTAGATGTCAAAAAATATATTGTTTTATCACTACTATTAGTGTGCCAGTGTTCGGCGGCACTCTTCCTGTGCGATCAGCCGTGCGTCGAGCGTCCAAGAGATTTGCGCGTGCACTATAGTAAAGCTATGGTCTCCTATAAACGCTGTCGGCCGCTTACGGCATCTGCGTCACAATGCTGCCTATAGGGATGTACTGTTGTGGTCTCTCTCACACGTCGACGTTGGCGTCTTCTGGAACGTTGACGCTGACGTCAGACGTCGCGTGTAGTATAAAATAGGAGACCCAAGCCTTACTTCCTATTGTGTGCAGTTGTTTAACGTAGACGCGACGCCGAACGCACCTCTCGAGCGATTTGCACTCTTATAGCGTTTGGCGGGGCGGGTAGCGTAGTGTGATTTTTTATTGCGACCACTTCCATACTTTCGCATACATTCAATAAGTACGCCACACGCCCAACTCGAACTCAGGCTGTTCACAGTCGCCATCAGATATATCGGCGCTTGTATGGGTGATAAATATCTGAACAACGCGTCTTAACAAGGCGTTTAGATATTTGTGACCACCTTAACAGCTCCGATATATCTGATGGCGACTAACGGAATAAATAACAATGTTTTTGGTCGTTTACAGATGTCGTTTCCTTCGTCAAGACTACAACTGTTTAGACATTTTCCACATGGAGATCACTATGTATGGCTTCTGCTGTACCTTCAATGGAAGATCTCTGAAAAGGTAATTTAAAGTATAAGTTTTCTTATTTATGTGGTTAAGACGCAGCATACTTTATCACCGCGCACAAGCCTGTAAGTGTCAATGTTAAGTGAAATCAAAAAGATTTCAAGGACGTGTGTGGTGGCTTCTGGCTAGAATAGCACCACCCCATCTCCTCCCGCGGGTGTCGTAAGAAGCGACAACGGACGGGCAGTAGCGTCCGACGAAACCCAATCTACAGCTGGTCGCCATTCCGCCTGCCTGCCTGCGAAAGCATGGCGACTATGGCAACTACCCCCCAAGATGATACAAGTCATATTTGGGGGAGGCCTATGTCCAGCAGTGGACTGCATACGGCTGAAATGGTGATGATGATGATCTTTTTACTTCACCAGCTCGTATAAGGCACTTTTCTTTCCCGTTAGGAGAGAACAAATTTGCACTTTTATCTTGTAGAACATTTGCTTTTTTTGCTACACAATAAATTTAAATATTCCAATAGATTTATTCAATGTTTTCTTTATTTAGATGATATGATATGATATGATCGTCATATCATCATCATATTATACGATATTTATTTAACTTATCGTTAGAATTTGTAACATGTGTTGTGACCTATTGTATTTAAGGGAACTTAACTCAGAGATGGACGTTATGAAGAGTATTAGGTCCTGGGAGACGGTGCACGTAGGGCCGTTCGCCGCGCTGATGGTGGCCGTCAACCAGAGCCAACACATGAACAATGTCGACCTCACCTACAAGTGGGTAAGTACACTGAAAGACCCACAGAATCCCTCAGCGAGCTATAGAGAGACCTCTGCTCGGAGTTTCTCTGAAGAATAGGATTCGTCTGATAGTAAGCAGTTACCGTAGCCTGTGGACGCCTGCAACTCCAGAGGATTCACATGCGCGTTGCTCACTTAAGAACCTATACACTCATTTTTTGAAGAGCCTCATATTGTAGTCTCTAGGGAAATTTTCGGCAGGGAGATCATTCCACAGCCGGAGCGTAAAGATCTGACTCAGAAAACCTGGAGCCTGAGGCTCTAATGTAAGTTACGCGTAAGTGATAATGTTATTTATATGGGTAACTCTAACGCAATGCTGACGTTTTGTTACATTAAAAGTGTAAGTACCATTTGAAGTAAATTATTTTTCAGCTGGCTGTGCAAAGAAACCATTACGTGGACGGGACAAACAACGGGACAGCCTTGTCCCCGGGGACTGAGATCTGGACTTCCTATCAGACGGAGTATCTGAAGGTCACCGAGGACTCCAGGTTTTTGGGGGATAGTCTGAGGGGATGCAGGGTCGAGACCAAGATCCTTAACTACTTCAAGATTTACAATAGGTAAGTATCTTTATCTACGTACATATCATTAGTGCTCTAAAAAAAACCGGCCAAGTGCGAGTCGGACTCGCGCACCGAGGGTTCCGTACAAACCTGCAAGGTTTACAAAGTTCGTTCATTACGAGTTTCAAAATATGCAGCTTAAATTGCTGTTTCTTTTGATTGCGTTGACATAGAAGTTTGATTTTGCTACAGCTTAAAGGTATTATAGACCTGAGTATTTGGTATGAATTTCAATTTAATACCTCTACGCGTTTATGAGGAAATGGGTAGTAAGTTTAAAATTATTAAAAAAATATATATTATGTGATGTAACTAAAAATTTATGGTTTTCGTAATTTTTCCTTTATCTATGCTATAAGACGTTGCTTCGTACCAAATTTCAAGATTCTGAGTTCACGGGAAGCATCCTGTAGGTTTTGATTCCCTTGCAAGTGTCGAAAATTTGCGGCATAAACGGCTGTATCTTTTGATTGCGTTGGCTTAGAAGTTTGATTTTTTCACAGCTTCAAGGGACAGTAGACCTGAGTAATTGATATAAATTTCAGCTTCATACCTCCACGCGTTCCTGAGAAAAAGGGTCTTGACAGACGGACGGACGGACGGACAGACGGACAACAAAGTGATCCTATAAGGGTTCCGTTTTTTCCTTCTGAGGTACGGAACCCTAAAAACGTTCAAAACCGTAGGCAATGACCAGCCTTACCAACCATCAGAAATTAATTGAGATGTAATGTTAACATTACCTCCTGAAAACCGTAGGTTATGAGTTTAAATTTAGAACAGCTGTCAAATTCAAGTGGGGTGTATATTCTCGTATCTATAAACATTAAAACAGTCATTGATACGAAACGCCCATTCGTTATGTTTCTTTTAATATAAATCGAACGACATTTGAACTCGAGTGACAATAGAATAGGGAGTTCATTCGCTTGTCTATGGTTTAAAAAAATATTTGACTGAGATACGAAATACGCAACGTCGCCATCCGAAGTTGTCATTTGTTTTGTTCGTTGACTTTTTAATGTTTACAAGTAGCACTAGTAATGATGCAGGTCATTTCCCTACGGTTCCTGAACCCATCTTAAACCACATATGATATGTGTGTAGATAAAGTAGTGCAGGCCCACACTCACACCCACACTTTGTTGTAATGCCCTTCATTATGTACAGATACATAAACTACTATTTCTTATTTATTTAACGTTTATTGTACTATTCAAGATTGAACTAATGGCGGCATGCATAGTAGTAATTTATATTAATAAAACAAGGTTTTGTTAGTTCCGGCTTTTATAACTCGAGATCGGCTGAACCGATTTGAACGATTTTGGGTTCGTTGTGATCGTCTTGGCCAAAAGTTTAATAGTATGCTTAAAAAAGAAAAAAATGTGGATAAAAGTATGTCCCGCCAGTCAACTACTGGGCCAAACAGAAATGAGTAACAATGCAGGATAATAAAACAGACAAAGAAACTTGAATCGGGATTCAACAGTTATAACTCTCTTCATCATCTCCCAAGTAGTAGTGGAACCTGGTCTTCACTCACCATCATAATCCTGAGATTTGGAAGAAACAATTTTTTAGTGTCGCCGAAATCAACGCCTTTTTTTAATGAGTCCGGTCGGTTCAGACAAGGCGGACCGACGAGTAAGCACGGGATTCCACTGGATGAGTGTTGCAAAACCTGTGGCTGTTGGTCGCTATGGGGGAGGCCTATGTCCAGTAGTGGACGTCCTTCGGCTGATATGATGATGATGATGACATTATTTTCGATAACTTCAATGCATTTTCGATAATATCTTAGTCTGTTGTTTAAGATCTTTTATAATACTGTTTTGAAAAAGTCCCGCCGAGTTTCTTGCCGGTCATAAAAGTCAAAATGCTTCTCTGGCCAGAGGTGTAGGGTTAGAACCGGTGTAGTTTTTATTTTTCTTTTATTGTATACTCGACGTGTAAAAGTGCCCTTGTGGCCTGCTTACTAAATAAACGTTTGAGTTTGAGTCACTTCTTTCAGTAACCCATTGTTATTTACGCAGAAAAAACTGCATATTCGAATGCAGGATGGAGCATATCCTGAGAAGATGCCAGTGCCTGCTGCCGTACCACTACAGGCCTCCAGGGGTTCCACTGTGTGACGCTAGATCCCTTCCCTGCGCTTCTAAATCAACAAGTAAAAACAATATTATACCTATACAGGGTGCCTCCGACTATGGAGTTTGAAAGGGCTCGATTTTATCGTTATACTTTACTGATCTAATTTTGTTTTAACACGTTTGCTGCTGCATGGGGCCTATTGACCCCTCAAAACTATGGTTAACTGCGATGTTAACTAATTGCCGCAGCGAAGGTGTGAAAATACTGACTATTTTGACAACTTTTTACGTTGTGAATTCATTCATTCGCACGAAGCGATTCACTTCTACCTTCCTAATGAGAACTGCTAAGGAATGGAATTCGCTCCCTTCGTCTGTATTCCCGGAAAGATATAATTTGAGTCTCCAATGCAAGAGTGAATAGACTGTTACTGAACCAGCGTGCTACACCCTCGACCTCGTCAACACTTACCATCAGGTGTGACTGAGGTCAAACAATCGTCCACTTCAACCGCTTACAGTGTGGCTCAACCAATTTGTGTAAGAATGTTCTGAAATATTAATATATATAAATATTTATCTACAATACAATACAATATTCTTTATTGTTTACCAATAATAAATAACATAAAGAACAAAAGTTAACTTAAGACTATTATGTGCAGTGGTAGACAAAAGGCTTTTTGGACCCGGGTATGTCCTTAAACTACGTCCAACAATGAGAGGTAGGGCACAGCGATGACCATCACGCTTGAATCTGGAGTAGCCCAACTGGGGAAATACCTCCTCCTTACAGAAGACCGCAGCCATAATAGCACTGCTACCTTTCAGGTATGTAGTGTTGTGTTCCTGATGGTGAGTAAGGTTCCCAGAGCTCCAACCCCCCTTAAAGGCCGGCAACGCGCTTGTGAGGCCTCTGGTGTTGCGGGTGCCCATGGGCGACGGTAATTGCTTACCATCAGGCAATCCGTCTGCTCGTTTGCCACCTTTTGTCAAAAAAAAGACAAAAGGCGGTCTTAACGCTAAAAAGCGATCTCTTCCAAACAATAATTACATACAAATAAATAAATAAAAATGTTACCTGCAGGCCAGTTCAACCCGGCGTTATGCGACTGCCCTCGTTCCTGTTACTACCAATTTGAGATGATCGAGACTGACACTTACCCCATCGACTCGTCCATGCCCTCCATCGACAGTTTCTAGTAAGTACTTCTATCTTCCTTGGACGTCCACTGCTGGACATAAGCCCTCATATCATCATTCAGTTGCAAGTCGTCTACTGCTGGATATAAGCCTCCCTCAAATATGACTTGTATCATCTTGAGTAGTAGTTGCCATAGTCACCACGCTTGGCAGGCGGGTTGGCGACCGCAGTAGCTGTAGATTGGGTTTCGACGGATACTGCTGCCCGTTCGTATGATTTTTCCCTTTGTCGCCTCTTACGACACCCGCGGGAGGAGATGGGGTGGTGCTATTCTAGTCAGCCGGCATCACACGGCAAAGTCTATCTAGTAAGTACTTCTATCCTACTAGCTTTGGACGTCCACTGCTGGACATAAGCCTAAAGGCCTCCCTCAAATATGACCTGTATCATTTTGAGGAGTAGTTGCCATAGTCACCACGCTTGGCAGGCGGGTTGGTGACCGCGGTAACTGCAGATTTGGTATTGTCAGAAGCTGCCCATTCGTCTGTTTTTCCCTTTGTCGCCTCTTACGACAACCGCGGGAGGAGATGAGGTGGTGCTATTATAGTCAGCCGGCACTCGGCTGAAATGGTATTAGACTCGAATAGCAGAATTAGTAGTGCACTGGGTTTCCAGTGGGTGTGGGTTCGAATCCCGCTTCGAGTCATTTTTTTTTCATTTATCTTTTGATTTAAATATCGATGGTGTTAGACGTTTTAGATATAGTTTAAATAAGCAAGTTCTTAGTTGTAATTTTACAAATATATTCAGTATCCTCGTAACGCCCAGTGTGCATTACAATCTACATTTCCTTTCAGTGGAGTTGAAATCTTTTATAAAAGGAAATAGGGTAGAATTTCTTTTGTTTAATTAGTTTTCGTACAAAAGAAAATTCAACCCAATTCACTGCATAGTAAGGTTGGTTTTAACTATTAAATGTTTTAGTATGGTGGGCGTTACGAGGGTATGATTGTGAAATATTTATGTTTTCTGTAATAGCCAAGGATTGAACCTGAGCCAAGTGACCGGAGTCCGAGTGTATTTGAAGAGCCACTGGACTAAATCCTACTACCGCTCCCCTTACTACAACTTCTATGATTTATTCTGTAAGACGTGTTCAGACTTGTTCCATACAAACAACACAAAATTTCACCTTCTATTCATACTTCATCTAAAAAAGATTTTTTTGTCAAAAATGTACTTTTTTGTACAATCATCTTTTCATCTACTAGCTTTTCCTCGCGACTTCGTCGGTCAGCCATGCCCGGTTTTAAAATACTGTTGCGAGATAAAAATAATCCTTTGTCCTTTCTCTTTTTTTTTTTTTTTTTTTATGATATAGGAGGCAAACGAGCAGACGGATTGCCTGATGGTAGCAACTACCGCCGCCCATGGACACTCGCAACACCAGAGGAGTCACAAGTACGTTGCCGGCCTTTAAGATCCCTATACGCTCTTTTCTTGAAGGTTTGGATGTCATATCGGTCCGGAAATACTGCACACGACAATTTATTCCAGAGTTTTGCTGTGCGAGGCAGGAAGTTTCTAGAAAAACGCACAGTTGAGGACTGCCAACCATCTATGTGGTGAAGATGGAAATGTTGTCGTGTAGAGCGCTGGCGGAAGGAAGCAGCTGGGATTAACCCGAACAATTCCTCGGAGCACTCTCCGTAATAGATGCGGTAGAAAATGCAGAGTGAGGCCACATCTCTACGCAGTGCCAAGGAGTCAAGCCGGTCCGAGATATCCTGGCTGCCGACAATTCTAGTCGCTCTCCGCTGGATGCGGTCCAAAGGGAGAAGCTGGTATTGGGGTGCCCTGACCAGAGATGAGAACAGTATTCCATATGTGGCCGTACTTGCGCCTTGTACAGTTGTAGGCGGTGGGCCGAACTGAAATACTGCCTCGATCTGTTGAGCACACCAAGCTTCTTCGAGGCCAACTTGGCCTTTCCCTCTAAATGACCGCGGAACTGGACTGAGCTAGAGATGTCGACACCCAGAATTCCGATACTGGCTGTGGCTGTTAGGAGAGTGCCCTCAAAGCGAGGCGATACGACAAACGGGAGTTTCTTTGCCGTGAACGCGCAAACCTGTGTCTTACTGGGGTTAAATTGAACCAAGTTCATTCGGCCCCATTCTGAGACTTCTTTAAGGGAAGTCTCAACTTCAGACACAAGCTTGTTCCGGCTCTCGATGACACTTTCCCGAGAAATGTTGGCACGGCCGGTATAGCAAGCATCACCCGTACTGTCATCCGCATAGCAATGAATACCGCTGGTCTGCAGCATGTCATTGATATGCAGGAGAAATAACGTGGGCGATAGCACACAGCCTTGAGGACACCAGCATTCACAGACATGGAATCCGAGCATTCACCGTCGACTACGACCTTAATGCTTCTGTCTGCTAAAAGCTGCTGACCCATTCGCATAATTTCTCAGGAAGCCCATAGGATGGTAGTTTCGAAAGAAGAGCCCCGTGCCACACACGATCGAAGGCCTTCGCTACATCCAGACTAACTGCCAATGCTTCACCCTTCGTCTCGATCGCCTGAGCCCAACGATGTGTCAGATAAACTAGAAGATCACCAGCCGAGCGACCACTACGGAAGCCGTATTGACGGTCACTAAGCAGCTGGTGGTTCTCTAGGTACCGGAGGAGCTGGCAGTTGACAATGGATTCCATTATCTTCGAGAACAAGGAGGTGATAGCTATTGGCCTGTAGTTGGAGGGATTTGAGCGGTCGCCTTTTTTAGGGATCGGATGCACCAAAGCTGACTTCCACGAGATCGGGACTACGCCAGAAGAGTAGGAGATCCGAAAAATGCTCGTTAAAACTGGTGCCAACTCAGGAGCACACATCTTAAGAACAATTGCGGGGATCCCATCAGGCCCACTCGACTTATGGATGTCAAGGGAAACAAGAGCTTTACGCACAGAGCAGTGCCGGAACTGTATATCCGGCATGCAGCTCTCGCACCGCGGGATGGTCGGCGGCGCGTTTCCCCCATCATCCAAAGTCGAGTTAGACGCAAAGAGCTTACCCAGAAGATCGGCTTTGTCTTTTGCGTCATGAGCTAATGAGTCATATTCCGTGCGCAGAGGTGGAAAAGACTGCGTGCAGAAATTCCCCTGGATAGCTTTGGCGAGAGACCAGAACGCACGAGTTCCCGAAGGGAGGCGCTCTAATTTCTCGCCAATTCTACGAATGTGCAACGACTTTGCGATGGCAATAACTCTTTTAAAGGACCGGGAAGCAGAGTTAAACTCCTTTTTTAAAGCACTGGTTTTTGCATCCTTAGCCGCCGCTGCATTTACCCAGGCTTGGTAACATTCCTGCTTTCGACGAGATGCCCTTTTGCAGGAAAGTCCAAACCAAGGTTGGGATTTACCACCAATGGGAACTGCAGAAGATGGAATGAAAAGCTCCATTCCCTGCAGAACCACATCGGCAATAGAGTCGGCAGCGACGTTGGGATCAACCGGCGTGAAGCAAACCTGCTTCCACGGGTAGGAAGCAAAGAAGGACCGCATTCCATCCCAATCTGCTGACTTGTAGTGCCACACACGGCGGCTATGGGCAACTTGCCGACGCGGCGGGCACGTGATTGGCACCGTACTCCGGATCAGGCAATGGTCCGAGGAGCCCAATGGAGCTACAACGGATACTTGGTAGCTGTCCGGATGGGAAGTCAGCAGAAGGTCCAACAGGGAAGGTTCCTGACTCTCCACATCTGGGATTCGCGTAGGCGCAGTGACCAGTTGTGTCAAGCCATTTGCCAGAGCAAAGTCACAAACAGATCTACCCGCATGATCGGTTTTGTTAGAGCCGAGCCATTCGGCATTGTGGGCGTTAAAGTCGCCAAGTATCACGATCTCAGCGGGGGGGATCTGTTGTTGCACAGAGTCAGCAGATGTTTGAATGTGCTCTATGAGTCGGTTAGTTTCGGCATTACCGTTATGGGACCTATACAGGCAGGAGTAGATGCGCGGATGGTCATCGCTGTCTACCCGCAGCCATAAGATGGATAGGTCCCTACCTTCAAGATGGGTGAGACGACGAGAACTGATATCATCTCTAACGTACACACATACCCCAGCCCTAGGTACAAAGGAGTGTTCCAGGCCGTACCCGGGATAGGAAAGGTAAGATGTGTCCGCCGGAGATGATATCTGAGTCTCGGTGAAAAGAGCAAGGCTGGCTTTGCTGTCTCAAGGTGTTGGTGGACAGCATTAAGGTTTGAATGTAAGCCCCTGATGTTGCAAAAATCCACAGCAAGCGTGGCAGGGGATGCCGTATTCGATTTGCTCGTTATGCCTCGGCCAGATTTTCGATGACGGAGCGCAGATTTGCCCCCCCCAGAGTACGAGGGGCGGTCTGGGCGTCCACGCTCAGGTACAAGAAGCCCTGAACATGGAGGTCCAGAGAGGGATTCTCCAGCGCTAACGCAGCTGGTACCCTCCTGGGGTAAACTATTGGTCTGCGCCATCAACATTTAGAGCGGAAAGGGAGTGTGAGCACAGGTAACCTTACTCACCATTAGGAACACAACACTACGAGCCAAAAGGATAGCAGTGTTAGTATGGCTAAGGTATTCTGTAAGGAGGAGGTACTTCCCCAGTCGGGCTGCTCAGGTTCTAGCGTGATGATAATCGCTGTGCCCTACCTCTCATTGCTGGACGCAGTTTAAGGACATACCCGGGTCCAACCCGGGACATACCGGGTTTCTCGTAGCTTAAAATCTATCTATTCCAATTTTCACCCTAATTGGTTCAGCGGTTTAAGCGTGAAGAGGTAACAGACAGACAGACAGCATATAAGTGGCATATCGAAATGCTGGAGTAGAAAAATATGCTTTATATTACCAATCATTATCATCATCAATAGGGCCCGGAATTTTGCGGGCGATTTTGGAAAAGTCTAAGGGAGAGAACACCAACGTTTATCGATGTATCGATAAATCGGTCGTGAACTCAGAGTCATTGAGATTAATTTATTTTTAATGAAATAATACTTGCATTATTGCAATCAAATACCTACTCGGGTTTGTATTTAAACTTACATGAGACATGTTTAATAATTAACGATTAACACGGTACTACTCACGTTTATTTAGTCACTCGCGCGACATGTTTCGGAGAACATAGGCCTCCATTTTCAAGCACTAAGAGTGCTGAGTGTCCGATCGGCTCGCCGCTCGCGTCACCGGCCCGTCGCGCACTAACGCGCGCCGCGCTGCCCGCGCCGCTCTTGATGTCAAAACTGGTTGAGGGCGGTCCGACACCGGAGCCGCTGTAGTCGTAGGACGCGGGTTCGAATCGTCCACCAACAACGACTCTAAGCACACCTAACTCACTGTGTCCACTAAACTGTTACAACACTCCCTAAGGTTTTGATGTTTCCCATAGATGGCAGGTTTCCATGCTGGCGGTACAGCCCAACCACCATCGCGATTAAAATTTGGACGACGCCCGATCTCAATCGCTTCGCGTATTTTGCGTGGTACGAAACATTTTTCACGCACCAGCAGTCGCGCCTTATCAAAGCGAAGGAAATGGGACGGGCCCGCCTCAAGAGCGTGCTCTGCCACCGCGGAGTTGCTGCAGTCCATCTTCTTCACACTCCGTACATGCTCCAACAGTCTCGTGGACACGTTTCGTCCGGTTTCGCCTATATACGACTTACCGCAACTACACGGTATCTCGTACACGCCTGGGTTGCCCAGTGGATCTTTGTCTTTCGGAGAGCGTAAAACTTGCCTTATTTTTGTGTGGGGACGGAAAATTGTCCTAATGCAATATCTCCGGCGTAATAGGCGTCCAATTCCGTCCGTCACGCCCTTTATATACGGCAAGTATGCTGGAGCCCTCTCCGCGGTATGTCGATTTCGTGTAGAAGTCGCAAACGCTACTCGCTGGCTCTGCCTCCAATTGTACCCATTATTTTGAGCTTTACACCTTGCACGTGTTGTTATCTTGCAAGTTAAGACGCGATTTGTGGGAGAAACTCGACGTAGTGTCGTTCGGCAGGGCGGAACTAATGAAACAGAACACTCTTTTCGTGCATGAAGAAAAGTTTAAGCGCCTGATACGCACACAGAGCAAAGTTCATAGTGATGACATATGTGGAAAAGTATCGGCGTTAAGAGACAACAGTGTTGTCAACCTTTCAAAACAGCCTCTATCGGGTGATATGCTTAGTGTGTTGTCGAAAGGCTTAAACTTTGCTCTGACTCCGTTGTCACTCCCTGTCGAGGCCATTGTGACGAGTGTGGAGGACACGATTTTACGCAACAGAGTGCCGCATACGGAAGCTGAATGTCTTAGGCAGGATGTCTCGTCGTTTTTACGAAGAAGTAAACTACCTAAGCCCAATATTAGCAAACCCGAGAGGTCAGCGCTCGCAGCGTTACGCAGGAATGAGCAAATTTTGGTATTACCGGCGGATAAGGGTAATGCGACAGTAATTGTGGACAAAGACGCCTACGAACAGAAGATTACACAGCTTGTAGGTGATACTAATACGTATAAAAAAGTGACTTACAACCCTACAGCTCGTGTAACTACTAAGTTGAATGGTATCGTCGGTAAGTTATCGTTCCGAGACCAAACTAGGAAACTGCGACCGTTGAATCCCACTTCTCCCAAGATTTATGGGTTGCCCAAAATTCATAAGCCAGAATGGCCACTGAGACCCATTGTGAGCCAGATAGATTCCCCCACGTACAAGGCATCTCGGTTCTTAGCGGAGATACTTCAACCCTTGACGGGGAAAACTAGTAGCTTTGTACGTGACTCGACACATTTCGTACAGCTACTTGAAAATGTTCGCTTGCGGAAAGACGAGATAATAGTTAGTTTCGACGTAGCTTCATTGTTTACAAACGTACCAGTATTGGAGACAATTGCTATTATTAGAGGGATCGTGACTCATAACGACTTACCTACTGAGTACATGGAGCTTATTGAGTTTTGTTTGACTAGCGGTTATTTTGTATGGCGAGGTGAATATTTTTTGCAAGTTGAGGCGTAGCAATTACGCCGGAGATATTGCATTAGGACAATTTTCCGTCCCCACACAAAAATAAGGCAAGTTTTACGCTCTCCGAAAGACAAAGATCCACTGGGCAACCCAGGCGTATACGAGATACCGTGTAGTTGCGGTAAGTCGTATATAGGCGAAACCGGACGAAACGTGTCCACGAGACTGTTGGAGCATGTACGGAGTGTGAAGAAGATGGACTGCAGCAACTCCGCGGTGGCAGAGCACGCTCTTGAGGCGGGCCCGTCCCATTTCCTTCGCTTTGATAAGGCGCGACTGCTGGTGCGTGAAAAATGTTTCGTACCACGCAAAATACGCGAAGCGATTGAGATCGGGCGTCGTCCAAATTTTAATCGCGATGGTGGTTGGGCTGTACCGCCAGCATGGAAACCTGCCATCTATGGGAAACATCAAAACCTTAGGGAGTGTTGTAACAGTTTAGTGGACACAGTGAGTTCGGTGTGCTTAGAGTCGTTGTTGGTGGACGATTCGAACCCGCGTCCTACCACTACAGCGGCTCCGGTGTCGGACCGCCCTCAACCAGTTTTGACATCAAGAGCGGCGCGGGCAGCGCGGCGCGCGTTAGTGCGCGACGGGCCGGTGACGCGAGCGGCGAGCCGATCGGATACTCAGCACTCTTAGTGCTTGAAAATGGAGGCCTATGTTCTCCGAAACATGTCGCGCGAGTGACTAAATAAACGTGAGTAGTACCGTGTTAATCGTTAATTACCTACTCGGGTTATCAATTCTTTGTAGATAATATACCAGTCTAATATAAAATTCTACATCTATCTACATACATTTCGTACATTTTTCATCACTAATCATTGAAAGAGCAAAATGTATCATCAGAAAGTTTGAGTTATTATTTTTTTAAAACGCTAATAAAAAAAACTCGGTTTATCGATACATCGATAAACGTTAATGTTCTCTCCCTTAGACTTATCCAAATTCGCACGCAAAATTTCGGACCCTAATCATCATATCAATTGAAAGACGTCACTGGTGTTAGGCCTCCCCTATAGTCACACACAGTGACCGATAACGGTACACATCAATCATCATCTAAAATAAGTTATTTCTCATTAATATTAAAGTAATTAAACATAAACAAAAAACAACTGCTGACGATTTAGCTAATAAGTTACAAACTTTCTAGAACCTTCTAGAAACTAACATGTCCATATTCCAGCGCAACTTGGTGGAGTGTTCAACGTATTCTTCGGCTGCAGCATCATCAGCATCTTAGAACTGCTCCAACTGGCGTGGTACAGCCTCAAGCCGAAAAGCCGAAGAAGAAAGAAGATTAACAGAATATTATTCAGCGTGTGTCGTAGAGTGAGGAATGGGAGGGTGGGAAAAAGGATGACTAAGAAGAAGTTCGCCATTTTGAAAAAAAGCAATAAGTTGTGTTATATAAATTGAAATACATGTATTTAAGAAGAAGTAATCAGGCCCAGCACCACCTGAGACAGGATTTGAACCCGAACCGTCAGCAATACGAACTAGACCCTGGACCCTGGAGGACTGACTACAGTAATACCCTGCTTTACGCGACCTCGTTACGCGGATTCGATATAACGCGGTTTTTAAAATTTCGCGCTAAATTGCCCGCTTTACGCGAGTGTATTATAGGTCACCGAATTGAGATATTTGATTAGTTATTACTTGCGCTTATTACTTTTAGACTACCGTCTAACTACATTATTATTACTTTTAAGTAAAACAAGTGAATAAATACATATTTAAAATGCCTCCTGAAAAAAGGCCACCCAGAAAAAAAATGATTTATTTTAATTAAATAATAAATTTGTTTTAACAAACGGTTAAATTGTCATTCTGTCATTAAAATATAAACAATATTCTAATAACAGCAGTTTAATTCTTTATTTATTTACTTTATTAAAAGACCCCGATACGCGAAATTCGCTTTGCGCGATTTTCTCTGGAACGCTTCTCTCGCGTAAAGCGGGGTATTACTACAGTAAGATGGCCCCGTGCTCTAACTACAGTTAGAACACGGGGCCACAGCAGCGGAACCATTACAATTCTCAAGTATATGAAATCTCTTATTGTTAGGGCACAGTTGTCCATTTCTAAGGCGAAGCAAGACGAGCTTACACCTTTAACGCTACAGAGCGTCAGCCGCGATTGCCGAAAACGCGGGTTCAAATCCTACCCGGCCAGCTTTTCTTAAGTATATGACATATTTTCCTATTTATATAGTTTCTTGTTCACCTTCATCTTCATCGTCATCATCATCACCATCATCACTATTTTCTCCGTTCTCCTCATCATCGTCTTCAGACTCGGTCAATCCATCATCAAACTGCATTTGTGCATTGGGAACTTATATAGTAGTATTACTACTTAACTACTGCATCTGCGATATGCAGGATTGTCAGCCTATTGTCAGTGCATCTGTGAACACTAAACTAAAACTGGAGTGCAAATTGAAACTATATGCGAGGCAAGGATTACTGTCCACTAGATCGTTCGTTAAGTACTTTAAATATATTTTGCTTTGTGCGAGTTTAAAAAAAATAGCGCACCCAATTTGTGAAAGTTGTTAAGAAAAATTAAATCATTGTCAGTTTCGTGACAACAATTAAGCATTCAACGATAAAAACTGGTTTCTGATGTACGTTTTTTAAATATATTACAGAACAATTAAAGGAAAAAAGTCGATTTTCATAAAGGTTGCTTAATTATCGTCACAAAACTGACAGTGATTTAACTTTCTTAACAACTTTCGGTAATTGAGTGTAGGTACCTAATTTTGAAAAATTCCCTTCTGTAGTTATCGCGGCAACTGAACATCTGTGTCTAAAATGGCATCAACCGTTGGTTTACCTACAACAGCCTTTAAAGGCTTAGGATGCCTTTCCACCAGAGCTAAGCTGTGCTACAAACTGATTTATGTTTTTTTTATGTCCAAGTTTATTTAAGTTTATTCCAAGGATGATAATTACATTACAAGTTTGCCTGATTTATAAAGTTATAACAATCTCAATCATGATAGTCACATTAGTAATGAAAGTAATAGTGATAATATTGTACAATAATAAATTTACGTGTCTCCAATAAACATCATCAAACAAAATTTAAATCCAAGATAAAGTATAAAAATTCAATATTTGTAAATATTAGCATAGTTGTGTTGAATAATAGATTCCAATATTTTGGACACAAGATATTTTTTCAATAAATCATATTTACCAATAAGAATCGTCAGTACTTAACAAAAAAAACATCAATTAGTTAAAAAGTCTACTATGTATAATTTATATGTGTGTATGTTAATTTGAATAAAAATAACTCACGATCAAAATTTGTATTTCATTTCATTTACTTTTATATAGTACAAGCTGACCCGGCGAACTTCATACCGCCTAAAAAGTGACACAAGTAGTGATACCTAGGTTTCAAATTTTTTTTAGTACTTAATGTTTCAATCAGGGCTGTGACGATTCCAACCAATCCAAAATCATTTTAATCGGTTCAGCCGTTCTCGAGTTATAAGCGGTTGAACAAACCACACTCTTTCTTTTATATATATAAGATTTAGTAGAACACTACAAATGGAACAAAAAAAGGAACATCACTAGAATGCGACATCTAGTAGCGATGGAAGATCAGTAGTAAGCAAACACGTGCATCCATTACCGGCTGTTTGAACAGGAGCGCAGCGCGGCGAGCGTCGCATGCAGAAATGGAACAAACAAAACCATTATAAACCAGAAAATAGAGAATGTAAAGTGTTATAATGGTTTTTTCGCTCGAGAGACGAATGAGAATATAATTAATTAATGTTTGTGAAATTATATAGAAGTTCATACTTTGGTAATACATTGAAATTGATTACCTATTCCACCCGGACACTGTGTAATCCATCCACAGGACTACCAAGGAGTTTAGTTGTTAAGACTGTACCAATTAGTTTTTCGGAACTTATGTATAAAATATAAATTGGTATCAGTCACTTTTCGGTAAAGGAAAACGTGAGGAAACCGGACTAATCCCAATAAGGCCTAGTTTACCTTCCGTATGGGAAGGTCATATGGTGGGTGAATTCGTAAAACTAGTGCCTACACACTAAATCCTGGGATTAGTTGGTCATCATCAGTCGGAAGCATGATAATAAACTTCGCACTCCTACAACGCGGTCCATGCCGGTCGCTGCCCTAAAACTTTTATATATTGTACGGAATTTACTTTTTAAACAAAGTTAACTTGTATGTAAAACCTCACCTAGTTGGCGGTAGTACCCCCCTTTTAGTCTCCAGGCATAGTTTAAAACTTCCCCCACAGGCCTGCACTACTGGTCGCATTTACGGCAAGAGGCAAAGTTCAGTGGATACATTTAAGAGTAAAAGACAAAAAATACCCGCCAAGTGCGAGTCGGACTCGCGTACCGAGGGTTCCGTATATTTTTTATTACATGATGTAACTAAAAATTTACGGTGTTGAAAATTTTTCCTTTATCGATGCTATGAGACGTTGTTTCGTACCTTTCAAGATTCATAGTTCATGCGAATTACTCTGTAGGTTTTGATTCCCTTGCGAGTTTGAAAATGTGCGGTATAAACGTCTGTAGGTATCTTTTAAGTGAGTTTGCTTAGAAGTTTTATTGTTTCACAGCTCCAACTGTATCTGAGTATTTAATAGACGACCGGTCTGGCCTAGTGGGTAGTGACTCTGCCTATGAAGCCGATGGTCCTGGGTTGAAATCCCATTTATTTTTTTGTGCGATGGGCATAGATATTTGTTCCTGAATCATAGGATTTTCCTATGTATTTAAGTATTCATATGTATCTATGTATTATATATATCGTCGTCTAGTACCTACAACACAAGCCTTACTGAGCTTACCGTAGGACTAAGTCGATTTGTGTAAGATTGTCCCGAAATATTTATTTATTATTTAATATAAAATCTAGCTTGATAACACCACGTTCCTGAGAAAATGGGTCTTGACAGACAGACAGATAGACGGAAAACAAAGTGATCGTATAAGGGTTCTGGTTTTGCCTTTTAAGGTACAGAACCTTAAAAATAAATATCAAGCTCGTGTGGACTTTGAAAAGGAGACGTTCAAATTTGAATGAATGAATAAATACTTTATTGCACACCTCAAAAAGTAGAACAATATTACACAAAGGAACAATAAAAATAAAAAGAAAAGGAGGCAAACAACAGGCGAGATTATCGCTAAAAAGCGATCTCTTCCAGACAACCTTAAGGTAGCTTAATATTTGATTGTTTTTTTTATAATCTAGCCTAATATGGTCATCATCATTTGCTACAATGTCTGTTACGCTTTCTCAAAACTATGAGTGCGAAAGGGACACATAACGCGGTAGTCGATAACATGATAACCAAACTACGTTTTGAGTGAAGAAAAAAAATTGCAGCGATCATGAAAGCGTTGGTGGCCGGGCGGAGAGAACATGCGACTTGCAATCCGGAGGTTGCTGGTTCAAATCTCACCTCGTACCAATGAAATAAGATTTTTCGGAATTTTGGTACGAATCATTGAATGTACCAGTCGGTTTTCAGTGAATTAAAATATTCACGAGAATTTAACGTAAGTTTCTTATGAGAACTTTTACTGTGACTTTTCTACTATTCTATTTTTTTGTATTAATGTATCCCCCCCATTCGTAGTGCCTCAAGATGAGCCTTTAATGTTTTTATCAGTACTGACTAATGACACCGGAACGTGGTCATTCACTTCTAAAAATCGGTCCACGTGCTATGGAGAGGGCTATGCTCGGAGCTTCTGTACTTGATCGAAACAGAAATAAATAAATAATAAATAAATAATTGACACATTGCGCGCAGAACAGATGGCCGTTGGGGCGGAAAGGTTCTGGAGTGGCGACCACAAACTGGAAGACGCAGCGTAGTTAGGCCTCCCACAAGGTGGACCGACGACCTAGTTAGAGTCGCGGGGTACCGCTGGATGTGGAAGGCGCAGGATCGGTCTTCTTAGGTCGTTCTGGGGGAGGCCTATGTCCAACAGTGGACGTCTTTCGGCTGACATGATGATGATGATGAAATAAATAATTTGTGTTATCTTAGGGGGTAGTTGCTATAGTCGCCACGCTCAGCAGGCGGGTTGACGACCGCAGCAGCATTGTGTTTCGACTGCTACCTATCCGTTGTTTTCAATTTATCGCCTCTTACAACACCCGTGGGAGATAGGTCGGTGCTCCCGTCAGCCGCACAGCGGCGGCGTTTACCTAAACTCTGAGTTCGGATAGCACAATTGGGAGTGCACTGGGCTAGTGATCCAGTGGTTGTGGGTTCAAATCCCGCTTCGAGTCAAATTTTTCTATTTTTTTTTTCGATTAAATATCGAAGATATTCGCTAGTTGACGTTATTGCATAATAAAAAATAACTCTGAGTTCTTTCCAAGAGTCCACAACTTTGGAAACTTCGGTGCATTGCTAACAGTAAAAGGCTTACGCCACAACGCATCAGCATGCATAACCGTCGCGCGCAGATCCTTATTTATGGCTAAACTGCACTTTTCTTAAACTTCCAGCCTCAATGCATCTGCACCAACCAAAATAGTCGTATCAACCAGTCGTATCCACATTCAATTATCGAATGTATTTTTATATGTTAAGGTTCAAATTTGAACGATACTTAGAAAGGTCGGTATGTTATGTGGTTTAGCCTCTAGGCTGATTTACTTTGTAGCCATGTTTGAAATTAAAGAAGTTGTTTTGAGAGTAAAAACGTGAAAAAGGCAAATCATGTTGAATAAAAAAATCGACTACAGCCTTGGCCACAAGTATTGAGCACACCGGATCTTAAAGAAATCAGAAATCAGAAATCAGAATTCGTTTATTGTTTACCGTGTAAATGTTACAAAATATAAATAGGTAACAACAGTAACCCATTTTGGGCATACAATAAATTATTACCGATGGGGTCGGTATTTAGAATAATACCTTGTCACCGGTATAACAAATTTAGTGTAACTACTAGTAACTAGTAGAATATAATATAATAATAAAGGCCGGCAACGTACTTGTGACTCCTCTGGTGTTGCGAGTGTCCACGGGTGGCGGTAGTTGCTTACCATCAGGCAATCAGTCTGCTCGTTTGCCTCCTATATCATAAAAAAAACCTTTTTGTCTTCTCACTAAGAACTATCTTTTTCTAAATGCAGTTAAACAATTTTCTGATATTTCAAACTGTAATATACCTATGTACACCACAAGAGAACATCAGTTAATAATATTTAAAATTATGTATTAACTTAGAAAACAAAAACCACACACCAAAACACACACGCAAACACCAAAAATTGGATTTATAACGAAATGACTTATTGCAAGTTTCCTATGCAATCAACAGTCTTTGCAACAACCAATACCTAATCAGTTTAAATAAATTGATGATGTCATCAGAAAAGATGTAAAAACTTCTACACTTTTTTTTATTCTAACGAGTGAAAATTAGTAACTACTTTATTTCTATATTTCTCTTTCAACAATTCAGAGGCTCTAGTGTAAGTTTCTTTTGACGTAAAAAAACGTTTACGATCGCGGAAGTGATGTTATTTATATGGGAAACGCAAACGCGTTCGTGACGTAAAGTTACGTTAAAAACTTACACTCAGGGCTCAGAGCCGCTCAGGACTGAGTGTAAGTTTTTAACTTAGTATTACTTTACCAGCGCGTTAGCGTTGCCCGTTCGTAAACGTTTTTTTATGTCAAAAGGAACTTACACTAGAGCCTCAGGTTTCAGTATACTCGTAACGTAAATATTTACCCAGGAAGGAACCACAACATTACCCGCTATCTAATCAATCCAGTTCCAAACTTATCCGATTAAACCAATTTGCCGCTCGAAGCAATTAAATTCTGAAACTATTTCCATTGATCAAAGAAATGCAAGTTTAGTGGCACCGCGGTGTAATTAGTTGGATCCACGTGGTACTAAGTCACAGGCGGTTTCAGTCACGGCAGCCACGAGCGGCAGCGGGCAGCGTCAGCGAGCAACGTCAGCGAGCAGCGTAAGCGAGCAGCGGCTACGATGTCAGGGTTACGTTCCGGTTTGAAGCATGTTGTTCCGAACTTACCAATACAATACTTACACTTACCAATGCCTCTACATTGTCCCGTTGCAAAAACTATAATTAAACTTGAAATTATTCAACCTGCAACCTACGTTTCTGTTCAATGTTCCGCGTCATAATAATTTGTTGTAAAGTAAGTGCGGTTGGATCGACGTGAAATGGTTCTTTTCAAGACAGATGTCGCTTCATATTTCTAAATCCATAAAGAAAAAAAACAATAGTTATTTGTTATACAACGGGAGCAAAATTAGTGTTTATCTTAACGTGGCAACATTGAGCCCAGAGCGTGGCAAAAATTTCACATTTGAACCACAAGCACAGCGAGAGGGAAGAAAGAGAGGAACTAACTTTGGCGACGATTGAAACACAAACTTTTTCACTTCACTGTCGCTCGGAAAAAAATTACCTACTCGTTACAAACATTAAAATTTTATCAAAACTATTAGTATCCATAATTATATCATTAAATAAAAGAAAAGAACATCCAACCAGGTACCATCAAACAATGTTTAAGCGAGCGCTTAGGTCTCACACGGACCAGAACACAAAATCGGCTCATAGTCCATAACTCAAAATGATCGAAACCCAAAATGGCTACAACACAATTAGTCACATACGAAAAACACCAGATGCGGAAAAGTAAACCTACTATCCTATAGGTAGGTTTAGGTTATGTTCGTTTTGTATCGGCCCGTAGGGCCAAAGCACCCAGAAATAGGAGCTCCGCGTAAGCGGAGCTCCGTCGACTAATTGTGTTGTAGTCATTTTGTGTTTCTGCCATTTTGAGTTATGGACTATGAGCTGATGTACTCATTTTATGTTCTAGTCCGTGCAAGACTAACCCAAGCGAGCTTGTACATATTCACCCGCCTGTCGCCTGAGCCTCACGACGCGCCCAACTATTCGAGAGCCATCTACCGCGGAGACTCGGCGACAGATTGAATTTGTAATGTGCTCCTCATTCGATAAAACTGCAGATAACGAGTTTGGATAACTTCCGCGCTTTACCCTTGAGTCAAGAGCTAGATAGATTCACTATAGTATTTTTTTTATGACATAGGCGGCAAACGAGCAGACGGATTGCCTGGTGTTAAGCAATTACCGTCGCCCATGGGCACTCGCAACACCAGGGGAGTCACAAGCGCGTTGCCGGCCTTTAAGGGGCTTTGGGAACCTTACTCACCATCAGGAACACAACACTACATACCTGAAAGGTGGCAGTGCTATTATGGCTGTGGTCTTCTGTAAGGAGGAGGTACTTCCCCAGTTGGGCTGCCCCAGATTCAAGCGTGATGGTCAACGCTGTGCCCTACCTCTCATTGTTGGACGTAGTTTAAGGACATACCCGGGTCCAAAAGTATGATGTTTATTACCAAAAACAATAAACACGTAAAAAACAATTAATCATTACAACTAACAATAAATTTAACTAAAACCAACATAAATCTAAAAAAGGCCCCTGCGGCATACTACCGAAGATGCTGGCAGCATTTCCTCGCTGATTTGTAAGACTGATACGCTGAGCGAGGTAGCTGCCAGCTCTTCGGTCTCCTGTGGCGTCTCTGAGTCTCATTGAAAGGTCCTTAAAGAGACTCAGAGCGCCGGGGCTGGACTACCAATTCATACTGTCAATCAGTATAGGTGAAAAACTAAAACACCATGTCTATGTAGTTGTGCGGAGAATTAATATGGAAATTACGTCAACATCTTCTCATTTTCCATGCGTTATTATGTTTCCATTTCGCTACGGCTCATGGGAGCCTGGGGTCCGCTTGGAAACTAATCCCAGCAACTGGCTTAGGCACTACTTATACGAAAGCTGCCATCTGACCTTCCAACCCATAGGGTAAACTAGGCCTTATTGGGATTAGTCCAGTCTCCTTCATGTATTCTTTAATCGAAAAGCACCTGGAAAATATCAAATGATATTTCGTATGTACATGAGTTCTGTAAACGGTGGGAATGGTTTACAGAAGTCATGTACGAAATGTCTTATACCAACCTCGTTGGTGCGCGCCCTGGCCGCAACGCATGCCGCGCGTCTTTTGTTTTATAAAAAATAATGATAAGTTCGTATTTTGCTCCCGCCAATGTTAATGTTTTTGTGGAGTATTATATGAAACAAATGTGT
The DNA here is from genome assembly GCA_022674325.2 of Grapholita molesta. Taxonomy (NCBI): domain Eukaryota; kingdom Metazoa; phylum Arthropoda; class Insecta; order Lepidoptera; family Tortricidae; genus Grapholita; species Grapholita molesta. Next base: position 414,843 of record CP053122.2, on the reverse strand, counting down.
AAATATATATCTAATTGTGTGTTAATTTGTATAAACTTTTGTAAATAAACTGTATATAAAGCACTACGCGTATATATTTCTTCATCTGCGGCCCGATTGCCTACAAGTTCTGAAAAATTTATTGATACAAGCCGCGTTTTGGACCTGCGATCTTCTTGCCGCTAGGCCACCAGTGCTTCTCTTCGCGATAGACCCTTTCTATCTGGTTAATAATTTACCACAGAAATATTTACGAAGATACAAGGAAGTACATATATGTGAAAAACTTAACTGAAGGACCATGTCTATGTAGTTCTGCAGAGAATGAATATGGTACTTACGTCAACATTTGAATATAGAACGCCGACATGCGTGTACACACTTTACTACTACATAGTGGAAGTTCGTTTTTAGCACCGGTGTAGAGGTAAGTCCGGAACTGGGCTATTGCGGGCCGCTGCCAAAATTATACACTCTCGCCATAAATTAGGCAAGCCGGAAACGACCTTTCTAGTCTTTGTTCTGTTGTTCTCTCAATGGAAAATGTTGCTTATGATGTATGGCGGCCATTTTGTATTGTTTGCGTTGAGATGGAAAAATGGAATTTCTGATTTTCTGTGACCATTATGACTTTAAGGTGAAAACAAGTTTTTTTTGTATGAAAGGATTCGACGCTTTAGAGAGATAAGGAAGAAGCATGCTCAAAGTCTACAGAATTAGTTAATTTCACACATAAATAATAGTTATTTGTTATGCAAGGCTGCAAAGTGGTTATTTGGCGCTAGTGTTGAAATTGAAAGCTGAGCAAGTGAAGGAAGCTAAGATTGAACCATGAGCGAAGCGAATGGTTCAATGATAGATTCCTGAGCGTAGCGAGGCTTTCAAGACACGAGACGCCAAATAATTTTGCAGTCATGCGGAACACACAATTTTTCACCTCACTACAGCGAGGAAAATTTGAACGGCAAGAAAAACAATAAAACAAAACTTATCGCGCTATTTTTCAGGGAATCATATCGGCATCGCTACTAGAATCATTCATTTTTATAGTTGAAACGTTGAGTTCAAATAGTTTAGCACAGGACAAATCCGACATATTTACGTGAATTGTGATAACTTAAAACTTTAATAAAAAAAAATTTCGGTTGCGTTCAGAAATTACAATATTATGTAAACCTATATTTCAATTTCTTTATCAAATAAACATTGAAATCGTGTTTTATTTAACGGCTTAATTAGTCAAAATATGTAAATTAAACTCTAATAGGTACTATTAGTATATATAATAAAACCTATTTGACATAAAAATAAAGTGTAGGTAAAAATAAAAAAGTTAAAAATCTGTAAACAAAAACATGTTTCTGATTGGTTATTATCTATGGTTATTATGAACTCACCGCAGTACTGCGAACATCGAAGTTCGTATATTGCGAGCATCTTTCTCTTTTACTCCAATGAAAGTGACAGAGACAATCGTCCGAAAGTTACGAATATCGTTTTCCGCGGTAGCGCGCCAGTCACGCGTTGAAGGAGTTTTATACTTAAAAAAAAGTTACATGCACCACAGAGAATTACAATCATCGGCTTCGAAATTCGAATGACTTTTGCACGCTAGCGGATAAAATAGGCTTTTCCACGCAGATTTTGCGCTATAAACTAAGGTTTTCCGAGCGAGTGAGGTGAAAATATTATTACTGGACATTCTTACACAAGTTGACTAGCCCCACGGTAGGCTTAAGAAGGCTCGTGAGACTCAGGCAACGATATGTATATATGTACACGATATTTAAATCGAAAGAACAATAGAAAAATTATACTCGAAGCGACACTCGAACCCACATACGACGAAGTTTCTGCATAATAAAAATGAAATAAAAATAACGATATATATCGTTATTTATATATATATTTCCCTTAACTAAGTAGGAATAGTTTAATTTTAATATATAGTTTTCTCATTCTCCATACGATGTCCTGGCATTTCGCTACGGCTTATGGAAGCCTAGGGTTCGCTTGGCAACTAATCCCAGCAATTGGCGTAGGCACTAATACGAAAGCTGCTATCTGACCGTCCAACTCAGAAGGTTAACTAGGCCTTATTGGAATTAGTACAGTTTCTCACAATGTTTTCCTTCACCCAAAAGCGACTGGTAAATATCAAATGATATTTCGTAAGTACATAAGTTCTAAAAAACTAATAGTTACAGTCGCCATCATATCAGAGCTGTGGAGGTGACACAGATATGTTAACATCGCCTCTATTATCAAGGCGTTAACGTGCATGTTTAGATATTAATGACCTCCACAGCCAACAACAAGCCGGGATATGAACCTGTGACCTTCGTATTGCAAGTCGCACGCTCTTACCGCTAGGCCACCAGGGTTCCAGAAGTTTGAAAACAAGAAGTCTTAATCAATTTCCACGGCTAATCTCGCCGCGGGCGATAAGGGAATCTCGACGCGCCAATAATTCTTATCTACGGAACTTGGCCCTTTTTTGTCGCGGCCTAACGAGCCTCCCCTTCTGAGGGTAAGGGTGGGGCCACTTCATTGCAGTAGCGACTTTGTTTTACGATCGGTCTGGACTAGTTTTTTTTTCGAGCTACCTCCAACATGATCGGAGCCTGTGTTTACGAATTTTACTTTCATTCCATTTCTCGCTAGTATGCTTCTCGTAGTTTCATGCTTCATTCTGTATCTAGTGGTCTGCGGCGCTACTGCAAAACACGATATTCGTAAATTTCGGACGATTGTCTCTGTCACTATCATGACGCCTCAATTGGAGTAAAAGAGAAAGATGCCCGAAATATACGAACTTCGATGTTCGCGGTACCGGGCCTGGACTAGTGGGTAGCAGAGGATACTGGGTTCGAATCACAATAAAGGCATTTAATTGTGTGATCAGCATAATGTTCTTGAGTCATGGGTTTTTTCAAGTACTTATATCTTTTGTATTTAAGTACTTATATCGTTGACTGAGTCACAACACAAGCCTTCTTGAGCTTACCACGGGTCTCAGTCAATTTGTGTGGATGTCCTGTAATATTTATTGATATGTGGACTTGGGGTACTGGACCGCATCCAGCGGAGAGCGACTCTAATTATCAGCTGCCAGAATCTTTCGAATCAGGTTGATTCATTGGCGCTAGAGATGTAGCCTCGCTCTGCATTTTCTACCGCATGTATTATGAAGAGTGCTCCGAAGATTGGTTTGGTTTAATTCCTGCCCCCTCTTTCCGTTTTCGTCCCCGGGTGCTTTTCTAGGAGTTTCATGCCTCCTACTGCGAAACTTCGATGTTTCCGAAACCAAAGACCTGCAAACCTTAAAAAAAGAGAGTACTTCGACCTTCCGTCCGGCAACACGCTCGAGACCTTCCCTCGATGCTTGTGTTTCAACGCATTGCCGACCCTTTATATATCTGTACACTCCTTTTGAAAAACCACATACTGTAATCCCTCGGGAAAACCGTAGCAGGGAGCTCATTCCACAGCCGGAGCGTTCACAGGAGGAAGTTCCTCATAAATTTCTAACTCGCCTACTGCCGATCATAGGAGCTTTGCTTGTTACTTATCCCAGTCCCGAGACTATCTACACTAAATAAATATGTCCACATCCTCCTCGCGTTGTCCCAGCATTTTGCCACGGCTTATGGGAGCCTGGGGTCCGCTTGGCAATTAATCCCAGGATTGGGCGTAGGCACAAGTTTTACGAAAGCGACTGCCATGTGGCCTTCCAAACAAGAGGGTAAATTAGGCTTTATTGGGATTAATCCGGTTTCCTCGCGATGTTTTCCTTCACCGAAAAGCAACTGGTAAATATCAAATGATATTTCGTACATAAGTTCCGAAAAACTCATTGGTACTAGCCGGGGTTCGAACTTGCAACTTCCGGACTGCAAGTCGCACGCTCTTCGTTCGCACTAGGCCACCAGCGCTCCATAAATATGTCCACATTCCCCCGCTTGTAAACGACCACAACCTCACCCCCTCGCACCCCTTCACTAATTAATTTACTCGCGTCTCCACACGGCGTTATTGCTAACGAAAAAATCCACTACACCCTTCCGGGATTATTTTTATTACAGCCCTCCAGTCCCGGAGGAGCTGATACTGAGGATCGTAAATATGGAGTCTCGAGGCGATGGTTCCTACAGAAGAATTATAGGTATTGAACTCATGTTTTCAGAAAAAAATCCCGAAATTCCCCGAAGATTTTTCGGAGTTCTTCTTATTTAGAACAGACTTCGTTTTCTAGGGTACATTCCAATAAAAATTCCTTCCATTCATTGTCAACCTTGGTTTAGCGGTAATATTACGTGTGTTGTCGTTGTTCAAAATATTGCAAATTTTACATCCGATTTTTGATTTAACTTTAAGAGAATGCTTTAATACGAAGAGTTATAAGAATTTGACGTAACAAATATAAAAGCCTGGGCAGAGAGTACCATTTTGTACCGTTTGGCGTAGAGACGCTAGGTCCATGGGGTCCCAGCGCGCACAAACGTTTTGCAGAAATCGCGAAGCGTCTGGTTGATGTAACTGGTGACCGAAGAGCTGCCGGCTTCCTCGCACGACGTATCAGCATTGCGATACAACGAGGAAATGCCGCCAGCATCCTTGGTACAATGCCTCAAGGGCCTTTTTTAGATTTTATACTGTAACTAGTTAAGTACTTGTAGTTATCATAATACGATTGTAATTTCTGTAAATAAATGTGTATGTATCTACAGTATTTGACTACAAAACATTGTTCCGCTCATAAAGCCCATTTGCGCTACTCAGGGTTAACCAATAAACCCGAGATTAACCTGTTTAGTCCATACATTTTGACACTAACTCTGGATTACCGGTTAGGCCTGAGTGGCGCAAGTGTGCCTAAGAAAGATAGCTATCTTTCTTAGGCCCACTTGATGAATAGAAAGATAGCTATCTTTCTTAGGCCCACTTGATGGATAGAAAGATAGCTATCTTTCTTAGGCCCACTTGATGGATAGAAAGATAGCTATCTTTCTTAGGCCCACTTGATGAATAGAAAGATAGCTATCTTTCTTAGGCCCACTTGATGGATAGAAAGATAGCTATCTTTCTTAGGCCCACTTGATGGATAGAAAGATAGCTATCTTTCTTAGGCCCACTTGATGGATAGAAAGATAGCTATCTTTTTTAGGCCCACTTGATGGATAGAAAGATAGCTATCTTTCTTAGGCCTACTTGATGGATAGAAAGATAGCTATCTTTCTTAGGCCCACTTGATGGATAGAAAGATAGCTATCTTTCTTAGGCCCACTTGATGGATAGAAAGATAGCTATCTTTCTTAGGCCTACTTGATGGATAGAAAGATAGCTATCTTTCTTAGGCCCACTTGATGGATAGAAAGATAGCTATCTTTCTTAGGCCCACTTGATGGATAGAAAGATACCTATCTTTCTTAGGCCCACTTGATGGATAGAAAGATAGCTATCTTTCTTAGGCCCACTTGATGGATAGAAAGATAGCTATCTTTCTTAGGCCCACTTGCGCCACTATGATATGATTGATTGTTTTTGATTGATGAGGCTAGCGGCACAATGTTTTTGAGACAAATACTTATAACTCTTCGTATTAAAGAATTCTCTTAAAGTTTCTTAGAAAAAAATCTCAAATCGGCAAAAGATAGTTATCTTTCTTAGGCCCACTTGCGCCACTTTGTGACCAGAGAAGTAAGATAGAACACGAAATGGTGTCCACCATTTTCCAACTATTTATTCATGGTGCTTATCTGCTTATTAGAGTGACACGAGTAGAGTGACATAGAGTGACATACGGCGATCGCCAACCCGCCTACCAAGCATTTTATTTGCTGATATGAAGAAACTTAGAAGATTGCAAAATAAATCTTTTTCTCCTTACATATGTGGCGAATACGACACCATAAACATGTTTCTCTAACACAACAACTTGTCATTTCAGATCACGTTTCGGATGTCACCCTGTATTTACATTCGCGCCACGCTCGGATTTATCACAATATTTTCGACTCGACTGTGTCCTCAACCTGTATAATTTGACACATGTGCTAGTACATCTATTCCATAACGACGGTTCTGGGTTCAAATCCCGGTAAGAGCATTTATTTGTGTGATGAGCCCAGATATTTTTCCTGAGTCATGGGTGTTTTCAATGAATTTAAATATTTGTATATTATATATGCAGGGTGATCAATCCAAATGGGTCAGTAGGGGGAAGTCAGAAACTATGAGAGATAGCGAAATCTGTTCTTAGGAAACATGTCTTCGATATTAGATTTAATAATAATGGCATTAAAGTTGGTCTCCGAAATATATTGCGCAAGTGCCTATATATCTGTTCTTCAGCTAATATTATGTTATATATCGGCTGATGAACGTCCACTACTAGACATAGGCACAGACATAGACCTCCTCCAATGTGACCCACAACGACCGGTTGGTCACATTGGTGTTGTTTGCACCACCCGAATACAGTAGATTCCAGCGATCTTTACCAGTGGCTTATACCAGAAAGGTGTTACCCTCATCTGGCAGAAAATTGACATTATGACTTGCTTCGGTCTCCTGTTACCTGCTCAATCCAATTAATTTATTTATTTGTTATAAATGTATACTAACTTAGCCAATAGGATTTATTTTTTACTACACATAATATGGATCTTTGGCTTGAAATATATATATTTTTTTATTCATCATTTCCCAGAACATGTTGTTCACTAAAACTGTATAATTTTCAGGACTGTTTAAGGCATCATCCTGTTTAATATATTTTGTTAGGTTATTTTTGTATTACAATAATCCTGAAAATTCTAGTCTTAGAAAACTACACATTATGCGAAATGATGAATGAGAATATGCCAAATGATATTTTATGCCAACAAATATTTTACGAGACAATATTTAGTGAACCCCCACAAAACTTTACTAGTGAAGGATATGGTGGAGAAATTCGCCTTTGGGCAAGCCTCTGTAGCTCAGTTGATAAATCGATGAGCATGTATCCCATGTGTCGAGGCAGTTGATTTATTCTTCCTTTATTTTTAAGAATTCTGATTTTTCAAGCAAACGTTTTTGTTTTTTAACAGTTGTCTCTTATAACATGTTATATAAACAAATACTTGTGTGTACTCAACTGTGATAAATATATACTAAAGGTAAATAATAAGTTAACAAAACAACGTTTAACAACTATTGTTGCGATATTACGTTGTTCATTAGTGCGACATGTGATGCACCTTTATTCAGGCCATACCTAACAATATTATCAAAAGACCATCAATAATATAGACTGACTAGCCTGCGCGTCGTGAAAAACAATATTCGTAAACTGACGATTGTCTTTATCACTCTCATTTTTTTTATGTCATATGCGGCACCCGCAACACCAGGGTAGTCATAAGCGAGTTGCCGGCCTTTAAGGGGGGTTGGAGCTCTGGGAACCTTACTCAGCATCAGGAACACAACACTTCATACCTGAAAGGTGGCAGTGCTATTACCTATTATGGCTGTGGTCTTCTGTAAGGAGGAGGTACTTCTCCAGTCGGGCTGCTACAGACTCAAGCGTGATGGTCATCGCTGTGCCCTACCTCTTATTGTTGGACGTAGTTTAAGGACATACCCGGGTCCAAAACATGACGCCTTGGAGTAAAAGAAAAACTCTATATATATGAACTTGGATGCTCGCGGTACCGCATGATACCGTGGTGATGGATCAATCGCAGCAGTAGGCCTTTTGAATGGCCTTTTCAATCGAACGACTCAATACCCCTTTATGGTATTCGGTGTAGAATCAATATATCAAAATTTGTCTGAATATTTTCATCATCATCATCATCATCATCAGGCTATATTAGTCCACTGCTGGACATAGCCCTCCCCGAAAGAGCGCCATAGCGCCCTGTCTTCAGCTTTCCGCATCCAGCATCTGCCTGCAATTTTTCGAAGATCGTCATCCCACCTGGTCGGAGGGCGTCCCACACTACGTTTTCTAATATTTTCATACAATTAGTATATTTAATAATACCTCAAACCGTAACCAAACGTATTTTCGTACTATGAACAGATATTGCAAGGTAATTTTAAATTAGTCTGAACTGAACCACTAAAGCGTTATTATTTTGTGAATTATTTTTGAAACGACAGTTGTAATGTTACGCCATTGCAAGTAAAACAAAGTAGCGATACATTGCGTGCCGATATTTTAATAAGAAAAAAAAGAAATTAATAAAGAGTTTTTTCATGGAATATCAGTTCATAGCACTAATGCCTACGTCTGGTTATGAGGTAAAAGGTAGAAGCAGCCTTAAAGACTGACCAAAAACTTGTCGAGGTCCCATTATTTTCATACCGTATGGTCAACCAATTTGATTTATGGGCCACTTCATTCCTTGTCACAGTGAAAATCTATATGAAAAACGCAAAAGATCTCTTAGTAACGTCACTGTGACAAGGTTCGAAGTGGCCTAGAAATCAAATTGGTTGACTGTATCTGCTGATTGTGTCGTAAGTAAATTAGAAATAACTGAAATAAGTCTTTCTTATATATTTGTCTCTGGGAAAACATAATATAAAAAGCATTGTATTTTAATGATATCATCAAAACGACAAGGCTGTACGATGCATTTTCTTGGAGGTAAATATGGTTTTAATTGTTACTCATTTTTATTTTTAATAACAGGAATTAAGGACAAAAAAAAGAAATATTATTAGTTATCACGAAATAAGTATAAAATTAAAACTAAGTCTATAGTAGTAGAAAATAATACTCACCAACCACTTTACTTTTAAAATCAAAGGCTTCTTTGTTTCCAAGTTCCAAATTAGTAGACGAAAAAAATAATTTTGAAACAAGCTTCAACATTTTTATTAAACACAATTTAAAACTTCATCTACATGTCACTCGTGCCACATGTTTAGAAGAACCAATAAAAAAGCTTAGGTCTCACACGGACCAGAACACAGAATGACTACATCGGTTCATAGTCCATAACTCAAAATGATCGAAACACAAAATGACTACAACACAATTAGTCACATGCGAAAAAACACCAGATGTGGAAAAGTAAACCTACTGTCCTATAGGTAGGTTTAGGTTATGTTTGTTTTGTATCGGCCCGTAGGGCCAAAGCACCCAGAAATAGGAGCTCCGCGTAAGCGGAGCCCCGTCGACTAATTGTGTTGTAGTCATTTTGTGTTTCTGCCATTTTGAGTTATGGACTATGAGCTGATGTACACATTTTATGTTCTAGTCCGTGCAAGACTAACCCATAAAAAAAACCAAAGATATTGATTTGGTTAAAAGTAAAATATAATAAAACTAGGCTGAGCTTGTATCTTGGGACCCTGAAACCGAGGTATCCATTTTCAATTACTAACACTAAACTTGTTTTTCAGGGATCCTAATAATAGGTTTAAACCTCCAACTCCTAAAGATGTCTTCAGCAAACTGGCGTCCACCGATCATCCTACCTGATGATGGCTGCGGCTGCGACAGGAATGACTACTCCATCGTCTGCTCCAACTCCTCATTCACATACGGCAACCCTTGCCAACTCAGCTGCGAGAGCGAGAAAAAAGTCAAACGAGGAGAGACACCCATCATCGTGGCTTACGAAGGAGACTGCGACAAGGAAGGGTGTGTATGCACTGCTGATGTCGCCCCAGTCTGCGGAACAGACGGAAAGACCTACGACAACGAATGCTGGCTGTCATGTCACAGCGATAAGTTGGTAAGGCTCGGATGGAAAAAGATTCCAGTCAGACACCAAGGCGAATGCATCAAATGCAACAACTGTCCTATAGACATCATTCCGTCATGCGGAAGCGACGGAATCACATATTCCAGCAGCTGCCAAATAGATTGTAAGAATAAGAAGCTAGCGCGTCTTGGTTTACCTTTGATAACGCGGAAACCAGGCGCGTGTCCAGAACTTTGCACATGTCCTGAGGAAGTCGATCAGCCCGTCTGTGGTACCGATGGGAACACGTATAGAAACAAATGTGAGTTGGAGTGTGAGAGTAGACGACAGGAATCCTTTGGCGAGCCAGCGATTACTGTTAGGAGTAAAGGAAAATGTCCTGAGAAAATTTGCTATTGCCCGCAGGATATCGACGCTGTGTGCGGCAGTGATGGCAAAACATATACCAATGAGTGTAAACTTAACTGCGCCAGTGAGAAATCGCAACAAAATGGCGGAGCACCAATTTACTTCGCTCATACTCACGCATGTAACCCACCATCTTGCAATTGCCCGTCAATAATATCCCCCGTTTGTGGAAGCAACAGAAAGTCTTACAGAAACATTTGCTGGCTGGATTGTGCCAGTCAGATTAACGCCAACAACGGTTTACCAGGCATCTATTTAAAGGCGAATGAAGTCTGCTATCAAGAGAGCTGCATCTGTCCAGCTATTTGGAAGCCAGTGTGCGGTAGCGATGGAAAGACCTATGGAACTGAATGCGCTTGGCGATGTCATAACAATCGACGCTTTGCAATCGGTCTTGATGATATAGCCTTACTGCATACCGGAGAATGCCAGCCGTGTAACTGTAAAAAAATAAGTGACCCAGTCTGCGGTTCTGATGGAAAAACTTATGCCAATCCTTGTGAGATCGGCTGTGAGAATCTCAGACGGAAATTTAGAGGTTTACCGCCTTTAAGCTGGAGGGATGAGGCTTGTGGGTGTTACTGCCCAATGGTTTACCAGCCAGTTTGCTCGAGCGATTTAAAAACTTATGGGAATAAGTGTTTCCTTGGTTGTGAGAATAAAAGACGGGCTGAGGGTGAGCTGGCTCCTTTAAGCATATCTTGGTATGGTGAGTGTGGGTGCAGATGTTCAGACATGGAGCGGCCCGTGTGCGGGACAGACAGACGGACATACAAGAACCTGTGCTGGCTCAACTGTGCTTGTTTCGCTTATTTGCGGTTCGGTTGGCCGGTTGTGTTCTTGGGACATTTTGGGCCTTGTTAATTTTTTTAATATTAGAGCATACATGTCTCATAACAAGTTGCAGAGTTACAATTATATATTATGGCAATTAAAAAATTCTTTAATTAATTCAAATTACAACTACTAATCAATTGTATCGCAGCCGATACGTTGTGTGAGGAAGCCGCCAGCTCATAGGTCATCAGTTACGTCAACCAGAGGCTTCGCGATTTTTACAAAATTTCTCAGCAGTGGTACAAAAACTCAAGGGCCTTTTTTACGAATATTTGTCATATAAATGTTTGCTGTCCTTTTCTTTTATATGACTGGAGAAAATGATAGCAATAATTTTAACTGGCATAAGTTTTTTGGAAATTGTGTAACAGGACCTTAATGTAGTAATTAGTTAAGTACTTGTCATATTGTAATTATGGTAAATTAATTGCTCTAGATTAAACCTAAAAACGGTGGAGGTGGTCACAAATATCTGAATATGCAAACTCAAAACTCAAAAAAACTCGTTTATTCAGTAGGTATTAGGCCAGAATGGCACTTTGACACGTCAAGTATACATAAGAAGAAAAAAAAACTACACCGGTTCTAACCCTACACCTCTGACCCGAGAAGCATTTTGACTTTCATGACCGGCAAGAAACTCGGCGGGACTATTTTTTTCAAAACAGCCCCTTTATACCTGATAGCAACTACTATTTAAAGTGTAAAGTCTCATATTTCGATATCATCATCATCATCACCAGCCAAAGGACGTCCCGAGATTACCACGATCGTCACCAATTCGCCGGTATACCTTGTGGGGGACCAGGCCACGTCTGCGCCTTACACGTTGTTCTATACTCGAACATAAACATTAAGTTTCAAATTGTGTACTTAACAAACCGACGCGGGCTTGATGACGGCAATTAGGCTGCAACTTTGATCAAACAAGGATATTAAAACTCCCGCGCACGTATCACGTAAAATATTCCAAATTCCTGTTTTATTTCCTCTCGGCCTCTTTACGTTCCGGCATCTTTACACGAGTTTCCATACATATACCTCAACTAGACAGAGCATCTAAGGATCTTCCCAAATTTCATTTCATTTTATTTATTCAAATAATTGTTAATATGACATAATCATACGTCGGACTGCAGGGGGCAGTTTGGGGGCAAGGTAAAGTTTACAAAAAAATCTTAACTTACGAGTATTATAATGTACCTAGTATTTGTAACATAGTTAATTACATTAGTTACCCGTTATCATTATTCATCTTTAATGTGTAAATACTCTTTGAAGTTGTGTTTTATTCCTTTCTCGCAGCTGCAATTGTGTCGCTTAACTTCAAACTCAGATAAATCCATTCGACCCTCTGCAAATATCTACCCTATTACCTTTTCATAATACCAAAATCGCATGATCTGACAGATGGATTTACCTGAGTTTGAATTTAAGCGACTCAATTGTCTGAGTGACGGATAAAACCAAACGAACTTTTTCGCCATTTTGTCTTATGTGTAGTCCAAGTACGTTTATAAATAACGTAGTTAGTTGCTATAATATTTGGAATTGCACATTATAAATACTAGGTACCAAATACTCGAAAGTGAATTGATTGATTTGCGAACCTTACCTATTTATTATTCTGACATGCCACGAAAATGCCTGCTGGAGTCCGACGTATGGACATAACAGTAGAACCAATGCGTCATATAACTAAGTACATAAATATAACATAAAAAATATAATAAATAATGTTGTCTTCGGTTGCCGTGATAATTACTCATGAAATAAAACAAGTTGAACGGATTTTATTTCATAAATATAATAAAACTATCTACATTTTGGCAATGCAGCAGTGGGGCTTTGTTGCACAGATAGCACTGGAGTAGGATTCGACAGATTGCCCCGGAACCTCCGAAACACTACCCCCTTCGGCCAGAAGACCGCGCTTCCAAGTGTCCAGCAGCAGCAAATCTGATGGGCAAAAATCTCACGTCTACATACCAGTTGTACCAGTGCTCGCGAAAACCCAATGACACTCTCCTGTCACCTCTATCGACAATGGCTTAACATTGGTAGTGACATCTCCTCTCGTTGTCCCGGCATTTTGCTACGGCTCCTGTGAGTCTGAAGTCCGCTTGAAAACTAATCCCAGGAATTGGCGTAAGCACTAGTTTTATGAAAACGACTGTCATCTGACCTTCCAACCCAGAAGGTAAACTAGGCATTGGCATTAGTCCGGTTTCCCCCGATTTCCCTTTACAGACTGGTAAATATCAAATGATATTTCGTACATACGTTTGAAAAACTCATTGGTATAATCCGGGTTTTTAACTTGAGACTTCCAGATTGCAAGTCGCACCCTCTTACCGCTACGCCAACCAACGCTCTGTTCGAATATAATGCCAGATCTAATGTGAGACAATCAGGCTCAGATTTCATCTTGAAACATTTTTATCTTCAGATAACTCAATTATCGACCTTCTGTCTGTGACCATCTTCTTCTGGGCTCTGACATACATACTTATACATACATTTCAGCCGTATGCAGTCCACTGCTGGACATAGGCCTCCCACAAATATGACTTGTATCATCTTGGGGAGTAGTTGCCATAGTCGTCCCCTTTGCAGGCGGGTTGGCAACCGCAGTACGTTCTTCAAAAATGTAGTGTATAGGTTCTTAAAGGGAACGCGCATGTGAATCCTCTGGAATTGCAGGCGTCCATATGCTATGGTAACTGCTTACCATAACGCAGGACGTACCTATGCTTGTTGCCACCGTAGTTGTATTAAAAAGTGACGTATGTTGTAACTTGAAGGTAAGTAAGTAGTAATTAAGCGGCAACCGCTTCGCCCGGCGTCTGGAACTCTGGCCAAAGTGAGTACTTACTGAGAGCCTCTTACTACCTACCTACTTTGTAGTTAAGTCGCCTCCCTTGGCACAAAGGCAGGTCATAACTAAATCTTCAACAACCTACAAGAGTCATACCTTATTAATTGTATAGAAGCGGGTAGTTACCCGCTTTAACTTTAACTCGAATATCGGCGTCATATATTGCATTAACTTCATTACTATCAGTGAGTTACTATAATTGGCTTTTTATTATCTATTAAGGGCCGATTTTTCAATTGTCAGATAAGCACATATCTGACAGATACCCATAGAGTTAGTTATTCGCCGAATAAGGTTTATCTGACGATTGGAAAATCGGCCCTTAATATGTTATTGTTTAATGACACAGCTGTTGGATCTCCGAATAAATAAAATAAATAAATAAATAAATATTGTTAGTATTTCAAACCTTAATGTAGACAACAAGAGAACATCAATTAAAGGCACGTATTAAATAAGAAAACAAAAAGCACCAAAAATTCGGATCTACAACGAAGTGACTTATTGCAAAAAATATTTATGCAATCACCAGTCGCAGCAACCAAAACCTAATCAGTTTAAATTAATTGATAATATGTCATCAGAAATGTAATTACTACACTAAAATATCGAGTATTCATTCAAAATTATTTATTATTTATTATGTTACTACTTAAGTTCATATTATATTATAAGTAGAGAGTAGAGACTGCACGATCCCACAGTCAAACCGTGTAAACTGTTTTGTGGGACTTTGTTACCAATTAAGCTGTAACCTTTTTCATATTAATAAATTAATAAATTAATAAATAAAATAAAATAAATAAAAAGATTGGGTTTTCAATATGGCCAAGGTTGTAGTGTAAGGTGTCATTAGTGGGTAGTTCTCCACAAACGTCATTCTCGTCTTGCGATTATCTCCGAACATAAAGAAGAAACTTCGGAAATTAAGATTAATTAAGACTAAGCACAAGTATTGTTACAAGAATTCTTCAAAAGTTGAGTGTAGTTTTACATTATCTAACAAAATATTTACAAATCCGACAATGACATTGTGGAGAACTGCCCTAATACGCATTTTAAAGAAGGAATTTTTTGAAACATTTTTTAAAGAGTGATTAGCGGCCGCATTTTAAGGACATACCCGGGTCAGTTTCTACATAATATTTTTCTGTTACTCCCGTTCAAAAAGACAGACTGATTTAGCTGTCGCCTCTTAAGTTATCAATATAAAGCGTATTTCCATCACTAATGTCTATTGTCTAAGTTTCTTGGTACAACAATGTCTCTTCAATTAATTCTCGGAGTCCCGCTCACTAATCTGTCAAACTTTATGCACATTCACGTCAAAGACATGCAAAGTGAGAATAAGTTACAAAGATTTTAATAATTAACGATTAATACGGTACTACTCACGTTTATTTAGTCACTCGCGCGACATGTTTCGGAGAACATGGGCCTCCATTTTCAAGCACTAAGAGTGCTGAGTGTCCGATCAGTTCGCCGCTCGCGTCCCCGGTAAGACGCGACGGGCCGGTGACGCGAGCGGCGAACCGATCGGACACTCAGCACTCTTAGTGCTTGAAAATGGAGGCCCATGTTCTCCGAAACATGTCGCGCGAGTGACTAAATAAACGTGAGTAGTACCGTACTAATCGTTAATTATTAAATATGTCTCATGTAAGTTTAAATACAAATATTACAAAGATTTTATTCATTTCATCATCGTCACCATAATTTGCAAGCCAGCCTAGCGTGATTATGGCAACTCCCTCCCAAGATGACACAAATCATTTTTGGGGGAAGCTTATGTCCAGCAGTGGTCGGCTGTAATGATCATGTTGATGATCATTTTAGCCTATGGCCTCCCCCAAATATGACTTGTAACATCTCGGTGGGAGAGTGGCTATGGTACCGCCAATCCTGGCAGGCGGGCTGGCGACCGCAGTAACTGTTCGGACGCTGCTGCCCATCCGTCGTTTATTCCCTTTGTCGCCTCTTAACCCATACTATTCTCAGTCAACACCATGAAACGATTACCATTATTGAAAGATACTTAACTAAAAACTGTTTAACAGTTACATTAAAACCTCTGAAAGCTGTGTTTAACCTGAAACCCCAGTTTGGACAACAAACAAAACGTTAAGTGCAAAGTATATAAAACAAGCGATCTCTATTTCCACTTTAATTGTGTTAAGAAATCGTGTTCTAGCGGAACAATGCAATTTGCCGCAAAGCGGCGGTCCGGCAACTTTGCTATTACGTTTCGACAGGCGTTTATTTTTACAGCGTCGTCTCTTAACGGTTATTATGATACCCATAACAACAGTTTTATTTAAAAACTTTCAAAGGGTACAAACTTGAGAGTTTCGGATCTTTTAAAACTTGGGCTCCTAAATCCAATTAAGGAGTTTCAGGTATACTTAGAAGATGTCGTTGTTTGGCTGAATCTGTAATTAAATTTGTTTAATTTGTTCGAGTTGGCCGGTACAAGAATTATTAAGTTTCCGGAGAATCTTAAGTTTGGACTGTTCTGAGACCTCGGGGATTCGCTAAAAGGACTCGCCAAGGGGTTGTAGCGTTTGAATTATTTAGATTTAGGCAGTGTAAGCATTATGTACAAAACGGAATATTTTGTACATTATTGTTTTGTAAAGAATAGTCCTTTCTTATTTATTTGCTTACTGTGTATACAGAGGATATATATCTGTGTAAATCGGCAGACATCGACTGATAAAGAGGCTGCCAAGTCGCAAAATTGATACAAATATTGTTCAATTATTGTTTTTTGTTTTATAATAAATTAAGAAATATTACACGACATTCTTACACAAATTGACTAAGCCCCACGGTAACCTCAGGCTTGTTTTGTGGGTACGCAGCCAATGATATAATATACATAATATACTAATATTTTTACTTAAACATATATGTATATCGGGTGTTTCCTGTAACAAGAGCATTAACTTTAGGCGTCGTTTCTACACCACAAACGTAGCAACATTAACACTGAGAGAGTTACTATAACATAACAGAGAGAGTTACATTCGTCTTTATAATATCATTAATAAATTAGTAATTAATAAATATTAGTAAGTATATTGGTATGGATATAATCAATCTTAGAATGTCTTTTCTTCCAGGACTTAATAGTTTCTCATGAAAAACTTTTTAAAACGAATTCCAATCATCGGCACTTTAACTTTATGTTATACTTTTGTATGGTGACCATACTAATAATTATTTCTAGAGAGGACAAGATTATTTTTTATTATGCAGAAACGTCAGAAGCGAATATCTTCGATATTTAAATACACGTCACCCATGATGACATATACGACGAGGGATAGATAGAAAAATTTGACAAGTCTCAGCGGTACTCGTATAGCCCAATTGGTAGTGCACTGGGCTAGTGATCCATTGTGGGTTCGAGTCCCGCTGCGAGTCAATTTTTTATTTTTCTTTCGATTTAAATATCGTAAGATTACTATATTAAATATTCCATGCACTCGTCCACAACAATTGCAACTGTTAAAAACTACTCTTTACGAACGCTTAATCAAATCCCACGCTTATTTGACTTTACGACTTCTCCAACCATGCATGTCGCATGTTGCCTGTGCCAGCATCTTGTAATGTGGGGCTTGTTTCTGGTGTCCATGCTGCAGCTGGTGCGAGCAGAAGACATCGACTACTCGGTCCTGGCTGGGGAGGCTGAGAAGAACAAACCGAACATTCTGGAGTTCCTGAACTCGAGCCGAGTGAGAGACATTTACAAAGTGCAGTATTTTAAGCTGTTGGACAAACTTATTGGTATGTTTTTAAACTTTTTACATATACAGCCTTGGCCAAAAGTATTGAACACACACTAATTTTCCTTCTAACTCTGAATAGCATCTGTTTCTAATTGCAGTTAAACAATTTTCTGCTATTTTAAAACGAGTTTTTTGATCGAAGTACGTATGTCATAAAAAAAAGTTGTCATAAAAAAAAAATATTACGAACGTAGCAAAATTTGTTCTACAACTTTAAAAAAAATGTGTAATTTATTACTTACTTGGGATTTATTCTAACAAACTAAATTGTATTTTCAATTAACAGCATCCAATTATCTACTTTACTGTCAGCCTACAAACTTCATAGTTTCCACAATACATTAGCTAGCAGGGAAAATCTTTTTTTTATTTATATTAATATAGCTCAATAAATATTTCGGGACAATCTTACACAAATCGACCTAGTCCTACGGTAAGCTTAGTAAGGCTTGTGGTAGGTACTAGACAACGTAATAATACATATATACATATAAATACTTAAATACATAGAAAACACCCATGACTCGAGAACTGCTCATCACGCAAATAAATGCCCTGACTGGGATTCGTTCGAACCCAGGACCATCGGCTTAATAGGCAGAGTCACTACCCACTAGGCCAGACCGGTCGTTATAGTATTGACGCTAACTGTATTTCTCTGCAGTAAATATAGAACAGAACCTCGCCGTACTCGAAATAAAGTCCTAATTTTACTTTTTAATCATTACGAAACAGTTACGGAAATGTGACGTCCGCGTGACATTCCTCCCAGGCCGCCGCTGCCACGTAATAAACGTAATTCGCCACGCGACGGACGGACAGACTGACACAGTTTCACTATTAATAGTTTGCTTTCAATGTATTCCATGAATTAGCTATAATTATACTTGATAGCATTTACCACCGGGTGTGGCCTTTTTTTTTATGACAAAAGGTGGCAAACCAGCAGACGGATTGCCTGATGGTAAGCAATTACCGTCGCCCATGGGCACCCGCAACACTAAGGGAGTCACAAGCGCGTTGCCGACCTTTAAAGGGTGTTGGAGCTCTGGGAACCTTACTCACTATCAGGAACACAACACTACATACCTGAAAGGTAGCTGTGCTATTATGGCTGTGGTCTTCTGTAAGGAGGAGGTACTTCCCCAGTTGGGCTTCTCCAGACTCAAGCGTGATGGTACTTCGCTGTGCCCTACCTCTCATTGTTGGACGTAGTTTAAGGACATACCCGGCCTGTCATAGAAATAATAACTTTTTTAGCCTGATAATATATATCCATAAGTTAATTAGTTATTTAATTTGTAAGTTACACGTGGCTTGCTACGTCACGTCGAAAATTAGCTGAGGCGCTACCGGCAAAAACGATATTCGTAAATTTCGGGCATCTTTCTCTTTTACCCCAATTAAGACGTCATGAGAGTGACAGAGACAATCGTCCGAAATTTACGAATATCGTTTTTGGCGGTAGCGCCTCTGAAATGGCTCAGCTTGAGCTCATTGAGCTGTCTTAATGACGTTATGACTTGGTGGCCAAAGTGACATTTTGCTTACGTATCACTCTGGTGGGGCTGTTTCACTCAAATTTATAAACGCTGTTTTTAAAATTGAGTGAAACATTGTTTTACATGGTATTGCATTGTATTGTATTTTAGTTATATTTTTAGTTTTTAGTTTACTTTCGTTTATAAATAAAGTATAATGTTTAAGCGCGTCAGTACAGCTGCCTCGTCAGCGAACGGTTGTACACCTGGGTCACAACGGTTTGCCAGCTACAATGCTGAGTTGTGACCCTTTTGTGGCAAAAAAGTATTTTTAAATTTATGTTTATGGTCTTTTGTTTTGTGTTGTTTTGTCATAAATAAATGTTTTTTCTTTCTTTCTTTTCTTAACTTTAAGGAACGCTTACACCACGGGCGTAGCAACATTAGTTGTACAACTTTTAAAAAATGTGTAAAATGCTACTTGACATTTTGTTGAACAAACTAAATAGTATTTTCACTGAACAGCATACAATAGTCACACACAACACAAGTCTTATTGAGCTTGCCGTGGGGTAATTTGTGTAAGAATGTCCTTTAATTCAGGACTTCTGGTTGAGCCTTAAAATAGCGTAGATGTCTTGAGTTTTTTTTTGTTCTTTAAAGTTGTTTATTGTGTAATATCGATAGCTTATTACGCAGAGATCTGACGCAGTATTGTGCAGCTAATGAAGAATTGATCTCAAAACGCGTTTCACCACTATTTAGTCACCACCGGCAGTCCCGGGGTCACGGCCGCCTCTTTTAGCTTTCTGTAAAGTCCAGCTACCACTTTACAAAACGCAAGGCCTATCGAACAACGTCATGCTCTAAGAGCAAACTTGATATGTTATATTACTTATATATATATGTTACTTTACTTGACATTATCAAAATCATTGATTGCTATAATTATGCCATATTTTTTTTAAAGAAGAAGAATATTCATTCATTCACTAATTCATTTCAATTAATTTATCCTAGTAAATATATTCTTATTGCAGATAATGAAAAAGATATGTTGGAAGAATCAAATGGAAGAAGAGGTATTTGTGTTTCCTTTCACTATTCAGTTTAATGCTAATACGTAGAACAATATAACACGGTTTAAAACCGTGAAAATTTAAATTAGAATAAGAAGCTGTTAAGATTATTCTGAATACCTAGCCCGTATAGAAACTTCTACTGCTGACTGTACGCCTAGAACTTCGAAGATTTGTTTGTTTGTTTTCTGAGTTATTCTACTTAAAATCCAAGGTTTTTTTTATCAGTAATTAAAATTTAGAAAATCAGCAGCGTACCTTTAGAGCTATGAAACATACTGCAGTCGATAACCCGCATGCCAAGCGTGACGGTTATGGCATGACCCCTTATGGTCACAGATGGGTCCATGTCGTAGAATGGCTTAAATACATATAATTAATTTTCGCGTTGTTTCACGTTTGCAATAGCAATCAGTACGCTTGGCAGGCGGGTAGGTGACCGTAGTAGATTCGGGCTGCTGCCCATTCGTCGGTGTTTCCTCTTACGACACCCGCGGGAGGAGATAGGGTGGTGCTGTGCTAGTATTCTCATCCGACATCACACGGCACAAAAACCACTTTATCCTTTATCTTGTAAATACCCAGATGTGTCGTCGACCCGTCGTATAGTATCCGGACGGAACACGTCGATAGAAGCGGTGCCCTGGCAGATTTCTCTGCGGGAAAAGTCCTTCCCAATCTGCGGTGGTTCCGTCATCACGGATGTCTGGCTGCTCACGGCGGCTCACTGCTTGCTCAGGTAACCCTAAAATCACAAAAAAAAATATTGAGAGCAAGGATCTTGATAGTCATAATAAAGATGTATACACATCTCAGACTTCATCATTTCAGCCGAAGTCATCAACTGCTGAACATAGGCCTCCAAATATGTTTTTTTTTTTCTAACTACAAAAAACATCTCCGCAGTTAATCAATTTTCTGATATTTCAAATGTTAATACCTACATACTGAGTGTTATGAAAAACGTGATACAAGATTATCAAACCGGCATTTGTTCATTATTTTGAACACCTTTTACTATGGGTTCAAGTTTGTAAAAATAAATAAAAATTGAGCTGTTGTTAAATGTATGAGAGAGTTGTTTTTTTTACAATATAGTTGACCCCATAGTAAATTGTTGCGAATCATGACTAGATTCCGGCTTGATAATTTTGTATCACGTTTTTTATAACAACCGGTATGTACACAACAAGAGAACATCAGTTAATACTCGTAATACCTACTTAAAAGTACCTATTAAATAAGAAAACAAAAAGCACCGAAAATTCGAATCTGCAACGATGATATATTGCATCTATGCAATCACCAGGCACCGCAACGAAAACATAATCATCAGTTTAAATTAATTGATAATGCCAGTGATAATGCCACTAAAATAGCCAGTTTTTATATAAAAAACATGGGTGCTCAATACTTCTGCCCAAGGCTGTATACTTGTATTCCCCCGTGCTGGGACGGCGAACCCACCCGAGCACCGAACCCCGGCCCCTCACGGTCGGGAATAAAGAACAATTTCAATCTACCCGCGAGAGACATTGTTTTTTCCGATGCAAAGCAGCCGGGGCAGTCAAATAAAACTGCAAATGGCGACAGACGTCCTGTGAGTCTTGAGCCATAGCGAAAACAGAACAGAACCCTGAGTGTAAGTTTTTAACGTAACTTTACGTCACGAACGCGTTTGCGTTTCCCATATAAATAACATTAACACTTACGTGTTTGTAAACGTTTTTTTACGTCAAAAGAAACTAACACTAGAGCCTCAGTTACCCTTACCACCACCTTGTACTATTTTAGTGAGAACGATGCACAGATAGTAAACTCGATACTCGTTATCGAAAACCTCAGTCACAACTCATGGTAAGGGAACAGGCGATATTCAGAATTTAACTCAAAAGTTGAAAATAAAGCCCTGAGCCCTTAGTGTAAGTTTTTAACGTAATATTACTTTATCTATGTACATGTTATAAGTGCTCTAAAATGCGTCCAGAAACCGTAGGCAATGACCAGCATTACCAACCATCAGAAAGATTTCAGTAGGTAATGTTAACATTACCTACTGAAATCAGTAGGTTATGAATTTAAATTTGGAACAGCTGTCAAATTCAAGTGGGGTGTCTAATCTAGTATCTATAGATATTAAAACAGCCATTGATACGAAACGCCAATTCGTTATGTTTTTTTAATATAAATCGAACGACATTTGAACTCGAGTGACAGTAGAACAGGGAGTTCATTCGCTTGTCTATGGTTTAAAAAAAATTGACTGAGATACGAAATACGCAACGCCGCCGTTCCAAGCTGTCATTTGTTTTGTTCGTTGACTTTTTAATGTTTACAAGTAACCCTAGTAATAAGTCATTTCCCTACGGTTTCTGAACCCATCTTAAAACACTTAATGATATGTGTGTAGATAAAGTAGTGTATGTAACTATACATAAAGGCATTACAACAACCGTGTGATATTATTATGAAATTCGCCTGCGGCTCGTTTCATAAACCAACACTCTTGTTGTAATGCCCTTCATTATGCACAGATACATAAACTACTATTACCATCGCGTTAGTGTTTCCCATATAAATAACATCACTTACGCGTTCGAGACGTTTTTTTACGTCAAAAGAAACTTACACTAAAGCCTCTGTTGTTGGCCTAGCGTGCGACTTGCAATCCGGATCGCAGGTTCAAACCTCGGATATTTAGTCGCTTTTCAGTGATGGAAAATGTTGTGAGGAAACCGAACTAAGCCCAATAAAGCCTAGTTTTCCTTCTGGGTTTTAAAGTCGAATGGCAGTCGCTTTCGTGAAACTAGTGTCTCTGCCACATCCTGGGATTAATTGTGAAATTAAATCACTGCGTAATAAGCAATCGTTACTACACACTAACCTACGTTAAAGAACAAAAACCAAAAAAGAAATTCTTAAGACATCTTCGCCATTTTGTGACGACCGGTCTGGCCTAGTGGGTAGTGACCCTGCCTATGAAGCCGAAGGTCCTGGTTTCGATTCCCAGACAGGGCATTTATTTGTGTGATGATCACAGATATTTGTTCCTGCGTCATGGGTGTTTTCTATGTATTTAAGTATTTATATGTATCTATTTATTATATATATCGTCGTCTAGTACCTGCAACACAAGCCTTATTGAGCTTACCGTGGGACTAGGTCGATTTGTTTAAGAATGTCGGAAATATTTATTTATTTATTTTAAGGTTCAACCGGAAGTTTGAAATCCTACTTGTCGACATTGTGTGTGGCGCGCACCAACTTTACGATTGTCGAAGGAATTTATCGCCGGGAGGACGACACGTCGAGCAATATCCGTGGCATTAGGGCGTACGTTTGCGCGGGGCTTGTTAGTTCCAATCGGACCGTCGTTTGTTTACGCTCTGTATCGGCGTCGGGAAAAACGTTTCGTAGCCATGCTTATACAGCCTTGGCCGGAGGTATTGAGATAGATTCAAACCGGCATCTGAGGCTCTAGTGTAAGTTTATTTTCACGTAAAAAACGTTTAATGTTATTTAAATGGGAAACGCAAACGCGTTCGTGACGTAAAGTTACTTTAAAAACGTAACTCAGGGCTATGATTTTGAACATCTTTTACTATGGGGTCAATGTTGGTAAAATTAAATAAAAATTTTGCTGTTCCATAGAAAAGATCAAGTATAACTTGACTAAAATGTATAAGAGAGTAGTTTTTTTTACAATTAACAAAGTTGATACCATAGTAAAAATTGTTCCAAATCATAAAACGCCGGCTTGATAATCTTGTATCACGTTTTTTTATAACATCTGGTATTTTAGTGTAATATTTACATTTATGATGACATATCAATTTAATGTTAGGTATTGGTCATTACGGCATAGAGACATAGAAAATGTAGCAATCGTTGTAGATTCGAATTTTTGATGCTCTTTGTTTTCTTTTTTGATACTTACTTTTCAGTAACTGGTGTTCTCTTGAAACTAAACACAAATCAAATTATTTTTTATGATTTTTTTTTTATTTGATGAACATTTAATTTCTATAGCAGTATTACTTCTTAAAAAAATCAAAAAGTAAATCAAAAAATATTTCTTAAAAAATAATTTGATTTGTTCTTAGTTTCATAGATGGCAGAACCATCTTTCTAGCTATATCAGAATCCCGTAAGGTATTCATATAGGAGGTGCAAACACGAAGTGTTTCACCTTAGAGCTGGTAAAACGGTGCGTAAAATGTTTAATTTTCTCTTGTTGTACATATATTAAGGTTTGAAATGTCGGATAATTGTGTAACTACATTTAAAAAGATGTTTTTTTAGAGTTAGAAGAAAAAATAGTGTGTGCTCAATACTTTTGGCCAAGGCTGTACTGTTAAAGATCTGACGGCGCCCACACATAAAAGCCGCGCGGCCTTCGTTTGTTTAAAGATTTACTACTAGGCTCTACTGTATCAGGGATGCGGATAATAATAATATACCCCGTTATCTAAGGCTCATTTTGGGGGCAAGCTAAAATAGTGATGTAGTTTTACATAATTAATCGATTCATATTTATCTATAAAAGTTATTTGGCAAACTAAAATTCTTCTTTAGTGAAAGCCCGAGAGATAACTCATTCATTCCTCTTTTTAATAAGATCAGAGGGCAACAATTACGAATATCGGATATCGTCAATTATTGAATATCGTCAATTTGGGGTCCGATTTTTGAAACAGTCACTAAGTAATCTTCATAGAGATTCTCATTCGTTCTCTATGGAAATCTCTTGGTTACTACAAGGAATTTTTAGTATAACTGGAATCAGCCCTGTGAAAAATACCAATAAGTGAAACGTGCTTTATGTGCATCTTATTAAGGTTTACTTTCGCTCGGCGAATATGAAGAAAAAAACGAGCCGAGTAGGACAGCTAGTACACAGACCTCTGTCCCTTTCTGAATGATGCTATTCCTAGAATAATATTAGATCTATGGCAACCCAAAGTCAACTAGATGCTAGGGTAACCATGTTTGTACATGGACGAGGACAATTACACAACAGGACAACATTAATGTTGGTGTTGAGATAAAATACATTAAACATATTTATTAAAATTTGTAAAAAGTTGGTTTCATTGTCATTGTATATTATAGTAGAGGGAATATAGCAATTGGGGCAAAGTAATTCCCACAGAAGCGGGGTTATAGTGGTTTAATTTCCTGCGTGTATTTTTTTGATATACCTAAAATAAACATATAGAATATATAAGTGTGCAAAATGCAAATTTTCACCCGGTAAATATTTAAAAAAAATCAACATGTAAAACTCAAATCGTGTGTGTCAATTACAGGAAATTACACACAAAGATGGTTATGAGGTTAATTTTATAAAATAAGAATCGTAAATAACAAAATGGTGGTTGAAGAACAAAAGATTGGTGTTTACTCCACCGACACTCTTAAATTTGAACACAGCAAGAGCTTAATTTTATTCTTTCACCATCTGGTTATTTATATTTAATTTTAGAAATCATCGTCATAATCTTTTTTACCATTTAATTTCTTGTAATTAGATACCACAGACGATTTTTAATACATTTTATAAGTATTCGAAGTTAAAATTTTTGGGAAGCAAAAAAACGCATGTAGTATGTCAAATAGATACAGAACTGCCGGCGTGGTCTCTCCACCGATCTAGTACATCAGAACACTATTGTATTTAATGGAATTTTCCTAACTTCTAAAATTAACGTGGTCACCCTATAGAAAGAGACAAAGGTCTGCGTGGTAGCTATCTCACTAGGCTCGCTTTTTTCGGGCTAGTACTCGATCTAGTTATAATGATCTAGTTATATGGGTTACTATTTCAAAAATTGGATCCAAGATCTTTTGACATTTTATTGAGTGAGTAAGTCAACTTAATTTTTTATCGACTTAGATTATCGTAACTGCCCAATCACTTGCCCCCAAACTGAGCATAAGATAACGGGGTGTAAAATATATAAAGGGTATAAAATTAAGTTTAATCGACTTTTCAGCTATTTATGTTATCGATCTTCGCATTTAAGATTTGATATTTTTTTATAGTAAAAAACAACATGCCAACCGAATTGATAACCTCCTCTTTTTTTGAAGTCGGTTAAAAAAACAATCACACGCCTTATAGCTATGTTCAGCGCCTTAAATATTGTGAATGGCAATATCGACTTTGCATAAAATATTAATAATGTTATCAAAAGTTGAAATAGATAACATACCTATATTCGATACTAGCTTTTGCCCGCGACTTCGTCTGCGTGTAATTCGAATAAAAGCAAGGTCTTTATGTAGATGTATAAGTCGCGGGCACCAGTTATTGATACATTTTGGACCCGGGTATGTCCTTAAACTACGTCCAACAATGAGAGGTAGGGCACAGCGATGACCATCACGCTTGAATCTGGAGCAGCCCAACTGGGGAAGTACCTCCTCCTTACAGAAGACCACAGCCATAATAGCACTGCTACCTTTCAGGTAGGTAGTGTTGTGTTCCCGATGGTGAATAAGGTTCCCAGAGCTCCAATCCCCCCTTAAAGGCTGGTAACGCGCTTGTGACTCCCCTGGTGTTGCGGGTGCCCATGGGCGACGGTGATTGCTTACCACCAGGCAATCCGTCTGCTCGTTTGCCCCCTATATCATAAAAAAAAAAAAAAAAAAAAAAAAAATATACCCTTATATTACCATGAGTTGTGATTTAGAGGTTTCGATAACAACTATCGAGTTTACTATCTGTGCAATTAGTTCGCAATAAAATAGTACAAGCGAGATGCACAGATAGTAAACTGGATAATCGTTATCGAAAACCTCAATGTCACAACTCATGGTAAGGGTACAGAGCCTAGCAAATATAAGTGAAAAACGTGATGCATGTCAATTGTGGCAGTGTCGGGTCCGTAATCCGAAAGGTCTTTAAATCGAAAGAAAAATAGAAAAATTTGACTCGCAGCGGGACTCGAACCCACAACCACTGGATCACTAGCCAAGTGCACTACCAGTTGTGCTATACGAGCGCCGCTTAGACGTGTCAAATTTTTCTATCTTATCCTTCCTGGTATACGTCATTACGGGTGAGTATTGAACCCTTTTTAAATATATTTGATATGCTAGCAGACGTTTCTGCTTAATATAAAAATCCGAAAGGTCCTTCGAGGGAGCCTTTATTGGCGATCGTTTGTGCTGGCGTGGCATAAACTAAAGAGGATTATGGCGACCTCTATGGTTTGTGTATGGAACTGGCCATGCGGAAAGTTGGGGAAAAATCGTAACTCGGTCAAGGCAATACAAATAATAATAATCATCTTCCGGTATTTTGCTTCAGCTCATAGGAGCCTTTGGTCCGCTTGACAAGTAATCCCAGGATTTTACGTAGGCACTAAATAAATATTTCGGGACAATTTCACACAAATCGACCTAGTTCTATGGTAAGCTCAGTAAGGCTTGTGTTGTAGGTACTAGACGACGTTACCTATATATTAATAGAAAGATACATATAAATACTTAAATACATAGAAAACACCCATGACTGACAACACAAATATCTGTACTCATCACACAAATAAATGCCCCGAATGGGATTCGAACCCAGGACCATCGGCTTCATAGGCATGGTCACTACCCACTAGGCCAGACCGGTCGTCACTAGTTTTTTACGAAAGCGACTGCTATCTGACCTTCCAACGTGTTTTCCTTCATCGAAAAGCGACTGGTAAGTAACAAATGATAACAGTCAAGTGTAAAAAATCGTTCACAGCCAAAGTTTCAAAAATATGTACCGAGCAACTCTATTGTACAGTAAATAAGGTTGTAGGACGTATTTATGAAAGGATTCTTTCGGTACATATTTCTGCACTTGACTGTACCTACATAAGTTCCCAAAATCTGGAGCCGCACAATGGACCCAATTCAGTATATTGCTGACTTTGAAGCCAATGCTGACCTTCCGTACATGCCGGTATGCCGGTAATAGCGTCACTAAACTTCTGTAATTCTTAACTTACTTGTTTGCCACCGCGATAAACGGAACCAGTGGACCACAACCGTCAATGGAAAGCGTATCCATCTGTATATTCTATTATAATTACATTAATCACCGTGAAGGTCGTTGGTAATTGTAGATTTTGGGTCATTAACAGGTCAAGTCTAAACTTGATACACTTTGACCATGACCTGATTGTGAAGTTTAGACTAGTGCTGGTTGAAAATGGCACCACCCCATCTCCACCGGTCGTAAGAGACGACAAAGGCATATAACCAACGAAAGTAACCTTCAATTAACGTGGCTTGAAGAAAACTTAAATTTGTCAGTTTTGTGACGATAGTTAAACATTAAATCTGTATAGAAATCATACCCCGGGTATTTCCTTAAACTACGTCCAACAATGAGAGGTAGGGCACAGCGAAGTACCATCACGCTTGAGTCTGGAGTCGCCCAACTGGGGAAGTACCTGCTCCTTACAGAAGACCACGGCCATAATAGTACTGCTACCTTTTAGGTATGTAGTGTTGTGTTCCTGATGGAGACTTAAAGGGCTAACGCACTTGTGACTCCCTTGGTGCCCATGGGCGACGGTATTTGCTTACCATCAGGCAATCCGTCTGCTATTTTGCCGCCTCTGTTTTTGAGTTTACTGTTGTGTTATTGCTTATTGAGTTTATTGTAGCCCAAGTTGTCAACAGGGCAAAAGCCAGCGACCTGAGCGTCCGCCTGGGTTCCTCCTGGAAAACCTTCGGCGGAGAGATGTACGACGTGCGACAAAGCTTCGTCCACCCGCAGTACGTGATCAAGAGCAAAGTGAACGACGTGGGCATGGTGCGGCTGTACACTCCGCTCCGGTTCTCCTCTAAAGTGCTCCCGATCAGAATTATCGGGAGAGAAAAGAGGCTGCACTCCAAGCAGCCGGCTATAGTCTCCGGGTGGGGGAAGCTCAAGGTATTTAAAATTAGAGTGTCGGGTATACCGATTGCTACCGCTTACCCACAAATCCAAACTGATCAAGGTAAATGCGGTTTTAATTAATATTCCTAATTTATGATTCAATGCGATGTCATCATCATCATCTCAGCCATAAGACGTCCAGTGCTGAATATAGGCATCCCCCTTGGCTCTCTACATATACCGGTTTGAAGCGACCTGCATCCATCGTCTTCCGGCGACCTTAATGAGGTCGTCTGTCCATCTTGTGAGTGGACGTGCCATGCTTGCTAGTCCATGGTCTCCACTCGAGCACTTTTCGACCCCATCGGCCATCTTCTCTGCGTGAAATGTGACCTGCCTATTGCCACTTCAGCTTGTTAACCCGGTGGGCTATGTCATCGACCTTAGTTCGCTTAAGGATCTCCTCATTTCTGATTCAGTCACGTAGATAAACTCAAAGCATAGCCCTATCCATAGCTCGTTGAGTGACTTTGAGCTTTGAGATGGGACGTAAGACGTTTTTATAGGCATTTAGGTGGCTATAGGTTAATGATATTAGTAGATAGTGACCGCCTATGAAGCCGGTGGAATTCAAATCCCAGTACTGGATTTGAATTCAAATCCCAGTACGGGATTTGAATTCCACCGGCGGCTTATCGAAACCAATCGGTGTGATCCATACCTTATCGTTTAAGTTTAAACTCTTTATACGCCATATGGCATTGTAATCCATAGTCAAATATATCACCTAAAGCTATCTATGGGGACGTCTTTTGTTCAGCAGTGGACGTTCTGATGAGAATGGATATATATGCTTCCTATAAGAAAATTTCTAAGGTCTAGGAAGTTGAGTCCTTTTCTTAAAATGTTTAATTGGACTGGAATAGCATCACCCCATCTCCTCTTGTGGTGACTCGAAAAGAACCGACAGATACAGCTACTTAGAATGGCTATGGCAACAACCCCCCCAAGATGATACAAGTCAAATTTGGGGAAGCCTATGTCCAGCATGGAACTTTTACGTTATTCTAGGAAGGAGGTGCCAGCGCCACAGTCCTGCAGTCAGTCACATTGGTCACCATTTCCATGAAGCTGTGCAAGCGGTCTGGTCTCGACCGTAAGGCCATCGACCCTGCCTCCATGTTCTGTGCGGGCTCCTTCCGACAGAACACGCCGGATGCTTGTCAGGTGAGGAGTTAGCTGCTTTATTATATTAAAAGCACATTCTTGAGCCGACCGGCATTGTCAGAGATGATGGCAAGAGGCCTGACGGAGTGCCTTTGGTTCCTTGGAGTTTGGGATGCTGGTGTGGGATGCTACCTGCGTAGACACCTTAGCGCCGTCCCATCTCCAACGAACTAATGTAAAAGCGGATGCAGCGGCGGAAATCGCCGACATTTTTAAACGTAACAAATATAAAAGCCTGGGCAGAGAGTACCATTTTGTACCGTTTGGCGTAGAGACGCTAAGTCCATGGGGTCCCAGCGCGCACAAACTTTTTGCAGAAATCGCGAAGCGTCTGGTTGATGTAACTGGTGACCGAAGCTGGCGGCTGGCGCACAACGTATCAACATTGCGATACAATGATGACATGCCGCCAGCATCCTTGGTACAATGCCTCAAGGTAGTAGTTGTTAAGTAGTTAGGCAAGGTACTAGTTAAGTAGTTGTAGTCATCATAATACGATTGTAATTTCTGTAAATAAAAGACACTATTCCGATTCTTTAAATTTCATAAATTCATGACCCGTAAAGTAACCCCAGTCTGCGGGTACTTTATGATTTGAAGTATTACTTGCCTTGTTTTGTAAATATCAGCCCGCCGAGTTACTTGCAGGTAATAATCTTGTGTAGGTGTAGAGATGATTGAGCCTGTGGTAGATCTTTGACGTCCATAAGTGCATTGTAATGTGCCTTAATTGAAAAAAAAAACTTTTTAAATAGTTTTTTTGCAACAGGGTGACAGTGGAGGCCCCATAGTGAGCGAGGGAGTCCTCATCGGCGTGGTCTCCTGGGGCCTCGGGTGTGCCCGGGGCAACTTCCCCGGGGTCTACGCGCGCCTGACGTACCCTGTCATCTGGGACTGGGTTATGGGCCACCTCAACTCGCCTGCGGACCCTGACAAACAGGAGCCCAAGTGACCCTGGCGACAACTAACAATTGTATTGAAGACTTGTTCTACTTAAACTACAAAAATATGGCGTCAGACGAGAATGTTGAAGAAACCCCTCTTTTTCCGCATGAGCTTATTTATAAGCTCATTTATAAATGGGACAGAATTGAAATAAAGACATATAAACTTCGATCAATTTATTAGAAACCATTAACTGCCAATTATACAGAAGAAGTTTTCAAAAAATAATGCACCCTATTAGTAAATGTTAAGAATAGTTAAATCACTGTCAGTTTCGTGACGACAATTAAGCATTAAATTTCGATAACTTGGTTCTGATGTTCATTTTATAGACTTCAATCACTTTCAGGCGTATGTCCACTGCTGGACATAGGCCTCCGACAAATATGACTTTCATCATCTTGGGGGTAGTTGCCATAGTCGCCACGCTTGGCAGGCGGGTTGGCGACCGCAGTAGCTGTAGATTGGCTTTCGACGGACGCTGCTGCCCGTCCGTAGGATTTTTCCCTTTGTCGCCTCTTACGACACCCGCGGGAGGAGATGGGGTGGTGCTATTCTAGTCTGCCGGCATCACACGGCGGACTTCAATCGATATTACAAAATAATTAAAGGCAAAACGTCGATCTTCATAAATATTTCATGCTTAATTGTCGTCACGAAACTGACAGTGATTTAATTTTTCTTAACAACTTTCGCTTGAGTATACCAAATTTTGAAAACTCCCACATAATGTGATACCAGCAGAGAGCCTACCGTAAACATGAGAATTCGAAAAGTGAAAATTTCTCTCTATCGCACGCAGCAGAAACGGTAGAGAGGGTGATAGCGAAATTTTCCGAATCTCGATGTTCGCGGTAAACAGACTGTACAGATGTTTAGATAGATTTGGCCATACTGACTGCAACCAACTATAGACGCTGACTGTACACCTATGTACAGTTAGAATTATTGACCTTGTGACCATCGAAGTGACGGATTACAGGGTGATATCGGGGTCGTGGTGCAAGAGAACAAGACATAACTAATTCATTGGTGAAGCTAATTATGCAAATCATTCGTTTTTTTAATTAATAAATATTAAAGGACATTCTTTAACAAATTGGCGGTAAACTCAAGGCTTGTGCTGTGGGTACTCAGCCAACCATATATGATATGTACATAGACAGCCAAACAAACACCTATGCTCATCACACAAATAAATGCCCTTACTGGAATTTGAACCCAAGACCGTTGCCTTCATAGGCAGGGTACCCCAACAGACCTGTAAAAATCATAATTATTTTTCAGATATTTTTTTTTGTCTGTAGACAAAAAGATATTTTCTTTTGGTCATCAGGTCATCACCAATGTGACGTTCTTGTCGCTTCCCATACTGCGTATGTCAAAAGGCGTAGGGTGACCATAGTTTGGTTAGTTTGAGATGATTTTATAATTAACAGAGTTTTGATCAAATACTATATACCTACCATAACATAATAGAGTTACTAACTTAGAAAATCTGGTTCCGCGTCACGATCCGGAAATCACCCTGTATTTAAAAATCGCACGACACACAAACATAATAACTGCATTGAAACGGTTAACTCACGTTTTATAAGGCGATTAATATGGCTCGACATATTTCGCTCCGTAACGAGGAGCATGATCATTAGCTGCATGTGACGACCGGTCTGGCCTCGTGGGCAGTGACCCTGCCTATGAAGCCGATGGTCCTGGTCAGGGCATTTATTTGTGTGATGAGCACTGATTCATGTTCCTGAGTCATGGGTGTTTTCTATGTATTTAAGTATTTATATGTATGTATCTATTATATATATCATTGTATAGTACCTACAACACAAGCCTTGCTGAGCTTACCGTAGGACTAGGTCGATTTGTGTAAGATTGTCCCGAAATATTTATTTATTTAAATAGGTATTTATGTGTTGACTGACAGACGAAGACTCCAAAGAAAAATGACGAGCAATTAAACAAATTAAAATAAATAAATAAATATTTCCGGACAATCTTACACAATCTTAGACGACGATATATATAATAAATAGATACATATAAATACTTAAATACATAGAAAACACCCATGACTCAGGAACAAACAGCTGTGCTCATCACACAAATAAGTGCCCTGACTGGGAATCCAGGACCATCGGCTTCACAGGCAGGGTCACTACCCACTAGGCCAGACAAAATAACGGCTCTACTCACGTTTATTTATGTATGTTTCGCGCCCTAATTACAGATGTAGGTATGTGTTTTCCTATATGTTTTCATTTAAATATTTAACACATGTAATTACAAATTTGATATTATTTATAATTTAAACAGAAACAAAACAGACTGACATTAAATATTACAACATTTATATATTTGGTAATGTAAAATTATATCAACCGATTATTTCCACTCGTCATAATTACATTATCTATCTACTACTTATACCTGCTTTTACTACATAGGTACTTATAATTATATCCTCCTAAGGCCCACCATACAAATAAAATCCCAAAAGGTGGCAAACGAGCAGACAGATTGCCTGATGGTAAGCAATTACCGTCACCCATGGGCACCCGCAACACCAGGGGAGTCACAAGCGCGTTGCCGACCTTTTAGGGGGGTTGGAGCTCTGGGAACCTTACTCACCATCAGGAACACAACACTACATGCCTGAAAGGTAGCAGTGCTATTATGGCTGTGGTCTTCTGTAAGGAGGAGGTACTTCCCCAGTTGGGCTGCCCCAGATTCGAGCATGATGGTACTCCGCTGTGCCCTACCTCTCATATAGTGTAGGTAATAAAGTGGAATCTCTTTCGAATAGGCAACATTACATAAAGTTCTACGTAGAGGGCGCCACTAGCTCAAACAGTAATCTGACGTAACGCGTTATGTGATATTTATTCATAAAATGTGTCATTATCTTTGAAGTGTCTTATTTTGGACCCGGATATGTCCTTAAACTACGTCCAACAATGAGAGGTAGGGCACAGCGATGACCATCACGCTTGAATCTGGGGCAGCCCAACTGGGGAAGTACCTCCTCCTTACAGAAGACCACAGCCTTAATAGCACTGCTACCTTTCAGGTATGTAGTGTTGTCTTCCTGATGATGAATAAGGTTCCCAGAGCTCCAACCCCCCTTAAAGGTCGGCAACGCGCTTGTGACTCCCCTGGTGTTACGGGTGCCTATGGGCGACGGTAATTGCTTACCATCAGGCAATCCGTCTGCTCGTTTGCCACCTTTGTCATATAAAAAAAAAGTGACCTTATTGTCGATGGCACTTACGTCGAACCGCGTTGCGTTTGTATTGTATCGTCTTGAACAACGACATAAGCGCCATCGACAATAAGGTCCCATTTCATAGATAATGTCACAAATAAATAATCTGTTACAAGTAAAATTCTACTCGAATTCGTTCTTTATGTTATAGGAAATAAAGTAGAATCTCTTTTGTGTCAAAATCGAAAGAAACTAATGAAATTCAACTCTGTTCCAATTGTATAATATTCTAATTTCATTATAGTAATATATATACATAAATTTGATTTGTGATAAGTATAAAAAATACAGTATATAAACATTAACTCAAATAATAAAATAATACAAAAATAGGACTAAAAACTAACTATACTAAATCTAAAAAAGGTCCCTTCGGCATGGTGCCGAAGACACTGGCTGCGTTACCCCGCTGAACTGCGAGACAGATGCGTTGAGCGAGGTAACTGCCAGCTCTCCGGTCCCCTGTAGCGTCTCTGAGTCTCTTCGAAATAGCTTTGAAAAGGCCCCAAGGACCTAGGGTCTCAACGCCAAAAGGGACAAAGCAATATTAGGCGATATATATAATATTTATAGTAATTAGTACTACAGGTCTGTAGGAGTCGTGGGCCTTATGAGGATATAAAAAAAAAAAAAAAAAAAAAAAACATTTTAAGACGTAACCTAACTTTTTTCGCTTGTTGTGTTTACTTACTTTACATTTTATAAAATATTTTTTTACAAACATTCATTATCTAACTATTTGTTATATATTCTAACAGATAATTTACAATCAAACATTTATAGTGTGCATTATTATAGGTAAAATAAAAATTTATAATTATATAGAAGCTATTCAAATAAATACAAGGCTTATACAATTTTGCCAACTTAATAATTAATCACAGTGTAAAATAGTTTCTAAGACTCTTATTTATATATTTAAAATAATGTACAAACCCTGTGCGCTTATCGCTACCTTTACCCTACTTACCCTACGTTTGTATCACTTTAGTATCAACTTAAACTATTAGAAACTCTATTGTTCCGACCACTACCCTTACCATGAGTTGTGACATTGAGGCTTTCGATAACGAGTATCGGGTTTACTATCTGTGCACCTCGTTCGCACTAAAATAGTACCAGCGAGATGAACAGATAGTAAACTCGATACTCGTTATCGAAAACCTCAATGTGACAACTCATGGTAAGCGTACACAACGCTACTCCAAAATACGGAGACGGTACGGATACGCTGTGACGTGCAGTAAACGTCACGATTCCGTGCCGTCCGTCGGTCGGCGGCCTAGTCGAAATTTAAAAAGTTTCCAATTTTCAACTGGAACGTAGCAAAGAACGATTTTGCACATTTGTCTGGTGCGAGGGTGAAATTAATAGAGCAACATCATCTTGTTTCGTGTAACAAGAGCAGTAACTTTAGAGCTTCTACACCACGAACGTAGCAACATTCGTTCTACATTTGTGCACGACTCAATAAAACAAGCGAAATTAATAATTAAGACACACTGAGGCCTCAGCTATTTCTAATAATTATAGTTTCTTTAGCAGACATTTCGTAGTTCATAGTTCAGTAGACAACAAATAGACAACATTACATAAAGCTGTACATAGAGGGCGCCACTAGCACAAACAACATCTAACGTAACGCGTTTTGTGATATTTATTAACAATAAATAATCTATTAAAATCAGCATTGCGATACAATGAGGAAATGCCGCCAGCATCCTTGGCACAATGCCTCAAGGGCCTTTTTTAGATTTTATACTGTAACTAGTTAAGTACTAGTAGTTATCATAATATGATTGTAATTTCTGTAAATAAACTATTAAAATGTATTAAATTATATCAGTATTATAAATGTTAATGTTATATCCTCCTAAGGCACAGCCACAGCATACCATACTTTGACAACCGGTCTGGCCTAGTGACCCTGCCTATGAAGCCGATGGTCTTGGGTTCTTATCCCAGTCAGGGCATTTACTTGTATGATGAGCACAGATATTTGTTCCTGCGTCATGGGTTCTATGTATTTATATGTATCTATCTATTATATACATATATCGTCGTCTAGTATCTACATCACAAGCCTTACTGAGTTTACAGTAGGACTAGGTCATTTTGTGTCAGATTGTCCCAAAAAAATTATTTATTTTATTTTTTATTATTTAAATTCGTTGTTTATAGTGTAGGATATAAAATATAATCTCTTTTGTGTCCAAATCGCAGGGAACAAATGAAATTAAACTCTATTCCTATTTTATAACATTCAAATATCTTTAAAGTATAGGCCCGTGGGCCTTAGGAGGATAAAACGTATGCCATCATACGGTCCAGTAAAAGTGTATGATGGTAACACTGTTTCGAAACGTGGTGCGAGTTTAACAGGACAAAAAAAAATATTTTGGCAACGCGCTTGTGTCTCCCCTGGTGTTGCGAGTGCCCATGGGCGACGGTAATTGCTTAACACCAGGCAATCCGTCTGCTCGTTTGCCGCCTATGTCATAAAAAAAAATATGGTGGAAAGATAAAGTAATAGTACATTAGTTACTACAGAGGCCGAGAAGCAAAGGGCTTCGCTTCATATACTCTCGGCCAGCAAGCCGAGAGTATATGAAGCGAAAATCGAGAATCGTCCGTAATTTACGAACATCGATTTCGCGCCGTATCAACTGGTTCTGCATCCTTAACATGAGTTGTGACTTTGAGGTTTTCGATAACGAGTATCGAGTTTACTATCTGTGCATCTCGGTCGCACTAAAATAGTACAAGCGAGTTGCACAGATAGTAAACTCGATACTCGCTATCGAAAACCTCAATGTCACAACTCATGGGAAGGGTACTGTTCTCGACCCAGAAATATTTCCTGTTCAGATACGTTACAACTACATAGACCCAAAGGCCTATCGCGGACTATGTCGCCCCTTCGTTTATTAGCCGCTTTATCGCTCGTATATGCAAGGGCGATAGAGATGGAAATATACCATTTTCGAATTTCGTTTGTCTCGGTACAGTCGCCGTCAGATATATCGGAGCTGTGGAGGTGGTCACAAATATCGGAACAACGCCTCTTATATCGAGGCGATAAGGTGCATGCTCCGATATTATTGAGATCCTTGGCTACTCCGATATATTTGATGGCGACTGTACTCCTGGTCCTTTGGATAAGTTTTTCACCTATATACACCTTAACTAATCAAAAGCTCCATCAACTAACATTCGTTGTCACATTCTAGCAACAACACTTATCGGTTCACCTTACATTTACAAACACAATTAAGAATTTTATATTATTAACAGTGTGTATAGCGAAACATCCATAGGCTTCAACACGCACTAACATCACGAGGCCGAAACAACGGCCTCTCTGTCCTAGAGGCCTAAAACCACCAAGTTCACTTCACATTAAAGTCATCCAAACGTCACAAAAAGCACAATAACTATGAGGCCGGGTCGCACCGTCCGGCCTAGCGAGGCCTATCCCTTCTTCGGGGCCGGTGGCCTCCTTAAAAGGTGCAAGGGATCCCTTCTGTATCTCGCGAACAGTTCTCGTTTGAAGGTCTCGAAGTGTTTCCGGTTCTTCTCATTTTGCTTCTCTCGCCAGAGAGGCCTAGTTCTCCTGGCTTGGAGGCCCCAGTGGATGGTGAAGATCGGAGAGAGGACTCGGAACTGGTAGCCTATGAGGAACATCTCGTATACCTAGAAGAAGAGAAGAGATTCTTAAGTTCTTCTTAAATTCTGAGTTGGAAGGTCAGATGGTAGTCGCTTTCTTGAAACTTAGTGCCTATGCCAATTCCTCTGATTAGTTACCAAGCGGACCCTTGGCTCCCATGAACCGTGCCATAATGCAGGGATAATGCGAGGAACATAATTATATACCGGGTGTTTGCTGCAGACCAATAAATAGTGAGTAAGGTTCCCAGAGCTCCAACCCCCCTTAAAGGCCGGCAACGCGCTTGTGACTCCTCTGGTGTTGCGGGTGCCCATGGGCGACGGTAATTGCTTACCATCAGGCAATCCGTCTGCTCGTTTGCCGCCTATGTCATAAAAAAAATAATAATAATAATTTAGGGATCGCTTCTACACCACGAAAGTAGCAACATTTGTGCTACAACTTAATTTTTTTTTAATTTATTCCTTGTGATTTTTTAAAACAAACCAATTAGACAACCCGGCCACAGCGGAACTCGTCGAAACTTCACAATTATATGCAATCTCTTAGTAGTTTTAACAAGTTGCACAATACATTAGTTAGAGTTTGTCGCCAAAGTTGTCAAGTTTTAAGGAATAGGTAGGGAAGAAGGATTCAAGATAATATAGTCAACAAACAATAAAAACGCAATTTTCATATCCGTTTAGAAATTTATTAAACCTTCGCCTTTTTCGTTAGTATTTTAATTTTTTTATTAGTCACCTGCGACATATTTTCTTTTTTTTATACACGACTGACCAGCGTTTGACCTCAGTCACGCCTGATGGTAAGTGTCGACGAGGTCGAGGGTAGCACGCTGGTTCAGTAACAGCCTATATTCACTCTTGACTTGAAATGAAAAGACCCAAATGAAAAGTTGAAATAGATAACATATACTTAAGAAAAAACGACGAGGACCTCTAGTGTTCGAGACGGGATTCGAACCCGCATCTCCAGCTATCGCGGCTGACGCCTTAACCAATTTGGCCACCCGTACACAGCGGACCACGTCGAAATTAATCAAGTATATGTGATCTTGTTTATTTTAAACGGTTTTAGGCACCGTTTTACCAGCTCTAAGGTGAAACACTACGTGTTTGCACCTCCTATATGAATACCTTTCGGGATTCTGATATAGCTAGAGAGGTGGTGCTGCCATCTATGAAACTAAGAACAAATCAAATTATTTTTTATGAAATATTTTTTTTTGATTTGCTTTGATTTTTAAGTAGTAATACTACTATATAAATTAAAAGTTGAAATAGATAACATATACTTAAGAAAAAACCCAAATTATTTATTGCGTATAACTCATCTCCTATATTAATATTGCTCAACAAAGCGAGTAAAACTCAGAAATGTATCATGTGGTTTTATCGAAACCGAAAGCGGAATGAAATGTTTTTCATTTAATTTTTCGGAGCCAGAAACCGTATAGGGTCCGATAATGGAATCGGAGCCTGAGTGATAGAAATGGGCGAGATGTTAAAGGGTACTTCACAGATTTCACACCAAAAACACATAAGAATAGGGAATTTTAATGGAATAAAAAAATGATTTAACAAAACAATTACGTTAATGTAGCACGTGGCAAGCGGAGCAATGAGCAAATGACATGTATAATAGTTATTAGTATTACAAGGGGGCAAAGTTAGTGTTTATCTTCTCGTGCTGATATAGAAACCTGAGGTAGCTAAAGATTCTAAAATGGAACCACGAGCATAGCAAGTAGTTTAAAGAGTGGAATCTTTAGCATTGGGAGGGTTTCAAAGCACGAGAGGGGAACACACTTTGCTACCGAGTGAAACACACAATTTTTCACCTCACTGCCGCGAGGAAATAATTAACTCTAAAACTTTAAAAATGTAATCAAAATTATTGGCATATTGGTTGATAATATTTTATTTATCTAGTTTTAGTTATACGGAGGAGGTTCTTAATTTGTCGCGTACCTAATTTTTTTAAAGTATAACCAGTTGACCCCGCATAACTTTATACAAGATACTGATTTAAACTTACACGGTTTTTATACATTATTACTCGTACAAATAAATGTGACTTAAGGATATTCTTTCGGCTTTAGACGCTGGCAGCATTTCCTCGTTGAATCATGAGGCTGATATACTGAGCTAGCAGCTTTTTGGTCTCCTGTATTATTCTGTTATTCTAATAAGTATTTTATATAAATAAATATATTTAATAAAAGTTATCACGACATTATACAGAGTCATGAGACGTTTTTTATTTCAATGTCAGCAGCAAAAGTGGTTCAGCGTTTGAAGTGTTCAAAATGACCTACACGCGCTCTTGTTCTCTTGACAATAGAGATGTGTGGTCCTCATTTTGAACACCTCAAACGCTTAGTCACTTCTGCTGCTGACTG
The DNA here is from genome assembly GCA_022674325.2 of Grapholita molesta. NCBI lineage: Eukaryota > Metazoa > Arthropoda > Insecta > Lepidoptera > Tortricidae > Grapholita > Grapholita molesta. The sequence continues at coordinate 374,294 of CP053122.2, read as the reverse complement.
TATACATCCAATAATCTTTTAAACAATCAGGTATAATACGTAAAACCATGTGATCAACACGGAAATTAAAACCTCTACATGTCTTATAACTAAACAACAATTTAAATAGCTAAATAAATAATAACAATTACTTTTATCGCAAGATTCGTAGGCAGCGTCAGTATAGGTGAAAAACTTAGCTAAAGCACCCGGCCTATGTAGTAGTAACGTGTGTACACGCATGTCGGCGTTCTATATTCAAATTTTGACGTAAGTTCCATATTAATTGTCTGCACAACTACATAGACATGATTTTAGTCCTTTAATTAAGTTTTTTATTTGTAATCGTGATAAGTATCGTTTGCTCGTTTGCCTCCTATATCATAAAAAAAAAAAGTATAGTCCAATACCTTTCGAGTAATTCCGAATGTACCTGTAAAAAAGTGTCAAATAATTCCGACAATTAGTCAAACGGGTGTTTCTATAAAAAATACCAATATCAACAATATTTTTTTTCCATAAAAAGTATTTTGTATACATTGGCATAAAACTCCTAAGTAATTGCTGGGGCTCAGTAGCAAGCTACCAATGGGGTCACAGGTGGCGGATAGTGAACGGTCACCAGATATGGTGGTTAGCTGCGAATATATTGAATAAGCAGTCACCGACCAAGCAACGGCATGATTACCAGGATGTAGTGAGACACATGGTGGGACAGGTGCCTCTAGAAAATACTACAACAGTCCTTTGGGAGCATTCCACGAAAAATGGTAACTTTTAGGACATGAAAAAATATAGTCCAATTAATATTTCTTTAATGCAGAAATATTCCTAAGACTCTGAAGCTATCTCTTTTGAATATTATTTTAGTAAAAAACAAGCTAACAGAAAATTTTCACATTTAAAACCAATACCCGCTAATGTTTCTAATACATTATACAGAATGCAGAAGAATTTGCTGCATTAGCAGCCACCTTGGTACCGCTTACAACGATTTCTTACATATCAACTGCCCAAATAGCTGATAATATTCAGAAATTTGACCCCTGGAAAGCTGTAAAACTTATACCAGGGATATCGAATTTTCATGATATATTCGTCAATAACAGTGAAATAGAATGCAACATACACGCTTTGGGAGACGACAATATTACTTTTTTTAGTTTAAAGTAGATATAACTTTGTTATTAAAAACTAAATTTCGCACAAGTCCCGTACAAACATTTTTTGTCCGGTACAAACGGTTAACATTATTTTTTTGTTGTTATAAAATGAATATTTCATCACGTATTTTTCGTTTTATTTAACATGTATGTGTGTGTCTATAATAGTATATTTTTATTTATCGATTACATATTCCAATTTCGCTAAAAGTTAAGCAAGATTGAATAAAACTGGAAACACGGTGGACTGGGCATGTCCCGTACAAACGCTACTAATTTTTGTATCTACTTAGATATATGTTACTTTTTCGATAAATAAATAATTGTTAAGTATACATCCCTTATTCCTTTATTATTATTTGTTGCAAGTTGTGTAGGATAACACTCAGATTGCTACATACTTTTTATTTGATCTTTAAAAATGCGTACGATTTGTCCCGTACGAACCGTGGAATGCTCCTTTGACAATCTTGTGACGTGGCGAGAAAATGCCGCCACTAAATAAGCATTCCCCTGATGTCGGGCAGCAGCGGCATCAGTATTGGATGGAGGCCGAAGAAGTAACTTCTGGTAGGGCTCCAGATCAAACATCAAGAGGCGGGAAACCGGTTTTTGAACTGCAGTGTGGAAGGCAAGTGGGAAACCACCACACTGAATTCCCAAAAATGGAGTATATGGTCATGCAAAATATTCAGAGTAACGTTCTTGACAACGGGCTTCCACGACGCAAAATTCCGTGGCGGTCTGAGTCCGGCAGGGCTAGGAACAAGGCTAGCTCGGTCGTCATCCTGCGAAATCCTTGTAGAATCGGGACGTGGAATGTAAGGACAATGCTAGCACCGGAGAAGACAGAAGAGATGAAACGGGAAATGGAACGAATGAATATCGACATATTAGGGTTAAGTGAAGTAAGATGGCAAGACAGCGGTGATTATTGGAGCAACGAATATAGGATAATATATACTGGTGAGGAGCGACAAGGAAGAAACGGAACTGCAATAGTGTTAAACAAGAAATGGGGTACACAGGTTGAAAACACTATCCACTACAGTGAAAGGATAACTGCAGTTAAGATTAAATCAAATCCAACTGACATTGTTATTGTTCAAGTATACATGCCAACAGGTAGCTACTCAGATGATAAAATAGAGGAGGTTTATAATAACATAGATGAAATATTAGATTCCGTTAGCGAGAACGATAGATTAATAATAATGGGAGATTTCAACGCAGTTGTAGGGGAAGGAAAGGATGGTAATATCGTAGGTGATTACGGACTTGGAAAGAGGAATAAAAGAGGGGAGCGACTAGTCCAGTTTTGTAAGGAAAATGATCTAATTATTACGAATACACTTTTTAATCAACACAAAAGAAGATTGTTTACATGGAAGATGCCAGGTGATATAGGAAGGTATCAAATAGACTACATACTCATAAGACAATGTAACCGCCATCAAATTAATATGTGTAAAGCTTTCCCTGGTGCAGATTTAAATACCGACCATAATCTGCTACTTAGTACACACAATTTCACAACAGTTAAGATAAAGAAGAAACTAAAGTCAAAGAACATAGATCTCAGTAAACTTAAGGATAATAATAGCAATTTTAGAGTGCAATATAGTAATTATATAGGTGATAAATTTAAAGATTTTAAGAATAATTTAATAGAGGATATATGTAATATTAGTATAGAAGATAGATGGACAAATGTGATAAATATTATACAAAAAGGGGCTGAAGAAACCCTACAAAGAGAGAAGATTGTTCCTAGAAAGAAATGGTTAACAAAGGAGATTATCGACTTGATGATAGAAAGAAGAAAGTATAGAAATAAAACTGATGACACTAGTATTAAGGAATACAAGAGACTGACTAATCGAATAACATTAAAGTGCAGAGACGAGAAAGAAAAAGATGTACTTGAAACTTGTGACACAATAGAAATCTTCATGAAAAAAGGAAAGTTAGACCAAGCATATTATTTTTACGTAGTTTAAATAGAAAATTTAATAGTAGAAGCACATCCATAATGGATGAACAAGGCAAAATACTGATAAATAATATAGACATTGTTAACAGATGGGTGAGGTATCTAGAGGGTTTATATGAAGGCGATGAGTTGATACAAATTGATTTAGAAACGGAAGAACTGCTCTACGAGGATGAATTGGGTCCGGAAATACTAAGAGAAGAGTTTGATAAGGCAATAGCAGGGCTTCAAAACGGGAAAGCTGCAGGGGTTGACAATATTAGCATAGAATTAATTAAATTTGCAGTATGTGACCCAATCATAGAAGAAATTTTTTTGCTCACAAAACAAATGCATACATCAGGCCAGATTCCTAAAGATTTCAAACAAAGTAAAATAGTAGCTCTGCCCAAAAAACCTAATACCTTGCTTTGTGAAGAGCACAGAACCCTCAGCTTAATCTCGCACGCCAGTAAAATATTACTAAAAATAATGCAGAACCGTATCAGACCTATATCTGAGAATTACCTGGGCCCCGATCAATACGGTTTCCGTCAAAGCAAAGGTACCAGAGAGGCAATACTAGCTCTTAGATTAGTAGTAGACAGACGGATGTAGGACTCGATACTCATATCGCTTTCGTCGACTTGGAGAAAGCTTTCGACAAAGTTAACTGGAGAAAAATGATGAACATCTTGAAAGCAGTAGGAGTAGAGTACAGAGACAGAAGAGTAATTTATCAACTTTACAAGGAACAAGAGGCGTTGATGGAAGTGGGAGAAGAAGTTGGGAATGCAAGGATTAGACAAGGAGTACGACAGGGTTGTCCACTTTCACCTTTAATATTTAATATATACATAGAATACGCTATACGGAAAATTATTGAAACAGACAAGGGAGGAGTAAAATTTAATGGCGAGAAAATTTATTTCATACGATTCGCAGACGACATCGCGGCATTTGCAGAAACTTCAGCCCAACTAGAGCAGCTAATGCTAATAATGGACACGGTGTTTGACGAATTAGGTTTAAAGATAAACACAAAGAAAACCAAAACTCTGACAACCTCCAAACGCTCAGTTAACCATCCTCCTATAACCCTTAAAAATATCCCAATTCAGCAGATCGACAGTTTTAAATATTTAGGCAGCATCATTAACAAGAACTCGAGGTGTACACCAGACATCGTGACAAGGATTGCTATGGCAAAACAAGCTTTCAACCAGAAAAGACAATTGTTGAAATCCCGTTTGTCATGCAGAAGCAAGAAACTACTCATTAAGGTGTACATCTGGAGCATAGCCCTTTATGGGAGTGAAACGTGGACAATGACATTAAGAGACAGGAAAAGAATGGAAGCATTTGAAATGTGGTGTTGGAGACGAATGAAAGGCATAAGCTGGAGAGATAGGATAACTAATGAGGAAGTGTTGCGAAGAGTGGGTGAAAGAAGAGCTATTCTGAACACAACTGAAAATAGACGCGGTAATATGATTGGACATTTGATACGACACGACCATTTCTTTAAAACCATCTTGGAGGGAAGGATAGAAAGCAAGAGAGGGAGAGGAAAGCCCAGACGCAGCTACATGGATCAAGTGAAGGAAAAGGTTGGGGTCGTTTCGTATCAAAAAGTCAAGGAGCTGGCGCAAGATAGGAAAAGCTGGAAGATACTCTACCGACAAGAGTCTAACTCATAAGTTTATGATGATGATGATGGCATAAAACTCCATACATTTTAGAAGTTTCCCATTTAGTTAACGCCATACAAAATATATGGCAAGTTGTTAACAAAATGGAAAAAAACAAAGCCACAGGACTCAGGATATATTTTTTCCTATTATATTAGAAACATCTCGTAATTCTAAGTAGAAAAAATATAAGTTTATAACTAAGTACTTTATACAATTATATTTGATGTCATGTAATCAATAATCATTTAACGCTAGGTCCATAGGGTCCCAGGGCGAACAAACTATTTGCAGAAATCTCGAAGCGTCTGGTTGACGTACCTGGTGACCGAAGAGCTGGCGGCTTCCTCGCACAACGTATCAGCTGCGATACAACGAGGACATGCCGCCAGCATCCTTGGTACAATGCCTCAAGGGCCTCTTTTACATTTTAACCTTTTGAACGCTTTTCTTCTCGCGTTAAAATGTGACGTGTACGCCATGGTATGACTTGTGAAGAACAAATATAAACCTTATCTGTCAGCAGGACAATTGCTTTGACAGCGTCCGTCGTAGCCACTTTGGTGGTCGGTGGCGTGCCAGGAACGACATCACGCGACCACTTTAGTGGTGCTTGGCGTTCAAAAGGTTAATGTAGTGAATAGTTAAGTACTCGTAATATTGTATTTATTGTAAATAAAGCTTTGTTAAAAAAAATAGTACATCATTTAGTGCATTTCATGGGCAAGTATTACAGTACCCTTGCATCTCGTTCGCACTAAAATAGTACAAGCGAGATGCACACACAGTAAACTCGATACTCGTTATCGAAAACTTCAATGTAACAACTCATGGTAAGGGTACTGATGAGTTAATGAAATTTAGTTAGTTTATTTGTAGGTTGACCATGCAATTTGTAAATAATATATAACTTATTTTTTAATTCTTAAAAATAATACTAATTGCAGTTTATCCTAGTCACGTCTCCTGAATCACAACAATCACAAAAAAATAATGTCATATGATCATTTAGTGCATTTCATCGAGTACCTGAAAAGAAGTATTACATACAAGATAATTATGTATAACTTTGAAACGTTAACACGTAACTGTCGACACGACACCGGCACGTCACCGACAGCTGTCCGTATCCAATAAACGGCAAAGAAAACAACTTGCACTTCCAATATTTATTTAAAAACGTATGAAAACAGAGAATCATTGCCAGCTCTATAAGAAACTAGGGTTGCCAACAATGCCACCGTGCTTTATTAAATAATTATTCACTATTTTAAACACAAAACTATCGTGATTTTCAAACATATTAATTTTATAGAAGAGGGAGGACCAACGAAGACGCGTCAGCCAATGCGAACGGCTCATGATTATGCTCCTCGTTACGAAGAGAAACATGTCTAGCAATATTCGACTTATAAAACGTGTGTTACGTGCTTCAACAACATTTCACTATTTTTGAACTTATTATACAGTCCAAAAATAGTGATACACATTTTTATTTGTATTGCTGACGAATGTACACTTATACTATAAAAAATATACAGGCCCGGTACCGCGAACATCCAACCAAGTTCATATATTTCAAGCATCTTTCTCTTTTACTCCAATTAAGGCGTCATGAGAGTGACAGAGACAATCGCCCGAAATTTACGAATATCGTTTTTTGACTCTGCTAGTGTAAGTGGCTTCTGGAAGTGTTTCTCAATAAAACCTTTCTCAAGTGTTATGATATCTCTTTCGCACGATAGAGACACATAATGAATTAAGTGTTCACGGTAGGCCCTCTGACCGCAAAAGTCAAAGTCCGGAAATTTCAGGCATCTTTCTCTTTTACTCCCATCAAGGCGTAACTAAAAAGGACAGAGACAATCGTCCTGCTGTGAATAACTTGTATTTCTGTAAAATACAAAATTTTCTAATTTTGTATATAATATTGTTATCTTTATAAACGTCATTCTAAAAAATATCTCACTTAACACTTGGCAACCCTATAAGAAACTGGCACAAGAATGTTATATTTAAAGTTTATTTCTATCACAGATGTTCAGTGACCCAAATCATTTACAGCGTTCACGCCAAATTTATACTTTAATATCTTAGTCATTAGCTCTATAATCGCGTGTAGTCAATACTAGATTTGAGTCACTTTAGCTTTCAGGTGGCTTCGAGATCCGTTACAAATTCGCATGATATATTTTTTTAATGTGTCTTTAATTGGACACTATCGCCAGTTAACTGTAGGTAACCCTTATTGCAAGGACATAAGGTCTACATCTGGTCTTTTATGTTTGCCTTGTATCAAGTGAATGTTCTCTTCAATATAGTCTTTATGTCAACTGGCTAAAGTCTAAATTCCAGTGGTAGCGGTGACCCAGTCTCTGAGGGCCGCGATGTTACTGAACACAGTGGGGGAGAGAGGGAGGGCGCAGCCACGTGCGAACGAGACCACGCCATACGCGACTCCCCGGAATACAGCTGGACCGCCAGAGTCGCCCTGAAATGGATTAAATAAATATTATTGGACAATTTTACAGGAGTCCTGATAAGAAATTTGAAATCAATACATCTTTAAACCAACATATATATTTAGTAGAACAACACAAAAAAAAGAAAAAAAAGCTCCAATTTCAATTTTGACATTGCACGTAGAACACGGTCGTTGGGGCTTAAAGGTTCTCGAGTGGTGACCACAAACCGGAAGGTGCAGCGTGGACAGATCCCCCACAAGGTGGACTGACGACATGGTAAAGATCGCTGAAATCCACTGGATGCGGGTGGCGCAAAACCGGTCGTTGTGCATAGCTTTAGGGGAGGCCTATTTCGAGCAGTGGTTGTACTTTGATATGATGGTGATGTTGAGAAGTGCAGTTGCAGCACCATACCTATTGGAGAGTGCAGTCGTAAGTAAACGCGCGTGGAACTGCGAACTTCGAAGTTCGTAATTCTCGAGGATATTTCGTTTTTACTCCAATGTAGGCGTCATGAGAGCGATAGAGACAATTGTTCGTTTGTGATGCCCGCCTGCGCCTGGCGTCAGCTGCCGAGGCCTACAATGTCAACTTTACCCTTCAAAAGTTTGACGATAAATTTTAGTCTAGCCGTTTCAGAGAATCGTAACCTAAGTGATAGTAACCAGCATACCTGACAAGAAGACACTCCGCCAATGAGGAAGTGTCCGCCACAGAACATGTTGTTAGTCAAGGAGTCTCCGTAGGAGAGCTGACAGAGCCAGTGCGGCACCACGGGCACGTTGGCTTCCATCATCAGCCGCGGGATCCGGCGGCCGCGGGGCTGGAACAAGACGATAGCGTCGTGATCTAGCTGTACCCTTATCATGATTTGTGACATTAAGGTTTTCGACAACGAGTATCGTAAACTCGTTATCGGAAACCTCAAAGTCACAAATCATGATCAGTTCCTTTTGATGTAAAAAAACGTTTACGAACGCGTAAGTGATAATGTTATTTGTATGAACAACGCAAACGCGTTCGTGACGTAAATTTACGTTAAAAACTTACACTCAGGGCTCTGGTAATTTGGGCTACGTTACGTTTATGAGAGGTACGCAGCGAAGTACCATCATGCTTGAATCAATCAAATTGTAGTGCATGTTTGAGAAAAAAGTCATAGTTTTTTGGACCCGGGTATATTAAACTACGTCTAACAATAAGAGGTAGGGCAGCAGTGAAGTACCATTAGGAATCTGGAGCAGCCCAACAGGGGACGTACCTCCTCCATACAGAACATAATAACACTGCTACCTTTCAGGTATGTATTAGTGTTGTGTTCCTGGTGGTGTGTAAGGTTCCCAAAATATCCGAACATGAACTTTGTCTCCTTCACAAGGCGTCGCTCAAATATTTGTCCCACACTGACCGCTTCGATACATCTGATGGCGCCACACAACTTACAAATTGAGAAACATATGGGTGTTACCGCAAAAAGCAACAACAGACGACTTTTGGGGAGCGGAAACCTGTATTGAACAGAAATAAATAAATATTTCGGGAGCATCTTACACAAATCGACCTTACACAAGTTCTACGGTAAGCTCAGTAAGGCTTGTAGGTACTAGACGACGATATATATAATAGATAGATACATATAAATAGCTAAATACACAGACAACACCCATGATACAGGAACTATTTGCGCTCATCACACAAATAAATTCCCTGACTGGGATTTGAACCTGACCATTGTACTCACTATAGGCCAGGCCGAGGTCAAACGCTGGTTAGTCTTGTATAAAAAAAAGACCGGTCGTCAAAATAAGCACGTGTCGCTTACCGCAGTAAGTCCCCATCCGGTAACAGTCAGCCGGACGAGCGGCACGGCCTGCCCCCTCGCCGGCAGCCGTATCGGGCGGACAGCGGCGCTCCAGGCCAGCGGCTGCGCGAGCCTCAGCACGGCGATGTCGTGGTCGAACGCCGGGCGCCCGTACTGCGGGTGCACCGTCACGTTGGCCACGCGGACGATGCGCCCGCCGGAGTCGCGCCGGGTGGAGCCGACACGGAGACGGATGGCTGACGGATCGGTGCTGGAAAGGTTTGTTAAGCATGTCACACAACTACTTATTTTAACGGTTTCGTGGCCTAGTCGGCGATTTTTGAGCACTCGACGATCGAATCGTGACATTTTAGACTCTCTCAAACACGAAGAAATGGTATTTAAGAAGCATGAATGATATAAATAAATAATCGTGGGTATCGAAACTGTATAGTGCAAAAATAATGGTAAGAAATTTTTGTGTGTGATTAATGATTATATTCGATCTCAAACTTCTATGAATTCGAGTATACGACTCACAAAAATCGGCCTCCAGGCTTGGAATCCTTACGAAGGGTGTGTTTATGACGAATATTTCTTTCTTTATGGAAGTTATCCTATGTATACATATGCCGTGTAATGCCGGCTGACTAGAATATCACCACCCTATCTCCTCCCGCGGGTGTAAGAGGCGACAAAGGGACAAAATCCTAAGGACGGGCAGCAGCGTCCGTCGAAACCCGATCTACAGCTACTGCGCCCGCCAAGCGTGGCGACTATGGCAACTACCCCCAAGATGATACTAGTCGTATTTGTGGGAGGCCTATGTCCAGCAGTGGACTGCATACGGCTGAAATGTATGTAAATGTGTAATGTATGGTTTTTTCATAAGGATTCCTCTGTAGTAGTACAAAAATGTGTGACGGCAGACGCCTCTCCTGGACTATGAACTACCTTAAATCCACACGCAATTTACATAGCATTGTTCTAGTGTTTAAAATTTTTAACTGACACCAATTAGTGAGACAATAAAAATAAGATAATTAAAAACCAGATAGATAAGCCATAAATACATAGGTAGTCATTCTTGCTTTCCCCTGTCTGATGTGACAGATTAATAAACGGATAATATTTTATTCACCAAGCCGTGACATGATCAGACTTGACTGTAACATCTCAAATAAGATACTTAATCATCTAACGCTGTAATAGTTTTACGGCCGGGCGTAATGAATTAGCGTAGGTGTTGGAAACACGAGGCGACAAGACAGCCGGTCAATCGTTACAATATATCATTAATCATGACTAAAGCGTGGTCTCTGCGCGTGTGTGACCGCAGCATTATGTAACAGTCGTCAACTCAATTGTCCCACCGCAAAATTAGATTACTATTTTCTGATTTCTTATTTTCGGAGTTTGTCTACGCGATCGATTCAGATATGAGGAGATCCGTAGCGAACTAATAGTCACCGACATAGCCCACCGGGTTAGCAAGCTGAAGTAGCAATGGGCAGGCCAAAACAAGGCGAGGCCATATTGGTTCCGTACTGTCTTAGGCACTGGTCCCACCGCGAGCTAGTAAGCTATGAGCTATCAGCTATTTCAAGGGACAAAAGATAATCGCTCCCGTGTAAATAAATGGACATATATGTCATAGCCGAGTGATCGAAGTTCATCGCCGGGCGACGAGCTATAAATATATATCTCTCTTTTATTTACACGGGAGCGATTATCTTTTGTCCCTTGAAATAGCTGATAGCTCATAGCTTACTAGCTCGCGGTGGGACCAGTGCCTTAAACTGACACCCCGTCAATGGTACACACAGCAACACCCTTAACTGTACATCGGTGGACTTTATGCCTTATATAATAAGGTCTACCAATGTATAGCGTGTGATGCCGGCTGACTAGAACAGCACCACCCCATCTCCTCCCGCGGGTGTTGTAAGAGGCGACAAAGGGAAAAATCCTACGGACGGGCAGCAGCGTCCGTCGAAACCCAATCTACAGCTACTGCGGTCGCCAACCCGCCTGCCAAGCGTGGCGACTATGGCAACTACCCCCAAGATGATGCAAGTCATATTTGTGGGAGGCCTATGTCCAGCAGTGGACTGCATACGGCTGAAATGTATGTAATGTAATGTATAGCTAAAAGTGTTGACTGTACTCACATATGAACATGTACAGCCCAGTAAATAGTACTTACTTGTTGACACAATGTGCGGCAGTCATCACATAGTCCTGGCTGATGATGAACCCTCCGCAGAAGGAGTTCCCTTTGATGACCATCGACACTTGGTACGGATGCCGGCTGATGGAACTGGCTCGTCCACCAATGATCTGGCCGCTCAGCTCAGGACACACGGCTTCCAAAGATTCAAGTTCCACATTCTGAAGATCCTCTTCTTTTACAGTTTCTATATTGTCTTCTGTGTCCTGTGGTTCTACAATAGTAAAGAGGATTATCGCAGACTGATATCATAGACTGTCATTTTTTTCTATAATAAAACTACGTTGACTATGGCTACTACCCCCTAGATGATACAAAGTCATATTTAGGGAAGGCATAGGGAATGGGATGAGAGAGAGTGAGCGCAAAGGGATAGTTAGATAATAATGATATTTATGGAATGATAATATGATATGGAATAAATATGATATTTATATGGAATTCGATAAAATTTCCAAAAGTTATCGCTTTTCTTTATTATATTCCGGATAAAAATGATAAAATCATTAATTCTTCAATTACTTTGGGTATATCAAGCGTGGAAATGAATTAGCAAAATCAACTATTTCAACTTATCACTTGTTGTTATGCTTACTGTCCCCTGGGTCACAGTTTTCACATGTGCCCATTCCAGCATAAATCGATATAGGTGAAAAACTAAACTAAATCAGCTGGCTTATGTAGTAGTAACGTGTGTACACGCATGTCGGCGTTCTATATTCAAATTTTGACGTAAGTTTCATATTCCTTCTCTACACAACTACATAGACATGATGCTTCAGTTAGTTATTTCACCTATAACTAAGCATATAAACAAAAGAAATGAAAAAAGGGCCAGAATAGGAATAATAAATAGTTGATAGCAGACTTTAGATAGAGCAGAGACTACACACTCAAATACCAACCTTATTAATATCACAATAGAATCCAAAACATCACTCACCCACACTCCTCAGTAACATAAACAGCAGCATCAAATTCCACAGCATCATGACAAGTCCAGACAAGTAGTTAGGTAAGTAGCTGGTGGTCGACTGGCTGGTAACCCTGGCTGACAGAGATTGGCCAACTTGACCGAGATCGGCAATTTCTCACGCTCCGAGCCACGGTCGTGACCCGACCTCTGGACTTGTACGTAAAAAATACGAAAGCTGGTGACATAAGGCCAGGCTGGTATGTATAGTCAACCAATTTGATTACTAGGCGTGCTATAATACCACGATCGAAAGGGATGGTCTATCCATAGGTAGGTAGAGACTGCGCTATTTTCGTCCGTCCTTGGCAGTCTAACATATTTTTGTTCCCCTTCAAACTGAACCCTTCAGAACTGTCAAAGTTGGAGGGATACAAACAAATACATTTGGACCCGGGTATGTCCTTAAACTACGTCCAACAAGGAGAGGTAGGGCACAGCGAAGTACCATCACGCTTGAATCTGGAGCAGCCCAACTGGGGAAGTAGCCAGCCATAATAGCACTGCTACCTTTCAGGTATGTAGTGTTGTGTTCCTGATGGTGAATAAGGTTCCCAGAGCTCCAACACACTTATAGGTCGGCAACGCGCTTGTGACTCCCTTGGTGTTGCGACTGTTGCGAGTGCCCATGGGCGACGGTAATTGCTTACCATCAGGCAATCCGTCTGCTCGTTTGCCACCTTTGTCATAAAAAAAAAAAATACATTTGGAGTTTTTTAGGAACTCCTCCATAGGCCTCCATTTTCAGCGCCGTGGTAGAATATTCGCGATCCTATAGCGCCCTCGTAAACTCTAAGAGGATGAAACGCCGGAGTGGGGTTTAGTGGGTCAGTGGGGTTTAGAGGGCCAATCTCTCCTACTCAGAGGACTAGAGCGGCGAGCCCCACATACCCCCTCCCCCCCAATTTGCCTTCCCGTGGTCAGGGGAGACGATGCGTAAAGGCATTCCCCACTCCGACAGCAAAAAAGGCCATTTTCAAGCTCTAAGACTCCTGAGTGTCCGTTCGACTCGCCGCTCGCGTCGCCGGCCCGTCGCGCACATCAGCCAAAACAGCTACTATAACAACCCCCAAAACCCCTCCTCCCTAAAGTAATAGACTAGAAAACCATAGACTTCAACAATTTTTCATTTTCGAATTTCGCTGTTTCCATTATTGGTTCTGTAGTATATTTTAAATTATGAAACCAATGAAACATAAACTAATAGTTTCTCTCACTTACTTAATTCCAGACACTAATTGTTTTGCTAATTCTAGCCGGTTAATTAAATCCAATGTCAGAAAATATGACAACAGTAAACTTTCAGATTTCAAGTCTCAAATAACTAGTGACCAAGGTTGCAACATAATCTTATAAAAAAAAATTACAGATCTCTTCAAAAAAATGACCACACCGACAATTGTCACGATTCCCGACATATGTAAATTTCTGACGTTGCAGGTGTCCATTGGTTACATTGACCGATTACCATCGGGTGGGACGTGTGCTTGTTTGCCACCAACACGTTCGAGGTCATCGGGTGGACATAATAATGTAAACTGACGTTGCATTACGTTGACCGCTTATCATCAAGTGGGATGTAAGGTTGTTTACCACGAACAAATTACTTTTAATATAATAATAGGTACCATGAATTTCATTATATCGTCTATAAATAGGTAGTTTGAAGATCTCTCGACAATTGTCACGATACCCAGAAGAATTTCCGATATTTTTGACATGTGATTAGTCCTCTGTCGGAATATATATTTTGAAAAATTAACTGCCCAGCACGAGACACGGACATGCGACTCTGGGATATATAGCCTCGTCAGTGGCAGTTGCTTTTTTAATTTTACCTTTTTTTTTTTTTTTTTCCAAATTTTATCGTCGTAGAATTACCGTCTTTAGCAGACGTTTCTGCTTAAAAAACAAAATTTCTATATTGTATAAAATTTCATCAACTGAAACCGAGATTCGCGGCCATTTTTTATAAATAATTATTTACCTATCTAATAATCTGTAGTATATTGTAATCTTACGTAAGCCCTAGCGGCGCCGGCGCCGCTTAGAACCGTTTTTTGTACAATACCTACTCTTTGTGAATGAAGCTATGACCTCATTCTTAATTTGAAGTACAAACTGTAAAAGATTTACTAAACCGCCTAGCAATTAGTTTATCGATTGTATATACCGGGTGTGGCCTGTAATAGGAGCTTTAACTTTAGGCATCGTTTCTACACCAAAAAAGTAGCAGCATTTGTTCTACGACTTTTGAAAATAACTTATAGTTTAATAAATATTAATAAAAAAAGATTTTCCAAGCAAGCAATGTATTGCAAAAACGATGAAGTTTGTAAGCTGACAGTAAACGTCAACTAGACTATTGGATGCTGTTCATTGAAAATACTATTTACTTTGTTCGAAAAAATCACGAGTATTAAATTACCCAATTATTTAAAGTTGTAAAACAAATGTTGTTTCGTTCGTGGAGTAGAAGCGATCCCTAAATTTTTTGCTCCTATTACAGGCCGCACCCGGTATAGCCAATTTTATTTCTAGGCCACTTCGGACCTTGTCACAATATTGTATTATCGTTTATTTCAGACAGTGTCCATAAAATAGTTTCAGACAGAGTCCATTAAGACTATGTTAGTTATACATAAAACGTAAATAAATAAATTAAATTATAACTTTTACATTGTGTATGATTACTTAGATATCTATTATAGCCGATTAGGTGTGACGCAGACGTGGAAATCCATCTCCTCGTCACCGGATCATCCCATCTGTCGGCCAATGCTTTCAGGATGCTGTTGGGACGGTTGCGGATACGGTAACGGAATGACGCGCACCGTTTTCGAATGATAGCCGCAAAACTATCAACCCGCGCTTCGGCAAACATTCCGGATGCGCTACTAAAAGCATTGTTATATTGCACTCTTAGGCCCATATTACACTAAGGACCGTATCATTATTCATTAATTATGGAAACAAGTTTGTAATGCTCCGAAAAAAAAAGTATAACTTTTTCCGTCATTTGTCGTATATCTATCTGTCAGGCATATCTCCAGTCTACTATTTAAAAACGAGATAAAAAATATTATAAACAGTTTACATTTCAAGATGAAAGGCCTATCAGAAAAACAACGACTTGCAATTGTGTCCAAATATAGCAAAGTATCGGGAATGACTATGAGAAAAATTGCTGCAGAAGATGGAGTAAGTCTAAAGGCAGTTTACGCTACAATCAAACGGTTTGGCATGAACCATACTTTAAAAGATTTGCCTGGTCGCGGCAGGAAACGGGGCCCTTTAAACCCAAACTTGGAGAAGAAGATTTGTAAACAGTTTGCTGAAAAGAAAGATATCTCAATTAGAGATTGTGCAAAAAAGTGTCATACATCTGTAGCAATGATTCAAAGAGCTAAGGAGCGAAACTCGCTGATAACATTTAAAAAACAAAAACAGCCAAAACGCAGCAAAACTCAGCAGTTTTCCGTCAAAACTCGGGCTCGGAAGCTGTACGACCAAATTTTAAGTAAAAATGTTCAATGTATTATTATGGACGATGAAACCTATGTCAAACTTGACTATAAAACACTGCCTGGGCCGCAATTCTATACCGTGTCGAAAGGTACAGAGGTTTCCAAAAATGATAAATCTATTTTCTGCGAAAAAATCGGACAAAAAGTGATGGTGTGGCAAGCTATTTGTCAGTGTGGCATGAAATCATCTCCGTTCTTCGTAAAGGGTAACTTAAACTCCGAAGTTTACAAAAAAGAATGCCTTCAAAAGCGAGTACTGCCACTCATTCGAAAACACAGGGTTCGAACATTATTCTGGCCCGATTTAGCCGCGTGCCACTATGCTAGACATGTATTGGACTGGTATAAAGACAATGATGTCGAATTTGTTGCAAAATTGTTAAATCCGCCGAATTGCCCTGAAATCAGACCCATTGAGCGATTTTGGGCTC
Organism: Grapholita molesta; assembly: GCA_022674325.2. NCBI lineage: Eukaryota > Metazoa > Arthropoda > Insecta > Lepidoptera > Tortricidae > Grapholita > Grapholita molesta. The sequence continues at coordinate 358,062 of CP053122.2, read as the reverse complement.
TGATGAAGGCAAAACTCAGGAAACATGCTAAGCCAACAGACAACATTGAGCAATTTAAAAAAGACTGGATTCGTATCCAGAAAACCTTCACTACTGTTACTGTCCAAAGGTTAATGAAAAACATTAAAAGCAAAGTCCGAAAACTGGCAAAGGGAACCAATAAATAAATAATAAGTAGCTCTATATGTTATGATTTAAGGTTCAGAAATCGCATGTTTTTATTTGTTTTGCTGTAATATATTTTGTTTTCACAAATTATATCATTTTATTTGTTTCCATAATTAACGATACGGTCCTTATCATAGAAATATGATCATAGACATAGGACTCATATTAATTTGAGTATGACTTTGAGAGACTAATAATGTCTGCGTCGGTTAGCCAACGCGAATGGCTCATGATTATGCTCCTCGTTACGGAGTGAAACATGTCGAGCAATATTCGACTTATAAAACGTGAGTTACCCGCTTTTATACAATTAATATGTTTCAATCTCACGATAGTTTTGTGTTTAAAATTGTTATTACACTGTCATAGGTTTATCAAATTAATATGAGTCCTATGTCTATGATCATATTTCTATGATAAGGACCGTATCGTTAATTATGGAAACAAATAAAATGATATAATTTGTGAAAACAAAATATATTACAGCAAAACAAATAAAAACATGCGATTTCTGAACCTTAAATCATAACATATAGAGCTACTTATTATTTATTTATTGGTTCCCTTTGCCAGTTTTCGGACTTTGCTTTTAATGTTTTTCATTAACCTTTGGACAGTAACAGTAGTGAAGGTTTTCTGGATACGAATCCAGTCTTTTTTAAATTGCTCAATGTTGTCTGTTGGCTTAGCATGTTTCCTGAGTTTTGCCTTCATCAGAGCCCAAAATCGCTCAATGGGTCTGATTTCAGGGCAATTCGGCGGATTTAACAATTTTGCAACAAATTCGACATCATTGTCTTTATACCAGTCCAATACATGTCTAGCATAGTGGCACGCGGCTAAATCGGGCCAGAATAATGTTCGAACCCTGTGTTTTCGAATGAGTGGCAGTACTCGCTTTTGAAGGCATTCTTTTTTGTAAACTTCGGAGTTTAAGTTACCCTTTACGAAGAACGGAGATGATTTCATGCCACACTGACAAATAGCTTGCCACACCATCACTTTTTGTCCGATTTTTTCGCAGAAAATAGATTTATCATTTTTGGAAACCTCTGTACCTTTCGACACGGTATAGAATTGCGGCCCAGGCAGTGTTTTATAGTCAAGTTTGACATAGGTTTCATCGTCCATAATAATACATTGAACATTTTACTTAAAATTTGGTCGTACAGCTTCCGAGCCTGAGTTTTGACGGAAAACTGCTGAGTTTTGCTGCGTTTTGGCTGTTTTTGTTTTTAAATGTTATCAGCGAGTTTCGCTCCTTAGCTCTTTGAATCATTGCTACAGATGTATGACACTTTTTTGCACAATCTCTAATTGAGATATCTTTCTTTTCAGCAAACTGTTTACAAATCTTCTTCTCCAAGTTTGGGTTTAAAGGGCCCCGTTTCCTGCCGCGACCAGGCAAATCTTTTAAAGTATGGTTCATGCCAAACCGTTTGATTGTAGCGTAAACTGCCTTTAGACTTACTCCATCTTCTGCAGCAATTTTTCTCATAGTCATTCCCGATACTTTGCTATATTTGGACACAATTGCAAGTCGTTGTTTTTCTGATAGGCCTTTCATCTTGAAATGTAAACTGTTTATAATATTTTTTATCTCGTTTTTAAATAGTAGACTGGAGATATGCCTGACTAATAATGTCTGCGTCGGTTAGCCAACGCGAATGGCTCATGATTATGCTCCTCGTTACGGAGTGAAACATGTCGAGCAATATTCGACTTATAAAACGTGAGTTACCCGCTTTTATACAATTAAAAGTGTAATAACAACCTATGATTCATATAGTCTATGATCATAGAAGTTTGATCCTATTTGACAGCAAGCGTTCAATTATGATCATATGTGGTCTAACCTCAAAGATGGCGTCGTCAAAAACCAAGAATTTCGAGTGGAATATTGAAACTACAAAATCATGAATAAACCTGTACGAGGAATATGAGTGCTTATATAACAATCTCAATCCAGATTACAAAAATCGTGACAAACAATTGGCAGTAATGATCTCTCTGATCGCCTTGCAATCCATGATCTAACCCAAATACGTCGTTTCCTCCTGCTTTTCTTTTTTTTTCTTACCTTCAGGGCAATTAATAAAATTGCACTCATTGCAACGGAAAACGCGGCTAAATCGGTATCCATCTTGATTACCTATGACGTTTATATGATATTAGGTGTAATATGTAAAATTATAGAATAGCATAAATAAAATATGATCCAAGATTTTTACAGATATGAGATCATACTTCTATGATAAATATATGATAGTCTAATATGGGCCTTAGGTCGCTGTATGCGCGCTGCGTGAATTCGACCCACAGGCTACACGTGTAGAAGGACTGACAGAATGATTAGACAGTGACGTTTATAAGAGATCTTTTGCACCGTTCATACAGATTTTTCCTGTGACAAGGAACGAAGTGGCACATAAATCAATTTGGTTGACTGTACTGTCAGATTATTTAATGACACAGTTCAGGTAAGAAAGCATATAAAAGTGTGTCTATTTCGTGTAGACAAAGTTTATACATTGTTATTTATTATATTTTAGTATACTTAGTATTAGTTATTTAGTCATCCTTTTGTGTAAGGAAGTTAAAAAAAAAGTATTGGCCCCCAATATCACTTTTTACATTCGGAGTTCGGAGACGAGGCTATGAGACCGTAGGGCCCTAGTGCTCATTCGTTTTTTAGTTATGTGTGTAACGTGTGTGTGTAGTATGTACTTAAACGTTATTTGCAAAAATTATGTGTAAAATAAATTATTTTGAATTTGAATTCGGATTTGATATGTTTTCTTGTAGGACTACGCATAATTATTTAGTTAAAGATTTGATGTATCACTGTTTTAAAAAAATATGTCCCGCTGAGTTTCTTGCTGGTAATTATCTTCTCGGGCCAGAGGTGTAGGGTTAGAACCGGTCGTAGATTGTTTTTACGTGCACTTTAATGTGCTTAAATTGAAAAAAAATATGTTTCATATTTTTATTAGACCTTTTAGTCCAACTAAGGCTCCAATTAAGGCGTCATGAGACTCATGAGAGTGAAAGAGACAACCGTCCGAAAACGAATATCGTTTATCGTGGTAGCGCCGCAGTGTGATGAATAAGTACTTTACTTGAGCCATTACACCAAGGATGCTGGCGGCATTTCATCATTGTATCGCAATGATACATTATGCGAGGAAGCCTTGAGTTTCAAATATGACAAATGTTGTCATATTTCTATGGTAAAATTGAATGAACAGCACTGCCCTATTACCAATTTATCAAACTGGTTTTCGACTGAACACAAATCCCCGCTGAAAAAAATAGCATTGACAACAATCCGGTGTCAAGTTTCGGCGCCGAGCGGGACTTTCCGCGGATTTCATAACAGCTATTTCGGGCACACGCCGCGGCGAGACACTGACATCTTACTAGGACGTTATCTCTTAGATACAATACTATTATACAAATGTGGAGCGAAGCCCGACTGCAGAAGACCACAGACAACTCGGCCCCGGTATCTCCTTAAACTACGTCCAACAATGAGAGGTAGGGCACAGGGAAGGACCATCACGCTCGAGTCTGGAGAAGCGCAACTGGGGAAGTCCCTCCTCCTTATAGACCACAGCCATAATAGCACTGCTACCTTTCAGGTATGTGGTGTTGTGTTCCTGACGGTACGGTTCCCAAAGCTCCAATAACTTTTAGGGTAGGCGCATGTGAATCTTCTGGAGTTGCAGGCGTCCATTGCTTAACGCTTACAATCCAGCGGGCCGTATGCTTGTTTGCCACCGTAGTAGAAAAAAGGAGGAGCTAAGTAAGGCAGAAATGCAATGCAGCTAGCGTTCAGAATGAGAGATGAACGTCACTATCTCATTCTAGCAAATAGCTTAGAGTTACCACCCGCCATGGTGTAAGGATTATTGACTTTTAAAATGCACTAGGCCCATGGGTGGAAAGGATGGATTGATGGACCCGGGTATGTCCTTAAACTACGTCCGACAATGAGAGGTAGGGCACAGCGAAGTACCATCACGCTCGAGTCTGGAGAAGCCCAACTGGGGAAGTACCTCCTCCTCACAGAAGACCACAGCCATAATAGCACTGCTACCTTTACCTATGTAATTCTATGTTATGTAATGTTCCTGATGGTGAGTCCTTACTCACCCCAGAGGTTCCCAGAGCTCCAACCCCCCTTAACGGTGACTCCCCTGGTGTTGCGGGTGCCCATGGGCGACGGTAATTGCTTACCATCAGGCAATCCGTCTGCTCGTTTGCCACTTTATGTCATAAAAAAAAAAAAAAAACTAGCTACTGGACTGGGTAAAAAAACCGGACGCCTGCCTAATAAAATTTATACAATTTTATTTCCGACAGCCCCCACAAGAGGCGACATCAAAGATGCAGAGGTGCAGAGGGCTAAGGGTAGAGAGGTGTCACTGGACTTTAAACATATAGCCAAGTCGCCACTTAGGTTTCCACATGTACCCTCGAGAACGCAGCTCTAGCGACCCGTTAAGGCAAGCCAGAGTCAGGACCTGTCTCACCTGTCTGACAGGGCACCCCAGGGGCGCTCATGTACGTGGAGTCGCTACTCTCCAACAGCTCGCCACAAGCTGCCCTGCGTTGACTGATTGCACTGGAGAAAACCAGTGGGCGATGGGGTCGTCACGTCGTAAAGGGCACTATGGCAGAAGATGATAACTGTGGCGGTACCGCGAAGGACGAAGTTCGTATATTTCGGGCATCTTTCTCTTTTACTCCAATTAAGACGTCATAAGAGTGAAAGAGACAATCGTCCTAAATTTACGAATATCGTTGTTCGCGGTAGCACCGCTGGCAACTCGCCAAGGTAAAATATTCAGAAAATCCCAACAAGCTTATTCTAGAGCCATAAAGTTTTTTTCACTTCTCATGCTCTAAAAGTGTGTCATATTATGCTTGTCAAGGCGGACTAAAGTAATACATTTAGCCTGTTGGGAAAATATGTATACATATTTATGATATACAAAACGTTTTAAATTGACCAACCAGAACACTTCATCTTATTAAATCCACCAATATCGAAGTTAATCGCAACTCTAGATTCTTTTTTGGTGCGAATACTGTTTAAAAATGTGAAATCATTAAAAAAAACTTTGTATAAAGTATCAACCAATCAGACAATACCACAATATTAAAATCGACCAATGAGGAAACGCAATCAAATTGTCAACGCATTAGGTGCTTTTTAGTTCCTACTTCACAAGCATTAAAAAAAGTTTAAATCGTTGGCAAACTCTTTGAAGACCCAATTATATGTTTTCTATGGCATTTATTCACGGCGTAGATATATCCTATCTGTATCAAAGCAGTAAAAAAAATACAGACTGCCAAATTAAACATTTTTGACTCAGAATTCATTGCGGGTGAATAAAATTGTATTTGTTAATTGTTGAAATGTTATTTTATCTTATTTTCTCGCAATCGAAGTGAAAACTAGTATGCATAACTTGGGTCTAAACGCCATATTACCCCTCGAAAATAACCATCTCGTGGTACTATGGCCTACTTTAGCCCCTTGTCAAACAATCTACTATTCATTAAACCGCCACCTATTGAGAATGCAAGGTATTTGTAACGATTCCATCATAGTTTATAAACGTCATAGTTTAGGATTCCGTAGTCAACTAGGAACCCTTATAGTTTTGCCATGTCCGTCCGTCTGCAGAGTCAGACTAACTCACAAAGAAATGTACGCAACTGTCCGACTCCGATTTGATTCATTTTGATATATGTCATAACTTAAAGTAGTCTAAAATAACGGACACACATACCTATTGTTTTTTAATTGCGCAAACTCAACTTGTTTTGGAGAAAATGTCCTTAAATTCCCCCCTTACCTGTTGAACCGTGGGTCCGAAAAATCGGAAAAAAATTGTGGAATCGGTTCGGCCATTTTGGAGTTATCGTATAAAATGTTATAATCAGAAAATGACGTAAGCGGCGGAAGCAAGGCGGAATAAAGACTTAAGTGCCGTTCACTTCGGTCACGTTGTGTCTGCTCCAACTGCACCCGTGTTGTTCAACAGCGACGGTCACCTGCGTGTTCCTGGTGAAGCCGTAGCCCAGGAAACGCTCGTCGTGGCCCGGCACCGTGTCCGGCGCCACGTAGAACGGCTCGTACAGCAGCTCGAAGTTGGTCACGTTGTGGCTCACGTGGGCCTGCGAGCTCTCGTTGCCGCCCGACGACTCCCATCTGGAGGACATGTTCTTATTTCATCATTGAGCTAAATTGCCGTGTGCTGACTAGAATAGCACCCCATCTCCCGCGGGTGTCGTAAGAGGCGACAAAGGGAAAATCTTACGGACGGGCAGCAGCGTCCGTCGGACCCGATCTACAGCTACTGCGGTCAACCCGTCTGCCAAGCGTAGTGACTATGGCAACTACCCCCAAGATGATACAAGTCATATTTGTGGGAGGCCTATTTCCAGCAGTGGAATGCATACGGCTGAAATGTATGTATGAGCTAAATTCAAATTCTATTCCATCTCCCTCGCGTTGTACTCGCATTTTGCCATGGCTCATGGGAGCCTGGGGTCCGCTTGACAATCCCAGGATTTAAGCACTAATTTTATATAACAGTAACTCCCTTCTGCTTCTGACCTTGCAACCCAGAAGGTAAACTAGGCCTTATTGGGATTAGACCGGTTTCCTTACGATGTTTTCCTTCACCGAAAAGCGAAGCTTTACCGAAGGTAAATATCAAATGATATTTCGTACATAAGTGACAGCAGTGGACTGCATACAGCTGAAAGGTATGTATGTCAGTAAAGTAAAAGTACTAAGTAAACTCTGAGTTAATTTTAATAATCAGTTTTCATCAAAACATTAAACATTGTAAGGGGGGAGCACCGCTTATCCTGAGGCTGGTGTATTCAGGGAGTAGAATCCTAGTTTTAAGGATATTGTACAAAATGAAGTTATACTTAATAAAATATTTGCATTTGTATCCTAATAAACGCATTCACGGAAGTGATAAACAAAAGGACGCAATGATTTAGCGTTATCAAACATTAATCTGATGCCTTTAATGGATTTGAGCCGTAAAAAGCCTATGAAAGAGATTGTAATCAATAGTTAAAGTTAATGGGTTACGGAATAGTAGTTTATGTATCTGTATAATGAAGGGCATTACAACAAGAGTGTGGGTTTATGAAACGAGCCGAAGGCGAGTTTCATAGTAATATCACACGATTGTTGTAATGCCTAACTATGTATAGTTGCATCATCATCATCATCATCTCAGCCATAAGACGTCCACTGCTGAACATAGGCCTCCCCCTTGGATCTCCACAAGTACCGGTTGGAAGCAACCTGCATCCAGCGTCTTCCGGCGACTTTAATGAGGTCGTCTGCCCATCTTGTGGGTGGACGTCCTACGCTGCGCTTGCTATTCCGTGGTCTCCACTCGAGCACTTTTCGACCCCATCTGCCATCTTCTCTGCGTGCAATGTGGCCTGCCCATTGCCACTTCAGCTTGCTAACCCGGTGGGCTATGTCGGTGACTTTAGTTCGCCTACGGATCTCCTCATTTCTGAGTCGATCTCGTACTGAAACTGCGAGCATAGCTCTCTCCATAGCTCGTTGAGCGACTTTGAGCCTTGAGATGAGGCCGATAGTGAAAGACCACGTTTCGGAGCCGTAAGTCATCACTGGTAACACACATTGGTTAAAGACTTTCGTCTTGAGGCACTGAGGTATGTCGGACGAAAAGACATTACGTAGTTTCCCAAACGCTGCCCAACCGAGTTGGATTCGGCGGTTTACCTCTTTCTCGAAGTTGGACCTACCTAATTGGACTACTTGTCCTAGGTAGATATACGAGTCAACAACTTCGAGTACCGAGTTCCCAACAAAGACTGGGGTGGGCACAACATTGGCATTTGACATTATTTTCGTCTTGTCCATGTTCATTTTCAAGCCCACCCGTTGTGAAACTCGGTTGAGGTCATCGAGCATCATGCTGAGTTCCTCCATCGACTTTGCCATGACTACGATATCGTCGGCAAATCGAAGGTGAGTGATGTATTCGCCGTTGATGTTGATGCCACGCCCTTGCCATTCCAGGAGCTTGAAGGCGTCTTCCATTACGGCAGTAAACAGTTTTGGAGAGATCACGTCTCCCTGCCTTACGCCTCTTCGCAATGGAATCGCCTTCGTGCTCTGCTCCTGTACTCGGACTGACATAGTGGCGTTACTATACAAACACTTCAACACTTCGATGTACCGATAGTCAATATGGCATCGCTGAAGAGACTCAAGCACCGCCCATGTTTCCACCGAATCGAAGGCTTTCTCATAGTCCACAAACGCTAGGCATAATGGCAAGTTATACTCTTCGGTCTTCTGTATAACTTGCCGCAGCGTATGGATGTGGTCTATGGTACTATAGCCTTTTCGGAAACCGGCTTGTTCGGGAAGCTGGAAGTCATCGAGTCTGTGTTCGAGACGATTCGTGATAACCCTTGAAAACAGCTTATAGACATGGCTCAGAAGCGTGATGGGTCTGTAGTTCTTCAATAGGCTATTGTCACCTTTTTTGAAGAACAGCACCACCTCGCCTCTGTTCCATGTTTCAGGCGTTTTGTTGCATACACTACTTTATCTACACACATATCATAAATGTTTTAAGATGGGTTCAGGAACCGCAGGGAAATGACCTGCAGTATTACTAGTGTTACTTGAAACATTAAAAAGTCAACGAACAAAACAAATGACAGCTTGGAATGGCGGCGTTGCGTATTTCATATCTCAGTCAAATATTTTTTTAAACCATAGACAAGCGAATGAACTCCCTATTCTATTGTCACTCAATTTCTAATGTCGTTCGATTTATATTAAAAAAACATAACGAATTGGCGTTTCGTATCAATGACTGTTTTAATATCTATAGAAACTAGAATAGACACCCCACTTGAATTTGACAGCTGTTCCAAATTTAAACTCATAACCTACGGTTTTCAGTAGGTAATGTTAACAATACATCTCCATTCATTTCTGATGGTTGGTAATGCTGGTCATTGCCTACGGTTTCTGGACGCATTTTAGAGCACTTATGATATGTACGTAGATAAATATTTTTATAGCTAAAAGAGTACTTTCGGTTCAATACCCTACCTACCTAAAAGTACAAACCTAACACAAGTAACGTAAAATGGGGTGAGTTGGCCGGAAACTGAAATTTAAACCTCGATAATATTTTATTTTTACATATGAAAACTGAATGGTATATATATATTATAATAAGTGTTCCGGACGTTTGTATTTTAGTTTTTATTTTATTTTGGTTATTTCCATTTCATAACTTTGACGACAAAGGGAAAAACCTGCCTCACCCCGTAGTGCTTCGTATTTGGGGTGAGAGGGTTTTTCATACAAAAGTGATTTTGGAAGATAGTTGGATCAATTTTTTTTTTATCATGCGTATTACTATAGCTTCATTTTAAATTGGAATAAATTATTTTTGTAGCAATAGCCTTAACATTTCTTCTCACCTCTCTCTCAAACCTTCTCTCCCCATTCGTAAACCATCTCTCCCCGCGAAACCTACTCACCCCATTTTACGGTGTGTAAAGTTTGTACTTTAACAGTCTGATAAGGTTTTGTTTCCCATTAAAAAGCGGATTTACAACGATGTAGCTCCCACAAAATAATACAGAAAGATACACAAAATACTACTGTAAAACGGGGTGAGTGGCAAAGTGGCATTTGAACCTCGATAATCGATAATTGGATAAAGTGGCATTTGAACAGCAAAAGTACTGGTTACGATGGAATATGTACTAAAATAATAAAAAAAACAGCACACATCATAGCTGCGCCTATCTGTTATATAATAAATTTGTGCATGGAGCAGGGTATCTTCCCAGAGAAGTTGAAAACAACAATTGTGCGTCCTCTTTTTAAAAAGGGAGAAAAAGAAAATATTAACAACTATAGGCCAATTGCACTTCTTCCTGTTTTTTCTAAAATCATAGAAAAGGTAATTAGCAGCCGAATAAGTCAGTATTTTGAATCGAATAACCTATTTGCACCAGAACAAAAAGGATTTCGCAAAAACAAATCCATAAATATGGCCATTTTTGATCTATTACAAGTAATTGTTGCAAATGTGGATAAAAGTAAACCGGTGTGTGCCCTTTACACAGATTTAACCAAAGCTTTCGACCTAGTTGATCATAATATATTAATGCAAAAATTATATAGGTATGGAATACGCGGGAACATCTATGATCTACTAAAGTCATATTTAAGTGGTAGGAAACAAATAGTTCAACTAGATAACATAAGTTTAAAATCGAGATGCGAAGCTACTTTTTCATCAAAACTTAGAGAAATTAGTCATGGCGTACCACAAGGAAGTGTATTGGGGCCACTATTGTTCCTCATTTACATAAATGATCTTCCACAAGCAGTTGGCTACCCAATGGTTCTTTTTGCCGACGATAGCACGGTAGTACTAACCGGAGATGACCCAGAGACATGTCAATCAAATATAAATAATGCGCTAAAATTAATGATCAATTGGCTTACTCTAAATAATCTACATATCAATTTAGGAAAAACTAAAATAATGAATTTCTACCAAAGGGTCAATAGGATTCCAAATTTAACTGTGACATATAATAATATTGTAATTGAAGAAACTGACAATACAGCATTTTTAGGATTAAGATTAGATAATAAATTGACATGGAAAACCCAAATTGACTCTGTTTGTAAGAAACTAAACTCTTTTTCATATGCATTGTTTAATTTAAGTAGAATAGTAAATCGTGATGCAGTTCTTGCAGCATATCATGCATATGTAACGGCTACATTGCGCTATGGCATCGTATTCTGGGGAAATTCGACCGATCGAAACCTTGTTTTCCAAGCCCAAAGAAACTGCCTACGATCAGTTTGTTGCCTATGGAAAAGAGATTCGTGCGTGCCTCACTTTATTGAACTTGAGATTTTGACTTTTCCCTGTCTATATATATTTGAGATAGTTATGTACATTAAGTTGAATAAAAACCAATTTTCTGTTTACAAAAGTGCTCGTCAGCAACATAAAATTGCATGTGAAAAATCAGACACAGCCCTGCGTTCAAAAAGTATATTTGGAATGGCATCCAAATTATACAATAAGTTGCCTGACAAAATAAGGGAATCTGAAATGCCTCAGTTCAGAAAAGAGTTATTTGACTATCTGGTACAACATGCATTTTATTCAGTCAGAGAATATTTAGAATATAACCCATCTTTTTATTAAGTTAGCATAGTTTAAATTATACATATGTTGTCCATGCATGCTGCATGTTTAGTTGTACCTGTATTGTTATGGACTCGTATTTGTAAGACAATATAATATTTGCATGCCCAACAGCAGGCAGAATACACTGTACCCAAAATGTATTATGTGAACATCCACTTGACATGTATTCTTAGCAAATAAATGATTTGATTTGATTTGATTTGATTTGATTTAATATACGTATAACATACTGAATTATATACTATTTAATAGCGATACACGGCGACGAGGAGAATATTAAGAAATCCCACGTCAGCCCATAGTTGGGGTGGGATGAGATGAGGCATCGAGCATCGTCTAGCATAAAATTAAATGTCAGAAATCATCATTCATAATTTCACAAAATGTGTTGTATTCTGGGAAAGCATAACTTTCGGGTCTTTTAAAGATTCATCCTATTCAATATATTAAGTTAGGTTGTTTTGCAATAATCCTAAAAAGTCCTGCTAAGGCGAGTTGGGCAGATTTCTGGATCGCCATTTTTGGATCATGAAAATTACAATAGTAAAGACAATTACAAGAATATCTTATTTACGCACTAGTAGCCAATAACTACCTCAAACCTCTGTCATCCTTACTCTGAAAATTCACAACTCAATTATGCTCAACATCCCTTCTCACCCCGTTTTACGGTAACTATATTTTAAATAGGTAATGTTCACAGAATGACAAACTCACCTTGTAAAATTAGAAGCGTACTGATTGTATATAAACACTTTCCTATGGAACGGTATCGCCAACTTTTTCCTCGACAGCCTCAGCAGCTCCGACTTGTTCGCCGGGAAGCTCGCGACCCTCAGATCCAGCTCATACGTCGGCACCACGTACGCGCAGAGTGGGCACTTCGGAGCCTTCGCTAGGAACTTATCCAAAGCCTCAGCCATACCCTTAGAGGGAACTATGTCTACATCAACCAGGAACACATAAGGCGTCTGGCAGTTCTTCCTCGCCAAATTCCTCAAATGATTCTGAGGATACGGATGCCGCACCCTCCAGGCCATCGTATCCGATTTGATCTCGTAAGGAGGCAGCGGCTTAGCTTCGCAGTCCCTCGCCCAGCTGGGCACATGTCCGGGTAGACCGGGTCTTTCGCCTGGAGTTACAACATGCAACGCTATCCTCATATATATTTCAGGTTGACAGCGGAACAGCCACATAGCGAATGCTCTGAGGAGTCTCAGCTCGTCTCCAGCGACGAAGACCGCTACGGATATTGGCCCTGACCAGTGCGCTGCTATTCTCAGGAGTTCATGTAGACGCTCTATAGAGCTTTGAGTAGCCAGGCATACGCGGCGGTCTGATGATAGTTCAGCGTACAAATCCCCTACTGCTGCATAGTCAAACATCTTGTAGGATCTGGAGCCATCCCACCTGCCAAGTCGCAGGTCTATCCTCGAGATAGGGTCGTCGTCGACGCTGGAGCTGACTCCGTCGGAGCAGGGTTCGCAGGTGGGCGGTTCTGTGGGGGGGAGTGTGGGGTGCGCGGGGCAGGACGGGGGGTGCAGCAGCCAGATATTGGCGGCGGCGTTGTAGAGGACCAGCGCGATGGCGCAGATGGTCACAACGCTCCATTGGCACCGCCAGCGCCACTGGTGAAAAAAAGAATTAACGCTAAATTGAGGACATATAAAAAAAAAAATTCGGGTCAATCTTTCACAATTCACAAATCGACCTAAATAGTCCTACGGTAAGCGCAGTAAGGCTTGTGTTGTAGGTACCTAGACGACGACGATACATACGAGTATAATAGATAGATACATATAAATACTTAAATACGTATAAAACACCCATGACTCAGGAACAAATATGTGTGCTCATCACACAAATTAATCCTGACTGGGATTCGAACCCAGGACCATCGGCTTTATAGGCAGGGTCACTACCCACTAGGCCAGACCGACTGAACAGGATTCACCCTACAAATTCAGTATGGTGTATGACAGTGACAGAGACATCCCAAATTTACGAATATCGTTTTTGGGCTTTTTCAAAAACTGTTGTCCCAAAGTTCATTTGCACCCGCTGAGCATGGCCCGACATGCTCGTGGCCCGTTTTTACTAAATAAGCGAGCTACGTACAATCTTGTCTCCTCGCAGCCCGGCCATGGGTTTCCTCAGGTGGTGGTAGCGCAGCGCAGACATCGTCACCTCATGCTGTCCGGGACCTGCCACCACACAAAATGTTCATTTAACTATAAATATTAAAGTGGTTCAGGAATGTATATTTTTTTTCCACGAGGCACCATTTTTTTATACAACGACGGTGGCAAACAAGCATACGGCTCGCCTGATGGTAAGCAGTTACCGAAGCCTAAAGGCGCCTGCAACTCCAGAGGATTCACATGCGCGTTTGCCTACCCTAAAAGTTGTTGGAGCTCTGGGAACCTTACTCGCCATCAGGAACACAACACTACATACCTGAAAGGTAGCAGTGCTGTTATGGCTGTGGTCTTCTGTAAGGAGGAGGTTCCCCAGTCGGGCTTCTCCAGACTCAAGCGTGTTGGTACTTCGCTGTGCCATACCTCTCAATAAAAACATTTTACATTTGCTTGTTGAAATATCATGTTATAATTTTAGGACTTACTTTTAATTAAATATATATGTAGTCCATTTTTAACCAATTTATATTAAATTTAGTTGTTTTGACTATCTATGATCAGCCGTCTCTGACAGTTGTCAAGACGACCAATCATAGGCGAATACACTGGTCCGTTTAAGCTTAAAATACAGGCATCCGTTCCTCGGCGGGAAAAAGTGACAGTTATGTTTTTTTTCATGTACAAGCGGTATTAACTAAATTTGATTGGTAAAACGAGCATTACTATTTAATAAACTGTATTTAATAATTCAGTTGTGTATTTTCACATCCACTCCGTAACCTGGTTGTTGAACCAGGCATATGGTTCACAATCATACTTTAATTTCAATCCACTATCATAAGAGGAAGGGAGTGCTCGTCAACTCTAAGTTTCAATGAAAATGCAAGTTTGTAGTAATCAGAAATGAGGAGATCCGTAAGCGAACTAAAGTCACCGACATAGCCCACCGGGTTAGCAAGCTGAAGTGGCAATGGGCAGGCAACATTGCACGCAGAAAAGATGGCCGATGGGGTCGAAAGGTGCTCGAGTGGAGACCACGGACTAGCTAGCGCAGCGTAGGACGTCCACCCACAAGATGGACAGACGACCTCATTAAGGTCGCCGGAAGACGCTGGATGCAGATGGCCTATGTTCAGCAGTGGACGTCTTGTGGCTGAGATGATGATGATAATTTTATTAAAATGAAGGTGTTGACAAACAACCACGCGTCAGACCTGATGGTAAGCGGTTAATATAACCAATGGACACCTGCATCGTCAGAAATGTACATTTCGCGAATCGAGAAATAGGGGCCAGAGCTTACCCGAAACATGTCGCCTAGTGCGATATTTGGACCCGGGTATGTCCTTAAACTACGTCCAACAATGAGAGGTAGGGCACAGCGATTACCATCACGCTTGAGTATGGGGCAGCCCAACTGGGGAAGTACCTCCTCTTTACAGAAGACCACAGCCATAATAGCACTGCTACCTTTCAGGTATGTAGTGTTGTGTTCCTGATGGTGAGTAAGGTTCCCAGAGCTCCAACCCTCTTTAAAGGCCGGCAACGCGCTTGTGACTCCCCTGGTGTTGCGGGTGCCCATGTCGACGGTAATTGCTTAACACCAGGTAATCCGTCTGCTCGTTTGTCGCCTATGTCATAAAAATAATAGTTATTTGTTATGCAAGGCTGCAAAGTGGTTATTTGGCGCTAGTGTTGAAATTGAATGCTGAGCAAGCGAAGGAAGCTAAGATCGATTCGCTTCGCTCATGGTTCAAAGATAGATTCCTGAGCGTAGCGAGGCTTTCAAGACACGAGACGCCAAATAATTTTGCAGTCATGCGGAACACACAATTTTTCACCTCACTACAGCGAGGAAAATTCGAGCGGCAAAAAAACAATAAAACAATACTTATCGCGCGATTTTTCAGGGAAATCATATCGGCATCGCTACTAGAATGATTCATTTTTATAGTTGAAACGTTCAGTTCCAAGAGGTTAGCACGGGACAAATCCGACAAATTTACGTGAATTGTGATAACTTAAAACCTAAAAAAAAATTTTTCGTTTGCGTTCAGAAATTACAATATATGTAAAAATATATTTCAATTTCTTTATCAAATAAACATTGAAATCGTGTTTAATTTAACGGATTAACTAGTCAAAATATGTAAATTAAACTGAAATACTATTAGTACATATAATAAAACCTATTTGACATAAAATAAAGTGTAGGTAAAAATAAAAAAGTTAAAATTCTGTAATCAAAAACATGTTTCTGATTGGTTATTATCTATGGTTATTATGAACTCACCGCGGTACTGCGAACATCGAAGTTTGTATATTCCCAACTAGCAAAAGTAAGTACTATAAAAGTCCATAGAACGTTTCCAGAAACACTAATTAGTGTTTCATACATGTCCTATAACGTTGATGTAAACGTTTACCCAGGCAGGTTTTGGCACAGTTATATCGCAATTTCGTGATATAACCGTGTTATTGTGGCTCCACACATCACATTTTAGTGCTATAGTTATACTAAAACAGCGACGTGTAACACTTTTTAAGGTTTTAACAGTGATTGTTGAGCCATCTACATCACAAACAAGTTACAAAAAAGTAATCAGAGTTCTGTTAATGGACTTTTCAGTCCTATATTAGAGATCAGGGAGCTATTATAGTTCATCCGTAAAGTTGATGTGAGTTGTGAGACGGTGCGTACTGCTCGGAACTAAAAATAAATAAAAAACAGACTCCTTGGTAAGTAAACTGATAGAACTACACATTTTAAGCATAATGGCTGCTCACTGTTTGTGAAATTAGTGTTATTGTCTTAGACTCCCATTTTTACTTGCGATTGAAGATTTACGTACAAAGTATACTAGTATTGTAAACAAAATTTTCATGCGCCTCCTCAATTATTAATATTTATGAAATTAAAATCACGAAAATATATAAATTTCTCGGTCGCTGGTATAAAAGTGTCTTCGTGCTTACTATAGGCTTACTATATAATATCTATCAGGTCAGTCATTTGCCGCCATGACAAAAATAGGGTCCCTTGACACCTTCTTAACCTTATTTCTAAATGCACCACTCCTCTGGAATCTTTTCCAGTCTTTTAAATCCATTTTTTTACTTTTTAAGGAACAACGTGGTAAGAGGATAGTACCATACACCAATATGTCTGTCTTGTTCTAAAAAAACATTTTAAATTTCTACTATTGGACATTTTGGCTGAATATAAGTGGTCAAATGCTACTTTTATATATCAGAAAGGCCCATTAAAAGTATTTCAAACTCTTTAATTCAACTATGAGACGTAACAGTTACCAAAACAATGATTTCAAGACTGTTTAGTGTTTTAACAGTGTCCTCGGGGCAACTATAGTATATGTCCTATAGTAGCTATTTGGAAATCTTTATTTCACAAATCCGATACATAACAATGTTAAAGAAATCAATAATAGTACATTATTATCCTATAATAGTATTCTTTTAACAATTATAGTACTTGCACTATAATACTCATTTGGAAGCGACAATAACACATATTTGCCTTAAAACGGTAATATATGTTCCTTTAATAGGATTAGGAAGCTCTTTAGTGGTATTACAGAATCATTTATAGTGCAGCGTTAAAGGCATGATTTAGGACTGTAATGTAAACGTTTACATCACTATTAAACAGTACTAAAGTGCTGTATAATATTATACAGCTGAAAAGTGATATTAGTTGCTTTTATAAAACACATGGTTATAACGAAAACCTTAATAACGCTTTAATAGGACTCTTTAGTGATAAAATGATTTCTTAATGGACTATTTTGCTGGTTGGGTTGCGAGCATCTTTCTCTTTTACTCCAATGAAAGTGACAGAGACAATCGTCCGAAATTTACGAATATCGTTTTTCGTGGTAGCGCGCCATTCCCGCGTTGAAGGAGTTTTATACTTAAAAAAAAGTTACATGCACCACAGAGAATTACAATCATCGGCTTCGAAATTTGAATGACTTTTGCACGCTAGCGGATAAAATAGGCTTTTCCACGCAGATTTCACTCTATAAACTAAGGTTTTCCGAGCAAGTGAGGTGAAAAAAAAAAAAAAAAAAAAAAAAAAATATATATATATATATATATATACATATAAGTACACGTGAACTTATCCGTTTATAGAAAGAAAAGTTACTGAGGTGGTTACGTATCAAAATGGTGTCTTCTTGGACATCATGGTGACATTGTCCAGTCTACTCTAATGCCCACGTCACATTGCATGTCTATTATTATTTTACACAATGGTCTGAATACATTTATTTTATCTACATTATCGTATCAAATTCAAATTAGGGTCACAGTGAATCATCATCATCATATCACCAGGACGTCTACTGACTGGACTATCATATAGAACGACGTCCACTGATGGACATAGGCCTCCCCAAAGCTACCCACAATGACCTGTGGATTAACGTGGTAAGGTCGTCCACCTTGTGGAGGGTCTGACAGCCTGCACCTTCCGGTACAGTCGCCATGAGATGTGGAGGTGGTCATACTGGTCATAAATATCTGAGCATGTACTTTATAGCCTTGACAATAGAGGCGTTGTTCAGATATTTGTAACCACCTCCACAGCTCCGATATGTATGATGGCAACTGTACGTGATCGCCACAGGAGATCCTTTACGCCCCAACGGCTATCGGTTCTACGTGCAATGCCCCTCGCAATGGCAACAACTCTAGAACCTTTGGCGCTACCGCCAACAACGATATTGGTAAATTTCGGACGACTGTCTCTGTCATTCTCATGACACTTTAATTGGAGTAAAAGAGAAAGATGTCCGAAATATACGAACTTCGATGTTCGCGGTACCGCTCCTAACACTCCTAATAGTAAGGTACTACTAAAGGCCCATTTAGACCATGCAAGAACTTGTGTACGATTTTCATTACATTGCGGGGTTATATAAAGCGACCGAATTCGCCGTACGCCGATAGCCCGC
Organism: Grapholita molesta; assembly: GCA_022674325.2. Taxonomy (NCBI): domain Eukaryota; kingdom Metazoa; phylum Arthropoda; class Insecta; order Lepidoptera; family Tortricidae; genus Grapholita; species Grapholita molesta. The sequence goes on along the minus strand of CP053122.2, from coordinate 339,489 downwards.
AATGTAATGAATATCGCATACAAGTTCTTGCCTGGTCTAAATGGGGCTTAATAGTAAGTTTTTGTTTTTTGGAGTCGCGTGTTTGAAATATTGGTTGCCGTGTGGTGCCGGCTGACTAGAATAGCACCACCCCATCTTCTCCCGCGGGTGTCGTAAGAGACAACGGGAAAAAACCGACGGATGGGCAGCAGCGTCCGTCGCAACCCAATCTACAGATACTGCGGTCGCCAACCCGCCTGCCAAGCGTGGCGACTATGGCAACTACGCCTCAAGATGATACAAGTCGTATTTGAGGGAGGCCTATGTCCAGCAGTGGACGATTTACGGCTGAAGTGTGTAAAATATTGGAATAATTACGTCGTATAATAAAAAAAAAGTAAAAAATGCAACTATCACTCTTGTCGAGCACAATAACCTCTTGTGCCTCAATAAATATTTCATAAACAATTCACATACTAGCCTACTAGCAGGTTTGCTGGCATGTAACTTCTGGTCTTCCTTCTATCTCCTAGCCATGCCCATATCCCGGATATATCCGAGCTATAGAGTTGGTCACAAATAAATATCTGAACATGCACTTTATGGCCGTGACAATAAAGGCGTTGTTCAGATATTTGTGACGCGCTCCACAGCGCCGATATACCTGATGGCGACTGGACGTTCCCTATTTAAGTATTTATAGATATCGATTTATTATGAGTATAAGTGAAAAACTAAAGCACCTGGCCTAAATACGTAAGTACATATATTCAAATATTGTAATCGTAAGTTTCACAACTACATAGACAGCCGCCTAGGCTTCAGTTGAGTTTTTTATCTCTAAATACCTATATTACATTCGATATGAATCATATCATATGATTCATCAGAGAACCACAGTCACCGACATAGCTCATAATCGGATTAAGGTTGACTCACGTTAGACCGGCCCGCGTCCGAGCCGAAGCCATCGTCGAGACATTTTGTATGGAATATATCACGTGACTACCGAGTCACGGTCCGGGCACGGGCGACGGCCGTTACAAATATGTAAAAAGGCTCGGCTCGACCCCGTGATGGGAAGGCGACGTCCACGCGATATCGACGGGCGTATGATGAATCGCCTACGCGGAACAAATGGCTTGATGGAACGACGCTACACTCGGACCCGGGCCGGTCAGAGTGTAGCAAAGGGTGGCCCATATATAGGACTTAGAAAAATTTTTATTTTCTCGAGGGTCGCAGTTCTAACCTAACCTAAACCTACTTTTCTGACAACAGTTTATTTTCTCGAAGGTCGCAGTTCTAACCTAACCTAAACCTACTTTTCTGACAACAGTTTATTTTCTCGAGGGTCGCGACATTTATCTCGGTAATTATCAAGTTTAGAGAAAACTTGCCCATACAAAACATGCTTATTTTAGCGTCTTCTATACGATAGCATCATAAAAAATAGGTGTCATAATGATACCATTCCCATCGTTATTTTTTCAAAGTCCGAACACATGTGTCAATTTAGGAGCCAATATCTCGGTAATTATCAAGTTTAGAGAAAAGTTGCCCATACAAAACATGCTTATTTTAGTGTCTTCTATGCGATAGCATCATAAAAAGTAGGTGTCATAATGATACCACTCCCATCAAAATTGTCAGTTGTCAAAGTCCTGCGTACCCAAATTTTTCTAAGTCCCAGGTACGGCCACCTTTTCCTACACCCCAACCCCCGGACCGCCCCGGCGGGTCGACGGTGGGCTCGGGCTCGTGAGGTCGACGTGTAGGAAGGGCGACGGTGTAACGTGAGTCATCCTTTATCAAACTGAGGCAGTGGATCGGTCATGTCAGCCACAGAACCGATAATACTTATTGAGTTTTTTAGTGGGACCCATTTACAAAAATGTATGTTTGTCCCAAATTGTTTTTATTTTATAGGTGAAAAATTTTGCTAAAGCATCTGCCGTATGTAGTAGTAACGTATCTGTACACGCCTATCAGCGTTCTATATTATAATTGTGACATAAGGTCCATGTTAATTATACGCACAACTAGATAGACATCTTGGTCCTTCAGTTAAGTTTTTCACCTATACGTACGAGTACATTTGACGTCAAAGATACAACGACTATTTGATTTATAGAACGACGGTGGCACACAAGCATACGGGCCGCCTGATGGGAAGCAGTTACCGTAGCCTATGGAAGCCTGCAACTCCAGCGTATTCATATGCGCATTGCCTACCCTAAAAGTTGTTGGAACTCTGTGAACCTTACGCACCATCAGGAACAACACTACATACCTGAAAGGTTGCAGTGCTATTATGGCTGTGGTCTTCTGTAAGGTACTTCCCCAGTTAGGCTTCTCCAGACTCAAGCGATGGTACTTCCCTGTGCCCTACCTCTCATTGTTGTACGTAGTTTAAGGACATACCCGGGTCCGAATATCTTTTACGTCTACTGTACCTATGTACATAGCAATTAATACGAATTTTTCGAGGTATACGAATTTGCAATATATTTGCTACGTGTGCCTCGCGGTTTATTAGGGAAAAAACGTAGCCTATGTGTTAATACAGGGTGTCAGCTGACTCCATGCCAAATTTTACTAAGATCGCGCCAGCCGTTTAGATGAGAAGAAGTAACAAACATACACACTCACAAACTTTCGCCTTTATAATATTAACGCAGAAGTGTAGATTACAGAAAGAAAATCCACAGTTTTTAACCTGTTTATCCTAAAAAAAACCGAAAAAATTAAAAGCACTTACCAAGGTATAATGAAAACTGTTCCACTTATCAGTTAACAATAACCACAGATAAATAATTCGCAAAAAAACACTTTGCAAATGCACAAAAACACCAAATATCACAATTTCAAGGTTATTTTTCCCAAACACGATTATCCCGATAACTTTATCAAATTTCCACGAGGATTATTAATTTAAATATGCTCTTTCGCTTTAACGTTGAATAAATATGATTTTAAGTGAGGTTTATTGTGTTTTTATTTGGAAAAATAATATAAATAGCCACTGGGTGGAGACCGTTACGCGCATGTACCAAACTCGGGCATGCGCACGCCTGGTACAGTCGCCGGTATTATAGACCTTATCTATCGTAACTAATATATTGAAAAATGCTGCTCCGAAATATTTGAATACCTTGCCCGCTACCATATATCTGATGGCGACTGTACCGCGAACATCGAACTTCGTATATTTCGAGTATCTTTCTCTTTTACTCCAATTAAAGGCGTCATGAGAGTGACAGAGACGTCCGTTTACAAATATCGTGTTTCGCGGTAGCGCCCCAGTATTCCTTTCAGGAGTACGTACAGTCAGGAGCAGAAGTAGCTAAGCATTTGATGTGTTCAAAATGAGGTCAACACGTCTCTATTGTCAAGAGAATAAGAGCGCGTGTAGGTCATTTTGAACACTTCAAACGCTTAGCAACTTTTGCTGCTGACTGTACAAGGTTAATATGTAACACGTTGTCATACTACGCCATTACTAAAAGGTAAGTGTATACAGGGTGGCTGATTGGGCCTATTCCTTGAAAGGGTTTATTCTATTCTAGAGCTCATTTACAATGGTCTGACCTAGTGAGTAATGATCCGTCCTATGAAGCCGATGGTCCTGGGTTCGATTCCCAGTCGGGGTAATTCATTTGTGTGATGAGCACAGATTTATGTTCCTGAGTCATGGGTGTTTTCTATGTATTAAAGTATTTATATGTATCTATCTATTATATATATCGTCCTCTAGTATAGGTCGATTCACGAGAGTTGGCACGAATGGATTGAACGGAACTTTCATTGTATGAGTGACACTTGTATCGGTATACAATCGAACCGCTATTTTATTGGTTAATGTGACACACACATAGACATTTTCATTCAATCATTCATTCCATTCGTGCCAACTCTCGTGAATCGACCTATACCTGCAACACAAGCCTTACTGAGCTTACCGTAGGACTAGGTCGATTTGTGTAAGATTGTCCCGAAATATTTATTTTAGTCCAATCAACCAGGGGTCAAAGGTTTGTAGTTTTTTTGCCAATTGTAAAAAAATACATTAATTAGGATGGTCCAATTACCATTAACCCTGTTGATATGTATGCCCTTGACTGTTGGTAACTAGATGGTTTGATTCACTTCACCTCGATATAAATATTTCGGGACAATCTTACACAAATCGACCTAGTCCTACGGTAAGCTCAGTAAGGCTTGTGTTGTAGGTACTAGACGACGATAAATATAATAAATAAATACATATAAATACTTAAATACATAGAAAACACCCAAGACTCAGGAACAAATATCTGTGCTCATCACACAAATAAATGCCCCGACTGGGAATCGAACCCAGGATCATCGGCTTCATAGGCAGGTACACTACCAACAAGACCAGACCGGTCGTCGGTAGGTAATTGGAGTAAAAGAGGAAGATGCTCGAAATACGAACTTCGATGGTCGCGGGCCCAGCTTGGCGACAGACAAACAGCGTAGTCTTGAAAAATGGGTCCGTTTTCACCCTGGGGTTTTGATTTGGCACGGAATCCGAACATCGAAGTTCGTATATTTCAAGCATCTTCCTCTTTCACTCAAATTAAGGTTTCATGAGAGCGACAGAGACAATTGTCCGAAATTTACGAATATCGTTTTGCACGGTAGCGCCGCTGGATATAAAGTACTTAGGTACAGCTTTATTTATATGGGAAACGTAAACGCGTTCGTGACGTAAAGTTACGTTAAAAACTTACACTCAAGGCTCTGGTAAAAATAATAGATAGGTACTTACTTTAGGCAAAAAATGAGTGCTCCGGCCGTGACCTGCCGCTTACAACTGAAACCACAAACCACTTCCATTAGTATTTGCCTCTCTCACACTAATAAATAAGAGCGACAGAGACGCAGATACAGTTTTCGAACGTCGATATTCGCGTTATCGCTGTATCCACTGTCGCTTATCACTGCACTGACGCGAGGCACAGGAGATATAATAATGCACCACATTTTAGATGTGTACCTAGCAGTGGTGGCGCGTTTATACAAGCCGATTCCCGCCGGCTTGACAAAGTTTACTACAGTTCAACGATTTTCTTTGGGGTCATGAAAAAAGGCTGAGAAATCGGCTCCGTATTGCCTAAGAAATAAATTGACGCGTCGCTACTGGTACCTACTCACATATATTCTTCACCTCACCAACTCGGAAAGAACTGGTTATTCTTTAAAGACAGACAAACATTTTGCTAGTTGCATTTTCCGGTGCCGAATATGGGCATATTCGAATCCTGATTAGGAAAAGCGGAAAAAAATGATCCCCAATTAAGTAACACCCTGACACTGCACATGCTTTGAAATCACAAATTTTAATTTTTTTTATTCGTGATAATCACAAAAATGATTAAAATCATATAAATGTAACATAAAAAGAATTACAATATAAAAAAAAGTGTACATTGAAAAGTTTACCACGAAATGGACCAGAATCAGCATAAATGCTGACCTGAGAGTCAGCGCTAATCTTCCGGCGGGACCATTTTCCATAATATACTAAATACGTACACGTATTTAGGATGAGAACAGATCGCGATGCCATATTTATTCTTCTTCTTATTCTTTAAAAAAAATATGGTTTCCATCAATAAATCAATCGATGATTTCGCCAGTGTCAAGTAGAATAACATATAAGTTTGCCCTTAGAGCATGACGTTATTCGGTAGTAGGCCTTGCATTTTGTAAAGTGGTAGCTGGACTTTACAGAAAGCTAAGAGGCGGCCGTGACCCCGGGATTGCCGGGTGATGACCAAATAGTGGTGAAACAAGTTTTGAAATCTATTCTTCATTAGCTGCACAATTCTGCGTTAGATCACTGCATAATACGCTATCAATAATACACACTAAACTCCTACGTTTGAACAAAAAACAAAAAATATATTTTCAAGACCACTTCGCCATTTTGAGGTTCAACCGTCAATCCATATTTATTCTTACAAACTATGCTTCTCCCAAAGTCCATACGAAGAAAAAAAAAAAAAAAAAACTATGCTTCTGCTGTCCTAATTGTTTTTTTTTTTTACATGACATCCTTACTGAAAATAGACTAGCCCCACCGTAAGCTGAAGGTTTATGTTGTGTTTATACTCAGACCACTATTAAGATACTACGTACGTTTATAAAAATCTACTCCACCTATTTGAATACAACTTTGTATGTCGTGTCATTTTAGTTCATCGCTGCGTTTACTAAACTTATTAGTTGGTATATTCAAATTTTTACTTTAGACTTATAAAAATAGAGTTGGAAATTGCATGTTAGATACATGGTCTGGCTATTGAACTTATTAGCAGCAAGTCGTGAAAATACATTTTGGTGGCTATTTGGTAAAGCCCGAACATAAACCTCAAGTCAGGCGGGCTACCGCCATCGCCAATAACGATATTCGAAAATTTCGGACGATTGTCTCTGTCACTCTCATGATGCCTTTAATTGGAGTGACAGAGGCAATCGTCCGAAATTTACGAATATCGTTATTGGCGGTAGGACCTCTGGTGGGGTAGGTTCCTGGATTTTACCCAGGCTACCTTCCTCCACACAGTCTGATCGCTCTAATGAGGCGACGGGTTCATCGAGCCTAAGTCAGGTTAAAAAAAAATCGAGAATAAAATTGACAAAACCTGCTCAGGGGGCGCTGCATGAGCATTTGACAACTGCACTAAGTAAAGTCTTAAAAAATATTAGTTCCAGGAATTTTCCGCAATATGGCGAGGGTTTTTATTATTCTGGTCGTGGTATTCTATAAGTAACGGTAATTCAAGTCCAATCTTAATGATTGATAACTGCTTGTCTTGTAAATGCAAAACTAAGTAATTAATTCTCCTGAAAGTTTTACAAATTATTCGTTTCAATTATACCTATGTAATTCATATCGATTAATGGGTTGAAAATATTATACCGTCGTCAAGTTTACAAATGCATGTAAATAATTTTTAAAATATCCGTATATAATAAATACGCTATAAATATATGAAATCAAAATACTTTATACCTTGCAATAACTAAAACTTATAATGCAGTATTAAAACGTTTTGACACTCTCAATCTGTCCAATCTGACAGTGACAGTGACAGCTCGATTGTATGTATTGTAATTTCGGTGTTTCACGTGTTTTTAATAAAAAAATAACACATGAGACTTAAGTAGTGTTATATTAATTATTACACCTGCGTGAAAATGTTCAAAGTGCCAGAATGGGGGACTGATGTTCCGGATCGTAAGATCAACTTCACGAAGTCTAATCAAGTATGTATTTACATAATTTGCATTTAATTTAACCACATATTAAGGTAAACTTCTTTTTAAATTCAATTTTGCGTTTTTCATCACATTCATTTGCAGACAGGCACTAAATAAAACCTTGAAATGTATGAATAAAAAATGTAAACATAACCTCAAACGTTGGAATCTGGTTTGGTTATTTAAGAGCACTATTATCAACACCTGGCAGTATCCAGCTACCACTTTGGAAAACACAAGGCCTACTGAACATAGGCATGCTCTCAGAGCTAACTTGTTATGTTAGCTATTCTACTTTTTTGCTAGTCATTGGTGAAATCAATTGGTGGAAGCCATATCGTCCGCGATAGGTGCAATACGGCGCAACTACAAATATCGATGGAGTTCGAAATTCAAACAATCTACAAAACTGTATCTTATTGCATTTGTTGGTTATGCAGTATTTCACTATCCCGGACGATATATTAATACTACTCATTCTTAAGTGCTGTTACCATAAGGAATGATTTTAGCCGTGACAATGATAATAGTAGTTTTTATTTTTCTCTTTTACTTTTGTATACTCGACGTGTAAAAGTGCCCTTGTGGCCTACTTACTGAATAAACGTTTGAGTTTGAGTTTGAGAATGATAACAAATGATACTTTGTATTTCAGAATAAGAAGGGAAGAAAAGGAATAATACCAGACACTCAAGATTCTCCTGTCAAACCTCAAGTAAATGTTAAAATTCCGCAAAAACAGACTGCAAATAAAACAACAGAAAAACGAAAGTTAAAGAAAATTAGGAAACGTAACAGAGAAATATATCAAAATTTAAGTCAACCTCAACATAAACCGACAGCTCTAAATGACAACCAGCCCGGTAAATTTGTCTTGAACACAAACAAATCTGAATCTACAGAGAAGCCTGATCACATCGTAAATACTAGCAAAAATAAAATTAATAACAAACAAGAAAAGCTTAAGAAAACAAAGATTAATAAGAAACAAAAAAATAAATTCCAAAAACCATTACCCGCTAATGATAGTACAGTGACGGCAAAGAAGCGAAAACACATCCAAGACCCCGAAATCAGTAACGTCGAGCTGAATGATGTTGACACAGACAAAGCTGACGAGTTGATCATCAATGCCAAGAAAAAGAAATTGAATGATGCATTTAAAAAAGAGGATCAAGAAGATATTCTGTTCGGAGAGAAGCCTAAAGGGAAATTTGACAAGAAGAAGGAACAAATAAAGAGAATGCTTGAGAAAAACAGCAATAGGAACTCCATCAATGTTAGTGGAAATTCTAACTCACTGCGAGAACGAATGATCGCCAAATTGCAAGGTAAGGTTAGGTTAGGTTAGTTGTACTTGTAGTTTAAATAGCCTAGGAATAGTCAACTCCTGGGGAGAGTACAACTTGTGACTCTGGGATACATGCCCATCCATTCCCATACCATCACATTCTTCCTTTATTTCTATGAATTATAGTTTAATTGCATAAGTCCCTGCTTAAAAATAATTTAGCCAATTTTCATAAGAATATTCTAAAGCTATATATTGTAACTTATTTATATGGCTCAATCAACTATTCTTTGGTCTATTCTTTGTCCCTCATTGCCATGGTTACATTCCCCTGGGTAACTCTTCAAACTCAGTTTAATTGCATCTAAATAGACAAAACAGATATTTGTAGAAGCTATATTGTCCCTTCCATAATGGGTCACCGTAAGTGCGTCAGTAGTACGAGGGGCCATATTTCTTTGCTTGTTGTCAAATTTAATTGTCACGAACTATGCTTGTTGTCAAATTTAATTGTAAGCACTTTTGTTTTTGGGTACTTCCCCTACAAGTGTGGGGTGATTTTTTTTAGGTTAAAGACGTATAACGCGAGCTAGGGGTTAAGAGTAGGGGTATTGGGAATTTTTTTTTTTTGCAAAAGTTAGTCAACTAGGCATGTCTAGTGCCTAATGCAGGGATTCCCAATCTTTTTCAACCTGGAGCGCATTTACAAAATAAGTATTTTGTCACGGCGCCCTGTTCTAGCTATTTCAAAAAGATATAGTAGAAATAAATAATTACCTACATTACCTACAATAATAGAAGTCAGGTTAGGTTAGTTTAGTTAGAGGGAGGTAAGAAGAAAATTAAACATACAAAACATGAATCTATCGTTGTTGTAGTTAGATAATAATAGATGATCGACTCACGGCGCCCCTCTGAACTTTCCACGGCGCACCAGGGTGCCGCGGCGCACAGTTTGGGAACCCCTGGCCTAATGCAATGTTGATTATATGTTCCAGCCGCTCAGTTCAGGTACCTGAATGAGAAGCTGTACACATCCTCGGGCTCGGAAGCCCAGCAGCTGTTCCAGGCCGACCCGGCCGCCTTCGACACCTACCACCAGGGGTACCAGCAGCAGATTAAGAAGTGGCCTGTCAACCCACTGGACCTCATTGTCAAGAGGATCATGAAAATGTAAGTTATATATATATATATTTTTTTTTATATCATAGGCGGCAAATGAGCAGACGGATTGCCTGATGGTAAGCAATTACCGTCGCCCATGGGCACCCGCAACACCAGAGGAGTCACAAGCGCGTTGCCGGCCTTTGAGGGGGGTTGGAGCTCTAGGAACCTTACTCACCATCAGGAACACAACACTACATACCTGAAAGGTAGCAGTGCTATTATGGCTGTGGTCTTCTGTAAGGAGGAGGTACTTCCCCAGTTGGGCTGCCCCAGATTCAAGCGTGATGGTCATCGCTGTGCCCTACCTCTTATTGTTGGACGTAGTTTAAGGACATACCCGGGTCCAAAATACATTATATACATTATATGTACATTTTGCAACAAAATTAAGTGAAATTGGTTCACAATGACGAATATAATCAAGTAAAACTAAAATTGAATATAACTACTTATTTGATTTAAAGTTATCACGTTAACAAGATTTAAAAATAACGGCTTTTTTAATTTGCGAAATTTCACAAAACCGTGGTATCCATCAAATTCTCGCGGTTTACTGCAATAGTAGATTGTTAATCAAGGGTAGAAAGTCACTCATTGACGACGAGTGAGAGCGGTAATAGTGCGAGTCGGAAATGAGTGATTTTTACCCGAGTTAAGCATACTATTTTTCATTTCGAATGCGAGGAAAGTAAAATAAGAGAAAGAAGAAAGTAAAAAAAATGTCTCTTAGATAATAAAATGACTGACTAAAAAACTAATCTTACCGCATCAGCTTGTTTAAGTTGAAGCATGGAGCTGAAGGTTTAAGTAGTATCGATTAATCATTGAAATATATTTATAAAGGATCAGCACACATTCTGACAAAGATTTCACTATTTTCTCGGACCGCCATTTCATACAAGTTAATTGATACGATAACAATACTGATACGATTTTCTATTGAAACTTGCGGTAGGAGGCTTTCCATGATAACTTGACCTTTATTTCTAATTCCGTCAGGTGTTAGGTCGATTTTAGAATCGCTTGAATAACCCGTAATTATTAATTTCAAAATATAACTATACTTTGTTTACTATCCAAGTGTTTTCAATGTTGCGCAGAATCCAGCCTCTAACTTTTTTCTTGCAGCATAATTGTCCACAGATAATTGTCATAACGGACAGAATCTTTTTTTTCGCGCGCGTTATTGGCGAATTAATGGGTGTCTTTAACAGCATTTTAGTTTTATCGGCACCGTTTATTTTTAAGGCTTGTTTTAAGTATAAAGTAATAGAATTTGTAATAAAATGGTCCTATTCAATGTAATAATGACTAATAAGGTAATATTTCCAATAAGTAATTATACATTCATGTTTGGCTGTGTAAGTTACTGCCGTTGCTTAGCTGCGCATATTAAAGTTTAAAAAAAACTTCGTAGGTTTATTCCTTTTTGCTACTATATAGAACCAAGACACTTAAAAATTGGAACCGAATAATATAAATATTTGAATTAATTGACATATTTTATGCATGATAATAGCTACAAAAAAAATCCTATAATTTAAGAGAAAGAACTATGTATTCTAATGTATTTGTTTCTGGCGTCGATAAATAAGGTTATTTTCGCCACTTTGTTCTACTGAGTGCTCACAAGCGGAGAACTAATAGGATCATGCCAAATTACATGAAACATAATCACTTTCCACCCGCATAGTAGATAAACAATGATCCACTTTCCGAGCATGAGAAATGAAAAATAAATTGTTAGGCAACTATATGCATAAACCCAATATTTCGCGATCCAAATAGCAATCTAATTATTTTTCCATACTTTAGAGGGCGCGGCTAGGAAGAAGTGACGTCATAAGTTCATTTTGTACGGAGCGTTTTCGCGGGAAATTCGAATATCAGACTGACGCTTATTTCTGGCTTTTGTGTAGTTTTAAGGCCATTACTCCCACACAGACATTTCATCCTTACAACGAAAGGGGTCGATTGATAGAATAAAAAAAAAACAGTCATCTAGCCTATTATGCGTAGTTCTACAAGAAAACATATCAAATAGTTACATGAACTCTTGCAGGCCTAAAACTCACATCATAGCAGACATGGGGTGCGGCTCGGCGACCCTGGCCCGCCGGCTGCCCCACAAGGTCCGCTCCTTCGACCTGGTGGCCTCCGCGCCAGGAGTGGAGGCCTGCGACATGGCTCACACGCCCCTCCTCAGCGCCTCTGTGGACGTGGTGGTCTACTGCCTGGCACTGATGGGCACGCAGCTGGCGGAGTATTTGGCTGAGGGGAATCGGGTGCTTAAAACTGGGTGAGTGACCACATAAATTGAAATAGATGACATACAGGCAGGAATTCGAGGCAGGATGGTGCTGCCCAAGGCTCGGAACCGGTTAAAACCGGTTTATTTCGAGAACGAAAGCTATTATGAGAACGCGAACGCTTGGAGGACTTAATTAAAACCTAAATAAAGTTTATTCGACGATTGACGATGACCGGCATGCCGAGTAGGCCGCGTAAATACAGACACGTAGCAAATTGCTACTAGCAACTTATGCTTTCTTTGAAAAAACCGGTTTTTAAAGTTCCAAACCGGTTAACTTGACAAAAACTTTATGAAAATGTTCCCCTAAAAACCGGTTAAAAAATAACGGTTTCGCGAGTGAAACCGAAATGAAAAGGTTTTGCGCGAAGTACATGATAACGGTTTGGAAATTTAACCGGTTTCCATTGTCCCCAAATATTTATTTATTTATATTTCAGAGGCCACCTTCTCATCGCTGAAGTGGAGTCCCGCTTCGACCAGATCGAGGACTTCACCCGGGGGGTGGAGAGGCTGGGCTTCAAACTCCTCAAGGCAGACCAGAGCAACAAGGTGTTCTACTTCTTGGAGTTCAAGAAGATCCAAGAAGCTTCGAAGAAGGCGAGACATGTCCCGTTGACTTTGAAACCTTGTTTGTATAAAAGAAGGTAGAAATAAATTTGTTATACTGAAGAGATGTTTTACTTGGTCTAGCGGCAGAATCATCATCATCATAAATATAAATAATAATGAATAAATATATCAGGTGATGCCTGCTGACTAGAATAGCACCACCCCTTCTCCTCCCGCGGGTGTAAGAGGCGACAAAGGGAAAAATCCTACGGACAGGCAGCAGCGTCCGTCGAAACCCAATCTACAGCTATTACTACGGTCGTCAAACCCCTGCCAAGCGTGGCCACTATGGCAACTACCCCCAAGATGATTCAAGTCATATTTGTAGGAGGCCTATGTCCAGCAGTGGACTGCATACGGCTGCAATGTATGTACTTAAGAAAAAAACGAAGTCCTCCGGCGTTCTAGGCCGTATACCTTTCTTACAAATTTTCAAGTATATAAGAAAAAAAAAACATTAACATTTTACTTTATATTTATTTAATAAAATTCATTTAATAGTAACAAACACTTAACTCATTATATTAGCATTTTAATGATCACTAAATAACTTCATTATGTACCAGTTTTGACTTGGCTTCACTTAATTATATACACTGTGTAACATGAGGAAACCGAATAATTTAAACAGCTGAGGCCAAAATAAGTAAAAAATATCATGTCTTTTTGTCAACTGGCAAAAAAGCAATTAACTGAAAGTATTTTGACATAAAAAATAAATGTTAATGAGAACATTATGTCTGAAAACAAATAAAATCTTTTCTTTTTTATCTAAGTCAAAGCAAATTGTTTCCTGTCACTTTGACATCTGTCAACAGGGGTGCCATAGTGATTTCCATAGTGGTAAAATCGCCGTTAAAAAGCGTTAATTCATTATATTGGCATTTTAGGGCTTTTGATAATAAAAACTTAATTATTTATCAGTTATCACCTAGTTTCACTTAATTCCATTATATACTAAAGAAAATTAGGAGATTTTTCTTAATTTTCACTGAAATATCATTATTTTAATTCTTTATACGTAATCTATTTAGTGATCATAAAAAATCATTATCTATCAGTCTTTACTTAGTGTCACTTGACTACATTTAAAAACTAAATTAATTAAATACATTTTAATAATTGGTAATGCATTATACGACTAACCTTTGGATAATTGTCAAATATTTTTCTCACAACCGAATCATATATCATGTATACACTTTTCAGAAACTGTGTTAAGAGGTAATTGAGCTCTGGCTTCCTTAAACTATTTTCGACGCGCCCGACTGTATGAATGTCACACGCATGCTGGTCACACCGTGTATGCTGGTTACACGTATGCTAGTCACACGGTGTATACTGGTCACACGTGTACTGGTCACACGTGTGCTGGTCAGACGTATGCTGGTCACACCTTCAGCTCCTCCATCACGTCCTCAGCCTCAGCACGCAGGTTCTCCACCTTCTCTATCAGCATCATCTGAAAAATATTGTAATACAGTCAAGGGCATTAATATATACACTAATATCCAGAGCCCGGAATATTTTATGGCAAAACAAAAGACTGTCGCAAACTTACTAGTGTTAGATGCATTTTTTTATCGACATCGACAGTTGTGTAATGGAAGAATAAAACTATCACAACTATAACACATTTGGTACATAGACATACCATTTAACTAGACGAATCGTGCTAATTATAATACCACGATCGAAAGGTATGGCAGAGACAGCGCTATTTTCGTCCGTCCTTATCATAGTCTTACATATTTGTGTTCCCCTTCAAACTGAACCCTTCAGAACTGTCAAAGTTGGAGGAATACAAACAAATACAATTGGAGTTTTTTTGTGTTTTCAACCGAAGTTGCGGTAATTAGTAGAGAGTAAACGAATATTTTAGCTATAAAGAGTAACCTGTAAAGAAAAACTATAGTGAGTTATTATATTTTGGGCGACAAAAGCCAAAATGTCATGGTCCCCTTGACGCTCGTGGATGCGTTCTCCAGTCATTATTTCTCCTAGGTTTGGTAGGTGACCCGTTATAAATAAATAAATAATAATAAATAAATAAATATTTCGGACATTCTTACACAAATCGACCTAGTCCCACGGCAAGCTCAATAAGGCTTGTGTTGCAGGTACTAGACGACGATATATATAATAAATAGATACATATGTATAAATGCTTAAATACATAGAAAACACCCATGACTCAGGAACAAATATCTGTGCTCATCACACAAATAAATGCCCTGACTGGGAATCGAACCCAGGACCTTCGGCTTCATAGGCAGGGTCACTACCCACTAGGCCAGACCGGTCGTATGAAATGGACATGTAGTTACCACAAAAACGTATGTTTACAGTCTTTGAAAATTTCAACTGTCTATCACGGTTTATGAGATAAGTACAGCTTAGTGACAGACGGACAGTAAAATCTTAGTAATAGTGTCCCGTTTTTAGCCTAGCTGTCTTTTGCTTTTTAGGCCTGCAATGTTTGTATGAAATTCCATTAACTACTTCTCAGATAAACCTGCAACTAGGTATCTATTTACTTCACAGCCTAATACAGTCGCCATCAGATATATCGGAGCTGTGGAGGTGGTCACAAATATCTGAACTACGCCTCTATTGTCAAGGTGATAAAATGCATGTTTAATTATTTGTGACCACCTTCACCGCTCCGATATATCTGACGGCGAGTGTACTACTACAATTATATATAAAACATCACGACAATATTGTAGTGTACGTTGCGAAGAATGCTATGCGAAAAACATCCGCCTTCTTGTTTTTTTAACTTACTCGAGCGGCGCTGACGAGATGAGTGGCAGCCGTCCTGGAGAGATGCGTCACGGAGGCTGTGAGGTCGTCCACGGACGCCTTCGCCAAGTCTTCAACCCGCTTGTAGCCGGCGCGCATCAGCTGCAACGCTCGAGCCTGCAAGACAAATACAATCGATATTGAACGTTAAATCCTGTCGTTTTGCAACTGTACCTTCATATGACAGAAGCTTACCCTCATGTGTCGGAACCTTACCCTCATATGTCGGAACTTTACCCTCATGTGTCGGAACCTAACCCTCACGTGATTGAACCTTACCCTCAGGTGTCGGAACTGGGTTAGTCTTGCACGGACTAGAACATAAAATGAGTACATCAGCTCATAGTCCATAACTCAAAATGGCAGAAACACAAAATGACTACAACACAATTAGTCGACGGAGCTCCGCTTACGCGGAGCTCCTATTTCTGGGTGCTTTGGCCCTACGGGCCGATACAAAACGAACATAACCTAAACCTACCTATAGGACAGTAGGTTTACTTTTCCGCATCTGGTGTTTTTTCGTATGTGACTAATTGTGTTGTAGCCATTTTGTGTTTCGATCATTTTGAGTTATGGACTATGAGCCGATGTAGTCATTTTGTGTTCTGGTCCGTGTGAGACCTAAGCTCGGAACTTTACCTTCATGTGTCGAAACCTTACCCTCATGTGTCGAAATCTTACCCTCATCTGTCGGAACTTTACCCTCGTGAGTCAGAACCTAACCCTTATGTGTCGGAACCTTACCCTCGTGTGTCGGAACCATACACTCATGTGACGGAACCATACCCTTAGGTGACGGAACCATACCCTCATGTGTCGGAACCATACCCTCATGTGTCGAAACCTTACCCTCATCTGTCGGAACTTTACCCTCGTGAGTCGGAACCTTACCCTCGTGTGTCGGAACCTTACCTTCTTGACGGCCGGCAGTTCCATGAGCTGCTGCAGCTCAGGCGCGGCGCAGTGCGCCAGCCGCGGCGCCAGCTCGCTCAGCAGAGCCCTGCTTCAATAAATTACAATATAAAATAGAAATAAATAACTTATTTGCGATATTTGTATTTAAACTTACATGAGACATGTTTAATAATTAACGATTAACACGGTACTACTCACGTTTATTTAGTCACTCGCGCGACATAGTTTGGAGAACATAGGCCTCCATTTTCAAGCACTAAGAGTGCTGAGTGTCCGATCGGTTCGCCGCTCGCGTCACCGGCCCGTCGCGCACTCACTCTTAGTGCTTGAAAATGGAGGCCTATGTTCTCCGAAACATGTCGCGCGAGTGACTAAATAAACGTGAGTAGTACCGTGTTAATCGTTAACTTATTTGCGAGAACAAAACACATAGAAACAAGAAAATTAATGTTTTGCAGATTCCAAACTACACTCCGTCGAACGCTAATCTACAGCTAGTGCGATCGCCAACCCGCATGCCAAGCGTGGCTATGGCAACTACCCCTAAGATGATACAAGTCATATTTGTGGGAGGCCTATGTCCAGCAGTAACTAATAATGAATATTTCGGGACAATCTTACACAAATCGACCTAGTCCTACTGTAAGCTCAGTAAGGCGTGTGTTGTAGGTACTAGACGTCGATATATATAATAGATAGATACATATAAATACTTATTATGTTGGCACATGGTAATGGCGCGAAGTTAAGTCAGCAATTTTATATTTCATCAAAATGAACACGCGGTCGAGCAGTAATAACGGGGCGCCGCCTGACCTCTGCCCTTAGAGTCATAGTTTGTAATAGGTTTTACGTCACACTGGGCGGTAAGAGAAATTTACCGCCCCAGGGCGCGACGAAAAATATTTCACTTTACACCCAGATGAAGACGTAAAACTATGTACGCACCACGGGCGATAATAAAGAAGGCCTCAGATAGCTTGTTTATGGCCCTCACCTCCGGTTCGGGCCACAAATTCCCGCGATCTGAGCCGTTCTTTGTTTTACCGCCCTGGGAACGTAATATATTACTAGTAACATTTGTGGAGTCAGAAATAAATTGATGTGATAAAGTACTTCTAAGGTTTAACTCTTAATTAGGGACCAACTCTAAAAATACATAGAACACCATGACTCGGTAACAAATATCTGCGCTCATCACACAAGTAAATGGTTAGGATTTGAGTTTAGGACCATCGGCTCCATAGGCAGGGTCACTACCCACTAGGCCAGACCGGTCTTCAAAATATAAATAAATAAATAATGTAACACATACACAAAAATACATACGAATACAAAACACCCATGACTCAGGAACAACTATCACACACATAAATGCTCTGTCTAGGATTGGAACCCAGGAGCATCGGCTCCACAGGCCGGTGGACGGCGTGCACTGACCTGAAGGTCCACAGATGCTGCAGCTCCTCGCAGAAGCGCGCCGCGCCGGCCGCCAGCGCCGCCGCCGCCGCCAGCACCGCCTGCACCGGCTCCACAGGCCGGTGGACGGCGTGCACTGACCTGAAGGTCCACAGATGCTGCAGCTCCTCGCAGAAGCGCGCCGCGCCGGCCGCCAGCGCCGCCGCCGCCGCCAGCACCGCCTGCACCGGCTCCACAGGCCGGTGGACGGCAGCGTGGACTGACCTGAAGGTCCACAGATGGTCCAGCTCCTCACAGAAGCGCGCCGCGCCGGCCGCCAGCGCCGCGGCCGCCGCCATCGCAGACTGCACCACGCCGCGGGACACCGCGTACCTGCGACCACCGTCATATCCATTTTTTTTTTCACTTCTCATGCTCTAAAAGTGTGTCATATTATGCTTGCCAAGGCGAACTAAAGTAGTACATTTAGCCTCTTGGGAAAATATGTATACATATTTATGATATACAAAGCGTTTTAAATTGACGAACCAGAACACTTCATCGTATTAAATCCACCAATCACGACACATATCGAAGTTAATCGCAAGTCTAGATTCTTTTTTGGTGCGAATACTGTTTAAAAATGTGAAATCATTAAAAAAAACTTTGTATAAAGTATCAACCAATCAGACAATACCACAATATTAAAATCATGAGGAAACGCAATCAAATTGTCAAAGCATTAGGTGCTTTTTAGTTCCTACTTCACAAGCATTAAAAAAAGTTTAAATCGTTGGAAAACTCTTTGAAGCCCCAATTATACTGTCTATGGCATTTATTCACGGCGTAGATATATCTTATCTGTATCAAAACAGTGAAAAAAATACAAAGACTGCCAAATTAAACATTTTTGACTCAGAATTCATTGCGGTCGAATAAAATTGTATTTGTTAATTGTCGAAATGTTATTTTATCTTATTTTCTCGCAATCGAAGTGAAAACTTGTATGCATAACTCGGGTCTAAACGCCTTATTACCCCTCGAACAATTTTCCCTCACTTCGTTCGGGAAAATAGCCCCTTGTCAAACAATCTACTATTTATTTTGCAGAAACGTCTGCTAACGAATATCTTCGATATTTAAATCGAAGGAAAAATAGAAAATATTTGACTTGCAGCGAGATTCGAACCCACAACCACTGCATCACTAGCTCAGTGCACTACCAATTGTGCTATACGAGTATCGTTTAAACTTGACAATTTTTTTTAATACACTAAGTGTTCAATACGTTGGCAGTAGATGTGTCTACACGTCACCCATAATGACGTATACGACGAGGTATATAAAAAGAAAAAAAATGACAAGAAAATTGCGAAGCCGCCGGGCATCATCTAGTATAAGATTTCGACACTTCACATTCCGACAGACAAGTGGGATAACACCCCCACCCGTCTGCCCCGACGGGAACTGTACCCATCCATCGTGGTGGGTACAGCCGGCACGGCACTCACTTGTCGGCCACCACGTGGCAAGGCACCTGCTTCCACACCTCGTGCAGCATCAGCGCCACGTAGAACCGGCTCAGCACCATCTCTGACACGTTCTGTTGACAACACTTTCAACATGTCATTTTGTTTTTATGACCAAGGCGGTAAACGAGCAGACGGATTGCCTGATGGTAAGCAGTTACCGTAGCCGTAGTCTGCAACTCCAGATGATTCACATGCGCGCCTACCCTTTAAGATAAATTAAACATATACCCTTTAAGAACTTATACACTCCTTTTTTGAAGAACCTCATACTGTAGTCCCTTGGGTCGCGTATCTCCCGTGGGTATCGTGATAGGCTACGAAAGGGAAAGCCAATAGGTGGACAGCAGCATCAGTCGAAAAGAATAAACAGTGACTGCAGTCGCCAACCCACCTGTCTAGCGTGGCAAATACGGCAACAGTCTAGCATTGAATTCAACAATTTGATGTACTGCCAGCTCATTTAAATTACACAGTTCAGGTAAGAAAGCATATAAAAGCATGTCTATTTTGTGAAGTCAAGATACGAATTAAAGTTGGAGGAGGCCTATGTCCAGCAGTGGACGACTCACGGCTGAAATGAAGAAGTAACTATAGTTAAGATTTGTGCGAGTATATCGGAGTTGTGGAGGTCACACATATCTGAATATGATCTTTATCGCCCTGACAATAGAGGCTTTGTTCAGATACTTGTGACCGGATGTATCTGAGGGGTACCGTGATGGGTTTCCCGGTCATCATCCGGATGGCGTTGACCTCGGTGATGCCGAGCACCCTCGCCGTCTGTATCGCTTCTTCGTCCAGGCTGCAGTACTGAAACACAACAGAATGGTAAACATGAGATACGAAATAAAATAAAAATCTTAATTCCATTAAAACTGTATACAGTCGCCATCAGAAATATCGGAGCTGTGGAGGTGGTTACATACAGGGTGTCTCAAGAAGAAGTTATATACTGAAGCTGGGAGGTAGAGGACCTAGAAGCTATCTGAATCACCCCCAATTTTCGGAGTTATGACTTTTTATTTATTTTTCACAGAGTACAATGAGATTTTTATTTTTGGTGACGTGAATTATTGCGGTAGATGCTAGATTTTTTTGTGTACTGCATACGGCTGAAATGTATGTACATATGTAATGTTGAATCCCGATTATGAATTAGGAATTACTACGGATGTGCGACACCCGCTCGTGCGAAGCGTGATTGGGCGAAAGACGATTGTGTGACACTTCATTTGTGCAAACTACTCATTATGAACCTTTCCGCGGAAAGGTTCTGGAGTGGCGACCACGAACTGGAAGATGCAGCGTAGGTAGGCCTCCTGTTTCCGCCGAAAGCTGCCGGAGTTCTTGTTTCGATGACGATGCGCATGAGCGCGTGCGTCGCTGGTTCTTGGGTCTCTGCCGGGCGGCGCGGCGGCGCGGCGCGAGAGGGGAGGGCGGCTGCGCGGGCAGGGGCCCGTTCCCCCGCTCGTCTCCTCCCGCGCGGCAACACGTTATATTGGCGTTAACACTGACCAAAAACCGAAGTACTAGTTAGAGTCGCAGGATACCGCTGGATGTGGAAGGCGCAGGATCGGTCTTCTTGGGTCGTTCTGGGGGAGGCCTATGTCCAGCAGTGGACGTCTTTCGGCTGACATGATGATGATGATGATGACTCATTATGCGAATTAAATTTAGGCGATGCACGCCTGTGCGATATGTACAATTATGCGAACCATAGTTTGTGCGCTTTATAATAAAACGATATACTTATTTTTCCAGGAGTCGACGGAGCCCCGCTATAACGGGGCTCCTTTTCTGGTCAGTTTGCCCTTCGGGCATCTGAAGCAACCTAACAGACCTAACCTACCTAGATATCTGTTAGTTTACTTCGCATACAACGTATCATATACTAGCGCAAAGGAACTGTCGAACATAAGTATTGTTGTGAAGTATGCGTCGCACAATTTAAAATCGCGGATAAATACTGACGCACACTTGTATTGTGGATCAGTAATACGTCGCACAAAATCACGTCGCTGAATTCTAGTGTTGTACAAAAGAGATGTCGCACTATCGAACATCGCACTAACGTTTTTTTTTTATGGCAAAGGTGGCAAACGAGCAGACGGATTGCCTGATGGTAAGCAATTACCGTCGCCCATGGGCACTCGCAACACCAAGGGAGTCACAAGCGCGTTGCCGACCTATAAGTGGGTTGGAGCTCTGGGAACCTTACTCACCATCAGGAACACAGCACTACATACCTGAAAGGTAGCAGTGCTATTATGGCTGTGGTCTTCTGTAAGGAGGAGGTACTTCCCCAGTTGGGCTGCCCCAGAATCAAGAGTGATGGTCATCGCTGTGCCCTACCTCTCATTGTTGGACGTAGTTTAAGGACATACCCGGGTCAACGTGATATCCCTATGAATTAAGCTAAAGTTATACAAGAAGCAGACAAAGACGGGTCACTCACCAAGGAGTAGTAGTGCCTGTAGTCGGGCCTGACGCCGGCCGCGTCGTGCGGCGTCACCAGGTACAGCAGGTGCAGGCTGCCCATCAGCACCAGGCCGCGGGACGCCGCCTCGAAGTCTTGCAGCATCTGTTTAGCCGCCGAGAGCTCCATACAACCTGCGGGGAGGTTGCTAGTTATTTTGATATCTAGTACTGACGAAATAAACATACAGTCGACAAAACTCTTAGCTATACATTGGTAGACCTTATTATATAAGGCATAAAGTCTACCGATGTACAGTTAAGAGTGTTGCTGTGTGTACAAGATAGCGCTGGTAGCCTAGCGGTAAGAGCGTGCGCCTTGCAATCGAGAGGTCGCAGATTCGAACCCCGGTTTGTAGCAGTGAATTATTCAGAACTTATGTACGAAATATCATTTGATATCTTACATGCAGGCCACTGCTGGACATAGGCCTCCCACAAATATGACTTCAGACTTGTATCAACTTGGGGGTAGTCGGCATAGTCGTCACGCTCGGCAGGTGGGTTGACGACCGCAGGAGCCGTTTGGGTTTCGCCGGACGCCGCTGCCCGTCCGTAGGATTTTCCCTTTGTCGCCTCTTACGACACCGGTTTTTAAAATCTGCCATGACTAACCTTTGATGGCGGCCCTGCCGAGTTTACTGACAGTGAGCTTGCTGTCGCTGTACAGCACCGTCCGGCCGGCCGCGTGCACCTCGTCGGCGGCCGCCTGCGCGCCGGCGTGCAGCGCGCCGCTCTGCACGAGGGAGCGGATCGAGTCGTCGCATATCTGCTTTATGTTAACATCCGAGCTGCAAATGTATAAGTGTGGACATAAGTTAAAATATACTAGCTTTTCTTCGCTTCGTCGGCCGCCATGCTCGTCTAAAGTATGGTTGCGGGATAAAAAATCTTCAAAAATCTTCTCTCCATACAGTATGGGGTTCTTCAAAAAAGGAGTGTACAGATTTATAAAGGGTCGGCTACGCGCACGTGACCCCTCTGGAGTTACAGGCGTCCATAGGCTGCGGTAACTGCTTACCATCAGGCAGGCGTATGCTTGTTTGCCACCGAAATCGTATAAAAAAAATCATCTCAATAGGTTCAGCGGTTTAAGCGTGAAGAAGTAACAAACAGAGACATAGTTACTTTCGCATTTATAATATTAACTAATTGTTCCGGCGAACTTTGTACCGCCTGAAAGTCTATGGGGACATTTTGATTGTTTGATTTTTTTTTCTTTTTTAAGCTTACTATTAAACTTTTGACCAAGACGATCCCAACGAACCCAAAATCGCCCAAATCGGTTCAGCCGTTCTTTATTAACACAACTTTCTTTTATTAATATAGACATGAAAGTATGGATGGACACACAAATCGACTTAGTCCTAGTAGTCCTATAGTACGCTAAATAAGGCTTGTGTTGTAGGTCTAGACTACGGTATAATTGATAAGATATTTAAATACACAGAAAACATATATTATGACTCAGGCAAATATCTGTTATCATGACACAAACAAATGTCCTCACAAAAAATCGCCTTCATAAGCAGTGTCACTACACAATTATATGTTATTAGCTTTTACCCGCGGCTTCGCACGCGCAGAAGAATACTTTTAACTGGTTTTACACGTTGCGTACAAAATTAAAACTTTTATTAACGCTATAAGAGACAAATATCATAAAACGCTAGGATTCCTATTATTGTTGTATTTTAGTAAAAACTTTATATACAAAGTATCAAATATCTCGCTTAATTTTTTTCTCAATACAAACTTTCAACCCCCTCTTTAACCCTTTAAGTGATGAATTTCATAAATTGTTGAAATAGTTTTAGGGTATTTTAATAAGAAGGCCATAAAAGAGATTTAACTCTTTAACTTAAAATTTGACTCCATCTCTGTAGAAAATATCAACCCCCTTTGTTCAAAAATCCTTTAGGGGATGAATTTCAAAAAACGCCGAAATCACTTTTCTTAACATCAAATTAGAAGTTTAATTAAATACAACGTTTAATGACCATCAGTTGACATTTGACTCCATCTCCATACAAACTTTTAACCTCGTTTTTGACCCCTTAGAGGATGAATATCAAAAACCGCTGAAATCACTTTTCGTGTATTTAAATAAGGAGTGTTAACACAAAATTTCAAAATTATATTTTTTTTATGCAGAAACGTCTGTTGGTGAATATCTTCGATATTAAAATCGAAAGAAAAATAGAAAAATTTGACGCGGAGCGGGACTCGAACCCACAACCACTGGATCACTAGCCCAGTGCACTTCCAATTGTGCTATCCGAGTACCGCTTAGACTTGTAAATTTTTTCTATCTTATCCTTCGTGGTATACGTCATCATGGGTGACGTGTATCCAGTGGTTGTGGGTTCGAGTCCCGCTCCGAGTCAATTTTTTCTATTTTTCTTTCGATTTAAATATCGACAAAATTTCAAGTTTCTTGCTTTAAATTTTACACAACCCCCATACAAACTTTCCACGCCATTTTTACCCCCTTAATAGTAAAATTTAAATAATCCCTTCTTAGTGTGCCCTTACGGCATATAAGCTACCATTTGTGAACAAAAACAACTATCTGGGTTAAGCGGTTCGGGCTGGGCGTTGATCAGTCAGTCAGACAGGACTTTCTTGTCTATATGGGGGTTATATTGAACCTTTAGAGGATGAATTTCAAAAAACGCTAAAATGACTTTAGTTAACATTAAATTAGGAGTTCAAACACAACGTTTAAAATCTCTCAGTTGACATTTCACTCCATCTCCATACAAACTTATAACCCCCTTTTTGACCTCTTAGAGGATGAATTTCAAAAAACGCTGTAATCACTTTTCGTGTTTCTTTTTCAAAATTTCAAGTTTCTCACTTTAAATTTTACACAATCCCCATACTAATTTTCCACCCCCATTTTAGCCACTTAATGGTGAAATTTTCAATAACCCCTTCTTAGTGTATCCTTACGGTATACAAACTACAATTTGGGTAAAAATCAACTGTCTAGGTTAAGCGGTTTGGGCTGGGCGTTGACCAGTCAGTCAGACAGGACTTTCAAGTGTATATATTGAACCTTTAGGGGATAAATTTCAAAAAACGCCGAAATAACTTTTCTCAACATTAAATTAGAAGTTTAAATATAACGTTTAATGACTCTCAGTTGACATTCGACTCCATCTCCATACAAACATTTAACCCCTTTTTTGACCTCTTAGGGGGTGAATTTCAAAAAACGCTGAAATCACTTCTCTTGTATTTTAATAAGGAGTTTTTACATAAAATTTTGAGTCTCTAGCTTTAAATTTTATACTTACCCCATAAACACTTTCAACCCCTTTTTCACCGCCTTAATAGTAGAATTTCCAAAAATCCTTTCTTAGTGGGTGCTTACGGTATACAAACTACTTATTTTGAAATAAATCAGCCATCTAGGTTAAGCTGTTTGGGCTGTCCGTTGATCAGTCAGTCAGTCAGGACATTATACATGAAACGACGGCGCTACCGCGAACAACGATATTCGTAAATTTCGGACGAATGTCTCTGTCACTCGACTCTTAACGCCTTAACGGTAACAGAGAGATGTTCGAAATATACGAACTTCGATGTTCGCGATACCGGGCCTGAATTGATGAAGTATGTCTTGTCATTCAATAGAGATTTTGACAGCCATATCTTGGAATAATATAAAGTACCCATTATGCTCGCAAAAAAGCGTAAGATGTATGAAATCCTGCGGCGCTTCCGTCTTTCACGAGCGAAAGCAGATACCATTTTACCAAAAACGCGTAAGATGTATGAAATCCTGCGGCGCTTACTGTTTTTTCGAGTTGATAAAGTTTGTATGGGAGAACAATATCTTCGTTTTATAGAATATTACTCGATTTTTTCATACTTTCTCACCGTTTAAACCTTCCCTGAGCTACTATAAATATTTCAAGACCAAAATTAGCCAAATCGGTTCAGTCTATTGGAAGTTATGCGATCACATACATTTTGGGGGGTTTAATTGTTATTAATATACCTATAGATATATATCAGTTGTAATATTGGGTCCATACCTAAGGAATAATCGTTTTGTCAAACAGTCGAACTGACTGTTTGACAAAACGCCAATTTCATTATGTAGGGATCTAATATATTTACTAACCTGGTAGCCAGGAACGTGGTGTTCAGGAAGTCCCGCAGCTTGGTCCTGGTGTCGGCCAGCCCCAGCGCCACGCCGCCGAGCAGCAGGCCGCAGCAGGCGCCGCGCAGGCGGCTGGCCACCGGCGGCAGTCCGCCGCGCAGCGTGGCCTGCAGCTCCGGCCACTCCGCCGGGCTGCAGATTATGATGCTCTCGCCTGCCGAGCAAGGGAGGGAAATATTGTAACATCTGTGCACGTGGCGAGCGGCAGGGGCGCGCGGCCCACGTGTGGCTACGTTACCCGCGTGGCTGACGCCGGCGCGGCCCGCGCGGCCGCACATCTGGCGGTACGTGGCGAGCGGCAGGGGCGCGCGGCCCACGTGTGGCTACGTTACCCGCGTGGCTGACGCCGGCGCGGCCCGCGCGGCCGCACATCTGGCGGTACGTGGCGAGCGGCAGGGGCGCGCGGCCCACGTGTGGCTACGTTACCCGCGTGGCTGACGCCGGCGCGGCCCGCGCGGCCGCACATCTGGCGGTACGTGGCGAGCGGCAGGGGCGCGCGGCCCACGTGTGGCTACGTTACCCGCGTGGCTGACGCCGGCGCGGCCCGCGCGGCCGCACATCTGGCGGTACGTGGCGAGCGGCAGGGGCGCGCGGCCCACGTGTGGCTACGTTACCCGCGTGGCTGACGCCGGCGCGGCCCGCGCGGCCGCACATCTGGCGGTACGTGGCGAGCGGCAGGGGCGCGCGGCCCACGTGTGGCTACGTTACCCGCGTGGCTGACGCCGGCGCGGCCCGCGCGGCCGCACATCTGGCGGTACGTGGCGAGCGGCAGGGGCGCGCGGCCCACGTGTGGCTACGTTACCCGCGTGGCTGACGCCGGCGCGGCCCGCGCGGCCGCACATCTGGCGGTACGTGGCGAGCGGCAGGGGCGCGCGGCCCACGTGTGGCTACGTTACCCGCGTGGCTGACGCCGGCGCGGCCCGCGCGGCCGCACATCTGGCGGTACGTGGCGAGCGGCAGGGGCGCGCGGCCCACGTGTGGCTACGTTACCCGCGTGGCTGACGCCGGCGCGGCCCGCGCGGCCGCACATCTGGCGGTACGTGGCGAGCGGCAGGGGCGCGCGGCCCACGTGTGGCTACGTTACCCGCGTGGCTGACGCCGGCGCGGCCCGCGCGGCCGCACATCTGGCGGTACGTGGCGAGCGGCAGGGGCGCGCGGCCCACGTGTGGCTACGTTACCCGCGTGGCTGACGCCGGCGCGGCCCGCGCGGCCGCACATCTGGCGGTACGTGGCGAGCGGCAGGGGCGCGCGGCCCACGTGTGGCTACGTTACCCGCGTGGCTGACGCCGGCGCGGCCCGCGCGGCCGCACATCTGGCGGTACGTGGCGAGCGGCAGGGGCGCGCGGCCCACGTGTGGCTACGTTACCCGCGTGGCTGACGCCGGCGCGGCCCGCGCGGCCGCACATCTGGCGGTACGTGGCGAGCGGCAGGGGCGCGCGGCCCACGTGTGGCTACGTTACCCGCGTGGCTGACGCCGGCGCGGCCCGCGCGGCCGCACATCTGGCGGTACGTGGCGAGCGGCAGGGGCGCGCGGCCCACGCGCGGCGCCCGCAGCAGCACGCGGCGCGCCGGCAGGTTCACGCCCGCCGCCAGCGTCGACGTGCAGCACAGCACCGACAGCACGCCCGACCTGCGGACACGGGGCGAGGAGCGGGTTACTCTACGGACACATGAATTCTAGAGCATTGGAAACATATTAAAGTATTGGTATCAGTAATTTATCATTCAATATCATCAATTAAATGTAAATTTTTGTATTATTGACGCCGGCCGGCAGCCCGCACGTCACCTGTAGCCGTGCTCCAGCAGCGCGCGCTCGCCGGCCGCCAGCCCCCGTGGTGGTCACCTGTAGCCGTGCTCCAGCAGCGCCCGCTCGCCGGCCGCCAGCCCCGTGGTGGTCACCTGTAGCCGTGCTCCAGCAGCGCCCGCTCGCCGGCCGCCAGCCCCCGTGGTGGTCACCTGTAGCCGTGCTCCAGCAGCGCCCGCTCGCCGGCCGCCAGCCCCCGTGGTGGTCACCTGTAGCCGTGCTCCAGCAGCGCCCGCTCGCCGGCCGCCAGCCCCGTGGTGGTCACCTGTAGCCGTGCTCCAGCAGCGCCCGCTCGCCGGCCGCCAGCCCCCCGTGGTGGTCACCTGTAGCCGTGCTCCAGCAGCCCCCGCTCGCCGCCCGCCACCCCCCCGTGGCGGGCACCCGTAGCCGTGCTCGAGCAGCGCCCGCTCGCCGGCCGCCAGCCCCCGTGGTGGTCACCTGTAGCCGTGCTCCAGCAGCGCCCGCTCGCCGGCCGCCAGCCCCCCGTGGTGGTCACCTGTAGCCGTGCTCCAGCAGCGCCCGCTCGCCGGCCGCCAGCCCCCCGTGGTGGTCACCTGTAGCCGTGCTCCAGCAGCGCCCGCTCGCCGGCCGCCAGCCCCGTGGTGGTCACCTGTAGCCGTGCTCCAGCAGCGCCCGCTCGCCGGCCGCCAGCCCCCGTGGTGGT
The DNA here is from genome assembly GCA_022674325.2 of Grapholita molesta. NCBI lineage: Eukaryota > Metazoa > Arthropoda > Insecta > Lepidoptera > Tortricidae > Grapholita > Grapholita molesta. Next base: position 311,063 of record CP053122.2, on the reverse strand, counting down.
CACCTGTAGCCGTGCTCCAGCAGCGCCCGCTCGCCGGCCGCCAGCCCCGTGGTGGTCACCTGTAGCCGTGCTCCAGCAGCGCCCGCTCGCCGGCCGCCAGCCCCCGTGGTGGTCACCTGTAGCCGTGCTCCAGCAGCGCCCGCTCGCCGGCCGCCAGCCCCCGTGGTGGTCACCTGTAGCCGTGCTCCAGCAGCGCCCGCTCGCCGGCCGCCAGCCCCCGTGGTGGTCACCTGTAGCCGTGCTCCAGCAGCGCCCGCTCGCCGGCCGCCAGCCCCCGTGGTGGTCACCTGTAGCCGTGCTCCAGCAGCGCCCGCTCGCCGGCCGCCAGCCCCCGTGGTGGTCACCTGTAGCCGTGCTCCAGCAGCGCCCGCTCGCCGGCCGCCAGCCCCCGTGGTGGTCACCTGTAGCCGTGCTCCAGCAGCGCCCGCTCGCCGGCCGCCAGCCCCCGTGGTGGTGCGCGAGGCCGCAGGTGACGGCGCGCACGAGCGCGGGCGCGGCGCCCTCGTCCCGCAGCGCGGCCGCCAGCGCGCGCCGCTCCTCCGCGCGGTGCTGCGTCATCTCTCTGGCCACACACGATTGGGAATCACTCGATGATAAAACCAGAATTCGATACATAGCGACGCTCCAACCGACCATAATCGATATATGCCCTTTTAAATTACGCAACACGCAACGAGTCTCCGCAATCACAGTTAGGAATTAACAGTTCCCTGTCTGTCCCAGTGGGACAAATGTTCAAACCTGTCTCCGCAATCACAGTTAGGAATTAACAGTTCCCTGTCTGTCCCAGTGGGACAAATGTTCAAACCTGTCTCCGCAATCACAGATAGCCTTGTGGAGACAGGTTTGAACATTGTCCCCGCTGGGACAGACAGGGGACTGTTAATTCCGAATTTACAGTTTCCTGTCTGTCCCAGCGGGGACAAACGTTCAAAGCTGTTTCCCAATCACAGTTAGAAATTAAAAGTTTCCTGTTTGTCCTAACTGTGATTGCGGAGATACGGGAGTTCGAAATTTAAGGGTAGTCCCCACTGGAACAGGCCAGTGGGGACAAACGTTCAAACATTTCTCCGCAATCACAATTAGCAATTAACAGTTCCCTGTCTGTCTCCAGCAACAAATGTTCTAACCTGACAATTATTTTCTAGGCAAGTTGAAGTTGTCTTTCCTTCTGTCTTTCTGGCTTGGGATACCTGTTGAGCTGGTAGGTAGTCACCCAGGGTACTCACTTGCGTTGCAACTTGCAGAGCATGCTGGCCACGTTCTCGCAGTTGCGCTTGGTGGGGCAGAAGACCAGGCAGGAGTACTCCGGCACCACCTCCGCCACCAGCCCGCCCAGGCCGTCGGGGTCCAGGGCCATGGCTGCCGGCGTGTACTGCTGACATACACGAGGAATGAAAAAAAAACCGGCCAAAAGCATGTCGGGCCACACTCAGTGTGGTTCCGTAGTTTTCAACCCGCAACTCAAAAACGGTTCAACCGATAAATATTTAAATATTTTTCTGTTAAACGTTACAATTGTGGCATATGGGAGATCACCAGCTGAAGTAAACAATATTAGCGAAAGGTCCTTTTCAATTCCTTTTATTACAAAATTGTTCCGCTGAGTTCCCAGGTCGTCAGTCCACCTTGTCGGAGTATCCACTCTGCCGTGTACCGATGGCGAAATTTTAATAGAATACTTTGGTTGATTACATGTGTTTATTGATGAACGTCAACTACAGTACAGACTATACTCATATAAGGTTTGACCACCGATCTGGCCTAGTGGGTAATGACACTGCCTATAAAGCGGATGGTCCTGGGTTTGAATTTATTTGTTTGATGAACACGGTATTTGTTCCCGAGTCGTGGATGTTTCCTATGTATTTATATTTATCTGTCTATTATATTATATCGTCGTCTAGTACCTACAACACAAGCCTTACTAAGCTTACCGCAGGACTAGGTCGAGGAAGGATTGTGTAAGATTGTCCCGAGATATTTATTTATTTAAGTATGACTTACATAACTATCTCCGATGATCAGATGATTTCAAAAGGATAGGTGGAGTGAACTGGCTAGGGAAAGCAAGAGACCGCAATACCTGGAAGGACTTGGAAGAGGCCTATGTCGGAGGACAAGCTGAAGTTGTCGATGGAAATTAAAAAATAGTAACCAGTAATAGTATAGGAAAGCAACATATATTTAAGTAGATAATATATTTTTCATCACACTTGCTCGTCAATGGCGTTGTTACTTGCGAGAGTACAGAGCAGTTATAGCCGATTTAGCTCACACGGGCTGTTAAGTTTAGTTTTTAAAAATATACAGAACCTATACTTCACTTGGACTGAACTAAACAGCCAAGGTGTATTTCATATCTTCAAAAGTTTGCTACAACCAACTTTTAATATGTATAAAACATATCTTTATATTAAATTTGACTGCAATTTAATGTTTAGTATTTATTAAAAATAGTTGTTTTCTATTTGATTTTGATAATTGATACTATTTGGCAGGATGATCTATCAACTTCGAAAACAAAACGCAGTTGTTAACATTATCTGTGGAAGACATTGAACAAAGTTGACATTGTTGACAATCTTTTATAGTGGATGCGGTCTGATAGGTAAAACTACACTACACTAGTAACTAATATTTTACCAACGAATTTATTTTATTTCCTCGCAAATGTGATGAAAAACATTGTATGTACCACGGGTGGTAAGTGTATAACAAACTTGAGTCATTAAAAGCCCTTCGACTTCGTCGTCGGGCTTCTAATAGACTCGCGTTTACTATACCTCACTTACCATCCTCGTTGCACAATGTACTATAAGAAATGTACAAAACTTCAGAAATTAAGGCTATTTTTATTTTATATAACTAGAGAATGCAATACATACATACACCACAGCCGCCCCTTTAGTATATGGTGTACTCACATCAAAGTTGAGTTCCCTGCTCGGCACCGCCTCGCCGTCCGGGGTGAGTCGGTACAGCATGCGGCCCAGCTTGACGTACTCGTCCAGCTGCACGGGCCGGAAGTCGCGCTGGAAGACGTCGGCGCGCAGGAAGCGGGCCACTTCCGGCAGGTTGCCAATGGTCGCGCTCATGCCCACTATCTGGATGCCCTCTGCGAATTGGGGAAAATATGATCAGTATGGCAAGTCGAAACATTGAGAAGGCCAAAGGCATGTCACGTTTAAGAAGACTTGTTTGTGACTTTTTCACGATATAACAGTGTAGGGTGGCCCATGTAGATCGGTCAGTATAGGGAAATCTGGAACCATAAGTCATACAAAGATTTGTTTTAAGGAACCATGTCATCGATTTTATGGGCAAGAAAAACTGCATACATAGATTTAAAAAAGAACTTGTACTCTGTTCGAGAATGGAACCAGGTTGTTTTGGAAAATAAAACTTTTAATTATTTCCGTTTGTATATGGATTGTGTAGGTTATGGGCAGCAAAAGTTATTATGAAACATGATATCTCAAATGTAATGTAATTTTTTTTTTATTTGTTAAGCAGGCAGGCAGTTTCATGAACTGATAGCGCCTATATCCAGTATGACATTTAAACAGTAGTCATTATGGCAATTCAATATCTTTTCATTTTGTTTTTAACAACTGGGGTCGGTTCCCAAGCTGAATACATTTTTTTTTATCTATATACCTATGCATAATTTTACTTGTCCCCAAAATCGATGACATGATTCCTAAGAACAAATCTTTTTGTATGTCTTATAGTTCCTAATTTCCCCATACTGACCGATCTGAATGAGACATCCTGTATACATAGAAAGCACCATGACTCAGGACTAAATACCTGTGCTCTTCAGACAAACAAATACTCTGACTGGGATTTGAACAGGAGCCTTTCTACATATATCTGATCAAAATATAAAATATTAACAGGGCACTATGACCTCAAAGACTTTCACGACATCTTTAAACGAAATGATAACACCCGCCTAAGGGGCCATCCCTTGAAACTGGATACTTGTAAGTCCCACAATAATCCCCATAGACACTTTATAAGCAACCGAGTAGTTAAAAACTGGAAAAACTTCCAGAGGATACAGTATTGGCACAGAGTGTCAATGATTTTAAGAATACACTTGACAAACATAAAGAAACCCCAAAACCATATTGACTACCTACTGTTTAAAGATCATACTGGATACAGGCGCTATCAGTTCATGAAACTGCCTGCCTGCTTTACAAATAAATCTATATATATAAACGTGAATGTACTGACTGACTGACTGACTGATCAACGCACAGTCCAAACCGCTTAGTCTAGATGGCTGATTTTTTCACAATATGTAGTTTATATACCGTAAGCACCCACTAAGAAGGGATTTTTGGAAACTGTAACATTAAGGGGGTAAAAAGGGGGTTGAAAGTGTGGTGTATGGGATAAGTGTAAATTTTAGAGCCTTGAAATTTTGTATAGACACTCCTTATTTAAATACAAGAAAAGTGATTTCAGCGTTTTTTGAAATTCATCCTCTACGAGGTTAAAAAGTGGGTTCAAAGTTTGTATGGAGATGGAGTCAAATGTCAACTTAGAGACTTTAAACGTTGTGTATAAATTCTTAATTTAATGTTAAGAAAAAAGATTTCAGCGTTTTTTGAAATTCATTCTCTAAGAGATTAAAAAGGGGGTTCAAAGTTTGTGTGGAGATGGAGTCAAATGTCAACTGAGAGACTTTAAACGGGGCGTTTAGACTCCTAGCTTAATGAAAAGAAAAGTGATTTAAATATAATTATATAGTGATTTAATTATAATATTATTAAAACCACGTTTTTTTTAAATCACCCCTAAAGGTTTAAAAAGGGGTTATATAAACGTGAAAGTCCTGACTGACTGACTTATCAATGCCCAGCCCAAACCGCTTAACCTAGATAGCTGATATTTTCACAAAAGGCAGTTTATATACCGTAAGGACCCACTAAGAAAGTGTTTTAGGAAATTTCATCATTAAGGGGGTAAAAAGGGTGTTGATAGTTTGTATGGGGATAATGTAAAATTTAAAGCTGACTTGAAATTTTTTCTAAACACTCGTTATTCGAATACAAGAAAAGTAATTTTAGCGTTTTTTGTAATTCATCCCCAAAGGGCTCAAAAAGGGGGTTCTTCTGCGCGTGTGAAGCTGCGGGCAAAAGCTAGTAATGAATAAATATCTGTGACGGAACACAGCAGTCGGAGACTCACGGTCGGCGTACAGCACGGTGGCCAGCAGGGTCTCCAGCGTGGCGCCGCGGCCCTCCTCGCCCATCAGGTGCAGCTCGTCCACCTGAAACATGTCATTGTAAAGATAAAGATACAGATAGCCTTTATTACTAGAGATACATTTTGAATTAAAATATAAGTATATAAGTTTTCTTGAGTTTATTTTTATTCTCTAGCTTGTCCATCGACATAGGCCTCCTCTGAGTGTTTCCATTTAGATCTGTCTTGTGCGATTCTAGTCCAAAGTGGTCCAGCCAACTTTTTGATGTCATCCTCCCATCTTCGTATCGGTCTGCCCCTTTTTCTTTTCGAATCTCTAGGGTACCAATATGTTACTTCCTGTGACCATTTTTTTGGTCCTCTGATCATGTGGCCCGACCATCTCCATTTAAGTTTTCTAATAGTTTTTGTTATAGGCACTACCTTAGTTTTCTGTCTTATGTCTACCAGTTTTATTTTATCTTTAATTTTTAAATCTAACAAGCTCCTCTGCATTGAGTTTTGGCATACCTCTAACTTGTGTGTGATTTTGTTAGTCAGGGCCCATGTTTGGCATCCATACGACAGACACGGTGTTATGCAAGTGTGTAATATCTTGCCTTTATCTGGTGCAGGTATCTCCTTACTCTTCATAATTTCTTTCATTGACCAGTAGCGTTTCCAAGAGTTAGCAATTCTTTTCATGATCTCTTTTTCCATTTGGTCTGTGGGTGATATTGTCTGGCCTAGATATTCGTATTCGTCAACATATTCTACCATTGAACATCTTAGTTTTTTTTTTTTTTATGACAAAAGGTGGCAAACGAGCAGACGGATTGCCTGATGGTAAGCAATTACCGTCGCCCATGGGCACCCGCAACACCAAGGGAGTCACAAGTGCGTTGCCGACCTTTAAAGGGTGTTGGAGCTCTGGGAACCTTACTCACCATCAGGAACACAACACTACATACCTGAAAGGTAGCAGTGCTATTATGGCTGTGGTCTTCTGTAAGGAGGAGGTACTTCCCCAGTTGGGCTTCTCCAGACTCAAGCGTGATGGTACTTCGCTGTGCCCTACCTCTCATTGTTGGACGTAGTTTATGGACATACCCGGGTCCAAAACAAAAATAGTTGGATTTTTTCCTTTAAACCATTAGTCATTATTTTCGTCTTAGATGTCATTGTCAATCCCACTTTTGTACTTTCCTCTTCCAGTTGATTGATCATTTCTTGTATCTCTCTGGGATTCTCACTTAGTAGTACTATGTCATCCGCAAATCTTAAATGATGTAAATATTTTTTTTAGAAATCTTGAATGGGAAAGAAAAGGTCTTATTATAAATGGAGAATATTTACATCAACATATCATTGTAGTATTTAAAAAAAAAACCAGCCAAGTGCGAGTGAGACTCTCCCATATGATATAAGACATTTATACAGGGTGATCAATTTAAATGGGTCAGTAGGGGGAAGTCAGAAACTATGAGAGATAGCCAAATCCGTTCTTAGGAACCATGCCTTTGATTTGAAATTTAATAATAATGGCATTCAAACTTTTTAAGAAGAATAAATTTTACAATTTTGAATATTTATTGTAATAACTAGCGGACCCGGCAGACGTCGTCCTGCCTAGATAAAGACTAATTGCATGTAACGGATATATGGTATGCCATTGGCCGTTGGGTAAAACTTCTTTATTTTTGAGAACAAAGTAATAAAATTAAATAAAAAACCTTATTAATACAATACATTGTATTTTTTTATTACCTCCATAACATTTTTTTTTATTGTAATGCTTGTTGATACACAACATTATTAGTTTTCTTTCTTGGCGTGTAAATAAACAATCCTGACGGTTTTCCGACACGGCAGCAGGCGACATAGCATCTTGAGCGTATTCATGCATATGCCGAGGACTTCCGATGTATGTTGCTGGGAGGATAGTTGTTCTGCCAACTTTTTGTGCATTCCCAACAGCATTAATGGCATCTCGTAGATGAACGTATTCCTCAGAACGAAGTTTTGCCTGGTTTAACCTGATATATTTCAAACGCTCTGTCTCTATTTTTACGTACATATCCACAACATATTGGTGAAAAAGACGACGACATTTTAAGATGTGATTGTCTTCATTTTCCCGAACCATCAGTCGGTATGAATAATAATTCATTCAACTAATTTTTTTATTAGTTTCGGCGCCTGTAACAATGTTGTCGTGTTATTATTATCGTTGCTATAAGAAAACGTAGATTGTTTATTTACCTGTCATTGGTTTTATCATCTTCATTGAAAAATCATACCCATCTTCACCTTGCCCAAATAAGATTGGATATTGTAACGCATCATATGATCGATGTGTTTCGGACACACGCTGCAGTTGATCGCTCCGACGATGTAAAACAATATCGCGATTTTTTTACTACTATTTACAGTGACCCCCACGACAACAATAGCGACTTCATCAAATGTCGGCGCATTAACGTCTTGCGTGTTGGCCTATAGGCGTCTTATCGGCTCTGATGGCAATTTTGTGGTTATCAACTTATCAGATGGCATGCGGTCTAATGCTGTCTTGAATAGTGCAACCAATTCGTTGTGTTGATGGAAAAATACTTGGGAGTTGTTCCACAATTGGTCTCTTCACTGAATTATTATGTGCACAACGCTGGTTGACTTGGCTTGTTCTTATTTTTTTTATTTATTATTTAATATCACCTGTATGCGCTTTTTTTCCAATGAGCTGATACAATAAGATTGACAACAGTAAGTCACACGCTAAAAAGATAGCTAAGTGGCCAGTGTGAATATCTGTCGTTCCAAACCATTTTTTTCACCATTTCAATTTAAAGATTTTATTTAAAATTCTTATGTACGATGAAAACTGAATGCAGAATTATACATGAAACGGAAAACTCAGCAGTGACTTTTGTCATTCAATAGAGATTTTGACAGCCGTATCTTAGGGAATAAGGGCTAATTTATTAACAATTTGTAAGAAACTATCGCTTTAACGACTATAGTGCTGAATAAATATAAAGTACCTATTTTGCTCGCAAAAAAGCGTAAGATGTATGAAACCCTGCGGCGCTTCCGCCTTTCTCGAGCGAAAGCAAAGACCATTTTACCAAAACGCGTAAGATGTATGAAATTCTGCGGCGCTTACTGCTTTTCGGAGTTGATAAAGTTTGTATGGGAGAACAATATCTTCGTTTTTTGTATATTACTCGTATTTTTTCATACTTTCTCACCGTTACAACCTTCCGTGTGCTACTACAAATATTTCAAGACCAAAATTAGCCAAATCGGTTCAGTCTATTGGAAGTTATGCGATCACATACATTTTGGGGGGTTTCATTTTTATTAATATATAGATAGATAAAATAAATATCTTTTTGTTGGGTTTCTCAGCCTTCTTTTGAATGCCATTATTATTAAATTTAAAAACAAAGCCATGGTTTCTAAAAACAGATTTTGCTATCCCTCATAGTTTCTGACTTCCCCCTACTAACCAATTTGAATTGATCACCCTGTATACAAACTGCCTGAGCCTCACGACGTCCCTACAATACACTATATGAAACCAACTTACAACAAGAAGTCCAATCTCCCCGAGCCTGCCCAGCTCTATCAGGCTCCGCACCAGCGCCAGCCCCTTCTCAATGGTAGCGATGTAGATGCTGCGCTTGTTGCGCCGCTTCTTCGGAGGCATGTGGCCCTTGCCGGCGGCATACTCCTCCACCAGGAAGTCCAGGTTGACCGCGAATGGGGACAACGCCCAGATCTGAAGGATAAATAGCTTTTACAACCAGCTTTCTGGCTGCATTATATAATGCTAGAAGTTTTAGCTTAGTACAGTCAGTAGCAAAAGTGGCTAAGCGTTTAAAGTGTTCAAAATGACTTACACATGCTCTTATTCTATTGACAATAGAAATGTGTTGACCTCATTTTGGACACTTCAAACACTTAGCCACTTCTGCTGCTGACTGTACTTAAAACAGAACGCTTGCGTGCGTGCACTGTGCAAGATGCAATAAAAAAAACCTTGTTTCTGTATGTAAGGCAAGAACAGTATCTTTACATTACAGTATCTTACATTGTTAGAAATCGAGTTGAATGTACAGGCAATTTCTATTTCTTATCAAGAGCCATAGATTTAATAAAGGTAGTCTGAACTGAAAGATTAAACTGATCCTAACAAATGATTACTTGTGGTATTATGTATATAATTTTATTCCAATGATATTACATACCTCAAACCTTCCAAACTTGTTTTCAAGGGAAGGACATGATGTCATGGAACAACAAATGATGATGATGAATTATGATGATCCATAATCAGCTGAATTGTAAAATGATCTATTTCATATCACTTTTGAGAAATGGTTTCAGTGGTTTTATTACTTAAATTGCATTTGAAATGTACAAAACTATTTCATACCTTCTCTTGCACAATAGCAACGAAGGGCAGAATGAACAGCACATTCTTCTTGTTGTTGAGCACCTCACGCAGCATCAGTACCTCAGCCACTAGTGTCTTGCCTCCACTGGTTGGTAGCGCGTAGATGAGGTTGCGTCTAGCCCTGATTGCTTCTAGGCCTAGGCATTCCTCCTGCCACTCTAATAAAGGATTTATAATTATTACGGGTATGCATAAAATAAAACAGTTACAACAACATTAGAAAGTTAATTGTTGTTTTTCAGCAGAAAAATGGGCTAAACCATAATTCTTAGAAATTAAAAAATCTATTGCCTGTTGAAATAAAAAATAAACAATTTTGAAATTTCTTATTCTCTTCTTTTTTTTATAAAATGTATGCCGGTAGGCACGCATTAGCGTATCTAGTATATCGGCGCGTGTGCTTTCACGTCGTGTTCGATTTCCTTGTGGTCTTCAGCTTGATTATGCTCAGCAGACTTCATGAAATTGGTGGTGTCAACGGCATCAACTACAGGTGTATCCATCTCGATTTCTATGTGTGCTTGCTTTGCTTGTTTCATATCACTGATTTCGGATGATTTCGGTTGGCTGGCCTGAGAAATGGATGACTGGATTTGTGAAGATTTAGCATTTGGGATCGCTAAGGTATCAGCAGTATTTTCCAACTCATGTTTATCGCTTCTGAAAACTTTTTCGCTTAATGTAGATGCAGATGTTTCCATTTCGTTGTTGGAATCAAGATTTTTTTTTTTTTTTGGTTACTATGTCGTTTACGTTACTACGTTGTCGTTTACTATGCCGGTAGGCACGCATTAGCGTATCTAGTATATCGGCGCGTGACGATAGGTTCATAGTATTTTATCACGCGCCGATTCTGTAAGATTATGATTGTACATATGTAGATTAAGAACGTAATAATAAGGAAGCACACATGTATATATGCACTAGCGAGTAAGGAATAAACTAGTCTAAGTCAACCAGCCAACGGTGTCTTTACTCATCATGCCGCTACCCCTACATTGGTGACCCCGACGTGATCCCCTACCCACGTACCCGGGTAGGGGTGCCCTACAGTGGTGACCATCGACGCTCTCGGGTTCATACCCGACATGGTGTTCCAACGGGACCGTGTTGCCACTTTTCCGCCAAGTGGCATCCGCCGAAAGGAACACGCGACTGCAAGGAAGCCTGCCTAAGGAGCTCCAGCAAGATACGGAAGTAAGTGCCTGCGATAACTAGCTGATGGCTGAGAAGGACTGCAAAAGTGATCTCGCCATGATATGTTACCAGCACTCTTCCAATAAGATGTAACCATCAGCATCTAAGTGCAACAGCAACGGCCATACGTGGGGAGTTAGCGGCGATCTCCATTTTATTCCGGTTTCCGGATTCTTGGAGGAAGAAGAAGAAGTCCAATAGGAGCATGAAGAAGATTAAAATAAGCATGAAGAGCCTCATTATAATTTTGAAGAAGAAAATGGTGAAAATATTCCTACGCAAGTTAGTTTTTTTACGCTCGCCTTGTCGGCTGTGAGCATTTCCGCTCGCCACTTGGTTACAGCGTCTTCGGGCCAGGAAGACGTCTGACATGTCTCCGTTTCCTCCCAAGAATGACAAGTTCAAGGCACAAAGGATCGGAATATAGACTGTCGAAAGGATCAGAATAATAAGAAGAGCCCAATTCAAGAAACAATAAGATGAATAAGTTGTGAGCATTATGGAATTTTGGGTCATAACATATGACAAAAACCATATCTATTGAATACAAGGAACGTTAGGTTATCAAGGAAGTAAATATAAATAATCATTAATATACGTTAATATCGCTATAGACAGCAAAACAGCTGTGACATAATAACGCGACTTAGCTCACTAGGAATTTGCCGATGCAGCATATCAGAAGCGGTCAGCAATTCAGTGTCAAGTTCGTGGTCAAGCGTGCATCATAAGTATTAGTCAGTGGAATATGTGAGGTGTCATTTATGGTGCTCAGCAGCGTGTATGAAGTCTATCATCAACCATTAATGGTTGACTGGGGGGGAATACTATGCCGGTAGGCACGCATTAGCGTATCTAGTATATCGGCGCGTGACGATAGGTTCATAGTATTTTATCACGCGCCGATTCTGTAAGATTATGATTGTACATATGTAGATTAAGAACGTAATAATAAGGAAGCACACATGTATATATGCACTAGCGAGTAAGGAATAAACTAGTCTAAGTCAACCAGCCAACGGTGTCTTTACTCATCATGCCGCTACCCCTACAAAATGAATAACCTCTCTTATTCATTTCAGAAAATGCTATGAGAACTTACATTAATTTAAGTATATAACAAGCCGTAGCGTAACAATGCAAGCCGCAACAACAAGCTGCACCTTAAACATTATTTTTAAAATCACTAATAAATTTATTAAATGAATTTAAGTAGTTACACATACCATAAAATTTTTCAATATTTCTGTAAGCTTTGAAGTAAGTCTTTGTCTGAATCGGCAAGCCATAGAAACTATCTACATTGTCACAGACATTGTCTTTAACTTTGTCATTTTCATTTACTATACAAGTTTCTTTGATATCTAGCAAAAATGAGTCTTTTGTTTCAAACAGACTATCTTTAGCCTCTTGATCTTTCCTGTTAATAGACTCATTAATTGCTGCAAAACTTTCTTCTATATTCTCCCTAAAATGCTGTTCACAGCGCGAAGTCAAGATTTCATCGTTACATGATTGCTCCAATCTCGAATAGAACATGTCATCTGATATATCTTCAAGCTCTGCCTTCTGTGTTGATGTAACTTCTTTTTCATTCGTAACTAATAAAGAATCCCAGTTCTCTATATCCTTTACTACGGAGCTGTTCAAAACGCCGGGCGAACAAGGTATTTCGCTACATGCGGAACTGTTGTTACCGGAGTCGCAGAGATACTCTATTTGGTTGCAAGGTAGCGGAGGAGATTCGCAACGCTCTGCGGGTTGTTTTAATAACCGTACATTTACTGGACTACTCGTGGAAAATACATCAAGATTATTTTTATTTAAAAAATCAGGCGAGCGCAGAATCTTTGACATGCCGAGACGACGCCGCTTCGGCGTTGATGAATTCTCTTTCATTGACTTCTTAATCGAATACATTTTAAAATTAATTTCAATTTTATTCGTTAATTATGACCCAATAAGATTGATTATGATTATTCTTATAAATACACGATCTTTTATTGATGTAAACAATCCCATCGCTGACTAAACTTGCGTGTGCGACTCTTTTCGGTACACATTTATATTTCAAATGTGACATTGACATTCCGTCAATATTGTCATATTGACGGAATTAATTTGACGTTAACATTTCGTTCCACGCATGATGGGAAACCCTTAATTATGATACCATGTTTTATCTTGACATTTCCGAGCAATTTCAGATGTTTCAGAGCATTACCTAGTATTTATTAGATTAAATTTAAGAATGTACAGTCGCCATCAGATATATCGGAGCTGTGGAGGTGGTCACAAATATCAGAACAACGCCTCTATTGTCAAGGAAATAAAGTGCATGTTCAGATACTTATGACTACCTCCACAGCTCCGATATATATGATGGCGACTGTACAATAAGAACGAAATGAGCGTTTTAACCCGACCTATTTTTATCCGTATGAGCCGAACGAAGGCGAATATATCAAATGTTGTGCTCTATTGATTAGGCATTATTTAAAGGTCTGTATCAAAGAATATAATACTTACTAAAGAGGTCTGAATACATAATTTTACTTTATGCACTGGAAACTTCCTTAGTGAGCTATTCTTTGCTAGAAATCCTCTTGATAAAATTACTTTTGTAACTACCGTAAAAATGCCGTAAAACTGAGAATAAATTCAAATTATCTTTTATTAAATATTCTGTCTCTTGAGCGTCAGTGTATTGCAGCATTGATTGCATTGATTTTATGGTAAATTGAAATAGATGACATAAATACCTACTTAAAGAAAAAGTAGAAACCGGACTAATAAAGTCTAGTTTACTCTCTAGGTTGGAAGGTCAGATGGTAGTCACTTTCGTAAAACTGTGCCTACGCCAAATCCTGGAGTTAGTTGTCTAGCAAATCTCAGGCCCGGTTTCGCGTACTTCGAAGTTCGTACATTTCTCTTTTATTCATCATGAGAGTGACAGAGACAATCGTGTGAAATTTACGAATATCGTTATTTGCGGTAGCGCCGCAGGCTCCCATGAGCCAAAAAAATGCTATGACCGCCCGAGGAAGATGATGAGTTGATGACGATACTTAGGATAAAGTGACGAGGACCTTCGGTAGTCGATCAAGTTTTGGACCCCGGTGTGTCCTTAAAGTACGTCCAACAATAAGAGGTAGGGCACATCGAACCCATCGTACCTCCTCCTTACAGAAGACCACAGCCATAATAGCACTGCTACCTTTCAGGTATGTAGTGTTGTGTTCCTGATGGTGATTAAGGTTCCCAGAGCTCCAACCCCCCTTAAAGGCCGGCAACGCGCTTGTGACTACCTTGGTGCTCCCATGGGCGACGGTAATTGCTTACCATCAGGCAATCCGTTTGCTTTGTCATAAAAAAGTGATATTTAACAAATATATGATTTGAGACTTCGATGCTGTTAAGTGTTTAATACGCTGGCGGTAGGTGTGTTTACACGTCACCCATGATGACGTATACGATGAGGGATAGATAGAAAAATTTGACAAGTCGAAGCGGTACTCGTGTAGCACAACTGGTAGTGCACTGGGCTAGTGATCCATCTTATGGGTTTGAGTCCCGCCGCGAGTCAAATTTTTATATTTTTCTTTCGATTTAAATATCGAAGATATTCGCTATCAGACGTTTCTGCATAATCTGTCATGAATCATGATTTGTTCTTAGTATCCTAAAAGGAGTTGTTTGTTTGTTTCTACTAATAGCTACAAGGTTCGTTGCGCTTCAACAACACGCATGTTGTTGGCGTGCGCGGTGTCGCGCGGAGCCAAGTGTAGGCGACATCATTAATCGATTCGTGTACCTATCGAACTGTCCAACTAATCCGACAATTGGTAAAATATATGATTCATAACGACAGGTGTTCTACTCTTGCATATAAATCCATACTAATATTATAAATGCGAAAGTGTGTCTATGTGTTTGTCCGTCTTTCACGGCAAAACGGAGCGACGAATTGACGTGATTTTTTAAGTGGAGGTAGTTGAAGGGATGGAGCGTGACATGGGCTACTTTTTTTAGTGGGAAAGCATCTCATTCCCACGGGAAGACTCAATATGTTACATTTTACTCTAACCATGCGGCCGAAGCTACGCTAGTATTTAAATAATAAATAAATATCACAGGACATGCTTACACAAATGGACTGAGCTCCACGGTAAGCTCAAGAAGCCTTTTGTTGTGGGTACCCAGCCAACGATTATAATAGATACCTATACAAATACTTACATACACAGAATACACCCATCTGGTGGCCTAGCGGTAAGAGCCCTGCGTACAGAAATCGGGAATTATCCGATGGTGACCGAAAAGCTGAGGACTTCCTCGTACAACGTATCAGCAATGCGATACAACGTGGAAATGCCGCCAGCATCCTTGGTATCTATAGTATTGGAATTGATTTAAAATATTTAAATGATATTAGAATCGAATGAAAAATAGAAAAATTTGACTCGGAGCGGGAATCGAACCCACAACCACTGGATCACTAGCCCAGTGCACTTCCAATTGTGCTATCCGAGTACCGCTTAGACTTGTCAATTTTTTTTCTATCTTATCCTTCGTGGCAGACGCTTCTGCATAATAAAAAATAATTTGATTTAAATGTTTAAAAAAATCATAATTTTAACGGATGTTCGCGTAAAATCTTGCAACTCAATTTTGATACAGTTATCTTTAACCAATTGAGCTGAAAAGCACACTTATGTAAGTTCGGCGACAATGCAATATTATGGTACCACTGATCTCATCTGATGCTGGAGCCAGAAGGTAGCAAAAGCAACTCCTCAAATACACAAGATAAACCCGTAGCGTTCAGACTCGTTAGAATACTTGCGATAAATCTCTGATGATTGTGCAAAGAAAGTACAGTCAGCAGCAGAAGTGGCTAAGCGTTTGAGGTGTTCAAAATGAGGTCAACACATCTCTATTATCAAGAGAATAAGAGCGCGTGTAAGTCATTTTGAACACTTCAAACGCTTAGCCGCTTTTGATGCTGACTGTACATATAGTCGGAAATAAAAGTTTGTACCGAAAATGACATTTTTGACGGACACTACCTCTTTATTTATTTTCTTTCTTAGATTAGGTTTTATACAATATTTTTATAAAAGTAAAATTTAAAAATACATCTAAAACTTATCAAAACAATAAAAACATTATAAAAAACCTAACCTAGAGTGCCGCCGGCAACGGAGCAGGGCCCAGGCTGCCGGTGGTTAGGGCTGCAGAGAGAGGAACCGTCGGACTATGCGCGCCGTGTCCAGGATTACCGCCTTCTGAATCTGACCCTTGATCCAACCACAACCACGTAGCGAGAGTCTCTCAAGATGTTGGTCGAGACTCTTCGCTATGAGACCGTTCGCGGAAACAACTATCGGTACAATGATCGCCGAATCAACTTCCCACATGGCGGTTACCTCGTGAGCCAAGTCTAAGTACTTGCTGGACTTGTCCTTCTCGGCCTTCACGAGGTTCTCGTCACATGGGACGGTGATATCGATGAGCATTGCCCGGCGCTGCGATCGATCTATCACCACGATATCAGGCTTATTGGCTACAATAGTGACGGACACTTATTATTAGCATTGTTAGTACAGTCGCCATCATATATATCGGAGCTGTGGAGGTAGTCATAAGTATCGGAACTTGTACTTTATTTCCTTGACAATAGAGGTGTTGTTCCGATATTTGTGACCACCTCCACAGCGCCGATATGCGCCGATAAATATGACGGCGACAATACTAACATACATATATACTAATTAAAAGTTACACAATAAGCAAATAATTGATTGTACTTAATACCTGCTAATACATATTAATTTCTGTAAATAAATACATTTTTACCCCAGTTGTTAAAAATAAAATCACAAGAGCATTATATTGAATTTATTAGATGTGTTATGTAAAACCGTCCGATACAGGTATTGGACGGGTTTTAGAGACACCCTATGCTAGCGTCTTTTAGCGTCGGTGTACCGCAGCAGCCACGCAGCAGTGACGCAACGTTTACACAACGTCGACGCAACAGCGATGCAACAGTCCATTGAGCTTCCGCGTGTCACCGGCGCCACCGGCGAACAGCGGCGCTACAGCGATAAACGATATTCGTAAATTTCGGACGATTGTCTCTGTCACTCTAACGCCGTCTTGATTGGAGTAAAATAGAAACATACTCGTTTTTTTTTATTTTTCCCTTACTAGCTCGTAAAGCGCTTGTTTATCCTTTAATACGAGAGGGTAAAAACGCATTTTATCCACTAGTGATTAAAGTAAGTTGACTTCTCATAGCTCTTATTGCTATGGTTTAAAAGTCTAAATTCGCGAAGTGCAGCTCACTTGCCCCCGCGGCGGCGACGGGCGCGGGCGAGCCTCGCTAACGCACCGAGTTGAAAATCGAAGTAGAACATTCGAAAATCGTACTGGCCACCACAAGCTATCCAAGCTAAAGGCACATTTTGTAAAAATGTTTAATGTATCTAAACGCAAAGAAAAAGTCAATGCGATTTCAAAACGTTTTTTTGCATGTTTCACTTTCGTCGCTGTAGTGAGGGGAAAAGTTTTGTGTTACACACGGGTGCAATTGTAATTTACTTCTCGTGTATTGAAACACTCGCCACGCTCAGGATTCTAGTTTAAAACCACTCGCTTTGCTCGTGGTTAAACTATAGAATCCATTCGCTTGCTCGAGTTTCAATCCCACACTCGCAGTTAAAATACAATTTTGCACCCTTGTATAACAAATAACTATTGCAGAAACGTCTGCTAGCGAATATCTTCGTCACCCATGATAACGTATACGACGAGGGATAAATAGAAATAAATTGCCAAGTCTAACCGGTTATTGTATAGCACAATTGGTAGTGCACTGGGCTAGTGATGGCCTGCTACGAGTCAATTTATTTCTATTCTTCTTTCGATTGAAATATCGAAGATGCTCGAAATATACGAACTTCGATGTTCGCGGTACCGCCAGTATTAAATAACATCGCGTCGGCAGGTCGTCACTGCGTGGGCGTATGAAAAGCGCAACTGACGCGTCACGATTGCGTCGTCATTGCAAAAAGAACACTATAGTTGTCAGTTTCTCGTACTATACATTTCAGCCGTAGGTATGCAGTCCACTACTGGACATAAGCATCCCACAAATATGACTTGTGTCATCTTGGGGATAGTTGTCATAGTCGCCACGCTTGGCGGGTTAGCGACCGCAGTAGCTGTAGATTAGGTTTCGACGGACGCTGCTGCCGTCCGTCCGTAGGATTTTTCCTTTTGTCGCCTCTTTTTACACCCGCGGGAGGAGATGGGGTGGTGCTATTCTAGTCAGCCGGCATCACAAGGCGTACTATACGGGGGTAGTACACGATCGACGTTACGTTTATTGTAGTTAGACTTCGGCGCTACCGCGAAATGGACGATTGTCTCTATGACGCCGTAAAAGAGAAAGACGCTCGAAATATACGAACTTCGATGTTCGCGGCACCGGGCCCGAATGGAGGTTAGCAGTTATTTAGGTTTTAATTTATGGTCGGCGGTAACGGCGTAATTAAAAATAGACTATGACTGTCCGTGTCGGCGGGAGACGTGGTGTAGAGCAGACACGCACGCAGTCATAGCTCGTTCACACGGCATCAGGTTTTGCCAGAGCTACTAATTATCGGATCCTGTAAATCCGGACAGTGTGTTCACAATATGGCCGCCCAGTTTTATAAGATTATCATGTCAGCCGAAACACGTCCACTGCTCGACATAGGCCTCCCCCAGAACGACCCAAGAAGACCGATCCTGCGCCTTCCACATCCAGCGGTATCCCGCGACTCTAACTAGGTCGTCGGTCCACCTTGTGGGAGGACTACCTACGCTGCGTCTTCCAGTTCGTGGTCGCCAATCCAGAACCTTTCCGCCCCACCGGCCATCGGTTCTGCGCGCAATGTGTCCCGCGCACTGCCACTTAAGTTTGGCGATCCAGAGGGCTAAACCCTGGACCCTGCCTATGAAAATTTATAAACTTAGATTATGAAAGAGCGGAGCCTTCTGGCACAAGTATATCTCTGTGGTCCTAGTGAAAAAGGGGCCAAGTAAATAAATAAATATTTCGGGACAAACTTACACAAATCGACCTACTCCTACGGTAAGCTTAGTAAGGCTTGTGTTGTAGGTACTAGACGACGATATATATAATAGATAGATACATATAAATACTTAAATACATAGAAAACACCCATGAGTCAGGAACAAATATCTGTGCTCATCACACAAATAAATGCCCTGACTGGGATTCGAACCCAGGACCATCGGCTTCATAGGCAGGGTCACTACCCACTAGGACAGACCGGTCGACGACAAGTGACGAACAACTAGTATGGAAATGGAACTTATACAGTTTTACACTTAGGCCACAGATCTCTTACTTAAAAGAAGGTTCTTGTTTATCACTAGTGTAAACTTAACGTGAAGCTGATGGTCCTGGGTTCAATCCCAGTAAGGGTATTTATTTTGTTTGAGCACAGATCTGCCGTGCAATACTTAAACAACAGTAAGTGCTACTTTTGCGATTTTTTGATTTTTCTTGATTGTGGACCACAGTGTCAAGACGCACAGATATATATAGTCCACGTGCGATAATGACAATGGGAACATATAAAAATCGAAGCCTCCATTTACAGTAAGTCAGAAGAATTTAGTAAATTATTGAGGTAAAACTAACTAAACTGCCGTAATAATGTTGTCAGCTGTGAATTTTTAGACTTTACTGATTAAAATACAGTAAATGTCTTCTGTCAATCCTAAATTAGCAAGTAAAGTGAAGTCAATACTTACGCCAAAAACTATTTAAAATGCAGTACTATATAAATGTTCTAAAATACGTGTACTGTGTTTGAAATGTTATTGATTTTTCAGCATAATTACTAATTAAAATGCAGTAAAAATGTTATATCCTTAATTTAATTAGTATATTACATATAAAGCACTAGGAATATTGCCGGTTAAAATACAGTAATTGTATTCCTCACTTTAATTTAAGTGGTCGAACAGTCGTAAATAAGAGAGCAAAATGCAACCTAAAGTACAGTAATAAGCTCACTTACTGTGATTTAAACTGTCTTTTGGCTATTTTCAAATGTGTTTACTCTGCCGTGCAGTACTTAAACAACAGTAAGTGCAAAAAGTGAGTTTCGAGAAAAACGCAAAAAACCCTTTGAAACCGGTTTTTTTGGTGGAACTCGATTATTATTTACAAATGTTTGAATGTCAAAATATAGCATGGTATACATGAATTACGAATATGTGCTTTTTTTTTATATTATTTCAATAAATTATTGCTATTTTTAAATTTTTTATACTTTTACTGTACCCTCAAAAAGAACTAAAAATACAATAAATGCCGAATAAAATGCAGTAAAAAAGCGGATTACTGCAAACGACCCTCGTAAAGTTATAGCTACTTGAATTCATTACAAGCTAAATTACAGTAATCATTACTATTTACTGTAATTTACTTAGTTAAAATATTGATTGAGTTCTTCGAGATACCAACACGTCGTAGTACAGTACAAATAAGGTATGTTTATAAATAATACACATATGTATATTAAAACAATTTAATTTACATCGATTCAATCATTCAAGTGCAATTATATTACACATAAGAGATTAAAATAAAAAGTATCTTATTAAGTAGTTGTAATTAGTAGTAACCCGTAAAGTATCACAAAAATCAGACTTTTTTCCATGGCACTTAATCTTTATAATCAATTCCTACAGACTAAAATATAATCTAATTTGTGTCTATGTCACATACAAGTTAAAAAAATGAGATCTTTATCTTCTCGTCTAGGTGTTGTAGCCTTACCACGAGGTGGAAACTGACGTGACACTGAAATATTCGCTAGCGTGGTCCGAAGTTTCTATACATCTCATTCGTACATGCGATGATATGTTGTATTATTAGTATATATAAAGTAAGGTACGCACACGTTAGCGAATATATGTCAGTGTCAAAGTCGTGGTAAGGCTACTGAATAAAAATACTAGTAATAAAAACATTCACAGCCATCTATATGTAACTTACACATCTTCACTGTCTTCAAACACAAAATCTTCTTCTTCACCTGAGCCTGCAGAAACAGGTAATTTTTTCCAAAACAGAAGTCTATTTTTGGGCATGTGGGGCAGGCTGTGAATGTTTTTATTACTAGTATTTTTATGAGAAAAAAGTCTGAAACATAACACTTCTCTTTTATCAAGAAGTTTAGTATGTACCTAATTTTTTTATATAATTTTTATGTGACATGGTTACAGATTGCATATGGGTAATGTTTTTTAAGATGGACGTGAAAGCTTTTTATTACTAGTATTATTATTCAGTAGCCTTACCACGACTTTGACACTGACATATATTCGCTAACGTGTGCGTACCTTACTTTATATATACTAATAATACAACATATCATCGCATGTACGAATGAGATGTATAGAAACTTCGGACCACGCTAGCGAATATTTCAGTGTCACGTCAGTTTCCACGTCGTGGTAAGGCTACAACACCTAGACGAGAAGATAAAGATCTCATTTTTTTAACTTGTATGTGACATAGTCACAAATTAGATTATATTTTAGTCTGTAGGAATTGATTATAAAGATTAAGTGCCATGGAAAAAAGTCTGATTTTTGTGATACTTTACGGGTTACTACTAATTACAACTACTTAATAAGATACTTTTTATTTTAATCTCTTATGTGTAATATAATTGCACTTGAATGATTGAATCGATGTGAATTAAATTGTTTTAATATACATATGTGTATTATTTATAAACATACTTTAATTGTACTGTACTCCGACGTGTTGGTATCTCGAAGAACTCAATCAATATATAAACTAAGTAAATTACAGTAAATAGTAATGATTACTGTAATTTAGCTTGCAATGAATTCAAGTAGCTATAACTTTACGAGGGTCGTTTGTAGTAATCCACTTTTTTACTGCATTTTATTCGGCATTTATTGTGTTTTTAGTTCTTTTTGAGGGTACAGTAAAAGTATAAAAAAATTAAAAATAGCAATAATTTATTCAATAATTATTAACATAAAAAGAAAATCACGTATTCGTAATTCATGTATGCCATGCTATATTTTGACATTCAAATATTTCTAAATAATAATCGAGTTCCACCAAAAAAACCGGTTTCAAAGGGTTTTTTGCGTTTTTCTCGAAACTCACTTTTTGCACTTACTGTTGTTTAAGTACTGCACGGCAGAGATTTGTTCCTGAGTCATGGGCTCATGGGTGTTTTCTATGTATTTAAGTATTTGTTTATTTTTATATCTTTGTCTTAGTGCCCACAACACAAGCGTTCTTCAGCTTACCGTGGTGGGCCTCAGTCAGTTTGTGTAAGGATGTCCTGGGCTGTAATTTATATATTTTTTGTTATTATACAATTATACTTATTATAATACATTCGCCAGTTTCGCCATGTCTGTCTGTCCCCGGCTATGATCAGCTTTTATATACGATGAACTTTATACAAAACAAGCTTATACAAAGTATTGATGATTATGGGTAGGTAATATATAATATATCTTGCGTTATTATATCTCGTATTACTTACCTAGATGTAGGGTATTTAAAAACAACCCTATCAAAAACCCAGGGTAATATAATACCCCTTATTTGGTAACCGGTTCCGGTCCATGCACGACACCTTAATAAGAGGAAAAGAGAATAGATGCTCGAAAACGAAGCAAGGTCAATGTGAGTAAGACCGTCTATCTGGAAAGACCGTCTACCAAACAATTTCCTACATTATCTCAAAGGTATTAGTGTCATATGACGGACTTCCCTTAAAAATATAGTATGCCGGTCTTACCCACATTGACTTAGGTATAACATAGTACGTAGGTATCACTTCGTGTGGAAGTTCGTTGGCCGATGATTGACATTTGCGCAGTGAGGCCAGCACATGCCGGAGATACCTTCTGGTATGTCTGTCTCTGTCTCTTTTTTTATGACATAGGCGGCAAACGAGCAGACGGATTGCCTGATGGTAAGCAATTACCGTCGCCCATGGGCATCCGCAACACCAGGGGAGTCACAAGCGCGTTGCCAGACTTTAAGGGGGGTTGGAGCTCTGGGAACCTTACTCACCATCAGGAACACAACACTACATACCTGACAGGTAGCAGTGCCATTATGGCTGTGGTCTTCAGTAAGGAGGAGGTACTTCCCCAGTTGGGCTGCCCCAGACTCAAGCGTGATGGTCATCGCTGTGCCCTACCTCTCATTGTTGCACGTAGTTTAAGGACATACCCGGGTCCGGGTGTCTCTTGTGTATAGTAGGGCAATCCGTGGCGGTGAATGAAAACATCGCGCGGAAACTGGGCTAATTCCGATAAGGCCTAGTTTACCCTCTGGCTTGGATGGTCAGATGGCATTCGATTTCGTAGAAAGCCTTCGCCAATTCCTAGGAATAGTTACCAAGCGGAGCCCAAGTCCCAGGGCCATGGCAAAATGCCGCACACGAGGCAGATGAGGAGAGCTAATCTATTAGGATATGTAATATTTTAGGCTGTCTCACATTAATTAAGATTAAAGGTGAATTATATGATTTTAAAAGAAATAGATTCAGCAGGAGTAGTAAAATAGATCCATTTTCCATTTTTTTAAGTAGCTCTCTTCTTCGGGTCCCTACAAGTACCCTGAGCAGCTTGCTTTAATCACGATTTGTAGCTTTTTTTTACATGTCGTGTCGATCTAACAATTTCCCAAAACACCTTTCTATAAAACCCCACCTCACCCCAATTACGGGCTTTTGGTGTTTATCTTTAAAATTATGAAATGGAGCTACTTCAAAACATAACCAAAATTTCGGAACACTTACGTATTAAAGAAAACAAATTGCATAAATTAAATTGTACAAATATTTTTTACTAAAATTTAGGTTTTATTGTCACATTTGTCCCAACCTACCCCGTTTTCCGGTATAATCTTTTCATATAAAATATACATCTTGAAATATCAGCAATAAACTTTAACCTCCTGCCTGCATATGTTCTGCGCATAGTACATACTAGACAGCAAATAACTGTTAACTCTTTGTCAATTTGACTGAGTTACAATTTAACTAGCAAAATTTCAGTTAAAGTAGGCACGAGGTTAAGCAACTTTCAAGCTCGACATTTACATTATGTACAACATGACCTATGACTTTACATCATCTGTAGGAAGCTGGGTAAACATCGGAAGCCGCCCACAACATCCGCGACTACCTCCCCAACCAACACTCATCCCGATCTCCTTATTCCCATCTCTATCACACGCCAGCCCCGCAACAGAGACGGCTACACACAAAACTAATATCCACTATGTTTACAGCACGCCCGCTTTCGCCAGAAATCGGAGCTGCCGAGCCAAAATGGAGATACAAAAATAGCGCGCGAGGCGACTTCGGTGCGCACACGCAGTGCGCCAGAGCCGCGTCGGTCGCTGCGGACTCCACATTCCAACGTTTGAGGACCGGACCACCTTCCCTTGCGACGTAAGTGCTGTGCAGTGTTGTGACCAAGGACTGAAGTTTAAGTTGGAGCGCCCCCCGGACCGCGTCCCAAGTGTAGTGTACCTCGCAAGTGTGTAAAGCAAAACGGATCTATTTTTGACGCGCGCCTTGTATAGCGCGGATTACGTTACATTCTTACATTACACACACATAACACTTTTTTCGTCGGAGTAAGTAAGGTTGGCAATTTGGATTTGGGCAAAAAAACTTATTCTGCCAATGAAAATTCGTCTTGGTCTAAATTAACTAAGTTAACAAAAATAAGCAATGCCATTTATTCTATGTAAAAAAACTGTAAACCCAGGATTATATAGAAAAAAATGTAAAAAGTATGACCCGTAAATCTCTTTCGCGCGATATCAAAATGTCGATGGAAAAGGAGAAATACGTACTAAAAATATAGCTCAATGTGCAACGATACATACAACTTTTCAAAAAAAAAAGAAAACTAATTTGCCTGATACAAGTATTATTTAACATACAAGATACAAGTATCAAAACTGTAATATATCAAAGCCGTGCGTAAAATCCGTAAACAACTAATAAAACACGTGTGTCATAATAATACACTAAAACAACCGGAAATTATATTCAAGTTACTACAGTCCAATTTTAATCTAAAATAAGTAAATATTTACACCATTTACAAATTATATTTACAATTATGTAAATGTTACTATAAGCAAATATTAATCCAAATACAGTTTCATTCCAAATAAAGCGTTTGTAAAAAAGTTTTATAGACAGCGATGTATAAAGTTACATGGAATACGGTCAAATAATAATTCTAAATCATGCAGCCAATACTAACCGGATCAAAGCCGCCCATATTTAAAAATATCCGCCACTTATAAACATCGGCGCTCGAGCCTTGCTCCAGTTTCTCGGAGATTTTCCTTCACTTTGATCCGTTCTCACAGTCTCAAAGGCAACAAACATGAAATATGAAATACATAGGTAATATTGATAATGAAGCTTAGCGCCTTGCAGATAATCGATAATCGATAACTTTAAAAAACACGGTATCGTAGGATAGAAGAAATAGATGAAACTTAAATGAAAGTATTAACAGAAGAACTTAAAACAATTAAGGATTGTCGTTGTAATGATGTAAATCAAGATAACAACACTCTTGATGATGTTAAAGTTAAATGTCCAGAAGTTGATAGATAGACACATCAATATAATTATAATGATACAGAGTAATATAGGTACTATTAACTAAGATAATGACTTAGTCAAAGGAACAATAGGCGGTTAAGAATTCGACGGATTAAACCAAATTCAAGGTCCACAGAAATCCGAATCCTAGGCAACGGGATCGTTTAATTTTACACTTTCGTTGAACGTCTGCCAGCTCAGTAGGTGTGCTTAACGGCGAGAGATATCGCCCGAAATAACTTCTTCATAAACAATATGCACGATTTTTAACGTTCCTCCCACGCGCATTCCCTCACATTTGGCACACGGCGGCAATTACATGATTTGATTGTTGATGGAATGTGACTTGAGAATCGAATCGAGTCGAATTTGATGAAGGATTGACAAATAATTATATCAACAACGATCGATGTTCGCTATCGGAATAGATTAATTAGATATAAATTGAATAAGACGCAAAAGCAATTGAAATTGGACATGAACTACCAATGTCAATAGCTCAACTTGACGTAGCAAATCTGACAGTAAATAGAAAACAGATAAAATTGACATCGATACTGGGTACTGAGATAGCTAACAATAATAAACAAATAAACATTTCATAAATGATACAGATGTGAGATAGACTTGGTGAGTAGAAGACATAGGGAAGCTATATACTATGGAACTGGAAGAAATTAAGTAGAGATATTACATTAAGAGTAGATAGATATCAAGAGACTTCCTAGTCTTAGATAATAAAATTCTAATTTTTAGATCTCAACCTGATATCAAGCGATCCAGCAGAAACCGGTATTCGTAAATTTCGAACGACTGTCTCCGTCATTATGACACCTTAACTGGAAAAGGGAAAGATGCTCGAAATTTACTGACTTCAATGTTTACATAGCGATGTTTCATCATTCTGGTCTCGGGTCGCTAACAACAAACTAATCCCAACATTTTGCTTTGCAGAC
This sequence comes from Grapholita molesta, assembly GCA_022674325.2. Classification (NCBI taxonomy): domain Eukaryota; kingdom Metazoa; phylum Arthropoda; class Insecta; order Lepidoptera; family Tortricidae; genus Grapholita; species Grapholita molesta. The sequence continues at coordinate 284,520 of CP053122.2, read as the reverse complement.
TACACAGCCCGCCACCATGTCTGACGAAGAAGAATACTCGTAAGTAAACACAAAGCCACACATTCCGAACACAACACACATTATTAAGGCCACAAAATGTCACACTTATTTACATTTACTTGTACTAGTAACATCTATTTGTCCCCTGTCAATTGTTACTTTGATGTTTCATGTTGCCCTGTTGTCTAACATTACGAACCGTCATGTTTCCTTGTGTCACCAAGCATGAGCTCTGTGTAAACCCTCCCGATGTCTCTTCCACAGTGGCTCCGAGGAGGAGGAAGTAGAAGAAGAAGTTCCCGAGACGTAAGTTCGACTATATCTATCTTCCGAATTTTTTCCGAAAAATTAGTTCAGATTAGATTTTGGTTTGAGTTTGGACCACTATAGCTTCTCGGCCTGGTGGTGCCTGGCTCCTCAGCCTCCGCAGCACCAGGCCGGCATGGCGGCGCCCTCGGGGCACTCGTGCACGCCCTCACCTATTCCTATTTTTCTCTTTGTTGCAGGAAGTAAGTGCCGTACCCTAGTTCCGGCACTCACACTAATTCGCTAAACTAGGCTAAGTTTCTCTAACGCTTCTAGCGCTTAAGTCTCCGCCTCCGTTGCTTCCAGACTGACCGCCGCTCACATGCGCTTTACTGAAACTACTTTCCTAACCCTCATGCATCAGATTCTGGCTTTTGAAAGATCAGCGTAACATGGAGAGTAAGTAAGCTGATCCTTCCGCGCGCTGTGAATGTCTAAACACTCATCGAACTCAGGTTTTGTTGTGAGCGTTCGCACTAACACGGTAAGCTTTCTATCTTGTCTTTTGTCGTATATGTTACATGTTATATTATTCTCTGTTGGACATATTTTAATCTATGTACTTTTCTTTTCCTCGCTGCTGCGGCGGACGCGCAGGCCGGCTCCCAGACAAGAGTAAGTATTTCCTACGGTTGAACTTTTTAGTCGCTTCGCTTATAGACGTAAATACGATTTGGATGAATTGGCAATTATTAACCTTCTACTAAAGCTTAGTTTGGAAAAGTATTGGGAATTTGTACACATGGCTGCTAGCCCGCAGTGTGGCGCTAACCCCACCGCTTGTCAGATAGCCCCGAGTCTTGAGTAGCGGCTGATCGTTGTTTTCTGTTTCTAGGAGTAGACCGTCGATCGCGTAAGTCGCACCTCTCCGGTGTCACTAACACCTAACTCTCATTAACTTTAAAGGCGCGGGTGCCCGAGTACGTTAGAATCCCCGGAATCCAATAATACCGCACCAGATGACCGGCCGTCCACCGTCACCGTGCCGGTTCTATTTTAAACCACCGGTAGCCGATCTATTTTAGAAATTGTGTTGGCATCGCCCGCGCCGCAACTCGGTCAGTGGAGACCGGCGGTCCCAGCATGGCCGAACTAACATGATGTTGTATTAATACGTTTGATTGTCTACATACCCCCGTGGTAACCGTTATTGTTATTGTATATGTCATTAATTCCACATAAACACAACTACAGATTGAGAACAGATTAGACCATTAAATTAAACACACACTAAAAACAAGTGTAGAAAGTGCTAATGCTGAGGGAAACTAAAGATTTAACAAAATGTACAGACGCTTAGTGAGTCTAATTATAGATGACAATAAAACTCTAACGACCAAGTCCACGTAACATCTGTTGGATGATGTCCGCACTGACTCGTTACGGCATTCATAACATTAACATTAGGTCGCACAGTACCGGTATCATTTGTATGTTCTATTCCGGTAATGTCCGTACAAAAAATACCGGAATTGCGAGCCCTAATTAACATCGCCGGCTGGTATTTCGTCTGTTAACATGTCGTTGTTTGCAGGGGCGAGGGAGGTGGCGATGTCGAGTTCATTAAGGTAGGTTGTTCAAAAGAAAAAAGGATTTAAAGTCCGGGAGCCGATTTTTGACTTTCGAGCGTTAGAGATCTGGCCGTAGGCCAAGATCAGGATCACAGTCGTTTGTAGAAAACGCTCATCGAAACGAATGTATGGTAAACACCGATACGTGTTTTTATTATTTTGATTGACATTTTTTACACACGATCGGTATGTTGGCTATGGCTCTAGATGTCGGAAATAATCAGTGCCAAAAACTTGCCAGCAATATATTTTCTATACTTGTTATGATTGTTCTATCGCTCCGATAAGAATAACATTCGACTCTCAAAAATTGCCCCCTGATCGTTAGATACAGAAAAATAGTAAGTAGTATCTATACGAAACATCGCATTTTATTTTAAACAAGAAAGTTCGATATTAATAGATATGAAAATGGCACTCATTTAATGCGATCGTTCATTGACAGCTCGGGTGTCGTCGTATTGAGATCCGAGTTTTCTCGAAGGAAAATAATTTCTCATTATATTTGTACTAAATGGACCAATAATTTTTTCCGTCACAGTAAAAAAATATATTTTAAGACAAAGACTGTATGATTTTTATGCTGCAATTGAGAAACACGCTGACCTACAAAGGGTTCTGTTTATCCTTCGAAATCTCAGACCATCCTAACTTTCTATGGGCTTACATGTAGAAGAATTTCCTTCAATGGAATATGTTTAGAGTTGCATTTGTTTCGTTACGATTTTGAAATAAATTAAAATCTACTTTATTGCCTCCACTTTTGAACAATTTCAATTGGCACCTTCCTTGACAAGTGCAGATGTGTGACCGTGGTTGTGTCCGCAGCGTCAAGACCAGAAGCGCTCGGACTTGGATGAGCAGCTGAAGGACTACATCAACGAGTGGCGCAAGCAGCGCGCCAAGGAGGAGGATGAACTCAAGCGCCTCAAGGAGAAGCAGGCCAAGCGCAAGGTACGACACTACCTGCGATACTGGTATTGGTGTGCTATACCGGAAAACCGGTATTGAAAATGCTTATGTGTTGCGTTAGTTCTGGATTGCGCATCGCATTTAAATTTTATAGAGTAAAATATACGAGACGGATTATATTTGTATAAATTGTAAAAGCAGAACTCCAAAAAGTTCAATGAAACAGTAGCTAATTCCTGTTGATTTCTTAGAAGTTTTCTAGAACTCGCTTAGATTGTCATGGGTTCTATATTGGCCCACAAAGAACTGATCACTTCATAAAAAAACTCATGTAAGTGATTTTTTTGTGATTCCTATGAAGATATTCTTAAAACAGAAAAATCTGTAAAATTGTAAAGAATAGATGTATAACTTTAATAGGTACCTATTCACTCAAATTATATAAATTTCAATAGTAATATGTATATCGTCACAAAAGTGACAAAGCTCTTTAAACAAAGATTAAAAAAATAAATAAAAAAATATGTATGTAATAAGAAGAACAAAGAAGTATTAGTTTAAATAATTCCTCGTCTACATGAACAGCGATATACGAATGACATATTCATCTCAATCTACAATTAGAACTATAATATGACACACTCAGAAACAATAAATAACTAACTCTTCCCCTTAACAGGTGTCCCGCGCTGAAGAAGAGATGCGCCTCGCCCAGAAGAAGAAGGAGGAGGAAGAGAGGAGAGTGCGCGAGCTCGAGGAGAAGAAACAGCGCGACATCGAGGAGAAGAGGCAGCGGCTTGAGGAGGCGGAGAAGAAACGCCAAGTCATGCTGCAGGCCATGAAGGAGTCCAACAAGACCGGACCCAACTTCACCATCCAGAAGAAGAGCGACAACGTAAGTCCTCCATTTAAAGTTCCATCAAAGTCCTCACCATATCACGGGACATCCACTGCTGGATATAGGCCTCCCGCAAAATGAGCCACAATGACTGGTTTGGCGCCAGTTGAATCCCGCGGTCTATACCAGGTCGTCGGTCCACCTTGTGTGAGGTGCCACTTAAGTTTAACGATCTGAAGGGCTATATAGATTACTTTGGTTCTGCTGCGAATGACACCATCTCCATTGCCCTTTGGGTGTTGACCAAATAGTGGTGAAACGCGTTTTGAAATAATTTTTCATTAGCCGTAAAATTCTTCGTTAGATTTCTAGCAAAATTAGTTACATTAATGAGTGAAATACAAAAAAAAACTACCTACACTTATCTACACTAATTATAAAGAAGGAAGTTTGTGAGCGTATGTTACTTTTTCTCGTCTAAACGGCTGGAGCGATTTTAATAGAATTTGGTATGGAATTAGCTGACACCCTGGATTAACACAGGCTACGTTTTATCCCTAATAAACCGCGAGGCACAGCTATATAATAAAAAAAAACTATAAACCAATTTTTTTTTACAGTTCGGCCTTTCCAACGCTCAACTGGAGCGCAACAAGACCAAGGAGCAGCTGGAGGAGGAGAAGAGGATCTCGCTGTCCATCCGCATCAAGCCGCTGTCCATCGACAACCTGTCCACGGAGAAGCTGCGCGTGAAGGCGCAGGAGCTGTGGGACTGCATCGTCAAGCTCGAGACCGAGAAGTACGACCTCGAGGAGAGGCAGAAGAGGCAGGACTACGACGTGAGTGCATTACATTTTACATTTAAGCCGTATGCAGTCCACAGGCCTCCCACAAGTATGACTTGTATCATCTTGGGGGTAGTTGCCATAGTCGCCACGCTTGGCAAGCGGGTTGACCGCAGTAGCTGTAGATTGGGTTTCGACGCTGCTGCCCGCCCGTAGGATTTTTCCCTTTGTCGCCTCTTACACCCGCGGGAGGAGATGGGGTGGTGGTGCTATTCTAGTTAGCCGGCATCACAAGGCGTACTATACGGGAGTAATCTACAATTGACGTCACGTTTATTGCAGTTATAGGTAGTTTCACGAGAGTTGAAGTCACTCACACAACAACATCTCATGTAATGATAGGGAGATTAGTCATTAATTCCATTCGTTCACCCTTTTACAATCAGTACTTTATATAGTTGTGTGCGTAATCCATTCGCCTCAACTATCTTGGAACTACCTATAGACTCCGGCGCTACCGCGAAAAACGATATTATAATAAACGATACACCATCTACTTTCTATCTAGAGTAGGCTTCACCAGGGCGAGAGGTAGAGGTGATAGTTTCCAAGTTTTTTTTACCAGCGGTAAATGGTTTCCTTTCCACCAGGGCAAGGGGGAGGTGATAGTTTCTAAGTTTCTAAGTCTTTGGTAGGGCACCTTACGTCCAGGGCGAAAGAGACAGATCATAGTTTCTATGTCATCGGCAAATGGAGGAGAAACGAAAGAGGCAGGACTATAATGTGAGTAGTTTCTAAGTTAAGTCTTTGGTAGGGCACCTTTCCGCCAGGGCGAAAGAGACAGAGATGACAGTTTTAAAGTTTATATTTCATCGGCCAATGGAAGAGAGACATAAGACACAGCAAAGCAAATCATTTCCTTTCAATTTAGGGTCGTTTCCAGCAGGGCGAGAGACATAGTTTCGAAGTTGTAAGTCAAGGTAGATGCATCTGCATCTCATTAACTGCATCTATTGGGCAAGAGCATTGATTTCGAGGAGAGACATACCAGGCATCCAGGCAAGACTACCTGAGTTTCAACCAGCGCGAGAGAGAGGTCATAAGTCTCTAACTATTATAATTATCACCAGTAAATTATGTATTGGGTCTTATGTATTCAAAACCCTCCCTTGCTGCTCATCCGTTTGGCAAGGGCATGTATTTGTGTGTTTATTAAGGAATTTCTCACACAAATAAATGCCTTTACTGGGATTTTAACCCAGGAACACCGATGGTCCTTAACCCTTTCTATGAAGCCGACTTCATAGAAAGACCTGTCGTAAAATGGAACTTTGCCTAACGAATTGTTTTTGTCCACAGTTAAAAGAGCTCAAAGAAAGACAAAAGCAGCAGCTCAGACACAAGGCCCTCAAGAAGGGTCTGGACCCCGAAGCCCTCACCGGCAAGCACCCCGTAAGTTCTTCACACGATTCTTTAGCTATTTATAACGTTTTTATTATGGTTCGATTGCAATTGCATTTGAAGATTTTGGTCGACTAAAGAATAATGGATCCATAATGCTGTTCATTTAGAATATTTAGATATAATTTTAAAGCAAATTTTAAGAAAAATTCAATATGTGGACACATGTTAGGAAACACTTTGGCATTCACGATGAATATGTAGAACTGTCACTTTCAAAAATAAATTGGTGAACATATACAAAATATACATACAGTCGAACATATAACCTCCTCCTGTTTTTGAAGGTGGTTATAATTGGCGTATAATGGCAGTGATATACAGCTATAGGAGCTGCAAGTTATAAATAATTAAAAAAATTTAATTTACTGATGCTAACCTATGATGCTAATAATACATTTGTATATCTTTTCAGCCCAAGATCCAGGTCGCGTCAAAATACGAGCGACGTGTGGACACGCGGTCGTACGACGACAAGAAGAAACTCTTCGAGGGTGTAAGTCCTCCCACTACTCACTACCGATAAAAGATAAAACGGCCAAGAGCATGTCGAGCCATGCTCAGTGTACGGTTACGTAGTTTTCGATCCGTAACACCAAAACAGTTCAACTGATCAAGTTCAGAATAATTTTCCTTGAGTCTTTATTATGATGTACTTTCATGATTTTCTGGACTTGCAGTTCAAAAGTTAGAGACCATATCAAAAAATGTTTAAGGTAAACCATAAACTTTTTGAAATACTTATATAACTATATGTCACACTGTAGGGTTGAACCGAAAAAAAAATACCTGCCACTTCATAAGCAGGGGAGGTATCCTAAAAGACATCAGACAAGACAGATAATTAAGACAATGAGCCAGAAAAATATTTTGGACTTGTTTCTGTTCAGAAATCTAGCGTGCTGTGCTTGTACCGCAGGCTACATAACAGATATAATCAATTATAATCATTTCTGTTTACAAAGAGCGTATGTAGACTCCGAACGCATTGGCTCGAATTACTGGAAAATATTTCTATTTGAACACTAAAGCAATAAATAAAGCTAAACCAGTTCCTCTATAATGCAATCTATTTTTTGAAATATTTTTAACTTACAAGAAAAGATAGCAAAGGTGACAATAACAGAAATGAGAAGTCACAATTCAGTTAAAGAGCACCCACGTATATGTGGTGACCTCAATTTGTTTTATATTATATATGCTTTTTCTTGTATACATACTGTGATATCTATCCTCAAGCTATATTTGTTACTGAACTTGTATTTTAAATACAGGGCTACGATAATTTTATGGCTGAGATGATGGATAAGATGTGGAACGACAGGATGGAACAGTTTATGAATCGGACTAGAAGTAAGGGACCCAGAATGGCACCCTGTGTGACTCTTCGTATCCCAGACGATCCCCTCGCATGTCCTTGTGGCATGCTCTGAAAACATGTCATACATGCCAGACCCCAAATAATTATGTTATGTGAATGTCTTTTCAACTCGTTTCAAGTCTGATAGGACGGAATATTCTGACGCTACAATATCAAAAGCTTTGACCAAATCTAAAACACAGACTTGAAGCAAGTTCCGTATCCTCACGGGTCGTGCATCCCCCGCGCCCTGTTGTCACCTGTCATGTATTTATCCCCTGTGTTATGTATGATCTAGGACCTAGAAAAACTGAACAAGGACTTCCTCGAGAAGGTGTGGTCTGAGAAGGCCGAGCAGTTCGGAGGCAGGCAAAAGAGTAAGTACTCAGGAGTGAGCAGACCGTGTGCTGCCACAGCAATTGTCGGCGCCATTTACACGAAGCTTCGAGATCTCTCCGCCATCTTATCTTTATTCTGCTTTTGTTTTATCCTCTTGTAATATTTAACTCTTGTGAACCTGCATCTAGTGCTACTAACATGGTCTTTAATTCTCTATAATTGTATTTTATTGTATACTATGCACATTTAATTCTTCTTCTTAATCTTTTTTATTTCTGCTCTAAAGAAACAAATGCTTTTAACTTTAGGAAATGTATACTTATTTTCCTTCTTCAAACAGCTTCCAAAAAACGCTTCTATAGTACTCAGGTATCAAATATTCTTAAGCAATTAGGTAGCATCATCTTACAGGCTAGTTTATTCCACAGCTTTTATTACAGGAATGTGTATTTTTAACTAAATATTATATGCGTCTTTCAAGAAAAAGAAGTATTGTACAGTCGCCATCAGATATATCGGAGCTGTGGATGTGGTTACAAATATCGGAACATGCACTTTATCGCCCTGACAATTTCAGATATTTGTGACCAACTCCAAAGCTTCGATATATCTGATAGCCACTGTAACTACTCCAAGTCAGTACTAAGTCAATGATTTGACGTACATTTCTTCTATTCTTTACTTTCATTCAACTTCCATCACACCATGAACTCTTCATAACACAATACTCCCGCAGCGCGACTGCCCAAATGGTTCGGCGAGCGACCTGGCAAGAAGAAGGGCGACACCGACACCCCCGAGGGCGAGGAGGACATCAAGGCCGAGCCTGAGGAGGAGGAGGACGAGCCCGTGTACGAGCCCGAGGAGGAGGCCGCCGAGGAGGAAGAGGAGGAAGAAGAGGAAGAGGAGGAAGAGGAAGAGGAGGAGGAGGAGGAAGAGGAGGAGGAATAAGTAAGTATTGTAGATTAAATGGAATTTAAGCGCAGCGCATTGTAACTCTTGGTCGCGATTGATGTCAGGAGAATTTTAAGTACCTAAAGATACATTAAAATATAAAACAAACTTTAGGACCATGTTTGTTAATGTAGCCTCGTTTAATACATAAATACGTGTTAAAATTGTAAAAAGAAGCAGTTTATGAATGCACACGACAATTAGTTACTCGACTTGTCAGTTGTATACATTTTCTGTAGGCTTAATTTACAACAGCAACATTAATTTATTATTTTAAATACTAACTAGAAATATCACTGGTACATTTAGTATGAGCTATACCTGAATTCCAGTATTTCATATCCAATTAAATTACCTAGTGGTTAAAATACCGTTATTGTTAGTTTAAGCAATTCCGGAATTCTGGTACAATAAACACCGATATCGCAAGTGGCTACTATTGACAGACCGACAGACGGACCTGACGAAAGTATAAGAGTTTAGTTTTAATTGTATTTCACAAAAAATGACCTAAATCTTGTCTAGGAGTCAGTTATACCGGGTGCGGCCTGTAATAGGAGCAAAAATTTTAGGCATCGCTTCTACACCACCAACGTAACAACATTTGTTCTACAAGTTTAAATAATTGGGTAATTTAATACTTGTGATTTTTTCGAACAAACTAAATAGTATTTTCAATGAACAGCATCCAATAGTCTAGTGACGTTTACTGCCAGCCTACAAACTTCATAGTTTTCGCAATACATTGCTTGGAAAATCTTTTCTTATTAATATGTATTAAACTATTAGTTCTTTTCAAAAGTCGTAGAACAAATGTAGCTACGTTTGTGGTGTAGAAAAGATGCCTAAAGTTAAAGCTCCTATTACAGGCCACACCCGGTATAGTTGTAGATTATTGAGTGATTTGAAAATTCTTCCAAACATTTTTATAGTATATAGTTTTTATTGGAACTACCTAAACTTTATTGTAACGAACATAATTTGTTCCAGATTATTCGGCCACAGCCACCGAGCCAGCCCGGGCGCGCCCCGCGTCACTAAGTTATTTATAAATTATTTTTATTATTTACACTACCGCATCTCTCTGTTCGGAACGAGGACATTTTTTACATTTACACTAAGCGTCCTAACAACTGTGACGTCGCAATAAACTAATTTATTTCATAAGGCGTCGGTGTTATTTATTTTTGATACCCCCTTCTTAATAAATGATAAAAAATTATACCTTTATTTATTAAATACTACAGTCAGGGACATTAATTGTTGAGCCATTTAAGGTTCACTTTACATTGGGCACTTCATGTATTAAGTACTAAACAAAAGACTATAGCTAGAACCATAAGTGGCTCAACAATTAAAGTCGGTGACTGTACACTATAATACGATGCACTTGAACGTCAAAGCAAAATCTACCATCGGTTCTAACTCTACACCTCTGACCAGAGAAGATCATTACCGGAAAGAAACTCGGCGAGACTTATTTTTTTAAAAACAGTGATCCTAAAGTACATAATTAGGCGTAGTATGCCACAAGAAAACATATCACACAGTTTACTACATGTCATTGCCTTGCGGATATATAAAAAATAATTTTCAAAATCGGATTACCCTGAGTCATGCGTGGACATAAATAAAAATATATAAATATATTAAATATACAAATATATATACATAATAAATATATTTGAATATACTTTATAATAAGTCTAAGTGCAAAATGACTTTAGTTAACATGAAAGTATAAGAATCAATAAATTGAGGATTAATTTAGTCGAAGATATTTTTTTTCATTAGTCATTACTTATTTGTAAATAAAATATTTGTGTCATTATCTACGAAAAGGGACCTTATTGTCGATGGCACTTACGTCGAATCGCGTTGCGTTTGCATTGTATCGTCTTGAACAACGACGTAAGCGCCATCGACAATAAGGTCCCTTTTCATAGATAATGACACATTTATTCAGTGAAATCTAAAATGTGATTGTGATTACAAATAAAAGTGTAAAAAAAGGTGTGAAAACGGTGAAAGTTTAAGTAAGGGCCGATTTTTCAATTGTCAGATAAGCACATATCTGACAGATACCCATAGAGTTATTCGCCGAATAAGGCTTATCTGTCCATTGAAAAATCAGCCCTAAATCTAAAATGTTTTATTAATTATTAGTCATTTGTGAATAACGTTACTCATCTTTATCCGTCATTCGTATTCAAAATAATTTTGTCCGTCTTGTCTAACTTAATAAATTAAATTCGCGAGCTACAATGTGTAGGTAATGTAACTAATGTATAAGTATATTTATTATTTATTAGTGAAGTGTTTAAATAGACATTATACATATACAGGTTGATTCGTGAGTCGTGAGCAGGATTAACCCCACGAATACAGTAAGCTACTATTTGGAAAGTCATAGTTAAATTAGTACTTTTGTTAAGTCTTAAGAAATAGGTTTTAAAGTATTTACAAACTAGACGGTAGCCCTACAATTTGAGTGCTCCCGCCGAATTAAACGTCATCAAATCATGAGTCTGGTTACCAACTTTTAAATTTACGTTCTTCACGGCACGACATTATTTAATTACCCATACATTTATCCATATTATTCGATATGAAAATGTCACTAATTTAATACGATCATTCATTGACATTCGGGTGTCATCGTATTCCGGTAAAGATCCGAGTTTTTCCGAAGGACAATTTGAATAATTTCTTACTATATCTGTTCTCCCTTCGTTAACTGAAGGTTGTGTACCCACGCGTCCAAGACCAGGGACCGGAACCGGTTACCAAATAAGGGGTATTACCCTGGGTTTTTGATAGGGTTGTTTTTAAATACCCTATCAGTTTGGTAAGCGTATCATTGACTTACCCGGATGATAGGCTAACCAATTTAATAGACTTAGTTTGAGTAAGCGCTTACCAAATTCAAAAACCCTCAATAAGGTTACCCTATCAAGTGTTTTTCAAATGCGTTTAAGCGATTTTAAACTCTAGAACTATCTGCCTACGTGGAAAAGAGACGCCCATAGGGTAACCCTATCAAATGATAAGCGCTAAACATTAAAGCTATTTTTACCCCATCCGACTCGGTATCCATGTGAAACCCGGGTAAGCCTATCCATAATGGTTTCCATATCGATAGGGTAACCCTATTATAGGCTAACCACATAGTTACGGTAAACGGTAAGACTTCTATAGGGCTACCCTATCGATATGATTAATCAAATGAAGGGGTTGTCCGGTCTCTGTCCTAGAGAGGCTTTAGCCAACATTCCCGCTCTGTATGATATAGGGTAAGTAACACAACATGTCGACTATATGTAAATATTTAATTCAGAATAATACGAATATAAGTAAGTAAGTAGGTCGACTACGCCGCGGGTATGGAGGGCGCGGCGGGCGACGCCTTCTGCGGCGTCTTGTGCATCTGCGTGATCTTGTCGCCCAGGCTCAGCGCCATGCCCTGCAACACGAGCAACCATGTACACATTCATCATCATCATATCCGCCGATGGACGTCCATCGCTGGACATAGGCCTCCCCAAAGCGACCCAAGTGTCTATTGCATGGGAGGTAGATTGAATGGGAGACCTGTTTAACTACGTAACGTCTGGGTGGTTAGAGGTTATACGAAAATTGGCGTAGGTTCACTGTGTCAACGTACAGTCAGCAGCAAAAGTGGCTAAGCGTTTGAAGTGTTCAAAATGACCTACACGCCCTCTTATTCTCTTGATAATAGAGATCTGTTGACCTCATTTTGAACACCTCAAGCGCTTAGCCACTTCTGCTGCTGACTGTACGAAGTGGTTAACAGATTCAGTGTGGATGACATGACAGGCGAGTCATCAATGTTTTTAACATGTAGCGTATGACACGAGAGGAGTGTCATCATATTATTTGCCGTGAGGCACGCCTGCGCGTCATGAATAATTGTTCGCCGCCACAGACAAAAGTTTTTTGAAAATAGAAGATGTAATGAATCGGTTAAGTAATCGAAATGATTCAACGTACTTTGCCGAGCACGTATTACCGGGTCACGTTTGTTGTTCTCATCTGTTACTCCAAGTCAGGTGTAGGTTCGTCCACTGCGACCAGCCCGGACGTTACTTAGCAACTACTACTACTTTTGTTATTAACAGTCGCCATTAGGTACACACAGTAACACTTAGCTGTACATCGGTGGACCTTATGCCTTATGTAATAAGGTTCACGAATGTACAGCTAAGAGTGTTGCTGTGTGTGGGGGTCACAAATATCTGAACCCCGCCTCTACTGTCAAGGCCATTCGTGCCCAGAGCTCCGATCGTGTGTGTGTGTGTCACCTGGCTCTTGGCGCGGATGCGCACGTGTCCGACGACGGGCCCGGCGCTGCTCCACGCTGAGGTGTGTCGTGTTCGTGTGAGGGACTGACCTGGCTCTTGGCGCGGATGCGCACGTGTCCGACGACGGGCCCGGCGCGCGCGAGCGGCTGCTCCACGCTGAGGTGTGTCGTGTTCGTGTGTGTGTCACCTGGCTCTTGGCGCGGATGCGCACGTGTCCGACGACGGGCCCGGCGCTGCTCCACGCTGAGGTGTGTCGTGTTCGTGTGTGTGTCACCTGGCTCTTGGCGCGGATGCGCACGTGTCCGACGACGGGCCCGGCGCGCGCGAGCGGCTGCTCCACGCTGAGGTGTGTCGTGTTCGTGTGTGTGTCACCTGGCTCTTGGCGCGGATGCGCACGTGTCCGACGACGGGCCCGGCGCGCGCGAGCGGCTGCTCCACGCTGAGGTGTGTCGTGTTCGTGTGTGTGTCACCTGGCTCTTGGCGCGGATGCGCACGTGTCCGACGACGGGCCCGGCGCTGCTCCACGCTGAGGTGTGTCGTGTTCGTGTGTGTGTCACCTGGCTCTTGGCGCGGATGCGCACGTGTCCGACGACGGGCCCGGCGCGCGCGAGCGGCTGCTCCACGCTGAGGTGTGTCGTGTTCGTGTGTGTGTCACCTGGCTCTTGGCGCGGATGCGCACGTGTCCGACGACGGGCCCGGCGCTGCTCCACGCTGAGGTGTGTCGTGTTCGTGTGTGTGTCACCTGGCTCTTGGCGCGGATGCGCACGTGTCCGACGACGGGCCCGGCGCGCGCGAGCGGCTGCTCCACGCTGAGGTGTGTCGTGTTCGTGTGTGTGTCACCTGGCTCTTGGCGCGGATGCGCACGTGTCCGACGACGGGCCCGGCGCGCGCGAGCGGCTGCTCCACGCTGAGGTGTGTCGTGTTCGTGTGTGTGTCACCTGGCTCTTGGCGCGGATGCGCACGTGTCCGACGACGGGCCCGGCGCGCGCGGGCGGCTGCTCCGCGCTGAGGTGTGTCGTGTTCGTGTGTGTGTCCCCTGGCTCTTGGCGCGGATGCGCACGTGTCCGACGACGGGCCCGGCGCTGCTCCACGCTGAGGTGTGTCGTGTTCGTGTGTGTGTCACCTGGCTCTTGGCGCGGATGCGCACGTGTCCGACGACGGGCCCGGCGCGCGCGAGCGGCTGCTCCACGCTGAGGTGTGGCGTGTTCGTGTGTGTGTCACCTGGCTCTTGGCGCGGTTGCGCGCGGGTCCGGCGACGGGCCCGGCGCGCGCGAGCGGCTGCTCCACGCTGAGGTGTGTCGTGTTCGTGTGTGTGTCACCTGGCTCTTGGCGCGGATGCGCACGTGTCCGACGACGGGCCCGGCGCTGCTCCACGCTGAGGTGTGTCGTGTTCGTGTGTGTGTCACCTGGCTCTTGGCGCGGATGCGCACGTGTCCGACGACGGGCCCGGCGCGCGCGAGCGGCTGCTCCACGCTGAGGTGTGTCGTGTTCGTGTGTGTGTCACCTGGCTCTTGGCGCGGATGCGCACGTGTCCGACGACGGGCCCGGCGCGCGCGAGCGGCTGCTCCACGCTGAGGTGTGTCGTGTTCGTGTGTGTGTCACCTGGCTCTTGGCGCGGATGCGCACGTGTCCGACGACGGGCCCGGCGCGCGCGAGCGGCTGCTCCACGCTGAGGTGTGTCGTGTTCGTGTGTGTGTCACCTGGCTCTTGGCGCGGATGCGCACGTGTCCGACGACGGGCCCGGCGCTGCTCCACGCTGAGGTGTGTCGTGTTCGTGTGTGTGTCACCTGGCTCTTGGCGCGGATGCGCACGTGTCCGACGACGGGCCCGGCGCGCGCCCGCGGCTGCTCCACGCTGAGGTGTGTCGTGTTCGTGTGTGTGTCACCTGGCTCTTGGCGCGGATGCGCCCGTGGCCGGCGGCGGGCCGGGCGCGCGCGGGCGGCTGCGGCACGCGGAGGTGTGTCGTGTTCGTGTGTGTGTCACCTGGCTCTTGGCGCGGATGCGCACGTGTCCGACGACGGGCCCGGCGCTGCTCCACGCTGAGGTGTGTCGTGTTCGTGTGTGTGTCACCTGGCTCTTGGCGCGGATGCGCACGTGTCCGACGACGGGCCCGGCGCGCGCGAGCGGCTGCTCCACGCTGAGGTGTGTCGTGTTCGTGTGTGTGTCACCTGGCTCTTGGCGCGGATGCGCACGTGTCCGACGACGGGCCCGGCGCTGCTCCACGCTGAGGTGTGTCGTGTTCGTGTGTGTGTCACCTGGCTCTTGGCGCGGATGCGCACGTGTCCGACGACGGGCCCGGCGCGCGCGAGCGGCTGCTCCACGCTGAGGTGTGTCGTGTTCGTGTGTGTGTCACCTGGCTCTTGGCGCGGATGCGCACGTGTCCGACGACGGGCCCGGCGCGCGCGAGCGGCTGCTCCACGCTGAGGTGTGTCGTGTTCGTGTGTGTGTCACCTGGCTCTTGGCGCGGATGCGCACGTGTCCGACGACGGGCCCGGCGCGCGCGAGCGGCTGCTCCACGCTGAGGTGTGTCGTGTTCGTGTGTGTGTCACCTGGCTCTTGGCGCGGATGCGCACGTGTCCCACGACGGGCCCGGCCCGCGCGCGCGGCTGGTCCCCGCTGAGGGGTGTCGTGTTCGTGTGTGTGTCACCTGGCTCTTGGCGCGGATGCGCACGTGTCCGACGACGGGCCCGGCGCTGCTCCACGCTGAGGTGTGTCGTGTTCGTGTGTGTGTCACCTGGCTCTTGGCGCGGATGCGCACGTGTCCGACGACGGGCCCGGCGCGCGCGAGCGGCTGCTCCACGCTGAGGTGTGTCGTGTTCGTGTGTGTGTCACCTGGCTCTTGGCGCGGATGCGCACGTGTCCGACGACGGGCCCGGCGCTGCTCCACGCTGAGGTGTGTCGTGTTCGTGTGTGTGTCACCTGGCTCTTGGCGCGGATGCGCACGTGTCCGACGACGGGCCCGGCGCTGCTCCACGCTGAGGTGTGTCGTGTTCGTGTGTGTGTCACCTGGCTCTTGGCGCGGATGCGCACGTGTCCGACGACGGGCCCGGCGCGCGCGAGCGGCTGCTCCACGCTGAGGTGTGTCGTGTTCGTGTGTGTGTCACCTGGCTCTTGGCGCGGATGCGCACGTGTCCGACGACGGGCCCGGCGCGCGCGAGCGGCTGCTCCACGCTGAGGTGTGTCGTGTTCGTCTGGGTGTCGCCTGGCTCTTGGCGCGGATGCGCACGTGTCCGACGACGGGCCCGGCGCGCGCGAGCGGCTGCTCCACGCTGAGGTGTGTCGTGTTCGTGTGTGTGTCACCTGGCTCTTGGCGCGGATGCGCACGTGTCCGACGACGGGCCCGGCGCGCGCGAGCGGCTGCTCCACGCTGAGGTGTGTCGTGTTCGTGTGTGTGTCACCTGGCTCTTGGCGCGGATGCGCACGTGTCCGACGACGGGCCCGGCGCTGCTCCACGCTGAGGTGTGTCGTGTTCGTGTGTGTGTCACCTGGCTCTTGGCGCGGATGCGCACGTGTCCGACGACGGGCCCGGCGCGCGCGAGCGGCTGCTCCACGCTGAGGTGTGTCGTGTTCGTGTGTGTGTCACCTGGCTCTTGGCGCGGATGCGCACGTGTCCGACGACGGGCCCGGCGCTGCTCCACGCTGAGGTGTGTCGTGTTCGTGTGTGTGTCACCTGGCTCTTGGCGCGGATGCGCACGTGTCCGACGACGGGCCCGGCGCTGCTCCACGCTGAGGTGTGTCGTGTTCGTGTGTGTGTCACCTGGCTCTTGGCGCGGATGCGCACGTGTCCGACGACGGGCCCGGCGCTGCTCCACGCTGAGGTGTGTCGTGTTCGTGTGTGTGTCACCTGGCTCTTGGCGCGGATGCGCACGTGTCCGACGACGGGCCCGGCGCGCGCGAGCGGCTGCTCCACGCTGAGGTGTGTCGTGTTCGTGTGTGTGTCACCTGGCTCTTGGCGCGGATGCGCACGTGTCCGACGACGGGCCCGGCGCTGCTCCACGCTGAGGTGTGTCGTGTTCGTGTGTGTGTCACCTGGCTCTTGGCGCGGATGCGCACGTGTCCGACGACGGGCCCGGCGCGCGCGAGCGGCTGCTCCCCGCTGAGGTGTGGCGTGTGCGTGTGTGTGTCACCTGGCTCTTGGCGCGGAGGCGCACGGGTCCGACGACGGGCCCGGCGCGCGCGAGCGGCTGCTCCACGCTGAGGTGTGTCGTGTTCGTGTGTGTGTCACCTGGCTCTTGGCGCGGATGCGCACGTGTCCGACGACGGGCCCGGCGCTGCTCCACGCTGAGGTGTGTCGTGTTCGTGTGTGTGTCACCTGGCTCTTGGCGCGGATGCGCACGTGTCCGACGACGGGCCCGGCGCTGCTCCACGCTGAGGTGTGTCGTGTTCGTGTGTGTGTCACCTGGCTCTTGGCGCGGATGCGCACGTGTCCGACGACGGGCCCGGCGCTGCTCCACGCTGAGGTGTGTCGTGTTCGTGTGTGTGTCACCTGGCTCTCGGCGCGGACGGGGACGTGTCCGCCGTCGGGCCCGGCGCGCGCGCGGGGCTGCTCCACGCTGAGGTGTGTCGTGTTCGTGTGTGTGTCACCTGGCTCTTGGCGCGGATGCGCACGTGTCCGACGACGGGCCCGGCGCGCGCGAGCGGCTGCTCCACGCTGAGGTGTGTCGTGTTCGTGTGTGTGTCACCTGGCTCTTGGCGCGGATGCGCACGTGTCCGACGACGGGCCCGGCGCTGCTCCACGCTGAGGTGTGTCGTGTTCGTGTGTGTGTCACCTGGCTCTTGGCGCGGCGGCGCACGTGTCCGACGGCGGGCCCGGCGCGCGCGAGCGGCTGCTCCACGCTGAGGTGTGTCGTGTTCGTGTGTGTGTCACCTGGCTCTTGGCGCGGATGCGCACGTGTCCGACGACGGGCCCGGCGCGCGCGAGCGGCTGCTCCACGCTGAGGTGTGTCGTGTTCGTGTGTGTGTCACCTGGCTCTTGGCGCGGATGCGCACGTGTCCGACGACGGGCCCGGCGCTGCTCCACGCTGAGGTGTGTCGTGTTCGTGTGTGTGTCACCTGGCTCTTGGCGCGGATGCGCACGTGTCCGACGACGGGCCCGGCGCGCGCGAGCGGCTGCTCCACGCTGAGGTTGGCGAGCGCGTCCTCGCCGAAGATGGAGCGCGCGTACATGTTGGCCGCCATGAAGCCGCACTGCCCGGACAGCGCCTGGGGATAAATTGTACATTACATCAGAGGCCGGGAAAATGAGCCGATGAATGGGCAGATGCAAGCATAGCGGTCATTTGAGGGAGGCCTATGTCCAGTAATGGACTAATTAGCCTAGCAGGTGTGTGAGGTAGTAAACAGGTGTGTGAGGTAGTAAACTGGTGTGTGAGGTAGTAAACAGGTGTGTGAGGTAGTAAACAGGTGTGTGAGGTAGTAAACAGGTGTGTGAGGTAGTAAACTGGTGTGTGAGGTAGTAAACAGGTGTGTGAGGTAGTAAACAGGTGTGTGAGGTAGTAAACAGGTGTGTGAGGTAGTAAACAGGTGTGTGAGGTAGTAAACTGGTGTGTGAGGTAGTAAACAGGTGTGTGAGGTAGTAAACAGACGTGTGAGGTAGTAAACAGGCGTGTGAGGTAGTAAACTGGTGTGTGAGGTAGTAAACAGGTGTGTGAGGTAGTAAACAGGTGTGTGAGGTAGTAAACAGGTGTGTGAGGTAGTAAACAGGTGTGTGAGGTAGTAAACAGGTGTGTGAGGTAGTAAACAGGTGTGTGAGGTAGTAAACAGGTGTGTGAGGTAGTGTCCAGGTGTGCGAGGTAGCGTACCTTGTCGGGCGTGAGGCACTTCATGTTGGTGGAGGCCAGCAGGTGCTGCAGGTACTCGCGCAGGTCCGTGATGTTGGTGTTCACCGACACCTGCAACATGACACGATGGACTTCACACTCTGGCCACCCTCCCAAAACTGGTCATACTATACTAGAAATGAACCCTGTTTATATGCGATTAGAATTCATTTTAGTGTGAGTTGGCCAGTTATTAAACGGTGGTCAGTATTAAAACCCCATTAGAAACAGTGCTCTACTTATAGGTAAAAAAAATATTCAGTATAAGGTGACCAGTTATTGAAAAGTGGCCCGTTGCAAGCGATTTAATTCAAACGATTTATTAAGTAACTATTTGACACAGGTAAGTACCGCTGGGCTTCTATTACAACCACTGTTTTAATGCATCTCTTTAGTGTCTTTACATTAAACTTTTTAACCACAACCATGTCCAGTGGGCGTCATATGACTGAACTGATGATAGAGTCAAACCTGTTGATAGGAACTCTCCTCTATCTGTGACAGTGTTTTCCCCCTGGGTGATTGGACAGAATAACAACGGATAATAGTTGTTTCATACAAACATTGGGCCGTTTTACAGTATTAGTTACCCCGCGTGTGTCGGTTACCTTGTTCTCCCACTCGAACTCGGCCCACATCTGGCGGAAGTCGGCGTCGCTGCAGGAGGCGGGCTGGATGTAGTCCACGATGTCGATGTGGATGTCGTTCAGCACCACCACGCCGCGGTCCATGGACGCGCCCGACACCTCGTACACTGGCGCAAACATTACACAGCTTTTGAATCGACTATGGCCAGCTTGGGTCTCTGTGGTATACCACAGAGGATACAGCCCGACTTACTTGCACCCTTAATAAATACCGATAAATATTCGTGAATAACGAACAAATGGTTAAACCGCACAGCGAATACAACGTATTTAAAAACTTTATTCGTCATTGGTAAATTAACGTATTTTATTTATATTCGTCATTAGCATATGACGGAATTTATTAATATTCGTCATTCACAAATGACGGAAGTTATTTATATTCGCCATTCACAAATGACGAAAGTTATTAATATTCGTCATTCGCAAGTGACGGAATTTATTAACATACGTCATTCGCGAAGGAATTACATAATTTATTTTTCAGATGTCGTTCATAGCCCGCAGTGTTTTTTATGGCCCTATTTTATTATTTAAATACATTTGCTATGTAAAACAGCATTTTATTCACAAGAGTACAAAGTAATCCATATTCATATTATAAATGCGAAACTCAGTCTGTTTGTTTCATATTCACGCTTTAACCGCTGAACCAATTGGGATGAAATTTGGTATGGAGAGAGTTTGAGCTACGAGAAATAATACATATAATAAGTTTTATCCCTCAACCATACTTTAAAGACGGGCATGGCTGCGAGAAATAGCTAGTTTAATATAAACTTTGATTTAACTTATAGGGTCCATCTTTAAATTATTATTTTAAATGATAAATGAGGATTGTGATGTTTTAGAGTGAATACATTAGTAACACAAGCTCGGCGTGTGCTCGGAGCCCGGAGACTCACCGATGTTCCCGAAGATGATGCCGTTCTCCGTGGAGGCGACCTTGACGTGCGCCTTGATGGTGGCGAAGTCGCGCGGCGCCAGCACCACGGCCGCCGGCCGCTCCACCAGCCGCAGGTCGCCCAGCGTGGCCAGCTCCACCGTGCAGTTCTGCAGGGTGTCGTCTGCCGAACAATAATACAACATTCACATGACACATCTTCAGCCTATCGCAGTCCACTGCTGGACATAGGCCTACCCAATTTCACGCCAGCGTGTTCGATCTTCGGCTGTTCGCATCCAGCTCCTGAAAACCATCTTGCGCAAGTCGTCACTCCACCTTGCCTGAGCGCGCCCTACACTACGCTTCAGATCAGATTCTATCAGATTAGATCTACGATTCAGATTTAAGATTCAGGTGCGGGTAATCCTGGACATAGTCCGGCGGCTCCTGTCTCTGCAGGCCTATCCACTAGGGCCCTGCACCGTTGCCGACGGCCTCTAGGTTAGGTTTTCATGGTTTTGATACGTTTTTTTTATATACAACGACTGTGGCAAACAAGCATACAGCCCGCCTGATGATAAGAAGTTACCGTAGTCTATGGACGCTTGCAAATCCAGAGGATTCACATGCGTTTTAGATGTGTGTTTATATTTTACTTTTATAAACATGTAGTAAAAACATAACTGACTAGAAAAAATAAAATATTAATGACTTTTACGATTCTTATCGCGCGCAGAATGAGTGCCAGCTCTGATGGTATTCTAAGGACATTCAAAACTTCTCCGGTTTTCTTGTCCGTACTTGAATCATTGTTACATGATTCATGTGCTGACGGTCAAACCTAACCTTACTAATTAATGACGTTTGGATAGTTTTTATGTCATTCTACATATCGCTGATAGCTGAAAATAGGTCATAGTTCCGATCACAGTGAATTATAAATTAAGAGACACTCTGTCACGAAACTTGTCAGTATATACATTTAAGTAGCGGTGTCTAAGGTTCTGGAGAGGCGACTCGACTGTACACGGGGTCCGTACTGGTTGAAGGCGTTGATGCACTCGACTGTACACGAGAAAGCCGTCAGCCGTCACCTGCGGCGGGACAGTGGACACACGCACCGGTCTGGTTGACGACGAGCACGTCGAGCACGATGTCGTACTGGTTGACGGCGACGATGCACTCGGCGTACACGGGGTCCGAGAAGCCGTCAGCCGTCACCTGCGGCGGGACAGTGGACACACGCACCGGTCTGGTTGACGACGAGCACGTCGAGCACGATGTCGTACTGGTTGACGGCGACGATGCACTCGGCGTACACGGGGTCCGAGAAGCCGTCAGCCGTCACCTGCGGCGGGACAGTGGACACACGCACCGGTCTGGTTGACGACGAGCACGTCGAGCACGATGTCGTACTGGTTGACGGCGACGATGCACTCGGCGTACACGGGGTCCGAGAAGCCGTCAGCCGTCACCTGCGGCGGGACAGTGGACACACGCACCGGTCTGGTTGACGACGAGCACGTCGAGCACGATGTCGTACTGGTTGACGGCGACGATGCACTCGGCGTACACGGGGTCCGAGAAGCCGTCAGCCGTCACCTGCGGCGGGACAGTGGACACACGCACCGGTCTGGTTGACGACGAGCACGTCGAGCACGATGTCGTACTGGTTGACGGCGACGATGCACTCGGCGTACACGGGGTCCGAGAAGCCGTCAGCCGTCACCTGCGGCGGGACAGTGGACACACGCACCGGTCTGGTTGACGACGAGCACGTCGAGCACGATGTCGTACTGGTTGACGGCGACGATGCACTCGGCGTACACGGGGTCCGAGAAGCCGTCAGCCGTCACCTGCGGCGGGACAGTGGACACACGCACCGGTCTGGTTGACGACGAGCACGTCGAGCACGATGTCGTACTGGTTGACGGCGACGATGCACTCGGCGTACACGGGGTCCGAGAAGCCCGTCAGCTGCGTCACCTTAGACAGCTTGCCTTTCTCCTCGTTGGCTGACGTTCGACCTGACAAAAGCATTATTTTTCATTTTGAAGTCGCGGACTAGACTTGTGGACTTGCCCTCTGGACTAGAGGCCTATTTCTCGAACACTTGTAACTTGTAATACAAGCGGAAGTCTCTTTCTAACAACAGGTGTCAAAAAGTGACTTCCACTTGTATGTATTACAAGTTAGATGTGTTCGAGAAATAGGTCTCAGGTCTATGGGTCACTCATACAAGTTAGGTAGGCAGGTAATTATGAATTCAAAAAACTTTAGGGTGATAAAAATTACGCAAAACCGAACCTAATTGCAATAATTAAAATAGTAGTGGCAATATATATTCCCTGTGTCTTAAAGGCTCAAAAGTCCCCGAGTGCTTAGTATTTGAGAGTGACGACGTGAAAGAAAATGTAAACTATGATAGAGTCACTGCAGTCTAAATTTATTGTGCAAATGATCCTTAACACAAAAAATGTTTGTTATGTGAAATACAGTTTTCTTATTATAATGTCTTTATTACTGTTCTAGAAAGTAAAGGAGGAAGCCAGAGCTTTAAATGTCATGTGTTTATGTTACACCATAGTTAACCTCACAAAATTAAGATAAAATAGTAACGATTTATTCTTACTAATATTTAATGAAAAACATGAAGATTAATTGTGACGAATGAGGGTTAAGGGTGATGATGATGGATGATGGGTGAGGGTTGATGAGTGCATGTGAAGGGTATAGATAGCGGGAGAATATGATGAGTGAGGCGTGCGGAGAATGGTGATGGGTGCGGGTGGAGGGTGTCAAGTGTAATATGATGAGTGATGGGTGATGAGTACGACTAGAGGGTGATGAGTGCGGTGAAGGGTGAGGAGTGTGGGAAGGGTGATGAGTCCGTGTGAGGGGTGTGGGTGAGTACGCACCCTGCACGGCCTTGGACAGCGACAGCTCGAACATGTCGTGGTGCGCGGCGCCGGCGGCGGGCCCGGCCAGCGCCGCGAACGAGATGCCTGTCTCCACCGCCACCGCCGTCGGCTCCGGCTCCTCCTGCCGACGGAACGTGTTCAATACGAAACACCCATCGCGACACTTCACTTGCAGAACATTTATTGGCACAAAACAGCCTTTGGCATAGCCATTATTATTCATTTCGCATAATGAGTTTTATGTCTTTCCGATTATAAAATAAACTCAACCTAACCTAATATATGACGACGAATGACGAATAAGGATAAATCACTTAATTCAAAAATGACGATAAAGGGTGAATGACTTTGTTCGCAAATGATGTATTCGTATAAGTATAAAGACATATGACTTAGTATTGTAAATGACGAATTTTCAACGATATATTCGTCATCATAATATATTGTAACAACTATTTTTTTAAACCTAAAGGAAAAATTAAATAATGATTTTAAGTGACTTAAGGTAGCACTAGCGCCATCTAGCAGAGCCTGCGGAAGCTGATATGGCTGTTCACATAACTATGGATGCGGCCGCTGGTGTCGCTAGCGTCGCCTTGTCGAATACACATTGGAAATCAATAAATTAAATATATCGATTTTGTCCTTTAGGAAAAATCATTATATTTTATTTCAAAGAATTAAGTAGATTTGGGTTTTTTTTCTATTAAATAAACTTCGAGTAGATTCTGGTGAATGTGATAGTTTGTCGCCTCCCTAGTTCTGTCATCGTTGTGGTCAACCTGCGTTTCAGTTGTCAAATCTGACAGCGTCACCGCTATGGCAAAGGAGAAGTCGTTATTTGCAAAAATGGAGAGAGAAGCCTCCCGTTATATTATAATCTGGTCCCATCGGCCTTTTGAGTGAGTTTATTATCTATCGTTGGTTGTATTTCCATCGAGAAATATAAATAATAATGGTTGTTAAATAAATAAAATAAATAAATATTTCGGGACAATCTTACACAAATCGACCTAGTCCTACGGTAAGCTCAGTAAGGCTTGTGTTGTAGGTACTAGACGACGATATATATATTAGATAGATACATATAAATACTTACATACATAGAAAACACCCATGACTCAGGAACATATATCTGCTCATCACACAAATAAATGCCCTGACTGGGAATCGAACCCAGGACCTGTTGTGATTATTTATTTTCAGTCTCGGCATCTCGTGTCCTGGAATGACCCGGTAGCCTTATTTTACGACGACTTATTAGGCCCCGACGCATTGACATGCAATCAGTATAAGATGAGAGGGATTCTTTTCTGCGTCGGGTAAGTACAACAGTTGTTTGTGGCTAGCCTTCTACTCCGCCGCCGGCATGTCCAAGCCGCAGCTTATATGTCGTCTTTCGTTTGCAGGGCCTACTTTAAAACTCTATTTACCCAGCCTGCTTATGGATTCGGATTTGCTGTTATCTGGCACCGCGCTGTCGCGCCTTACGGTCGGTGCATCGTCTGCAGGTGGTAGCCGTCAGCGGTTCTGAGGACAGGCCTTCCCCAGAAGCTGCTGAGCCGGTCCCCTTCGGCCTCAGGTCACCGGAGTGAGGTCAGACGTATTGTACCTATCTTATTTTTTTTATTTCTCTCAGAGTTGTCCCGGAGTGAGGTCAGATGTATTGTACCTATATATTTTTTTTTAATTTTCTCAGAGTTGTCTGAGATGGCGCCTTTACGGTAAATTTGGTTATTGACGTGGCAGTGGTAACAAGCACTAGGAGATAAGTTAGTTAGCCCACCGAGTCTCTCCCTTATGGCTTCATTAGAGCCCTTAATTTATATTAATTTAAGCTCTCGAGCTAGTCGGCACAATTTGTTTATTTTTCTTAAATAAACCCTTTATAATATATTTCTTGTTTTCTTCCATACATATATTTACCCTCTGGGGCCCTTATCCCCCTAAGAGCAAATCTAAGATGTATCAATATAAATCGTGGATTACGAATAAGTCATTCATCCGCAAATACAGTTTTCGTCTTTATTCGAGAATGAGAATGACTTCTAATTTATTTTTAATATAATGCGAATCAAACATTTGACCCGAATAATATATGTATTAGGGGTTATTTATACATAATGAATATTACGTAAGTTTTATAAATACGAACACGTAAACTTTTAAAGTGCAAAATTGAAAAATCGTGTAGTTTTGTACAAAAAAGGAGCTGCAGTATATGTGTGGGTCATACAGATCAATTGTTTGCGTCTTTCTTCAGAAAGTGTAGTGTGTGTGTGTGGTGTGTGTGTACCTGCGGCTCGGGCGGCGCGCGCGCGGCCAGCAGCGCGTCGAGGGCGCAGCGCGCCTGGTGCGCGAGGGCGGCCGGGGTGTAGTGTGTGTGTGTGGTGTGTGTGTACCTGCGGCTCGGGCGGCGCGCGCGCGGCCAGCAGCGCGTCGAGGGCGCAGCGCGCCTGGTGCGCGAGGGCGGCCGGGGTGTAGTGTGTGTGTGTGGTGTGTGTGTACCTGCGGCTCGGGCGGCGCGCGCGCGGCCAGCAGCGCGTCGAGGGCGCAGCGCGCCTGGTGCGCGAGGGCGGCCGGGGTGTAGTGTGTGTGTGTGGTGTGTGTGTACCTGCGGCTCGGGCGGCGCGCGCGCGGCCAGCAGCGCGTCGAGGGCGCAGCGCGCCTGGTGCGCGAGGGCGGCCGGGGTGTAGTGTGTGTGTGTGGTGTGTGTGTACCTGCGGCTCGGGCGGCGCGCGCGCGGCCAGCAGCGCGTCGAGGGCGCAGCGCGCCTGGTGCGCGAGGGCGGCCGGGGTGTAGTGTGTGTGTGTGGTGTGTGTGTACCTGCGGCTCGGGCGGCGCGCGCGCGGCCAGCAGCGCGTCGAGGGCGCAGCGCGCCTGGTGCGCGAGGGCGGCCGGGGTGTAGTGTGTGTGTGTGGTGTGTGTGTACCTGCGGCTCGGGCGGCGCGCGCGCGGCCAGCAGCGCGTCGAGGGCGCAGCGCGCCTGGTGCGCGAGGGCGGCCGGGGTGTAGTGTGTGTGTGTGGTGTGTGTGTACCTGCGGCTCGGGCGGCGCGCGCGCGGCCAGCAGCGCGTCGAGGGCGCAGCGCGCCTGGTGCGCGAGGGCGGCCGGGGTGTAGTGTGTGTGTGTGGTGTGTGTGTACCTGCGGCTCGGGCGGCGCGCGCGCGGCCAGCAGCGCGTCGAGGGCGCAGCGCGCCTGGTGCGCGCGGGCGGCCGGGGGTGTAGTGTGTGTGTGTGGTGTGTGTGTACCTGCGGCTCGGGCGGCGCGCGCGCGGCCAGCAGCGCGTCGAGGGCGCAGCGCGCCTGGTGCGCGAGGGCGGCCGGGGTGTAGTGTGTGTGTGTGGTGTGTGTGTACCTGCGGCTCGGGCGGCGCGCGCGCGGCCAGCAGCGCGTCGAGGGCGCAGCGCGCCTGGTGCGCGAGGGCGGCCGGGGTGTAGTGTGTGTGTGTGGTGTGTGTGTACCTGCGGCTCGGGCGGCGCGCGCGCGGCCAGCAGCGCGTCGAGGGCGCAGCGCGCCTGGTGCGCGAGGGCGGCCGGGGTGTAGTGTGTGTGTGTGGTGTGTGTGTACCTGCGGCTCGGGCGGCGCGCGCGCGGCCAGCAGCGCGTCGAGGGCGCAGCGCGCCTGGTGCGCGAGGGCGGCGCGCACGACGGGCGGGCGCGCGGCGGCGGCGCGCAGGCACAGCGCCGCGTGCTCCGCGTCATCTGCCGTCAGCCCGGCGCCGGCCGTCGCTGCAAAGCAAGCATGGCCCCGTGAGCGAGAAAATCCCCACGTCTGTGCCTATATTACCACACAGTCTGTGCCTATATTAGCATATCACGAAACAAATACCATTCGGCTCGGCAGACGCCGCTCGATGCCGATCCGTCGCGTATTTAACTTTTAAGATATCGAGAGACCCGAACGGTTCTGCCAACCGAGTGCGCCTTTCGCCGCGTCACGACTGTATAGATTGTAATCGGTCAGCCGACTATCGCGACTCCCGACGGACCCAAAATCGAGTTTTCGCATTTAAGCAATCGCTTAGTTCAATTTAATCATAAAGTACATTTTCAAGACTGAGCTGGCCGCGCCAGCTGTACAGTAAAGAAAACAACGAAACCTCTCAAGGCGGCGCCGAAATGTACGCGCTACTCGATTAAATCTAATCATGGCGGCTCAGGTAGGAATGGACAAACCGGTCGCGAATTTGTGGAATTTTCGTTAGAATTTTAATAAATATTTTTTTTTTACAAATGTAAGCCGTATACGTTAATTTTGTTGTTATTAAACTTATGACCTTCGTATTTGCGACGTACTATACTATTTTTCACGTAAGAAGAGTCCTGTGACGTTTCATGTTTGACAGTTTTAGAGATGTCCCATTTATCGAGTGAACTATAGATTTTTCTTAGTTATTATTATATGTAAGTATATTTTTCATAGCAATGTATGATTAGCAAATTAATAAATTTAACTTTATAGTATACATGTGTTCTGAAATTACTAGCATAGACGCATTTTACCTAAGTTCTCACGCTAACAACGCAAAAGTCGTCATTTCATTGGCTCTCTAATCTAAGTCATATCTTGAATTGACATTGACATGCACAAGATGGCCGCGGCCGCGTTCTAAACTGCTGCGTTTACATAATCTTGCAAGTTTTTTTTTAATACTAAAATATCTTGTAATACTGTTATCAAGTAATGAACTGCAGCTATTGTCGATAATGTTGTATCACGGCACTATTCTGTTCCGTTTCACACATTGCGTCTTAAAAAAAAGTAATTGTTTTTCTATCGTATTACACATTATTTAATTATTGGACATTAGTATTGTTATATATTTTCATAAAATACACTTCTAATATTTATTTGATTTTTTTAATTGAAAAGTAAATTATTTTTCAAAGATAGTTTGCGAACATACTATGCGTAGTTCGGAAAATTTTCAAGTGTCACGGGACTCTTCTTACGTGAAAAACAGTATAGTGGGAATACAATATTTTGTAGAGGTCACTTTGGATGTAATTTCTATAAAGAATAATTTAAGTACTCGTGTTTCTGAATCGTATGATTTATTTATAAAATCCTTAAATATGTAACTTATGACGCACAAAGACTAAGAATTAACTATATAAAAAAGGTATCTAACAAACGAAATTCTGCTGTCATTCCTTCGGCGCAGCCTTCAAATTGCTACTTTATTTATTACTGCTAAATCCAGGATCTAACAACTTTTTACCGAGTGTCAGACCTGAAGAGAATAGACATTTTTTTTTGTATTTTGTTTAAGTTTTTCGTAACCAACCGCCAACATTTTTTGGACGACGAAAAATATATTCGTTGTTTTATTTAAAGAGTTGCGAATTGCTCCAAACGACTTCTCAGTGCACCCACTATTCGCCTTCAGAATAATTATTTCACTTCTCTTGAGAAAGTTCTCGAAGACCTCATGCCTACAGTCATCTCATTATTCTGGGTGACAGCTGCTGCCTCCTCTTGACGACTGTAAACTCAGTATCTTTCCCTCTCACTTGACTCATCAATTTCCAAATGGTTCTACATTTCTAGTTGACCTTACTTTCTAACTATGTTTTAATACATTTTGATAAAACTATGCATATATTTATCAAATTCGACCCCCAATTGTCCGTTAATTATTAAAATACGGAGGAATTGTTGCTGATTCTAATAGATTGGAGTGCTAGGCGCCGGTGATCAAATTGCTCCTTTCAATTAGAATCTGTTTCAGCTTTTTGAACCTTGAAGTTGTGCAACATCCGGGCTGTTATCTTATTGCGAGGACTCTTCCGGATACACTTCGACACAATTATTGATATCTTTAGTGTGTTAATACCGTTTAAATACTGTAGTGGCCTGTAAACTGCTGACAACAGGATCAGTTCAACGCGGTTAAGTTCCGTTTAATTTATAAATATGTGCATGCTTCTAATCTAATTACTAGGCTTAGGACATTTCATAGCATACCATGGTTCAAAAATCCTTGGAGCCGCCATATGAGAAATTTTCGAAGTCAAAGTAGTGTACAAGAATGCACCTTAGTGTCTACAAATCAAAGCGGATTGTACTGTATATAACTATATTGAACTAAAACTCCTTGACAATTCTAAAACTCCTTGACAATTCTCAAAAACAAAATAAAAATTAACATATTTCATGTTTTCAAACCGAACAACCGTTAGCTAGTTTGCAGTAGTGACAGCGACATCTTTTAGTGCATTCTGAACTAACTATATGTAAAGATACGAATTAGACATGCCGCCCACCAAGGACAGAATGTCCTTTCTGACCGCCCACCATTGCAAAAATAGCAACTCCAAGCTTATATTTAACAACATAGATATTGCCAGACGCAGCTAGCAGCTAATACATCTACCTACTACAATCTTATTATTATATTGAACTTATTCGCTTACGGGTAAAACACAAATTTTTGAAGTAGGGCGTTTTATTACAGTGTTTTTACATTGCAAAGACACTACTCTCGTTAATCATCTAAGCCAGGATGTTTAGTGAGGATTTTACCAAAAAGCCACTTACTAGGAGTCAAGCACAGTGACTTCGACGATTTGGATGTGACCTGTCCGTAAGTATGTTTTTTTTAAATTTATTTCAGCTTTAAATTCAGTAGCTTGGCATAATTTAATACAATAATCACTAAAGCTTTGCCGAGTTCCCATTTATGTAAATGCCTAAGACTTTGACCTTTATCGATTATTTGTTGTTTAGTAACAAATCGTTTGCAAAATGCTACCAAGCTAATAATTTTTTGCAGCGAAGAATATCTGTCTAATATCGACACTGCTATCTGACACGTTGCAGTGTGAACTCTTACCGATTGTTCTTCAATTGTCTCGTTATACTTTAATCTCTTATACGGTATGTCCCTTTCTTAGAAACTTCGGATCGAATTTCCACAGCTCCAAATCCGCAAGTTCCGATGGCTGTACTCCTTGTGAAGCACAATCAGCTGGATTGTCCTTCGTAGTCAGTAGGACAGCACTACAAAACTCCAAGCGTGGAATGCTGATTTGCCGAACTGGTGACACTCTAGTTTTGGCACTAATTAGAACGACATGGACCTCTGAATTTGCATCTATAACGCGCATGTAAACAACCGCAGAATAGGCCATGTTGGATGCATCAGAGAAGCCATGCAATTCAACGACAACATCATCTGCCCTAGTGAACATACATCGGGGAATGCTGAAATCGGTAAGATGATCTAGCTCATTGCGGTAAGTATACCAATCTTTCATGATACTTGTTGGCGGTTCCTCGTCCCATCCTATCCCTGCTATCCACAATCGCTGTATGAATATCTTAGCTTTTATCACGCACGGTGCTATCCATCCGAGTGGATCAAATAACCGTGCAACGTCAGATATAATCTTTCTTTTCGTTACAGGTGCAGACAACGGAGGCAGCTTCACCGAGTACTGAAATTCATCGCGAGTTTTGTTCCAGGTAAGTCCTAATATATTTACTATGTTATCGGTTTTAAATTTCAAAGTTTTATCTTGCTTATTATGCTTTTCATTTCCTGAGTTATCCATTATCTGTAGTAATTCCTCTCTGTTACTTGACCACTTTTGTAAAATGAATCCACTTTTCTTTAATAGTGCATTCATCTCCTGGTATAGTTTTTTACCCTCTTTTATGGTTTGATAACCCGTCATCAGATCTTCCATATAAAATTCCTTTGCTACTTTCCCTGATGCCATTGGGTATTCTTGTTTATGATCGATGGCGACTTGATTTAAACTTTTGACGGCTAAATAAGGCGCTGACGCCGTGCCGAAGGTAACACTGAGTAGCTTGTAGTCTTGTATATCATTTACAGGCGAACTTCTCCACACGATGCGTTGAAAGTCGCAATCTTCTTCTGCCACTATCACCATTCGGTGCATCTTGAAGATGTCAGCTATTAAGCATATTGGATGTTTCCTCCAACTCATTATCAAATGTCGCAGGTCTGGCTGCAACTTTGGTCCAACCATCAAGTTGTCGTTCAATGAAACGCCGTCTTCGTTTTTGCAAGACGCATCAAAGACCTCTGTAGTGGTTTTATCTTCCCTGACGACTGCATGGTTCGGCAGATAGGCTGATCTTTCTTCACTAATCTCTTGATTTGGTACATGTAACATATGACCTAACTGTAAATATTCGTTGATTACTTCCGTATATCTCTCTTTCAGTATCTCATCCTTTGTGAACTTTCTTTCTAATGCCTTTAATCTTCTTATTGCTATTTCACGAGAATTTCCATTTTTGCAGGTCAACTCTTCATCGCGGAAAGGCAACTTCACAACGTACCTACCTTCTTCGTCTCTACGCGTTGTGGCTGAGAAGATGTCTTCACACCTCTGTTCTTCCTTTGTGAAAATCTTTGAACTCAATAAAGGCTCATTTTCCAATTCCCAAAATCTTTTTATTATTTCATTGTCCTCCACTTGAGCATGGAAAACGGATATTTGACTATTTGCTCCTGCGGCGCTCATTGTCCCAGATACTATCCAGCCAAGCGTAGTACACTGAGCTGCCGGGGACCCATCTGGTCCTTTCAATAAACCTTCCATCAAAATCTGGCTATAAACTTCAGCCCCTAGTAAAAGGTCTATTTTATTGGGTGAATCAAAGTTTTTATCCGCCAAACACAAGTCTTTTAATTGTTCCCAATCTGGGATTGACACTTGCTTCTCGGGGAGTAAAGATGTAATTTTAGTCAAAACAAAACACTTTACCTCCATCTTAAAACTCGGATCAGTTAATGACTGCACTTTTAACATCACTGAAGCTTTTGAACTCACTGATATCGGATCATCTCCTACTCCAGTAATTGTAAGGTTGGCAGACGTTTTCTGCAATCCCAACCCTTGAACTGTGGCCTCTGTTACAAACGAAGCCTGTGAACACTGATCTAACAAAGCTCTGAATGGCCGATACTGACCTGTTTTCGACTTAACATTCACGATTGCCGTGGGTAACAAAACCTGGTTTTTTACCTGACCTTTCGAAAAACAAGTCACTACCGGTCTGGTCTCATCTGGAGTCTGACTGGAGCTTCCATCTGAGTGATCGTTAGTTGCTCTCTCATTTGAACTCTTTCCAACTGGTTGAACTGAACTACCTGAATTACCAGTTAGAACACCCTTTGGACGAAGTAAGGAATGGTGCTTTTTCTGACATACTCTGCAACTGGTGGCTTTTTGGCAAAACCTAACACCGTGATTGCCACCTAAACAGTTATAACAAATTCTATTATTGGTTACAAACTCGTGTCTTTTGTCATAATCCTGGCTAGCGAATTGTTTACAGTAGCACAATTTATGATCCTCACCACAGAATTCACAACTTAATTTTACTACACTTGTCGCATGTAACACTTTAGTTTAACCTTTGTTACTGGGAGTCTTTGAATTGAATGTTGACACATACATTTGGCTCAATGAATTCCAAAGCTCGATATCTATTAGTTAGAAAAGTCTGCAATTCTTTGAACGTCGGCAACGCATCAGATGGCACATTAGTTGCAACATTCAATTCCCATTGCTTCCTGGATTCGGCATCCAATTTAAGTGAAAGTAAATGAATTACAATTAAATCCCAGGATGAAACATCTATACCTATATTTTGTAATGCATTTAAACAATCGGAAGACGTATCCATCAACTCTTTTAAACAACTTGCTGACTCAGTAGTAATATTTCGTTGACTAAGCAGACGCTTCAAAATGCAATTCGAAATATATTTTTTATTATTATAGCGTTCCTCCAGTTGTTTCCAGCATTGAGCGTAATTTGCGTCCGACACGGGTGTATGCCGAATCAATTGCTCAGCTTCTCCGGACAAATAACCCTTAAGATATTGCAATCTTTGTACATTATCTAACTCTATATTATTGTGTATCATTGACACAAACAAATCCCGAAACGTGGGCCACTCTGTATATTTCCCTGAAAATATGGGAATGCTTATCTTGGGTAATTTGACCAAAGATGACCTTTTATTTACATTTTCATTTCCACTCGTATTTAATTTGCTTACATTAGACTGGACCTTAAACTCAGTTAAAATGCATTTCAAATCACATTTGTATGACATATATTGCTCTTCTGACAATTCATACACATCATCGGTTGTATATTTAGACGACTTGAGTATCTTAGGATCAGCTGTTTGCAGTAGCTCTTTATGACCTTGCCTAAAATCAGTCCACAGCTGTTCCAATGCCTCAAGCTTACTTTCAACATAATATTCAGTAATGCGGTCCTTAGGGGACTTTTTAAAATTATTTCTCGCCTTAACTAGACGATTTGATAAATCAATTTGAAAATTTAACAATGACTCCATTTTGAAATTTCTTTTTTATATTATAATCTCTAATTCAATTGAAACAACCCAATTAAAACAAATTAAAAAATTAAATTTAAATTTTAATTTTAAACTACAAGTGTAATCCTGACACTTCGAAAATTTTCAAAAAAAAATTTGTAAAAAATTACAAGTGTTTGAAATTTTGGGACTTAGACGAAATCCGGCATGGATTCCCCG
The DNA here is from genome assembly GCA_022674325.2 of Grapholita molesta. Classification (NCBI taxonomy): domain Eukaryota; kingdom Metazoa; phylum Arthropoda; class Insecta; order Lepidoptera; family Tortricidae; genus Grapholita; species Grapholita molesta. Next base: position 250,843 of record CP053122.2, on the reverse strand, counting down.
TAATTTCATTTTTTTTTTCACTAATTATTCTAAGTCCTAAGTCTAATGAAGCTAAATATTACAAGTTGATTTTTTATTCTAATTTAGCTCTAAGTCCAGAACTCCTTGGTTATAAGGTTGAAAATGTTAACTTTCTTGATGAACTTCCACTGACTTTAAAGTTTTGAACTTCTTTGGAATAAAGTTGAATTTCGCGTACCAAATAATATAAATGTACTCACGGTTTGCACTTTACACCTCACTCACACAACTTTCCACCTTGATCTGTTGTGACGCGCAGCTTGCGCCCTCTCCGCTGAACTCCTCTCCTGGCAACACACCTTCTAGTGTCTTCAACTCCCGCTAGATGGCGCCACACGCCACCGTCGCCGATGCCAGCCAAACCAATCCCTCTGAACAGCGATCCACTGCTACTATGGGATTGATGCGAAGAGCACTCTGCTAACACGCACTGAACTATCACTGAAATCCGGCTCGAAGGACCATGTACAAGAATGCACCTTAGTGTCTACAAATCAAAGCGGATTGTACTGTATATAACTATATTGAACTAAAACTCCTTGACAATTCTAAAACTCCTTGACAATTCTCAAAAACAAAATAAAAATTAACATATTTCATGTTTTCAAACCGAACAACCGTTAGCTAGTTTGCAGTAGTGACAGCGACATCTTTTAGTGCATTCTGAACTAACTATATGTAAAGATACGAATTAGACAAGTAGGATGTTATGTTATGAAAGATTTAGGATTTTTGGAAGCATAGTAGCTGTGGTTCTAGACTCTATAATGTGACAAAATATAAATTATACTTATTATATTAATTATACTATTCTCATCACTCCTATTTTGATGAGATATGCTATTCATATGGTTCACAATAAACATTTTTTTTGCTGGCGTAAAATACACATCGCATAAGGGACAATGCACACTACACGTTTCTTCATTATATTTTAGTTTCTTATAAGGTTCTATCCAGTATTTAACCTCGGGAATTGTAATATCATTCATGTTAAATAAAATCAAAACCAATTTCATGAAGTCTAATACAAAGTGTCAACCAAATATGTCAATATTGTTTAATTTTAAATTGCGAATTCATTGGTACTACTCACTGAACACGGACATTAAAGAGGATGAATAACTAGATAATTAATATTGTAACATGACATGTGATTGGTATAAATTATTATATTTGTTTACGATAAAATATATTTACGTTCGATTAAAATGAACTCAGTGACGAAGTAACTGTATGTGTAAATCATTATATTTAATATGACACAGTACTTATTCACTTTGACTTTGACTTCGAAAATTTCTCATATGGCGGCTCCAAGGATTTTAGAACCACGGTATGCTATGAAATGTCCTAAGCCTACTAATTACATTCGCAATTTATTAGTTAAAAATTTTATTTTACAACGGACTCATTCGACGAATAAATTAAATATTCCCGAATTGACGAATAATTACTCGATTTATTAGTCATTCACGACTAACGATATTTATTTTTATTGGTCATTTTTATTCGAATAAATTTCTCCATTTCTGATGGTAGGTAACAGATTCACATTATTTTCGAAACCCATCATCATCATTATTTCAGGCGTCAGACGACCACTGCTGGAGTTGCCAGGGCAGTTGAAACAGTCGCTACTCTTACCACGTATAGGCGGGTTGTCAATCACAGCAGCTATTGATTCAGTTTCGACGACCGCCGCTGGTCATCAATTCATCATATAGAGTTTGGTTTATTTTATTTCATGAAAGATAATTACATTATAAGTTTGACTTATTTACAAACAGCAGTATTGAAACTCCGTTAGCTACTTCCCTGAACAACCTTTTCCTATAGAGTGGGGTCGGGAAAAAATGTGGGCTCAGCGACTTTAATTTTTTTTTTTTTCAAACAGTTGCTCTGTACTCCTTGTGCTCCAAAAAAAATAAACAATCGGCTGGTGGGAAGGGGTTGTCAGCATTAATTAAAAGTACCAAAATATTATTTGGCCACAACACAAAACCGCATGGACGCTTTACATTGCTGCTTTAATGTGATGTTTAAAAAACTTCATATATTATCGACAATAACGACTACTTTGTGACAATTGTCACGAAAAATATGACAATTGTTGCAAAATTCCGACAGAAGTCCAATAACATGACAAAAAATAAAGAAAATTCTTCTGAAAATCGTGACAATTGTCAAGAGCTCTTCACCAAACTATACTACCTATTTATTGATGATATAATAAAAAATATCGGTATTTTATTAAAACTAACGTATTTGTGGCAAACGCTTGTGTAAGCACACATCCCACCCGATGGTAAGCGGTCAATGTAACCAATGGACACCTGCAACGTTGGATATTTACACATGTCGCGAATCGTGACAATTGTCGGTGTGGTGAAACAGAGGCCAGTTCAGAGTTATCTTTGAGAGTGCTAAGGACGCTTGCCCCAGAGTACACTGCGTTACACAGTGACCTACAGAACTTGTCGTGATACTACTGATAAAACCTTCAAAAACTACGTACTACTGTTACTGTACCTCCCCCATAGACCTCCCTAGTAAGCAATTACTAACACACTGCAGCTTGCCAGCATGGGAGGTCGAATGCCATAATCGCATTTAGCATGCGGGTTGGCGACACCAGTAAGTTTGACAGCTTCCAAGAGACGCTGGCCGTCATTTAAGTCATGTACGTACCATTCTTCTTATGCTGAGCCAGCAGCGCGGCCGTCAGATGCAGCGCCCTGGTCGCGTGGCCGGCGTCCAGCTTGAGAGCTATCTTGGCTAGAGCCGAGCACGCGCAGGCGGCGGTGAAGCTCTCTCCGGAGCACAGCGCGTGCGCCAACCCGCCCGACGAGCTCGACGCCGTGTCCGCGCTGGAACAATCGAATGGTATTCGAAACAGGGACCTACAAGACAGGGTCACGCTAGCCTAGGAAGCAGTGGCGGCGGGGATCTATGGCCGCGCCGCCGCTGCTAGGACCTTGCGAGACTGGAAATTACATTTCAGCCGTATGCAGTCCACTGCTGGACATAGGCCTCCCACAAATATGACTTGTATCAACTTGGGGGTAGATGTCAACTACCCTACCTGTTTACTACGTCGCACACCAGCTTTCAACCTCACACACCTGTTTACTACCTCACACACCAGTTTTCTACCTCACACACCTGTTTACTACCTCACACACCTGTTTACTACCTCACACACCTGTTTACTACCTCACACACCAGTTTACTACCTCACACACCTGTTTACTACCTCACACACCTGTTTACTACCTCACACACCTGTTTACTACCTCACACACCTGTTTACTACCTCACACACCAGTTTACTACCTCACACACCTGTTTACTACCTCACACACCTGTTTACTACCTCACACACCAGTTTACTACCTCACACACCTGTTTACTACCTCACACACCTGTTTACTACCTCACACACCTGTTTACTACCTCACACACCTGTTTACTACCTCACACACCAGTTTACTACCTCACACACTAGTTTTCTACCTCACACACCTGTTTACTACCTCACACACCAGTTTTCTACCTCACACACCTGTTTACTACCTCACACACCAGTTTTCTACCTCACACACCTGTTTACTACCTCACACACCTGTTTACTACCTCACACACCTGTTTACTACCTCACACACCTGTTTACTACCTCACACACCAGTTTTCTACCTCACACACCTGTTTACTACCTCACACACCAGTTTTCTACCTCACACACCTGTTTACTACCTCACACACCTGTTTACTACCTCACACACCTGTTTACTACCTCACACACCTGTTTTTCACCCCGCACACCTTCTGCTAGGCTAGGTCTACTGCTGGACATAGGTTGTGTATCATTTTGGGAGAAGTTGCCATAGTCGCCACGCCTGGCAGGCGGGTTGGCGACCGCAGTAGCTGTAGATTGAGTTTGGACGGACGCTGCTCCATCCGTAGGATTTTTCCCTTTGTCGCCTCTTACGACACCCGCGGGAGATGGGGTGGTGCTATTCTAGTCAGCCGGTACCACACGGCACACTGTACATGTTCAGGGTAAACTCACGCGGGCAGGTTGAAAGCGGACTGTGAGGCGTAGGTTCCGTCGCTGGTCACGAGCTGTCGCGGCGCCGAATTGTCGGGCTTGGGTGCGGCTTGCTCGCTCTCCTCCTGCGAATCACGTATCTTTTATCTCTTTTTGTTATTTCACCAAGCACCGAGAGCCTATGAGGCGGGTAGTTGATGGTCAAAGCAACTGAAACTGTTAGTTAAGATTCGCTGGACATAATACGACATGATTGATAATTTAGTAGACGCTATATATACTTAGTTAATATCGAAAACTTAATTGAAAATGTAAACTTGTGTGGACCAAGCACTGAGCCTTGTGGAACTCCGCGCCACATTGTATTAGTTTTTCACATTAAACCTTTATCAAAGTCCCCTATTAACGCTATAACCTCAACATACTGCTCCCTGTTGGAACGATAGGAATATATCTTAAGATCTTTTACGTCTGTAGCCATACTACTCAAATTTAATAAGCAATATTTCATGATAGGACATTGTCAAAAGCCTAGCTCAGATTCAGGACGACACCAGCTACTTTTAATTTATTATCCAAATCTATAATGCCTTTGTAGGCTTAGTTAAACATTAATTTGCTTCGTAAAGGCACACGTTTCTCAAATATTCTAGAAAACATTGGTAATAATGATATTTATCTATAATATTTCGGATATTTCATTCAGCAATAATTAGCAATTTTGGATTTTAGTAAATATGGTCACCTTATCCTCGTTGGTAACGAACAGCAGGAGAGGGGATGGGAGGAAGCAGACGATTTTGAAGCATGGTCATTGTCGGGGCTTCCAACTTCTGTACTGACCAGACTCTGACTGTACAGGTTGACTGGCATGTTTTGGAATGGCCGACACTAAATTTAAACTGACGGGAAAAACAGTGTCAAGAGAAAATAATTGAATTGACAGTCGACGACAGAAACCAGTCGGTGACGGTTCGCTTAAAGACAGACTCAATTACAAGAACCAGACGAAGACGCTTCAGTCATCTTGCTGGAGGATGGGCTACCTTGTTGTCTTCGTCCCCGGTGGCGGGCAGCGGGATGGCGGCGGCCAGCACGTCGAGCGCGGCGGCGGCCAGCTCGGCCGAGTCGGCGAACTCGGCCAGCAGCCACAGCGCCGAGCGGGCTATCTTGCCCACCTTGATCTGCGGCATCACCTCCAGCAGTTTCTGGCGAGAACACCATGCTTTAGTATATGTTTCTTCATCTCACTATTTCGGAAGGCAAATTATTAACAAGAATGTAAAGTAATCTATATATATATAAACGTGAATGTTCTGACTGACTGACTGATCAACGCACAGCCCAAACCGCTTAACCTAGATGGCTGATTTTTTCACAATAGGTAGTTCATATACCGTAACCACCCACTAAGAAGGGATTTTTGGAAATTCTACCATTAAGGGGGTAAAAAAGAAGTTAAAAGTGTGTATGGGAATTGTGTAAAATTTAAAGCTATAAACTTGAAATTCTGTGTAAATACTCGTTATTTGAATACAAGAAAAGGAATTTTAGCGTTTTTGGAAATTCATCCCCTGAGGGGTCAAAAAGGAGGTTCTTCTGCGCGTACGGTAAAGCTAGTTGCATATAAATTTGAAGTGTCTTCTTTTTGCTAACTGGTTGGATACACTTCTAAGGGGCGATTTTTCAATTGTCAGATAGGCACATATCTGACAGATACCCATAGAGTTATTCGCCGAATAAGGCTTATCTGACTATTGAAAAATCGGCCTTAAATGATGAGTATGAAGTATACCTGGTACAGCGCGGGCCGCAGCGCGGGAAGGCGGCCAGCGCCTCGCGCACGGCCGCCACGATGTCGGGCGCCGCCAGCTCCGCGCCCTCGCCCAGCAGCTCCAGCAGCGCCGGCGCCACGCTGCCCGCCACCTCCGGGAACTGCAGCACACCTCGGCGTCAACGACGGCTCACAATCCAGAACGGGACGAAGGACGGTTCCGATTGGCCAGATTTACATGGAATCACTAAAGTCATGGATTGGAATGAGAACCACTATACTCCTCGCGGCGAATCATGATCCCTATGACAGTTCATGTTAGTAATGGGTCGTGTCGATGTGACTTAACTTTGGTAAACGTGATTTTAAAAATATAATTTGCATTTCATATGTCTGTTATGTTGTTGTTCTAGTAATGATTTAATTTTTTTGACCGAGAAATGTAACTTTTTAATATTTAGCATCTAATATTTTACGTCACGCTTGACGAATGTAAAAATATAAATCCATCTTAAACATAGTGCTATCGAAAAAATAGCAAAATATCAAAATAACCTTACTATATGTATAAATGAAAACGATTATAGGTACATCGGACACTGAAAGTGTACTCTTTATTTTGTACACTCGTTTCCATTATCGACATTTGTTATTGATACTTTTGCACTAGTCGATATCTTCCAAACGAAATAAGTTTTGCAGGGCGTAAACGTAATATCTGATTCAGATAACTTCTTTTAAATGTTAAGAATTGTTACAATTCCAACGAAAAATCATTGTAATGGCATGTATCTCCCCTAAAATTAATAAACGCCATTTTTAGACGTCTCCAATTTAATTATAATGTAACGGTGACGCCACTACAAGTTTGTGTCGTAGGAATAACTGTCAGTGTCATAGGGATCATGATTCGCCGCGACGAGTATAGTTTATCTACGACGACACACAACCATGTAGCCCTCGCGGGCCGGTACAGACGAGCGACCCACCTTGAGCGCGGCCTGGTGCAGCGCGCGCACGAGCAGCTGGCGGTAGCGCGCGGCGTCGTCGTGGCCGGCGCCGGCGCGCGCCGCCTCCTTGCGCAGCACCTGCACCAGCTCCTCCGCGTGCCGCGCGCTCACCAGCTCCAGCGCTGCGCACACACAGACACACTTTGAGAACCTGTACACTCCTCATACTGTAGTCTCTAGGGAGTTCATTGCACAGCCGGAGCGTTCGCGGGAGGAAATTCCTCTTAAACCGCTTAGTGCGCGACCCTTTAGGCTCCATTGGCATTGCAGTAGGTTTCCATGTTGAAAACGATAGCGTAAACGTAGACTATTAACTTGAGCCATTTTCCCCGAGACGTTATTATTCAAAGCCTCGGGCGAGGGTTCATTCGATCAATGACTAATTAAAGACCGAGTTAATACAAATTGCTTCTCCTTCATTTTTATTTCACAAAGGAACGTTCTGTGCTCATTCAACACATTTACATTATTTGGGAAAATTCTTGCAATGTCATTGGAACATTTTGTGATTTTTCTAAAGCTTTTGACTGTGTTGATCACGGAAATCTTATTCTGACACTAGAACATTATGGCCTATCAAATGATGCCTTTAACCTCATGTCCTAATATTTTAGCAAATGAAAACAAACAGTTGTTGTAAAGAACAGCCAGTCTAGCGGAGCTTTAGTAAAATTAGGAATACCCCAGGGTTCTATTTTAGGCCCTTTCTTGTTTTTGGCATATATAAATGTTTCACCTTTGTATAGTAGAAAACCGTTGTAATATAGTTCTACACATCAATAATTTTCAAGGTTGACCGGCATTCTACAGATTATAATGTAATTAATGGCACACTAGCTGATGTCCTCAACTAGTTTACTATCAATAATCAGTTACTTAATGCTAAGAAAAGAAAATGTGTTAGATTTGATTTGCCGAATGTTACACAGGTGGATACTAGAATACTTTTAAATATGAAATGCTTAGAGATAATAGATAAAACATTGTTCCTTAGTTTAACATTGGACAGAAATCTACAGTGGAGTCCTCTTATAAGAAAACTCGCATATAGACGTGGGTTAAAAAATAATCGGCACAAATTGGTAATTTCTGTTCCGCCCGTGGCACACACAATGTTTTTCATCACACTTGTGGGGCAGCTAGATTTTAATTTAGAAGCTGACGTATATTTTGGCGAGCAAGTGTGATGAAATATATGTAAATGAAGCCTCCTTCCTTCATTTAGTTCGTTTATATTTATGGTCATATTTCTTAAGTTTGAATTGACATATTGAAATACGTGTCAAATGTCAGAGAAAAGATATTAATTTTAAATAACGGAATATTTGTGTGAATACAAGAAAATATAATGTTTGTGTAAATAGATACGGAGTATTAGCTCTAAATGTTGTTTCTCTTTTCAGGTAAGAGTTTTATTTGTGTTTTATTTAAATTATATTTCTGATTCGCTTATAAATTGTGTACATTGTTTGTAATAAAAACATTCTCTTTTCAGAGCAACACAATTGAGTTTTTATTTCTACGTGTTACTAACGGACACTATACACGGTGTTCGGTAGTCATATTATAAAAAGGGAAGCCGTTTTCATCCTGAATCCCTATGTTGGTTTAAAAATAAAAATAGTGAAGTAGTGAAACGAGACCAGCATCAAATAAAGACCGTTAATCACTCGGAGTTAGAAGTAGAATTAAATGAAATAGACTCAAAAAACTAATTATCCCGCCATTAATTAAAACTAAGTTAGTGTTAAACAATACTGTACAACTTCTTGGAGTTTATGATTCGGGCTCAAATGTATCGTTAATAAATTCGAGATTACTGCATATAAAAAATAACTCGGTTAGTAAAAGGATGAATAATGCTAACTTAAAAACGATTAATGGCGTTAAAACTCCAATTGGAATGGTAACTTTAAAGATAAAAATTTTTGATTTGGAACATGATATAAATGTTTTTGTTGTAGATGAAAAAAATTATGACTATGACTTCTTGATTGGCTTAGATTGTATAGCAAAATTCCACCTCATCCAACATGACAATTTGGAAATTACACAAAATACTAAGATATTAGAAATAGAAAATAATGAAACAGTAATGACCGAAAACGTAGTTATGTCTCCTTGTATAACAGATATGGAAATGGAACAAATAAAAAAGATAAATATAAATAATAATACGGATCTAGAAATAATAGAGAAAAACGGAAATGAAAATAATAATACATACGAAATTAACTTTAATGAACATATAGATGTTGAAAACTTTAATATTACGGTCAGTCATCTGACTTCTCAACAGCAATCTAAAATAGATAACTTAATAAACAAATATAAAGGGCTTTTTGCAAAAGACAAATATGATATAGGTACAGTGAAGGATTATGAGGCACACATCGACCTACAAATCGATAAATATTGTAGCAAGCGACCTTATAGATGCACTATTGATGATAGGAAAGAGATTGAACAACAGGTATCACAGTTATTAAAAAAAAAGTTAATTGAGGAGTCTTACAGTCCTTTTGCCGCTCCGGTAACTTTAGCTTATAAAAAAGAAGATGGAAGAAAATCAAGGTTGTGTATAGATTTTCGTGACTTAAATAAAATAGTGGTTCCTCAGTCACAACCTTTTCCTCTTATTGAGGATTTAATGATTAAAACAAGAAAATGTAAATTCTTTTCAACATTAGACGTTAACTCAGCATTTTGGTCAATCCCTATGAAGGTGGAGGATAGAAAAAAAACAGCTTTTGTTACTCAAGAAGGCCATTACCAGTGGACATGTCTTCCGTTCGGTCTCAAAACATCACCAGCTATATTTCAAAGAGTACTTAGCAGTATTATAAGGAAACATGGGCTATCAGATTTTACAGTCAACTATATAGATGATATTTTAATATTCTCGGAAACATTTGCTGACCACATAAAACACTTGTCTTCTTTGTTGGATGCAATTTCAAAGGAAGCCTTTCGATTGAAATTCTCAAAATGTAACTTTGCTCAGGATTCAGTAAAATATTTAGGCCACCTAATACAAAATAATACAATTTCTCCACTTAAAGATAACTTGATTGCAATAAGGAATTCCCTATACCAAAAACACAAAAAAAATTTCGTCAGTTTTTGGGCAAGATTAACTTTTATGGGAAATATGTGCCAAATATATCAGTCATATTAGATCCTTTACATAATTTATTGAGAAAAGGTCAAACATTTATTTGGTCACAAGAATGTCAAAAAGCTTTTGAGACTATAAAAAAGCTACTTTGTTTAAAACCAATTCTGGCAATCTTTGACCCAGATCTGCCAATACACATTTATACAGACGCCTCAATCCAGGGCATAGGTGCGATTTTAAAACAGCCACAGGATGGAGGAGAAGAAAAACCTTGTGCATATTTTTCACGAAAATTAAACGAGTCTCAGAAGAAGAAAAAGGCTATTTACCTAGAGTGCTTAGCAATAAAAGAAGCAGTAAAATACTGGCAACATTGGTTGATAGGGAAAAAGTTCACAGTTTTCTCTGATCATAAACCTCTCGAGAAGATGAATATAAAGGCTAGAACAGATGAAGAACTAGGCGACCTGGCATATTACCTATCACAGTTTAACTTTGATGTTGTATATTCTCCAGGAAAATACAACTTGGAAGCGGATTGTTTGAGTAGGAATCCGGTATTAGAACCACATGAAAATCAAGACGAAATTTCAAAAATTGTAAATTTTATTAAATTAGAAGACATAATAAATGATCAAGAAAGAAATGAAGATATCCAACAAAATAAAGATAAATTAATATTAAAAGATAAATTGTACTATAAAAATATTAAAAAAAAAGATAAAATTATTATAACAGAGGAATTTTGTAAAAAGATTATTAAAAACACACATAACTATTATTGTCATATCGGCATTCAACAGATGGAGCGAAAAATAAAACCTTTCTATATAGGAAAAAACATATCCAAAAATATCAGGGAAATTTGTGATAACTGTGAAATTTGCATAAAAAATAAATCGAGAAAAAAATTTAAATTTGGATTAATGTCACAGTTGGGCCCTGCTACATACCCATTTGAGATCATATCTATTGATACTATTGGTGGATTCGGTGGTTCTCGCTCCACAAAAACTTATTTGCATTTACTTGTGGATCACTTTACAAGGTTTGCCTTTATTTTGACCTCAAAGACACAAAATGCAAGTGATTTTATAAAGCTCGTTCAAAAAGTTCCACAGGGCAATAGAATTGGTATGATTCTTTGTGATCAGTACCCAGGTATAAATTCAAGAGAATTTAAAGTATATTTAGAAGATCAGAACATACCTATTATATTCACCGCAGTAAATGCCCCATTTTCCAATGGATTAAATGAGAGATTAAATCAAACGCTTGTAAATAAAATACGATGTAAGATTAATGAAAGAAAACATAAATTAGCTTGGACAACTATCGCTCATGAGTGTACCCAAAGATACAATGAAACTGAACACTCGGTGACGGGTTTTGCTCCAAAATATCTATTAGAAGGACAAAGTGTGGATATTCTACCGGAAGAATTGAAACAAAATGAGACATGTAAAAATTTATTAAGAGATAGAAGAATAGCGTTAGAAAATACTATAAAATCGCATGACTATAATAAAAAGCAATTTGATATTAATAGACAAACGTGTCAACTTAAAGTAGGAGATTTAGTATATGTTGAGAATGGTAATAGGTTGAATAGAAAAAAACTAGATGAAATTAAAATTGGTCCATACAAAATTATAGAAAAAATATCAAATTCAATTTACAAATTAGACACAGGTCACAGGAAATTACAGTCAAACTTATATCACATTACTAAACTACTTCCGTTCCAAGAGGATAATATGTAAATAAATGATAATTATTTAATATCAGGAAAAGAATCCATATAATATGGTTATAGGTATTTTAAAAAAGAGGGGGAGGGGGAGATGTAAATGAAGCCTCCTTCCTTCATTTAGTTCGTTTATATTTATGGTCATATTTCTTAAGTTTGAATTGACATATTGAAATACGTGTCAAATGTCAGAGAAAAGATATTAATTTTAAATAACGGAATATTTGTGTGAATACAAGAAAATATAATGTTTGTGTAAATAGATACGGAGTATTAGCTCTAAATGTTGTTTCTCTTTTCAGGTAAGAGTTTTATTTGTGTTTTATTTAAATTATATTTCTGATTCGCTTATAAATTGTGTACATTGTTTGTAATAAAAACATTCTCTTTTCAGAGCAACACAATTGAGTTTTTATTTCTACGTGTTACTAACGGACACTATACACGGTGTTCGGTAGTCATATTATATATAGTACAGTCAAAGGCATAAATATGTATACAGTTTTACAGTTGCTACATTGACGACTGTACACTGCGTATTAATAAACAAGAATTTACGAGCAAGTGTGAATTGCAGCCCGAACCCGAAATAATGGATTTAATCACCCAGCGCGAGTGTCTGGCGGCGCACGTCCAGGTCGGAGGAGGCCAGCACCCGCAGCACGTCCATGGCCCGCAGATAGAGAGTGGAGCTCACCCAGCGCGAGTGTCTGGCGGCGCACGTCCAGGTCGGAGGAGGCCAGCACCCGCAGCACGTCCATGGCCCGCAGATAGAGAGTGGAGCTCACCCAGCGCGAGTGTCTGGCGGCGCACGTCCAGGTCGGAGGAGGCCAGCACCCGCAGCACGTCCATGGCCCGCAGATAGAGAGTGGAGCTCACCCAGCGCGAGTGTCTGGCGGCGCACGTCCAGGTCGGAGGAGGCCAGCACCCGGAGCACGTCCATGGCCCGCAGATAGAGAGTGGAGCTCACCCAGCGCGAGTGTCTGGCGGCGCACGTCCAGGTCGGAGGAGGCCAGCACCCGCAGCACGTCCATGGCCCGCAGATAGAGAGTGGAGCTCACCCAGCGCGAGTGTCTGGCGGCGCACGTCCAGGTCGGAGGAGGCCAGCACCCGCAGCACGTCCATGGCCCGCAGATAGAGAGTGGAGCTCACCCAGCGCGAGTGTCTGGCGGCGCACGTCCAGGTCGGAGGAGGCCAGCACCCGCAGCACGTCCATGGCCCGCAGATAGAGAGTGGAGCTCACCCAGCGCGAGTGTCTGGCGGCGCACGTCCAGGTCGGAGGAGGCCAGCACCCGCAGCACGTCCATGGCCCGCAGATAGAGGGGCGAGCTCACCCAGCGCGAGTGTCAGGCGGCGCACGTCCAGGTCGGAGGAGGCCAGCACCCGCAGCACGTCCATGGCCCGCAGATAGAGAGTGGAGCTCACCCAGCGCGAGTGTCTGGCGGCGCACGTCCAGGTCGGAGGAGGCCAGCACCCGCAGCACGTCCATGGCCCGCAGATAGAGAGTGGAGCTCACCCAGCGCGAGTGTCTGGCGGCGCACGTCCAGGTCGGAGGAGGCCAGCACCCGCAGCACGTCCATGGCCCGCAGATAGAGAGTGGAGCTCACCCAGCGCGAGTGTCTGGCGGCGCACGTCCAGGTCGGAGGAGGCCAGCACCCGCAGCACGTCCATGGCCCGCAGATAGAGAGTGGAGCTCACCCAGCGCGAGTGTCTGGCGGCGCACGTCCAGGTCGGAGGAGGCCAGCACCCGCAGCACGTCCATGGCCCGCAGATAGAGAGTGGAGCTCACCCAGCGCGAGTGTCTGGCGGCGCACGTCCAGGTCGGAGGAGGCCAGCACCCGCAGCACGTCCATGGCCCGCAGATAGAGAGTGGAGCTCACCCAGCGCGAGTGTCTGGCGGCGCACGTCCAGGTCGGAGGAGGCCAGCACCCGCAGCACGTCCATGGCCCGCAGATAGAGAGTGGAGCTCACCCAGCGCGAGTGTCTGGCGGCGCACGTCCAGGTCGGAGGAGGCCAGCACCCGCAGCACGTCCATGGCCCGCAGATAGAGAGTGGAGCTCACCCAGCGCGAGTGTCTGGCGGCGCACGTCCAGGTCGGAGGAGGCCAGCACCCGCAGCACGTCCATGGCCCGCAGATAGAGAGTGGAGCTCACCCAGCGCGAGTGTCTGGCGGCGCACGTCCAGGTCGGAGGAGGCCAGCACCCGCAGCACGTCCATGGCCCGCAGATAGAGAGTGGAGCTCACCCAGCGCGAGTGTCTGGCGGCGCACGTCCAGGTCGGAGGAGGCCAGCACCCGCAGCACGTCCATGGCCCGCAGATAGAGAGTGGAGCTCACCCAGCGCGAGTGTCTGGCGGCGCACGTCCAGGTCGGAGGAGGCCAGCACCCGCAGCACGTCCATGGCCCGCAGATAGAGAGTGGAGCTCACCCAGCGCGAGTGTCTGGCGGCGCACGTCCAGGTCGGAGGAGGCCAGCACCCGCAGCACGTCCATGGCCCGCAGATAGAGAGTGGAGCTCACCCAGCGCGAGTGTCTGGCGGCGCACGTCCAGGTCGGAGGAGGCCAGCACCCGCAGCACGTCCATGGCCCGCAGATAGAGAGTGGAGCGCGCCCAGCGCGAGTGTCTGGCGGCGCACGTCCAGGTCGGAGGAGGCCAGCACCCGCAGCACGTCCATGGCCCGCAGATAGAGAGTGGAGCTCACCCAGCGCGAGTGTCTGGCGGCGCACGTCCAGGTCGGAGGAGGCCAGCACCCGCAGCACGTCCATGGCCCGCAGATAGAGAGTGGAGCTCACCCAGCGCGAGTGTCTGGCGGCGCACGTCCAGGTCGGAGGAGGCCAGCACCCGCAGCACGTCCATGGCCCGCAGATAGAGAGTGGAGCTCACCCAGCGCGAGTGTCTGGCGGCGCACGTCCAGGTCGGAGGAGGCCAGCACCCGCAGCACGTCCATGGCCCGCAGATAGAGAGTGGAGCTCACCCAGCGCGAGTGTCTGGCGGCGCACGTCCAGGTCGGAGGAGGCCAGCACCCGCAGCACGTCCATGGCCCGCAGATAGAGAGTGGAGCTCACCCAGCGCGAGTGTCTGGCGGCGCACGTCCAGGTCGGAGGAGGCCAGCACCCGCAGCACGTCCATGGCCCGCAGATAGAGAGTGGAGCTCACCCAGCGCGAGTGTCTGGCGGCGCACGTCCAGGTCGGAGGAGGCCAGCACCCGCAGCACGTCCATGGCCCGCAGATAGAGAGTGGAGCTCACCCAGCGCGAGTGTCTGGCGGCGCACGTCCAGGTCGGAGGAGGCCAGCACCCGCAGCACGTCCATGGCCCGCAGATAGAGAGTGGAGCTCACCCAGCGCGAGTGTCTGGCGGCGCACGTCCAGGTCGGAGGAGGCCAGCACCCGCAGCACGTCCATGGCCCGCAGATAGAGAGTGGAGCTCACCCAGCGCGAGTGTCTGGCGGCGCACGTCCAGGTCGGAGGAGGCCAGCACCCGCAGCACGTCCATGGCCCGCAGATAGAGAGTGGAGCTCACCCAGCGCGAGTGTCTGGCGGCGCACGTCCAGGTCGGAGGAGGCCAGCACCCGCAGCACGTCCATGGCCCGCAGATAGAGAGTGGAGCTCACCCAGCGCGAGTGTCTGGCGGCGCACGTCCAGGTCGGAGGAGGCCAGCACCCGCAGCACGTCCATGGCCCGCAGATAGAGAGTGGAGCTCACCCAGCGCGAGTGTCTGGCGGCGCACGTCCAGGTCGGAGGAGGCCAGCACCCGCAGCACGTCCATGGCCCGCAGATAGAGAGTGGAGCTCACCCAGCGCGAGTGTCTGGCGGCGCACGTCCAGGTCGGAGGAGGCCAGCACCCGCAGCACGTCCATGGCCCGCAGATAGAGAGTGGAGCTCACCCAGCGCGAGTGTCTGGCGGCGCACGTCCAGGTCGGAGGAGGCCAGCACCCGCAGCACGTCCATGGCCCGCAGATAGAGAGTGGAGCTCACCCAGCGCGAGTGTCTGGCGGCGCACGTCCAGGTCGGAGGAGGCCAGCACCCGCAGCACGTCCATGGCCCGCAGATAGAGAGTGGAGCTCACCCAGCGCGAGTGTCTGGCGGCGCACGTCCAGGTCGGAGGAGGCCAGCACCCGCAGCACGTCCATGGCCCGCAGATAGAGAGTGGAGCTCACCCAGCGCGAGTGTCTGGCGGCGCACGTCCAGGTCGGAGGAGGCCAGCACCCGCAGCACGTCCATGGCCCGCAGATAGAGAGTGGAGCTCACCCAGCGCGAGTGTCTGGCGGCGCACGTCCAGGTCGGAGGAGGCCAGCACCCGCAGCACGTCCATGGCCCGCAGATAGAGAGTGGAGCTCACCCAGCGCGAGTGTCTGGCGGCGCACGTCCAGGTCGGAGGAGGCCAGCACCCGCAGCACGTCCATGGCCCGCAGATAGAGAGTGGAGCTCACCCAGCGCGAGTGTCTGGCGGCGCACGTCCAGGTCGGAGGAGGCCAGCACCCGCAGCACGTCCATGGCCCGCAGATAGAGAGTGGAGCTCACCCAGCGCGAGTGTCTGGCGGCGCACGTCCAGGTCGGAGGAGGCCAGCACCCGCAGCACGTCCATGGCCCGCAGATAGAGAGTGGAGCTCACCCAGCGCGAGTGTCTGGCGGCGCACGTCCAGGTCGGAGGAGGCCAGCACCCGCAGCACGTCCATGGCCCGCAGATAGAGAGTGGAGCTCACCCAGCGCGAGTGTCTGGCGGCGCACGTCCAGGTCGGAGGAGGCCAGCACCCGCAGCACGTCCATGGCCCGCAGATAGAGAGTGGAGCTCACCCAGCGCGAGTGTCTGGCGGCGCACGTCCAGGTCGGAGGAGGCCAGCACCCGCAGCACGTCCATGGCCCGCAGATAGAGAGTGGAGCTCACCCAGCGCGAGTGTCTGGCGGCGCACGTCCAGGTCGGAGGAGGCCAGCACCCGCAGCACGTCCATGGCCCGCAGATAGAGAGTGGAGCTCACCCAGCGCGAGTGTCTGGCGGCGCACGTCCAGGTCGGAGGAGGCCAGCACCCGCAGCACGTCCATGGCCCGCAGATAGAGAGTGGAGCTCACCCAGCGCGAGTGTCTGGCGGCGCACGTCCAGGTCGGAGGAGGCCAGCACCCGCAGCACGTCCATGGCCCGCAGATAGAGAGTGGAGCTCACCCAGCGCGAGTGTCTGGCGGCGCACGTCCAGGTCGGAGGAGGCCAGCACCCGCAGCACGTCCATGGCCCGCAGATAGAGAGTGGAGCTCACCCAGCGCGAGTGTCTGGCGGCGCACGTCCAGGTCGGAGGAGGCCAGCACCCGCAGCACGTCCATGGCCCGCAGATAGAGAGTGGAGCTCACCCAGCGCGAGTGTCTGGCGGCGCACGTCCAGGTCGGAGGAGGCCAGCACCCGCAGCACGTCCATGGCCCGCAGATAGAGAGTGGAGCTCACCCAGCGCGAGTGTCTGGCGGCGCACGTCCAGGTCGGAGGAGGCCAGCACCCGCAGCACGTCCATGGCCCGCAGATAGAGAGTGGAGCTCACCCAGCGCGAGTGTCTGGCGGCGCACGTCCAGGTCGGAGGAGGCCAGCACCCGCAGCACGTCCATGGCCCGCAGATAGAGAGTGGAGCTCACCCAGCGCGAGTGTCTGGCGGCGCACGTCCAGGTCGGAGGAGGCCAGCACCCGCAGCACGTCCATGGCCCGCAGATAGAGAGTGGAGCTCACCCAGCGCGAGTGTCTGGCGGCGCACGTCCAGGTCGGAGGAGGCCAGCACCCGCAGCACGTCCATGGCCCGCAGATAGAGAGTGGAGCTCACCCAGCGCGAGTGTCTGGCGGCGCACGTCCAGGTCGGAGGAGGCCAGCACCCGCAGCACGTCCATGGCCCGCAGATAGAGAGTGGAGCTCACCCAGCGCGAGTGTCTGGCGGCGCACGTCCAGGTCGGAGGAGGCCAGCACCCGCAGCACGTCCATGGCCCGCAGATAGAGAGTGGAGCTCACCCAGCGCGAGTGTCTGGCGGCGCACGTCCAGGTCGGAGGAGGCCAGCACCCGCAGCACGTCCATGGCCCGCAGATAGAGAGTGGAGCTCACCCAGCGCGAGTGTCTGGCGGCGCACGTCCAGGCCGGAGGAGGCCAGCACCCGCAGCACGTCCATGGCCCGCAGATAGAGAGTGGAGCTCACCCAGCGCGAGTGTCTGGCGGCGCACGTCCAGGTCGGAGGAGGCCAGCACCCGCAGCACGTCCATGGCCCGCAGATAGAGAGTGGAGCTCACCCAGCGCGAGTGTCTGGCGGCGCACGTCCAGGTCGGAGGAGGCCAGCACCCGCAGCACGTCCATGGCCCGCAGATAGAGAGTGGAGCTCACCCAGCGCGAGTGTCTGGCGGCGCACGTCCAGGTCGGAGGAGGCCAGCACCCGCAGCACGTCCATGGCCCGCAGATAGAGAGTGGAGCTCACCCAGCGCGAGTGTCTGGCGGCGCACGTCCAGGTCGGAGGAGGCCAGCACCCGCAGCACGTCCATGGCCCGCAGATAGAGAGTGGAGCTCACCCAGCGCGAGTGTCTGGCGGCGCACGTCCAGGTCGGAGGAGGCCAGCACCCGCAGCACGTCCATGGCCCGCAGATAGAGAGTGGAGCTCACCCAGCGCGAGTGTCTGGCGGCGCACGTCCAGGTCGGAGGAGGCCAGCACCCGCAGCACGTCCATGGCCCGCAGATAGAGAGTGGAGCTCACCCAGCGCGAGTGTCTGGCGGCGCACGTCCAGGTCGGAGGAGGCCAGCACCCGCAGCACGTCCATGGCCCGCAGATAGAGAGTGGAGCTCACCCAGCGCGAGTGTCTGGCGGCGCACGTCCAGGTCGGAGGAGGCCAGCACCCGCAGCACGTCCATGGCCCGCAGATAGAGAGTGGAGCTCACCCAGCGCGAGTGTCTGGCGGCGCACGTCCAGGTCGGAGGAGGCCAGCACCCGCAGCACGTCCATGGCCCGCAGATAGAGAGTGGAGCTCACCCAGCGCGAGTGTCTGGCGGCGCACGTCCAGGTCGGAGGAGGCCAGCACCCGCAGCACGTCCATGGCCCGCAGATAGAGAGTGGAGCTCACCCAGCGCGAGTGTCTGGCGGCGCACGTCCAGGTCGGAGGAGGCCAGCACCCGCAGCACGTCCATGGCCCGCAGATAGAGAGTGGAGCTCACCCAGCGCGAGTGTCTGGCGGCGCACGTCCAGGTCGGAGGAGGCCAGCACCCGCAGCACGTCCATGGCCCGCAGATAGAGAGTGGAGCTCACCCAGCGCGAGTGTCTGGCGGCGCACGTCCAGGTCGGAGGAGGCCAGCACCCGCAGCACGTCCATGGCCCGCAGATAGAGAGTGGAGCTCACCCAGCGCGAGTGTCTGGCGGCGCACGTCCAGGTCGGAGGAGGCCAGCACCCGCAGCACGTCCATGGCCCGCAGATAGAGAGTGGAGCTCACCCAGCGCGAGTGTCTGGCGGCGCACGTCCAGGTCGGAGGAGGCCAGCACCCGCAGCACGTCCATGGCCCGCAGATAGAGAGTGGAGCTCACCCAGCGCGAGTGTCTGGCGGCGCACGTCCAGGTCGGAGGAGGCCAGCACCCGCAGCACGTCCATGGCCCGCAGATAGAGAGTGGAGCTCACCCAGCGCGAGTGTCTGGCGGCGCACGTCCAGGTCGGAGGAGGCCAGCACCCGCAGCACGTCCATGGCCCGCAGATAGAGAGTGGAGCTCACCCAGCGCGAGTGTCTGGCGGCGCACGTCCAGGTCGGAGGAGGCCAGCACCCGCAGCACGTCCATGGCCCGCAGATAGAGAGTGGAGCTCACCCAGCGCGAGTGTCTGGCGGCGCACGTCCAGGTCGGAGGAGGCCAGCACCCGCAGCACGTCCATGGCCCGCAGATAGAGAGTGGAGCTCACCCAGCGCGAGTGTCTGGCGGCGCACGTCCAGGTCGGAGGAGGCCAGCACCCGCAGCACGTCCATGGCCCGCAGATAGAGAGTGGAGCTCACCCAGCGCGAGTGTCTGGCGGCGCACGTCCAGGTCGGAGGAGGCCAGCACCCGCAGCACGTCCATGGCCCGCAGATAGAGAGTGGAGCTCACCCAGCGCGAGTGTCTGGCGGCGCACGTCCAGGTCGGAGGAGGCCAGCACCCGCAGCACGTCCATGGCCCGCAGATAGAGAGTGGAGCTCACCCAGCGCGAGTGTCTGGCGGCGCACGTCCAGGTCGGAGGAGGCCAGCACCCGCAGCACGTCCATGGCCCGCAGATAGAGAGTGGAGCTCACCCAGCGCGAGTGTCTGGCGGCGCACGTCCAGGTCGGAGGAGGCCAGCACCCGCAGCACGTCCATGGCCCGCAGATAGAGAGTGGAGCTCACCCAGCGCGAGTGTCTGGCGGCGCACGTCCAGGTCGGAGGAGGCCAGCACCCGCAGCACGTCCATGGCCCGCGCCGGCAGCGCACGTGCGGCCGCGTCGCCGCCCTCGCGCCGCAGCGCCCGCAGCCGCGCCAGCACGATCAGCTTCACGTTGTTGTCGCTCTCCTTCACGATCAGCTCGATGTAGCACGCCGCCGCCGCCTGCACACCGCCCCACGGTTACCATCTCTCAAATCTGACCCTCAAATATTCGTCCCCGTACTCTTTTTAAAGGCCCATTTAGACGGTACGAGTTTCTCGCCAGTTTTGTGGCGAGAAATCGTATGATATTATCGTACATAATAATCGCCAAGCGAGGATCGTATAAAAATGGTTACATTGTTGCGGGAAATAAAAACTCGTTTACGATTATGTCATTCAATAATCGTACGGAGATTATCGCCAGGTGACATAATTTACACGGGAAGCTGCATTTTACGGAGATATTTGGTAACGATATGTCAACTAATCTAAACTCGTTTTCGTATGACACTTTCTCACGTGCATGCGAGTATCGCACGAATCGGTCAAAACCAATTTTCATACGAGTTTTACCCGTCAATATACTTGATTCCTAGCTAGTCGTAATCAATCAACATTTGTACTGACAATATTCGTAATTACCTAATTATATTTCTTGAGTTTGGCTCAAACCAAATAACATTAAAAATCAAAAATATACATAGACAATATTTACAAGAATGAAAGAAAGTGAAATCCTCTGTAGGAACTGCAGGAGCCGGGGCTAGTAATGTTTACGTTCCCAAGTTACCTTGGTACGAGGGATTAAACTCGTTTTTGAGAGTTTCGGCAAACATGAACTCGAAATACGATTTTCGCATTGCTATTATGTTTACACGGAGACATCCAACCATATAAGGCGAGGCGATTCTCGCCCTTTGCCATGCGATATCGTACATATAGTTTACACGATGACATAATTTTTCTCGTGCTACGATAATCGCACACTCGAAGCGAGAAACTCGTACCGTCTAAATGGGCCTTTAAAGTATTAATGACCAAGGTTCGGACAAACGCTCGTCATTTTGAAAACATAACCCTGTTCCGTGCTACGGAGACTTCCTTATGTTGTAAAATATTATTATTTTTAACATATTTATACCATAATTCGTAAATATACATTCAGCGACAATTAATCAATGTCGCTGGACTTACCATAAGTGTGGTTATGTGAACTATTCATTATCGTGGTTCAAAAAGAATGACAATTTTTTTCCATTTTTCACTTATGCGATCAATGAAAGGTGTTGACTTCAGGTCGGATAATAAAGAGACGCGTTAATTAATACATAATATAATATAGTAGCATCACAAGGAAGTCTTCGTTGTGCGGAACAGGGTTATGTTTCCAAAATGACGGGCGTTTGTCCTTGAACCTTGTTAATGAGCTAAAAGTGAGATGAGATGAGGTGGGTTCGTGAAAGACTCACGGAGATGGCGGCGGGCGCGGCGGACAGCGTGACGAGCGTGCCGGCCGCCTCGTAGCGCACGGCCGCGCTGGGCGCCGTCAGCAGCCCGTACACCGTGCGGATGAAGCGCGCGCGCTCCGAGGGGTTCGCGTGGCACACCTGCGCAGTACGACCGCCACGTTACTAGACATCCCACATTACACACTTACACTTTTAAATGTCATAGTGAGTTACATTTAATTATCGACATTCATCCAAAACATTTGCTAGTATTCGCTTTTGTGGTGAGAGCCGATGTGGGATGTAGATTAAGATTTTATTAGTTTCAGGTATAGTCAGCAGCAGAAGTGGCTAAGCGTTTGAGGTGTTCAAAATGAGGTCCACACATTTCTATTGTCAAGAGAATAAGAGCGCGTGTAGGTCATTTTGAACACTTCAAACGCTTAGCCACTTTTGCTGCTGACTGTACATAGCTGTAAGCTGTAGTTTAATATGTTATATTACCAGCACCATACAAGCCGAATTCCGTCGTCTTTACTAACTTTGCCATAGTTTTAACGGGTTTCCTTGGGCTCATACAGAAAGGCAAAGCTATACTGATTGAGAAAACAAAGCAATGCACCGCGAAAATAATAGAACGGTGACATGTACGGTTGTACTTCTTATGTATTCCGTCCCCGATGTTAAATTATAAATGACAACTATCACTCTTTCCCTAAAATATGTTCAGTTAACCATTAAATTCCGCTCTAGGTCTGTAATAATAACTTTTTTCTTCACAAGTGTGATGATAAATATTGAATAGTGATAATTAAGGCACTTTAATTCACACTCGTTCATAAATTCTCGTTTCTTACATTATACAGTGGACAATAATAGGTCCATTGTATAATAGGAAGGGTAGTTAACATGAATTTACGAACGAGTGTGAATTGACGCCCGAAGCCGAAAGCGAACTTGTCGTTGTTGCTATAACACTCGCGGCATACACACTGTTCTTCATCAATCAATACACTTCAATACAGACTAGTTAATCATATATAGAATTATGTAGACGATTCGGGCTTTAAGATATTTAATATTGCCCTAGTAAAATACGGATAGAAATATCTACGTGTAAAAACATTTTTACGAGCAAGTGTGATGGAAATGTACTATGTATTTACTATTTATTTCTTAATCCAGTTAACAAATTAGCACAGGCTCTGGGTTTTCACTTGTTACGGTTCATTACTTGCCGATTGTTTAAAATCTGGCAAGATAGATTACAAAATTTATTATCTAACAGTATTTGCGATTTTATGATGAGATATACCACCCGAATGAGATCGAGTCATCCGACAGATTTTATCAGTGTTATTTTCTGGGCTTGTCTAATTTTAACTTAACACCAAATTTTTTTTTATCTTATGTCTCTAAACGGTTGTCGTGAGAAGTGTCCGAAGTATGTAAATATATGTAAATTAAAGGAATTCACTGTTAGTACAAAAATATCTATACATATATATTTTTTCTCAAACTGTTAGTCTCCTAGGTTATGCAGTCTACATAGACATGACAAAGGCATTTGACTATGTTGACCACAAGATTCTGTTGGAAAAAATATTTTTTTATGGAGTAAGAGGCAATATTCATAGTTTAATAGTCTTACCTCACTGCTGGATCATCATTAATGCACAAGCATAACCAGAATTTCCCTTCGGAATAAAATTGCGTCTGAATTACTTTCTAGTAAACAATAAGTTACTTATGGAGTGCCTCAAGGTAGCATTTTAGGCCCGTCACTATTCACACATATAAATGACCTTCCAGGAGTTATCACATAACCTTCTGTTTTGTATGCCGATAGCTGCACCACTGTTCTTTTAAATTCTTCTGTTCAGTATCATTATGGTTAGAGAAAAACAATTTAAATATGAATTTACAAAATACCACAATAATGAGCTTAGTCAAAGAAAATAGGACGATGTACCTACTTCTGTGGTGTATAAGGATTCCAATATTGCTTACACACACAGCACCAGTTGTTTTTCATATTGGCTATAAAAAGAATTTAACAACACACGGACACACATCGTAAAATTCTTACTACATACTCATACTACGAATTCACGTTAAGTAAAATGGTGAACCACGCTGCAGTTATCTCTGCTTATCACGGATATGTCTCTGCTGCTTTAAGATATGGTATTATCCTCTGGGGGATTCCAGTCAGGTCAGGTCACTGATGTAAATCGCTACTATAGCTTAGTGACCACAACCTCTTTTGAGGACTGGATCCGCGCCTGCCACGATCAGTGGAAAGCGCTGTCAGATTTAAGAAGAAATGGGGATGGTCAGTTAAGGCGCAATAACGTTGCATCAGCGGCGCTACCGCCAAAAACGATATTTCTAAATTTCGGACGATTGTTTCTGTCACTCCCATGACGCCTTAATTGGAGCAAAAGCGAAAGATGCTTGAAATGTACGAACTTTGATATCCACGGTGCCGGGCCTAGTCTATCTTTAAGACGTTTCTGATGAAAAAAAAATATAAATAAGCAATAACAATCTCATAATCATCACGTTACGATTAGTGTTTATACATGAGGCACAGGTGAGCACCTTGTAGATGAGCTCCACGATGACCAGCTGCAGGATGTCTCCGAAGCCGTGCACGGCGTCCAGCCGCTCCGCCAGGTAGGCCAGGGCCCGCTCCTGCTCGGCGTGCAGCAGCATCAGGAACGCGTTCCTCTTGCACGACATGTCCTGCTCGCCGTCCAGCAGCTTGGCGATCAGCTCCGGCGCGTCCGGGATCAGGAACTCGAAGTTCCTGCACAGTTGCACAAGCTGTTCTAGACAGATGGAGACTTCTGCCAACGAAATTATACACAGGGAGTTTTCAAAGTTTTATGTTAAGAAAATTTTGCTTATTTATACATTGTAATATCATTCATAATTTAGGCAAAGAACAACATAATTCATATTTAATATTTACTTTTCTTAACAACTATCGCAAATTGCGTACAGTATCCATTAAGCTCCCTGCTAGTCGCTGCGTAGATTCCACATACAAACTTCTGCCTCTTATTCAACCTTTTGATTGATTTTCAGGGTGAAAACTATCTTTTGTCCTACCCAGGGATTCCAACTATCCGCATGACAAATTTCAGCTTAATCGGCTTAGCAGTTTGGTACAATCGCCATCAGCTATATCGGAGCTATGGAGGTGGTCACAGATATCATATAATAAAGTGCATGTTAAAATATTTGTGACCCACCACAGCTCCGATATATATGTTGGCGTACAAGGAAACATACAGACAGACACACGTTTATAATGTTAGTAAAGACCGAATGGACAGCTGACCTCGCCCGGCTGCTGTAAAACGAGACAGTACAAGACAACAAGGCTCGGAACCGGTTTAAAAAATAGCGGTTAAAACCGGTTTATTTCGGTTTTACTCCGAACTAAGTTTTATGAGAACGCGAACGTTTGAAGAACTTTATTAAAACCTAAATAAACCAGTTTATTCGACGTTGGTGATGGCCGGCATGCTGCGTGTGCCGCGTCAATACAGACACGTAGCAAATTGCTACTACCAACTTATGCTTTTTTGAAATAAACCTGTTTTTAGAGTTCCAAACCGGTTAACTTAACAAGAACTTTATGAAAATGTTCCCTTAAAAGCCGGTTTAAAAATAACGGTTTCGCGAGTGAAACCGAAATGAAAAGGTTTTGCGCCAAGTACATGATAACGGTTTGGAAATTTAACCGGTATCCGAGCCTTGCAAGACAAGAGAAGTTGAGAGTGACCGGTAGATGGTGAAGATGGCGAGCACGGCGTTGCGGCGCACGTAGGAGTGGCGGTGGTCGAGGCAGGCGCGGATGGCCGGCAGCAGCGGCTCCAGCAGCTCGGGCTCCTTCAGCTTGCACAGGAAGCGCAGCGTGGAGCCGCGGATGAACTCGTTCGGGTGCTGCAGGTCCTGCCACACAACCAGCCTCACTTACACTCACACACTATGAATACTAGTCTGATCCCTGACATCTTCCTCGCTCCCGGCATTTGGCACGGCTCATGGGAGCCTGGGATCTGCTTTAACTAAATGCGACTGCCATCTGACCTTCCAACCCTTGAGGGTAAACTAAGCCTCATTGGGATTAGCCCGATCTCCTCGCGATGTTTTCCTTCACAAAAATATCGAATGATATTTCGTACATAAGTTCCGAAAAACTCATTGGTATAGTTGTTATTTTCTAAGCTGGCCGTTAACAAGTAAAGCTATTGCAATATCGACCTAGTGACTTAAAGCAGATGGTTGCTATTTGTATGCATTGATTTGTTACTTGCTATTATTTGTTATTTTCGGTAGCATAAAAGGGGCTCGAGTGCAGAACGGTCAGCTTAGAAAATAACAACTATACGAGCCAGGGATTTGAACTAGCAACCTCCGGATTGCAAGTCGCACAATCTTACCGCTAGCCTACCAGCGCTCTCCGCTAGACTACCCTGGGCTACGCTAGGTCTGGTCCCTGATTGCTAGTCTAAGTTAAAACAATTCAATTCCAACTGAACTTAACCCTCGTCTGCACCTCATGTTATTCCATTATGGCATGAGTCCTGCTCCATGTCTCATCGGTACTCTACCTCTAAGGCACTGGTCCCACCGCGTGCTAGTAAGCTATGCTATGAGCTATCAGCTATTTCAAAGGACAAAAGATAAAGGTTCCGGTGTAAATAAAAGAGAGAGATATATATTTATAGCTCATCGCCCGGCTATGACATATATGTCTCGCTCTTTTATTTACACGGGAACGATTATCTTTAAGATGTTGGGCATTTCTTGGAGAGAACACCGGACCAATGCTTCCATCTTGAATGAGCTCGGCATTAAGACTCGTCTCTCGACGATCTGCATGAAACGCATCTTCAAGTACTTCGGTCACGTGGCCCGACGCGCTCCAGATAATCTAGAGAAGCTTATTGTCGTTGGCCAAGTGGAAGGAAAGAGGAGCCGTGGAAGATCACCCATCAGATGGACTGACGCAGTGAAGGAAGCATGCCAAGCAAACCTGCAGGCATCTATCCAAAAAGCCAAAGATAGGATCAGATGGAGAGCTCTACTGGAAAAAGTTACCTACAATTGCTGTCGCGACCCTCAGTCATGAGAACACGAGAAGGAAGAAGAAGATTATCTTTTGTCCCTTGAAATAGCTGATAGCTCATACCTTACTAGCTCGCGGTGGGACCAGTGCCTAGCTTAACGTTGTTGTCACATTTCGAAATTACTTAACTACTCGACTAATTGTACGAACCTTCCTGTACGCATCACACACTAATATCATCTCCTGCATGAGCTTGCCGTCAGGAGTGGTCTTCGGGACGATCTCCCAGAATATAAGCAGTAGCTTCTTGATGGTGTGGTCCTGCAGTGGCAGCACGAAGCGGATGATCACCATCAGCAAGCCCGGGATCTTTTCACCGGACAGAATGATTCCTATCACTTTCTTTAGGGCTTCGATCTTCTTCTTGGTGTCTCCTTTCTCTGTGGAAGATTGTTAATCGGATATTGAACTGTTCTATTACAAACATTAATATTTAAATAAATATTTTAGGACAGTATGTATTACACAAATAGACCGAGTCCTACAGTAAGATTAAAAAGCCTGTTTTGTAGGTAGTAAATAATAAATGGACTTGCACTCCTAGAAGATGTTGATGTGAACTTTAGCCAGTCTATCTGAAACCACGAGGACCATGTCGTTGTCGAAACGTAGGAGGTGGCTTTTAAAGTTAATATACATGATTAAGACCCGATAATTTGTATAATGTGTAAGACCGTGAAAGTTTCAATCAGTATAAAGGTTCAACATGGATTGGTAGTATGCTAAACTCAACATTTGGTGAAACTAAGCTGAAAGAATTCTTGATATGCCCGTTAATGAAACTAACACACATGTCGCCACACAAACTTCTCTGGTTTTGCCAAAGATGGGTCTTGTATAAAACAATGTGTATATTTCTCTTGTTTATTAAATAAATAAAAAAAAAAACATAGGAGGGAGCAAAACCTTGTCAACATGTTAATAAAATGTTTTAGAGGAAAAAACTACTCCTGATCATGAGGCAAAAATAATTCATTCCAGGCAGTGAATTTTTTCCCTTTTTTGTTTGTTTCTCAAAAAAACGGTGTGAAATAAGTGCCAACAGTGACATGGTCACAACCACTCTGTTAAAAGTGTTAGACTATAGAGAATATAAAAATAACCATATATCTTTGACAGAGAGAGTCATCATTAGTCTGTCAACAACTAACAATTGCTTTTGTAATTGTTTCATATGTTATAATACTGTTTTGTAATAAGTCCTGCCGAGTTACTTGCCGGTCATAAAAGTCTAAATGCTTCTCACGTCAAAGGTTCTAACCTTTGAGTTTGAGTTTGTAAGTACCTTCTATGTAATTTTGTATATTCCCAGAATCCTGGTACATATTTATTGAACATATTTTAATTAAGAAGCTGCCTTCATATTTGCCAACTTTTGCCATGATTTTGCCAGACCAGTATCCAGCCCTTGAAAAAAAATGTGGTCTCCAAGATACAGTAAGGACACTAGACTGGGTAGATAGGTATTTTGACGCTGTCTCAGGAATTGTGAGTTCTTTAGGGTTGGAGGAATGCTCATCGTGCCCACAACAGTGGGTCCACCCTTGGATTTTGCAAAGTTTAGGTAAATATATATCGGAATATCCTATCCCTAGTCATGACATATTTCTCACTGATCACTCAAAAATATACACTCACCAAGATCTAACTTCAACTGCATCTCATTGTACGGCTCTGAGTCTGTGGGGAAGTTGATGAGGGTGTAGCACGGCTGCTCCACTCCCGCCATGGTGCTGCAACATACAATTATCATTACAATAGATTACGGCAGACTTCTAGCTTCTTTTGTTTGAAAAAACAACAGAAATATTCCTCAACACTGGCCTTTGGATTAATTGTAGTCACAAGAAAAACATATAGGTCTGGCTAGGTGGGTAACCTTGCCTGTGAAGGTAACAGCATATGTTCAAATCCCAGTAAGGGCATTTATTTGTGTGAGCAGCTTGTTCCTGAGTCGTGGGCATTTTTTATGTAGTTAGGAATGCTTAATATTAAATTATATTGTTGGCTGAGTACCCACACTACAAGCGTTCTTGATCTTGCCATGAGCTCAGTCAACTTGTGTAGGTTCCCATTTCTATGAACTTAACAAATACCAGTTTAGACCACCTGCAGCGGTGTCTATTTACATTCTATACCAATATAAACTATTTGAATCCAGAGATAATTGGGTATTAAAGTTTCCACAAAATTGGCAAATTTTGAATGTTCAATAGTAAGTTATTTTCAAAGCCGAGGAATTTGAATACAACACAATTTGTTGTGCAACATAAATCAGGTTAAATACATATGGTTGAATCAGTTTTATCCGATAAGAAACACCAAAAAACACATTTGTGTTGGAACACAGGCGGCATTTACCTGTTAATATCCTTATTAGAGTACACTTGAAACTTTTGATGCAGCTTTGTTAAAGCATTTACAGGGCACCAAGTGTGGTATATTGCACACAAATTACACAAAATACAGTGGAAATTAGTAAATTATAAATTGTTTGGTGACATGGACCCGATACGTGTCCATCAATGAGTTTTTGACTTTGACGTTTCATATATGACACATTGAGAGTTGCCATATTTCCTACACTTGGCCCTATTCAATAAAAGTTACAATTGTAAATTGAAAAATGTAAATTACGTATAAAGATTTCAATTTTACAAATTTGAAATTTCTCTTTAATAAACATCTCTTATCTGTCAGAAATGTATCGTAGTAAAAGAATTACAAAATTATGAAATTATATTAGTATAATTTTACATATTCTACATATATCAATAATTTACAATCTAATAAAAAAATTGGTTTAGTAAAACGGTTGAGGTGTTCACATATTCACAATGATGTCGGTATTGGCAGTGATAGTTAACCGTGCCTTGTAATCAATTTATAAACTAAAATGGACTGGTTTATGATATATTTAAGGAACAGCAAGCTCAATTAAACAATAAGCAGACAAGGAAGCGAAGAGGGATAATTAGCTTTGTTTTGACATTCACATGTAAACCTAAAACTTCTTATTCACGTACGAGTGCCAATATTCGTGTGTGATTCCTATTCATTCATCATTGGCGAGTTAATGAATGTTTACGCGGACATCTTCTATAAGCAAAGTTTCGCCACGTTGCCGCCGTGAGAATACACGTTGCCGCGTCGTGAGAACACACGTTGCGTGAGAATATTTCCAACGTATATTCTCACGGTGAAAACGTGCCGCGCTCCAACGTCTTTTTCCGTTTACGGCACCGTGACGTTGACATGTGGCCACGCCTTAACGAGGGGAGTGTCGAGCAAGCATGTCTGATCGCGGAGTAACAATAATTGTAAGACATATTCATATTTGTGAAGTTTAATACAAATAAATATTACGTAAAATTTTATTTAGTTAAATTAATCGAATAGAGAGCCTTTTTTCATGCCTTGCCGTTATCGCATTTAGGAACCTAGATAACGAGTCTTTGAGGATTGGGGCTGCTTTAAGGCTGGGTTGCAGGGTTTGCATCACTGGATTTGCGGGACGATTTATGGGTTAAGTTGTGCATGGTGCGCTGGCATCTTCGGCACCATGCCTTGAACGATATAGTTCGCCGAGAATTGGTGTTGGCAAATATTCCTTGCGTGAGCCCCAGGGTCTCAGCCGTACTGATGGGAAGAGGCCAGACGGGCTTACACTGGTTTCTTGGGCTAAAGGGCGGAGTCTGGTGTGGGATGCCACCTGTGAGAGCACTCTTGCGGAGTCAGAAAAAAGGACTAGGCACAAATACTTGACAAAACAAACATGCCATATATTCGACCTTGGAACCGGTGTATGATTTTGTTCCTGTTGCAGTTGAAACGGTGGGACCCTGGTGCTCATCTTAATACATGTTTTGGGAAAGCGTTTGCGTGATAGGGGTTGCGATCCTCGGTCTGGTACCTACCTGGTTCAACGTATTTCCCTGGCTATTCAACGCGGAAATGCGGCGGGCATCTTGGGAACGTTTGAGCCGGGTACGTATCAGACTAGACTTTAGTATGGACATTGGATGTTAATGTTCCTTAACATGTTTGACATTATCATTCTTATTTCCTGTCAGTTGAAAATATAATTATTAAGTTAGTATTTTCAATTAATATGTATTATCTTTATACGATGTACTTATGAATAAAATTTTAAAATTAAACAATGATGATTTTCTACAAAATTGTATTTATTGTAACTATAATATTATGTTAATAACCGGAAATGTGTAAAATTATACTAATAAAACACAATTTTGTAAATTCTGTAGGCATAGTAGCTAGTAGGCTCCAAGAGAAATTTCTAAAACGTAAATTTATATTAAACAACAAGACGCGCGACGGGCCGGTGACGCGAGCGGCGAACCGATCGGACACTCAGCACTTTTAGTGCTTGAAAATGGAGGCCTATGTTCTCCGAAACATGTCGCGCGAGTGACTAAATAAACGTGAGTAGTACCGTGTTAATCGTTAATTATTAAACATGTCTCATGTAAGTTTAAATACAATTAAACAACAACTTGTAAAATTGTAGCTTTTACACAATTTACACATTTTACAAATTGTAACTTTTATTAAACAGGGCCAAATTACAATCTTACAATAATACAACCCAAGACCAATCAGCTGCAGCTTACCAGATGTCACTGTCAAAGTTTTCTGACTTAAGACAGAGTAAACTAAATACTTCAAAAATTGTTCTAACTAAATAAATCCCATTTTTACAAAACTTACACATTAAACTCAAATAATTGAAATAATTTAAAGAACTAATGAAGTAATATTACAATCAGTACAATGGACGTACTTATAACCCTAGTCTATCTGTTGTTCTCAATATGCGTAGTCTACCCTCCGACGGAGTTCGTCACCGCCGGCTTCACCATCCCGCAGCTGTCCGAGAGGTACCTCGGCTCCGAGAATGTAAACTTCATAGGTTACCACATGAAGAGGATAACTTTAACCGCTTTTATACATTCTGCGCTGCCTCTGGGGTACATAGTGACGTTGTATTTTGGTGGCGAGCGCAGTTCGTGGCTGTTGGCAGGTTTCGCGGGCACGGCTATACTGCCGCTGCTCATGGCGTATAAGATCGTGTGCTGGTGGGAGAACAAGACGCGGCACCCGGCGGTCAGCCCGCTGGTGGCGTATGTTTCAGAAGGCAGCGACTGGAGGGTTGTTGCTGCTCAGTTGAACACTGAATTTAGAAGGTAAATGTAATCACAGCATAATTGACCGGTCCTAGCTTAACTAGCGAAACTGCCAATAAACAGTGATTGGCACTAATGGTGCAAAACTTTAAAAAAACTTGTTGAACTGACGGATACAAATATTTACTATCAAGAAAAACACGAATGACCTTGAAACTAAGAACAAATCAAATTATTTTTTATGAAATATTTTGATTTGCTTTGATTTTTAAGTAGTAATACGACTATATAAATTAAAAGTTGAAATAGATATCTTGGCAGGCGCGATCGCTGGAGATGTGGGTTCGAATCCCATCTCGAACACCGGAGTATATGTTATCTTTATCTATTTCAACTTTTAACGAATAACCTTACCAAATTAGTGTTCAATTTAATTGTATATCGGAATCTATAGAGATTCCGATATCTATAGAGATTCCGATATCTATAGAGATTCCGATCGGAATCTATAGAGATTCCGATATACCGATTGGCCTATCGAGGCCAATATTTGGCTATAGCTATAGCTTCAGTTTGTGTTTTTATCATAAATTAGATTGGGATGTATTTTAAAAAAAGCATCCATCTAAAAAAAACCCCTGGAAATTATTTAAGGTTGAGACAGACCATTTAAATTCTATAAACAAAATTTTGTGGAATCAATCCTTTTCCATAAACTACGTCCAGTCAGCATCATTTATCATCACTTTATTTGTTTTGTTGTGTCATGAATTCTTATTCTTATATAGTTAGTAGCAGTCAGCATAATTATGTACTTTAAAATTTGATGTATCACTGTTTTGAAAAAATAAGTCCCACCATAGTTTCTTGCCAGTATCTTCTCGGTATACTTGGGTTTATTACATTGACGTGGAACCCTAAAATGATTAAATTTTTATATTTTAACAACAATAATATTACTTGCAATTCCGCTTCGGACGTCAGACCGACAACATCTCCAGCGTCTCCTGAGGATGCCTCGTAGAGGCGAAACACGTGTCGAGTTTTGGTATTATTGGTGGTGGTTTGTTATGTTTATTTGCGTATTTAATTTTGCGGTGGGAGGGAGGGAACATTAATGCATGAAAAAAATACGCAAGTAAATATAACGGGTTGGCACTGATTGACTAGCACGGACAGCGGAATTGCAAAGTAATATTATTCTTGTTAATAATATGGACTTCCGCAAAGTAACGCCTGATTCAATTAATTATTTTATATTTTAAAAAGAACTAACAATACTTTATTTCATAGAAAAACAAAAATTACAGTTATCAAATTATGTCCAGGTTTTGGTAATTTTACTGGTCTATTGATAATAAACATTTGTATTGCAGTGTGGACAAAGTGTCTCTCCCTCTGACGGCGACCAGCAAGTTGGTAGCAACGGAGACGTGGCTCATCAAAGTTACATCCTACAACCTTTTCATCATTAAACAGAGTGACTGTGGCCTCGTCGCCACTGATGTAAGCTACTCTAATAAAGTTTTATACATATTATACTACTTTTTCCAGTGACTTTGTCTGTGCAAGATTAGTACTTTCAGTAGCCTATTTTCACTATGGGTAATTTACACAATAACTTCATAAAGGATTGCCTATATGTTAGGCTGATGTTAGAGGTATATTATTGTAAAGTCTCATGAAAGAGCAGAAAGGCAATGTTTGGGCCTTTATAGTATTAGTAAGATTTGTTATTATCAAGGATCGGACAAACGCCCGTCATTTTGAAAATATAACCCTGTTCCGTACAACAGTGACTTCCTTATGTTCATAAAATAATAGTATTTATATCCAGTGACAAATTAATTTATGATTGAGATTCCGAAATTTACTTTCGCTAATAAATGTATAAAATACTATTTTATTTTTAACATAAGGAAGTCTCTGCTGTACGAAACAGGGTTATATTTTCAAAATGACGGCCGTTTGTCCGATCCTTGGCTATAATTAGTACCTAATATATTAGAAATTTTTAAATAGTAATTTTTTATAAATCTTGACAGAAAAAGCACTACGGTATATTTTGTAACTTTTATCATTACATGAATAGCAACTTGTCACATACATGTGTACCGCGAACATCGAAGTTCTTATATTATATTTTGACGACCGGTCTGGCCTAGTGGGTAGTGACCCTGCCTATGAAGCCGATGGTCCTGGGTTCGATTCCCAGTCGGGGCATTTATTTGTGTGATGAGCACAGATATTTGTTCCTGAATCATGGGTGTTTTCTATGTATTTAAGTATTTATATGTATCTGTCTATTATATATATTGTCGTCTAGTACCTACAACACAAGCCTTACTGAGCTTACCGCAGGACTAGGTCGATTTGTGTAAGATTGTCCCGAAATATTTATTTATTTATATTTCAAGCATCTTTCTCTTTTACTCCAATGAAAGAGTCATGAGAGTGACAGAGACAATCGTCCGAAATTTACGAATATCGTTTTTCGCCGTAGCGAGGCTTGTCACCAATCCTAATAGCCGGACAGACCAGCCAGGACATGCTCGGCGCTCGCTTGTTAACGAAATATCAAAAGCCGGACTGTTTATGTTGACCGGACATGCAATAAAAAAGTCTACCTATGTCCGGCTTCCAGACACCAGGCCCCTATTTCACCACAGCGACAATTGTCACGATTCCCGACATATGTCAATTTCTGACGTTGCGGGTGTCGATTGGTTACATTGACCGCTTACCATCGGATGGGACGTGTGCTTGTTTGCCACCAACACGTTAGTTTTAATAAAATGCTGTTATTTTTTATTATATCATCAATAGATAGGTAGTAGTAAGATGAAAGGCTCTTGACAATTGTCACGAGAAATACGACAATTGTCGCGAGAAATAGGTACGACAATTGTCGCGATTTTCCGACAGAGGACTAATCACATGTCGAAAACTATCGAAACTTCTACTGAGAATCGTGACAATTGTCAAGAGCTCTTCACCAAACTACTACCTATTTGTTGACGATATAATAAAAAATAACAACATTTTAATAAAACTAACGTGTTGGTGGCAAACAAGCACACGTCCCACCCGATGGTAAGCGGTCAATGTAACCAATGGACACCAGCAACGTCAGAAATTTACATATGTCGGGAATCGTGACAATTGTCGCTGTGGTGAAATAGGGGCCTGGCAACACTACACAAAGGTGTGAGCACTAATCTATACTATTTTATGAACAGACAGACATCCCGGACCTGACCGCCTCCATCGAAGAAGAGACGCAATACGTGAACATACAAGTGGTTCCCTCCAGAGAGGACCTGGTGCCCTTCAAGTTCAGGATCACCACACAGGCCCTGAGGGACTTGCAGCCGAGGTGGGTTAGCGCACAGTGCATTGAAACCTGTTGATAATAATGACTAGGGTATACCTAGCAAGTATAAATAGTATTGTCAGCTTGTAAGACTGCAAATAAATAATAAACCGGCCAACGGCGAATCGGACTCGCCCACAAAGGGTGCCATTATTTAATCTATTTCAATTACTCTTTTATTTTTGAAGTGAATACATATGAAAAATACAACTAAATATTCGGTGAATCTAAGAACAAATCAAATATTTTTTTATTAAATACTACACTACTAAGTAAATTAATAAATTTTAATTGAAAATAGATGATAAGTTAACCAAGGACAGAAAAAGCGACGCCATATCATCTATTTTCTATTTATCTATAAATATTTCAAGTGTCTACCTGTTGCCATAATTAATAATAATATTAATATGGAGCGAAAGACGGCAAAAACATGACGATTTAACATTATATTTAAGTATAAGGATCAGAGCTCAGCAGGGGTAAGCCATTTTGACGTCACTTTTGTCAAGTGTAGATATTAATATAGATACACCTTAGAACGAAATATTAAATTAAAAGAAAATAAAACTTTATTAATTATAAAAATAATAAAATAACACAACACACAACAGAATGGCGACTCAAATGTCGTAGCGGAAAGGCAGCCTAAATATTTTTTTTTTTGTTATCAAATTACACTACATATGGCAAGGCATGTCCATGTTGTCCAAACTCTGAAAACAGCTCACCCCCGCCGAGCTCTGATAAGGATACAAATATCCTTAAATATTTATTTTATTCTGTTTTTAATATTTGTTGTTATAGCGGCAACATAAATACGTCATCTGTAAAAAAATCAGCTCTCATGGTTCATGAGATGTAGCCTCGTGTAGCCTGGTGCAGCCTGGCGTGCCATTGAAATTGTGGAGCTGTTCCAGGCTGTCGGAGACGGTGCGCGTGCCGCCCCACGTGTCGCTGCTGCCCACGCTGGTGGAGCGGTTCGTGGTGGCCTTCAACCAGCACGTGGAGCAGAACCCCGTCTACTACGTGGACGAGGTAAGTTGTTCCAGGCTGTCTTCGTGCCGCCGTGCCGTCCCGAGCGGTACATCGCTGCCTTCAACCAGCACGTGGAGCGAGATGTTCTAGCCTGTCTCCGTGGCTGGCTGACCTGCCTAGACGAACTGTGGGTGGAAAGAAGCTGGTCCATTATTTATTGGATTTTTCTTAGGTATATACTAATGACTCATAACAGAGTAGACATGAGCGGCTTGCCGGTGGCATATTGCACAATTTTCCTCCAGGTTTCTCCGAGAGTGGAATGCCTTTAGGCATTAATCCCGCCTTTTGTTCTATAAGTTTGTCTTTTGTACACACAGCAACACTCTTAACTGTACATCGGTGGACTTTATGCCTTATATAATGACGACCGGTCTGGCCTAGTGGGTAGTGACCCTGCCTCTGAAGCCGATGGTCCTGGGTTCGATTCCCAGTCAGGGCATTTATTTGTGTGATGACCACAGATATTTGTTCCTGAGTCATGGGTGTTTTGTATGTATATAAGTATTATATCGTCCTCTAGTACCTACAACACAAGCCTTACTGAGCTTACCGTAGCACTAGGTCGATTTGTGTAAGAATGTCCCGAAATATTTATTTATTTATTTATATTTATAATAAGGTCTAGCAATGTACAGCTGTGAACATGTGACAATGTGTCAGGAGCCGGAGGTGTGCATCGGCTGCATGCAGGCGCCGGCCGACGTGAAGCTGCGCCGGCGCTGCCTGCCGCCGCCCGCGCACGCGGCCGCCGGCCCGCCGCCCTGCCAGCCGTGCCACTGCAGGTGAGCTGCTCCCGGTCACCAGGTGTCTCCTGACAGTCCTGACACTTGGTAAGACCGGACTAAGAGTACTGGCGCATATCATTACGGGTCACAACACAATCGATGAACAAACACCTCAAATTAATAGGTAAGACTGAAAACGCCTTCGCCCACATTGTGGAAAGTAAGAACTAGTAAGCATGTCATAACCGACTGCAGTATATATGCGTCAATGCGTTACAGAATATTTTGAAGTGAAGTTCTGGAGCGAATTAAGGGACATCGACTAAAAGATTTCCTTATGTTCTGCAGGAAAATCGGAAGATTTGAGGAGCAAGGTGTGGGAATTCAGCCGGGACAGTAATCAGCTCCAACTACAGGGGACTGGGCTGAATGACTGCAACAAGCGATGGACAGCCCGCATGAGTCCGGCCGGGCGTCCCCACACTACATATATTTACATGTAGTGTAGGTCTGTCGATCCCTTGTTGCAGTTATTCAGCTTGGTTCCCGATATGGTGGGAGCTACAGGTTACTGTCCCGGCTGCGTTCTCTCACCATTTTTCTCAAATCTCCCGAATTTCCTGCAGAACATTAGGACATCTTTTAAGTCGTGGTACCTTAATTCGCTCCAGAACATCACGTCCAACATTCTGTAACGCATTGACGCATAGATACTGCACTCGGTTATGACATGCTTACTAGTTTCCTCCTTTCCACAATGTGGGCAGGAGGCATTTTCAGTCTTATCTATTACTTTGAGGTTTCTGTTCAACGAATTGTGCCCGTTATGATACCCGCCAATACTTGGTCTTACAAAGTTTCAGGAGATACCTGATTCTCCTGGCATCCATTTCTTCTATAAACATCTTTGACTATCTGCAGCCCATTTCTTCTTTCCATTGCCTATTTTCATCTTTCTCCTTTGTCTGTCTATGACTCCTCTTTCCGCGAACATCGAATATCGTATATTTCGAACATCTATATATTTTACTCCAATTAAGGCGAATATTCAAAAGCAGTTCTCCAGAACTGACCAAGTCCAGACCAAGACCTGAACAGACCAAGTATAAAATGTATAATATTCCCTGAAAGTTTTCATTAAGCTGGCAGTTAGTTATAGAGCTCTGCTCTGGCTGTCTGACTCAGGCAGCCAGAGACAGTAAGTTAAAATAGTATATAAGTCACGCGGACAAACTGGAAGCAGACACAGCAAGACTGTAGGGGTTCCTAGTTGACCAAGGAACTATAAATAATTAACTATAGCTAGATTTTCCACGCGACTTCGTCGGCCAGACATTTAAGCGTCAAGAGGTAACAGACAGACAGAGTTACTTTCGCATTTATAATATTAAGTATGAAAATGGATTGCGCACTAAAAAATTCAATATTTTCAATTAGGTTTTAAGTGTAACAGCTGTACACAACATTGAATCAGCGTCGCTGGTTCCAGCAGAGACTACTGTGTGTACGACTTGAGTGTTATCTGATCCCGCTGGAAACCCCTTCAATTAAATGAATCAAATTAAACAGAACACTGGTGACTTGTTAATTTTAGAGAGTTGTTTAACTTTCGCAATCACTTTAAAAATAAATTAATTCGTGTTTGAGTTTAGAAAAATGAAAATTGAATTATGTTTATTTTCGGCCTATTCAATTATAATACAAATACCTACTACTATACTTCGGTGTTATATTTACATCATATGCAATTTGCATAGTAACATCAAAAGGAACATTCCGTGTCACATTCCTACTAAC
Source organism: Grapholita molesta (assembly GCA_022674325.2). Lineage (NCBI taxonomy): Eukaryota > Metazoa > Arthropoda > Insecta > Lepidoptera > Tortricidae > Grapholita > Grapholita molesta. The sequence goes on along the minus strand of CP053122.2, from coordinate 212,082 downwards.
AAAGCCATAATTTCTAGAAATAAAGGATAAATTTAATAATAAAATAAATTGTCTCAGGTGAAACTTGAACTCGCAACTACGGCGACATGCCCGTCGCTCTGCCGGCTGAGCTATCGAGAACACACCGGACGACTACGATTTTTTCCACCATATCCTTCAATTCCATAATCCCGGAGTCCCGGGTTCAAGTTTCCTCAGGGCTTTTAGCGTCACTTGACTGTGTAAATCACAACTGATCCGGTTTGCGACTTATTTTCTGCGCATCGTGGTACCGCGCACACCACCCTGCAACCGCAACCTGCCAAGTGATTCGACTCCCTCTTTACTCAGTCTGAGTATTTATAATCCTGCTCCTGCTCTCATTGTTGAACTCTTCCTCAGTCCATCCGTAAAACATACCGTTGTTGGATTTTATCTCTACCTTCCATTTATCTTTCCCCTACGTGAATTCTGTATCCCTTGTCGAAGATCTCCTGTTTCTTTATGATTCCTGGACACTGTCTTCTCCTGTATCAGTGCAGGTCTCTTGCCTATGACCATGCTGTCGTGTCCACAGGGTGCTGTGGTGCAGCTCGTGCATGGCGCGCTGGTGGGCGGCGCGAGCCTCGGCCGCCGGCACCCCGCCCGACCTGTGGCTCTCCTCCCGCGGCTCCTGCCCCGTGTGCCGCGCCGTGTGCTGCCTGCTGGACGTGAGCCCCGCTACCCTCAGGTGTGTGAGCTGACCGACCTCCGCCCGACCTGTGGCTCTCCTCCCGCGGCTCCTGCCCCGTGTGCCGCGCCGTGTGCTGCTTGCTGGACGTGAGCCCCGCTCCCCTCTGGTGTGTGAGCTGACCGACCGCCGCCCGACCTGTGGCTCTCCTCCCGCGGCTCCTGCCCCGTGTGCCGCGCCGGGTGCTGCCTGCTGGACGCGAGCCCCGCTACCCTCAGGTGTGTGAGCTGACCGACCTCCGCCCGACCTGTGGCTCTCCTCCCGCGGCTCCTGCCCCGTGTGCCGCGCCGTGTGCTGCCTGCTGGACGTGAGCCCCGCTACCCTCAGGTGTGTGAGCTGACCGACCTCCGCCCGACCTGTGGCTCTCCTCCCGCGGCTCCTGCCCCGTGTGCCGCGCCGTGTGCTGCCTGCTGGACGTGAGCCCCGCTACCCTCAGGTGTGTGAGCTGACCGACCTCCGCCCGACCTGTGGCTCTCCTGACCGGGCGCGCGCCGCGTGGGGCGCGCGGGTTGCTGCCGGCGGGCCGCGTGCCCCGCTACCCTCAGGTGTGTGAGCTGACCGACCTCCGCCCGACCTGTGGCTCTCCTCCCGCGGCTCCTGCCCCGTGTGCCGCGCCGTGTGCTGCCTGCTGGACGTGAGCCCCGCTACCCTCAGGTGTGTGAGCTGACCGACCTCCGCCCGACCTGTGGCTCTCCTCCCGCGGCTCCTGCCCCGTGTGCCGCGCCGTGTGCTGCCTGCTGGACGTGAGCCCCGCTACCCTCAGGTGTGTGAGCTGACCGACCTCCGCCCGACCTGTGGCTCTCCTCCCGCGGCTACTGGCGCGGGGGCGGGGCCGTGTGCTGCTTGCGGGGGGTGCGGCCCGCTACCCTCAGGGGTGTGAGCTGAGCGACCTCCGCCCGACCTGTGGCTCTCCTCCCGCGGCTCCTGCCCCGTGTGCCGCGCCGTGTGCTGCCTGCTGGACGTGAGCCCCGCTACCCTCAGGTGTGTGAGCTGACCGACCTCCGCCCGACCTGTGGCTCTCCTCCCGCGGCTCCTGCCCCGGGTGGCGCGCGGTGTGCTGCGTGCTGGACGTGCGCGGCGCTACCCCGTGGGGTGTGTGCTGCCCGACCTCCGCCCGACCTGTGGCTCTCCTCCCGCGGCTCCTGCCCCGTGTGCCGCGCCGTGTGCTGCCTGCTGGACGTGAGCCCCGCTACCCTCAGGTGTGTGAGCTGACCGACCTCCGCCCGACCTGTGGCTCTCCTCCCGCGGCTCCTGCCTCGTGTGCCGCGCCGTGTGCTGCCTGCTGGACGTGGGCCCCCCTACCCTCCGGCGTGTGAGGGGACCGACCCGCGCCCGACCTGTGGCTCTCCTCCCGCGGCTCCTGCCCCGTGTGCCGCGCCGTGTGCTGCCTGCTGGACGTGAGCCCCGCTACCCTCAGGTGTGTGAGCTGACCGACCTCCGCCCGACCTGTGGCTCTCCTCCCGCGGCTCCTGCCCCGTGTGCCGCGCCGTGTGCTGCCTGCTGGACGTGAGCCCCGCTACCCTCAGGTGTGTGAGCTGACCGACCTCCGCCCGACCTGTGGCTCTCCTCCCGCGGCTCCTGCCCCGTGTGCCGCGCCGTGTGCAGCCTGCTGGACGTGAGCCCCGCTACCCTCAGGTGGGTGAGCTGACCGACCTCCGCCCGACCTGTGGCTCTCCTCCCGCGGCTCCTGCCCCGTGTGCCGCGCCGTGTGCTGCCTGCTGGACGTGAGCCCCGCTACCCTCAGGGGTGTGAGCTGACCGACGTCCGCCCGACCTGTGGCTCTCCTCCCGCGGCTCCTGCCCCGTGTGCCGCGCCGTGTGCTGCCTGCTGGACGTGAGCCCCGCTACCCTCAGGTGTGTGAGCTGACCGACCTCCGCCCGACCTGTGGCTCTCCTCCCGCGGCTCCTGCCCCGTGTGCCGCGCCGTGTGCTGCCTGCTGGACGTGAGCCCCGCTACCCTCAGGTGTGTGAGCTGACCGACCTCCGCCCGACCTGTGGCTCTCCTCCCGCGGCTCCTGCCCCGTGTGCCGCGCCGTGTGCTGCGTGCTGGCCGTGAGCCCCGCTACCCTCAGGTGTGTGAGCTGACCGACCTCCGCCCGACCTGTGGCTCTCCTCCCGCGGCTCCTGCCCCGTGTGCCGCGCCGTGTGCTGCCTGCTGGACGTGAGCCCCGCTACCCTCAGGTGTGTGAGCTGACCGACCTCCGCCCGACCTGTCGCTCTCCTCCCGCGGCTCCTGCCCCGTGTGCCGCGCCGTGTGCTGCCTGCTGGACGTGAGCCCCGCTACCCTCAGGTGTGTGAGCTGACCGACCTCCGCCCGACCTGTGGCTCTCCTCCCGCGGCTCCTGCCCCGTGTGCCGCGCCGTGTGCTGCCTGCTGGACGTGAGCCCCGCTACCCTCAGGGGTGTGAGCTGACCGACCTCCGCCCGACCTGTGGCTCTCCTCCCGCGGCACCGGCCCCGCGTCCCCCGCCGTCTGCTCCCTGCCCCACCTCGGCCCCCCTCCCCTCTGGTGTGTGAGCTGACCGACCTCCGCCCGACCTGTGGCTCTCCTCCCGCGGCTCCTGCCCCGTGTCCCTCGCCGTGTGCTGCCTGCTGGACGTGAGCCCCGCTACCCTCAGGTGTGTGAGCTGACCGACCTCCGCCCGACCTGTGGCTCTCCTCCCGCGGCTCCTGCCCCGTGTGCCGCGCCGTGTGCTGCCTGCTGGACGTGCGCCCCGCTACCCTCAGGCGGGCGAGCTGACCGACCTCCGCCCGACCTGTGGCTCTCCTCCCGCGGCTCCTGCCCCGTGTGCCGCGCCGTGTGCTGCCTGCTGGACGTGAGCCCCGCTACCCTCAGGTGTGTGAGCTGACCGACCTCCGCCCGACCTGTGGCTCTCCTCCCGCGGCTCCTGCCCCGTGTGCCGCGCCGTGTGCTGCCTGCTGGACGTGGGCCCCGCTACCCTCAGGTGTGTGAGCTGACCGACCTCCGCCCGACCTGTGGCTCTCCTCCCGCGGCTCCTGCCCCGTGTGCCGCGCCGTGTGCTGCCTGCTGGACGTGAGCCCCGCTACCCTCAGGTGTGTGAGCTGACCGACCTCCGCCCGATCTGTGGCTCTCCTCCCGCGGCTCCTGCCCCGTGTGCCGCGCCGTGTGCTGCCTGCTGGACGTGCGCCCCCCTACCCCCAGGTGTGTGAGCTGCCCGACCTCCGCCCGACCTGTGGCTCTCCTCCCGCGGCTCCTGCCCCGTGTGCCGCGCCGTGTGCTGCCTGCTGGACGTGAGCCCCGCTACCCTCAGGTGTGTGAGCTGACCGACCTCCGCCCGACCTGTGGCTCTCCTCCCGCGGCTCCTGCCCCGTGTGCCGCGCCGTGTGCTGCCTGCTGGACGTGAGCCCCGCTACCCTCAGGTGTGTGAGCTGACCGACCTCCGCCCGACCTGTGGCTCTCCTCCCGAGGCTCCTGCCCCGTGTGCCGCGCCGTGTGCTGCCTGCTGGACGTGAGCCCTGCTACCCTCAGGTGTGTGAGCTGACCGACCTCCGCCCGACCTGTGGCTCTCCTCCCGCGGCTCCTGCCCCGTGTGCCGCGCCGTGTGCTGCCTGCTGGACGTGAGCCCCGCTACCCTCAGGTGTGTGAGCTGACCGACCTCCGCCCGACCTGTGGCTCTCCTCCCGCGGCTCCTGCCCCGTGTGCCGCGCCGTGTGCTGCCTGCTGGACGTGAGCCCTGCTACCCTCAGGTGTGTGAGCTGACCGACCTCCGCCTGACCTGTGGCTCTCCTCCCGCGGCTCCTGCCCCGTGTGCCGCGCCGTGTGCTGCCTGCTGGACGTGAGCCCTGCTACCCTCAGGTGTGTGAGCTGACCGACCTCCGCCCGACCTGTGGCTCTCCTCCCGCGGCTCCTGCCCCGTGTGCCGCGCCGTGTGCTGCCTGCTGGACGTGAGCCCCGCTACCCTCAGGTGTGTGAGCTGACCGACCTCCGCCCGACCTGTGGCTCTCCTCCCGCGGCTCCTGCCCCGTGTGCCGCGCCGTGTGCTGCCTGCTGGACGTGAGCCCCGCTGCCCTCAGGTGTGTGAGCTGACCGACCTCCGCCCGACCTGTGGCTCTCCTCCCGCGGCTCCTGCCCCGTGTGCCGCGCCGTGTGCTGCCTGCTGGACGTGAGCCCCGCTACCCTCAGGTGTGTGAGCTGACCGACCTCCGCCCGACCTGTGGCTCTCCTCCCGCGGCTCCTGCCCCGTGTGCCGCGCCGTGTGCTGCCTGCTGGACGTGAGCCCCGCTACCCTCAGGTGTGTGAGCTGACCGACCTCCGCCCGACCTGTGGCTCTCCTCCCGCGGCTCCTGCCCCGTGTGCCGCGCCGTGTGCTGCCTGCTGGACGTGAGCCCCGCTACCCTCAGGTGTGTGAGCTGACCGACCTACGCCCCACCTGTGGCCCTCCCCCGGCGGCTCCTGCCGCGTGCGCCGCGCCGCGTGCTGCCTGCTGGACGTGAGCCCCGCTACCCTCAGGTGTGTGAGCTGACCGACCTCCGCCCGACCTGTGGCTCTCCTCCCGCGGCTCCTGCCCCGTGTGCCGCGCCGTGTGCTGCCTGCTGGACGTGAGCCCTGCTACCCTCAGGTGTGTGAGCTGACCGACCTCCGCCCGACCTGTGGCTCTCCTCCCGCGGCTCCTGCCCCGTGTGCCGCGCCGTGTGCTGCCTGCTGGACGTGAGCCCCGCTACCCTCAGGTGTGTGGGCTGACCGACCTCCGCCCGACCTGTGGCTCTCCTCCCGCGGCTCCTGCCCCGTGTGCCGCGCAGGGTGCTGCCGGCCGGACGTGAGCCCCGCTACCCTCAGGTGTGTGAGCTGACCGACCTCCGCCCGACCTGTGGCTCTCCTCCCGCGGCTCCTGCCCCGTGTGCCGCGCCGTGTGCTGCCTGCTGGACGTGAGCCCCGCTACCCTCAGGTGTGTGAGCTGACCGACCTCCGCCCGACCTGTGGCTCTCCTCCCGCGGCTCCTGCCCCGTGTGCCGCGCCGTGTGCTGCCTGCTGGACGTGAGCCCCGCTACCCTCAGGTGTGTGAGCTGACCGACCTCCGCCCGACCTGTGGCTCTCCTCCCGCGGCTCCTGCCCCGTGTGCCGCGCCGTGTGCTGCCTGCTGGACGTGAGCCCCGCTACCCTCAGGTGGGAGAGCTGACCGGCCGCCGCCCGACCTGTGGCTCTCCTCCCGCGGCTCCTGCCCCGTGTGCCGCGCCGTGTGCTGCCTGCTGGACGTGAGCCCCGCTACCCTCAGGTGTGTGAGCTGACCGACCTCCGCCCGACCTGTGGCTCTCCTCCCGCGGCTCCTGCCCCGTGTGCCGCGCCGTGTGCTGCCTGCTGGACGTGAGCCCCGCTACCCTCAGGTGTGTGAGCTGACCGACCTCCGCCCGACCTGTGGCTCTCCTCCCGCGGCTCCTGCCCCGGGTGCCGCGCCGAGTGCTGCCTGCTGGAAGTGAGCCCCGTTACCCTCAGGTGTGTGAGCTGACCGTCCTCCGCCCGACCTGTGGCTCTCCTCCCGCGGCTCCTGCCCCGTGTGCCGCGCCGTGTGCTGCCTGCTGGACGTGAGCCCCGCTACCCTCAGGTGTGTGAGCTGACCGACCTCCGCCCGACCTGTGGCTCTCCTCCCGCGGCTCCTGCCCCGTGTGCCGCGCCGTGTGCTGCCTGCTGGACGTGAGCCCCGCTACCCTCAGGTGTGTGAGCTGACCGACCTCCGCCCGACCTGTGGCTCTCCTCCCGCGGCTCCTGCCCCGTGTGCCGCGCCGTGTGCTGCCTGCTGGACGTGAGCCCCGCTACCCTCAGGTGTGTGAGCTGACCGACCTCCGCCCGACCTGTGGCTCTCCTCCCGCGGCTCCTGCCCCGTGTGCCGCGCCGTGTGCTGCCTGCTGGACGTGAGCCCCGCTACCCTCAGGTGTGTGAGCTGACCGACCTCCGCCCGACCTGTGGCTCTCCTCCCGCGGCTCCTGCCCCGTGTGCCGCGCCGTGTGCTGCCGGCTGGGCGTGCGCCCCGCGAGCCCCAGCTGTGTGAGCTGACCGACCTCCGCCCGACCTGTGGCTCTCCTCCCGCGGCTCCTGCCCCGTGTGCCGCGCCGTGTGCTGCCTGCTGGACGTGAGCCCCGCTACCCTCAGGTGTGTGAGCTGACCGACCTCCGCCCGACCTGTGGCTCTCCTCCCGCGGCTCCTGCCCCGTGTGCCGCGCCGAGTGCTCCCTGCTGGACGCGAGCCCCGCTGCCCTCAGGTGTGTGCGCTGACCGGCCTCCGCCCGACCTGTGGCTCTCCTCCCGCGGCTCCTGCCCCGTGTGCCGCGCCGTGTGCTGCCTGCTGGACGTGAGCCCCGCTACCCTCAGGTGTGTGAGCTGACCGACCTCCGCCCGATCTGTGGCTCTCCTCCCGCGGCTCCCGCCCCGTGTGCCGCGCCGTGTGCTGCCTGCTGGACGTGAGCCCCGCTACCCTCAGGTGTGTGAGCTGACCGACCTCCGCCCGACCTGTCGCTCTCCTCCCGCGGCTCCTGCCCCGTGTGCCGCGCCGCGTGCTGCCTCCTGGCCGTGAGCCCCGCTACCCTCAGGTGTGTGAGCTGACCGACCTCCGCCCGACCTGTGGCTCTCCTCCCGCGGCTCCTGCCCCGTGTGCCGCGCCGTGTGCTGCCTGCTGGACGTGAGCCCCGCTACCCTCAGGTGTGTGAGCTGACCGACCTCCGCCCGACCGGTCGCTCTCCTCCCGCGGCTCCTGCCCCGTGTGCCGCGCCGTGTGCTGCCTGCTGGACGTGAGCCCTGCTACCCTCAGGTGTGTGAGCTGACCGACCTCCGCCCGACCTGTCGCTCTCCTCCCGCGGCTCCTGCCCCGTGTGCCGCGCCGTGTGCTGCCTGCTGGACGTGAGCCCCGCTACCCTCAGGTGTGTGAGCTGACCGACCTCCGCCCGACCTGTGGCTCTCCTCCCGCGGCTCCTGCCCCGTGTGCCCCGCCCTGTGCTGCCTGCTGGACGTGAGCCCCGCTACCCTCAGGTGTGTGAGCTGACCGACCTCCGCCCGACCTGTGGCTCTCCTCCCGCGGCTCCTGCCCCGTGTGCCGCGCCGTGTGCTGCCGGCTGGACGTGAGCCCCGCTACCCTCAGGGGTGTGAGCTGACCGCCCTCCGCCCGGCCTGGGGCTCCCCCGCCGCGGCTCCTGCTCCGCGTGCCGCGGCGTGTGCGGTCTGCTGGACGTGAGCCCCGCTACCCTCAGGTGTGTGAGCTGACCGACCTCCGCCCGACCTGTGGCTCTCCTCCCGCGGCTCCTGCCCCGTGTGCCGCGCCGTGTGCTGCCTGCTGGACGTGAGCCCCGCTACGCTCTGGTGTGTGAGCTGACCGACCTCCGCCCGACCTGTGGCTCTCCTCCCGCGGCTCCTGCCCCGTGTGCCGCGCCGTGTGCTGCCTGCTGGACGTGAGCCCCGCTACCCTCAGGTGTGTGAGCTGACCGACCTCCGCCCGACCTGTGGCTCTCCTCCCGCGGCTCCTGCCCCGTGTGCCGCGCCGTGTGCTGCCTGCTGGACGTGAGCCCCGCTACCCTCAGGTCTGAGGGGCACCCGACCTCCCCCCGGCCACGGGGCCTCCTCCCGCGGGCCCTCCCCCGCGTGCCGCGCCGTGTGCTGCCTGCTGGACGTGAGCCCCGCTACCCTCAGGTGTGTGAGCTGACCGACCTCCGCCCGACCTGTGGCTCTCCTCCCGCGGCTCCTGCCCCGTGTGCCGCGCCGTGTGCTGCCTGCTGGACGTGAGCCCCGCTACCCTCAGGTGTGTGAGCTGACCTCCCCTGCCCCGTGTTCCTTTCTTTACCCGTATAAAATCTACTTTTTTCTCTTGCAGAGCGTCCAGCTAGGCGCGGGGGAGCGACAGATGTGACGTGAGGTGATAGTTAAATATTCATTTTATATTGACGCAGTGGATCGGTTACTGCTACAGTGGACATTTTATGATAATATTTTTTTATACGAGACTGACCAGCGTTTGACCTCAGTCGCACCTTACATCAAGTCGCATATTACTTGATATTACAAGTTGTTTATGATTTTTATATCAGAATATCATCGCCTTACTTTCGAACTAAAGCAATATTTCTGAAGCTACAAGAAACTGTCTCTCTTAACACATTCTGTACGAATAGCATGGTTGTCTTATTATTGTCTATCGCGCTGTCACTATCGCACTCACATACTTGTTAGAGCGTGACAGATATTGAGAATGATAAAAACCCGACCATAGTCTAGCTCTCCTATGTTATTTCTCAGCTTTGCCTGAGCTTTGGCTTGTCGGGAACGCTTTATAGCATTAAGTTCGCCTGTACCCTAAATTTATCTTTTGCGCAATAAATTTCAAATAAGTAAATCTAAATATCGTGCAAATTCCCTGTCACGGTTTTCCCGAGGGATCACAGTATGCATATTGCCAAAAAAGTAGTGTACAGTTTTATAAACGGTTGGCAACGCGCATGTAGCACCTCTGGAGTTGCAAGCGTCCATAGGCTGCGGTGACGGCGTACCGCCACCGACGTAGTATATAATAAAATCATAATAACTAGTTTAGTTAAGCTTAAAACTTAATGATCGCAAGAAATGTTGTCAGTGGAATGATAAATGATGTACAATCTACGGGTAAATGAACGCTCGTTTGTCATTTTGCAATCATGGCGACTGCCTTGTTAGAGACTAGACAGTGCGAGCGAGTGTACAGTCACAGACTTTAATTGTTGAGCCACTTACGGTTCAAGCTATTCTTTTGTTTAATACTTACCACATCAAATGCCCAAAAATGGCTCAACTATTAAAGTCCCTGACCGTATAGTGAAACTCAAATAGTGGCAACAAAAGTGGCCATATATATTGATACAGATCTTTATGTACAGTCAAGTGTAAAAATTCGTTCACTGCCAATGTTTCGAAAATATGTATCGAGCAACTCTATTGTACAGTAAATAATGTAGGACGTATTTATGAAAGGATTCTTTCGATACGTATTTTTGCACTTGACTGTATATCGGGTGTTTACTGTAATAAGAGCAATAACTTTAGGGATCTCGTCTATACCACGAAAAAATCAACATTTGTTGTACACACAGCAACATTCTTAGCTGTACAGTCGCCATCAGATATATCGGAGCTGTGGAGGTAGTCACAAATATCGGAACAACGCCTCTATTGTCAAGGCGGTAAAGTGCATGTTCCGATATTTATGACCACCTCCACAGCTCCGAAATATCTGATAGCGACTGTACAGCGGTGGACCTTATGCCCTATATAATAAGGTCCATCGATGTATAGTTAAAAGTGTTGCTGTGTGTACCTACAACTTTAAAAAATTGAGTAATTTATTACTAATAAATTACTCAATTTTTTACATATGTATAATCGGTAGTCGATAAACGAGAAGAGAGACTTAATGAGAGGTAGGGCACAGCGATGACCATCACACTTGAATCTGGGGCTGCCCAACTGGGGAAGTACCTCCTCCTTACAGAAGACCACAGCCATAATAGCACTGCTACCTTTCAGGTATCCTAGTGTTGTGTTCCTGATGGTGAGTAAGATTCCCAGAGCTGCAACCCCCCTTAAAGGCCGGCAACGCGCTTGACTCCCCTGGTGTTGCGGGTGCCCATGAGCGACGGTAATTGCTTACCACCAGGCAATACGTCTGCTCGTTTGCCGCCTGTCATAAAAAACGAGAAGTCCCTATAACAGCTCAAAAATGCTACCAGAATTCCGATGACTGTTTATTACTTGTGATTTTTCGAACAAACTAAATATTATTTTCAATGAACAGCATCCAATAGTCTAGTTGACGTTTGCTGTCAGCCTACAAACTTCATAGTTTTCGCAATACATTGCTTCCTTGGAAAATCTTGTTTTATTAATATTTATTAAACTATAAGTTATTTTAAAAAGTCTTAGAACAAATATTGCTACGTTTGTGGCGTAGAAACGATGCCTAAAGTTATTGCTCGTGTTGTAACACCCGTATAGCAGTGCAACTAAATATAATATGATGTTGACTGTATCACTGTACAGGCCCGGTACCGCGAACATCGAAGTTCGTATATTTCGGGCATCTATCTCTTTTACTCCAATTGAGGCGTCATGAGAGTGACAGAGACAATCGTCCGAAATTTACGAATATCGTGTTTCGCGGTAGCGCCGCTGTTGGCTGCAATAGTAATAAGATATATTTTTTTGATTATGCAGAAACGTCTGCTAGCGAATATATCTTCGATATTTAAATCGAAAGAAAAATAGAAAAATTTGACAAGTCTAAGCGGTACTCGGATAGCACAATTGGTAGTGCACTGGGCTAGTGATCTAGTGGTTGTGGGTTCGGGTCCCGCTTCGAGTCAAAATTTTTTTTCTATTTTTCTTTCGATTTAAATATCGAAGTAATAAGATAAATTAAAAGGCTACTTTCACAAATGTTTTTTCACACGTGCTCGATTGTACAGTCGCCATCGAATATATCGGAGCAGCCAGGGTATTCAAAAATATCTGAGCATGCACTTTTTCGACTTGGTAATAAAGGAGTTGTTCTGATATTTGTGACCACTTACACAGCTCCGATATATCTGATGACGACTGTACAGTCGGGTCTTGTTTTTGTGTCCCTGAATAAATTGTATATAAGCGGGTAACTTCGCATTGGCTAACCGAAGAAGAGCTGTGTCTTGGTCGGTCGGTGCTCCTTGTTACGGAGCGGAACATGTCGTGCAATATTCGACTTATAAAACGTGAGTTACCCGCTTCTATACAATTAAAATGGTTGAATCTCACTGTCCAAACCCAAATGTTTGACTTGTTGGGCTATGCTGCTATAATAACCCTGTATAATGTACAGTGTATATGATTTAATTTGGTAATCGTCCCTGCATACAGGGTGACTATAAATAAACACATCCTAAATTTAATCATTTTTATTACAAAAGGTAGGTAAGTAAAATACTGAGTAAGGGTATAGCCGGGTAAGTATGGCAAAACTGCCCTTAGCGAAAAAAAGAATTTCCTTTTACTAGATTATTAACCTTTACATATGTAGTGCTTTCACCGAAAATTAAGCCTCAAATCCTTCAGGTTAAGAAAAAAAACGCATAAAAAGAAATAATATTTTTTTTAGACAAATTACTTATCCGATTTCTTTGTAATTTGGATATGTTGTAAATAAAATTAAGGTCGCTTTTTAGAAAAATAATAATTATTATATCGTGAAAAAAAAAAAAAAAAAATGAGTTAACAATTTTCAAAATATAAAGAAAAATATGTACGAGACTGCGACAATTACCTAATTTACATATTTTATGTAGAATTTAATAATGTTTAACATATATTTTTTTTAATAACTAAAATTGGGATTAACGGTGTGAAAAACTTGAATTTGTAACAACCATTACGCTTTCTCTTCATACAAGCAAAACCAAATTGACAATGAAGTATATTTGGGACGCAATCTTAACGAATTTGAATTTAGAATGTAACGTTTTGTACTCGTAGTTGCTTTTGCGGCTACGGGCTTTTAATTTCTCATGGATATATTTGTATTATTTTGCAGTTGTATCAGCTATTCAAATTGTAGCAATATCACAGACGGCGTAATAATTCATTTACCAAAATAATATTTGTCATATATAATCAGGACACTTTAAAGACACTAACTTTTAATAACTTGCACGTACAGATACACTCAAATCTCAAAACTTCGATACGAAATAAGTGCTAATAATATATACATACATTGTATTATTACCTCATTACCTATCACAACAAAACTTGTTTTTGAATTGTAAATAAGACACACTGTAAATATTAAATTCATAACTTTTAATAATTCAAACTTTAATAAAATTACTCCTCAATCATCATCACTATCTGATTGGATAGTCACATTTAATCCGTCATTTTTAAAAAGCGTAGTTAGTTTTTCATTCGGCCGTGGAATTTCTGATAGAAATCTACCGAAAGACAAAATAGTTATTTGTTATACAAGGGTGCAAAATTGTATTTTAACTAAAAACGCATAAAAAGAAATAACATTTTTTTTTTTTTTTAGCCAAATTACTTATCCGATTTCTTTGTAATTTGGATATGTTGTAAATAAAATTAAGGTCGCTTTTTAGAAAAAAAATTATTATTATATCGTGAAAAAAAAAAAAAAAAAAATGAGTTAACAATTTTAGATTTGAGGCTTAATTTTCGGTGAAAGCACTACATATGTAAAGGTTAATAATCCAGTAAAAGGAAATTCTTTTTTTCGCTAAGGGCAGTTTTGCCATACTTACCCGGCTATACCCTTTACTTAATTATTGTTCTATACTCAAACGTTGCTTGTAGTGACGAAATAAAATGCCCTCTGTATCTAGGTAGTGCGTAAGTAAGGAAAACTTACTTCAGATAAATGAACAGAATATGAGTCAAAGGGGGACCGGAAATGAACTGTGTATAAAAGTCATTTTTACTGATTTTGTATAATAATCGTTTTATAACCATGTAGTTTCGTTTTGTACAGAAGTCTTGCTAATAAGTATCCAAGGTGTATATCGTTGAAGGATACGAAATATACATACAAAGAATGCGTTAGTTTATAATGTTAGGCAATTTGACTAGTCCATTTTTGGATTTTATATCATTTAAAATATATATTTTTTATTTTAGTAACCTTTATAACATACAAAATATTTTTTATTAGTGTGATTCAAAAATTCTGTTATAAATTTATATACACAATAATATTGTTATACAAAATATGCTATAAAGATATAGGTAAGTGTTCGAGCCACCATAACATCTTTTACTTATTAATTTTAATTATAAGGTTTTTCTATTTGTAATAATATTATGAATTGTATATTCTATGTTTAATGATTGACAACTTAAATGAGTAAACTTGTAAATAAATGATCTGTTAATAAACACGTCTTATTTTTTCCAATTAAAGTAGGCACTGTCAGCGTCATATAGTTAGTTGCAGTTAGTATAGCCAAATATATCGATACACATCCTTACTGCTATATAAATATAAATATGTATCGATATATTTGGACACTGGTTGCCAATATTTGACGCTGACTGTATGTACAGTCGAAGTCAAAGATATGTTTACACTTTTGCACTTTATTACAAAGGATTAAGGTGAATAAGTATGTACAGTCAAGTGTAAAAATTCGTTCACTGCTAAGTCAAACTCAAAGTTTCAAAAATATGTACCGAGCAACTCTATTGTACAGTAAATAAGGTTGTAGGGCGTATTAATGAAAGGATTCTTTCGGTACGTATTTTTGCACTTGACTGTACATGGCTTAGACGTCTTTAGACTCGTCTTTAGACTGTACTTACATAATAATATTATTTTCCTAACTAGTGCGTAAGAAGTGCACTTTTCGCTTCGCGTGCGTATATTTCGTTTTTTAAGGCACTTGCTATGAAAAATTAGGTTCGATACTCGTGTAAAAACTTCTTTAAGACTCGGGTGATTGTCACCCTCGTTTCACTCGGGCTCCAACGTTCACCGTCGTCGAAAAAAAATTTTTTTTCACTAGTATCGAAATGTACTATTCTATGTAAGGATTATAGTCGTAGGTACAATGTCTAAGATACAAAATCGTTTGGTTACATTCAATAATGACGCTACTATATTATAGAGAGAAAAGGTTTAATTGTTTCATCATCATCACTTCAGACGTAAGCCGTCCACTGCTGGACATAGGCCTCCCCCAAATATGACTTGTATCATATTGGGGGTAGTTGCCAGTCGCCAAGCTTGGAGGGCGGTTAGCGACCGCAGTAGCTGTAGATTGGGTTTCGACGAACGTTACTGCCTATCCGTCGCGTCGGTTTTTTCCCACTGTCGCCTCTTACGACACCCGCGAGGAGATGGAGTGGTGCTATTCTATTAAGCCGGCACCACACGGCACATTCTGGTCAGCCGGCACCGCACGGCACTGATTTGATTGTTTACATTGAATAGGTTTCGGAACTACTAAACCAATTTTAAAAATTCATTCACCGTTAGAATCCGACATCCGTGCTGAACACAGGTGATGGAATATTATAAAATTTATCAAACAACTTAGGGATCCGTATGAAATCTATAATGCGATAAATAATTCTTGAACCTTTTGAACGCCAGACGACAAGGAAATAGGCCGTGCCTGTGTCGCCATCCTATCGCATTTTAAATAAATAAATATTTCGGGACAATCTTACACAAATCGACCTAGTCCTACGGTATGCTCAGTAAGGCTTGTGTTGTAGGTACTATACGACGATATATGTAATAGATATATAGATATACATACTTAAATACATAGAAAACACCCATGACTCAGGAACAAATAGCTGTGCTCATCACACAAATAAATGTCCTGACTGGGAATCGAACCCAGGACCATCGGCTTCATAGGCAGGGTCACTACCCACTAGGCCAGACCGGTCGTCTAGTACCTCTTTACCGATTACTTAGTACCGATTTTGTTAAACGGGATTGAATTTTACGGATTCCACCGTAAGAGCCCATAGCAAAAACAAAGCTGACGTCAGTAGCCGTCGTTGGCGTCCATGGCACCTTCCGTTGTCGGCCACAGCCGTCTTTGGCGGTCAACCTTTTCCACGCCATGTCAAACGCATAAGCTAGCTCTCAGACGCCACTTGTCAAATCTTAAGTTGAACTTTGTACATATGCATGTAGGTCTATTTTGCTCTGTGGTCCGTGAGCGTGACATATATATCAGTCTTTGGAGTTGGACCTGCGGTGCCGATATATCAGTCTTTGGCGTGGAAGAGGTTAAAGGAATAGTAAATATAGTCCTCGTGAAAAGGCGAGACGGGCCGCGATATTGAGGACCTGATGGCTTTATCGGAAGACCAGCGATGTTTCATGTTTTAAGTAAATAGTATGTGAAATTAAACAACTATAACGGATTAGATCGCGTATACTAATTTAAACTTCATCCCGACGTTTCGAACCCTTTAGCAGCGTTCGTGGTCATCGGGTGAACTGAGGAAACATTAATTTACCTCCTCCTTTCATGAGTAATTATCTCGGCAACCGAAGACAATATTAAATAGTATGTGCTCACGAATAAATAATTATTCTATTATGTATTTAATAGAAAAAACTCCAAGATTCCATGACATGGCTCGTATAAAACCGTAAATTGTCGTTAATATGAATAAATATTTATTTCGCTAACGGACCTGTCATAACAATTAAAAATAGATAAAAAATAATAATAAATCGTAGTGTACGGGACACATCGCTCCGTTGACCCGTTTCGATGACTTTGTCGGTCACAAGGTTAGTTTTCGGGTTGATCGCCCGCCTCATAAACATGTGTACATTATATTAAAATTATATCTCATTTCTTTCAGGTGATTTGCCAAAATGTTTTTTTTTTATGATATAGGAGGCAAACGAGCAGACGGATTGCCTGATGGTAAGCAACTACCGCCGCCCATGGACACTCACAACACCAGAGGAGTCACAAGTACGTTGCCGGTTTTTAAGATCCCTATACGCTCTTTTCTTGAAGGTTTGGATGTCATATTTTTTTTTAAAGTTAGATATGTTTTTTTTTAAGTCGACATCATCTTCCTCGCGGCATCCCGGTGTGTGTTGCCACAGCTTATGGGAGCATGGGGTCCGCTTGGCAACTATCCCAAGGAATTGGCGTAGGAAAGCGACTGCTATCTAATAGGTTATATGTTGACCCGACATATTATAACGACAGGTCTGGCCTAGTGACCCTGCCTATGAAGCCAACGGTTCTGGCTTCAAATCCCAGTAAGGGCATTTATTTGTGTGATAAGTGCCTACAGGTAATATTACTACAAGATAATTAATGTACATGAAATGGAAGAACGGTGCTTCTTAGCACAGCAATATTTCTTTACTTAAAAAGTCTGTTACTTGATATTGAGTCGTGAGTGTTTTCAATTTATTTAAGTATTTGTATATTATCTAAATAAATGATTATTTCGGGACAATCTTACACAAATCGACCTAGTCCTACGGTAAGCTCAGTAAGGCTTGTGTTGTAGGTACTAGACGACGATATATATAATAGATAGATACATATAAATACTTAAATACATAGAAAACACCCATGACTCAGGAACAAATATCTGTGCTGATCACACAAATAAATGCCCTTACTAGGTTTTGAACCCAGGACCATCGGCTTTATAGGCAGGGTCACTACCCACTAGGCCAGACCGGGCGTCAATTATATATTTCATTGTCTGTGGAGTCTCATTCGAAATGTCTAAGCATTTGCTGTAATGTTAATTATTTTATAGAAACAGGAGTCGGACTGTACCGCCATCAACCCGCCCAGCATTGACCTTCCCCCAGGGCCGGCGCGGCAGACTTCCATTAACGGCCACCAGATCTCTATCGCGACTGTAGACCACCACCCGTAGATATCGTGTCGTAAAATGTTTACATTCTGTACGATTTCATACCTTAGTATAATGATGGGTTTTTGTGTCTGAGTTTATTTATTAATAAATGTTTTTTTTTAACGACCGGTCTGGCCTAGTGGGTAGTGACCCTGCCTATGAAGTGTGATGAACACAGATATTTGTTCCTGGGTCATGGGTGTTTTCTATGTATTTAAATATTTATCTATTATATATATCGTCGTGTAGTATCTACAACACAAGCCTTTCTGAGCTTACCGTAGGACTAGGTCGATTTGTGTAAGATTGTCCCGAAATATTTATTTATTTATTTAAATAAATTCCTTATTAAATAAATAACAAATATCTGTGCTCATCACACAAATAAATGCCCTGACTGTGATTCGAACCCAAGACCATCGGCTTCATAGGCTGGATCACTAACCCACCAGTCCAAACCTGTCGTCAAGTTGCGGTAAGTCATAGATAGGCGAGACCATATCTCTTATTAGTCTGTGGGCGAAAGGAAGAAACGTGTCCACGAGGCTGTTGGAGCATGTATGGAGTGTGAAGAAGATGGACTGCAGCAACTCCGCGGTGGCAGAGCACGCTCATGAGGCGGGCCCGTCCCATTTCCTTCGATTCGATAAAACGCGGCTGCTGGTGCGCGAGAAAGTTTGAGCTCGAGCGTGTCCAAAATTTAATAGTGATGGTGGCTGGACTGTGCCGTCAGCATGAAAGCCTGCCATCTATGGTCAACACCTCAGGGTGTGTTGTAACAGGTCTCAGGATATTCGGTATCCGGCCAAACTTCTATTACGTAATCAGTTCTCACCATTTTACTTTACCATTTTGATACCTAGCATGTGCGACTGACGAGTATACAAGTGATTATTATTATTATTTTTTGTATACCACAAAGGTGGCAAACAAGAATGTTGAGAGTTTCAGCTCAATTTTCGGTTATTTATAAATAGGTATGCGTAAAGTGCGGTAAAACAAAGAATGGCTCAGATCGCGAGTATGACCGGTGTGGCCTAGTGGGTTAGTGACGCTGCCTATGAAGCCGATGGTCCTGGGTTCGATTCCCAGTCAGGGCATTTATTTATGTGATGAGCACAGATATTTGTTCCTGGGTCATGGGTGTTTTATATGTATTTAAGTATTAATATGTATCTATCTATTATATAAATATATCGTCGTCTAGTACCTACAACATAAGCCTTACTGAACTTACCATAGGATAAGGTCGATTTGTGTAAAATTGTCCCGAAATATTTATTTATTTTCGGTGAGGGCCATAAACAAGCGAACTGAGGCCTCCTTTATTATCGCCCGTGGTGCGTTCATAGTTTTATGTCTTCATCTGGGTCTAAAGTGAGATTTTCCGTCGCGCCCTAGGGCGATAAATCTGTCTTACCGCCCAGTGTGACGTAAAATAAATTTCTTATTAAATGCTAAATAACCTTAGATAATTTTCACACTAATGTTCCATCTAGTGCGGTGACCTGCGACTAGTTCACACGCCGCGCCCCGAGCAGACAGACTAAGCCCGCGTTTAAAAACCCATTACGCTTCGACAACCCTAACCTAGTATTTAGTGACCTTCGGCAAATTGGCGGGCTCGTTCACGTACAGTAGGTACAGTGTACACACCGCGCCCCGAGTGCGCTCGACGTGGCCGGAATGAGTTGAAGGTAAATAAATAGTCTTTTTCTACTCGCCGACTTTAATCTGCCAATTACGAGCACATAGAACTATAAGTTCATACTTTTTTTCGATATCAGATTGTCTATGATACATCCAACTCAACTATAATATTCATAACGATACGTTCCAGACAACTGTAATAATTTCAAAAATAGAACTTCATACAATTTGTATACTAATTTGCGAGACCTGGCAAATTTTTCGGTATCTGAACATACATTTTTTTTATCTGTCACGTTATCGGCCAATCAGAGACTGTTTTGTAAAGAGACTTGGTTTCCAGTAAATTATGTGTTGATACAACAACGCTACTTATTGAATTTTTGTTTCTGGAATAATTACTAGAATGTAATATAAAATTTTGTTACTTTAATTAACTCGTAGAAAAAGTATTGTATACATTCGTGTTATAATCAAACGTTTCAATCTCGTACCTTACTTAGGCCACGAAGCTTGCTGAGCTAAACACGGTACTCGACTGAAAAGCTCTCTATTATAACACGATTGTATAAAATACTGTTATTCGAAATAATAACGTACACTGATTTACATTTTTATTCGTAATTCTTCATTATACAATCTTATCTCCCAACCCATCAACATTAACTTATCCGCAGTAACTTTACTGCCAATGTGTTGGCACCACTGTCTGTTTGTCTGTCTCCAGGCTGTATCTAATGAACCGTGACGTGATAAGTTCGATTTTTTAATTTTTAACCGACGACCGAAACCACTGATGTTATATTTATAATTTATATGGCGCTATAACAACAAATACGAAAAAAAAAAAAGATAAAAGATCTTTATTTTTCAATTTAGGCACATTACATGCACTTATGAACGTCAAAAAAAAATCTACACCGGTTCAAACCCTACACCTCTGACCCGTGAAGATACCGGCAAGAAACGACGGCGGGACTTATTTTTTCAATACAGTGATACATCAAATCTTAAAGTACTTACATAATTATGCGTAGTCCGATAAGAAAACATATCAAACAGTTTATTACAAGATATGAAAATACTAAAATATAAAAGTAAAAATAATAATATATAAACAAATTCGACTTCACAAAATAGACATACTTTAATATGCTTTCTTATCTGAACTGTGTCATTCATTTACATGATCTGGCAGTACATACAATTGTTGAATTAATTGCTAGGCGGTTTTGGTAGTTTCTGGTTTGGGCCATGCATGTTTGTCTGTCAAATAATCCTCTACTCTGTAATAGCCCTTAGACATCAAAGACTTTTTTAAGTAATTTTTAAGTACTGGGAAGGGTAATTTTAAGGCATCATCAGGTAACTTGTTATATAAATGAATACATTGCCCAAAAAATGATTTATACACTTTACGCACACGACACTTTCTAATAGCAAGCTTATTCTTATTTCTAGTGTTATAGGTATGGATGTCACAATTTTTGGTAAACAACTGAAGGTTTTTAATAACGTACATAATATTTTCATATATATATTGACAAGCTACAGTTAATATATTAATTTCTTTAAAAAGTTTTCTAACAGATGCACCTGCTTTTAAGTTATACCTACATAAAACGAATGGCTCTTTTTTGTAATACAAATATAGTCCGTATGTCAGCTGCTTTGCCCCAAACCAGAATGCCATATGACATTACACTATGGAAATAACTATGATAAACTAATCGAGCTGTCTCAATATTCGACAGTTGCCTAATTCTCCTAACGGCGAAAGCGGCCGAACTTAATCTATGTGCGAGTTTTGTTATATGAGGACTCCACTGTAGACTTTTGTCCAATGTTAAACCAAGGAACAATGTTTTATCTACTATCTCTAAGCATTCATTATTTAAAAGTATTCTAGTATCCACCGGTGTAACATTCGGCAAAGCAAATCTAACACATTTTGGTTTCTTAGCATTAAGCAACAGATTGTTAGTAGTAAAAACCAGTTGAGAACATCAGCTAGTGTGTTATTAATTACCTACATTAAAATCTGTAGATTGCCGGTCAACCTTGAAAGCATAACAACAAAGCATAAGCAACCTTTAAAGATATAAGTGTGGCTCCCACATACTCATACAGTCGTCATCAGATATATCGGAACTGTGGAGGTGGTCACAAATATCTGAACAGGCACTTTATCGCCTTCACACTAGAGGCGTTGTTCAGATATTTGTGACCACCTCCACAGCTCCGATATATCTGATGGCGACTGTACAACAAACGTGATTTTTTTACCGTTTTTGTTAACAGCAACATGTATAGACGCCTGATACATTCACAGAGTAGTAGTAATGTGTGTGTGTACACGCATGTCGACGTTCTATATTCTAATAACGCAAGTTCCATATTAATTCTCTGCACAACTACATAGACATAGTCCTTCAGTTAAGTTTTTCACATATACATATAGTTGTATGTACTTATACCAGTTATAAAGGTACCACATAGGTATACACATAAAAAAAATGAATGAATATACGACCTAGTTAGATTCGCGGGATACCGCTGGATGTGGAAGGCGCAGGATCGGTCTTCTTGGGTCGTGCTGTGGGAGGCCTATGTCCAGCAGTGGACGTCTTTCAACTGACGTGATGATGATGATGAATATAACAAATATTTAGGAGATCTTCCATCCAACCAATGTGATTATTAGCTATTTTTGGCTCGGCATATATACACTACGACCGGTCGACGGTCTGGCCTAGTGGGTATTGACCCTGCCTATGAAGCCGAAGGTCCTGGGTTCGATTCCCAGTCAGGGCATTTATTTGTGTGATGAGCACAGACATTTGTTCCTGAGTCATGGGTGTTTTCTATGTATTTAAGTATTTATATCTATCTATCTATTATATATGTATATCGTCGTCTAGTAACCTACAACACAAGCCTTACTGAGCTTACCGTAGGACTAGGTCGATTTGTGTAAGATCGTCCCGAAATATTTATTTATTTACAATGTCAACGTGTATAGCTCAGCCGGCCGTGACGCATCATGGCCAGGGCGCTGGGGCGCGCCACGAGGCAGTTCTTCCTGTCCACCACGCTGCACGGCTTCAAGTACCTCTGCTCCGGGTTCCACGCCGACCGGTGAGTTGGATGTCCCGTACTTACCTCACAAACTAATTCCTTCTCAAAATTACGTACTTCCCAGCGGCGGAGTGTCCATCCAAGCTTTTAACTAATTTTCCCGTGGTTTAAGAGTTCAGAGGGCTCATGAAGGAAAGGCCATAATCTCGTCGTTGTGCTTAAGAAAAAAATTTAGCTGTCGCTTCTTTTACTTACTAATATTAAAATGTAAGTACTACAAAATAATTTCGTATGAAAATAAGAAAATACTTCTTAACTGTATAAGAGTAGCTTAGTAAAGGCCTGCGCAAACCGGCGCGGCGTAGCGCAGCGCAGATCACCTGAGAGACTGACATTCTGCGAATATGTCATTCTGAGAATCTGACTTTTTACGAATCTGGCATCCTGCTAATCTGACATTCTGTGTTCCTGACATAAAGCACCATAAAGCGTCAGAATTCTCGGAACATTTACTCCGCTCAGCGCACACCGACGAAGGAAAATCCCCACGGTACCGCGAGCGTCCGCCAGCGCTGCGCCGGCTGCCGGAGCACTTCGGGGCTTCGCACGGATGCGGCGGCATGCCGTCGCCTACCGCCGCGGTATCCTTTTACATGCTCCTCGATGCCGTGGAGTGGAAATCCCCCGTGATACTCCGAGGTCGGACTCGGAGGATCAAATTTATACCTTAATGTGATTAACATAGAAAATAATATACATTGAGTGATCGAGCGCTCCCCCGGTTCGCGCAGGCCTTTACTAAGCTACTCTAATAAGTTAAGAAGTATTATCTTATTTTCACATGAAATTATTTTGTAGTATTTACATTTTAATATTAGTAAGTAATAGAAGCGACAGCTCAATTTTTTTCTTAAGCACGACGACGCGATTATGGCCTTTCCTTCATGAGCCCCGAACTGTTAAACCATGGGAAAATTCCGCCACTGGGAAGTACCTACCTAGCATACCTCAGGGAACAATGGTTCAAACTTTGCAAACCTGAATGTCAATGTTTAGTTCCAGCAGCAAAATCAATAGGGTTGTAATGCAGCTTACAAATGCCGGTATACGTATGTATTAGTGCCCGGTGCAGCCAAGCTCATCAATGTACTTGCAGTTTAAACAATTTTAAACTTTATTCCAATGGCTTAAGTTCTTATTTATATTTGTGACCGCGACTTTACAACAAATTACACGTGGCGTGCTTACAACAATCCAGTACGATCGAAGGCAATATGGGATTCAAACCCACTTAGGCTCTTTTGGTGTAGATTTTTATGGTCGTCGATTTGCCCATTAACCCCCGCCCCCCGTTGACTCCCCGCACAGGCACGTGTGGTCTACCTAGTTGTCTAGTTTTATTTATATTTCTACCCACAATGTGTACAGTCGGCGTCTACAGATGTGATAACTAAATTTTGAACACCTCAACCGCTTAGTTACTTCTGCTGCTGACTGTAGCAACGTAGCTAAATATGGCGACAGAGATCTTTATCTGTATGGCATTAAGGATGTGTTACGATGGTTCACGCTGGGGGCGTGGATCCTTTAGGCACCAGCACTGCTGGCGGCGCGCTCCTGGCCTCGGTTTGCTGGTGCCTCAATCAGGTCAATGCGAGTGTCTGCAGTTCATGTTGTCCTTCAGATATCAGCACAGCTGATGATACGGTCTGTTTCGGTAAGTCAGTAGTGCCGGCGCTATCATCAAGGGCGATAACGAACATTTTTGCAGCATATGCTGGCTGTGGTGGCAATCTGTGCGCCATGCTGGGGGCGTCGGCCTGTCAGATACTAGCACTGCTGATACGACCTGCCTCGGTAGTGCCGGCGCCTCTACCAGGACGATAAACCCGTTTCCAACATATGCTGGCTATGCTCGCACACTGTGCCCGGTGCTGGGAACATGTACCTGCAGATACCAGCACAGCTGACGTCGCGGCCCGCCTCGGCAGTGCTGGCGCCTCTACCAGGACAAGGACAGGAGCTGGCACTTGGTGTGCCGTCTTGGGGGCGTGGACCTTTGCATACCGGCACTGTTGAGGCGCTACCGCCAAGACGATATTCGTATATTTCGGGCATCTTTCTCTTTTATCCCAATTAAGATGCCATGAGAGTGACAGAGACAATCGTCCGAATACGAATATCATTTTTGGAGGTAACGCCTCTGATATCGTATGAATGAGAGGTAAGGCACAGCGATGACCATCACGCTTGAATCTGGGGCAGCCCAACTGGGGAAGTACCTCCTCCTTACAGAAGACCACAGCCATAATAGCACTGCTACCTTTCAGGTATGTAGTGTTGTGTTCCTGATAGTGAGTAAAGTTTCCAGAGCTCCAACCTCCCTTAAAGGCCGGCAACGCGCTTGTGACTCCCCTGGTGTTGCGGGTGCCCATGGGCGACGGTAATTGCTTACCACCAGGCAATCCGCATCCTCGTTTGCCGCCTATGTCAAAAAAATGCTTTTGCCGTACCGGCCGTCACCAGGACTACAGCCGAGTTGTTGACAGCATATGCTGGCTGAGCTGGTGCGTGGCCAGCGCGTGCTGCGCGGGCACGCTGTGCGCCGTGCTGTGGGCGCGCTTCCTGCAGATCCCGGCGCTGCTGACGGTGCGCGCGGCCTCCTCCGTGACTGCGCCGCTGCCGGCCGTCGCCGTGTGCCTGCCTCCGGCCACTGTCGCCTACCTGCTGGTCGGATATTTGTAAGTAAACACTATACTTTCCACTATGTGCTTGTCCACTTGACATGCTCAAGTGTTTTTGCCCACGTGGGAATGTCACGGTTCAAGCGGCTTAGGTTATTAAGAATCATCTTCAACTTGCGACAGCACCGATACATTTAGTCCCTTATCAACCTGGTACCGCCGGGTACCGGATACCGATACCGGACTCCCACAACGGTTGGGCCTGGCTGAGTTTCTTGTTGGATAGGCTTCCCAGCCGGCTATTTGGGTTAGCGAACCAGCGACAAAACTCCCTTTAGTTCGACACCATCACACACAAGAGGAGTGTGATTCCCCAGGCTATCTTGCCCTGCACAGTCCGATCACTCTAATAAGCCTGGATAAGTAATTAAGTATGTGTGCGTGGCTTTTCGCATACAATTGCTCTTACCAAAAAGCTCAAAGTTACAGAGAGGGCAATAAAAAGAGCAATGCTCTGAGTTTCCTTGCGTAATCTGCTCCGACATTGTTCTCAGAATAGTCAGAATTGCTAGACTTAAGTGGCAGTGGACGTCTGAAACTTGACCATGTCAAGCAGTGGCAGCAGTGTCTTTCAGCTCAAACAATGATGATGACGAGGTGGCATAAATACACTTAACCACTAACTTCCAGATCCGCGGACAAGTCAGTGGCCCGCAGACTAATCCACACCTTCGCCAACATCCTGCAAGGCAAAGCGACGAAAATGGAGAACCTGATGCTGCTGGACACCCTGCTGAAGTCACAGAACATGACGCTCCTGGAGGCGCTGTACCAGAACATGCCGCCGTGCGACCAGGTCGCCAGGAAGTGCCGCTGGCAAAAGAAGGGGATTCCTTGCGGGGAGCTGTTCCGCAGGGAGCTGACGCAGCATGGAGTCTGCTGCGTCATGAAGTCTAATAAGTGAGTATGCGCTAGTACAGTCAGCATTTTTTTATACAACGACGGTGGCAAATAAACATATGGCCCGCCTGATGGTAAGCAGTTACCGCAGGCTATAGACGCCTGCAACTCCAGAGGATTCGCATGCGCGTTACCTACCCTAAAAGTTGTTGGAGCTCTGCGAACCTTACTCACTATCAGGAAAACGACACTACAAACCTGAAAGGTAGACGTGCTATTACGGCTGTGGCCTTCTGTAAGGAGGAGGTACTTCCCCGGTAGGGCTTGTCCAGACTCAAGCGTGATGGTACTTCGCTGTGTCCTACCTCTAATTGTTGGACGTAGTTTATGGACATACCCCGGTCCAGGTGGGTGTGTTGAGTACAAGTATTTGTTCCTGAGTCATGGCTGTTGCGTTCAAGTATTTAGTATATTATGTATATCGTTGGCCATGTACCCATAACACAAGCCATCTTTAGCCTACCGTGGGGTGTAACCTACCTCTCATTGTTGCACGTAATTTAAGGACATACCCGGGTCCAAAAATATAACAGGCAGTGACCAAATATGTCGTGACAGTTCCTTACTGCTATACAAATAAAGATCTGTATCGATATACAGCCTAGAACTTCTCAATCTTCTGATCTATTACCACCGGACCTTTTTAGTCTACGAGGGCGGTATAAGAGAATGAATATTTTGTGACTATGTTCGTGATTGTTGTGTAGGCTGCAGCTGCCGTCGTCGCCGACGGAGGTGCTGGACAGCAGCAAGCAGTTCCGGATGGTGCTGCAGTGCTCTGGTCCCGACATGTACTTCGGTTGTGAGGTAACTTACACGCCCGGTCTGGCCTAGTAGGCAGTGGCCAAACTGCCTATGAAGCCGATGGTCCTAAGCTGAATTCGAATTCCAGTAAGGGCATTTTTTTTAAGCCATAGGCGGCAAAGGAACAGACTGATTGCCTGGTGGCAACACCAGGAGTGTAACAAGCGCGTTGCCGGCCTTTAAGGGGGGGTAGGAACTCTGGAAACCTTACTCACCATCAGAAACACAACACTACATACCGGAAAGGTAGCAGTGCTATTATGGCTGTGGTCTTCTGTAAGGAGGAGGTACTTTCCTAGTTGGGATTCTCCAGACTCAAGCGTGATGGTACTTCGCTGTGCCCTACCTCTCATTGTTGGTCGTATTTTAAAAACAATAAGTTTATATCAGGCAATAAATCAATTCGGTACCGTCGTGATGATGAAGCCAGCAGGATCCCTAGACTTTAGGCTCATATCCCTTATGATTCGTATGACGACTGTCGTCATTAGACAATGCAGCTTCCAGCCACTTTTATTTATAGAATATCACAAAAATAATAAGAGATAGAACTGTTTTTCGCATCTCGACATCTCTATTTTGTATTAAAAGCTAGATTAGAGGTGTAGACTTGAGTAGACGTTTGAAATGGGCGTGAGGCGTACATGTTAAACATATTGAAACGTACGGAGGCGACCGCACGCTGCTCAGATTCCTTGGAAGCTCGACAACGCTACACGCCCCGCAGCTTCGAGAATCTACTTACCCCCATATTATGCCCCCATAAAAATACCGTAGAAACTACCCAACTATAGCCCAACAGTGCAACTATGGTCCACAACTTAATCGTAATTAGGTAAGTATCAATCTAAATATTCTTCTTGGTTTTTTCTTTATTTATTCATTCACTTAGGATCAACCTTTGTCTAGTAACTGCGTAATTTTCAATAATACGTACGCCTAAACCTAGATGTTCAACTTAGTTTTGGATTATAATTGGGAAATTTTGGACTATAATTGTGAAGTTTTACGGTAACATAAAGACAGGAAAAGGACTGTATCTTGGTGCCCTGAATTTTGCTGAAAAAGGATAAACAAAAACATAGTTTCGTTCATAATAATCATATTTTAACCCTTTATAAGGCAGAGACGATTTGGAAACCACTTAGTTAATAAGCATTTACAAAGAAAGAACATCCTCTTTTTTATTTAACTATAATGGTATTATATAGCAAATATATCAGGCTTTCTTTTCTTATTTATACCTTTTCGGTCATAATTTAATTTTAGTGTAATTAATTAATCTAAAGTTTGTGGTCAATTAATGCACTGTGCCCGTAAAAGGAAGCAAGCATTTGTCACTGTTTCCATTATACTATTAAAAATACACAAGTCGCTGTATCTAATAATTTCAATTATAGCTCTTGTAATTCACGATGGCGAGTGGCGAGACTGTTATTGGTATGATAATAATGTCTAATTTTGATAAATCCACTCTCCATCGTGAATTGCAATATTTGCAATAACTGAACTACGTTGTTTGTAGTATCAGGAAAGTGTATCATTTGCCACTTAAGATTAATAAAATTATAATTATTTGCATAATATTACGTACATGGCAGTTATGACAAATGAAGAAGTATTGAGTATTGCCTGTCACGTATCTGTCAATGAATAGGTGTATTGGAAACAGATCATCTGAAAACTCGAGTGCACTAAGGGGCTGAGTGCATATAATGACCATATGTTTTTATTAATGATTTCGGTTTTTTTTTGCCGTAGATGTGTTCCCCAGTGCATTACAAACATGGGAGTGTATTTAACTTTCACGTAGCATATCTGTATAACTGCGGCCTTATAAAGGGTTAAGGGTCGGGTACATACCCGGGTCCGGGTTTCCGGTCTGGACTGATTAAAGTTGTCTGTTCCAGTTCTTCACAATGTACGAGGGCGAGGAGACCGTGATCCCGGCGACGCTGGTGCCCGGCTCCGAGTACACGGGCCAGCTGACCTTCACGTCGGTCCAGGACAGCGACTCCGAGGAGCTGGTGCAGGGCTCCTGCGTCTCCAGCGACTCTTACTCCCGCAAGATGTGCATGGTACGGTCCCGTTACATTACATACCTACATTTCAGCCGTATGCAGTCCACTGCTGGACATAGGCCTTCCAAAAATATGACTTGTATCATCTTGGGGGTAGATGCCATAGTCACTACGCTTGGCAGGCGGGTTGGCGACCACAGTAGCTGTAAATTGGGTTTCGACGGACGCTGCTGCCCGTCCGTAGGATTTTTCCCTTTGTCGACCCCCGCGGGATGAGATGGGGTGGTGCTATTCTAGTCAGCCGGCATCACACGCTCCAGTTGATGTATGTATTGATAATTTCACTAACAGCTTCCTAGCTTATACGGTGCCTAGCTGTCTGGGGTCCGAATCCTTCAAGGGATTTTTGTAGAAGTGCCTGCAATATATTAAGTAGGTTTTAGTTATTTCCCAGCGGTCTACCAGTAAACCAAAAATAACACCAATCTGTGTGATCAGTTCTACAAAAATCTGGACAGAGTAATAAGAACTGTTCAAACGCCCGAATAATCACCCTAAATTTGCCTATCTATCATTAATATTTCTTCCTGGGTGATGGACGTTGTCAATGTCTAGACACATTGATACCTATTGATACCTTTCTAGTGTAATGCGTGTAATGTTTCGGTGCGTGGTCTCCAGGACACCTGCATGGAGCGCCACTGCCGCTGCTCCAACCCGCTGCGCGCGGTGCTCGAGCACGAGCGCGACGTGCCTCCGCGCTGTCAGCTGTGGCAGCTCAGCTGTCTGCAGAAGACAGGTGCGGCTCCAACAGCTTCTGTACCCCCGGCTCAACACAAGTCTGCGGATCCGCTGTTTGAATTTGGCGAACAATGATCCAGTAATCCTATACCGATCAACACCTTTAGTACGAGACGGAGTGTGAGTGTGGAAGCAGCCTGCTTTATCTTACAACTACACATCTGCGGGCATCAGAGAGTCTACCGCGAAACGATTATCTCTGTCACTATTATCATTGGAGTAACAGAGAAAGATGCACTACACTTTTATTACGCCTTAATTGGAGTAACAGAGACATGCACGAAATCTTCGAAGCTTGATGTTTGCAGTACCTCAGACGGTACCGATTCCTGACGGCGAGTCAAGTTAGGGCTATTGGTCGTGTACCGTTGGGGAAAGTCGATTTGCATAAATGATTGCGTTTACTTTTCAAACTAAAATATTTAAGTGAAATAACAAACCTTATTATAGGTACACAACCCAGTAAGTTAATGCTATTCGA
The DNA here is from genome assembly GCA_022674325.2 of Grapholita molesta. Classification (NCBI taxonomy): domain Eukaryota; kingdom Metazoa; phylum Arthropoda; class Insecta; order Lepidoptera; family Tortricidae; genus Grapholita; species Grapholita molesta. The sequence continues at coordinate 182,522 of CP053122.2, read as the reverse complement.
AAAATACAAAGACGAACTAACGTTCTCCAAGTTCTTGAAATATAGAAATTTTGGTGCATTTTCAGAAGAATCATCTTGCAACTGCATGCCGTCGTGTAGAAAAATCTCAACGGTTTTGTCGCTCGAAAACAACATCATGGTGTCGACCGACTACACGCTTGATCCTCTGTAGTAAGTTGAAGATGGGCACTTTTAAGAAGCCCTAGCTTAGATCAATATCGTAAATGTAGAAGCAAACTCTAACAGCTTTAATGCTGGCAATGAATGCGAATGACTCAACTAATACGCTTATCTTACCTTATTGCCTGTCTGCTTGTCGAATTGAACAATCGTCATCATCAGCATGTATATGTCACTGCTAGATAGGCCTCTAAAATGCACACCACTCAGCACAGTCCGCGGCCTCTCTCATCCAGCTCTTACCAGCCACCCTACGAAAATCATCTTTCCACCCGCTCATCTTTGCGCCCGAGCCTTCTTTCCACCTAATTTGGGGGCGCGGGCTTCCCACACTACGCTTACCGATACGCGGTCTCCAGACCAGAACTCGTTAAATCCAACGACTATCGGTTCTGTGGCTGACATGGTCGGCCCACTACCCCTTCAGCTTGTTAATCCGATGAGCTATATCGGTTACCTTGTTTCTCAAGCGGGCCACTTCGTTCCGTACCTGAGCCCTGAGTGTAAGTTTTTAACGTAACTTTACGTCACGAACGCGTGTGCGTTTCCAATATAAATAACATTATCACTTACGCGTTCGTAAACGTTTTTTTAAGACAAAAGTAAATTACACTAGAGCCTCTGATCCTTCAGAGAGACTTCGAGAAACTTGTGATAACACATACATGTAGGTTAATGAGACAGTCGAAAACTAATCCAAGGCTGCTGAATCCTAGTAGTATTTTGCCAAAGGATCGGCGCTTGTTATGGAAGAACTGAAGTCTTGTTGATGTTGACTTGTTGTAGTGAAGGCATCAATGTGACCGCTGATACGGTGATCAAGTTGCGCGTCTTCGAAGCTGGCTCCAAGATCTTCACCCGCCAGCCCACCGAGACCTGGTTCACGCTGCTGTGTGAGTAGGACACATATACCGTATACGTGACATCTTCTATAAACCAATAACACGAGCGAGGTATTTAAGTGACTGTGGGACTAGTTAGGTCGACTTGTGTAAGATTGACGACTGTCTGGCCTAGTGGATAGTGAAGTGTCTCCATAAGCAGGGTCACCAGAGAGTGACCTGGGTGCAAATCCCAGTAAGGGCATTTATTTGTGTAATGAGCACGGGTTTTTTGTTCCTGAGTCATTGGTGGTTTTGATGTATTTAAGAATGAAATAGGTATTATATATATTGTTGGCTGATTTTATATTTGAACAGACAATCTAATAATAGTGCCCACTACCCCGCGTCTGCAATTCTGCATCGATGCAAAAATCTTTTCATTGATGATGTCGCGATATTGTCGCGCGTGTGTATCGATGCTAACGCGCAACTGTATCGATACTAACGCGCGACAGCATCGATGCAAAATTGCTGGTGTCGCGATGCAGTCGCGCGTTTCGTAAACGTGCGACTGCATCGCTGCTAACGCGTTTTAGTCGCATTTGCAACGCGCTACTGCATCGCGACTGCATCGATGCAAACGCGCGATCGTGTTGGACGACATCGGGGGAAGAAGGTGGGGGGCGCGTGAGTGGAGAACAGAGCGACTGCGTTTGCATCGCGACAGAAGCGCGACTGTATCGCGTTTGCATCGTGGTTCGTGGGCGAGGGTACACAGCCAGCGATCGTATCGATTCGAACGCGCGATTGTATCACGATTGCATCGCTGCAAAAAGTCGCCGTGAAAAAATGCGCTGCCACTTGCATAAACTTCAAAAATTTTTAACTATCTTGAAGTAATTGCGATTTCGGATCAAAGCAGGGATGTGTCCCGTAATATTAAGTAACGAACGTGCCGGCAGCGTCGCTGGGCGGCGTGTTCAACATGTTCCTGGGCGTGGGGCTGTTCAGCGCGCTGGAGCTGCTGTTCTTCTGCGCGGCGCGCGTGCCGGCCGCGCTGCGCGCCGCGCCCGAGCTGCTCGTGCCGGGCGCCGCCGCCCCGCACCGCTGACGTCAACATGTTCCTGGGCGTGGGGCTGTTCAGCGCGCTGGAGCTGCTGTTCTTCTGCGCGGCGCGCGTGCCGGCCGCGCTGCGCGCCGCGCCCGAGCTGCTCGTGCCGGGCGCCGCCGCCCCGCACCGCTGACGTCAACATGTTCCTGGGCGTGGGGCTGTTCAGCGCGCTGGAGCTGCTGTTCTTCTGCGCGGCGCGCGTGCCGGCCGCGCTGCGCGCCGCGCCCGAGCTGCTCGTGCCGGGCGCCGCCGCCCCGCACCGCTGACGTCAACATGTTCCTGGGCGTGGGGCTGTTCAGCGCGCTGGAGCTGCTGTTCTTCTGCGCGGCGCGCGTGCCGGCTGCGCTGCGCGCCGCGCCCGAGCTGCTCGTGCCGGGCGCCGCCGCCCCGCACCGCTGACGTCAACATGTTCCTGGGCGTGGGGCTGTTCAGCGCGCTGGAGCTGCTGTTCTTCTGCGCGGCGCGCGTGCCGGCCGCGCTGCGCGCCGCGCCCGAGCTGCTCGTGCCGGGCGCCGCCGCCCCGCACCGCTGACGTCAACATGTTCCTGGGCGTGGGGCTGTTCAGCGCGCTGGAGCTGCTGTTCTTCTGCGCGGCGCGCGTGCCGGCCGCGCTGCGCGCCGCGCCCGAGCTGCTCGTGCCGGGCGCCGCCGCCCCTCCGCACCGCTGACAGACAGCAATCAAAAACAGACAAACAGGCAAACACCTTTCCACATGTTGGTGTTTGTTGTTTGGTGCTCGCTGTTTGCCGTTGTTTGCCAAGCATTGGAGCCGGCATTATAATGTCAATAGTAAATACTGTACATATTGCAATAAATATTTATAAAAGAGGGCAATACTTATTACTTATTCATTTTCACAACCTAAATCTTAAGATATACACCAGGCACCTGAGGTGTGTGTGAACCTGGCATATCAAAAGTTAGCAAACCAAAATTTGACGAGAGTTCTATTAGCATACCGAATAGTTCTAGAGTTCTAATTAGATTTTTTTAATAGTTCTGCTCAATTACGCGAAAAAATTAAATTTTTAAAATGAGATGCTAACTTCGCATATGACATCCCAGCATCCCAGCCGTTATAGATCCTCAGTTCTAACGTATCTAGACTATTTGTAAAGAGTTCTAGTCAAAATTCGAAAAATAAAATTTTCATACTAACATAACACAAGAACAATGAAAATCAATTTTAGGTATAACAGGTCTTTATGTCAGGATGAAACCGATATTTGAATATCGGTTTTGATTATACCGCTAATCAGAGCTTTATCGATATAAATAGCGAAATGCAACTATAACCGGTTATACCTAATTTTTAAGCGGTATTAAGAATACCGGTAACGATCCCTGTATTTGAGTATTACTACAATATATCTAGTTCAATACATAAGTAGAAATAAAGAATCTTATCTTCTAGAACGTAATTTCATTTCTAGAAGATTACCATAAAAAATCAGTAAATCGAATAAATACAAACACGTGTACCCCAGCACCCCAGCAAATGTAGCTGTTCGATCCAATATCGCACGCGGTAACGATAATTATCATCATTGTACACGTAAAAACAAGGATTTCTTCCTTCTAGACCAACATATCAAGAAGATAATGATGAATCAATTCGGCTCAACTGCGAACGTCGATAACGTACAGGTACTATTTTTGAGACTTAGCATCCCAGAAATTACAAGCCTAAAGGCCAAAACTTTATACAATAAGGTTTAAGGCTATTTCGATATATTATAAAACGAGGAGTTCTGTCTTCTAGAACGAAATTTAAAAATTACTCTGACGATCGAACTTCGAAATAATTGAAATTGATGAGAACGTACAAGTATTCGGTTTGAGACCCAGCATCCCAGAAATTACTGGCCTCTAAGATCTAGCGCTTTATAAAAATAGGTTTAAGGCTATTTTGATGCTTTATTAAACGATTACTTCTATCTTCTAGAATCAAATTTGAATAATCCTCTGAAGACCAAACTTCGAAATGTGTGAAATCCATGAACGCAAGTGTTATCTTAGACACCCAGCATCCCAGAAATTAAAAACCTAAAGGTCAGAAATTAATACAATTAGGTTAAAGGCTATTCCGATACATTATAAAATGAGGAGTTCTATCTTCTACAACGAATTAAAAAAAATACTCTGAAGATCGACCTTTAAAATTATTCAAATCTATGTTACCTTTCAAGTATTATGTTTGAGACCCAGCATCCCAGAAACTACAAGTCTAAGGTCCAGCACTTATTACAAATAAGTTTAGGGCTATTCTAATACTTTATAAAACGAGGAGTTCTATCTTCTAGAACGAAATTTAAAAAATAATCAGAAGGTCGAACTTCTGATGTTAATCAAATCTATGTAACTGTACAAGAATTACTTTGACACTTAGCATCCCAGAATTTACAGATCTGAGGTCCAATACTTTATATATTTCAGATGAATACTATTCTAATACACAACAAAACAAGGAGTTCTATCTAGAATGAAATTTAAAACAATACTCTGAAGATCGAACCTCGAAATGTTTAAAATCCATGAAAATACAAGTGCTATTTTTGACACCCAGCATCCCAGAAATCACAAGCCTAAGGACCAAAAATTAATACAATTAGGGATGAGGCTTTTCCGATATATTATAAAACGAGGAGTTCTATATTCTAGAACGAAATTAAAAAAATGCTCTGAAGACCGAACTTCGATATGTTACAAATCTATGAAATTTTAGAAGTGCTACTGTTTGAGACCCAGCATCCCAGAAATTAGAGGTCTGAGGTCCAGCACTTTATATTTGTTGGATGAACACTATTCCACTGCATTAAAAACCAAGGAGTTCTTACTTCTAGAGCGAAGCTAAAAAAACTCGGAAGGATAAATTTCGACGTTAATTAAATCGATGAAACTGTACATGAACTGTGTTTGAGACGTAGCATCCCAGAAATCACAAGCCTAAGGACCAAAAATTAATACAATTAGGTTTGAGGCTATTCCGATACATTATAAAACGAGGAGTTCTATCTTCTAGAACGAAATTAAAAAATGCTCTGAAGACCGAACTTCGATATGTTTTTACAAGTATTACTGTTTGAGACCCAGCATCCCAGAAATAACAGGTCCAGCACTTCATACTTGTTGGATGAACACTATTCCACTGCATAAAAACCAAGCAGTGCTTACTTCTAGAACGAAGCTAAAAAAAACTCGAAAGGATAAATTTCGACGTTAATTAAATCGATGAAACTGTACATGAACTGTGTTTGAGACGTAGCATCCCAGAAAGTACAGACCTGAGATCGAACATTTCATACATTGCGGATAGATACTAGTCGAACACAGTATAAAACGAGGAGTTCTGTCTTCTAGAACGAAATTTAAATAAATACTCTGATAGTCGAACTTCGAAATTATTCAAATCTATGATAAAGTACAAGTATTCTGTTTGAGACCCAGCATCCCAGAAATGACAGGTCCGAGGTCCAGAACTTCATACTTGTCGGATATACACTATTACAATGCACTATAAACCCAGGAGTTCTGTTTTCTAGAAAGAAATTTAAAAATTAATCAGAAGGTCCAACATCAAATCTATGTAATTGTACATGAACTATCTTTGAAACCCAGCATCCCAGATATTACAAGCCTAAATGCCAGAAATTTACACAACTAGGATTACGGCTATTCTGTTATATTATAAAACGAGGAGTTCTTACTTCTAGAACAAAATTTAAAAAAATACTCTGAAGATCGAACTTCGAAATTATTTAAATTTATGATAACGTACAAGTATAAAGTTTGACACCCAGCATCCCAGAAATGACAAGCCTAAGGTCTAGCGCTTGGTACAAATAAGTTTAAGGTTATTCTGATACTTAATAAAACGAGGAGTTCTATCTTCTAGAATGAAATTTAATAAATAAACAGAAGGTCTTGGATATGTAACTTCGATATGTTTCAAATCTATGAAAATTTACAAGTGTTACTGTTTGAGACCCAGCATCCCAGAAATTACAGGTCTGAGGTCCAGCAGTTCATACTTGTTGGATAAACATTATTCTACTGCATTAAAAACCAAGGAGTTCTTACTTGTAGAACGAAGCTAAAAAAAAAACTCGGAAGGATAAATTTCGACGTTAATTAAATCGATGAAACTGTACGTGAACTGTGTTTGAGACGTAGCATCCCAGAAAGTACAGACCTGAGATCGAACACTTTATACATTTCAAATAGATACTAGTCGAACACAGTATAAAACGAGGAGTTCCATCTTCTAGAACGAAATTTGAAAAATACTCTGATAGTAGAACTTCTGTTGTCAATCAAATATATGTAATTGTACATGAACTATGTTTGAAACCCAGCATCCCAGAAATTACAAACCTAAAGGCCGGAAATTAATACAAATAGGTTCGAGGCTATTCTGATACATTACAAAACGAGGAGTTCTATCTTCTAGAACGAAATTTTAAAAAATCTCTGAAGACCGAACTTTGATATGTTTCAAATCTATGAAAATCTACAAGTGTTACTGTTTGAGACCCAGCATCCCAGAAATAACAGGTCTAAGGTCCAGCACTTCATACATTTCGGATAAATACTAGTCTTAAACAGTATAAAACGAGGAGTTCTATCTTCTAGAACGAAATTTGAATAATACTCTGATGGTCGAACTTGTGCTGTCAATCAAATCTATGTAATTGTACATGAACTGTCTTTGAAACCCAGCATCCCAGAAATCACAAGCCTAAGGACCAAAAATTAATACAATTAGGTTTGAGGCTATCCCGATACATTATAAAACGAGGAGTTCTATCTTCTAGAACGAAATTTAAAAAATGCTCTGAAGACCGAACTTCGATATGTTTATTCAATCTATTAAAATTTACAAGTATTACTGTTTGAGACCCAGCATCCCAGAAATAACAGGTCTGAGGTCCAGCACTTCATACTTGTTGGATGAACACTATTCCACTGCATAAAAACCAAGCAGTGCTTACTTCTAGAACGAAGCTAAAAAAAACTCGAAAGGATAAATTTCGACGTTAATTAAATCGATGAAACTGTACATGAACTGTGTTTGAGACGTAGCATCCCAGAAAGTACAGACCTGAGATCGAACACTTCATACATTTCAGATAGATACTAGTGTAACACAGTATAGAACGAGGAGTTCTATCTTCTAGAACGAAATTTAAATAAATACTCTGAAGGACTAACTTCGAAATTATTCAAATCTATGATAAAGTACAAGTATTCTGTTTGAGACCCAGCATCCCAGAAATGACAGGTCCGAGGTCCAGAACTTCATACTTGTCGGATATACACTATTACAATGCACTATAAACCCAGGAGTTCTGTCTTCTAGAACGAAATTTAAAAATTAATCAAGAGGCGCAAGCTTTAGATTCCAGCTACATATTTGTGCCTTTTGCGGTCGAGACCCTTGGACCCTGGGGACCCGGAGCACACGCAATTTTCAAACAGCTGAGCAAACGTCTAAAAGACGCTACGGGTGACCAGAGGGCTGGTTCATTCCTTGCCCAGCGCATTGGCATCGCTATTCAGCGTGGCAACTCCGCCAGCCTTCTGGGCACCCTTCCGTCAAGCTCCGAGTTAGAGCCAGTTTTTTATTTGTAAATATTTAATAATATTTAATTTTTTAAGTTAGATTTAGTTTTAATTGAATTGTATATGTTTATCTTTTTGTGTGTTTGATAAAATTACCCATCAGAAGGTCCAACTTCAAATCTATGTAATTGTACATGAACTATCTTTGAAACCCAGTATCCCAGATATTTCAATCCTAAATGCGAGAAATTTACACAACTAGGATTACGGATATTGTGTTATATTATAAAACGAGGAGTTCTTACTTCTAGAACGAAATTTTAAAATATACTCTGAAGATCGAACTTCGTAATTATTAAAATTTATGATAACGTACAAGTATAAAGTTTGAGACCCAGCATCCCAGAAATGACAAGCCTAAGGTCTAGCGCTTATTACAAATAAGTTTAGCGGTGTTCTGATACTTTATAAAATGAGGAGTTCTATCTTCTAGAACGAAATATTAAAAAATACTCTGAAGACCGAACTTCTGACTTAACATAATCTATCTAACTGTATTTGAACTATATTTGAGACCCAGCATCCCAGAAATTACAGGTCTAAGGTCCAACACTTCATAGATTTCGGAAAGATACTAGTCTAACACAGTATAAAACGAGGAGTTCTATCTTCTAGAACGAAATTTGAAAAATACTCTGATAGTCGAACTTCTGTTGTCAATCAAATCTATGTAATTGTACATGTACTGTCTTTGAAACCCAGCATCCCAGAAATTACAAGCCTAAAGGCCGGAAATTAATACAAATAGGTTTGAGGCTATTCTGATACATTATAAAACGAGGAGTTCTATCTTCTAGAACGAATTAGCAAAAAATACTCTGAAGATCGACCTTCAAAATTATTCAAATCTATGTTACCGTTCAAGTATTATGTTTGAGACCAGCATCCCAGAAACTAGAGGTCTAAGGTCCAGCACTTCATACTTTTCGGATAAACACTATTTCAGTGCACTAAAAACCAAGGAGTTCTGTCTTCTAGACCGAAACACAAAACAACTCTGAAGGATAAACTTCGACGTTAATTAAATCAATGAAACTGTACATGAACTGTGTTTGAGCCGTAGCATCCCAGAAAGTACAGACCTGAGATCGAACACTTTATACATTTCGGAAAAAATACATACTAGTCTAACACAGTATAAAACGAGGAGTTTTATCTTCTAGAACGAAATTTGTAAAATACTCTGATAGTCGAATTTCTGTTGTCAATCAAATCTATTTAATTGTACATGAACTATCTTTGACACCCAACATCCCAGAAATTACAAGAAGTTTACACAAGTAGGTTTAGGCTTATCTGATACGTTATTAAACGAGGAGTTTTATCTTCCAGAACGAAACTTTAAAAATACTGTGAAGGTCTAACTTCTAAATGTTTTAGATCCAATAAAAACAAGTTTAATCTTTGAGACTACAAACACAGAGGCCAGAATACACAATTAGGTTAAGGTCCGATACATTATAAAACAAGGAGTTGTATCTTCTAGAACGAAATTTTAAAAATACTTTGAAGATCGAACTTCGAAATTATTGAAATCTTTGATAACGTACAAGTATTATCTATATTGGAGACCCGGCATCCCAGATACGTCAGGCCTAAAGTCGCTTTATACTTTATATATTTTTATTTATATATATTTTATTAGGTTTAGGTTTATTCTGATACTTTATAAAACAAGGAGTTCTATCTTTTAAGCTGTAAGTATTCTTTATATATAATTCATATAATAACTTCTACCATTTTACGCTCAAAAACAATAATGTAAGTTTTTTTATGGCTAATCATCTCTAAACGCGAAACAATACGTGTTTGCATTTTCTAATCGAAGCACTTTCACTTTCATTCCGATATAGCTAGAGAGATGATGCTGCAGTCATTGAAGTAAGAACAAATCAAACTATTTTTTATTAAATATTCATAAATAATAATTTAATTTGTTATTTATTGAAATTATATGTTTAGGGTAACTAGTAAAAAAATAGTGCCCATTTAGTTACATACTTAAATCTTATGGAATGGATGGAATCAGTATTATTTTATGATTAATTTACTGTTATCTCGATCATAATCCATTGCACATTGAGTTCTTGTCCTTGATTATGTGATCTTTAAATCATATTCATTTACGAATTATGGTTACACCTAGTCACAATTTAAAAATGTATTTGTTGTTTGTTTTTTTTTTTTTTTTTATTACAAGTAATAAGTGCCCATTTAGACACTTACTTAATTCTTATAAATGAAACTCGTCAAATTATACTTTTTAATCATACATTAACCAAATATCTACATGTACATTAATCAAATTCTTGATTACAATTTCAAAATGTTTTGCGTATTGTTTTCTTTTTTTTTTTCTTTCTTGTTACATTTTCTCGTCATAGGTATTTATGTATCCTTGTAATCATATGTGATCTTTAAATCGATTATACTAATTTGCTGAACATTATTCCTATTTACAATTTAAAAATGCATTTTATTGTATTTTTTTCTTGAATTTTTTCGTCTTTTACCATTTAGATATATTTGTGATTTAAAGCTATTAGCTGTATTCCTTAAGATTACAACTTATATCTGTATATAATAATTAGTGTCCATTTAGGCGGTTGTCACGCTGCGTACGGAGCGCCCCGTCGTCCGGCGTGCGAGCGGGACGTCACTATAATACGCATACACATAGAGACGTCCCGCTCGCACGCTCGACGACGGGGCGCTCCGCACGCACTGTCACAACATCTTTAGGCACAAACTTAAATCTTATAAATGAAAGCTTTAAATCTTATAATTTTTTAATGATTAACGTATTTGAACGATAATGTTAATGTATATTTAACGAAATATTGTTAATCTTATTTACAATTTCAAAATGTTCATTAATTTCTTTTTTATTAACATTTTCTTGTCATATTTATGTATTTTCGTAATCATATGTGATTTTTAAATCAATTATATTATCTTTTTTCTTTTTTCATGGATTTTTTTTTACATTATCTACACTTACTTAAATCTTATAAATAAAAGTCGTCAAATTATACTTCTTAGTCATGCATTAACCAAATATCTACATATACATTAATCAAATTCTTAACTACAATTTCAAAATGTTTTGCGTATTGTTTTCTTTTTTTTTTTCTTTCTTGTTACATTTTCTCGTCATAGGTATTTATGTATCCTTGTAATCATATGAGATCTTTAAATCAATTATACTAATTTGCGTAACGTTATTCCTAATTATAATTAAAAATTCATTTTTTGTTTGTTTTTTTTTTTTATATACCATTTATTATTTGTTATTTCAAATCATTCCTATCCTAATATTATAAGTTAAGAAATAAGTGCCCATCTAGGCACTTACTTAAATCTTATAAATGAAAGCCGTCAAGTTATACTTCTTAATCATACATTTACCAAATATAATTAATTATTCTTAGTTGCAATTGACTTTTAAGATTCTTTGCGTATTGATTTCGTTTTTTTTTTTACATTTTCTTGTCACAGGAACTTATGTATCCTTTTGATCATATGTGATCTTTAAATCGATAATACTCAGTTGCTGAACATTATTCCTATTTACAATTTAAAAATGCATTTTATTATTTTGTTTCTTGACTTTCCTCTTATACCATTTAAATATATTTGTTACTTAAAGCAAATTGAAGTATGTGCCCAAGGATGTTATATATATATATATATATATATACATACACATACTTCAATCTTATAAATGAAAGCTTTAAATCTTATACATTTTTAATGATACATTAACAATTTCAAAATGTCAATTGATTTCTTTTTTTTTATATTTTCTTGTCATATTATATATTTTCGTAATCATATGTGATATTTAAATCAATTATATTATCTTTGTTCTTTGTTCATTGATTTCTTTTTTTACATTATCTTGTCATATTTATGTATGTATTTTCGTAATTATATGTGATTTTTAAATCAATGCATGGCAAAAATAACGTTAATTTAGGTTTACAGTTACATATTACACGTACACATTATAATTATTATTTTCTATTGTTGGTAAATTTTGCTCATATTTACATAAAGCATTCATATATTAATTTTATGTTTAATTAACGAAATATTGTTATTACTAATTATATTGCTCTAAGATATTTTAATTCAAGAAGAAAAATGCTTATTTACTAATGTAAGTACTACTCAACAGATGTACAGTAGATGTTATATATATGTATACACTTTTAACAAGATGTGTGTGTCTGTGTGTGTGTGTGTGTGTGTGTGTGTGTGTCTGTGTATTTCTAGTAGATTTTGCACTAGAGCAATAATTATTTCAGTGTTTTAATTGTTTTTTTAAATTGCAATGTTAATGTTTTAAAATGCATTTCTTTTTGATTATATTTTTAATTTATATTTCTTTTTTCCTATAATTATTTATTTGTATTTCTTAGAATTTATGATTTCCTATGAATTACTTTAAACACCAGGATTAACTAATTATGGCAACTTAGATTCATATTCGCATGACATACATACGTATCATATCTATACGTTTATGTATCTTTTACGTAACAGTGTAAACAATGACGTGGGGTGTAATTTGTTTTTTTCCGCTAACTGCATTTCTGACGGGTCCGACGTCATTGTACTCGCACCAATATAAACCAGATTTAACATAAGCAACATAGTGTCCAGGCGTCCAGCTTACAACTCCAGTGAGCATGTAAGTGACGCCTTGAACCATTATTGTTTTTGCAATTGAATTAAGATCGTGGTGGATGTTATTATCTCTATTCGTATACCTGTCGTCAGTTATGATGCTGGTATCAATTAGTATGTGTGGTCCATACTCCAAAACATCACTTCACTTTTTTACAACGTCTAGTAGAGATGCAAAAAGCATTTTGAAATTGTAATCAAGAATTTGATTCATGTACATGTAGATATTTGGTTAATGTATGATTAAAAAGTATAATTTGACGACTTTCATTTATAAGAATTAAGTAAGTGTCTAAATGGGCACTTATTACTTGTAATAAAAAAAAAAAAACAAAAAAAACAAACAACAAATACATTTTTAAATTGTGACTAGGTGTAACCATAATTCGTAAATGAATGTGATTTAAAGATCACATAATCAAGGACAAGAACTCAATGTGCAATGGATTATGATCGAGATAACAGTAAATTAATCATAAAATAATACTGATTCCATCCATTCCATAAGATTTAAGTATGTAACTAAATGGGCACTATTTTTTACTAGTTACCCTAAACATATAATTTCAATAAATAACAAATTAAATTATTATTTATGAATATTTAATAAAAAATAGTTTGATTTGTTCTTACTTCAATGACTGCAGCATCATCTCTCTAGCTATATCGGAATGAAAGTGAAAGTGCTTCGATTAGAAAATGCAAACACGTATTGTTTCGCGTTTAGAGATGGTTAGCCATAAAAAAACTTACATTATTGTTTTTGAGCGTAAAATGGTAGAAGTTATTATATGAATTATATATAAAGAATACTTACAGCTTAAAAGATAGAACTCCTTGTTTTATAAAGTATCAGAATAAACCTAAACCTAATAAAATATATATAAATAAAAATATATAAAGTATAAAGCGACTTTAGGCCTGACGTATCTGGGATGCCGGGTCTCCAATATAGATAATACTTGTACGTTATCAAAGATTTCAATAATTTCGAAGTTCGATCTTCAAAGTATTTTTAAAATTTCGTTCTAGAAGATACAACTCCTTGTTTTATAATGTATCGGACCTTAACCTAATTGTGTATTCTGGCCTCTGTGTTTGTAGTCTCAAAGATTAAACTTGTTTTTAAATTTGGATCTAAAACATTTAGAAGTTAGACCTTCACAGTATTTTTAAAATTTCGTTCTGGAAGATAAAACTCCTCGTTTAATAACGTATCAGATAAGCCTAAACCTACTTGTATAAACTTCTTGTAATTTCTGGGATGTTGGGTGTCAAAGATAGTACATGTACAATTAAATAGATTTGATTGACAACAGAAATTCGACTATCAGAGTATTTTACAAATTTAGTTCTAGAAGATAGAACTCCTCGTTTTATACTGTGTTAGACTAGTATGTATCCGAAATCTATGAAGTGTTGGACCTTAGACCCGTAATTTCTGGGATGCTGGGTCTCAAATATAGTTCAAATACAGTTAGATAGATAATGTTAAGTCAGAAGTTCGGTCTTCAGAGTATTTTTTAATATTTCGTTCTAAAAGATAGAACTCCTCGTTTTATAAAGTATCAGAACACCGCTAAACTTATTTGTAATAAGCGCTAGACCTTAGGCTTGTCATTTCTGGGATGCTGGGTCTCAAACTTTATACTTGTACGTTATCATAAATTTTAATAATTACGAAGTTCGATCTTCAGAGTATATTTTAAAATTTCGTTCTAGAAGTAAGAACTCCTCGTTTTATAATATAACACAATATCCGTAATCCTGGTTGTGTAAATTTCTCGCATTTAGGATTGAAATATCTGGGATACTGGGTTTCAAAGATAGTTCATGTACAATTACATAGATTTGAAGTTGGACCTTCTGATGGGTAATTTTATCAAACACACAAAAAGATAAACATATACAATTCAATTAAAACTAAATCTAACTTAAAAAATTAAATATTATTAAATATTTACAAATAAAAAACTGGCTCTAACTCGGAGCTTGACGGAAGGGTGCCCAGAAGGCTGGCGGAGTTGCCACGCTGAATAGCGATGCCAATGCGCTGGGCAAGGAATGAACCAGCCCTCTGGTCACCCGTAGCGTCTTTTAGACGTTTGCTCAGCTGTTTGAAAATTGCGTGTGCTCCGGGTCCCCAGGGTCCAAGGGTCTCGACCGCAAAAGGCACAAATATGTAGCTGGAATCTAAAGCTGCATATTTGCGCCTCTTGATTAATTTTTAAATTTCGTTCTAGAAGACAGAACTCCTGGGTTTATAGTGCATTGTAATAGTGTATATCCGACAATTATGAAGTGCTGGACCTCGGACCTGTCATTTCTGGGATGCTGGGTCTCAAACAGAATACTTGTACTTTATCATAGATTTGAATAATTTCGAAGTTAGTCCTTCAGAGTATTTATTTAAATTTCGTTCTAGAAGATAGAACTCCTCGTTCTATACTGTGTTACACTAGTATCTATCCGAAATGTATGAAGTGTTGTCGTCTACACTTGGATACACGAGACGCTCCTTCGTCCACCGCTTCTTGCATGCACCCAAATCCCTGGTTTAATAATATGTCAACATTAATATTTACCAATACGCTTTTAATCTTCAACCTATGACCGCATTCACAGTACACCGATTTAATGTAACTAGGCACGTCAGGAAATAAGTACTCAGCTAAATGAGCAGAGTTGCACTCGGTATCCAGTGTTTGTCCTGCTGTTCCCTTTCGCCCGCTTTGTATAAAATTAAACAGCGCTACGTTACTTAATATTTCTGCCCGCGCGTTGTACATCTTTTGACTCGGTTTCTTTTTGGAAGATATTGCTTCTAAAGCTAGTCTTAAAGTAGTATTACCGTTGTCAATCACACGTTGTAAGTATTGTTTATTCGTGCCCAGGCCATTCATCATTACTTGTATTATCGAATCGAATGCACATGTATTCCTTAAATTTAGTTTTTTAGCAGTGGTTGTAAAAGCCGGGCCACAAAAATTGTCGTTATTAAAAATAGGCAATTTGCTTTGTTGTGCATCTTTATGTACTCCCACTCTGTAGTACCTACCTAAGTAGGTACAACTCAGTTATATCGATATCGCAGTGCGGGTGTTTTGCAGGTTTGATATAAATGGAAATTCGTAAGTGTGTAGACGTAGAAAAATAAATTGTATGTTGTAATGCAGGTCAAAATTTTCTCGTTGTTTCCATTTCAAATCATTAATTGATAGTTAACATCCTCAAACGCCCCTTTTTTACGTAAAATATTATGCAATAAAAACTATATGTTAAAGAAGGAATCGCAATTTTTTTTATAATTCGTCAAGTCACAACCAAAACTTACCAACTACTAAAAAATAATTAAAGAAAAATCAACCTTATTTAGGTATTAATATGATTCATTAACTTGTGGTAGTAATTAGTGAGTTTTGGTTGTCACCTTACAAAATACAAGTGTTGATATATATACCTACACTATGTTCATACCTACACTACGACAAATTTAAATTAAAATCATTCATTTAAACTCATAAATAAACTGTACTACTGACTGACACGTAATATTTTATGTTATTTTTCCACAAGTATAGAAAAAAACTAGTTTATTTAGATATTTTGTTCTATCTACCTACACTTGACGAATTTCTTTTGCTTGACTATACGAGTACGTAATATAGATAGTAAGTAGGCGAGGCGGAGCCTTTGTCGAAGCCGCGCGAGCATTTCAAGGTTAACGTGGCCGATACAGCTAGCCGAATAATCCGATCGCAACACACTAAGTGAGGTGAGGGCACTCGTTGCGTCGTTGCGAGTATAGTCGTACGCTTAGTGCTTGTACCTATGTTCCAATTGCGATATCCCGTTGCATATTTACATGTTGGCTGTCTTTTATCACCTATTTAAATTTCAAAGGGTGAGTAGAATATTTGTTACATTCGTTTACATCCTTTTAAAATAATAGGCTGTTATTAGTAAGAACAACATTTGATACAAATTCTTATTTGTGTAATACTATATCTTTGCTTAATTTTGGTGTAATTAAATCTAGGTAATAAATCTATTTATAAGTAACTGTTAAAAATGACTTACGACAAAAAAAAATTAGCGGATATTTTAGTGGATGATGACTGCCGGACAATCGATGAAACCGGCAAGCTATATCCGCCTGCACATTCCGTTTACTTAGTAATATCTAAAAAAGTGGAATTAGCGAACTCGACAATAACCCCTCGTCATATACATACAATTTTAAACCAGAACCGAAACGGCTACAAAGATTTGGTTTTAAAAACCTTTAGTTACAATACGGAACCAAGTAAATCTTCCAATTATTCCATGACTGAGGATTCTACTGATTACCCTGAGCTAAACGATTCACTCAGTTCTGATCACGTTGACACAAAAAGTTTAAAACTTATTCTGTCAGCGACATGTTGGAAAGAAATAAACTCTCGGAAATTAGTTTCCAAAGGACGTGTCTACTGGTATAGCTGAACGGTTGTGCCAGCAACACAGCTCAATCAGTTGCGTATTCTGTTTCAAGAATAATAACGTGACACCTGGTCCTTCTTCCCAATATTATGCCATCTTTAATGGGGAATGTGTCGAGTGTAACTCAGAAATAATAGGAACCATCTTAAAGGCACCAGAGCGTGACGTGGATGTTATTGTCAATATTAACATACGTGACATTGACGTCACAAAACATAGTGGTGATAAACGCCGGCAACTGCGGGGAGCCCGGCGTGTTAAAGTTGCGACCCTTATGATAGACCAAAAAAAAGACGCCGTTACATTTGGTCGCGAAGAAGCGAAACGACTGAAAAAATTTGGAGGCAAGAATGTGGCGGTTATTCCAAAGCCGGCTGTGTTACGCAAAGCGAAGCAGCAGCAACTTTTAAAAATCATGGATTGGAGTTTGCAAATGCTCCACTTAACCTATTAGAAGAAGCCAGCCACGGAAAATATGCAGGCTCCATTCATTATATATCGTTACTAAAGTTCTGTTGCATTTACTGGAGTCCTGAACAACAGCAGCTTTACACAGCTAGAAGTAAGGAACCTAATGCTGTTTTAACAATCGATGCCACAGGCAGAATTGAAAAACGGACCAATAAGGAAGACCCACATGTATTCCTTTATCAGTGCATGATTGCTACTCCAACTGGAAGCGTGCCCGTTTTTCAAATGGTATCTGCAGATAATAGAAGTTTTGTAATAGCTTTTTTCCTGCGGTATATATTAGCAAAAGGCGTACGGCGTCCACCAGTCGTTGTGTCAGATTTCGGCAGAGCCATAACGAACGCGGCAGCCGAAATTTTTGGTGGTTGTAAAGATTTGTCACAATATTTTACAAAAATGTTACGATGTTGTTTTTCACCAATCGATCGAATTGCCAGACACTTATCTCAGGCTTGATGTAAGTCACCTTTTAAAAATGGTTTCGCGTTGGCATTGCCTAAAAGGCACAGTAAACGCTGCACGTAGATTGTATCTACGATGCATCGCTCAGGCATACCAGATGTATGATGTTGACACCTTGGCGTCATTCATAGAGGCTATACTAGTTGTAGCGCTCAGCGAGTTTTTGGGACAAGACGAAAATGGAGAAGATGTCCCGTCCCAATCGCGCATGCAATTATTGAACAATTGCATCGCGGGTGTCCAGGACGTCGACCAGGATGATGATCAGGAAGATGATTGCACTGACGATATCGAGAGTCAAGAAAATGATGAGACCCAGTCCACCGCCTGGAATATATGGGCGCAAAATATTTTCATAGCGGCCGAGGAAATAGGGAATAACTCCAAGAGCGGTAACATCATAAATGGATGTTATAACCGAAAACTAGCAGAAAATTTACGAAAACATCTGATACCATTTCTGCCAATCTGGACGGGCGTTATGCGGCCTCATTTTGGACGAGGCTTCGTTATAGCCACATCCTCATCGGTGGAAGGCGAGTTTTCCAATTTAAAAACCGTGTTTTTGGTCATACATTACCAATGAAGATAGACAGATTCATTATGGAGCACCTTAATTATTTGCAAGGCAGAATCAATGAGGCTTCCAACAAAAAGGACCTGCCTTCAAAAATTCCTACAAATACAGGAGCAAGTACGTGCGGTTCTCTTATGGAAAATGCCAATTTGAGCGAAAGTAATGAAAATTCCATCAATTCGTTTCTGCCTCCACCCGACTCTGCCTCACCAAACATGCTTATGGACACCATAACTTTGTCGCATCCGTCTCTGTCTTTGGCTCCGTCACCATCAAACATGGTTACGGAAACTATTGTTTCATCGCCAACGTCACAGTTTCTGGCTACCCCTCCGTCAAACATGGATGCCGATAAAATTACTTCGACTCCGCCTCTCTCACCGCCTTTGTCACCTTCGCCAACATTCACAATTACTCCTGAAAAACGGAAGCTGTGGACTGAGTGCGAAGATTGGCGAGGATTGGGCACTGAAAAGAAAAGGCGTAAGCCTACTTATTTAGACAAAGTGTAGAGGGTCATACTCAAAAGTATGTTCACATTGAAAAAAACAGCGAAAACGAAATGAACATTATCGATTTTTATGTTTTTTGGCTGTGTATAATATCCTTAATAATGAAACTTTCCTCATAAGTGCGTATGTCTTTACTATTAAAGAGATAAAAAAACTAATGATAAACAAAAAACTCTTCTGTGGACTGTTCAGAATCTTTGTTCACTAGTTCCGAGTGCTATAATAGGTTTTATTTCCTTTATAAGCCCTTAGGACTTGTAATGTAATCGTAGCAAAAATGATGAAGAACATTTTTTTATGCAATGCTTAAAAAACATTGCTATACTTTTTTTGGATGAGAGTATAAACATGGGGTTATATGTTTGAACAACTTTTCTGTGGCCGTTAAAAACGCAAACAAGATTTGAAGTTGCTAAAAACTGCCATGAATGACGGAATTTGTAACTGGCAGCACCGCAAAGCATCAAGTCGCCATCTTGAATGCGCCTTGAATCTGTGCGAAAGAAGTTCTCGGAACCATTTTATTGAATTTTAAATAAATTTGTCATAGATCAGTGCGACTTTCCTGTTAACTGTGTGCATTGGTAAGTACACATTCCATAAATAAATAAACGTGCTACAGATGTTCCCATGAAAGGCTATTTTGCAAAAACGTAAGATCTGATTTCTAACCTAAAAGTTAACGCTTTCTCATTCACTTTTTCATAAAATTTCCATTCTGTGGACGTCTTTTCTGTGGTTTGCTTAAATAATCACTTCTGTGGACATATACGTCTTTCCTGTGGAATCAATGGAATATGTCCACTTGAGTGACCAGTGTCCACAGAAAATTTATTTTTAATGCTGGGAGCAAGCAATGCTGTTTTTTAAAGTTATTGTTCATTATATACTGGCAAAATTATGAGTTGCTTTGCTTAAAAACAACAAAAGCTAGCACTTTCAGTAGGTAAAAACTAAAATTAACCCTTGTTTATTACTTATTAAGCAGCAATACTAACTGCGAGTCTTGTTATAGCTACTTTTAATTTTAACTGCACATTTGATACGACTTTAAAATTCTGTTATTGTTTTATTTCTGCACTTAACCGTATGTACATTAACCTAAATGCATTACAACCAAACACTTACCAAAACGCACTTTCTAGAGTTATTAGAGACATGATACTTATGCATGATGTGTTGGGCAAATTGGCATGAAAATTAATTTGTTTTAGCCAAAATGCCGAGAAGACTGAGAGAAAAGTTGAGTGAAGAAGAGAGAAAAAACAGAAGACGGGAACAAAAAAAAATGAGCATGCGCAGAGCTCGTTCAAAATTAAACGCAGAAGAAATCGAAGAAAGGCGCAGAAAAGATAGGGAACGATACCAAGAAAAGAAAATAAAAGGATTAATAAAAACGATAGCAGATCATACACCTACACACCTACACCTAGAGATCAAAGAAAAATTCGGAAAATGTGGAGAGAAAAATCCAAGATAAGGCGTGAAAAAGATAGTATAAAACAAAAGGCTGAATTAAGATTAAGGGAAGACACACCTCCTGCTAGTCTGAAACAATCATCATCATCATTTTGTCGAATTGCTGTTGGTAAAAAAGTGAGCGCTAAAAATAGACGAAAGCTAAAAACTGCAAATGAACGCTTATCAAAAAGATTAAATGTTGTAGAAAGAAAGTTGGCAAAATACAGAATGCGTCTATTGAGACTTAAGAGGAAGAAAGAACTCAATGTTATGGAAAAACAAAGAGAAATCGTTCGGAAACAAATATAATATCGGACAGATTGTGTTACCAGATTTTCGAACCCATCATAGTACTCCATTAGGAAGAACTGAAAGAGGGCGTGAGTCGCGTATTAATACTTCAACTCCTCTAAGCTCAGGGATTTCTAGTCCTGCACATTTCGGCTCAGCTTCTGCTAGCCCCGCCGCTTCCAGCCCATTTTCTTCGCGCTCAGTTTCTCCCCTCCCTGCTGCTTCTCCAGTCCCTGCCGGTGGAGTTTCTGATAGCCCTGCTGCTTCTCACCCGGCTACTCCCACATCAGCCATCTAGTCAAAATATGTAAACATTAATATTTTTGTCAGTGACAGAGAGGGGTGTAGATATATTTTGAGCTCTTGTATATATAATTATGACATAGGCCGGACATACAAAGGTGTTCACATAATTATTTTGAATACTAACTAATCAAAGTCAATTTAAATTTGTAGACATGGTATGGTAGAAATATTGCTGGGGCATTGCTTTTATTGTTAATATTTTCATTCAAAACTCCCTGCAATATTTATTTTAAACTATAATTTTTTACAAAAATGTAATAAACCACAGACTAGATATTAGTTTCTCGATCGTGTTTATAAAAAATCATGACTTTGATTGGATAATATTCATAATAATTGTATGCACACCTTTATAAGTACCATGGCATAAGGAAAATAGGTGCGATATATAAACAGGTGCAAATATCGTAAGACATGGTGTGCCATACGTTACACGTATAGTGCACCATGCCTTACTTTACCCGCAGAAGTATCGTACGTACGCTGGCGTGGTACATAAGTATGGTTTAGAAGATACAACTCCTTGTTTTATAATGTATCGGACCTTAACCTAATTGTGTATTCTGGCCTTTGTGTTTGTAGTCTCAAAGATTAAACTTATTTTTATTGGATCTAAAACATTTAGAAGTTAGACCTTCACAGTATTTTTTAAATTTCGTTCTGGAAGATAAAACTCCTCGTTTAATAACGTATCAGATAAGCCTAAACCTACTTGTATAAACTTCTTGTAATTTCTGGGATGTTGGGTGTCAAAGATAGTTCATGTACAATTAAATAGATTTGATTGACAACAGAAATTCGACTATCAGAGTATTTTACAAATTTCCTTCTAGAACATAGAGCTCCCCGTTTTATACTGTGTTACACTAGTATTTTTTCCGAAATGTATAAAGTGTTCGATCAAACACAGTTCATGTACAGTTTCATTGATTTAATTAACGTCGAAGTTTATCCTTCAGAGTTGTTTTTTGTTTCGGTCTAGAAGACAGAACTCCTTGGTTTTTAGTGCACTGAAATAGTGTTTATCCGAAAAGTATGAAGTGCTGGACCTTAGACCTGTAATTTCTGGGATGCTGGGTCTCAAACATAATACTTGAACGGTAACATAGATATGAATAATTTTGAAGGTCGATCTTCAGAGTATTTTTTGCTAATTCGTTCTAGAAGATAGAACTCCTCGTTTTATAATGTATCGGAACAGCCTTAAACCTAATTGTATTAATTTCTGACGTTTGGGCTTGTCGTTTCTGGGATGCGGGGTTTCAAAGATAGTTCATGTACAATTACATAGATTTGATTGACAACAGAAGTTCGACTAGCAGAGTATTTTTCAAAATTCGTTCTAGAAGATAGAACTCCTCGTTTTATAATGTATCGGAATAGCCTTAAACCTAATTGTATTAATTTCTGGTCTTTAGGCTTGTGATTTCTGGTATGCTGATTGCCAAAGATAACACTTGTAAATTTTCATGGATTTGAAACATTTCGAAGTTCGATCATCAAAGTATTTTTTAAATTTCGTTCTAGAAGATAGAACTCCTCTATGTAACTGTACAAGAAATGTCTTTGACACTTAGCATCCCAGAATTTACAGATCTGAGGTCCAATACTTTATATATTTCGGATAAATATTATTCCAATACACTACAACAGAAGTTCGACCTTCTGATTATTTTTTAAATTTCGTTCTGGAAGATAGAACTCCTCGTTTTATAAAGTATCAGAATAGCCCTAAACTTATTTGTTTGAAGCGCTAGACCTCAGGCTTGTCATTTCTGGGATGCTGGGTCTCAAACTTTATACTTGTACGTTATCATAAAATTGAATCATTTCGAAGTTCGATCTTCAGAGTATTTATTTAAATTTCGTTCTAGAAGTAAGAACTCCTCGTATTATAATAAAATAGAATAGCCATAATCCTAGTAGAGAAAAATTCTGGCATTTAGGCTTGTAATATCTGGGATGCTAGGTTTCAAAGATAGTTCATGTACAATTACATAGATTTGATTGACAGAAGAAGTTCGACTATCAGAGTATTTTTCAAATCTCGTTCTAGAAGATTGAACTCCTCGTTTTATACTGTGTTAGACTAGTATCTATTTGAAATGTATAAAGTGTTCGATCTGAGGTCTGTACTTTCTGGGATGCTACGTCTGAAACACAGTTCATGTACAGTTTCATTGATTTAATTAACGTCGAAGTTTATTCTTCGAGTTTTTTTTTGTTTCGTTTTAGAAGACAGAACTCCTTGGTTTTTAGTGCATTGGAATAGTGTTTATCCGAAAAGTAGGAAGTGCTGGACCTCAGACCTATAATTTCTGGGATGCTGGGTCTCAAACAGTAACACTTGTAAATTTTCATAGATTTGAAACATATCGAAGTTCGGTCTTCAGAGTAGTTTTTAAATTTCGTTCTAGAAGATAGAACTCCTAGTTTTATAATTTATCGGTATAGCGTCAAATCTAATTGTATTAATTTTTGGACTTTAGGCTTGTGATTTTTGGGATGCTGGGTGTCAAAGATAACACTTGTATTTTCATGGATTTTAAACATTTCGAGGTTCGATCTTCAGAATATTTTTTAGATTTCGTTCTAGAAGATAGAACTCCTTGTTTTGTAGTGTATTGGAATAGTATTTTTTCGAAATATATAAAGTATTGGACCTCAGATCTGTAAATTCTGGGATACTGAGTGTCAAAGATAATTCTTGAACATAGATTTGATTAACATCAGAAGTTCGAACTTCTGATTATTTTTTAAATTTCGTTCTAGAAGATAGAACTCCTCGTTTTATTAAGTATCAGAATACCGCTAAACTTATTTGTATGAAGCGCTAGACCTTAGGCTTGTCATTTCTGGGATGCTGGGTCTCAAACTTTATACTTGTACGTTATCATAAATTTTAATAATTACGAAGTTCGATCTTCAGAGTATATTTTATAATTTCGTTCTAGAAGTAAGAACTCCTCGTTTTATAATAAAATAGAATAGCCATAATCCTAGTAGAGAAAAATTCTGGCATTTAGGCTTGTAATATCTGGGATGCTAGGTTTCAAAGATAGTTCATGTACAATTACATAGATTTGATTGACAGAAGAAGTTCGACTATCAGAGTATTTTTCAAATTTCGTTCTAGAAGATAGAACTCCTCGTTTTGTACTGTGTTAGACTAGTATTTATCCGAAATGTATAAAGTGTTCGATCTCAGGTCTGTACTTTCTGGGATGCTACGTCTGAAACACAGTTCATGTACAGTTTCATTGATTTAATTAACGTCGAAGATAGAACTCCTCGTTTTATAAAATATCAGAATACCCTAAAACTTATTTGTATGAAGCGCTAGACCTGCTGCATGCTGGGTGTCAAACTTTATACTTGTACGTTATCATAAATTGCAATAATTTCGAAGTTCGATCGTCAGAGTAATTTTTAAATTTCGTTCTAGAAGACAGAACTCCTCGTTTTATAATATATCGAAATAGCCTTAAACCTTATTGTATAAAGTTTTGGCCTTTAGGCTTGTAATTTCTGGGATGCTAAGTCTCAAAAATAGTACCTGTACGTTGTCGACGTTCGGAGTTGAGCCGAATTGATTCATCATTATCTTCTTGATATGTTGGTCTAGAAGGAAGAAATCCTTCTTTTTACGTGTACAAAGAAGATAATTATCGTTACCGCGTGCGATATTGGATCGAACAGCTACATTTGCTGGGGTGCTGGGGTACACGTGTTTGTATTTATTCGATTTACTGATTTTTTATGGTAATCTTCTAGAAATGAAATTACGTTCTAGAAGATAAGATTATTTATTTCTACTTATAAATAAATAAAAATTTGATGATGATGATTGATGCTTTTTATTCGTTTTTGACGTCATCCTGACATAAAGACCTAAAATTGATTTTCATTGTTCTTGTGTTATATTAGTATGAAAATTTTATTTTTCGAATTTTGACTAGAACTCTTTACAAATAGTCTAGACACGTTAGAACTGAGGATTTATAACTGCTGGGATGCTGGGATGTCATATGCGAAGTTAGCATCTCATTTTAAAAAAATATTTTTTTCGCGTAATTGAGCAGAACTATTAAAAAATTCTAATTAGAACCAGGGACCGGCTCGCTATCCCTTATAAAGGGTTTTGTATGGGTTTTAAATAAGGCTTTACTCACCATACCCTTATTCGACAATACCCTTTCATTTTACTTTTAAAGCCCTTATAAAAGCGCTAACCCTTATAACTAAGCGCTATCCCAATACCCTAACAAAACCCTAATCATTCGCTCACCAAAATCTACATATCGCTTATAAGGGTTAGCCTTATAAGAGGGCTTCCCTTTTACTTACAAGCGTGCTAATTGAAATCGTCTGCCTTGTTCATAAAGCACACATTGCTCTGATCCAATAGTAAGGCGGCGCGGTGACGCGGCGTTTTCTTTGACTTCTTTGATTTGGTGGACGCGCGCTTTTCGAACACTAGCGTAGACATATACTAAACCTGTCTCTTTCACGCAAGGATTAACTACGACATTACCAAAGGGAAAGCTTTATAAAAAGCGCTAAGTAATAAGGGTAACCCTTTATAAGGGATAGCAAGGCATAAAGGATAGCGGTTAGTGATTGTAAAGGGCTAGTTTTATGTTTGGCTTAGTCGTACGGTAAGGGATAGTCAAATATATGGGCTAGCAGTTCAAACTGGTAAGTCTTTCAATGTGTTAGCCGTGTTTAAGGGTTGCCCTTTTAATGGCTTTTGCCGCGGAAAGGGTTGTCCGGTCCCTGATTAGAACTCGAGAACTATTTGGTATGCTAATAGAACTCTCGTCAAATTTTGGTTTGCTAACTTTTGATATGCCAGGTTCACACACACGCACACTGGTTCAAGGGCGGAAAAAAGTCCGAATATCACAGTTCATATTTAGTCATTTGTATGTCTTGGAAATAATAGTAGAATACTTATACAACCCTGCACTGCAAGGATTTTCATTTTGGTGTATTATTTAGTTCTTAAATAAGTCACCAAAGTCCGCGATGCTGCGGACATACCAATTACGCGTCGAAAGTCTTGTTTATTTCAGGTTACATATTTCTAAAACGAGCGCTACAAGTATACAAATAGTTATTTTATTTAAAGATACGTATATTTTTGGACCCGGGTATGTCCTTAAACTACGTCCGACAATGAGAGGTAGGGCACAGCGAAGTACCATCACGCTCGAGTCCGGAGAAGCCCAACTGGGGAACTACCTCCTCCTTACAGAAGACCACAGCCATAATAGCACTGCTACCTTTCAGGTATGTAGTGTTGTGTTCCTGATGGTGAGTAAGGTTCCCAGAGCTCCAACCCCCTTAATGGTTGGCAACGCGCTTGTGACTCCCCTGGTGTTACGTGTGCCCATGGGCGACGGTAATTGCTTAGCATAGGGCAATCCGTCTGCTCGTTTGCCACCTATTGTCATAAAAAAATATATATATATTAAGGTATTCATACGTGACATAATAATATAAACTTCGTTTCTTAATTTGAGTATTGCTTTGACTAAAACGACATGGTAATTAAATTGCCAATTTGTATTATTTGATAGATAATAACTTTCTATCCGTCCATCCCCTTTCATAAAAAAAGCACAAACGGTACCTTAGGTATGTAAGATAATGAACTAATTAATTCTAGCTGCTACTATTTGCAATCTTTTGAATAATGACCATAAAACTGAAGAGCGTACTTAAGGTTAAGAAAAATAATTACATAACTAAAAACCTGAGTGAGGGTAAATAACTAACAAATTACTTGATTTTGGTATAAAATGCATGCCTTATTATCTTCTTCTTCATTTACTGTTACCTATTCGAGAAAGTGATATTGTTGTTAGCGTTTTTCACTTACAGTTATGGAGAGTTTCAGTATTTCAAACGCAGAGTTAGTTGAAATTGCTATCTCAAGTAACCGAGAAGTGAATAAAGGATGACTCACGTTAGACCGTCGCGCTTCCGCTCCGAGCGTTCCGTTGTATGGAAAGAGTCACGTGACCATCGAGCCGCCCGATCCACTCGACTCGGGCACGGGGCGGACGTGCGACGGCCGTTACAGCTATGTTCAAAGGGCTGGGCTCGGCCCGGTGATGTGAGGGCGACGGGATGTCGACAGGATGTCGACGGGCGTGCGACGGTCGCCTAGTCGCAAAAAATGGCTCGGATGGAACGGTATATATGGGCCGAACAACGGAGGTTGCAAAATGTCATCAATTTGTTTGCTAAATATGAGGGGATAAATAATTCTTTCTTTAGTCGGGTTATATTACTAGTGCAGAGACGAGGAATTAACAAAGAGTGCTGAGTTGACACATTTCTTTAAAAATAATCAAAGAATAAATATTCGTTAATCATAAATAAAAGAACCGAATATTTAGGCAAAGGGCTCATAATTTATATTTTTTATATCAAAACCTCATTTAACATATAACATAAATATTTATCGCATAAAATAAATATTTAAACTAAATTTAAAAATATAATACTAAAAATCAAAGTTCGATGTAGGCCCTAGTGGTATGGTAGGGTTTAGGTATAGGTATAGTATATGAATTTTCTTAAATACCAAATGTAAAATTCAACAAATAATTGAATCCCTTCTTATGCCCTTTCTTAACTAATTTAATTAACGCCTGTTTAATTAACCATGTGTCTACATAACCATATAACTATAAACCAGTATGAAGATAATTCGACGAATTCCTCAATAACAATAAACAGTCTTTATTATTTAGTTTTCTGTGTTTGAATAGTCTGAATTGAAATCACCAAAGAGGTTTTTCATGTATCTGAATCGGAATATACGTCAAAATTATGTGCGTTACAAAATGTCACAAATTGTTTTCTGAAATATGGATACCAAACCGACATTATATTTAGCCGGCTTAATGTGGCAACTGCGGCGCTACCGCGAACCACGATATTCGTAAATTTCGGACGATTGTCTCTGTCACTCTCATGACGCCTTAATTGGAGAAAAAGAGATAGATGCCCGAAATATACGAACTTCGATGTTCGCGGTACCGGGCCTGTTACTGTTCATAAATGTTGCCAGAAAGATAAATAATGAATAGTTTGTAAATATTACCAGATATTTTTGCATTGGAAAGAAAAAAAAATAATAACCGGTATTCGGACCATCTATCTATATTTGTGTCGCTTAACTTTAAACTCAGGTAAATCCATTTTGCTCTAAGGTTGATTAGCATTCAGATTATTATACATTTTTTTTACTTAACCTTAATACAGAATAGATTTACCCGAGTTTGAAGTTAAGCGACACATTTGTATTCTATGATATACGTGTACGAAGTAACGCGCCCTGTACAAACTATAGGCAGTATATTATCTCATAATATTATTTCGGGTGGCGTTAAAATTTGCAGCGACCAAGTATTAGCAGTAGAGTTTAACCAGTGAAAAAAAATTGGTTTACTCACTTAAAGCATAGACGATTGAATCATACCGCTTCTTCTTTCGCTTGCACTACGACCCCAAAAAAAGGGAAGAGTATAGTTTATTTTTTCAACTTTAAGAGTAACAATCGAGTAATAATTGGTTAGCCAGACTCTATGCGAGCACATTTGTTTCGTTGTCTATCCCTTTATTTTTCAGGCTAATTTTCACTACTAAAATAAAACAAATTAAATATTTGTAATTTTTATTGATTTTTAGATACTATTATTATCTACAAAGAACCAAGGCTCGCAAACGCGCAACGTCTCAACTGGTAAAGGCGAACATAATAAACCAGTAAAGGCGTGTCTGGCGTCCAAATGGTATATTATAGGGTATAACGGTGGGTATATGAGGTACAAAGGAAAATAAGGTTATCAATATAGATATTTGTATTTAGGCACTGGTCCCACCGCGAGCTAATAGTAAGCTATGAGCTATCAGCTATTTCAAGGGACAAAAGATAATCGATTCCGTGTAAATAAAAGAGACATATAATTATGTCATAGCCGGGCCAGGCGATGAGCAATAAATATATATCTCTCTTTTATTTACACGGGAGCGATTATCTTTTGTCCTTTGAAATAGCTGATAGCTCATAGCTTACTAGTTTGCGGTGGGACCAGTGCCATAAGGAAGGATTGGCGAGCTATATTTGAATGCCATCTATAGGATATTAGTTGTAATAAAATGAACGGTACCTTAGACTTGATTGAATATATTGATTTTCTTGTGACCTAAAGTTAAATTACTTCTTCCTAACCTCTGAGAAATAAAACAACACGAAAACACAATTTATTGCTTTGATCAGCCTATTTACACGTAAAAGAGCTTGACACCATGTCTTCTGCAGCTTATCTAAGTTACAAACATCAAAAAAAATGTAGTAATCAAATTAAACTAAATAATAATAACTTTTTAAATATTGTATACATAAGTCATGAAAAAGGATTTTTTAACCTTTTGAACGCTAAGCACTACTAAATTGGTCGCGTGAAGTCGTGCCTGCCGCGCCACCGACCACTAAAGTGGCTATGGCGGACGCTGTCAAAGCAATAGTCCTGCTGACAGATATTGGATATTGGAGTTTATATCTTTTCTTCACAAGTCATAACATGGCGTACACGACACATTTTGACGCGAGAGTTCAAAAGATTAATATATTACTGAAATAATTCCTGCGACTAAAATATCAATAAGTGAAATGTGTTTTATAAGCATCATTTATAGGTTTACTTTCGCTCGCCAAATATGAATGATATGATGCCCTTCCAAATATAAGATATTATAATTGTGTTTCAGTATAAAAACAATTTAAATTGATATAGGTACTTACTTACTAACAAAATTACAAATAATACAATGTCAGTAACCATAATGTCAACTTAAAACATAATAATAAAACTTAAATAAATTAAAAAACTAAAACTATAAAAAGCTAGAAACTAAACTTAAAATAACTAAAATATATGGTCCCCCCGCGGCAAGGTGCCGTAGACGCTGGCAGCATTTCCTCGCTGTATCGCAATGCTTATGCGTTGAGCGAGAAAGCTGCCAGCTCTCCGGTCACCAGTAACGTCAATGTAGGGTAACCATGCTTGTACATAGACGAGGACAATGTTTATGTTTAGATAAAGTACATTAAACATATTTATCAAAATTTGTAAAATGGTTGTCATTGTATATACATATAGCAATTTGGGTCAAAATAATTCCCAAAGTGGGGTTAGATTTTTTTAGTTCTTTGTTTGTACCTATTCGATATATATTAAAAATATAGAAAAATATGTGTACAACATTTGTCATCCTATTGACCCCCACCTACAAATTTTCGTCCCACTCCTTTACTAATAATATATTATCTTAGATATTTAAACCATCGAAGGACAAAAAGAAAAATTTTGATTAGTAGCGGGACTCGAACCCACAACCACTGGATCACGAGCCCAGTTCACTACCAATTGTGCTACATGAGTACAGTCAGCAGCAGAAGTGGCTAAGCGTTTGAGGTGTTCAAAATGAGGTCAACACATCTCTATTGTCAAGAGAATAAGAGGGCGTGTAGATAATTTTGAACACTTCAAACGCTTAGCCACTTTTGCTGCTGACTGTACCGCTTAGACTAAAATAAAATGAAAAAAATACGTGAAGTATCTAAAATTTTTCGTAGTAAATTAACCATGCATCTAGACGGCGTAGTCTCTACACCAGTCTAGTACATAAAAACACTATTGTAATTAATGGAATTTTCCTAACTTTTAAAATGAACGTTGTCACCCCATAGAAAGAGACAAAGGTCTGCCTAGTAGCTATTTCACTCGGCTCGCTTTTTTCGGGCTAGTACTCGATCTAGTTATAGTCAGCGCTGCTGTCCAGTTTGTTGAAGCTTGGAACTTCGCTCGATGTACGTCATATATGAAATTAAAACAAATTACGTTATGATATGATACTGATTATTTAACACGTAGGCTGCGAAGAGCATCACGGATGGAATATGTGGCCATGAGCATCATTCTTGGGATCAAGTCACCTTCCCCATGTGGCCATCGGCATCACGAGTGGGATCACGTTGTCTTCTCTGTGTGGCCATGAGCATCATTGGTGGGATCACAAGCTTATGTTTTTGGGTATCTGGGTATGGGATGAATGCTGCATCAATAGCATATGAAACAAAACGCACCAATATCTAACATCTGCCATCCTGTGTATTTTTTTACAAATGTCAGTTTTTACAGTTCGTGTTTCAAAGTTTATCGCATTTTACTGATCAACACTCAGAAATATGTCACTATTTTTGAAGAAATTATAAAACGGTAGATACGTTTGGTGCGCTGCTTCATGCACTAATTGATGCTGACTATAAGGTGGGCAGCCAACGAGTTAAGCTTTTGAAAGCTCTTCCTCTTGCGTCAAAATGTGTCTAGTACGCCGGTCAAAATGTTTTTGTGTCGATAACAGAAATGTGAGAGGCGACTCTCAAGATGACACAAGTCCTATTTGGGGGGGCTGTGTCCAGCAGTGGACGTGTTACGGCCGATGATGAATTAAAGTTCGAAATATGATAATGACAACGTCCTCAATCCAGCCAAAGTAGATTCTTAGTCAGTGACGCTTTTGCAAAGTCACTCGTAATAGTGCTCAATATGAGCGATAAAAGTCCTGTGCTGTCCTGTTTATATATACTACCCTCTGCCTGCAGTATCCTGTGTGTAGAATTAGTATAAAATTATTATGTCGTCATACTTACCTCGGGTTCTGATAATATTCAAAAATAGACAAATTAACCTACGAACTTAATCTAACTAACCATGCATTTGCTTCTCTTATTGATACGTACTGTACATCAATTTATAATATTCTAAAATCCTCAAATTAACGTATGAACTTAATATATATACATACTTAACTATGCATGGCGTCTACATAACACCATTTCTATCGGCTTGCCTATTGTTATCCTACCTATAAATGTTAAACCGGCCAAATGCTAGGTTTCGTTGACATAGCGGTAAGTAAAATACATTATCTGTGAACATTTTATGTAATACAGCCTGGTGACCTACAGACTAACGGACGGACAGACGGACAGACGGATGGATGGACAGACGGACAGACGACGAACAGACAGGGTTCTTAGTAATAGTAATCGCGCCCAGAACCCTTTTAGGGCTGGAAAACCTCTGCTCTCTCTGTTCTCATCTTGCTAACGACGAGAACTTGCACAGACATAAACTCGTAGCCAGGATTATACACCAACAGCTGCTGTACTACAAGTACGTGCGCACAACACACTGGCGAATAATGAGGCATGTGTTGTAGGTACTCAGAATACAAATAAATTACGTTACTGGGATTTGAACCCAGGACCGTCGGCTTCATAAGCAGGGTCACTATCCATTAGGCCAGACCTATCGTCAAATTCTCATTGTCCTGAATATATATGTTATAAACGAACGAAGTAATCAGCATGGGTTTACAATTTAAGCAACCATTCATTAAATTAATTATATAACTCTGTCCGCACTAAGATTACCAATAATGGTCCTGACCTTGTTCCTACTCTTTTTTCTTAGCCTAGTTTGTGTCCCGCTGTTTGTTGTTGTGCCTATTTTACTCAGTTTACGTATCCGTTGACATAGCGGCAAATAAAAATATTATCTGTGAACATTTTATGAAATACAGCCTGGTGACCTACAGAATAACGGACGGACAGACGGAGAGATGGACAGACGGAGAGATAGACAGACGAACAGATGAAGAGATAGACAGGCGGACGGACGGACAGATAGACAGACGGACTGACGGAGACATTGACAGACGGACAGTCGGAGAGATAGACAGACGGACAGACGGAGTGACAGACAGAAAACAAGAACACCTTTTATAGACTCTAAATATATAGTGTAGATACCCATAAATTAAGCAATTACTAACTTATGTAATCAATGTGCATATGAAATGTGCAGCTGATGCCTTTAGGAATAGCTTACTATAATACTTTCCCATTATAATAAAGATAGATAGATATAAAGACTTAGTAATAGGATAATAAGTATATTTGGGTACGGACCCGAAAAATTGGTAATCCTCTACTCCCTCCCATAACCCATTATCCTAAACTTACTTACTTACCTAATTTGACATTTAGTAGCAGTCTCATTGCTATACTGGAAAGTTCCATGTGAAGTTTTTTGTCTGATAGTATAATCCTGAGGAAGTGAAGAAACAGCACACAATTAGTACAGATATTATCAGCGATCGCGGTATAGATACACATATCCTTCTCGTCCTTGCCTATTGGCTCGCCGCTAGCTCGAAGCTATGCCATTGAAAAATATGACACAAATTGATGGTAGAAAACGGGAGTCGGCGCAATAGCGTGGGGCGCTTTTGAAAAATACCTTGTTCGCTGTATAGGGTCTATTGTAATTATTAGTACAGTGACGGCTACCGGTATTTAAGATCTCAGTGAGTTGTCGGATTACAATTGCTAACGTCAAAGCTCTATATGGAGACTGAATATTTAAGGATGTATTTATATAAGTATACATACATGCATACATTTCAGCCATAAATCGTCCACTGCTGGACATAAGCCTCCCCCAAATATGACTTGTATCATCTTGGGGGTAGTTGCCATAGTCGCCACGCTTGGCAGGCGGGTTGGCGACCGCAGTAGCTGTAGATTGGGTTGAGACGGACGCTGCTGCCCATTCGTCGGTTTTTTCCCTTTGTCGCCTCTTACGACACCCGCGGGAGGAGATGGGGTGATGCTATTCTAGTCAGCCGGCATCACATGGCCATATAAGTATACTAGCTTTTAAACTCGTTTGACCCCCTTCTAGACCCCACAGCGGATGAATTTCAAAAATCGCTGAAATCACTTTTCTTGTATTCAAATAAGGAGTGTTTATACAAAATTTCAAGTATTTCGCTTTAAATATTACACAATCCCCATACAAAGTTTTATCCCTCTTGATCCCCTTAGGGGTGGAATTTCTAAAATCCTTTCTTGTTGCTTCTCTCTTATCAAAATAACCTTCACTGAAAGTTCCAATTCTCTAGCATCAGTTGTTTCGTCTCAGCGTTGATGATCGGTCAGTCAGTCAATCAGGACAATCGATTATATGTATATAGATTGTTGTTATAATCATATCCTCAATCCAGACAAAGTAGATTCTTAGTCAGTGACGCTTGTGCAAAGCCACTCGTAATATTGCTCAATATGAGCGATAAAAACTACCTTCTGCTGCAGTATCCTGTGCGTAGAATTAATATAAAATTATCATGTGGCCAAATTAACCTACGAACTTAATATACCTAACTATGCATTTGCCTCTCTTATTTATACATTCTGTAAATCAACTTATAATATTCT
The DNA here is from genome assembly GCA_022674325.2 of Grapholita molesta. Lineage (NCBI taxonomy): Eukaryota > Metazoa > Arthropoda > Insecta > Lepidoptera > Tortricidae > Grapholita > Grapholita molesta. The sequence continues at coordinate 148,168 of CP053122.2, read as the reverse complement.
AAAATCCTCAAATTAACGTATGAACTTAATATATATACATACTTAACTATGCATGGCGTCTACATAACACCATTTCTATCGGCTTGCCTACCTACCTTAGTTAACCTGCCTACTTATAAATTAAACCGGCCAAATGCTAGTAAGAACTTGAAAAGTTCGCAACATTATAGAGCCTAATATTTTACTCAGTATAAGTATTCGTTGACATAGAGGTCAGTACATTTTATGTAATACAGCCTGGTGACCTATACATAGACTAACGGACGGACTGACGGACAGACGGACAGACGGATGGATGGACAGACGGACAGATGAACAGACGGAGAGATAGACAGACGGACAGACGGACAGACGGATGGATGGACAGACGGACAGATGAACAGACGGAGAGATAGACAGACGGACAGACGGACAGACTGATGGATGGACAGACGGACAGACGGAGAGATAGACAGACAGACAGACAGAGAGATAGACAGACAGACAGACAGAGAGATAGACAGACGGACGGACGAACAGACGGAGAGATGGAGAGATAGACAGACGGACAAACGTACAGACAGGGGAGTCTTAGTAATAGTAATCGGGCCCGGAACCCTTTTAGGGTTGGAAAACCTCTGTTCTCTATGTTCTCATCTTGCTAACGGCGAGAACTTGCCCAGACTGACCTCGTAGCCAGGATTATACACCAACAGCTGCCGTACTACAAGTACGCGCGCACAACACACCGACGAATGAGGCTTGTGTTGTGGGTACTCAGAAGACTCAGAACACAAATAAATGACGTTACTAGGATTTGAACCCAGGACCATGGGCTTCATAAGCAGGATCACTATCCATTAGGCCAGACCTATCGTCAAAATCTCATTGTCCTGAATATATATGTTATAAACGAACGAAGTAATCAGCATGGATTTACAATTTAAGCAACCATTCATTAAATTAATTATACAACAACAACTTATAATGGTCCTGACCCTTTCTACTCTTTTTTCTTAGCCTAGTTTGTGTCCAGTGCTCCTCTTTAGTGCGTATTGCCATCAGTCGCTAAAAACATTTAGGTCGTCCCACCATTTCTTCTTTAGTCTGCCTGTACCTCGGCTAAATTGGGGTACACTCTATTAAAAATCCTCAACGTAACCTACGTACTTAATGACTACTAGGTAAATTAAATAACTGTTAAAGGCATCTACAGATCCTACAAGCTTACTTATTATGTATCACTGATACTTTATGTAGATGTGCATGTAGTGTAGGGACGCCCGGCCGGACTCAGGCGGGCTGTCGATCGCTTGTTGCAGTCATTCAGCCCAGTTCCCTTGGCTGCTACATAATACACCTATAACATTAATAATATTATACAACAAAAATTGCAAGTAATTTGCAGTAAACCTTTATTAATATTACTAATGAGACATGGACCCGGGTATGTCCTTAAACTGCGTCGAAGCCCACCGGTATGAGCAGTAGCGACCCGCGTCTACAGTGTATTTTACTGCGATTCTTAACTTGCCTACCACACGTGGTCAATACGGCAACACCGAAGTTAAGGCCTTTGTCCAACAGTAGACGGCTCAAGGCTGATGATGATAACTGATGGAAGTCAATGTTTCTTACAAGAAAACACTAGTGGGATAAGAAGTACCAAACACTGCGGAGAACATCGTTAGTAAAATCTGATTTTATTCGCAACTAACCACCTTTGCTCGGGAAAGTATATAATATGTTGTAAATACATTACAAACGTACGCCCCAAATCGCTGTGTAAGTACCCATTATTTAGGCAACTACAAACCTTATGTAGTTAGTATTCACAGTAAGTACCTAGTACTGCGGAAAACGTCATTACACAAATAATAATTTATTGGTAGGTACTAGCAACCTCTCCTGTCTTCGCACGGGTAAGTGGTTATAGTACCAACCATATATCGGAAGGTGCGGCGTGGGCAGACCCCACAAGGTGCACTGGCGACCTGGTAAAGACAGAATGAATCCACTGATGCGGGTGGCGGTTATTGTGAGTTGCTTTGGGAGAGGCCCATGTCCAGCAGTGGACGTCCTTCGGTACGGTTCGGTACTAGAATGATTGATAAGATGATGAATAGAGCTATCTCAGGACCATACATGGATGACAGTAAAAGTAGGTACCTACATAGTACATAGGTACATTCTAACTGCTAACAGGCAGAAAAAAAGACGGGCAGAAAGACGGACAGTAATAGGATCTTGTCAATGTCCTGATACTTACGGTCCCTAAATACGTACATTATATTACATTATTATAACAAACAGGACCTAAAATGAATAGTCTTATCACGGAGAGTTCGCTGTATTAGATGTCTTGTTTGCTTGTAAGAAATTATGTTTTGTATGTCACTATTCAAGTAAACTAGACTAACTTACTAAGTTCCTGTAAGGGACTTACTGCTTACCAATGATTATATAACTAGGACTAACAATTTTTATCCAAAGTCGCGTTCCTTAAAATTTTTGATGAAAACCTGTAAATGAGACGAAAATCAGTGAACATATTATTATGATTTAGCAAGACGTCGATACAATTTTGCAAAAGCATTATCGGTACAATTATGTTGATGGATATATACCGTCGGCCAGATCATTGTCAGACTACAGTTGCTTTAGGCAAGGCACATTACTATGGGAAGTTTAATTTTGAAGCGGACACGCATGTTTTACAATTAGGTTTATAATCTTCTATACGTACAGTCGTATATAGTCCTATTTGTTTGGTTGTTATGAGACCACCTTGGCTGTTAGGTCGCACTGGAAATTATTACATTACGCTGGAAAAACATTACCCTTTTGACTTCTGTATCTACAGGCACAAACTGACCACTGTCACATCCATTACACTTATTTTATAGTTTTCTGGTGCTTGTATGTTCTAAATAGAAACGATTTACTTTAAAAACGACCTGCCCTTATTAAACATACAATTATTTAGGAACTAGACGGCTTGTCAATATTGACAGAAAGTTTTCGACTAGTAAGAAGGCGGTATATATATACTGTTATGAAGGTACAGGCAAACTAGGGTTTTTGTAAATTCCTTCACGCCAAAGATACTCACTAGTCTCACGTTGTTTCTAATCGTGTGATGAACATTATGAATTCAGTATTTTATGCACTGCACATGCACATTTTATCCAAGGAGAAAATATTAAAAAGATCTTTGTTATAACAGAAAGATCTACGTTTAATATTCTATCTACGAGTATGTGTGAACAAAATAATGCTCATTTTTTAATTCAATAGGTCAGAAACGTACATTATTCTTTGCGGTATTGTAATATGCTTATAATACAGCAACTAATAATGTAATTTTATGGTAGAATAAGTTTATGGTCCTTTGATATTGTATTTAAAGTTTCGTGAGTCACTGTATCATTTCACAGCCTCACACACGCGAACTGCTTTGGAGTACCTTACTTATAAGATGGTTTAAATTTTCCAACACTATTGTCAAACATTGTGTGTCGACACCCGTTTGCTTCAACGAATTGCTGCGCGCTGCGCTGCCTTTGCCGCTCTCGATGTTGTGGCCGGTTCACGGCAATCCTCAACCGGCGTCGTTAGTTTGCTCGGAACTATACTTTACTAAACTTCCACTTCTAAATTTGGCCATACATGCCAGGCTTCTATAGGCAGCCAGTCCAACCACCATTACGATTAAAATTAGAGCAACTATCTATATTAATCGCTTCGCGTATTTTGCGCGATACTTAACATTTTTCCCGAACCAGCATCCTTGCTTTGTTAGAAAAACGAAGGAAATGGCATGGGATGGGAATGGGATCTGCTTCGTAAGAGAGCTCTAATTTATCTCCGGAGTTGCTGTACCTACCTAAGTCATCTCGTTATATATCATTAGATACTTATTGACCAATAGAATAGCCTGTTTGGATATTAAAATATATATATCTATACCGTAGTAATTTTAAGCAGGCGCGTCAGCACAGAATGTGTTTCGCACAAAGCAATCTTTGGATGAATGTCAGCAATTTTTTCAATGCATCCTCATCAAACTGCAGACTGTGTATCCTCTGTTCATATATTGTTCATTTGATGACACTGTAATCAATAAAAGTAATGCTCGTCCTAAAATTGTAAATAATAAAAAGGCTTACCAAAGACCAAGTTCTACTTCCTTTTTTAACTGAAAAATTATGAAATAACGATACGTGGCTACTATTAAACCTAATAGGCTTAAAGAGAAAAGATCACGATATTGTTTGCACTTATTATACCTATACATATATTTTATTATTTTATTATCGGTTTTACCTTAAGCAGGCTGCTAGACGATCTTTACAGGATATTGACTCTGGAGCTTTGTTTATTCATCAACCGGTGCTTAATTTCCTCGTGGTTTGGAAATTATACACAAATCGTCACGAATATAGTAACACATATTCTCTGTACTGCAAACGTGTGCACCAAAAGGGGTGTATGCCTCATTGTCTGCGTGATTTTTCTTGTTCTTCATTGGCTATTATAGCCGTGATGGCTAATATAATAACTAAATTTTTCTGTTTCTTATTTTCTATTAGTTCTGCTATTATTATTGACAAGGAATTTAATTGACATCAAGTGACAATGACTTAGACAGCTCGGCTGACGTTAGAGACGGGCGGCTCGGGTGGCTCGCGCTCGAGCCGGTGGGCCTCGTGAGCGGAGCGGCGACGCGACGCTCGTGTTAATGTCAATATTCGAGTTTCGGGCCGTTCGGACTCGGACCGTCGAGGTAAGTGAAGCGATAGGTCGACGGTGGGCTCGTGCTCGTGAGGTCGACGTGTAGGAAGCGCGACGGTCTAACGTGAATCATCCTTAAGTGTGTTGAAACCTTGAAATTTTTTTATTGAATTAAGCGAACATTTTTTACCTGCTTTCAAGAAAAAGTAGCAAGCTGAATCAAAAGTGAGAAAGTTTCTTTTTTGAGAAAAATGAGGATAGGCTAAGTCGTACGTTTTCAATGTATGCCATACCTTTATCTAATGATGGCAATACCTCAAGAAGATTGTTTAGTAACCCAAGTGTAGTTGCGAAGATTACAGGTCTAGATGAAGAACTGATTTACAGGTTTTCAGTCATCTTACATGCTATTAACTCTGGTGCTACAATAGATGCTGAGAAATTATATATGTTCGCTTATACAAATGGTACTATATGCGCAATACAGTTCATAAAATATTAACACATGGAAGTAAAATAATGTCCGCTGCTGCTTTACCTATTGGTATGCTAACCGAAAAAGCTCAAGAGGCGAAATATGGGTTATCGTCGATACAAGTTGTCCAATTCGAGGAAATGTTCACGGGAATCCGCCAATCAGGATATACTAAACATGCTTTTGACATCTTCAGATCATTTTATTAATAACTTAAGAGCTAAAAAAATACAGGAAGTGAAATTAGCTATAGGGGTTGGTTATCTAGAATGGAATAAAACGTTAGCACACAGAATATACATTTTATTTGTGTTGAATCACACGGGTGTAAAACTACATACAATCGCACAATAATTAACTTTAATTAGTTCGATATGCAAATAATCAGATAAATACTAATATACCTAAATTAGAACGATACCACTCGTTGACAATACTTGGATACGTCTTAGTCTTCTCTCGCTGATGTCCGGAACAGAAAAGAGACCCGCAGCCACGTGTAGGTCCTTTTTATAAACTTGGAACTGGTATACGCGACAGGTATCATTAGTTCTTCAGCAGGTCACAGATGGCGCTTCAGGTTGGTGTCGCGGCAGGCTGCGTCTGATACCGTGTTCGGCACCAGCGTGCAAGTTTGCTAGGTGTGCCGGTAGATGTCGCCAACAGAAGAAAGCACAAAGAAATGAAATAATTTATTATTGAAAATAATAATATTATATACAGGGTGAATTTTAAATCGTGAATCGTAACCACGTTTACCGGTAAAGCTACTTAAGGCTAATACAGAGCACTAGTGTTAATTACAATTAAGGACCCGCTTAATTAATTGTGAACAAAAACAGAAAGTGCGTCCCCACTTGTCATCCGCCTTGGTCACCCTACACAAGTCACGTGACTTGCAACGCAATGTTTATCTAAGTGCATAGGTTATCTTATCAATCTTATTATGCAATAAATGCATAGTGAAATTTGTTAATTAAACACTCAAAATCATCCTATAAGTTTACTCACATAAAAAAGAAACAGATATTGCAACAAAAAAAATTTTTATTTACACATATTTTAATAAATGTTCGAAATGCTGGCCCTGGACTTCCAAACACAAATTTGCTCGTTGCCTGAGATTGTTCTTTACACTTCTTAACACAAAAACGTCGGCTTTTACTGCCTCAACAGCTCTTACGATTTTTTGACGCAGTTCCGCTACAGTTTCAGACGGTTGTTCATAAGTGGTACGGATGTAGTCCTGACGCATTAAGCAGTTGCCAAACGTAACGTTGACTTACGTGAAAAAGACGTGCAGCAGCTCTAGTACTCGCTTGAGGATTACGATTAAAAAATAATCGTATGTTTCTGTACAGCCTATCCGGAAGAAGTCGTGGTCGACCGCGAGCCTGAGCGTGCACAGGCACAGTAAATTGGCCATACTCTCGTAGGTTTTGCACCATCCTCATAATTAAATTTTGTCTCGGTACCGGCGACTCAGGATACCTTCTTCCGAATAGTTCTTGCGTTTAACCAATTCTGCCAGTCTGAGCGTACCAAGATACCATATCAAACCTTTGTATGTTCGTGTACGGATACGGTGGAGGCATTTTAATACCATTAATTGTAATAAAACTTTATTTTATGAGTAAATACGATTTAAATACTTATGTTGACAATGTCGGGGATGTTGACATAATTGACAATACGTGCCAAAATTCTATCCAGCCAACTTCAATATTAGGAGGTTGGATATCTAATGTTGAAATTTTCATGACAAGTACGAAACACGAATGTAGGGTGCCTAAGAGATCTAAAAAAATAGGACAAATCCAATTAAAAGTTGATAAAATAAAAACGTACTTAATTTAGGTTTAATAGCATTGTAAGTTATTGTTAACTATGTATAGAGTTAAAAAAAATTATAACGATTCACGATTTAAAATTCACCCTGTATAATAATATTAAATAATATTAAAAAATGTTGTTTTTTTAATGTTTATATTGTTTTATTATTATTATATATTCTCAATTAATATGGATTATATTTTGTAAACCTATTTTATAATCATATAGATCTGTTTAGACTATGAAGTTAATTATTTCGTTTTTTTTTCTATTATTTTTGTTAATTATAATTTATAATACATGTTAAAGTATTGAGTTCAATGTTTATTTATGTGTCCAGATTTGACGCTAGATGTCGCTGTTCCCATCGCAAACTAGCGAACAGTATTATGTTAGAATTAGTTATATGATTTTTGTATTTTTTAACTGATGTTCGTTGTTTTGTGGATAAATAAAGTTTGGTTTAGTGAACAACACCGTGGTTTTTATACATGGTCCATCGAACCGGACAGTTTGGCGCTAGTAGCGGCTAAAAATAAAGTCAGTGCGTGGAGCCATTCCTTGGTTCGTTCCCATAGTAGCAGTGGATCGCTGTTCAGAGGGAACGAATAGTACAAGAAGAAGTGCAGTGAAGCAGTGTGCAACAGTGGCGCCATCTAGCGGTCACAGGCGGGGCGGTCAAATTCGCATTCTGCCAGGAGAGGTCAACCAGGAAGGAGCTCCTACGTCACAAGGTGTTGTTCAGTTGAGTGATACAAAGTGAAAACCGTGAGTACTCTTTTATATTATCAATTGTGCGAAATTGAACCTTAATTCAGAGACGATTAAAACTTTAAAGAAAAGAAGAATTTCAAGCTAATTTCAACTTTAATATCTGGTGAATTTGGGACTTTAACTTTTTCTTGATAAATTTACTTAAGTTTAATTTTAAGACTTAGAATTGTAAAAGTACGGGGAATCCATGCCCGAATTTGTACTAAGTCCAAAACACTTGTAAAATTTTAAGAAATTCATCTGGACTTAGAAAAAATTGTATGTTATCTATATGTAAAGAACATACTTAGAATTTTAATGAAAAAAAAAAAAAAGTTTAAAATTTAAAGATTAAAATTTACTTGAAATATGTAAGTTGCCTGCTAGTTAGGTAAATCTTTATTTTTATCAAGGTTGTGTTTACCATGGAATCATTAATTTCTTACCAGGAAGAAACCTCTGATCGTATTTCTAAGGCAAATGTAAACTTTAGAAAATCTCCGAAAGAACGGATTACGCAAATTTATGTAGAGGGAAGATTAGAACTGTTGGAACAGTTGTGGTCAGAATTTAGAGTAGGACACAAAGAACTATCCCAAACAGTAGACAAAACGTTATTAAAAAAACAGGAGTACATTAAAAAGGATGTTTATAGTACAACTGAAGAAACTTATATGGAATATAAATGTGAGTTAAAGAGTATTTTAGCTAACTTTCAAACAGCAAGAATAAGTAATTTAAATGAAGCTAGTACTTTACATAATGACCAAAGTCATATTCGTCTGCCAAAGATCAGTATACCGACCTTCTCAGGCAAGTACACTGAGTGGATAACATTTCGAGATCTATTCGTATCTTTAATTCACAACAATAAAACATTGGATAACGTTCAAAAGTTGCATTATCTCAAGGGATACTTGACTGGTGAAGCAGAACAAATTATTAGATATACACCTATAACAGAAGCAAATTACGCGACGTGCTGGAAGCTGTTAGAAGAACGATACAGTAATAAAAAGTTCTTGTCCTATAACATCTTGAAACGATTATTAAACCAACGTAGCGTTAATTTTGAATCAGCTAGTCATTTAAAGGAACTTTTAGATACGTCTTCTGATTGCTTGAGCGCGTTGACAAATTTAGGAATTGATGTATCGACTTGGGATATAATTCTTATATATTTGTTATCATCAAAATTAGATCCAGAATCTCGTAAACAGTGGGAATTAAGTGTCACGTCCAATGTAAATCCCAATGATTTGCCCACATTCAAACAATTTAAAGATTTTTTGGCTAGTAGGTATCGAGCGTTAGAATTCCTTGAGCCCGGAAACAAAGGAAAAAATATGTACCTTAGGCCGTCTACATCGAATGCAACTAGTTCAAAAACATTTTACGCTAATGAGGTTGCTAAAGTGGTGTGTGAATTTTGTAATGATAATCACAAATTATGTTTTTGTAAAAAATTTGCTGCAGAAGATTATGAAAAAAGACACGAATTTGTAGCAAACAATCGTATATGTTACAATTGTTTAGGGGCTAATCATTCTGTGCGGTTCTGCCAAATCACCACGAATTGTCGCATTTGTAATAAACGGCATCATTCACTCCTTCATCCGAAAGAAGTTTCATCTTCAACTGCTCATGTTAGGAACGTAGATCAAGCAGTTGCAGCATCCTCCGCGGAAATAGGGGGGTTAGAGGCTGAGTCTGACAGTTTATCTAACGATGTTACGCAAACATCCCAGGTAACTCTTTTTGCTAAAGGAAGGGTTAAACGCCAAGTTCTCCTGGCTACGGCTTTAGTGAAAGTCGAATCTAAGACAGGTCAATCACAAATTTATCGAGCGTTTATCGATCAGGGATCTGAATCCTCATTTGTTACAGAGGGTACAGTACAAGGATTAGGCCTAAAAAAGATTCCCGTAAAATCTACAATAACCATGTTAGAAGAAGCGTCGGTAACAACAAATTACATGGTATTGTTAAAACTTCAATCTTTGGTTATTCCGGATTTTGAGATGCAGTTGATGGCATATGTATTACCGAAAATCACGACGAATCTTCCTGCACGCAAAGTTGACGCTTCGGAGTGGTCACACCTACAGCATTTAGTTCTGGCTGACCCCGGTTACGGAACACCAAGTAAGGTTGATATTTTGTTGGGTGCAGCAGTATATGCCCAGATCCTGCAGGAGGGTGTAAAGAAAGGCCCAATAGGAACTCCGGTAGCACAGTGTACTAGTTTGGGGTGGATTCTGTCGGGAGGTTCTGCAGATCACAATGACAGGAAGGTCGTATTACATGCACAGGTGGATACAGACAACGAGATAATAAAAAAGTTTTGGGAGATAGAATCAGAACCTTTGTTAAACTCAAAAATGTTGACAACCGAAGAACAGCGATGTGAAGACATCTTTTCAACCACCACTGCACGTGATGGACTTGGAAGATATGTGGTTAAATTGCCATTTCGGGAAGAAAATCCAGCCTGTAAAGAAGGAAACTCAAGAGAGATCGCTATTAAGAGGTTGAGATCACTGGAAAGAAGATTTGCTAAGGACAAAGATTTAAAAGAGAAATACACAGCAGTTGTAAAGGAATACTTACAGTTGAATCACATGGTAGCAGTTCCTGCGGCAAATAAAACTGAAAATCAGTTCGTGTACTTACCACACCATGCGGTTATTAGAGAAGACAAGTCAACCACCAAGGTGCGGGTGGTATTTGACGCGTCTTGTAAAAATGAGAAAGGTGTATCTTTAAATGATAGTTTAATGGTTGGGCCTACGTTACAGCCGGAGTTGCGCCATCTAATTATGCAATGGAGAGTGCACCCTGTATGTCTGATTGCAGACATCGTGAAGATGTATCGCATGGTAAGAGTGACGAACCAGGATGCTGACTGTCAACGCATTGTATGGAGAGATAATCCAAACGAAGAGATACAAGATTATAAATTGCTAACAGTTACATTTGGCACGGCATCTGCTCCTTATCTGGCCGTCAAAGCCCTTAATCAGGTCGCCATTGATCACGCAGACGAACATCCCATAGCAGCAAAGAGAGTTGCTAGTAGTTTCTATATGGATGACTTAATGACAGGGTGTGAATCTATACAAGAGGGCATAGAACTTTATAAAGACATGAAGGCATTGCTTGAAAGGGGAGGTTTTACTTTACAAAAGTGGGCGAGTAATAAAGAGGATGTACAGAGAACTATAGATTCACACGAGAAGGTAGGAGTGGTAGAAAAGGAAGGAAGAAATCTGAAAATAAAACAAGATAACATAGTAAAGATTTTAGGGCTTACCTGGAATAAAACGATGGATGAGTTTCAGTATTCAGTCACGCTGCCACCTATATCTGCTCCTGTAACTAAAAGGAAGATTATTTCAGACGTCGCACGACTTTTTGATCCTTTGGGTTGGATTGCTCCGTGTGTTGTAAGAGGAAAAATATTTATACAGCGGTTATGGTTAGCTGGTACAGGATGGGACGAAGAACCAATAAGCGAAATATTACGTGATTGGTATACTTACCGGGAGGAATTAAGTCAACTTTCCGGCTTTATTGTTCCTCGATGGTTAAACACGCAAGCGGGTGACGCCCGTGTGGAGTTACATGGTTTTTCAGATGCTTCTAAATTAGCATTTGCTGCTGTGGTGTATCTGCGAGTTATCAGTGGGACGGGGGATGTCAAGGTTCACTTGGTTACCGCGAAAACTCGTGTTGCTCCAGTAAAACAAGTTAGTATACCGCGCTTAGAACTATGCGGTTCTGTACTGCTGACTAAACTGTTGATGGAAGTCTCAAGAGTGTTGAATATTCCGAAGAGCAACCTGAGAGCCTGGACGGATTCAACTGTCGTTCTCGCATGGATAAGCAAGCACCCCAGCCACTGGAAAACCTTCGTCGCAAACCGAGTCTCCGAAATTCTGTGTCTACTTGAACCTTGTCAGTGGTCTCATGTTTCAACGAAGGAAAATCCAGCAGATTGTGCATCTCGTGGAATTCGTCCCGCCGAACTAATAGATAATTTGTTGTGGAAAAATGGTCCTCAGTTCTTACAACAAAAGGTCATTACATACACTAAGCCAACCGACAATGAAACACACCTGGAACAAATAATAAAATCTCACTACGTACATCATACTGTGGATGAATGTTTACTCAGTAGGTATTCGTCACTTCAAAAATTGATAAGAGTAATAGCTTATTGCAAGAGATTTTTGAAATTCAGAAGTAACCGATCGGAGAATTCGAGAGAGCAATGCAAGCATTTATGCACATCTGAGATAAAGGAAGCTCTGAATACCTGCATTAAAGTAGCTCAAAGTAATGAATTTGAATCTGAAATTTCCCAATTAAAGAAGCATGGTTGTATCAAAATTAAAACTTCTAAAATTTTGTCATTTACACCGTTTTTGGATGCCAACGGAGTGCTTAGAGTGGGAGGCAGACTAGCAAAAATGAATGACGAAGAAGATATCAAACATCCAATTCTGCTACCACATACTTCACCTTTGTCAAGATTATTAGTTGCTGATGCACATAACAAAACTTTGCATGGTGGAGAGCGGCTAATGCTTAATTATCTACGAGCGGCATATTGCATCATGGGTGCAAAAAACCTAGTAAAGGCTTATGTGCATAAATGCATTACATGTGTAAGAAATAAGGCGCAAATACAAACCCAATTGATGGGTTCTTTACCACGAGTTAGAATTACTCCAGCTAGACCGTTTTACAAAAGCGGTGTAGATTATGCCGGACCTATTTACTTAAGGACATCTAAAGGCAGAGGTCACAAGGCTTATAAGGCATATATCTGTCTTTTTGTATGCATGGTAACAAAAGCCGTGCATATTGATGTTGTCAGCGAATTAACTGCTAGAGGGTTTATCGAGACATTCAAGCGCTTTGTTGCTCGTCGTGGTTATTGTGCTGAACTCTATAGTGATAATGGCACAAATTTTGTAGGGGCTTCCAAAGAGCTAAAAGACTTACTTCAATCAGAACAGTCGAACATGGTTCAGGATATATGCCAGGCGTTGGCTACACAAGGAACAACTTGGCATTTTATACCACCTCGAGCACCTAATTTTGGGGGATTATGGGAGGCTGGAATAAAGTCCACCAAATTTCATATAAAACGAGTTATTGGTGAATCAACGCTAACGTATGAAGAGATGGCTACCCTTCTTTGCCAAATTGAAGCTTGTCTAAACTCTAGGCCAATATCTGTGCTACCGAGCAATCCCAATGATCCCAGTCCATTGACTCCCGGTCATTTTCTGGTTGGAGAGCCTCTAGTAACAATACCAGAAGTCAATTATGAACAGTCCAATATTAGTTCCCTAAAACGATGGCAGTTGACTCAGAGGTTGCTGCAATGCTTTTGGCGTAGATGGTCGAGCGAATATTTAGTTCATCTTTTGCATCGCTATAAATGGGCTGTTAGATCTCCAGAGCCAGATATTGGGGATATCGTTTTAATAAAGGAGGATGATTTGCCACCAACCAAATGGCTATTTGGTAGAATCGTTGAGAAGTTCCCCGGGTCAGATACCCTGACCAGAGTCGTGTCTTTAAAATGCGGGAACTCTATAATTAAACGACCTACCTCTAAGTTGTGTGTATTACCTGTTACTAGTTAACTTATTCTCATGTTTGTAACTTTTAAAATATATATGTGTATCCGTAAATAAGACCGTCACGGTGGGCGGTCTCGCTGAAGGACATTCTGTCCTTGGTGGGCGGAATGTTAAAGTATTGAGTTCAATGTTTATTTATGTGTCCAGATTTGACGCTAGATGTCGCTGTTCCCATCGCAAACTAGCGAACAGTATTATGTTAGAATTAGTTATATGATTTTTGTATTTTTTAACTGATGTTCGTTGTTTTGTGGATAAATAAAGTTTGGTTTAGTGAACAACACCGTGGTTTTTATACAATACATGTTACAATACAATTAAAATCAGTTAAGACTTCGGCCAACCTCGGTAATTGTCGTGAATCCCTCGTCTATCACATAGAGTTATCAATTTACAGATTTGACCTTTAATTATATATATTACTCGTTGTCTTATTGAATACAGTAGGTACAAGAACGACATGAGCAACGAAACCTCCTTTGTAGCTCAAAACTAACACAACCTTTATATTGAAATAAGTAAGATGCTAGCAAGTACTAGACTAGTTTGACAGTCTGCCTTGTTAGTGTCAAATAAAAACAGTTTGACGTATATCATACATTTTTACAGTCGTTAATGTGAATACATATATTCGATTCTATAAAATTTCATAAAACTTAACTTACAATAGTTATAAAAAGTAAAGCGTGGTAAAATAATTGTTGCTCAATCTCGTGAAATTGTTAATAATGTATATAACTACGGCCAAGCCGTTTACGAAATATGAATAAAAAACGGTTGAAGCCGGTTTTTTTTTATTTTTATTTCATGATTATTTTATTATCAATGATTAATGCGACATAATATCGTACCTACTTACACTAAACAGTAAAATATTGACTCATGTATGTATATATATATTTATATACTGTATACAAGTATAGCTTCATTAAATAATGAATGTTCAAATTCATGTCGCTTCTGCATAACAAATTTCCTAGGTCTACCGGTCTAATGTCATCTTGGCAGGTGCTTGTACATAGCGTTTATGATACTTCAAATGAAATGCTACCTAAAAGTAATCGCGGCAATGTATATCGTGTCATTTCCGATTCGGAAATTAAGCGATGATACCCGAGAAAAACCGAAGTCTTAACTGATTTTAATTGTATTGTACTGATATTTATAACTATTTATTACATGTAATTTACTTACTTTATCTATTTTTATTGGACAAATTACATTAAACAGCGATTTAAGTGCCCATTCATCATAAAAACAATTAATTCCTTACTCCCATACAACCTGAACCACTGTGACACGCACCTGAGGACCTTAAGATATACTATTCGATAAGGATTCACTTGACCATCTGATAAACCCCTTAATATGACTGATGTTAGGTACGTATAGATCCTAAATACGACTCTAGCTTTTCCTCGCAACTTCGTCGGCCAACCATGCCCGTCTTTAAAGAATGGTTGCGGGATACAAATAATAAGATAATTCCTTCCTTTCTCGTAGCTCAAACTCTCTCCAAACCAAATTTCATCCCAATTGGTTCAGCGGTTTAATCGTGAGGAGCTAGCAGAGAGACAGAGAGTTATTCTCGCATTTATAATACTTAATATTCGTATTAGTCGTACTGAGAAATTTTGATTTTAGAAATATGCTACGGACCCGTATGGATTTATACATTCCACTAGATCGCATTGAAAAATGCACGATCGCAGCAGATTAAATCATATGTTCTCAGTTTAGGGAGAACTATAGTCAGTACACGTAGTTTCATGAGCTCATGTGGGCAGCCTTGGATACACTATACACTGTGTAACATGAGGAAACCGAATCATTTGCCAGCCATTCCCTGAGGCTAAAATAAGTACAAAATATTTTTCATGTTTTCTGCATGTATTTTAACATAAAAAATAAATGTTAATGAGAAGACTATACCTGAAAATAAATACAAACCATTTTGTTTCTTAAAATCTAAGTTAATGCAATCTATATTCTGTCACTGATCTGTCAACAAGAAAGCATACTTTGGACATATTTGGTCAACACCCGGCAGCCCCCGGGTCACGGCCGCCTCGTGGTATTCTGTAAAGTCCGGCTACCACTTTATAGAAAGCAAGGCCTACTATACCATACACTGGCATGCTGTAAGAACAAACTCGTTAAGTTATTCGATTGATTTGCTACAGTCACTTTGACACTGGCAAAATCATCATAATTGATGGAAGCCATTTTTTTAACCATCTATTTACTCATAGTGGTAATATCGCCGAAACCACTCAGTGCGGAGTTATAAGCATAAGTATACCTACCTGTTTTTTATGTGCGATCATTACGATATTTTCAATAACTAAAATGGTTTAAGTAAACACTTGTTTGAGCATACCAGGTGGGATGACGATCTGCGAAAAATTGCAGGGAGATGCTGGATGCGGAAAGTTGAAGACAGGGCGCTGTGGCGCTCTTTAGGGGAGGGCTATGTCCAGCAGTGGACTAACATAGCATGATGATGATGATGATGATGATGAAACCTTTTCTGACTGGGGTAGAAGTTAGATTGTAGTCCGAAATATTCGTGACTCCGTGAAGGGAAAGGGTCGGGAATGGAATAAAAATGGCGGTAATAAGCTGTGGAATAATATAATACGACGTGTGTAAGAAATAGGTATACTATGACTTGTTTGTTCCAAGTAGGTAACACTACGACAAGGAAATCCTTAGCTTAGCCGGTAGTGTAAATTCAAGTATTCGATAGTAATAAATGATTACTTTTACATTCGTTACTTTTAAGAATCACAGGGTAGATGTCTCCTTTTAAGTGTCCAGAGATACCTACTAGTGTTGAAAAATTAAAGTTGTATTGTCATCATCATCATATCAGCCGGATCCATATGCTGGACATGGCAAATGGTCCATATAGGAGAGCCCATAGCGACCCGCAGTGCCCATAGCACCACCCGCATTCAGTGGATTCCCGCGATCTTTACCATGTCGTCGGTCCACCTTGTAGGGGGTCTTCCCACGCTGCGCCTTGATGCTATATGTAAACAGTTCACGTCTTGTTATTCACAATAAAGAGTAAGCTACATTTTTATAAATAAAACATCTATTTTATAAAACTAAAAATTACATACATATTACAATAGCCCCCCTGGATCTTACCCGGCTCAAATGTCCCCATTACACCGGCTGCGTTGCCTCTCTGGACAGCAATAGAGACCTGCTGAACCAGATACGATCCAGAGCGAGGATCGCAACCCCTCTCGCGCAAACGACGCCCCAGCTCCTTAAATAATAAAATGGCCTCCACCCCCCAGGGCCCGGTTAGTTAGTTAACACTTATAACTAACGAAACGAGGTACAGTCAACCAATTTGATTTCTAGGCCACTTCGTACCTTGTCACAGTGAAAATCTATATGAAAGACGCAAAAAATCTCTTATGAACGTCACTGTGACAAGGTTCGAAGTGGCCTAGAAATCAAATTGGTTGACTATACAGCAAGATTTCTTGGACGTTTTAGTTTCAAAATATGGTCAGGGTGCTGGTAAAATGATTCGTTTTCCTATGTTACGCGGTGTATAGTAATGTGATACGAACGATATGCCCGAACTGGGTCCCCCGAGCCCCGACCCTGTGATAAAAGGCATGACGCACCTAAACAACTTGCTTATCAGTACGACCGCTCTGGCCTGGTGGGTAGTGACCCCGCCTATGAAGCCGATGGTCCTGGGTTCAAATCCCAGTCAGGGCATTTATTTGTGTGATGAGCACAGATATTTGTTCCTGAGTCATGGGTGTTTTCTATGTATTTAAGTATTTATATGTATCTATCTATTATATAAATCGTCTTCTAATATAAGATTGTTCCGAAATATTTATTTGTATCTCTCGCCGTCAACAGGTTCAGTGACCCATAGACATTAAATGACCATCTGCATGTAGGTCTATTTTGCTCCGTTGTTTCTGACATAATATCAGTCTGGCATTGAACCTGCAGTGCCGATATATCAGTCTTGGGCGTGAAAAAGCTTAAGTCGCTGGCGATAGCAAGTGATAAGAACGTTCTGCGCGAATCTCATTCGATGCTGATTCGTAATGAACACATCGCAGTTGTGTTTACTTGACTATTTAGTATTTATTAAACAATTTAAACGTTATCGTGTTGAATACAGTCAAGTGCGTACGTACCGAAAGAATCCTTTCATAAATACGTCCTACAACCTTATTTACTGTACAATAGAGTTGCTCGGTACATATTTTTGAAACTTTGGCAGTAAACGAATTTTTACGATTGACTCTACCAGAGCATGTGCGCGCTGACGTATGTCGTTTGTTTGTGTGTGGTCGCGGCCTCTGCAACTCGAGGTAAGATTTTTCTATTTTAGAGTCAGCGGCGCTACTGCGATAAACGATATTCGTAAATTTCGGACGATTCTTTCTGACACTTGAGGTGAGGGGAAGGGGAACATTGGAAAAGGGTTGCCAGTAATATAATAAATAATACACATAAAGATGCGTTTAAGGTGAATGTTTTACACACAAAAATAAATGAACTAAAAAATACGTAGATATTTTAAGTAGATACGATTTCAACTTAAAGGGTGGCTAGCAAGGAATTTTGGATACAAAAATCATTTATTGAATTATATAAGCTATACACAGGTACATACAACAAGTTGACACTCAATCGTTAATAAGAGTCAACTTATGAACAACGGAAGAGGAAAAAAACAAAGAAAATATTACTCTTGCTCTCATATCGCCAAGTTAAACGGTAAGCAAGGAAGTTTTGAAACATGCCACGTGTAGATTATTTACTTAACTACAACCCTGCATAGAGCTACAAGTGATACCCGACCGTTAAGTCAAAAGGGGAGACTGAGGAATGTTGGTACTTGGCACTGATTGTCTGACTAGTGGCGGCTGCTGGAAAAATTCGGTATAAAGAACGGCAAGCAAGGGATTTCGGATACTAGAATCATTTAGTTAATGACATAAGCTATACGAATGTACATATCACAAGTCGATACTTAATCGTTGAGGACAGTTAACTTATAATTTAACAACGGAAATGTAAAAAAAATCAAAGAAATAACACTTCAACCGCTCAGCCAATTTTGCTGCTGACTGTACCAAATTTAAAATAATTATTTCAGAACCTCTTTATAAATTATTGATTAATTTGTTTGATGAAGTTAAATTACAATTTTTTTAATGTTTTTTTATTTTATTTTTTTGGTCTTTTATTTGTAATTAACAATTATTATTAGTAACATTATCCTAGAAGATTGTTTAACTAAACAATGATCGTTTTTTTGCCATCGTATTATTTTCATTAATCATGGAAAGTGTACAAAAACCAAAAATTATTAAATATTGATATGAAATGAAACATAATCAAAAGCCAAGATTTACAAAAAATATAAATTACTGCTTTGGCGTTGGCATAATTGTAGTCTTAACTGAAGATCATATTATTTATGTTTAATTTTACCTAATTGAAAATATTAAATAAGTTAACCACCTCCTTGTTTATTATATTAAACTGTATTAGGAATGTCAGGAACATAAACTTACATTTTTAGTCTTATTGCAATCCAAATCGATTAATCGTTTCAGTTTGACGTTTGCTCGATGTTGTACTCGTAGAACGTTTATTGCATGTGCTCACAGCACATGCAGGCATTTTGACGATGTCTGTGACAGTCTGTGTTCTGCTTTGAGACGATTTTGTGACTGAGCATGAATCGATAGTGACACCGTATTTATGCACGTACATGCACATCGGTGCAAGATTATCGACAGAGGGGAAGTTACATAAAGGCGAGTCATGACTAGTCTAAGTTTTTAGTTTATTTTTCAATTATTATTTTTTTGTTTGTTATTATTTTATAATGGTAATTATGGTGACCGATAATATGAATTTACAAAATTCATTCTGACATTGTGTATTATAAAATTATAATATAACATACTTATGATTTAATTGATGATGAGTAGAAAAATTGTGATTTAGTACTGATTCCTTTTCTTGTTGATTTTAGATTTACATATATATTTTTTTTCTTTTTAAAATCAAACCAATTTTAAAAGTAACTGAGTCGAAAAATTTATTCAGTGTTGATTCCTATTTTGTTTATTATTTTTCTTTTTTTTCGTTTTAAACAACCATTTCTAAACTGAGTCGAAATATTGTAATTTAGGGTTGATTCTTTGTCTTGTTGAAGTTAGTTTTTTTTTCTACTTTTAATATTTATAAAAAAACGTAATAATAGCATAAATAACACAATTCATTGAATAATTTTATCTTTTGTTTATAGTTACTGCCTTTATTTCTATCGTCTCGACTGACGTAACACATGTTATGTATTGTCCTCCTGCAGCGCCGATATTTGAAGTCTTCGGATTGGTTCTGGGTTTCTCCTGCACAAAACAAACATATATTTTCTAATGGTTCGCTGTATTCGAATAACCGGGATTTCAATTCGTCGCGGTACTTGTCAAAATATTTCTTGGTTTGTTTTCTACTAATTGATTAAATAGATGTATTAGAATCGGGCCCCAATTATAATTATTGTTCTGCAAAACGGTGCGTTTTGGTTTGTTTAACCCTGATATATTTTTTTGGGATAGAAATTCATTCATTTTACTTTTATATTCCGACGTAAGGGTTTTTTCCATTCCGAGCTATTATTGTTAATGTTTTATCATTCAGGGATAAAATTGCCAAAGTGAAATGACTGTGCAAGCATATTGGGAAGACCCTTATCAAAGTATAGCTGCACAGATTCTACAAAATTATTCAATTTCGGCTCATCGTTGAAAAAATTATTGTCGCTTTGGCCACACTGATAAGATTAAATTTTTGGTCGCGATTATAAGTGAACAAAAGGTGGTCTATAACGAAATTAGTCAGTTCCATGCGTAGATCCAAACTTTCACAATTTTCCACAAGGATATCTTTCAAATTTTTGTTTGGTAGTTCCATGCGAGTCACTATGTATCCTCTTTTGTCGGGCAAATGGTCATAAATATTTATATTTTTGAAAAGTCCATTGTCATGGCGTGCAATATCTTCATATTGCATGTCATTTTTTTGTGAACTATAACTGCATAGAATTGGTGACTTCAGATTGCAAATATCAAATGCAAATGTTTCACCCACAGGTTTTTTGTCGTTATCTGTCGCACAGCTCATGTGAACCCGTTTGTTACATCCGTCACAAGCTACACACTGTGTAGTTTCATTTGGACCTAGTGCCGTCCCATGGCAACAGTAAAAGCAATTTACAATGTCGTCCGTATCTACGACCAGAGGCACATATTCAAGTTTGTTGGCAAAGTTGGCTTTTTTCTGTTAGTTAGGTTTCTTTAAAAACCGTCCAGCAAAATGAGTTAAATCGGTACGTTTTCTTTTTTTCCAAAATTCTTGATCCCTGTCGCATTTTGTCAGTCTAGACTTTGGGATTTTATGAACCATTTCTTTTGATTTAGAAACGGTCTCTGCTCTCAATTTTCGCAAAAGTTGGGTGCATTTAAGGTTAGTCTGACCATTTAGAATATTCTTTTTAAGTGGCCAAAATACGACTCTATGGGTGCGTTGCTTACTCTATTTTCTTTTATTAGATTGGTCCACATTGGAATTAAATGTTAATATTTATTTAATATTTTCTCGAATAATGTTGGGTCGTAAAATGGGTTTTTATCATTGACATTGGTCAACGTAAACTAGGTCTTGTTTATAAGATCCAATACTCGTTTGTAAAACGGACTGTTTTTGTAAATGGATGTTTTATTTAAACCCTCTTTTAAAATAGGACAAACCGTTGTACGCATGTTCAGAAAAGATTCTGCAGTTTGCTTTTCTGTCCCACAAAGCAAAATTATATTCTCATGCGCTTTTGTCGTATCTGGTGACGAGTAGCTTTGCAGGAGAACAAATATGTTTTGTATAAAATGGTCGATCTGCTCCATAGTATTTGCCATTGCCATATTAGCCACAACGTCTTTAAACACTTTTTTGTCATATGTACCTGACTTTTCTGGTGATACTTTTAACGTTCCAATATCATTGATTTTTATTAAGTATTCTAACAGGCTACACTCGTTAAAAGCCTGACATGAAGCATTGATTAGGACGAAACTCATGTCATTAACGACTCCTGATAATACTGGCACAGCCTAACGAATAATTATACAGTCGGAAAGCTTCTATACAACCAGATCTTTCATCGCCTCGACTGAAGACTAGCGCTCGAGGGTCAGGGTTGTCAAAAAATTTGTTGTCAACAGTCAACACAGATGTTTTATTTTAAATATTAATTGTTAGCGCCATTTTAAGTTTTTGTGTAATAAGGAATCGAATTAAATTAAAATTCGATATCTTAGTATTATTTAAAGACCTATTTATCGAAAATCGAATCCGAGAGGCATCTTAATACGGATCTGGCCCGGTACCGCGAACATCGAAGTTCGTATATTTCGGGCATCTTTCCCTTTTACTCCAATTAAGGCGTCATAAGAGTGACAGAGACAATCGTCCGAAATTTACGAATATCGTGTTTCGCGGTAGCGCCGCTGAACTCAAAATTTGAGAACACAGCCGCCATCTTGAATTTCTCCATTTTTGAACCGATCATGGTGAAAGTCAATATCAGGATTCAAGAGACTTCTTAATGCGAATCTTAAGTCAAAATTGCAAAAAACGGCCGCCATCTTGAATTTCGTCATTTTTGATCCGATCATATTGAAAATCGATATCTGAGAATCCGAGAGACCCCTTAATACGAATCTGAAGTCTAAATTGCAAAAAACGGCCGCCATTTTGGATTTCGTCATTATTGATCCGATCATGTTGAAAATCGAGATCTGAGAATCCGAGAGACCTCTTAACACGATACAAAAGTCAAAATTGCAAAAACCGGCCGCCATCTTGAATTTCGTCATTATTGATCCGATCATGTTGAAAATCGATATCTGAGAATCCGAGAGACCTCTTAACACGATACAAAAGTCAAAATTGCAAAAACCGGCCGCCATCTTGAATTTCGTCATTTTTGATCCGATCATATTGAAAATCGATATCTGAGAATCCGAGAGACCTCTTAATACGAATCTGAAGTCAAAATGGCAAAAAACGGTCGCCATCTTGAATTTCGTCATTTTTGATCCGATCATGTTGAAAATCGATATCTGAGAATCCGAGAGACCTCTTAACACGATACAAAAGTCAAAATTGCAAAAACCGGCCGCCATCTTGAATTTCGTCATTTTTGATCCGATCATATTGAAAATCGATATCTGAGAATCCGAGAGACCTCTTAATACGAATCTGAAGTCAAAATGGCAAAAAACGGTCGCCATCTTGAATTTCGTCATTTTTGATCCGATCATGTTGAAAATCGATATCTGAGAATCCGAGAGACCTCTTAACACGATACAAAAGTCAAAATTGCAAAAACCGGCCGCCATCTTGAATTTCGTCATTTTTGATCCGATCATATTGAAAATCGATATCTGAGAATCCGAGAGACCTCTTAATACGAATCTTAAGTCAAAATTGCAAAAAACGGCCGCCATCTTGAATTTCGTCATTTTTGATCCGATCATGTTGAAAATCGATATCTGAGAATCCGAGAGACCTCTTAATACGAATCTTAAGTCAAAATGGCAAAAAACGGCCGCCATCTTGAATTTCGTCATTATTGATCCGATCATGTTGAAAATCGATATCTGAGAATCCGAGAGACCTCTTAACACGATACAAAAGTCAAAATTGCAAAAACCAGCCGCCATCTTGAATTTCGTCATTTTTGATCCGATCATATTGAAAATCGATATCTGAGAATCCGAGAGACCTCTTAATACGAATCTGAAGTCAAAATGGCAAAAAACGGCCGCCATCTTGAATTTCGTCATTATTGATCCGATCATGTTGAAAATCGATATCTGAGAATCCGAGAGACCTCTTAACACGATACAAAAGTCGAAATTGCAAAAACCAGCCGCCATCTTGAATTTCGTCATTTTTGATCCGATCATATTGAAAATCGATATCTGAGAATCCGAGAGACCTCTTAATACGAATCTGAAGTCAAAATGGCAAAAAACGGCCGCCATCTTGAATTTCGTCATTATTGATCCGATCATGTTGAAAATCGATATCTGAGAATCCGAGAGACCTCTTAATACGAATCTGAAGTCAAAATTGCTAAAAACGGCCGCCATCTTGAATTTCGTCATTTTTGATCCGATCATATTGAAAATCGATATCTGAGAATCCGAGAGATCTCTTAATACGAATCTAAAGTCAAAATTGCAAAAAACGGCCGCCAACTTGAATTTCGTCATTTTTGATCCGATCATGTTGAAAATCGATATCTGAGAATCCGAGAGACCTCTTAATACGAATCTTAAGTCAAAATTGCAAAAAACGGCCGCCATCTTGAATTTCGTCATTTTTGATCCGATCATGTTGAAAATCGATATCTGAGAATCCGGGAGACCTCTTAATACGAATCTTAAGTCAAAATTGCAAAAAACGGCCGCCATCTTGAATTTCGTCATTATTGATCCGATCATGTTGAAAATCGATATCTGAGAATCCGAGAGACCTCTTAATACGAATCTAAAGTCAAAATTGCAAAAAACGGCCGCCAACTTGAATTTCGTCATTTTTGATCCGATCATGTTGAAAATCGATATCTGAGAATCCGAGAGACCTCTTAATACGAATCTAAAGTCAAAATTGCAAAAAACGGCCGCCAACTTGAATTTCGTCATTTTTGATCCGATCATATTGAAAATCGATATCTGAGAATCCGAGAGACCTCTTAATACGAATCTGAAGTCAAAATTGCTAAAAACGGCCGCCATCTTGAATTTCGTCATTTTTGATCCGATCATATTGAAAATCGATATCTGAGAATCCGAGAGACCTCTTAATACGAATCTGAAGTCAAAATTGAAAAAAAAACGGCCGCCATCTTGAATTTCGTCATTTTTGATCCGATCATGTTGAAAATCGATATCTGAGAATCCGAGAGACCTCTTAACACGATACAAAAGTCAAAATGGCAAAAAACGGCCGCCATCTTGAATTTCGTCATTATTGATCCGATCATGTTGAAAATCGATATCTGAGAATCCGAGAGACCTCTTAACACGATACAAAAGTCAAAATTGCAAAAACCGGCCGCCATCTTGAATTTCGTCATTTTTGATCCGATCATATTGAAAATCGATATCTGAGAATCCGAGAGACCTCTTAATACGAATCTTAAGTCAAAATTGCAAAAAACGGCCGCCATCTTGAATTTCGTCATTTTTGATCCGATCATATTGAAAATCGATATCTGAGAATCCGAGAGACCTCTTAATACGAATCTAAAGTCAAAATTGCAAAAAACGGCCGCCATCTTGAATTTCGTCATTTTTGATCCGATCATGTTGAAAATCGATATCTGAGAATCCGAGAGACCTCTTAATACGAATCTTAAGTCAAAATTGCAAAAAACGGCCGCCATCTTGAATTTCGTCATTTTTTATCCGATCATGTTGAAAATCGATATCTGAGAATCCGGGAGACCTCTTAATACGAATCTTAAGTCAAAATTGCAAAAAACGGCCGCCATCTTGAATTTCGTCATTTTTGATCCGATCATATTGAAAATCGATATCTGAGAATCCGAGAGACCTCTTAATACGAATCTGAAGTCAAAATTGCAAAAAACGGCCGCCATCTTGAATTTCGTCATTTTTGATCCGATCATATTGAAAATCGATATCTGAGAATCCGAGAGACCTCTTAATACGAATCTGAAGTCAAAATTGAAAAAAAAACGGCCGCCATCTTGAATTTCGTCATTTTTGATCCGATCATGTTGAAAATCGATATCTGAGAATCCGAGAGACCTCTTAACACGATACAAAAGTCAAAATGGCAAAAAACGGCCGCCATCTTGAATTTCGTCATTATTGATCCGATCATGTTGAAAATCGATATCTGAGAATCCGAGAGACCTCTTAACACGATACAAAAGTCAAAATTGCAAAAACCAGCCGCCATCTTGAATTTCGTCATTTTTGATCCGATCATATTGAAAATCGATATCTGAGAATCCGAGAGACCTCTTAATACGAATCTGAAGTCAAAATGGCAAAAAACGGCCGCCATCTTGAATTTCGTCATTATTGATCCGATCATGTTGAAAATCGATATCTGAGAATCCGAGAGACCTCTTAACACGATACAAAAGTCAAAATTGCAAAAACCAGCCGCCATCTTGAATTTCGTCATTTTTGATCCGATCATATTGAAAATCGATATCTGAGAATCCGAGAGACCTCTTAATACGAATCTGAAGTCAAAATGGCAAAAAACGGCCGCCATCTTGAATTTCGTCATTTTTGATCCGATCATGTTGAAAATCGATATCTGAGAATCCGAGAGACCTCTTAATACGAATCTTAAGTCAAAATTGCAAAAAACGGCCGCCATCTTGAATTTCGTCATTTTTGATCCGATCATATTGAAAATCGATATCTGAGAATCCGAGAGACCTCTTAATACGAATCTTAAGTCAAAATTGCAAAAAACGGCCGCCATCTTGAATTTCGTCATTTTTGATCCGATCATGTTGAAAATCGATATCTGAGAATCCGGGAGACCTCTTAATACGAATCTTAAGTCAAAATTGCAAAAAACGGCCGCCATCTTGAATTTCGTCATTTTTGATCCGATCATGTTGAAAATCGATATCTGAGAATCCGAGAGTTTTATCTGACTTTAATCATTTTGTATTTTGTACGAAATTCAAGATGGCGGCCGTTTTTTGCAAAAATTTTAACACCAGTTTTAGCTTTTACATAATTCGTATTTATATTGGCAGATTATTGCTATTTTACCATTTTATCTGTATTTCACGTATTTTACATTAATAATGCATGTGTTATTAACGAATTTTCTTATAAATGGTTTTAATATGTATAGGTAATTAAAAACATGTAATTATTTTTCTTTTATAAAATGTTTAAGCCACATGATTTCTTCCATGGAGAAAGTGCCTTCCAGGTAGTCGCATTTAGATTTTTTTGTCAATTGTAAATTATTATGTAAGTTCTCTGAGGATTCGTGTATCGGGCTGGTAAGCCCTGTGCTATGATCGAGCGACAGAACACCAGTTGAAATTTTGTGTTTGGGGTGTGTACTATGATCCGAAGATAATTCGTATGTCGGTACTGACTGTTTGCTATCTGATTCCTCAATGGGCTCATATATCGGACTGTCTAACCCTGCGTTTTGAGCAAACAACATAACGTTTTCATGTGAATACTCAAATTCTTCATTAATAGGAAGTTTTTCAATCTCATGTCTCAATGTTTTATATATACTTATCCATTGCTTGTAAATTCTCATTCGATTTTGTAAAGAATTTTTCTTTTTTAACACATGACAATGTCGGACATAGTACTTATACGGATTGCGGTAAGATGTTAGTTTTCTTGGACATTTGCATTGGGTTCCCTTTATTTGGCATAATTTGTTTTGTCCGAATTTTAATACGCATACCAAGTTTCGCATAATTTATTTACGCCGAATGTTAATGTTGCCGAATTTTTATTTAGCATAATCTCTATTAGCCGAATACTCCTTTGTCCGAAAATATATTGGCATACTATTATTGAGGCCGAATGTCCGAAGTGGGTTAGGTTAGGTTAGAACTGTGACCACAACAGAAAAACGGGGTGGGTTAGGTTAGGTTAGAACAGTGACTACGACTAAAACGGACTTCCTGGGAAAAAAATCGTAATAACATTCAATAAGCATTCGGTCTTTCCAAATTATGCGTACCAACCATTCGGCTTATTTAAATTCTGCGTAATAGAATTCGGCGGAAAAGAATTATGCGAGATCAGTTTCCGCTTATATACAATTATGCCAACACTGGGTATGCGAATTAATATTATTACAAAACAAAGTATGCCTAAACAAAGGGAACCATTTGCATTACATCAACATTGCACTTATATTATTTGTATTTTTTTTAAATTCATATTTCTTCGTCTTCATATTTTTTTCATCATATTGCATGTTTAGATTTTCTTACTTTGTTTACAATGTTTTTAAACTAGATATAATTCTTATTGGTATTACTTCTTATCTCTTCGTATACTTTCTTTTTGATAGCATTTTGATATTAGATTTTACATCATCGTCTAATAATAGTCTATTACAAACAATTCAATACGTTACCTTAAAATACGCAAAATATTGAGCCACAAAATAATGAATCAAAGCGGAAAATAATTGCCGAAATAAATACATATGGAATCAATTATTCATTTTGTTGAAATATAATTAATACTATAATTTTCCACCCTGTATAATGAAGTATGAGAAACATTCCAACAAGACCTCAATTCTTTTACCAACCTGTAGAATAATCGTCAGTTTAAAATAACATCATCAGTGAGCTGAACTTAGACTGCCGTTTTTATTCTATAGAACTTTGTTTCGTTTGTGTAGTTACTATGGAATACTTTTAATGCATTAAAATCATACTAAGAAAAGCAAAAGGAAAACAAGAGGAATCAAAGCCGTTTAAAACCTGACCAAAACGCACCATAATAACAAATCTTACAGGTTGATATTTGCATTTTTGTCCAAAAAGCATCACCAGTAAGGCCAACTTCTATGGAAATGTTTTTTTGACAAATGGTTACTTTACGCTATAGGTGAACCAGAACTATGTGAGTATTGTCAAGAGGGCGCTCGTTTTGAATTTTATATAGCAACAATTTGTATAGTGGGGACAATGGAAATTGGCAGATGATTTTTGTTTTATTCCGACAACTTTAATAAGTGCGAAGTTTGATGTTTGAATATTTCCTCGGTTTTTACGCTATATTTTTTTTTAGGTTTGGTCGTTTAATTCCGCCTTTGCGCCCTTCGCTAGCAATCCGTGATACCGATGCATGTGATACACCTGATACACAAAGCAAATTATTACAAGACATCAATCAAATCGCGACGACCTGACTATAGTGACATTTGTCCATAAGTTTGAAACTTAGAGCTTGTTCCCACTATGTCGGATGTCGTGACGATTTTTAATCGTACTTTCCACTGGTAGAACATTTTATATGAAGCTGTTCACACTCGTCCGACAACGATTTTGTGTCGGATACGACATAAAATGCCGTGCGTTTTGCCAGCCCTCCCAGCCCGGAAAAAAATCGTGTCGTGTCTCGCTCGCGTACGAGTGAATATAGCGCTGTTCACATTTTGTCGGATGTCGGAACGATTTCGCCCGCGCGGCACCCCCTCACACACCCGCGCGTCGCTACCGCGCCAGCTGCGATCGTGCACGACAGACGACTAGTGGGAACAGTACAGCCGACACCCGATTGAAATCCGGATCCGACATCCGACATAGTGAGAACAGCGGCAACGACACACGATTAAAAATAGCCACGACATCCGACATAGTGGGAACGAGCTCTTACTCGTCTATTCAGATGCTAAGAAGAAATTTTTCTTGCGCACGTTTTTTTCCAATAAATAACTATAAACACTATTTACAACTTTTTTCTGTGTAAAATCTAAAACTTTCGGCATGATTATTGCAGTCCAATAATAATTCACACGAAACTAGACAAAGCAATGTTTACATTGTCAATATTGACAACTATCATAGAGGGAAGATGTTGTCTATTATTAAAAATGTTGCCATTGCTAGAACCAAAAGATTTAGTACCCAAAAATTCCCGTAACATGGCGCACCCTCAATAGATCTTGGTTAACCTATACATTACGTTACATGTTACAGAAAACGTGTGAATTAATAATATTTGATACACATAAACTGCATTTTTAAACGTTTTGAATGGACGATTTTATTAGTAAAACGTAAACAATATAATTTAATAAGTGGCCCAAGAGACCAATAACACATTTAGACACAATTTACATGACACGCACGCATTCCAGGTACAAACTTAACGTGTAGTGTCTTTTCCGTTGTTCAATTATAAGTTAACTGTTCTCAACGATTGAGTATCAACTTGGGATATATACATTCGTATCGTATAGCTTATGTCATTAACTAAATGATTCTAGTGTCCGGAATCCCTTGCTTGCCGTTCTTCATATCGAATTTTTCCAGCAGCCGCCACTAGACAGACAATCAGTACCAAGTACTAACTTTCCTTAGTCTCCCCTTTTGACTTATTTAACGGTCGGGTATCACTTGTAGCTCTATGCAGGTTTGTAGTTTAGTAAATAATCTACACGGGGCATGTTTCACAACTTCCTTGCTTACCGTTTAACTTGGCGATATGAGAGCAAGAGTAATATTTACTTTGTTTTTTTTTACTCTTCCGTTGTTCATAAGTTGACTCTTATTACGATTGAGTATCAACTTCTGATATGTACCTATAGCTTACCTAGCTTTTATAATTCAACAAATGATTTTTGTATCCAAAATTCCTTGCTAGCCACCCTTGAAGTTGAAATCGTATGTGGCTGCTAAGTAACACGTCAGCAGCCACAGCGGCCAAACGTATTCAATGTATTAAGTTGAAATATTTGTTGTTTGGTATATGTTATTTATGAATTTAGATGTTTGGTGATATTTTCTTGCTTTTCTATGAAGTTTTGTACAAAAAATAATTGCTCCTTAATTTGGTCGGGTTATCGGTCGGGCGGCTGCTAACTTTGGCGTCTTTGGCCGCTAACTTCACACCGGTATCTGTCATGCTCTTGTTCTAACAAGTATGTACCTGAGTGTGAGAGTGACGTAGGACGCGACATGACATAAAACGCCAATCATCCTAACTGCTCAGGTTACAGGCCATTGTCGTCACAGGAGTCGGTGGGAGTGAGAGAAGCTGCGATTGCTGTGCCAGACAGTGAGGTCGTCGTGCGGGAAGGAGACAGCGTGACGTTATCGTGTACTGACAGCGTCAGCTCCGGAGAGACGGTTCCGAGTGACTGTTATTTTACCTCTCCGCAGCAGCACAAGATTCGAGTGGACGACTTGAAGAGCAGAGAACAGCAAGTAACATTATTATTAGTAGGCTTGGGACTGAGGTCAAACGCTGGTCAGTCTGGTATAAAAAAAAATACTTTTGAGTGCTTGCCGTGCTTCTGGAATACATGGAAACGCATTTTTAAAGTCAAAGTATATATTACAAATCTAACATTTAAATGTAAAGAGCTAGCAGCTTCCTCGCACCACGTAACAGCATTGCGAAACATCGAGGAATGCAGCCAGCATCCTTGCTACAATCCTTCAAGTCGAGGGATTTTTTACATATATATAATAATAATATACGTAGCAGTTTAGTGGGTAGTTATCGTAATCATTGTATGTTAATTACTTGAAAATAAATGTACAAATAAAGCGTGTAAACAAAACAAACTAAAACAAATATTTCAAGTAAGGATATCAATAGTTATTTGTTGAAAGAATTAACACTAAAACTTTAAAAATGTATTCAAAATTATTAGCATCCATCATTTAGCATTCAAAAACATTAATCAAAGGAACCTCCAACCAGCTAACATCAAAAAAACACTCGATTAGTAATAAACAACATGTATGAAATTAATTTGCACTCTTGTGAATAAAATTTACTTTGCTATATGTTTTTAAAGAGTAAAACAGTTATTTTAGAGCTAGTGAGGTGAAAATATGTGTCCTTAATAACAAATCCAATAAAAAAAGTTTTGGACTACTGTGAAGGTTGTGACCTTCACAGACTTCTTGATGATTGAGATTACGGGCTGGCCTAGTGTCAGTTCTTAATTTATATTCTCTTTCTAACATGTAACCAGAGCGTTCCTAGAGGGGTCAGTGGGAGACAGTCAAAGCGAGTAGTTGATTTGTCTTGTATTAAATCATTCCAATCAAAGAATATCATTGAAGTTATCTTTATTATCAGCTCTCCATCTAGGCGCGAACCCCCATTACATTTGGTGGAGGTGCGGGTAATAACCCTACCATACTATACCCGTAATCTCAATCATCAAGAAGTCTGTGAAGGTCACAACCATTACACTACTTACAACGTACTACTGGCAATCGACGTGACAGGTATATATTTGAACAGCGTGGGCAACGTCACCCTCGTGTCCGCGCCGCCGGGGCCCCGCCGCGCGGGCGCCTGCGAGCTCGTGATCGCGCGCGCGGAGCCCCGCCACGCGGGCGCCTGGCGCTGCTCCCGCCGCACCGTCCACCTCACCGTGCGCGACGTTGCTGACGGCGACGCTGGTGAGTGCACTGTACTTAAACTTACCCCTTAATTTGGCATAAAAAAATATCGTACCTTAAGTAAAAAAAAAAAAATTCAAATCCAAAATTCAAAATCATTTATTTCTTCATACATTGGTACATAACATTATTATAGCAGATAAATAAATTAGTATTAAAAATGTCACAAAAATTATAAATACAATGAATCCTTAAAAAAAATTTGAATTAAAATTAAAAATAACACAAAACCTACATTAAAATTAAAATTAAACCTACATTAAAATTAAAATTAAGTTAAAGCCTCCGTGTTTTGGGAGTTTTCAAAATTTGTTACATCCAATTAGCGAAAGTTGTTAATAAATAAAAGTTAAACCACTGTCAGTTTCGTGACGACAATTAAGAATTAAAACTTTATGAAGTTCGACTTAATGCCTTTAAATTACGTTGTAATATCGATTGAAGTTTATAGAACGAAGATCAAAAACCAGTTTTATCGAAATGTAATGCTAAATTGTCGTCACGAAACTGACAGTGATTTAACTTTTCTTAACATCTTTCACTAATTGGGTGCACAATTTTTTTAAAACTCCTGTTTGCGCCCCGCCTCAATAGCACCTGAAAATTGAACTAACGGATAAATTCATATCTAATATTTCTAAGCTTTGGAAAGCTCAATGATACCTTCGGACTAAAAGTTAGCATCTTACCGCCACACACGGTACTTAACCTGGTACCTAACTGAACCTGTAGTTCAGTGCAAAATTATTTTCCATTGGAAAAACTCGGATTTTGATCATAATGCGACGGCTCCCGAATTGTCAATCAATGATTGTATTAAATGAGTGACATGTTCATATCCAGTAATATTGAACTTTATTATTTAGTCTCGTACGTCAAAATGAAAAATCATATTTGACATTAAACAATTATTAAATTAATGAATTACACAGCATTAAGGTGACGGCACCAGTAATGGACACGGAACCAATCATGAACATTAGTGCTTATTTCAAAGGAGTTAAGTGTTGTGCATTTGTTGGGACATATTCAATTTATAACTTTATGATTTTTGAAATAAGAACTAAGTGTCCATCATTGGTGCCATTACCTTACAGTATTACACTAAGACACTGCGGAATTCAGGACCGCACTATGCATATACCAATAAAGTTCCATATTAATGGATATGGAAATGTCACTCATTTAATAGTTCGGGTGCCGTCGTATTTCCATCGCGAATGGAAAATAGTTTTGCACTACATCTGTATATAACTAATTTATTCGTATATTTCGTATGGTACTCCAGACGACGAGATAGTGATGAGTGTGCAGAGCTGCGTGTGCGCCAACCTGGCGTTCCTCGCCACCTTCGCCGCGCTCGTCTACTGCAGGGAGCGCTGCTCGCGGCACTGCGCGCCCGGCCCGGCCGGCACCAGGAGCGCCAACCCTCTGGTCACACTGCTGTGACGGCATTGGTCTTACAGGCCTTGGTCTCTGACGTGTCCCGACCCAGAGGAGGTCCTCGCCCTCCGGGTTTGAGACGTCGCACGCGGCGGCTCCGCGATGAAGGACTACAAACGTTGAAGCAAAAGAGATTGACGGAAAATGGGATTCAATAAACTTGTCTTCATATAAGTGTTTTTATTTACACACTATTATGCCTTTTTAAATTTAAGATTTTCTAATATAAAACAAAAAAAAAACAAGTAGAAAAGAAAAAAAAATAGTATTGTTTTGTTTTTATTGAAATAACTTTATTTTGATACAATATAAAAAACTGAGCTAGGCATTATTATGTATTGCAGAGTTATTTAAATAAAAACAATAATATTGGTTATCTTTCGAATAGACTGAGTTCTGCAGCTTTTGCCGTAAGCAAGATCCGTCAGTTAACAGACGTAAAAACAGCTCGTTTAGTATATTTCAGTTATTTCCATAGTATTATGTCCTATGGTATTTTGCTATGGGGCAGTGCTTCAGAGATCGATACAATTTTTATTCTGCAGAAGAGGGCTATTCGAGGGATATATAAGATGAAGTATAGAGCCTCACTTAGAGATAAGTTTAAGGATATTAATATAATGACAGTGCATTGCCAGTAGGTATATATATGAGAATATTGTGTATGTACATAAAAATATTGTTAATTTTAGAAAGAATTGTGATATTCATAATATAAATACTAGAAATAAGCATAAACTCGCAGTACCCTTCACCCGGCTCCATAAAATTAAAAAAACATTTATGGGTAATTGTGTAAGGTTTTATAATAAGCTACCAATGAAAGTAACTGAATTGTCACTTAATAAATTCAAGAATTATGTTAAGAAACAACTTATTTCTAAAGCTTATTATAGCACACATGACTACATGAATGATAATACACCGTGGGAACAAAATTGAATTATAATGACTGTCCTTATGTGTTAACTTTTGACATTTAGATTTTATTCTAGACAGTTCTAGACTAGTATTCATATACAAGATGTTTAATGTTTAAAATATTTTTTATTTTATTTTTGATACTATTGTGACATTATTATTGATATATATAAATATTATATTGTAATAATTTTACCAATGAATTGCTCTGTATTAATTAATTAATGAATTAATTATTCGATTAAGATTATATTTGTAATTGACTATTCGAAAGTGCTTGTTGCTAGGCCTAATTGAATAAAAAATTGAAAAAAAAAAATAAAAAAATGAAAATTGATATATTTATTATTTTATATAACCTTTACTCAAAATCCTACTATGATTCTGTTTCTTTTTTATAACAACATATATAATATTTGCACTGCAACAGTGGACAGCTATAATAATATACCTATTAGTTAATTAATATATCTTTGCTGTAGACAAAGGGACAGCAGTCGGTATATTTAATATGTATGCTCGCTCGTCGCGCCATCTGTCGTCATGTAGGTAAGGCAAGTTGGCTCTGTAGACTAGATGAGCCCGACACGGTGAGGATCTCGTCACATCAAGCAAGCTTCCTCTGCAGGCAACACCGCAACACGCCACCGGTGAACGTAGTTTGTCCGCCGGAGCGCGGAGGTAGCGGGTCGCTATTCACGCCATCTCTTAATATATCAGTCAAGTTCGAGATATGTACACATTGGTAGGTTTCGTTTGAATCTGGTTTGCATGGAGCGCTCGCTCGTCCCGCCACCTATCATAACAAGGAAGCAACCTTGCAGGCAACGAGACTCCGGTTAATTTAGTTGTCTGCCGGAGCGCGAAGTGTACAACTGAGCTCGTCCCGCCATCTCTCGTCATATCAGTCAAGTTTGAGACAAGTACACACTGGTAAATTTCGTTTGAATCTGGTTTGAATACTGGGGCGTGGAGGTGTATGGCGAGCTGCTCGCTTTACACGCCATCTGTCGTCATATACGAGGTGACACACGCTTAGGTTTAGTTTGCAGGGGCAGATACAACCACGGCGATAGCTCGCTCGTAACGCCATCTATCACCATATCACTTAAGTTACCACGAGACGCTTAATTTGGCTTATCTACTTGAGCGTTGAGGGTGGAACTAAGGGGTGGAAGGAAGAGCACGACCGCGGCGATGGCTCGCTTGTCGCACCATCTGTCGTCATACTGGGCAAGCTTACGTCGCATACAAGTCTTCGAAGACGAGTCACCGCTGGGACCTGGGACGCGTGGTTTATAATAGAGCTTCTATACTGTCGCGCCATCTATCTTCATATCAGGCAAATTTGACAGACGACGAGACACCGGTGTGGATTTACTTTGTCCGCTGGAGCGTGGAGGTGCAAGATCGCGACGCACGGTAGCTTGCTCGTTACTTGCTCCCCCTGTGGCTCCCCAGGCAAGCTATCGACGCAGGCAACGAGATTACGAGACATGAGACACCAGAAGATTTGCGATTGTCCGCTGGGGCACGCAGCTGGTTAGCCGCGTCATCTGTCGGCATATTAAGCAAGTTTGAGACCACGATTCGCTCGAGAGATTCGAGACAGCGCGATTAGTTTGTCCTCAGTAGCGCGGGGGTGCACTAAGGTGACGGCAGTTAGCTCGTCGCGCCATCTGTCGCCATAATAGGAACATTTGATTCTCTGTAGAGACCAAGTAGAGTTGACACAAAGACTGTTTTCAATTGTTTTGAAATGGCAATAAGGCAGAATAAATTATTTGATGGCTACAGAATGGACGGTATAGTTTTGCATGCTGATTCAGATAAGATCGCAACACAGGCGTACGTGGTTATTTTGGTGTCATAGACTTATGGTTTACCTTTTAATCAATGGCACTTTAGCAAACGAAAGGGCCTTAAAAATGCGACGGCTGTATAATGCAACGAATTGTTGTTTAATGTACCACCGCGCGTGAGGTTTGACTTATGAGTAGTTATGAGTGTTATGCTTATGATTATGACATATTATTTTAGCTAAATCCAATACTTTGATATACCAACAACTTTTTTAAATAGCGGAAAGGTTATTAGATAATATTTAAAGCTGAGAAAGATGGTAAGAGGATTGGGGCACTTTGTGTTGCAAGAAAAGTCTATTGTATATTCCATGTATGCTGTTAGACAACGAGACACCAGTTTTGGTTTGTCCTCGAGAGGGCGCGGAGGTGCCCATCAGACAAGCAGCTCGCCGCCACGCCATCTGTCTTTAAATCAAGTGACCTTACTCTGCGGGCAGCCGGTTAATTATTTTGTCCGTCGGAGCCGAAGTTGTACAATACAACCGACCGGGTCGCTCGTCACGCCATCTGTTTTCATATCAGCCAAGTTTGAAACAAATGCACACCACTAGATTTAGTTTGACTGTTGGGGCGTGGAGGTGCACAACTAGGCTCCTCGCTTATCGCGCCATCTGTCGTCAAATCAAGTGACCTTCTCTGCGGGCAACCTGTCAATTATTTTGTCCGTCGGAGCAGAAGGTGTACAAACAACCGACCAGGTCGCTCGTCACGCCATCTGTTTTCATATCAGCCAAGTTTGAAACAAATGCACACCACTAGATTTAGTTTGACTGTTGGGGCGTGGAGGTGCACAACTAGGCTCCTCGCTTATCGCGCCATCTGTCGTCAAATCAAGTGACCTTCTCTGCGGGCAACCTGTTAATTATTTTGTCCGTCGGAGCCCGAGGTGTACAACCGACCGGGTCGATCATCGCGCCATCTGTTGTCAAATCAAGTGACCTTACTCTGCGGGCAACCTGTTAATTATTTTGTCCGTCGGAGCAGAAGGTGTACAAACAACCGACCAGGTCGCTCGTCGCGCCATCTGTTGTCTATCAGTCAAGTTTGAGACAAGTACACACTAGTAGATTTAGTTTGAATGCTGCGGCGTGGACGTGTAAAACCAAGCTCCTCGCTTGTCGCGCCATCTGTCGCCAAATCAAGTGACCTTACTCTGCGGGCAATCTGTTAATTATTTTGTCCGTCGCAGCCGAAGGTGTACAACCGACCGGGTCGCTCGTCGCGCCATCTGTTGTCATAACATTCAAGTTTGAGACAAGTACACATCAGTACATTTAGTTTGAATGCTGGGGCGTGGAGGTGTACAACTAAGCTCCTCGCTTGTGGTGCCATCTGTTGTCAAATCAAGTGACCTTCTCTGCGGGCAACCTGTTAATTATTTTGTCCGTCGGAGCCGAAGGTGTACAACCGACCGGGTCACTCGTCGCGCCATCTGTTGTCATAACAGTCAAGTTTGAGACAAGTGCACACGTACATTTAGTTTGGATGCTGGGGTGTCGAGGTGTATAACTAAGCTCTTAGCTTGTCGCGCCATCTGTCGTCATATGAGGGTCACACTAACGTTACTGTCGCGCTTTTTCTCGGTGTTAAAAAATATAAAATTGGGCGCTGTATAACATGCTGACTGTAGAATCGCCAAGGTAACGTCGAGTGGCCGTCACTAGTGTGCACAACGTGAGGCATGCTTGAGGTAGACTTAGTTTTTCCGGTGAAGCGGAAAGCTGTGAGACAGTGGCGGCTGCTCACTCGTCGCGCCAACTGAGGCGCTACCGCCAAAGATGATATTCGTAAATTTCGGGCATCTTTCTCTTTTACCCCAATTAAGACGTCATAATAGTGACAGAGACAATCGTCCGAAATTTACGAATATCATTTTTGGTGATAGCGCCCCTGTCGTTAAAGTCAGGCAAGTTTGCTGCAGACGACTAGCCACCGGTAGTTCAGTATGTGACTAGCGCGGCGGCGCACTTGTCACGCCCGCTGTCGTCATTCAGAAAAACTTTGCAAGCCAGACACCGGTAGATATGGTTTGTTCGAAGGGGCGCGTACTGCACGATTACGGCGGCTCGCTTGTGGTGCCATCTGTCGTCATACGAGTATTATTAGGCATGTTTGCTCTGTAGGTAACAAGGCAACGATAGATTCAGTTTTTCCGCGCGCAGTTGTACAAACGCGGCCGCTCTCTTATCGCGCCATCTGACCCCATATCAAGGAACTATTTTAGACTAGTAGATGCCGTTAGTTATAGTTTATTGCCGCAGAGTAAGGCCACTTGATTTGACGACAGATGGCGCGAGAAACGAGGAGCTTAGTTGTGCACCTCCACGCCCCAGCATCCAAACTAAAAGTACTGGTGTGTATTTGTCACAAACTTAAGTGTTACGACCACAGATGGCGCGACGAGCGACCCGGTCGATTGTATTGTACACCTTCGGCTCCGACGGACAAAATAATTAACAGGTTGTCCGCAGAATAAGGTCACTTGATTTGACGACAGGTGGCGCGACAAGCGAGGAGCTTAGTTGTATTAATACGCTGGGGCACGGAGGTGGAACGCCACGGTGGCAGCGCGCTCGTCACGCCATCTGTCCCCATATCAGGCAAGTGCTTAAGACACTTGTATACAACGTTAGACTTAGTTAATCAGCTGGGGCACGGAGGTGTAGGTACGGTACGAACTAGGCGGCAGCGCGCTTTTCGCGCCATCTCTCTTTACATCAGCTAAGCTTACTCTGCGCACAACGAGACACCGGTAGATTTCGTTTGTCCGTCGGGGCGCGGAGGTGCACGGCCGCGAGCTGCTCGCTCGTCACGACATCTGTCGTCATATCAAGCGCGGTTACTCAGCAGGTAGACACCTGGGTACAGCGCCGTTACCTGTGTCCATAAACAAAACATTGGACAGACCATGAGCGTGGCACGGCAACAGTCGTAGCTAACAAGCTACGACTCGAAAGTCGAAGCCGTAGCTTGTTAGCTACGACTGTTGCCGTGGCTATTATCCTTTTACCTGCGACGAACATCGAAGTTCAAAAAATAATCTGTTTTACTCCACTTAAGGCGGCAGTACAATGACTGAGACAATCCTTTTCAACTATTACGTTAAAAAATTACACCTAGGGCTCTGAACTTCTAACACAGAGACGCGCCTTTTTAGTATATTTGCGAGTAGAATCACGCCGAGTAGAATACTTGCCTATTTGTTATAAAAATTAGGAAAGTAATAATATAAAAAAAATATACTTTTAATCATAATAATAAATGTACCTATGTGGGACTATTTTTTTTAAGTGGGACAGTGGGGAAAACCTAAAGTATACGAGATACAGACAAATTGCCTTAGGAAACATAAAGTGTTTTTTTGTAAAAGTTTTGGGCAAGTGTCCCTAAAAAATAATAATATTGATGAATTCTTTTGGCCCACGTCGGATCAGTTTCATGAGAGAATATTTTTTATTGTATGGGAAGGAAAAAATCGGAACCGTACCATTACCATGAGTTGTGACATTGAGGTTTCCGATAACGAATATCGAGTTTACTACTCATGGTAAGGGTACAGCAGAAGTTAGGTTTTACTCCGCGTTTAGACATGCTGGCTCGTCACTCGCCTCGCTATTTGTCGAAACTTTGCAAATACAAAAACGCGATGCGAGGACTTTTTGATGTGAACTTTTAGGAATGCGTTAGTAAATTACAAAATCATCATCATCAGCTCTCTTTTGTATGAACAGTTATTTATTGAATGATCAAAAAAATATATTTTTTGTTCTTTTACACTTTTTGATGTGAACTTTTAGGAATGCGTTAAATAAATTAGAAAATCATCATCATCAGCTATTTTGCGCAAGAAAAAAATATTTAATGAATGATCATAAAAATATATTTTATGCTTTTTTACACTTTTTGATGTGAACTTTTAGGAATGCGTTAAATAAATTAGAAAATCATCATCATCAGCTCTCTTGTGCAAGAAAAGTTATTTAATGAATGATCATAAAAATATATTTTTTGCTTTTTCGTACTTTTGATGTGAAGTTTAGAAACGCGTTAAGAAAATCAGAAAATCATCATCATCAGCTCTCTTGTGCAAGAAAAAATATTTAATGAATGATCGTAAAAATACATTTTTTGCTTTTTTATACTTGTGAAGTGAACTTTTAGGAATGCGTTAGTGAATTAGAAAATTATCATCAGCTCTCTTGTGCAAGAAAAAACATTGAATGAATGATCATGAAAATATTTTTTTTTCTTATTAATACTTTTGAATGCGTTAAGTAAATTAGAAAATCATCATCATCAGCTCTCTTGTGCAAGAAAATAAAATTAAATGAATGATCATGAAAATACATTTTTACTTTTTTTAACTTTTTGATGTGAACTTTTAGGAATGCGTTAGTAAATTAGAAAATCATCATCATCAGCTATTTTGCGCAAACAAAGTTATTTAATGACTGGTTATAAAATATATTTTTTGCTTTTTTAAACTTTTTGATGTGAACTTTTGGGAATGCGTTAGTAAATTAGAAAATCATCATCATCAGCTCTCTTTTGTATGAACAGTTATTTATTGAATGATCAATAAAATATCTTTTTTGTTTTTTTATACTTTTTGATGTGAACTTTTAGGAATGCGTTAAATAAATTAGAAAATCATCATCATCAGCTCTCTTGTGCAAGAAATTTTAAAAAATGAACGATCATAATAATATATTTTTTCATTTTTCACTTTTTGATTCATCAGTTCTTTTGTGCAAGTATAGTTATTTAATGAATGATGATAAAATAAAAATATATTTTATTGTATTTTTTTATGTTTTTATGTGCAATTTTAGGAATGCGTTAAACAAATTAGAAAATCATCATCATCAGTTCTTTTGTGCAAGAATATTTATTTAATGATAATAAAAATATTTTTTTTCTGCTTTTTCTATACTTTCTGATAAGAACTATTCATGCTGATGATTTTTTATTTATTTAACGTATTCCAAAAAGTTGTTATCAAAAAGTAAAAATAAAATAAAATGTAAACATTCAATAGCTATTGTTATACAAAGGAGATGATGATGATAATTTCGTATTTTGTAGTAACGTTGTAATAAAATAAGATACTGTCATCGTCATTTGCGATCTTGGACTGTCGCGGCGGCCGCCGCTCTGCGGGAGTGACCCGCCCAGTCGCGCGTGCGCGCTGCGGACGCCGCGCCCCGGCGGCCGCGTGTGCTCGGTGCTCCAC
The DNA here is from genome assembly GCA_022674325.2 of Grapholita molesta. NCBI lineage: Eukaryota > Metazoa > Arthropoda > Insecta > Lepidoptera > Tortricidae > Grapholita > Grapholita molesta. The sequence continues at coordinate 107,004 of CP053122.2, read as the reverse complement.
TGTCTAACCTGAACACGCTGTGTTGGGATCATTCCTGACGTATGCAAATAGCGGATAAATCCAAAAACCAGTCAAAAATGATTTCTTGTCCATTTTTAATAAAAACCCTTTTTCGAAATAATCCGGCAGTCATGGGTACACAATCGAAGTCCCCCATACACCTTAATGCCAAAACGAATAGACTGTGTGGAGGTCAGTCTGGGGTCTGCGATGCCGGCGTGCAGCAGGTTAGAGGGTGGGGACGGGGGGGGGGGCACTTCCGGGCGTATGCCGGTAGGCACGCATTAGCGTATCTAGTATCTCGGCGCGTGACGATAGGTTGATAGTATTTTATCACGCGCCGATTAAGTAAGATTAGGATTGTACAGATGTAGATTAAGAACGTAATATTAAGGAAGCACACATGTATATATGCACTAGTGAGTAAGGAATAAACTAGTTTAAGTCAACCAGTCAACGGTGTCTTTACTCATCATGCCGTTACCCCTACATTGGTGACCCCGACGTGATACCCCTACCCACGTACCCGGGTAGGGGTGCCCTTCAGTAGTGACCACTGACGTACCCGACATGGTGTCCCAACGGGATGTGGTGTCACTTTTCCGCCAAGTGGCATCCGCCGAAAGGAACACGCGACTGCAAGGAAGCCTGCCTAAGGAGCTCCAGCGAGATTTTAAAGTAAGTGCCTGCGATAACTAGCTGATGGCTGAGAAGGACTGCAAAAGTGATCTCGCCATGATATGTTACCAGCACTCCTCCAATAACATGTAACCATCAACGTCTAAGTAAGATGTACGTACGTGGGGAGTTAGCGGCGATCTCCATTTTATTCCGGTTTCCGGATTCTTGGAGGAAGAAGAAGAAGTTTAATAGGAGCATGAAGAAGATTAAAATAAGCATGAAGAGCCTCATTATAATTTTGAAGAAGAGAATGGTGAAAATATTCCTACGCAAGTTAGTTTTTCTTTACGCTCGCCTTGTCGGCTGTGAGCATTACCGCTCGCCACTTGGTTACAGCGTCTTCGGGCCAGGAAGAGGTCTGACATGTCTCCGTTTCCTCCCAAGAATGACAAGTTCAAGGCACAAAGGATCGGGATATAGACTGTCGAAAGGATCAGAAGAATAAGAAGAGCCCCAATTCAAGAAACAATAAGATGAATAAGTTGTGAGCATTACGGAATTTTGGGTCATAACATACGACAAAAACCATATCTATTGAATACAAGGAACGTTAGGTTATCAAGGAAGTAAATATATATAATCATTAATACACGTTAATATCGCTATAGACAGCAAAACAGCTGTGCCATAATAACGCGACTTAGCTCACTAGGAATTTGCCGATGCAGCATATCAGAAGCGGTCAGCAATTCAGTGTCAAGTTCGTGGTCAAGCGTGCATCATAAATATTAGTCAGTGGAATATGTAGTGTCATTTATGGTGATCAGCAGCGTATATGAAGTCTATCGTCAACCAATGGTTGACTGGGGGGGAATACTATGCCGGTAGGCTCGCATTAGTGTATCTAGTATCTCGGCGCGTGACGATAGGTTGATAGTATTTTATCACGCGCCGAGTCAGTAAGATTAGGATTGTACAAATGTAGATTAAGAACGTAATATTAAGGAAGCACACATGTATATATGCACTAGTGAGTAACGAATAAATTAGTCTAAGTCAACCAGCCAACGGTGTCTTTACTCATCATGCCGCTACCCCTACAGGGCGTGTCTCATAAACAGGTGTTCGTTTTTGGTTATAAAGATTTGTATACAAAAAATAATAATTAAGATCAAAAAATGTTATCGCAGTTTTGAGAAAAGAGCTTGCACTTTGCTGAAACGAACACCTGTGTGTGAGGCACGACTAGAGGCGGAATAGCCCGCTCCGGCCCCCGCGCACCTGCTGCTCGCAGGCGGAGCCAGCGCCGAGATAAGTGAAATAGAAATGATTTTAACAAACAAAACTTAAATTTAATAAATTATGTAAACACGAAGGTGAGAGTGAGCGTTTTTAAATGCCTATATTGTTTTTTTTTTCGACAGTTACCCAATAAAAATAATAGTACCACAATAAAATGCAGTTAAATCTCTATATGGCAACTTACTTTAAATTCTCGAATTTTTAAGATTTTTCAGAAGTGACAGGACTTTAGTGTAACGGACACCTGTTTGTGAGACACGCCCGCAGGCGCCCCCCCCCCCCCCCTCAACCCCCCCCCCCTCCCCCCGCTGCACGATGCACAGAGCGCGCCGCTGGGGCCGCAGACCCCAGACTGACCTCCACACAGTCTATTCGTTTTGGCATTAAGGTGTATGGGGGACTTCGATTGTGTACCCATGACTGCCGGATTATTTCGAAAAAGGGTTTTTATTAAAAATGGACAAGAAATCATTTTTGACTTTTTTGGATTTATCCGCTATTTGCATACGTCAGGAACGATCCCAACACACCGTGTTCAGGTTGGACGGTGGAGCACCGAGCACACGCGGCCGCCGGGGCGCGGCGTCCGCAGCGCGCACGCGCGACTGGGCGGGACACTCCCGCAGAGCGGCGGCCGCCGCGACAATCCAAGATCGCAAATGATGATGACAGTTTCTTATTTTATTACAACGTTACTACAAAATACGAAATTATCATCATCATCTCCTTTGTATAACAATAGCTATTGAATGTTTACATTTTATTTTATTTTTACTTTTTGAAATAAATAAAATATCATCGTGAATAGTTCTTATCTTAAAAATCTTATTAAAGTATAAAAAAGCAAAAAATATATTTTTATGGTCATTAAATAAGAATCCTTGCACAAAAGAACTGATAATGATGATTTTTAATTTTTTTACGACTTTCCTAAAAAAATTATCAAAAAGTATAAAATGTCAAAAAGATATATGCTTGCGCAAAGAAGTTGATGATGATGAGTTTCTAATTTATATAACGCATTCCTAAAAGTACACATCAAAAATTATAAAAATCATACAATAAAATATATTTTTATGATCATTCATTAAATAACTATACTTACACAAAAGAACTGATGATGATTTTTTTCTAATTTATTAAACGCATTCCTAAAACTTCACAACAAAAAGTGTAAAAAAGCAAAAAAAATATGATCATTCATTAAATAACTTTTCTTGCATAAGAAAGCTGATGATGATTTTCTAATTTATTTAACGCATTTTTTCAAGTTCCATTGAAAAGTTTAAAAAAGCAAAAAAGTTATATTATGATCATGAAATAACTATTTTTGCACAAAAGAGATGATGCTAATCATTTTCTAATTTATTTATCTAATTTTCCTTTTTATAAATATTTGAATATTTTTCTTTTTTAAATATGATCATTGATGAAGAGCGGCGGCCGCCGCGACAATCCAAAACCGCCTATGACGATGAAATCTATTGAAACATCTTTTTTTTTTTATAACAACTTTGAGAAATACTTTAAATAAATAAGAAATCGTGAATAGTTCTTATCAACAAGTATAAAAAAGCAAAAAAATTAATTTAATGGTCATTAAATAACAATTCTTGCACAAAAGAACTGATGATGATGATTTATGTTTACATAATTAGTTAAATTTATGTTTTGTTTGTTAAAATAATTTCTATTCCACTTATCTCAGCGCTGGCTCCGCCTGCGAGCAGCAGGTGCGCGGGGGCCGGAGCGGGCTGGGGGAGGAGGGAGGGTTCCGCCTCACACACAGGTGTCCGTTTCAGCAAAGTGCTAGCTCTTTTCTCAAAACGAACACCTGTTTGTGAGACGCGCCCGGAGCCCCCCCTCCCCCCTCTACCCTTCTGCACGCCGGGGCCGCAGTCCCCAGACTGACCACCACAGAGTCTACTTGTTTTGGCATTAAGGTGTATGTGGGACTTCGATTGTGTACCCATGAGTGCCGGATTCTTCCAAAATTCCGTTCCGTTTTTATTGGAAAAGAACTAGAAATGATAATTGTCTGGTTTTCGCAATTATCTGCTATTGACATACGTCAGGAACGATCCCAACACACCGTGTCCAGGTTAGACAGTGGAGCACCGAGCACACGCGGCCGCCGGGGCGCGGCGTCCGCAGCGCGCACGCGCGACTGGGCGGGACACTCCCGCAGAGCGGCGGGCTTCTTCATACTTTTGGATAATACGTTAAATAAATAAGAAAATTATCACTGTGAATAGTTCTTATCAAAAAGCATAAAAGATATTTTTATGGTCATTGTAGGGGTAGCGGCGTGATGAGTAAAGACACCGTTGACTGGTTGACTTAGACTAATTTATTCCTTACTCACTAGTGCATATATACATGTGTGCTTCCTTAATTGTGCTTTTGCATGAAAAGTTGTTTATTGAATGATCATAACAATACATTTTTTGCTTTTTTACACTTTTTGATGTGAACTTTTAGGAATGCGTTAAGTTATTTAGAAAATCATCATCAGCTATTTTGCAAGTATAGTTATTTAATGAATGATCATAAAAATATATTTTTTGCTTTTTTACACTCTTTGATGAAAACTTTTAGGAACGAGTTAAATAAATTAGAAAATCATCATCATCAGCTCTCTTGTGCAAGACAAGTTATTTAATGAATGATCATAAAAATATTCTTGTTGCTTTTTTACACTTTTAGAGGTGAACTTTTAGGAATGCGTTAAATAAATTAGATAATCATCATCATCAGCTCTCTTTTGCAAGAAAAGTTATTTAATGAATGATCATAAAAATATATTTTTTGCTTTTTTATATTTTTTGATATTAACTTTTAGGTATGCGTTAAGTGAATTAGAAAATCATCATCATTCGCTCTCTTGTGCAAGAAAAGTTATTTAATGAATGATCATAACAATATATTTTTTGCTTTTTTATACTCTTTGATGTGAACTTTTAGGTATGCGTTAAATGAAATAGAAAATCATCATCATCAGCTCTCTTTTGCAAGAAAAGTTATTTAATGAATGATCATAAAAATATATTTTTTGCTTTTTTATATTTTTTGATGTGAACTTTTAGGAATGCGTTAAGTAAATTAGAAAATCATCATCATCAGCTCTCTTTTGCAAGAAAAGTTATTTAATGAATGATCATAAAAATATATTTTTTGCTTTTTTATACTTTTTGATATTAACTTTTAGGTATGCGTTAAGTGAATTAGAAAATCATCATCATTAGCTCTCTTGTGCAAGAAAAGTTATTTAATGAATGATCATAAAAATATTATTGTTGCTTTTTTACACTTTTAGAGGTGAACTTTTACGAATGCGTTAAATAAATTAGAAAATCATCATCATCAGCTCTCTTTTGCAAGAAAAGTTATTTAATGAATGATCATAAAAATATTCTTGTTGCTTTTTTACACTTTTAGATGTGATTTTTTAGGAATGCATTAAATAAATTAGAAAATCATCATCATCAGCTCTCTTTCGCAAGAAAAGTTATTTAATGAATGATCATAAAAATATATTTTTTGCTTTTTTATACTTGCACAAAAGAACTGATTATTTAGCCTATTCCTAAAAGGTCACATCAAAAAGTGTAAAAATGAAAAACAATATTTTTATGATCATTCATTAAATATCATTTCTTGCAAGAGAGCTAATGATGAAGATTTTCTACTTTATTCAACGCATTCCTAAAAGTTTTCATTGTGCAAGAAAAGTTATTTAATCATAAAATCATATTTATCATAAACATATATTTGTTTGCTTTTTTTACGTTGAATAAATAAGAAAATCATCATCATCTGTTGTGTAAGAATGGTTAATTGATATTTTTATTTGAACTTTTAGGGATGCCTTCAATAAATTAGAATATCATCATCATCAGTTCTTTTGTGCAAGCATTGTTTTTTAGTGATCATAAAAATATCTTTATTGCTTATATTTTTTGATAAAAACTTTAAAAAATGCTACATTTTGTCAGAAAATCATCTCCATTATCAGTTCTTTTGTGCTAGCATAGTTATTGAATGATCAGAAAAATATTTTTTTTTTGTGTTTTATACTTTTGACAGGTTAGACAGTGGAGCACCGAGCACACGCGGCCGCCGGGCGCGGCGTCCGCAGCGCGCATGCGCGACTGGGCGGGACACTCCCGCAGAGCGGCGGCCGCCGCGACAATCCAAGATCGCAAATGACGATAATGATTTCTTATTTTATTATAACGTTACTACAAAATACGAAATCATCATCATCATCATCATCTCCTTGGTACAAAAATAGCTATTAAATGAGTACATTTTATTTATATTAAACTTTTTTTTTTTTTTTTTCTTTAGTATATGTTATCTATTTCAACTTTTAATTTCGTCGCCGTAGAGCGAAAAGTCACCAAATCACAAAATGGCCAAAATTGACTTATATATGTCATCAAAATCGCATTTTTTTTCTTCAAATTTCAGTCTTATTGCCGTAGCAATAGCGTTCATAGTTTCAATTTTAAAAAGTTAAAGAAGTAACTAAAAACCCACTTCGGTTTCAATATTTTAGTCAAAAAATACCTAATTCCGTTATACATTTTTGGACTTCTTGTAACTTTTTTATGAGCGTGCCTAAGTCATTTTAGTTATTTTTTCCCTAAATGTTACTAAACTGTTTAACCACGAAGCATCTCATTCAAAAAGTCACTTAATTTACTTAGTTATTTTTTGAATATCTGGTATGTCAAAAGTGTGAAAGCGAAAATTAACTAACTTTATTTAGTTATTTTTTATTCATAGTTGTAAGGCAATATACATCATTTAACCAAAGGGATAATTAATTAAATAGATTTAATGAGTTTTACCCTACATTAAAAATTTACAAAACAATAACTAATCATATTTAATTAATTTTACAATAGAGACTGTACTGTATGCCAACGTGATTTGAATGAATTTTGCTCGCAAGTTAGTGAATTTTCGCCCAGTGCCGCTGGCCACCGTGCCGATGCCGACCGCTGCGACTCCCTCCGCCGCGTTGACCTGCCAGTCGTTGCGCATGGGCCGACAGTGATACATAAGTGTATTTACTATTTGCTACATAATAATTGCGTGTACCGAGATTAAGTTTGAAACGCACCAAGGTAATTTTGGATTTGGTAAAAGAGAAAGATGATTTGGATAACGAGGTAAGTGTTTTTGGTATCAGGTTGTTATTTAATTGTAATTTTTTTTAATCAATAACTTTTTTATATAAAATCAAATACTATTTTATAGGTTCCAGTTTAGAAGTACTTATATGGGGCAAGCCAAAAGAAACAGGATTATCTGTAACGATACAAGTAAAATTTTGTTATATCGGTGTGATGACTAAAGCTTGTGGGTGTTTTTTTATTTACTCAAATATAACAATCAGTTCGCCTCGTTAAGTCCTCGTTCTAACGTGACCATCCCTTAAACGTTACTAATCCAACTTGACCCCAAACTGGTTTAGTAACTAATAAGTTGCATCTATTTCAGAATTATTTAAGCAACAAAGACATTGGAGATTGAGGAATTATTTCTATTTTCTCTTGTTCGTTGACAATGGACAACCGTGCGCCTCCAGGTGGTGCGAGGTCGTCCTGGCTTCCTTTTTCCGGGTGCATTCCACCCCAGACCCTGCTTGGATAGGTGGTTCGCTGGTCTACGCAAAATATGACCTATCCACCACCATTTCCTGCTCAGGATCTCCTTCGCTATTGGGGTCTGGTCGGTCAACTCCCATAGTCTGGCGTTTGAGATGGTACATTTCCAGAAGACACCTTGTATTCGCCGCAAGCACTTGTTGACGAACACTTGGACCCTACTAGTGGTGTCTGATTTCACTAGCCATGTCTCGCACCCATACAAGAAGACCGACTTGACGTTAGAGTTGAACACCCTTATTTTTGTGCGGCGCGTGATGACTGAAGATGACCAAACGGGCTTCAGCTGCGCATATGCGGCACGAGTTTTTTTGATGCGCGCCTTAATATCCGCTTCTGCTCCTCCCTGAGGATCCATAATGCTACCCAGGTATGTGATCTTATTCACCTGCTCGACTGGTTCTCCATTCACTAGTATTGGTTGGTTATTACAGTCACAGCAGTCCGCATTAGGAAGGCAGAAGCGAATCGCTTCGTGCGAATGAATGGCATATTCACAACATAAGGATGAAACCGCTCCGGTGGTGGAACGGAGATAGCGGAACCAAATCGTGTCATTTCTGTGCACACTCTCCAAAATATATCCTGTAAGACACAGACAAATTAGCGACCTTGCGATGGTGCTCAAGGCTCAATCACCTTACACTCAGTAATTCAGTATCGCCAATGAGTCTGCGAGCTGGGTGCTCTAACGAATCTAAAGCGGCCAGCTGATACTTGGCAGACCCATCTCAAAAGTGGTAACAGTACTCCATACACGATCAAACCTTCGCTTGATAAAGTGTTAGGAGCTATCCCGGCGTGAAGTATTGCTTCACCTAGAGTAAGACCCCAAGTTTTCTTGCAGCGGATTTCGCTTTGGCCTCAATAGTCGCACCGAAGTTAGCTTAGTGGTAAATTTAAGCCCAAGTAGCTTGAGACGATGAGAGAGCTTGGTCCGTAATCCTTAAGGATACATTTCGGAAAGCAGGAGTAAATTTAAAAAGGCTCCTTTTGGCGGAGTATAAACACGCCTATGTTTTGGAGGCGTTAAACCTAACCAAATGGGCTTCGCCCCACTCGTCAACGGCCTTCCAGGTTAAGTTCGTTCACTTAACCAAAGCTTCCCTAAAGAACTCGGTCTTTCCACTGGTAGTTTGGGCCTCAGAAACATATCTCTCAGTCACCGTGCTGTCGTCCGCATACCCAAAAATACCGGGCTTCAGCAAATCATTTATATGCAGCAAAAAGAGGGTGGCAGAAAGAATCGAACCCTGAGGCACCCTGGCATTAATTGCCATGCGATCTGATGTGCAACCATCCACTACGACCATAATAGTTCGCTGCCTCAGGAAATCTGAAATACCAGGGCACAAACCAGTGGAGAGAGTATATCTGAGACGAAAAAAAAAGATCTCTTCAATTTATGCAAAAGATCTCTTAAAGCAGTAATTCCTCGAGAGAGTTATTGACAGATTGTGTGAGCCTGATGTCACAGAAACGGACGAAGAGGTCGAAGAGTGACTGTGATGCGTAAAGACCGCTATATTTTACTAAGATCATGTTTTGAATACCTGAAGTTTTTTTGTGTTTAAGTTCCTTGTAATTTGATTTGTAGGTCAACTTGATTTGATTTGTAGTCCATATTAATTTGATTTGCTATTCATTTTATTTTAATAAAGTGTTCGCAGAAAATGACGTGTTTTACTTCGATCCTTAAATATTAACAAGAATTCAAAAAAAATATATAGTAAGTAGTTTTTAACTAACACGTATTTTCACTGTATCGTAGCAGTCATAATGCAACTAACTTTACTTAGTTAAATGTAGATGCACTAGAATGTGGGCAAAAATTCATTAACTTCGTTCAAAAAATCACTAAGTGATAATTAAGATTTAATATTTAAGGGCAAAAATTAATTATCGCCTATAACTCCTAAATCGTTAGTGTGAATAGTATAAATCCATTTTTAGCTCAAAGAATAGCAGTTTCTAATGAATAAATACATACAAAACCATAATTTCATCTTAAGATAATTTCAGTAAAAAATAATTAATTATTTTTTTCTTTAAACCCTCATAACTCAAAATGACCAATTAAGGATTTAGTGACTTTTCGCTCTACGGCGACGATTTATATAGTAGTATTACTACTTAAAAATCAAAGCAAATCAAAAATATTTCAAACAAAAAAAATAATAATTTGATTTGTTCTTAGTTTCATAGATGGCAGCACCAACTCTCTAGCTATATCAGAATCCCGAAAGGTATTCATATAGGAGGCGCAAACACGTAGTGTTTTACCTTAGAGCTGGTAAAACGGTGCCTAAAACCGTTAAAATAAACAAGATCACATATACTTGAGTAATTTCGACGGGTTCCGCTGTGTACGGGTGGCCAAATTGGTTAAGGCGTCAGCCGCGATAGCTGGAGATGCGGGTTCGAATCCGTCTCGAACACCGGAGGTCCCCGTCGTTTTTTCTTTAGTATATGTTATCTATTTCAACTTTTAATTTATATAGTAGTATTACTACTTAAAAATCAAAGCAAATCAAAAATATTTCAAAAAAAAAAATAATTTGATTTGTTCTTAGTTTTAAGGAATACCTTAAATAAATAAGAACATCATCATCATTAATAGTTTTCTAGTGATCATTAAAAAAATATTTAAAAAAAAGATATTTTCTGAACATTGAGAGAAAATCAACCTCATCATCATTTCCATTATGTAAGAATAGTTATTCAATGATCATAAAAAATATATATATTTATTATACTTTTAAAATCATCACCCTCATCTCTTTTGTGCAATCATAGTTATTTAATGATCATAAACACATCTTTTTTGCTCTTTATACTCTTTGATTTTAACTTTTAGCAATGCCTTAAATAAATTAGAAAATTATCATCATTAGTTCTTTTCTGCAAGAATAGTTATGTAATGACCATAAAAATATCTTTTTTGCTTTTTGATAAGAACTATTCACAATGATAATTTTCTTATTTATTTTACGTATTCTTAAAGTGTTACCCAAAAGTATGAAGAAGCCCGCCGCTCTGTGGGAGTGTCCTGCCAGTCGCGCGTGCGCGCTGCGGACGCCGCGCCCCGGCGGCCGCGTGTGCTCGGTGCTCCCCTGTCTAACCTGAACACGGTGTGCTGGGATCGTTCCTGACGTATGTCAATAGCAGATAATTGCGAAAACCAGACAAATATCATTTCTAGTTCTTTTCTAATAATAAACCCTTTTTTGGAATAATCCGGCACTCATGGGTACACAATCGAAGTCCCCCATACACCTTAATACCAAAACAAGTAGACTCTGTGGTGGTCAGTCTGGGGTCTGTGGCCACGGCGTGCAGTAGGGTAGAGGGGCGAGGGGCTCAGGCGCGTCTCACAAACAGGTGTTCGTTTTTGGTTATAAAGATTTATATTCAAAAAATAATAATTAAGATCAAAAAATGTTATCGCAGTTTTGAGAAAACAGCTAGCACTGAAACGAACACCTGTGTGTGAGGCGGAACCCTCCCTCCTCCCCCAGCCCGCTCCGGCCCCCGCGCACCTGCTGCTCGCAGGCGGAGCCAGCGCGGAGGAAAGTGGACTAGAAATGATTTTAACAAACAAAACTTAAATTTAACTGATTATGTAAATATAAATCATCATCATCAGCTCCTTTGTGCAAGCAAAGTTATTTAATGAATGATCATTAAATAACTTTGCTTTGCCACTGTTACATATGAGATTTGCTCTAAGGGGATGAGGGCCCTAGAGGGTAAATATATGTATGGAATAAAACAAGAAATATATTATAAAGGGTTTAATTTATATTTATACTTCTCGATGGAAATACAACCAAAGATAGATAAAAAAACTCACTCAAAAGGTTACTTAACGGATTCCTAAAAGTTCACATCAAAAAATATAAAAGAGAATTTTTTTTTTAATTATAATTCATTAATTAACGTTGCTTGCACAAAAAAGCTGATAATGATGATTTGCGATTAGTTTATTAGTTAAATTTAAGTTTTGTTTGTTAAAATCATTTCTAGTCCACTTTCCTTCGCGCTGGCTCCGCCTGCGAGCAGCAGGTGCGCGGGAGCCGGAGCGGGCTGGGGGAGGAGGGGGGGTTCCGCCCCACACACAGGTGTCCGTTTCAGTGCTAGCTGTTTTCTCAAAACTGCGATAACATTTTTTGATTTTAATTATTATTTATAACCAAAAACGAATAACTGTTTGTGAGACACGCCCGAAGCATCCCCCCCTCTTTGCCCCTCGCACGCCGGGCCAGCACCGACTGCGCCGCCGGGGCCGCAGACCCTAGACTGACCTCCACACAGTCTATTCGTTTTGGCATTAAGGTGTATGGGGGACTTCAATTGTGTACCCATGACTGCCGGAATATTTCGAAAAGGGTTTTTATTAAAATGGACTAAAAATCATTTTGAGTGGTTTTGGATTTATCCGCTATTTGCATACGTCAGGAACGATCCCAACACACCGTGTCCAGGTTAGACAGTGGAGCACCGAGCACACGCGGCCGCCGGGGCGCGGCGTCCGCAGCGCGCACGCGCGACTGGGCGGGACACTCCCGCAGAGCGGCGGCCGCCGCGACAGTCCAAAATCGCAAATGACGATAATGATTTCTTATTTTATTATAACGTTACTGCAAAATAACAAATCATCATCATCATCATCTCCTTTGTGCAACAATAGCTATTGAATGATAACATTTGTTTTTTTTTACGTTTTATACTTTTTGTTTACAACTTTTAGGAATACGTTAAATTAATTAGAAAATCATCAGCATGAATAGTTCTTATCGAAAAGTATAAAAAAGCAAAACAATGTTTTTTTATGACAATTAAATAACTTTCCTTGCGAAAAAGATGTGATGGTGATGAGTTTCTAATTTGTTTAAGGCATTCCTAAAAGTTCACATCAAAAAAAGTAAAAAAGCAAAAAAACAAATTTATATTATCATTAATTTAATAACTTTTCTTGCAAAAGAGAGCTGTTGATGATGATTTTCTAATTTATTTAACGCATTGACTGGTTTTCGGAATTATTTCTAATTTACTTAACGGAATTTCTAAAAGTTCACATCAAAAAGTGTAAAAAAAGCAAAAAGAAATTTTTTTTTATGATCATTCATTAAATAACCTGTCTTGCACAAGAGAGCTGATGACACATTCACATGAAAAAGTGTAAAAAAGCAAAAAAAATATTTTTATGATCATGATCATGAAATTACTTTGCTTGCACAAAGGAGCTGATGATGATGGTTTGTGTTTGCATAATTAGTTAAATTTAATTTTTGTTTGTTAAAATCATTTCTATTTCACTTATCTCGGCGCTGGCTCCGCCTGCGAGCAGCAGGTGCGCGGGGGCCGGAGCGGGCTGGGGGAGGAGGGGGGGTTCCGCCTCCAGTCGTGCCTCACACACAGGTGTCAGTTTCAGCAAAGTGCAAGCTCTTTTCTCAAAACTGCGATAACATTTTTTGATCTTAATTATTATTTTTTGTATATAAATCTTTATAACCAAAAACGAACACCTGTTTGTGAGACACGCCCGGAAGCGCCCCCCCCCCTCTCCCCACCCTCTAACCTGCTGCACGCCGGAATCGCAGACCCCAGACTGACAGAGTCTACTTGTTTTGGCATTTAGGTGCATGAGGGACTTCGATTGTGTACCCATGTGTGCCCGATTATTGCAAAAAATTGTTTTTATTAAAAATGGACTAGAAATAATTTTTGACTGGTTTTTGGATTTATCCGCTATTTGCATACGTCAGGAACGATCCCAACACACCGTGTCCAGGTTAGACAGTGGAGCACCGAGCACACGCGGCCGCCGGGGCGCGGCGTCCGCAGCGCGCACGCGCGACTGGGCGGGACACTCCCGCAGAGCGGCGGGCTTTTTCATACTTTTGGATAATACGTTAAATAAGTAAGAAAATTATCATCGTGAATACTTCTTATCAAAAAGTATAAAAAAGCAAAAAATATATTTTTATGCTCGTTAAATAACTATTCTTGCACAAAAGAACTGACGATGATGATTTTCTAATTTATTCAACGCATTGCTAAACAGTTCACATCAAAAAGTGTAAAAATAAAAAATATATTTTTATGATCATTCATTAAATAACTTTTCTTGCACAAGAATGATTTTCTAATTTACTTAACGGATTTCTAAAAGTTTACATCAAAATGTGTTATAAAGCAAAACATATATTTTTATGATCATTCATTAAATAATTTTTCTTTGACAAGAATGATTTTCTAATTTATTTAACGCATTCCTAAAAGTTCACATCAAAAAGTGTAAAAAAGTAAAAAATATATTTTTATGATCATTCACTAAATAACTTTTCTTGCAAACGAGAGCTAATGATGAAGATTTTCTACTTTATTCAACGCATTCCTAAAAGTTTTCATTGTGCAAGAAAAGTTATTTAATCATAAAATCATATTTATCATAAAAATATGTTTTTTTGCTTTTTTTACACTTTTCGATGTGAACTTTTAGCAATGTGTTAAATAAATTAGAAAATCATCATCATCAGCTCTCTTGTGCAAGAAAAGTTATTTAATGAATGATCATAAAATTTTTTTTTCTTTTTTACACTTTTTGATGTGAATTTTTAGGAATGTGTTTAATAAATTAGAAAATCATCATAATCAGCTCTCTTTTGCAAGAAAAGGAAATAAATGAATGATCATAACAATATATTTTTTGGTTTATTTACACTTTTTGATGTCAAATTTTAGGAATGCGTTAAATTAATCAGAAAATCATCATCATTAGCTCTCTTGCAAGAAATGATATTTAATGAATGATCATAAAAAATATATTTTTTGCTTTTTTAAACTCTTTGATTAAAACTTTTAGGAACGCGTTCAATAAATTAGAAAATCATCATTATCAGTTCTTTTGTGCAAGTATGACAATGAATGATCATAAAAATATATTTCATTGTATTTTTTTTAAATACTTTTTGATGAGAAGTTTTAGGAATGCCTTAAATAAATTATAAAATCATCATCATCTTCTTTTTCTTTTGTGCAAGAATAGTTATTTTTTAATCATAAAAATATTTTTCATGCTTTTAAAAAAAATTTGATTCCTACTTTAAGAAAAACTTTGAATAAATAAGAAAATAATAATCATAATCATCATCAACTGATGATAATGATTCCCTATGTTGTAGTAACGTTATAATAAAATAAGAAATCATTATCGTCATTTGCGATCTTGGACTGTCGCGGCGGCCGCCGCTCTGCGGGAGTGTCCCGCCCAGTCGCGCGTGCGCGCTGCGGACGCCGCGCCCGGCGGCCGCGTGTGCTCGGTGCTCCCCTGTCTAACCTGTCAAAAGTATAAAACTCAAAAAATATATTTTTCTGATCATTCAATAACTATGCTAGCACAAAAGAACTGATGATGATGATATTCTCATTTATTTAAGGCATTGCTAAAAACTCAGATAAAAAAAAGAAAATAATATGATTATCAATTAACCATTCTTACACAACAGATGATGATTTTTTTAATTATGCAACGTATTTTTTTAAAGTGGGAATGATTATTTTCTAATTCACTTAACGCATACCTAAAAGTTAAAAAAATAAATAAATAAATAAATATTTTGGGCCAATCTTACACAAATCGACCTAGTCCTACGGTAAGCTCAGTAAGGCTTGTGTTGTAGGTACTAGACGACGATATATATAATAGATAGATACATATAAATACTTAAATAGATAGAAAACACCCATGACTCAGGAACAAATATCTGTGCTCATCACACAAATAAATGCCCCGACTGGGAATCGAACCCAGGACCATCGGCTTCATAGGCAGGGTCACTACCCACGAGGCCAGACCAGTCGTCATCTCATCAAAAAGTATAAAAAAGCAAAAAACATATTGTTATGATCATTCATTAAATAACTTTTCTTGCACAAGAGAGCTGATGATGATGATTTTCTAATATTGTCTTCCGTTGCCGCGATAATTACTCATGAAATAAAACAACTAAAACGGATTAAATCGCGTATACTAATTTAAACTTCATCCCGACGTTTCGAACCCTTTAGCAGCGTTCGTGGTCATCGGGTGGACTTTAAATTAGTATACGCGATTTAATCCGTTTTAGTTGTTTTATTTGATGATTTTCTAATTTAATTAACGCATTCCTAAAAGTTCACATCTAAAAGTGTAAAGAAGCAACAAAATTATTTTTATAATCATTCTTTAAATAACTTTGCTTGAACAAGAGAGCTGATAATGATGATTTGTGCTTATTTAATTTGTTAAATTTAAGTTTTGTTTGTTAAAATCATTTCTAGTCCACTTTCCTCCGCGCTGGCTCCGCCTGCGAGCAGCAGGTGCGCGGGGGCCGGAGCGGGCTGGGGGAGGGGGGGTTCCCCTCACACACAGGTGCTAGCTGTTTTCTCAAAACTGTGATAACATATTTTTATTTTATTATTATTTTTTGTATACAAATCTTTATAACCAAAAACGAATAACTGTTTGTGAGACACGCCCGAAGCATCTCACGCCGTGAGCACGCCGGGCCAGCACCGACTGCGCCGCCGGGGCCGCAGACCCCAAACTGACCACCACAGAGTCTATCCGTTTTAGCATTAAGGTGTATGGGGGACTTCGGCTGTGGACCCATGAGTGTCAGATTAATCCAAAAAAGTGTTTTTACTAAAAATGAACTAGAAATGATATTTGTCTGGTTTTCGCAATTATCTGCTATTTGCATAAGTCAGGAACGATCCCAACACAGCGTGTTCAGGTTAGACAGGGGATCACCGAGCACACGCGGCCGCCGGGGCGCGGCGTCCGCAGCGCGCACGCGCGACTGGGCGGGACACTCCCGCAGAGCGGCGGCCGCCGCGACAGTCCAAGATCGCAAATGACGATGATGATTTCTCATAACGTTACTACAAACTAGGAAATCATCATCATCATCTCCTTTGTAGAAGAATAGCTATTGAAAGATCATTTTTTTTGTATAACAACTTTGAGAATTACGTTAAATAAATAAGAAAATACTCCTCGTGAATAGTTCTTATCAAAAAGTATAAAAAAAGCAAAAAAGATATTTTTATGGTCATTAAATAACAATTCTTGCACAAAAGAACTGATGATGATGATTTTTAATTTATTTAAGGCATTCCTAAAAAATCTTTTCAAAAAGTATAAAAAGCAAAAGTAGATGATGATAAATTTCTAATTTATATAACGCATTAATAAAATTTCACATCAAAGAGTATAAAAAAAATACAATAAATTATATTTTTATGATCATTCAGTTAATAACTTTTTTTGCAAAGGAGACCTAATGATGATGATTTTCTAATTTATTTAACGCATTCCTAAAACTTCACATCAAAAAGTGTAAAAATAAAAAGATTTTTTTTTATGATTATTAATTTATTATTTTTTCTTGTAAAAGAGGGCTGATGATGATGATTTTCATTTTTTTAACGCATACCCAAATGTTCACAACAAAAAGTGTAAAAAAAGCAAAAAACAAAAATTATGATCATTCATTAAATAACTTCTTTTACAAGAGAGCTAATGATAATTATTTTCTAATTTACTTAACGGATTCTTAAAAGTTCAGATCAAAAAATGTAAAAAAGCAAATAAATAATATAATGATCATTTAACGTATTATCCAAAAGTATGAAAAAGCCCGCCGCTCTGCGGGAGTGTCCCGCCCAGTCGCGCGTGCGCGCTGCGGACGCCGCGCCCCGGCGGCCGCGTGTGCTCGGTGCTCCACTGTCCAACCTGAACACGGTGTGTTGGGATCGTTCCTGACGTATGCAAATAGCGGATAAATCCAAAAACCAGTCAAAAATGATTTCTAGTCCATTTTTAATAAAAACCCTTTTTCGAAATATTCCGGCAGTCATGGGTACACAATTGAAGTCCCCCATACACCTTAATGCCAAAACGAATAGACTGTGTGGAGGTCAGTCTAGGGTCTGCAGCCCCGGCGGCGCAGTCGGTGCTGGCCCGGCGTGCGAGGGGCAAAGAGGGGGGGATGCTTCGGGCGTGTCTCACAAACAGTCACGTTATAAAGATTTATATACAAAAAATAATAATTAAGATCAAAAAATGTTATCGCAGTTTTGAGAAAAGAGCTAGTAGCACTTTGCTGAAACGGACACCTGTGTGTGAGGCGGAACCCTCCCTCCTCCCCCAGCCCGCTCCGGCCCCCGCGCACCTGCTGCTCGCAGGCGGAGCCCGCGCCGAGATAAGTGAAATAGAAATGATTTTAACAAACAAAAATTAAATTTAACTAATTATGCAAACAAAAACCATCATCATCAGCTCCTTTGTGCAAGCAAAGTTATTTCATGATCATGATCATAAAAATATTTTTTTTGCTTTTTTACACTTTTTCATGTGAATGTGTCATCAGCTCTCTTGTGCAAGACAAGTTATTTAATGAATGATCATGAAAAAATTTTTCTTTTTGCTTTTTTTACACTTTTTGATGTGAACTTTTAGAAATTCCGTTAAGTAAATTAGAAATAATTCCGAAAACCAGTCAATGCGTTAAATAAATTAGAAAATCATCATCAACAGCTCTCTTTTGCAAGAAAAGTTATTAAATTAATGATAATATTAATTTGTTTTTTTGCTTTTTTACTTTTTTTGATGTGAACTTTTAGGAATGCCTTAAACAAATTAGAAACTCATCACCATCACATCTTTTTCGCAAGGAAAGTTATTTAATTGTCATAAAAAACATTGTTTTGCTTTTTTATACTTTTCGATAAGAACTATTCATGCTGATGATTTTCTAATTAATTTAACGTATTCCTAAAAGTTGTAAACAAAAAGTATAAAAAGTAAAAAAAAAAAACAAATGTTATCATTCAATAGCTATTGTTGCACAAAGGAGATGATGATGATGATGATTTGTTATTTTGCAGTAACGTTATAATAAAATAAGAAATCATTATCGTCATTTGCGATTTTGGACTGTCGCGGCGGCCGCCGCTCTGCGGGAGTGTCCCGCCCAGTCGCGCGTGCGCGCTGCGGACGCCGCGCCCCGGCGGCCGCGTGTGCTCGGTGATCCACTGTCCAACCTGAACACGGTGTGTTGGGATCGTTCCTGACGTATGCAAATAGCGGATAAATCCAAAAACCACTCAAAAATGATTTTTAGTCCATTTTTAATAAAAACCCTTTTTCGAAATATTCCGGCAGTCATGGGTACACAATTGAAGTCCCCCATACACCTTAATGCCAAAACGAATAGACTGTGTGGAGGTCAGTCTAGGGTCTGCGGCCCCGGCGGCGCAGTCGGTGCTGGCCCGGCGTGCGAGGGGCAAAGAGGGGATGCTTCGGGCGTGTCTCACAAACAGTTATTCGTTTTTGGTTATAAATAATAATTAAAATCAAAAAATGTTATCGCAGTTTTGAGAAAACAGCTAGCACTGAAACGGACACCTGTGTGTGGGGCGGAACCCCCCCTCCTCCCCCAGCCCGCTCCGGCTCCCGCGCACCTGCTGCTCGCAGGCGGAGCCAGCGCGAAGGAAAGTGGACTAGAAATGATTTTAACAAACAAAACTTAAATTTAACTAATAAACTAATCGCAAATCATCATTATCAGCTTTTTTGTGCAAGCAACGTTAATTAATGAATTATAATTTAAAAAAAAATTCTCTTTTATATTTTTTGATGTGAACTTTTAGGAATCCGTTAAGTAACCTTTTGAGTGAGTTTTTTTATCTATCTTTGGTTGTATTTCCATCGAGAAGTATAAATATAAATTAAACCCTTTATAATATATTTCTTGTTTTATTCCATACATATATTTACCCTCTAGGGCCCTCATCCCCTTAGAGCAAATCTCATATGTAACAGTGGGAAAGCAAAGTTATTTAATGATCATTAATTAAATAACTTTGCTTGCACAAAGGAGCTGATGATGATGATTTATGTTTACATAATAAGTTAAATTTAAATTTTGTTTGTTAAAATCATTTCTAGTCCACTTTTCTCGGCGCTGGCTCCGCCTGCGAGCAGCAGGTGCGCGGGGGCCGGAGCGGGCTGGGGGAGGAGGGAGGGTTCCGCCTCACACACAGGTGTTCGTTTCAGTGCTAGCTGTTTTCTCAAAACTGCGATAACATTTTTTGATCTTAATTATTATTTTTTGAATATAAATCTTTATAACCAAAAACGAACACCTGTTTGTGAGACGCGCCCGGAGCCCCCCCTCGCCCCTCTACCCTACTGCACGCCGTGGCCACAGACCCCAGACTGACCACCACAGAGTCTACTTGTTTTGGTATTAAGGTGTATGGGGGACTTCGATTGTGTACCCATGAGTGCCGGATTATTCCAAAAAAGGGTTTATTATTAGAAAAGAACTAGAAATGATATTTGTCTGGTTTTCGCAATTATCTGCTATTGACATACGTCAGGAACGATCCCAGCACACCGTGTTCAGGTTAGACAGGGGAGCACCGAGCACACGCGGCCGCCGGGGCGCGGCGTCCGCAGCGCGCACGCGCGACTGGCAGGACACTCCCACAGAGCGGCGGGCTTCTTCATACTTTTGGGTAACACTTTAAGAAATACGTAAAATAAATAAGAAAATTATCATCGTGAATAGTTCTAATGAAAAAGCATAAAAAAAAAAAGATATTTTTATGGTCATTACATAACTATTCTTGCAGAAAAGAACTGATGAGGATAATTTTCTAATTTATTTAAGGCATTGCTAAAAGTTAAAATCAAAGAGTATAAAAAGCAAAAAAGATGTGTTTATGATCATTAAATAACTATGATTGCACAAAAGAGATGAGGGTGATGATTTTAAAAGTATAATAAATATATATATTTTTTATGATCATTGAATAACTATTCTTACATAATGGAAATGATGATGAGGTTGATTTTCTCTCAATGTTCAGAAAATATCTTCTTTTCAAATATTTTTTTAATGATCACTAGAAAACTATTAATGATGATGATGTTCTTATTTATTTAAGGTATTCCTTAAAGTTGTTATCAAAATGAATAAAAAAGTAAAAATAAAATAAAATGTACTCATTTAATAGCTATTTTTGTACCAAGGAGATGATGATGATGATGATGATTTCGTATTTTGTAGTAACGTTATAATAAAATAAGAAACCACATTTGCGATCTTGGATTGTCGCGGCGGCCGCCGCTCTGCGGGAGTGTCCCGCCCAGTCGCGCATGCGCGCTGCGGACGCCGCGCCCCGGCGGCCGCGTGTGCTCGGTTCTCTACTGTCTAACCTGTCAGAAGTATAAAATACAAAAAAAATATATTTTTCTGATCATTCAATAACTATGCTAGCACAAAAGGACTGATGATGGAGATGATTTTCTGACAAAATGTAGCATTTTTTAAAGTTTTAATCAAAAAATATAAGCAATAAAGATATTTTTATGATCACTAAAAAACAATGCTTGCACAAAAGAACTGATGATGATGATATTCTAATTTATTGAAGGCATCCCTAAAAGTTCAAATAAAAAGTATAAATAAAAACTAAAATAATATGATCATCAATTAACCATTCTGACACAACAGATGATGTTGATTTTCTTATTTATTCAACGTAAAAAAAGCAAACAAATATATGTTTATGATAAATATGATTTTATGATTAAATAACTTTTCTTGCACAATGAAAACTTTTAGGAATGCGAGGAATAAAGTAGAAAATCTTCATCATTAGCTCTCTTGCAAGAAATGATATTTAATGAATGATCATAAAAATATTGTTTTTCATTTTTACACTTCTTGATGTGACCTTTTAGGAATAGGCTAAATAATCAGTTCTTTTGTGCAAGTATAGTTATTAAATGAATGAGTATAAAAATATATTTTATTGTATTTTTTTATACTTTTTGATGTGAACTTTTAAATAAATAAAACTCTCTTTTGCATGAAAAATTGTTTATTGAATGATCATAACAATACATTTTTTGCTTTTTTACACTTTTAGATGTGAACTTTTAGGAATGCGTTAAGTAAATTAGATAATCATCATCATCAGCTCTCTTTTGCAAGAAAAGTTATTTAAAGAATGATCATAAAAATATATTTTTTGCTTTTTTATACTTTTTGATATTAACTTTTAGGTATGCGTTAAGTGAATTAGAAAATCATCATCATTAGCTCTCTTGTGCAAGAAAAGTTATTTAATGAATGATCATAAAAATATTCTTGTTGCTTTTTTACACTTTTAGAGGTGAACTTTTAGGAATGCGTTAAATAAATTAGAAAATCATCATCATCAGCTCTCTTTTGCAAGAAAAGTTATTTAATGAATGATCATAAAAATATTCTTGTTGCTTTTTTACACTTTTAGATGTGAACTTTTAGGAATGCGTTAAATAAATTAGAAAATCATCATCATCAGCTCTCTCGTGCAAGAAAAGTTATTTAATGAATGATCATAAAAATATTCTTGTTGCTTTTTAACACTTTTACAGGTGAAATTTTAGGAATGCGTTAAATAAATTAGATAATCATCATCATCAGCTCTCTTTTGCAAGAAAAGTTATTTAATGAATGATCATAAAAATATATTTTTTGCTTTTTTATACTTTTTGATATTAACTTTTAGGTATGCGTTAAGTGAATTAGAAAATCATCATCATTCGCTCTCTTGTGCAAGAAAAGTTATTTAATGAATGATCATAACAATATATTTTTTGCTTTTTTATACTCTTTGATGTGAACTTTTAGGTATGCGTTAAATGAAATAGAAAATCATCATCATAAGCTCTTTTGTGCAAGAAAAGTTATTTAATTTATGATCATAAAAATATATTTTTTGCTTTTTTATACTTTTTGATGTGAACTTTTAGGAATGCGTTAAGTAAATTAGAAAATCATCATCATCAGCTCTTTTTTGCAAGAAAAGTTATTTAATGAATGATCATAAAAATATATTTTTTGCTTTTTTATACTTTTTGATATTAACTTGTAGGTATGCGTTAAGTGAATTAGAAAATCATCATCATTAGCTCTCTTGTGCAAGAAAAGTTATTTAATGAATGATCATAAAAATATTCTTGTTGCTTTTTTTTTCACTTTTAGAGGTGAACTTTTAGGAATGCGTTAAATAAATTAGAAAATCATCATCATCAGCTCTCTTTTGCAAGAAAAGTTATTTATTGAATGATCATAAAAATATTCTTGTTGCTTTTTTACACTTTTAGATGTGAACTTTTAGGAATGCATTAAATAAATTAGAAAATCATCATCATCAGCTCTCTTTTGCAAGAAAAGTTATTTAATGAATGATCATAAAAATATATTTTTTGCTTTTGTATACTTTTTGATATTAACTTTTAGGTATGCGTTAAGAGAATTAGAAAATCATCATCATCAGCTGTCTTGTGCAAGAAAAGTTATTTAATGAATGATCATAAAAATATTCTTGTTGCTTTTTTACACTTTTAGAGGTGAACTTTTAGGAATGCGTTAAATAAATTAGATAATCATCATCATCAGCTCTCTTTTGCAAGAAAAGTTATTTAATGAATGATCATAAACAATTTTTTTGTTGCTCTTTTACACTTCTAGATGTGAACTTTTAGATATGCGTTAAATAAATTAGAAAATCATCATCATCAGCTCTCTTTTGCAAGAAAAGTTATTTAATGAATGATCATAAAAATATATTTTTTGCTTTTTTATACTTTTTGATATTAACTTTTAGGTATGCGTTAAGTGAATTAGAAAATCATCATCATTCGCTCTCTTGTGCAAGAAAAGTTATTTAATGAATGATCATAACAATATATTTTTTGCTTTTTTCTACTCTTTGATGTGAACTTTTAGGTATGCGTTAAATGAAATAGAAAATCATCATCATCAGCTCTTTTATGCAAGAAAAGTTATTTAATGAATGATCATAAAAATATATTTTTTGCTCTTTGATACTTTTGGATGTGAACTTGTAGGAATGCGTTAAGTAAATCAGATATTCATCATCACCAGCTATCTTTTGCAGGAAAAGTTATTTAATGAATGATCATAAAAATAATGTTGTTGCTTTTTTACACTTTTAGATGTGAAATTTTAGGAATGCGTTAAATAAATTAGAAAATCATCATCATCAGCTTTCTTGTGCAAGAAAAAATATTTATTGAATGATCATAACAATATATTTTTTGCTTCATTTACACTTTTTGATGTGAAATTTTAGGAATGCGTTAAATAAATAAAAAAAAACATCATTTTCAGCTCTCTTGCAAGGAATGATATTTAATGAATAATCATAAAAAACATATTTTTTGCTTTTTTACACTCTTTGATTAAAACTTTTAGGAACATATGATTAATAAATAACTATTCTTAGACAAATGAAAAGAAAGATGATGATGATTTTATAATTTATTTAAGGCATTCCTAAAACTTCTTATCACAAAGTATTAAAAAAAATACAATGAAACATATTTTTATGATCATTCATTAAATAACTATACTTGCACAAAAGAACTGATAGTGATGATTTTCTAATTTATTTAAAGCATTCCTAAAAGTTCACATCAAAAAGTATAAAAAGCAAAAAAAATTGTTTATGATCATTCATTAAATAACTTTGCTTGAACAAGAGAGCTGATAATGATTGTGTGTTTATTTTATTTGTTAAATTTAAGTTTTGTTTGTTAAAATCATTTCTAGTCCACTTTCCTTCGCGATGGCTCCGCCTGCGAGCAGCAGGTGCGCGGGGGCCGGAGCGGGCTGGGGGAGGAGGGGGAGTTCCGCCTCACACACAGGTGTCCGTTTCAGTGCTAGCTGTTTTCTCAAAACTGCGATAACATTTTTTGATTTTAATTATTATTTATAACCAAAAACGAATAACTGTTTGTGAGACACGCCCGAAGCATCCCCCCCTCTTTGCCCCTCGCACGCCGGGCCAGCACCGACTGCGCCGCCGGGGCCGCAGACCCTAGACTGACCTCCACACAGTCTATTCGTTTTGGCATTAAGGTGTATGGGGGACTTCAATTGTGTACCCATGACTGCCGGAATATTTCGAAAAAGGGTTTTTATTAAAAATGGACTAGAAATCATTTTTGAGTGGTTTTTGGATTTATCCGCTATTTGCATACGTCAGGAACGATCCCAACACACCGTGTCCAGGTTAGACAGTGGAGCACCGAGCACACGCGGCCGCCGGGGCGCGGCGTCCGCAGCGCGCACGCGCGACTGGGCGGGACACTCCCGCAGAGCGGCGGCCGCCGCGACAGTCCAAGATCGCATCCGTTAAGGAAAATAAGATAAATAAATTAGAAAAATCATCATCATCTTCTTTTTCAAGAACAGTTATTTAATGATGATATTTAAAAACATTTTTTTTTGTTTTTTTTTTTATACTTTGATTTGAACTTTAATAAATACGAGAAATAAATTTGATAATTATTATCATTAGCTTTTTTATGCAACTTTGATTTAATGATCACTAAAGCAATTTTTCTCCGAGAAGTTTCCAAAGTTGCAAAATTTTCTACCTGGAAAATTCTCAGAACATAAATTTTCCAAAAAATTCAAACACGCAAATAGCGTGCGTTGTTAAATGCATATTCAATTAATAGAACAAAAAAATAGTAGTACTAAAATAAAATGCAGTTGAAGCTGTTACTTGAACTTACTTTAAATTCTAGTATTTTTGAGAATTTTCTGAGCCATGAGTGTAAGTTTTTTACGTAACAAAACGTCACCATCGCGTTTGAGTTTCCCATATAAAAAACATTATCACTAACGCGTTCGAGACGTTTTTTTACGACACAAGAAACGTACACTTGAGCATCTGGAGTACTTTGGTGGAACGGACACCTGTGTGTAAGACACGCCCGGAGGCGGCATACCAAAGGCGGCGTCATCCTTAAATAATTATTTTTACACAAAAGGAGATGATGACATAATTTTCGATTTTATTGTATTGTAACATATTCCTTAAAGTTCCGATTAAAAAGCGATAAAATATTCCTATAATAATTAAATAGGGTTTTGGGAACCGTTCTCGATGCCAGCTGTCTAAAGCGGCTGCGAGTACGCTGCCGTCCCGCACGCGGCCTCATGCGGCCCCACGCGTGGCCTCATGCCGGCCCCACGCGCGGCCTCATGCCGGCCCCACGCGCGGCCTCATGCCGGCCCCGCGCGCGGCACCGTCGCGTACAGGTCGCGCGGTCTAGTGCCGCCGCGTCTACTTTATTTTATAATAAAGTAGACGTGACTCTTAGTTTTTGACTCCGTAAATAAAATAAACTATAACTAGTGAAGAATGTCTGTTCCGTACGTAACAGAGGGCGTTCCTGGAACAGCACTTCCCGGGCTTGGGGCGACAGGGTGCGCAATACTACGGAGCCGCGAGCGAGAGGGACAGCTGCTAGGCGTGGCGTTCCCGCGGCACGTGTCACGGGCGTGGAGCGACAGAGTGCGCGCTACTACGGAACTGCCGCGATAGACAGGGACAGCTGTTAGATACGCAGTGTTCTCGCGTGCTGTTCGTTAGGGCGGCGGCACAGTGTAAGCGATGTTTTAGTAGGCTAAAACAGTAAAGGAAAAAAGTATTTCGTTTTCTTTCGATTGTAACTGGGTTTGAATAACTACCGATAATTCAAAAATATTTCTTGTTAACTACTACAAAACATGGCGCAAGTATTCGGAACGAAACCTTAACATCGACGAATATACATACTAATACCACACTTGTATTTTTGACAATGACAAATGACAATCAAAATTACGAGTATAACCACTTTTATATGACTATTTATTTTCTATGAATTCTTTCCTAGACTAGAAAGGTAGATAGAAAACGTACCTTATACGATTTAATAATTTCATTTATTGCTGCTTATTTTAAGAATATAATATCAAAATTTCATCGCGTGTTTGAGAAAATGTAATTTCCTTTAGAGGTTAATGAAATCATACGGTGACGCCGCGGGAGCCGGAGGCGGGAGCGCGACCGCCCGCCACTGGCCGGAACTGACGGTGTCCTCCTTACTAGCTCCTCTCTGTATCATCCCTGCAGCCGACTTTAATATCTGCGCATGTTTTCAAGTAATTCCAGTCATTGAAATAAGATGTCAAACAGTACACCCCGTGTAGACCAGCCACGTGGACAGTTTGTGAAGGTAGGTTATGTAGAGTGATCTGAGTGATAGAGAGATAGAGCTTGTCCGGTAACAGTGGCAGCTACGTGGTCTCGTCATCACATAATAACATTGCATGGAAATGTTTTGGTGGCATAGTCTTCTAGTATGATTGTACGTAGGGCAAAGTAACTTTGTCATATCTGTGACACTTTACTATTGTCTTACGTAGATCAAACTATTAGGAAATGCAAGCTATAAAACCTAAGGCAGATGTCAGTTTTCGATGTTTGCAATGGGATTGGCAGCGATTTATCAAATTTATTATTTATACCGGATTACGAAACACCAAAAACACCGGTAAGTCAAGGTTTGCCGTAATTTCCTTATCAGAAGTGACAAGGGGGCCACATTTTCGCGGAAATGTGGCCCGCCTGGCTATGAACTCCCGGGTTGGCTGGCCGCCTGGCTATGAAATATTGTAGTGTGGCCCGTCTCGGGCCGCTTCGTCACCTCTCATAAGGAAATTACGGCAAACCATGAGAGTAGGTACTTCGCCATTTTCCACCTTTTTTGGGTACGGACAAATGTTTATATTGCCGGAACAATCGGTTCGCATTCCAAAATACTGCAACTTACATCTCTCGCTCAAGTCAACTCCTGTTCGCGGTTTGCCGTTCGACCCTTTGTAATGCTACGTGTTGCCGCGTAGTAGACAGCTACTAATGTTTTCTGTTTGTTTGGGACTTGGAGGTATATTTAAGTAAAATAAAAACGACTCGTACGTGTACATTATGCTGCTGCTGTACGAACGAGTTGGTTAGCCAGTTTGTAGTCTGTTTGAAGACGAAATAGTGAGTAATATTGTTGAGATATATTTTCTCAGTTAAATGGTGCAGTGAAAATGTGTTAGTGCAGCCGACACACACATGTGGGCGACAACGTTGTGGCGACACATAGCAGGAACAGTGTAGCCGTCTAGGAGCGGAGGCGGGCGCCGCCGGGAGCAGCAGTGACGGCGCGCCGCGGTCCGGCGAGCGCCCCTCCTTGAGTCTGCTCCAGCTCAATAATATCTACACATATCTCCACTTTAAGCCATTGAAATAAGATGTCCAGTAGTATACACGGGACCAGATGGGTGTATTCGAAATTGCAAATGTATCAAATTTTACCAAAATAGCTTGTATTCCATTATCAAAGAGTCCATTTTCGAAATTATCCTCCACTTTTACTCATTTAATTTTCAAAGTCACCGAAATACACAAATAAAATAACACGCGGGTAAAAATAAGCCCTTTAAATTCCTTGATATTCGTTGGTTTGGTATTTTTGACATAACAGACAAATGAACAGGTGAGGGGTTTTATTTGACTGTTTCCTCTGCTTCGTACACCAGAATGATTGTCTCCACGCGTTAAACAATGTCCTCGTATTCGTGGGTAGACGGTAAAACTGTGTAACATAACTTACTCCGTATGAGTTTTATTTACATTAATTCAAATTGTTTTACTGCAGCATGATCAAAGTAGATTATGTAAATACTAAAAAAAACTACCAAATGTAAAAATGATGATAAAGTACATAGACATTAGTTTGAATTAAATGTGTAAGTACCAACTTTAAGTAAATTTATAAATAATAAACGTAAACCAAGAAAATATATTACGAAGATCGGAAATTACTTTTTAACAACTTACCCCATATTAAGTTGATAAAAAGGGACGCCCTGAAAAACATATATTTTAATAATAATTTACAAATAACTCATGAATTGAATATTGATATGGTATCTGTGGCGGACGACTTTGTTTACTTTCCTTTCATTCTGTATCCATCTCTTCCAGGTGCTATTGTTTAAATTCTGGAGAAAGTTACAGCACAGTCCTTATCGCACAATCAGGGGCCAAACCGCAAACTCTTTGGTTGACTGTCTCAACACAGGTGTCGTGTCAGCAGACTACAAGATCCACAACATTCTCAAAACTGCGATAATTCAAAGTAAGTTTCATGAGGACTTTTACTCTAATGTTGCTACTATCCTATTTTTTATCTATTCATATTATTCTATTGTTTTAAGACAAATTTGATGATTGTATTCAGTATAAAACTCAAAAAATACATTAGATTACTATTCCTGCACAACGAAGAGCTACATGATGATTTTAATTTTTTTTTATCGTATTTCTTAAAGTTGAAACCATACAGTATAAATACGCAAAACACAGTTATTTTATGTTATTTTATGAAGAATACGTTAGAACTTCTAACGTATTCCTTTAAGTTCAGAGCAGAAAGTAGAAAAAAGCGAAAAACTAATTTTCATGATCATTAAATAACTATTCTTGCACAAAGGAGCCGATGATGATGATTTCCTATTTTGATGTACGCATTCCTTAAAGTTCAAATCAAAAAGTATAAGAAAGCAAAAAATATATTTTTACGATCATGAAAATAAATAACCATGCTTGCACAAAATAATTGACGATGATGATTTTCTAATTAACGCATTTTTTCAAGTTCAAATCAATAAGTATGATCATTATATAATTATTTTTGCACCAGAGATGATGGTAATAATTTTCTAAACTATTTATTTAATTTTCCTTAGCGTTGCAATCAAAACGTATGAAAAAAAAAACATTATTCTTTTTTAAATATGCTAATTGAATAACTATTCTTACACAAAGGAGATGTTGATGATGTTCATTTTCTCTTTGGTTGTAACGTATTGCTTAATGTTCCGAAAATGTTTTTTTATACTTATATATGTAAACCTTAAAATGACTATTGTTGCACAAAGGAGATGACGCTGATGATTTTGTATGTTGTAGTAACGTTATAATAAAATAAGAAATCATCATCGTCATGGGCGGTTTTGGATTGTCGCGGCGGCAGCCGCTCTGTGGGAGTATCCCGGCCAGTCGCGCGTGCGCGCTGCGGCACGCCGCGCCCCGGCGGCCGCGTGTGCTCGGTGCTCCACTGTCTAACCTGAACACGGTGTGTTGGGATCGTTCCTGACGTATGTCAATAGCAGCTAATTGCGAAAACTATCAAATCATCAAATATCTTTTCTAGTCCATTTTTAATAAAAACCCTTTTTCGGAATAAACCGGCACTCATGGGTACACAATCGAAGTCGCCCATACACCTAAATGCCAAAACAAGTAGACTCTGTGAGCCTGGGGTCTGCGATCCCGGCGTGCAGCAGGTTAGAGGGTGGGGAGGGGGGGGGCGCTTCCGGGCGTGTCTCACAAACAGGTGTTCGTTTTTGGTTGTAAAGATTTATATACAAAAAATAATAATAAAGGTCAAAAAATGTTATCGCAGTTTTGAGAAAACAGCTAGCACTGAAACGGACACCTGTGTGTGAGGCGGAACCCCTCCTCCCCAGCCCGCTCCGGCCCCCGCGCACCTGCTGCTCGCAGGCGGAGCCAGCGCGAAGGAAAGTGGACTAGAAATGATTTTAACAAACAAAACTTAAATTTAACTAATTATGCAAACACAAACCATCATCATCAGCTCCTTTGTGCAAGCAAAGTTATTTAATGAATGATCATAATTTTTTTTTGTTTTTTTTACACTTTTTGATGTGAACTTTTAGGAATGCGTTAAAGAAATTAGAAAAACGATCATCATCAGCTCTCTTTTAGAAAAGTTATTTATTGAATGATCATAAAAATATATTTTGTGTTTGTTTTTTTACACTTTTTGATGTGAACTTTTAGGAATGCGTTAAATAAATCAGAAAATCATTATCATCAGCTCTCTTGTGCAAGAAAAGTTATTTAATGAATGATCATAAAAATATATTTTTTTGCAATTTTACACTTTTTGATGTGAACTTTTAGGAATGCGTAAAATAAATTAGAAAATCATCATCATCATCAGCTCTCTTGTACAAGGAAAGTTATTTAACGAATGATCATATTTGTTTTTTCTTTTTTTACACTTTTTGTTGTGAATTTTTAAGAATGCGTTAAATAAATTAGAAAATCATTATCATCAGCTCTCTTGTGCAAGAAAAGTTATTTAAATAATAATCAAAAAAATATATTTTTTGTTTTTTTTTTTATACTTTTTGATGTGAACTTTTAGGAATGCGTTAAATAAATTAGAAAATCATTCTTGTCAAAGAAAAAATATTTAATGAATGATCATAAAAATATACGTTTTGCTTTATAACACATTTTGATGTAAACTTTTAGAAACCCGTTAAGTAAATTAGAAAATCATTCTTGTGCAAGAAAAGTTATTTAATGAATGATCATAAAAATATATTTTTTTCTTTTTTACACTTTTTGATGTGAACTGTTTAGCAATGCGTTAAATAAATTAGAAAATCATCATCATCAGTTCTTTTGTGCAAGAATAGTTATTTAAAGACCATAAAAATATATTTTTTGCTTTTTTATACTTTTTGATAAGAAATATTCACGATGATAATTTTCTTATTTATTTAACGTATTATCCAAAAGTATGAAAAAGCCCGCCGCTCTGTGGGAGTGTCCCGCCCAGTCGCGCGTGCGCGCTGCGGACGCCGCGCCCCGGCGGCCGCGTGTGCTCGGTGCTCCACTGAACACGCTGTGTTGGGATCGTTCCTGACGTATGCAAATAGCAAATAATTACGAAAATCAGCTAATAATTATTTCTAGTCCATTTTAATAAAACCCTTTTTCGGAATATTCCGGCACTCATGGGTAGCAGGGTGGAGGGGTGGGGGATGCCGCCTCCGGTCGTGTCTCACACACAGGTGTCTGTTTTACCAAAGAACTAAAGAAAATTCTCAAAAATGCAAGAATTTAAAGTAAAATAAAACAAGTAAAACGGATTAAATCGCTTATAAATAATATTAATTAATTAAAATTAGTATACACGATTAATCCGTTTTAGTTGTTTTATTTCATGAGTAATTATCGCTGAAACCGAAGATAATATTAATTTAAAGTAAGTTTCCATTTAAGTTAAAGTAAGAAATTTAAGTGCATTTTATTTTGGTACTACTTTTTCTTTTCTATTAATTAGGCATCTGTCGAAAAAATTTAAAAAAGCATTAAGCAAAGCACGCTATTTACATATTTTAATTATTTTATTAAATATATTTTGTAATAATTATTCGGGTACATAATTTTGCAACTTTTGAAACTTCTCAGGGAAAATTGCACATGAGAGCAGATTATGATGATTTTCAAATTTATATTCTTTTAAGTTTATTTCAAAACGTATAAAAAAGAAAAATAAAGTATTTTTATGATCAAAAAATATATTTTTGCACAAAAGAGATGATTAGCGATGATTTTCTAACTTATGAACGCATTCCTTAAAGCCTTAATTTAGTGCAAGAATAAGGATAGTTATTAAATTAAAAGTAAAATGTTCATGTTGCATTTTTATCAGAACTTTGAGGGATACGTTAAATAGATTGAAACACAGCTTCCGGGCGTGTCTCACAAACAGGTGTTCCTTTTTGGTTGTAAAGATTTATATACAAAAAATAATAATTAAGATCAAAAAATGTTATCGCAGTTTTGAGAAAAGAGCTTGCACTTTGCTGAAACGGACACCTGCGTGTGGGGCGGAACCCCCCCTCCACCCCCGAGCCAGCGCGAAGAAAAGTAGACTAGAAATGATTTTAACAAACAAAAATTAAATTTAACTAATTATGCAAACACAAACCATCATCGTCAGCTCCTTTGTGCAAGCAAAGTTATTTCATGATCATGATCATAAAAATATTTTTTTTGCTTTTTTACACTTTTTCATGTGAACTTTTAGGAATGCGTTAAATAAATTAGAATTCATCATCATCAGCTCTCTTGTGCAAGACAAGTTATTAAATGAATGATCATAAAACATTTTTTTTTTGCTTTTCTTACACTTTTTGATGTGAACTTTTAGAAATTCCGTTAAGTAAATTAGAAATAATTCCGAAAACCAGTCAATGCGTTAAATAAATTAGAAAACCATCATCTCTTTTGCAAGAAAATTTATTAAATTAATGATAATAAAAAATTTTTTTTTTGCTTTTTTACTTTTTTTGATGTGAACTTTTAAGAATGCGTTAAATAAATTAGAAAATCAGCTTTCTCGTTTAAGAAAAGTTATTTAATGAATGATCATATTTTTTTTTCCTTTTTTTGTGAACTTTTAGGAATGCCTTAAACAAATTAGAAAGTCATCGTCATCACATCTTTTTCGCAAGTTATTTAATTGTCACAAAAAAAAATGTTCAGCTTTTTTATACTTTTCGATAAGAACTATTCATGCTGATGATTTTCTAATTAATTTAACGTATTCCTAAAAGTTGTAAACAAAAAGTATAAAAAGTAAAAACAAATGTTATCATTCAATAGCTATTGTTGCACAAAGGATATGATGATGATGATGATGATGATTTCCTATTTTGCAGTAACGTTATAATAAAATAAGAAATCATCATCGTCATTTGCGATCTTGGACTGTCGCGGCGGCCGCCGCTCTGCGGGAGTGTCCCGCCCAGTCGCGCCTGCGCGCTGCGGACGCCGCGCCCCGGCGGCCGCGTGTGCTCGGTGCTCCACTGTCTAACCTGGACACGGTGTGTTGGGATCGTTCCTGACGTATGCAAATAGCGGATAAATCCAAAAACCAGTAAAAAATTATTTCTAGTCCATTTTTAATAAAAACCCTTTTTCGAAATAATCCGGCAGTCATGGGTACACAATCGAAGTCCCCCATACACCTTAATGCCAAAACGGATAGACTCTGTGGAGGTCAGTCTGGGGTCTGTGGCCCCGGCGGCGCACTCGGTGCTGGCCCGGCGTGCGAGGGGCAAAGAGGGGGAGATCCTTGGGGCGTGTCTCACAAACAGTTATTCGTTTTTGGTTATAAAGATTTGTCTACAAAAAATAATAATTAAAATCAAAAATGTTATCGCAGTTTTGAGAAAACAGCTTGCACTTTGCTGAAACGGACACCTGTGTGTGAGGGGAACCCCCCCTCCCCCAGCCCGCTCCGGCCCCCGCGCACCTGCTGCTCGCAGGCGGAGCCAGCGCGAAGGAAAGTGGACTAGAAATTATTTTAACAAACAAAACTTAAATTTAACAAATTAGAAAATCATCATCAGCAGCTCTTTTGTGCAAGAAAAGTTATTTAATGAATGATCATAAAAATATATTTTTTGCTCTTTTATACTTTTTGATGTGAACTTTTAGGAATGCGTTAAATAAATTAGAAAATCATCATCAGCTCTCTTTTGCAAGAAAAATTATTTAATGAATGATCATAAAAATATGTTTTTTGCTTTTTTATACTTTTTGATATTAACTTTTAGGTATGCGTTAAATGAATTAGAAAATCATCATCATTAGCTTATTTTGCAAGAAAAGTTATTTAATGAATGATCATAAAAATATTTTTGTTGCTTTTTTACACTTTTAGATGTGAACTTTTAGGAATGCGTTAAATAAATTAGATAATCATCATCATCAGCTCTCTTGTGCAAGAAAAGTTATTTAATGAATGATCATAACAATATATTTTTTGCTTTTTTATACTTTTTGATTTGAACTTTTAGGTATGCGTTAAGTAAATTAGATAATCATCATCATTAGCTCTCTTGTGCAAGAAAAGTTATTTAATGAATGATCATAACAATATATTTTTTTCTTTTTTGTACTTTTTGATGTGAACTTTTAGGTATGCGTTAAATGAATTAGAAAATCATCATCATTAGCTTATTTTGCAAGAAAAGTTATTTAATGAATGATCATCAAAATATTTTTGTTGCTTTTTTACACTTTTAGATGTGAACTTTTAGGAATGCGTTAAATAAATTAGATAATCATCATCATCAGCTCTCTTGTGCAAGAAAAGTTATTTAATGAATGATCATAACAATATATTTTTTGCTTTTTTATACTTTTTGATTTGAACTTTTAGGTATGCGTTAAGTAAATTAGATAATCATCATCATTAGCTCTCTTGTGCAAGAAAAGTTATTTAATGAATGATCATAACAATATATTTTTTTCTTTTTTGTACTTTTTGATGTGAACTTTTAGGTATGCGTTAAATAAATTAGATAATCATCATCATCAGCTCTCTTGTGCAAGAAAAGTTATTTAATGAATGATCATAAAAATATGTTTTTTGCTTTTTTATACTTTTTGATATTAACTTTTAGGTATGCGTTAAATGAATTAGAAAATCATCATCATTAGCTTATTTTGCAAGAAAAGTTATTTAATGAATGATCATCAAAATATTTTTGTTGCTTTTTTACACTTTTAGATGTGAACTTTTAGGAATGCGTTAAATAAATTAGATAATCATCATCATCAGCTCTCTTGTGCAAGAAAAGTTATTTAATGAATGATCATAACAATATATTTTTTGCTTTTTTATACTTTTTGATTTGAACTTTTAGGTATGCGTTAAGTAAATTAGATAATCATCATCATTAGCTCTCTTGTGCAAGAAAAGTTATTTAATGAATGATCATAACAATATATTTTTTTCTTTTTTGTACTTTTTGATGTGAACTTTTAGGTATGCGTTAAGTAAATTAGAAAATCATCATCATCAGCTCTCTTGTGCAAGAAAAGTTATTTAATGAATGATCATAAAAATATTTTTGTTGCTTTTTTACACTTTTACATGTGAACTTTTAGGAATGCTTTAAATAAATTAGAAAATCATCATCATCAGCTCTCTTGTGCAAGAAAAGTTATTTAATGAATGATCATAACAATATATTTTTTGCTTTTTTATACTTTTTGATTTGAACTTTTAGGTATGCGTTAAGTAAATTAGATAATCATCATCATTAGCTGTCTTGTGCAAGAAAAGTTATTTAATGAATGATCATAACAATATATTTTTTTCTTTTTTGTACTTTTTGATGTGAACTTTTAGGTATGCGTTAAGTAAATTAGAAAATCATCATCATCAGCTCTCTTGTGCAAGAAAAGTTATTTAATGAATGATCATAAAAATATTTTTGTTGCTTTTTTACACTTTTACATGTGAACTTTTAGGAATGCGTTAAATGAATTAGAAAATCATCATCATTAGCTTATTTTGCAAGAAAAGTTATTTAATGAATGATCATAAAAATATTTTTGTTGCTTTTTTACACTTTTAGATGTGAACTTTTAGGAATGCGTTAAATAAATTAGATAATCATCATCATCAGCTCTCTTTTGCAAGAAAAGTTATTTAATGAATGATCATAACAATATATTTTTTTCTTTTTTGTACTTTTTGATGTGAACTTTTAGGTATGCGTTAAATGAATTAGAAAATCATCATCATTAGCTTATTTTGCAAGAAAAGTTATTTAATGAATGATCATAACAATATATTTTTTGCTTTTTTTATACTTTTTAATTTGAACTTTTAGGTATGCGTTAAGTGAATTAGATAATCATCATCATTAGCTCTCTTGTGCAAGAAAAGTTATTTAATGAATGATCATAACAATATATTTTTTTCTTTTTTGTACTTTTTGATGTGAACTTTTAGGTATGCGTTAAGTAAATTAGAAAATCATCATCATCAGCTCTCTTGTGCAAGAAAAGTTATTTAATGAATGATCATAAAAATATATTTTTTGCTTTTTTATACTTTTTGATTTGAACTTTTAGGTATGCGTTAAGTAAATTAGATAATCATCATCATTAGCTCTCTTGTGCAAGAAAAGTTATTTAATGAATGATCATAACAATATATTTTTTTCTTTTTTGTACTTTTTGATGTGAACTTTTAGGTATGCGTTAAGTAAATTAGAAAATCATCATCATCAGCTCTCTTGTGCAAGAAAAGTTATTTAATGAATGATCATAAAAATATTTTTGTTGCTTTTTTACACTTTTACATGTGAACTTTTAGGAATGCGTTAAATAAATTAGATAATCATCATCATCAGCTCTCTTTTGCAAGAAAAGTTATTTAATGAATGATCTTAAAAATATTTTTGTTGCTTTTTTACACTTTTAGATGTGAACTTTTAGGAATGCTTTAAATAAATTAGAAAATCATCATCATCAGCTCTCTTTTGCAAGAAAAGTTATTTAATGAATGATCATAACAATATATTTTTTGCTTTTTTTATACTTTTTAATTTGAACTTTTAGGTATGCGTTAAGTGAATTAGATAATCATCATCATTAGCTCTCTTGTGCAAGAAAAGTTATTTAATGAATGATCATAACAATATATTTTTTTCTTTTTTGTACTTTTTGATGTGAACTTTTAGGTATGCGTTAAGTAAATTAGAAAATCATCATCATCAGCTCTCTTGTGCAAGAAAAGTTATTTAATGAATGATCATAAAAATATTTTTGTTGCTTTTTTACACTTTTACATGTGAACTTTTAGGAGTGCGTTAAATAAATTAGATAATCATCATCATCAGCTCTCTTTTGCAAGAAAAGTTATTTAATGAATGATCATAAAAATATTTTTGTTGCTTTTTTACACTTTTAAATGTGAACTTTTAGGAATGCGTTAAAAAATTTAGAAAATCATCATCATCAGCTCTCTTTTGCAAGAAAAGTTATTTAATGAATGATCATACAAATATATTTTTTGCTCGTTTATACTTTTTGATGTGAACTTTTAGGAATGCGTTAAGTAAATTAGATAATCATCATCATCAGCTCTCTTTTGCAAGAAAAGTTATTTAATGAATGATCATAAAAAATTTTTTGTTGCTTTTTTACACTTTTAGATGTGAACTTTTAGGAATGCGTTAAATAAATTAGATAATCATCATCATCAGCTCTCTTGTGCAAGAAAAGTTATTTAATGAATGATCATAACAATATATTTTTTGCTTTTTTATACTTTTTGATTTGAACTTTTAGGTATGCGTTAAGTAAATTAGATAATCATCATCATTAGCTCTCTTGTGCAAGAAAAGTTATTTAATGAATGATCATGAAAATATATTTTTTTCTTTTTTATACTTTTTGATGTGAACTTTTAGGAATGCGTTAAGTAAATTAGAAAATCATCATCATCAGCTCTCTTGTGCAAGAAAAGTTATTTAATGAATGATCATAAAAATATATTTTTTGCTTTTTTATACTTTTGTAATGTAAACTTTTAGGAATGCGTTAAGTAAATTAGATAATCATCATCATCAGCTCTCTTGTGCAAGAAAAGTTATTTAATGAATGATCATAACAATATATTTTTTGCTTTTTTATACTTTTTGATATTAACTTTTAGGTATGCGTTAAGTAAATTAGAAAATCATCATCATCAGCTCTCTTGTACAAGAAAAGTTATTTAATGAATGATCATAAAAATATTTTTGTTGCTTTTTTACACGTTTAGATGTGAACTTTTAGGAATGCGTTAAATAAATTAGAAAATCATCATCATCAGCTCTCTTTTGCAAGAAAAGTTATTTAATGAATGATCATAATAATAATATTGTTGCTTTTTTACACTTTTAGATGTGAACTTTTAGGAATGCTTTAAATAAATTAGAAAATCATCATCATCAGCTCTCTTTTGCAAGAAAAGTTATTTAATGAATGATCATAACAATATATTTTTTGCTTTTTTTATACTTTTTAATTTGAACTTTTAGGTATGCGTTAAGTGAATTAGATAATCATCATCATTAGCTCTCTTGTGCAAGAAAAGTTATTTAATGAATGATCATAACAATATATTTTTTTCTTTTTTGTACTTTTTGATGTGAACTTTTAGGTATGCGTTAAGTAAATTAGAAAATCATCATCATCAGCTCTCTTGTGCAAGAAAAGTTATTTAATGAATGATCATAAAAATATTTTTGTTGCTTTTTTACACTTTTACATGTGAACTTTTAGGAGTGCGTTAAATAAATTAGATAATCATCATCATCAGCTCTCTTTTGCAAGAAAAGTTATTTAATGAATGATCTTAAAAATATTTTTGTTGCTTTTTTACACTTTTAGATGTGAACTTTTAGGAATGCGTTAAATAAATTAGAAAATCATCATGATCAGCTCTCTTTTGCAAGAAAAGTTATATAATGAATGATCATACAAATATATTTTTTGCTCGTTTATACTTTTTGATGTGAACTTTTAGGAATGCGTTAAGTAAATTAGATAATCATCATCATCAGCTCTCTTTTGCAAGAAAAGTTATTTAATAAATGATCATAAAAATATATTTTTTGCTTTTTTATACTTTTTGATATTAACTTTTAGGTATGCGTTAAGTGAATTAGAAAATCATCATCATTAGCTGTCTTGTGCAAGAAAAGTTATTTAATGAATGATCATAAAAATATTTTTGTTGCTTTTTTACACTTTTTGATCTGAACTTTTAGGAATGCTTTAAATAAATTAGAAAATCATCATCATCAGCTCTCTTGTGCAAGAAAAATATTTATTGAATGATCATAACAATATATTTTTTGCTTTTTTTATACTTTTTAATTTGAACTTTTAGGTATGCGTTAAGTGAATTAGATAATCATCATCATTAGCTCTCTTGTGCAAGAAAAGTTATTTAATGAATGATCATAACAATATATTTTTTTCTTTTTTGTACTTTTTGATGTGAACTTTTAGGTATGCGTTAAGTAAATTAGAAAATCATCATCATCAGCTCTCTTGTGCAAGAAAAGTTATTTAATGAATGATCATAAAAATATTTTTGTTGCTTTTTTACACTTTTACATGTGAACTTTTAGGAATGCGTTAAATAAATTAGATAATCATCATCATCAGCTCTCTTTTGCAAGAAAAGTTATTTAATGAATGATCATAAAAATATTTTTGTTGCTTTTTTACACTTTTAGATGTGAACTTTTAGGAATGCGTTAAATAAATTAGAAAATCATCATGATCAGCTCTCTTTTGCAAGAAAAGTTATATAATGAATGATCATACAAATATATTTTTTGCTCTTTTATACTTTTTGATGTGAACTTTTAGGAATGCGTTAAGTAAATTAGATAATCATCATCATCAGCTCTCTTTTGCAAGAAAAGTTATTTAATGAATGATCATAAAAATATATTTTTTGTTTTTTTATACTTTTTGATATTAACTTTTAGGTATGCGTTAAGTGAATTAGAAAATCATCATCATTAGCTGTCTTGTGCAAGAAAAGTTATTTAATGAATGATCATAAAAATATTTTTGTTGCTTTTTTACACTTTTTGATCTGAACTTTTAGGAATGCTTTAAATAAATTAGAAAATCATCATCATCAGCTCTCTTGTGCAAGAAAAATATTTATTGAATGATCATAACAATATATTTTTGCTTTATTTACACTTTTTGATGTGAACTTTATGGCCTGCCTTAAATAAATTAGAAAATCATCATCATCAGTTCTTTTGTGGAAGAATAATTATTTAATGATCATAAAAATATTTTTTTTATGCTTTTTGATAAGAACTATTCATGATAATGATTTTAATCTTATTTATTTAACGTATTCCTTAAAGTTGTAATCAAAAAGTATAAAAAGTAATAATAAAATAAAATGTAATCATTCAATAGCTATTCCACAAAGCAGATATTGCTGATGATTTCATATGTTGTAGTAACGTTGTAATAAAATAAGAAAGTAATAAATCATCGTCGTAATTTCGGTTTGTCGCGACGGCCGCCGCTAGGGCATGCGGTACCGATACCATTCTCAGAACCGGGACTGAGATTTCCGGTACTGAGTCAGAACTGGGAAATCCCGGGATATCGGTACTTTTCGGGACTGAGTAAAAAAATGTATTTCTTTATTTTGTGCTCCATTTGTTAAATAAAACGCCTGTTTAATGATCATTATTTATCAAGTATTTTGTAATAATCAACAATGGCAAAATAAATCAACAAAAAATAAAACAAATCAACTATCGTTAAAGGATTTTAAGAAGTACACCGAATTAACATTGATTTAGTCTCTTTCTTATTATTTACTCGGTACAGTTACAAGCGTTAACCTATGTTAACGTTTGTAAATGGAAATATCATTTATAAAGACTTAAGATTAAAAAAAATATTACCATAACCTCTTAAATACATTTCACTGAGATGGTAATTGCATCGCCTTTCTTTCACGGTGATAGCTCCTCATAAAGCTGATGGCGTCTACGCTTCTGTCACTCATTGAAGTGCGGAGCTTGTTACATATAATGCCAGCAGAAGAAAACACTCTCAGACTCAGCACTCGTTGGCGGTATAGTCATTAGATAATCATAGGCCAGTGTTTGATAATGTCCGCGAACATTTTCAAAGACAACCGAATATTATTTCAAAGACAACGTTTCAACGTTTTTGAAACGACGCATGTCAGCTGTTTTGATTTGGATTTGTTGACAAATGGACTAAGAAAAAAATGTATTCCATATATATAGTGCAAAGTGCACCGAGGGGGCAGTGAAATATTGAAACATATCAATTTATTCACAACTGCCGAAGGCTTCTGGAAACGAAAAGAGTGGGTGGCACCGACTCCAAAACCAAAAATAATTGTATATAGGTAATTGTCCTAAGAAATTTATTTGTTCTAAATAGTCCCTAAGTACTTATCAAGTAATAAAGAAAACAATTATTTGTTGCTTTTTAGTTCATATTTGAAGTCGGGTTTATTTTTTGTTAAAAGTTTATTTATTTTTAACTTTTTAGTTTCCCTTTTGTCACTGATTTTTAATAATTGAATATGGGCAGACCAAATACGGGTAATCGCGCTGCTTGTATGAGACAGTGTTCTTTGTGCCAAACGAGGAATTTTATAAAAAAGGAATATTATAATATATAAACTTTGCAAAGGAATAAAATGTATGTCGAATTGAGTCGTGTTCGAAGTTTAGGTTAGATAATAGCTGATTCGGATATCATGATTTGGATGATAACAAACTGTCAACGCGAACACTTGACTGCAGATCGTTAACTTAGTGGAAATGATTAGACTCGAAATCGTCATCTGCTTACTTATCGTGGCACATAAGTAATGCAACGCCTGACACAGGCAACACTGCGATCTGGAATGCGGTGGAATACTGCGATCGCCAACCCGCTTGCCAAGCGTGGTGATTATGACATTTAGCCCCATGCAAGGCACAGGAAAGCCATGGTCTCGAGTTCTCAGCGGCTTCCGATACCCATTTTACTATAGACGCCAGTGTATGAACTGAGTCAGGTGTGCGAAGAATGGCGCAAAACCGGACATTGTGGGTCACTTTAGGGGGGATCTATGTTCAGCGTTCTATGGTTGTTATGATGGTGATTATGATGATGATGATGAGAAAGTCGTTACCAGAGAGCATTACATGGCAACCCTATTAAGCCCAAAAACGGTTACCTTACACTTTTATATCACTTGGTTCCGTTGCCAGAAGGTGGTACTTTCTGAACATAAATGGTTGATCTGTCGCCAAAAAACTTAATTATACATTTTTACTGCATTAGTGAGTCCCGAATGACGAAGTTCGGGGATAATTCACTAAAAAAGAACATGCAACCGAATTCAGAACCTCCTTCTTTTTTGAAGTTGGTTAAAAATACGTGCAAGAATGAAGTCCAAACACGGCCACTCTACACTTTTTTATATCTGAGTTCCGATGCCTACAGGTAAAGGCGAAATCGCCAAATGTGTACTATGCTTTGTAGACGAGTCCCGTTCTGGACATCATTAGCAGTTCCACCTCATCAAATGTCACAATTCTGAATGGAAATGCTTGAGTTGTTGATAAAAACGCAAAAATCACCAAATGTGTGCCTATAAGATTTGAGGAGTTTCCTCGATTCCTCAGGATCCCATCATCAAGACTCGAGCTTGACTAAGATTAATCTTAGAAATCTTCAATACTTAACAAAAATATCCAAGAGGCGAAATCGCCAAATGTGCACTATGATTTGTTGAAGAGTCCCTTTCTGGACGTCATTAGCAGTTCCACCTCATCAAATGTCACAGTTCTGAATGGAAATGCTGGAGTTATTGATAAAAACACAAAAATCACCATATGTGTGCCTTATAAGATTTGAGGAGTTTCCTCAATTCCTCGGGATCCCATCATCAGATCCCGACTTAGTGCCAACGGGACCAATTCGGAGTTATAGCCTTTCGATTAAAAAAAATATTTAAAATCGGTTCACGGGTCTCGGAGATATCGAGTAACATATATTATATACAAAAAAAAAATTAGTTCGAATTGATAACCTCCTCCTTTTTTTGAAGTCGGTTAAAAATGTATGATATTATTCATTCCATGAACCTGTTTTAACTGATAATATCCCGAATTCCGATAAAAACCGTAAAAAATCCAAGATCATTTCAGTTTTTGTCAAAGAATCTAGAACAAAAACTCAGTACCGAAAGAACCGGAGAATCGGGATTTTGATCCACCAGAACCGGTACCAGATTGATTGAAAATTCCCGGGATTTCCCGGTACTTTCGGTACCGAGAAATCCCGGTAGCATGCCCTAGCCGCCGCTCTGTGGGAGTGTCCCGCCCAGTCGCGCGTGCGCGCTGCGGACGCCGCGCCCCAGCGGCCGCGTGTGCTCGGTGCTCCACTGTCTAACCTGAACACGGTGTGTTGGGATCGTTCCTGACTTATGCAAATAGCAGATAATTGCGAAAACCAGACAATTATCATTTCTAGTTCATTTTTAATAAAAACACTTTTTTGGAATATTCTGACACTCATGGGTCCACAGCCGAAGTCCCCCATACACCTTAATGCCAAAACGGATAGACTCTGTGGTGGTCAGTCTGGGGTCTGCGGCCCCGGCGGCGCACTCGGTGCTGGCCCGGCGTGCGAGGGGCAAAGAGGGGGGGATGCTTCGGGCGTGTCTCACAAACAGTTATTCGTTTTTGGTTATAAAGATTTGTATACAAAAAATAATAATTAAAATCAAAAATGTTATCGCAGTTTTGAGAGAACAGCTAGCACCTGTGTGTGAGGCGGAACCCCCCCTCCTCCCCCAGCCCGCTCCGGCCCCCGCGCACCTGGTGCTCGCCGGCGGAGCCAGCGCGAAGGAAAGTGGACTAGAAATGATTTTAACAAACAAAACTTAAATTTAACAAATTAAATAATCATCATCTCTCTTGTGCAAGCAAAGTTATTTAATGAATGATCATAAAAATATATTTTTTGCTTTTTTATACTTTTTGATGTGAACTTTTAGGTATGCGTTAAATGAATTAGAAAATCATCATCATCAGCTCTTTTGTGCAAGAAAAGTTATTTAATGAATGATCATAAAAATATATTTTTTGCTCTTTTATACTTTTTGATGTGAACTTTTAGGAATGCGTTAAATAAATTAGAAAATCATCATCAGCTCTCTTTTGCAAGAAAAATTATTTAATGAATGATCATAAAAATATGTTTTTTGCTTTTTTATACTTTTTGATATTAACTTTTAGGTATGCGTTAAATGAATTAGAAAATCATCATCATTAGCTTATTTTGCAAGAAAAGTTATTTAATGAATAATCATAAAAATATTTTTGTTGCTTTTTTACACTTTTGGACCCGGGTATGTCCTTAAAC
Organism: Grapholita molesta; assembly: GCA_022674325.2. NCBI lineage: Eukaryota > Metazoa > Arthropoda > Insecta > Lepidoptera > Tortricidae > Grapholita > Grapholita molesta. Next base: position 62,818 of record CP053122.2, on the reverse strand, counting down.
TACGTCCAACAATGAGAGGTAGGGCACAGCGATGACCATCACGCTTGAATCTGGGGCAGCCCAACTGGGGAAGTACCTCCTCCTTACAGAAGACCACAGCCATAATAACACTGCTACCTTTCAGGTATGTAGTGTTGTGTTCCTGATGGTGAGTAAGGTTCCCAGAGCTCCAACCCCCCTTAAAGGCCGGCGACGCGTTTGTGACTCCCCTGGTGTTGCGGGTGCCCATGGGCGACGGTAATTACTTACCATCAGGCAATCCGTCTGCTCGTTTGCCGCCTATGTCATATAAAAAAAAAAACATTTTTAGATGTGAACTTTTAGGAATGCGTTTTCTTTCTATTTTCTAAATTATTTGACGTATTTCTTTTAGTTTGTTAATTTAAAAAGTACAAAAAAGAAAAAACATTTGGTCATGAAATAACTATGCTTGCACAAACGAGCTAATGATAATGATTTTCTAATTTACTTAATGCATTCCTAAATTTTCATTTCAAAAAGTACAAAAAAAAAACAAAAGATATTTTCATGATCATTAAATAACTGTGCTAGCACAATAGCTGATGATGGTGATTTTCTATTTTATTAAACGCGTTCCTAAAAGTTAAAATTAAAATGTATATAAAAAGGTATAAAAAGAAATAAACAATTATTTTTGCATAAAAGATATATGACGATGATGATTTTCTTATAAATATTATGAAATCATAAATATAAAAAAGCTTAAAATATATTTTTATACTCATTAAATAACTATTCTGGCACAAAAGAGCTAATAGTGATGATGTTTTTAAAATTATTATCATATTCCTTAAAGTTGATTTGTTCCTTATTTTTGCACAAAAGAGATGATGACGATTATGATTGGGCTATACGAGTACCGCTTGAACTTGTTTCAACTTTATCATTCCCGGTGTACGTCATTACGTGTAAATAAGAACAATTTAGAAAGGGGAAGCACATTGTATCGATGATTTTTCAATCAAAATTTCTTCAAAAGACTTCGATGCCGTAAAAGGGTTCAATACTCTTTCGGTAGATGTCGCTACACGTCACCCGTAATGACGTATACCAGGAAGGATAAAGTAGAAAAAATTGACACGTCCATGCGGTACTCGCACAGTACAACTGGTAGTGCACTGGGCTAGTGATCCAGTGGCTGTGGGTTCGAGTTCCGCAGCGAGTCAATTTTTTCTATTTTTTCTTTCTGTTTCTTTTAAATATCGACTAAATAACAATGATCATATAATTACCATTTTTGCACAAAATAACAGATTATGATGATTTTCTAATTTATTTAAGTCATTCCTAAAAGTTCACATCAAAAAGTATAAAAATGCAAAAACTATATTTTTATGATCATTAAATAATTATGATCATGAAATAACTATTCTTGCACAAAATAACTAATATGATAACATTCTAATTAATTTAAGGCATTCCTAAAAGTTCACATCAAAAAGTATGACAACGCAAAAAATATATTTTTCAAACAACTATGATCGTATATATAATAACTATTCTTGCACAAAATAATTGATGATGATGGTGATTTTCTAATTAATTTTATGATCATTAAATAACTGCTTGCACAAAGAAGATGATGATAATGATTTTCAAAACTTATCGCTTTCCTAAAAGTTTACATAATAAAGTATAATAAGCGTAAAAGATATTTTAATGATCATATTAACTATTGTTGCACAAAATAACTGATGATGATGATTTTTAATTTACTTAACGTATTCCTTAAAATTCGCATCTAAAAGTTTAAAAAAGAAAGAAAGATATTATTGTGATCATTAATTTACTATTCTGTCACAAAAGATCCGATGATGATAATTTTCTAATTTATTTAAGGCATTCCTAAAAGTTCAAAACAAAAACTATAAAAAGCATTTTTTTTTATGATCAGCATAGTTATTTCATGCTTGCGCAAAATAGATGATGATAATGATTTTCAAATTTACTTATCGCTTTCCTAAAACTTAACATAATAAACGTAAAATATCATTTAATAACTATGATGATGGTTTCCTAATTTTTTTAAGGCATTTCTTAAAGTTCACATCAAAAAAAAAAAGTATTTTTATGATTATATAACTATGATCATGAAATAACTATTCTTGCACAAAAAACTGATGATTATTAGATTATAACAGGGAATTGGTGGCGAGTTCAGTAAAAATGCAAGAAATTCTAAAACTTTAACTTTATTCTTCAACTGGTATTTCTCATAAGTAACTTTCATTGACAGTGGCGCTAGTAGTGAGCAAACTAGGAACTATTTTTTTTTTTTTTATAATACAAGACTTATTCGACAGCAATGTAAAATTAAATATTCAATACTCCCACTAATTTTACATCATATTATATTATTCAGTCTTGCAGAAACAAATATAAACAACAAAAATAATCTTAATATCTATCTACTTAAGAAAGTACTAAGTCTCTGTTGACACAGAACTTTTGTGAAGGCAGAGCTTTAGTTAAGAAATCAGCTAACTGGTTTGAGCTTGGAACATACTGTATATTTAACAATCCTTGCTCTACCTTTTCACGAATGAATTTATATTTAACATCAATGTGTTTAGATCGTTGATGAAACACAGGGTTGCTGATTAATTTTATGGCAGCTTGATTGTCCACAAACAAAGTTATATTATTCTGAGATTCTCTTAAATCACAAAAATTGTTTTATCCATAACAATTGTTTCGTGGCTTCACAGGCCGCCATGAACTCAGCTTCCATTGTAGACAATGCTATTGTCTGTTGTTTCCTACTGGCCCATATGATCGGACCATGGTTCATAAGAAAAATGTAACCAGTGGTAGATTTCCTTGAATCAGTGTCACTCGCATAGTCAGAGTCGGAGTAACCAACTAGTTCACAGTTTCCTTTGTACATTATACCAATGTTTTTGGTACCTATTAGATATCTTATGATATGTTTTACAGCCTTGACATGCTCTACACTAGGGTTATTGACATAACGACACACTAGGTTTACGGCAAACGAAATGTCTGGACGAGATGCTGAGGCCAGAAATAATAATGAACCTACTGCCTCTCTAAACGGAAAATTAACTGGAGCATCATCATCATTACAGTTACTTAGTGACACATTCGGATCAACTGGTGTTGAGCATGGATGGGCATCTGACATTTTGAATCTTTTTATTATTTGCTCAATGTATCTTCTCTGAGTAATACAAATTGAGTTTTCATTTTTAACTATTTCCAATCCAACAAAACTGCTAAGATTCAAAATTCTTACAGAGAAATTAGATTTCAGAGCCTGGACAAGCACATTTGATGTGTCTTTATCAGAATAAAATATGAGACCATCATCAACATATATAATCAACAATATTCTTATATTATTTATATAACTAATGAACACACAATGATCAGATTCTGTTTGTTTAAAGCCATAGGACTTCAGGAAATTGGTAAATTTTGCATTCCAACAGCGGGAAGCCTGCTTTAGTCCATACAAAGACTTATTTAATTTGCAAACTTTACCATTTTCTAAATTTATGCCTTGGGGAATTTCCATAAAAATATTTTCTTCGAGTTCCCCATACAAAAATGCTGTTTTCACATCAAATTGGACGATCTCATAATCATGTTTTGCAGCCAAGCTTAACAAAATTCTAATAGAGTCATACCGGGTGGTAGGAGCGAATGTTTCTGTATAATCAATATCCTTAACTTGTCTAAAACCGCGAGCACACAATCTGGCTTTGTACCTCTCAATGTTGCCTTCTTGGTCTTGCTTAATTTTAAACACCCACTTTGAGGTAATAGGCTTCTTAGAGGGCTCTTTATCAACTACAGTCCATGTCTTGTTTTCTTCGTGTGCCTGCAACTCTTCATTGATTGCCTCCTTCCATTTTGTCACATCAGGGTCTAACATCGCTTCCTCATATGTCGAGGGCACAGAGTATTCAGTAAAATTTACTTCTTCAAATCGGGGTCTCTTTCTTGGTCTCAAAAGTATTGGAGATCTCTCCTCCAGTATCTGGGTGGTCTCGTCAGGTTGAAAGGTGACATCACCATCTTCGCAACTTCTCAAGCTGTCATCAGGACTAATAGCTGAGTTTTCATTACTTGGTGGGGTGGATAACGGGCTAGAAGGGCTAGAAACAAGCATAGGCATCACGGTATCTTCATTCTCATGTTCTTCTATATTTACTAGGACAGACCTATTGACAATCTTGTCATTACAGTTCTCATCAAATCGCACATCACGGGTAACTTTTACCCTTTTGTTGTTGGGATCATACATCCTATAATTTTCATTTTCATAACCAACAAGGTATAGTTTATTGCTTTTCTTTTCAAGTTTCGTTCTACATGCATCAGGAACATGAACAAACCCACAAGTTCCAAATATCCTGAGGTGTTGCAGACTTGGTTTTTCTCCATACCAAATCTCATATGGTGACTTTTCTGGCGTTTGTGTAGATGTCGTCCTGTTCAGTACGTAAACTGCACACCCAACTGCCTCTGCCCATAGAATTTTTGGCAGGTCACGGCTATAAAGCATTGAACGCGCGCTTTCCATAATTGTGCGCAGTTCGCGTTCAGCTCTTGAATTTTGTTGGGGGGTATATGGTGCTGTACGCTCATGCATGATGCCATGTTGGTTCAGGTAACTTTTAAAATCATTGTTTACATACTCTTTGCCATTGTCGGTATGCAATGTGCGTATATTGTGACCAAACTTGTTACGTATAATGGCATTGAATGTTTTAAAATGTTCCAAAACTTCACTCTTGTGCCTCATAAAACTCACATGTAAAAAGCTGGAGGCTGCATCTTTAAATAGGACAAAGTACACCATACCTTGAACAGACGACTCACTCATTGGGCCGCAAACATCACTGTAGACCAGGTCCCCGGGACGCTGCTAGCCTCTGTGTGAAGTATGAAATGGGAGCCGGCTTTGCTTGCCATACATACACCCTTCACATACAAAGTTCTCATCACTGATGTCTTCACACTCCACAAGTCCACTTTTCACCATTTTCTGTATTTCTTTAATGTTCAGGTGTCCAAGTCGTTCGTGTAACACTTTCAGATTATTCACAGAGCTTTGCACTGCATTACAACTAGCACTTATAACAACTTCAAAGTTCATCACATATATGTTGTTTGACTTTAAACTTGCACTTAACACTATTTCATCATCCTTGTAGATAAGGGCTACTGTGCCCTTCTTGACAATCTCAAATTTGCAGCGCATTATTGTGCCTTCTGATAATAAATTTCTTTTTAGTTCCGGCACCCATATTACATTTTTCAGTAGATTTTCCTCCCACTGACCATTCAGGCACTTCTTTATAAGTATGGTACCTTTTCCACATACTTTCAAGTTCTGTTCATTTCCTAGTTTCACATATCTATTATCCTTTTCGCTGTACAGTTCCAATTCCAGAAAGAAATCTCTCCTGTAAGTCATGTGAACTGACGCACCAGAGTCGAGAAGGAATACATTTTCATTTGATCCTTCCGTGTAGTTTAAAGATTCTTCTGTATGAAACGCAAGCATATCAGCACTTGGCTTGCTACCTTGGCTTGCTTGGCGTGCCTTTCCTTTTAACCTACAATCTCTGGCGAAATGGCCGCGCTTGCCACAGTGATAACAAAGAAAACGATGACGCTTGTCTTCTTCATTGTGAGAACTGGAATTTCTCTTCGGTTTGCCCTTTTGTTGTACAGCAGCAAGTGCAACATCACTTTTTTCTTCTGCTGTCAAGCTGGCTTCCTCGTCCATCAGCCGAGCTGTAAGATTTTGAATAGTCTGTTGTGATGATGGTAGTGAGAGCCAGGCTTGCCTAACTGACCTATATTGAGATGGCAGGGTACTTATAATTTTTGTAATTATGGCTGTGTCACTTAATTCTTCATCACAATCTTTTAACTGTTGCGCTAAACTCTCAACTTTCGATATGTGCTGAGCCATACTGTCTGACGGGTTCATCTTATATTGATAGAGTTGCTCATGAACTAACATCTTGTTAAATTCTGACTTATTTTCGTATATGGACTCAAGTTTCTTCATGATTTCGGATGCACTTGTACAGTTTTCAACGAGTGCAATTTGCCGGTAATCCATTGCGGACGTCATGATGAACATCGCCATGCCGTCATTTTTAAGCCATGATTCCTTATCAGATTCTGGTTCAGGCTTGGAAATATCTATGCCCTTGGCTCTTAAGGCGCATTTTATTTGGAATTTCCTCTGACGGAAATTGTTTCCGTCGAAATGCTCGACATTCATTTTGATCCCGCCGGAATCCATGTGCTTGGAGGTTTTGTTGCAACTTTACACTTTGCACGACTTTCACTACTTGTACCGAGTCATTTACTCTTTGCAATTTTTACAGAACAAGCTGGGCCCATAACCTATTAGATTATAACAGGGAATTGGTGGCGAGTTCAGTAAAAATGCAAGAAATTCTAAAACTTTAACTTTATTCTTCAACTGGTATTTCTCATAAGTAACTTCCATTGACAGTGGCGCTAGTAGTGAGCAAACTAGGAACTATTTTTTTTTTTTTTATAATACAAGACTTATTCGACAGCAATGTAAAATTAAATATTCAATATAATAATTAAATAGTCAAATCAAATATTCATAGTTATTTCATGCTTGCGCAAAATAGATGATGATAATGATTTTCAAATTTACTTATCGCTTTCCTAAAACTTAACATAATAAACGTAAAATATCATTTAATAACTATGATGATGGTTTCCTAATTTTTTTAAGGCATTTCTTAAAGTTCACATCAAAAAAAATATATATTTTTATGATTATATAACTATGATCATGAAATAACTATTCTTGCACAAAAAACTGATGATGATGATTTTCTAATTTATTTAAGGCGTTACCAGAAGTTTACATCAAAAAGTATAAAAAAGCAGAAAAGATTAAATCAGAAAGTAAAAAAAAATCAAAAAGTATATTTTTATGATCATTAAATAACTATGCTTGCACAAAGTACATGATAATGATGACGATTTTCTAAATTACTTAACGCATTTCTAAAAACAAACACACACATTCACATCAATAAGTGTAAAAATAAAACAAAAGATAGTTTTATGAAAGATAACTATTATTTTAAAATAACTATTCATGATATTTTTCTATTTTTGAAGGCATTCCTAAAAGTTCGCAAAAGCAAAAAAGATATTTTTTGATCGTGAAAAAACTATGCTTGCACAAAATAACGGATAATGATGATTTTTAATTTATTTAAGGCATTTCTAAAAATACACATCAAAAAGTATTAAAAGCATAAAAGATAATTTGTTAATCATTAAATAACTACTTACACAAAGAAATGGTTGATAATGATTTTCTAATTCCTAAAAATTCACTTCAAAAATTATATTTTTCTATTTTTGAAGGCATTCCTAAAAATTGACCCTTGCATGGTTTACATTGAGTAATAGCCCCCATTACTACAAGTTTGTTAACTTCTGTTGTTAACATCTTTTTCTCAGAATCATTGAATGAGTTATTAAGAGGTAAAATACATTGACTGGGTTCAGTTACAAAAGGAATGGAATATCCATTAATCCATTGTAAAACAGTTTGATCATTAGTCAATGATGCCAAGCATTTATGAAAATGTTTAAGCCGAGCTGCAAATTTTACCTTTATGGATACTTTGCACGACTTCCGCGGTAGTGGGATGTTGCTGGTCGACGTGCTGGCTTGGCTTGATATTGTCCTCGTGGATTGCTGCGATGTTCCCGGTAGGCTGGTGTCTGGTTGTTCCGATGGAATGGTTTTTTTATTGTTCTGGGAATGTATTGGTTCTGGACAGCTGGCCGTCTGGAGTTTTGGTAGTTTTTTGGAGCAGTCTTTGGCTTTAAAATATTTATTGTCCTTTTCATTGCTGAGGATGTTTTTACTGACTCCTCCAATTTGGAATATAAAAACTCAGATCATTTATTTTCATTAAGGTTTTGCATTCATGATTTATCCATAACTGGTGCAATCAGTTTTCTACGGATCTGCGTATATTGATGATGCAGGTTACTAAGTAACCTAATGCTGTCACTCAGTGACTTTATAACTTCTAACTTGTCAAATTCGTTTTTGGTTAGACTGTTAATTGTTTGTGTAACTAATGAGATAGCCCTGCCTAAGTCTTGCTGTCTGTCTTTTAACAGGTTGTCACGATTTGTTAGGGAATTGTTCAACAGTCCTGCAAATTCTGTATTCAATTTTGGAGCATCTAGTAATTTTGCATTCTTTGGGATTTTGGTTTTGGAGAGGTTGTCATGGATTTCTTTATTTAATCCTTCTATTAAAATATTGTTAAATATTTTAACAATTTCAGATTTTAATTCTTTACCATAGTCATCGTCTTCTTGACCGCCTTCCCCGAGTGCAGCCAAGATGTCTTTAGGTAAATCTTCCTCTATATCAACCTCTCCTTCCTCTTCAAGTTGTCCATCATGCTCATCTTGATTATTCTCTTGACTTTCAAGATTATCCTCTTCGTCCGGATTGTCTTCTACGCTATTTTCTGGATCCATAGCTTTTTTTTTTTTTTTTTTTTTTTTTGTACAGTAAGTAAAATGTAAATAAAATTTTGATCTTACGCTAATGGTAAGTGCATCTTTACACTACATCCCTTATTTTAGAGCCACATGCTTCATGTCAGAAATAGATCCATTTTATACCAAGGTAAGTTTCACCCAACGGGCGAAGATGGGTCTTCTTATCTTTTACCCACCGGGTAAAGGCTTGGGATTGTAAAACTTTCATGTTTGTAAGTGATAATTACTCTCACTCAACGAGTGAGGAAATTCTCGAAACTCGAAGAATTTATGTGTGTTTAATACAAAACTTGTCCTTCTTTGAGGATCAAGGTCATCTCAACGAGATCTTCCCTTTTTCCAACGGAAAGTCGGGGAATAATGTTGTTCACCCAACGGGTGCAGGTTGTTTCGAAACTCGATCAACCCGATTCAATGTTATGCACAACTTAATGTTGTTTATTAGTCGACTATATCTTGACGAGAAATCACTTCTTAAACGTAAAATACATCGAAAAAACAACAAATTACCTAGGTTTATTGTTAACTTACCTGAAGAATTCAAGGCCATTTTGTATTTCTCTATCTTCCTTTCCATCTTGCGAATTTTCCTCCTTTTTCTTTCATCGTCACTACTTTCAGTATTTCTTTTAGGCATTTTGTATAGGGAAAATACACTATTTTTATAATTAAACTTAAATTTTCCATAAGACGATTTCGACGCGACCGTTAATTTTCTGCGCGCGGAGAAAAAAAAAACAAACACACACATTCACATCAAAAAGTGTAAAAATAAAACAAAAGATAGTTTTATGAAATATAACTATTATTTTAAAATAACTATTCTTGATATTTTTCTATTTTTGAAGGCATTCCTAAAAGTTCGCAAAAGCAAAAAAGATATTTTTTGATCGTGAAAAAACTATGCTTGCACAAAATAACGGATAATGATGATTTTTAATTTATTTAAGGCATTTCTAAAAGTTCACATCAAAAAGTATAATAAGCGAAAAATATATTTTTTATGATCATTCAATTCTTGGACAAAAAAGCTGAGAACGATAATTTTCTTATTTATATAAGGCATTCCTAAAAGCACATCAAAAAGTAGAAAAAAGCAGAAAATATATTTTTGTGATCATTAAATAACTATGATGATGATTTTCTAATTAAATAAGGCATTTCTAAAAGTTCACATCAAAAACTATAAAAAAGAATAAAATATATTTTATGGTTATATAACTATGATCATTAAATAACTATTCTTGTACAAAAGAACTGATGATGATTATTTTCTAATTTATCTTAAGGCATTTCTAAAAGTTCACATCAAAAACTATAAAAAAGCAGAAATGGTGAAATCAAAAAGTATAAAAAAGAAAAAAGTTATTTTTATGATTATTAAATGAATATGATCATATAATAACTCTTCTTGCACAAAATAACTCATGATGATGATTTTCTAATTTATTTAAGGCATTTCTAAAATATAAGGAGCAAAAACGATAAATTTATAATCATTAAATAACTATGCCCGCACAAAGTAGATTATGATAACGATTTTCAAATTTTCTTATCATTTTCGTAAAAGTTTACATAATTAAGTATAATAAGCGTAAAAGATAATTTAATGATCATTAAATATTTATTCTGGCACAAAAGAACTGATGATGATGATTTTCTAATTTACTTATCGTATTCTGTAAAATCGTATTATTAAAGTCATTATTAAAATTGAAAAAAAAAATTGGAAAATTTGACTCGCAGCGGGACTCGAACCCACAACCACTGGATCACTAGCCCAGTAGACTACCAATTGTGCCATACGAGTACCGCTGGGACTTGTCAAATTGTTCTCTATTTTATTAAAGTTCAAATCAATAGCAAAAATAATATTTTTATGATTAAGACCTGATGACGATTTTCTAATTTACTTAACGCATTCCTAAAAATTCACATAAAAAGTACAAAAAAAAACAAAACAGATATTTTTAGGACCATTCAATAACTATGCATGCACAAAAGAGGTGATGATGATGATGATTTTCTCATAAATAATAACAAATTTTTGATACTTAAATGGAAAGTACAATATTAAAAGAAAGCGATTTTCTAGAAACTTCCTGCCTCGCACAGCAAAACTCTGGAATAAATTGTCGTGTACAGTATTTCCGGACAGATATGACATCCAAACCTTCAAGAAACGAGCGTATAGGGATCTTAAAAGCCTGCAACGTACTTGTGACTCCTCTGGTGTTGCGAGTGTTCATGGGCGGCGGTAGTTGCTTACTATCTAAAAAAAAAAAAAAAAAATTACAGCGGGACATCTACCACAAGCATATTGAACACGATAACGACGCCATCTAGTGGCGAATTGTCAACTTAACTATTTAAGTAAATAAAAAAATAAAAAAATACTCCTGTAGTCAATGTTCGCTATCAGCGGGACAAACAGCGATAAATGAATACAATTTTTATTCAAATGTATGCCTCCATGGTTGAATAATTTAAAAAAGACGAGCGATATGGCTGTACGCGTAAGTTTTAGATGTTTCATTGTTCCGGTAGATGGCACCATCAAGTGACGTAAGTTATCTTACATCGCGGTGTTAAAAATTTTCCAAAATACACCCAGACGTTTAACAGTTTATAGGGGTTAGGTTTGGTTCGGAGTTAGGTTAGGTTCAGAGTTAGGTTAGGTTCAGAGTTAGGTTAGGTTCAGAGTTAGGTTAGGTTCAGAGTTAGGTTAGGTTCAGAGTTAGGTTAGGTTCAGAGTTAGGTTAGGTTCAGAGTTAGGTTAGGTTCAGAGTTAGGTTAGGTTCAGAGTTAGGTTAGGTTCAGAGTTAGGTTAGGTTCAGAGTTAGGTTAGGTTCAGAGTTAGGTTAGGTTCAGAGTTAGGTTAGGTTCAGAGTTAGGTTAGGTTCAGAGTTAGGTTAGGTTCAGAGTTAGGTTAGGTTCAGAGTTAGGTTAGGTTCAGAGTTAGGTTAGGTTCAGAGTTAGGTTAGGTTCAGAGTTAGGTTAGGTTCAGAGTTAGGTTAGGTTCAGAGTTAGGTTAGGTTCAGAGTTAGGTTAGGTTCAGAGTTAGGTTAGGTTCAGAGTTAGGTTAGGTTCAGAGTTAGGTTAGGTTCAGAGTTAGGTTAGGTTCAGAGTTAGGTTAGGTTCAGAGTTAGGTTAGGTTCAGAGTTAGGTTAGGTTCAGAGTTAGGTTAGGTTCAGAGTTAGGTTAGGTTCAGAGTTAGGTTAGGTTCAGAGTTAGGTTAGGTTCAGAGTTAGGTTAGGTTCAGAGTTAGGTTAGGTTCAGAGTTAGGTTAGGTTCAGAGTTAGGTTAGGTTCAGAGTTAGGTTAGGTTCAGAGTTAGGTTAGGTTCAGAGTTAGGTTAGGTTCAGAGTTAGGTTGGGGTGCTAGACAGGAAACCTCCCCGAGTGCCAGGGCTCTTCTCATACCTTTTGATCCGGTTGATCCGAAGGTAAGGGAAGAGTTCTGGACGGTGCACCCTGGGGCAACGGTAAGCGATCTTCTTGTTGGCTCACAAGAGATCGCTTACCGGTGCTGCAAATATCCTGTGTGGGGGGGATGGGGGGTTCCGCGCCGGGTTGAGCTGGTTCTCCCTGGGCGCGGCAGGTGACGGTGGCTGCAGGATGGACCTCGGTCCTCCTGCGGTCTCTTTGGGGGGCACTACGGGCAGGGAAACCAGGGTCCTGCGCCGTTGCGTGGTGGGCCGCTCCGATCCTAGTTGGCAGGGTGCTGCTTATAACTAGGTCGGAGTGGTGAGGAGGGCAGGTCCTTTCGAGGACCCTGGCTTCCCTCGGGGAACAGGGAAGCCGGTGCGGGAAGGCACGCTGGTTATGCTACAGCGTGCCTTATTGCGGTGAGGGTGCGCCCTAGGGCGCTGGTGCCGGTAGTGTTGTGGTAGAATCCTCGTGCATCCCGCGACACTACCACTCAGGCACGGTGACGGCAGCATCCCAGTGTTTTAGTGGGTAGGCCGGTGCGATGCACCGGAGAGTCCCACATAACCAATACGTAATAACTGACTCCACCCTGGGGTCTCTTGTTACGTAGTGGTATGCGTAACGCATTTCACTGGGTCAACAAAAAAAAAAAAAAAAAAAAAAAAGGTTCAGAGTTAGGTTAGGTTCAGAGTTAGGTTAGGTTCAGAGTTAGGTTAGGTTCAGAGTTAGGTTAGGTTCAGAGTTAGGTTAGGTTCAGAGTTAGGTTAGGTTCAGAGTTAGGTTAGGTTCAGAGTTAGGTTAGGTTCAGAGTTAGGTTGGGGTGCTAGACAGGAAACCTCCCCGAGTGCCAGGGCTCTTCTCATACCTCTTGATCCGGTTGATCCGAAGGTAAGGGAAGAGTTCTGGACGGTGCACTTGGGGGCAACGGTAAGCGATCTTCTTGTTGGCTCACAAGAGATCGCTTACCGGTGCTGCAAATATCCTGTGTGGGGGGGATGGGGGGTTCCGCGCCGGGTTGAGCTGGTTCTCCCTGGGCGCGGCAGGTGACGGTGGCTGCAGGATGGACCTCGGTCCTCCTGCGGTCTCTTTGGGGGGCACTACGGGCAGGGAAACCAGGGTCCTGCGCCGTTGCGTGGTGGGCCGCTCCGATCCTAGTTGGCAGAGTGCTGCTTATAACTAGGTCGGAGTGGTGAGGGGAGGGTGGGTCCTTTCGAGGACCCTGGCTTCCTCGGGGAACAGGGAAGCCGGTGCGGGAAGGCACGCTGGTTATGCTACAGCGTGCCTTATTGCGGTGAGGGTGCGCCCTAGGGCGCTGGTGCCGGTAGTGTTGTGGTAGAATCCTCGTGCATCCCGCGACACTACCACTCAGGCACGGTGACGGCAGCATCCCAGTGTTTTAGTGGGTAGGCCGGTGCGATGCACCGGAGAGTCCCACATAACCAATACGTAATAACTGACTCCACCCCGGGGGTCTCTTGTTACGTAGTGGTATGCGTAACGCATTTCACTGGGTCAACAAAAAAAAAAAAAAGGTTCAGAGTTAGGTTAGGTTCAGAGTTAGGTTAGGTTCAGAGTTAGGTTAGGTTCAGAGTTAGGTTAGGTTCAGAGTTAGGTTAGGTTCAGAGTTAGGTTAGGTTCAGAGTTAGGTTAGGTTAGGTTAGGTTAGGTTAGGTTAGGTTAGGTTAGGTTAGGTTAGGTTAGGTTAGGTTAGGTTAGGTTAGGTTAGGTTAGGTTAGGTTAGGTTAGGTTAGGTTAGGTTAGGTTAGGTTAGGTTAGGTTAGGTTGGGTTGGGTTAGGTTAGGTTAGGTTAGGTTGGGTTAGGTTGGGTTAGGTTAGGTTGGGTTAGGTTAGGTTAGGTTAGGTTAGGTTAGGTTAGGTTAGGTTAGGTTAGGTTAGGTTGGGTTTTCTAATCCTCCAACATGATTGGAGCCTGTATTTTCTTGTTTCTCTTGCATACCAGTTCTCGCTTATATGCCTCTCGTACTTTCATTCTGCGTGCTTGTTCTTTCTTTCATACATCATCTTTTGCTCTTTTGTGGGTGGGATGCCCACTTATTCTATTTATGCTATGCTATGCTATTTTCATTTCAGTTGTCGGTTTTGGGATGGGCAGGTGATTGAGTGGACACAGGTAAAATTTTATTTCACATCAGGTTTTTGCGTGTGCTTGTGGTTAGGTCCTAAAGTTATTTATTTTGGTGGCTTGACATTTTAGCCCGCGTATTCTTGTGTACATTATTTTCTTATGTAATTTCTTACAGTTATGTCTTATGCTAATCCTTAATATCTATACATATTATGTTAGCATAATTTGCTTATACAGTTCTATTTCTATTGTTTACTATACGTACTATTTTCTTACCGTATTCTAAAAATGTCTCTCTACTTTCACTTTCCAATATGTTCACCAAATTTTCTCTACTTATTTTTAGGCTTATTTTCTGTTCGGTGTTGTACCTGTCGATGGAATGTACTGGGCAGTCTATGATTAGATGTTCGACAGTTTCTTCCGCCTCGGGTTCGCATATGCACGATGGGCTGTCCTTGCACTTAAACCGGTTCAGGTAGGAGGAAAACCCTCCGTGCCCTGTAAGGATCTGCGTTGTAGGGCCATCAATTTTGATTTTCCTTAGGGTTTTATGTGCCGACGTTACTTCCGGGAAGAACATTTTCGTCACTGTGGCCGTCTCTTCCGTTCTATACCTTTCGTCCCACTTTTTTATTGTTTCGAAGCGGATGGAGCGCTTTATGTGTGACATGGGACATAGGTCATAGTCCGGTTTTTTCCTCTGGTGTAGGGCCGCAGACTTCGCCAGCTCATCCGCTCTTTCGTTACCAGCCATCCCCACATGTGCTTTGATCCAGAAAAGAGATATACTCTTATTCTGGAGTTTGCAATGCTGTAAGTGTTTTCTGGCTTGGACTGCAAGCGGATGGGTGGAGCCAGAGCTAGTGACCGCTTGGAGTGCTGCCCTAGAGTCACTGTATATGCCAAAGGTGGCCTCCTTCCTTTTTACTGCTGTCTCCGTTGCTTTGCAAATGGCCAGCAGTTCTGCCTGGTAGACGGTGCAGTATGACGAGAGAGCAAGCTTGAGGGCCTTGGTCTCCGCATTTCCATTCCATATGGATAATGCCGCGCCGACCTTGCCCTCAATCTTGCTTCCGTCGGTGAATATGCGCACAGCGTATTCACTGTGCCGTGAGTATTGTTCCTCATCTTCCAGGTTTATGAACTGCAGGTTCATTTGCTCTGCTGGATGCGGGGCCCGTAGTTTAGACGACATCGTCTCTGTCTCCCGGTCGGCTAGCTGTTGTTGGGGCTCTCCCTTTCTGGCTCTGTATATTGCAGCAGCTTCTCGAACCCGGAGGTCCAGAGGAAGCGTCCTTGTCAGCAGGAGCACGGAGTTCAGGGATGCTGTCCGATATGCTTTGCACATTTTTTGTGTGTATCCTCTTTGTAGGGCATTCAGCTTTTTGCGGACCTCCAGTTTCTCGGCGGCCGGAGCCCATGCTGCTGCTGCATAGAGCACCACGGGCTCCACCGCCGCAGTGTAGATGGTGCGAATGACCTCCGGACTAAGTCCCCAGTTAACGCGAGCAGCTCTTGTTAGTTGTTTATAGATGTTTGCCGCCTTTTTGCAGACATTTGTAACGTGAGCGTTAAAGGTCATCTTTTTGTCTATGGTAAGCCCGAGTATCTTGATTTCAGAGGACATCCCAATGTCGACCCCTCCCATGTTTAGGCGTGGAGTGTCAAATTTAAGCTTCTTTGTCATAAGCATCGCATTTGTTTTATGTGGAGCGAATCTGAGCTTGTTTCTGACACCCCACTCCCGAACATGTTCGAGGGCAGCATTCGCCGGTCCTTCGATTTCCCGGGCTTCCCTTCCCTCAAACACTAGTACCACGTCATCCGCAAACGCCTGACAGTACATCCCACGGTCCTCCATTTCTCGCAGGAGTGGGTCCAGTAAGAGGTTCCACAATATCGGCCCTCCTATAGATCCCTGAACGCACCCCTTCTCCGTCCTCCTCCGGTACTTCTCTCCTGCATACCTGACCTCCACCTGTCTGTCGCTGAGGTAACTGCTGATTGTTCTCCTCAGGTTCGCCGGGCACTTTTCCTCAACCAATCTGCCCTTGATGGCCGGCCACCATGCACTGTCAAAGGCGCCCTCGATATCAAGCGAAACCAGTGTAACCATCTTCTTTTCGTTCACTTTCTCGGTTATATGCTTTATCAGATTGACCAGTGCATCTTCTGTGCTCTTTTGGGGCATGAAGCCGTATTGGTGAGGGCTTATTTTTGGTAGTAAGTGGAACCTGATTCGACCAACCAGCAGCTTCTCATATATTTTTCCCAAGACAGGCAGGAGCCCTATGGGTCTATAGGACTTGGGAGTAGTGTAGGTCTCTTTGCCCGGCTTTTTCAGAATGACAACTGTCGCCTCTTTCCACATCTTTGGGAAGTAATGTAGTACTAGGCACTTGTTCAGCAGGGCCAGAAAAAATTCAGGTGCTGTGCTTATGGCGTGTGTGCAGATGTCCGCTGTGAAACCATCCGCCCCGGGGGCCTTCTTTGGATTAAATGACCTCACCACACTGTTCAGTTCTTCCATGATAAATGGAGGGTCATGCTGATCATCATGTCTATCAACATTTATCTTTTCGGCTTCGAGTCTAGTGAGCAGGTGGTGTGCGCTTTCGTCCTCTGTCGTATCCCGGGGGTAAAATGTTTCCGCAAGATATCTTGCTGATCCCTGTGCGTCCAGTGCTTCGCCTTCCTTTATCAGTGGCACGTCTTCTTCCCTCTGTGCCGTTCTCCCGATCACTCTGTAGATGCCTTCCCACATTCCTTCTCTATTTTGTTTGCCACAAAACTCCTTCCAGCTTTTCTCTGTTGCTTCTTTTACTGCTGATTCATATTTTTCTTTTCCTTCCAGGTACAGGCTGACTACCCTCTGTCTCCGGTGCGGCGCTGCGTTCCTGATTCTTCGTCTTCGGGTGGTGACTTCCTTCTTCATGTCCTCAAGTTGTTCGGACCACCACGGCATAGTAAGTGTTTGCTTTTTCTTTTTATTTGGTATTGTCTGTCTACATGTCTCTGTTATTGCTTTATTGTATTTTTGTAATGTGGAATCTATGTCAGTCTTTTTGTCTATCTTATTCAGTTCGTCTATTGTTAAGTTATTTTCTGTCATAAATTGTAGCAGTTTCACATGAAATTGCTCCCAATTTGCTTTCCTGGTGTTGTAAAGTCTTGTCGTTCTCTCTATGTTTGTCCCTATAGATTTCTCTAAGTTCACACTGAAAATTATGCCATTGTGGTCCGAGCAGGTGAGTCCTTCGAGTACCCTCCATCCATCTACCAATCCCAGCATGTCATCGGAGCACGCCGTCACGTCTACGTGGCTGCTGTATCTTTGCCCTCCGCGTATGGTGTCAAAGGTGGGGATGTCTCCATTGTTTAGGACTTGTAGTCCCATTTCTAGAAGCCCTCCGTTTAAGTTTTCTCCTCTATGATCTTCCAGTCTGCTTCCCCACCAAATGCTCTTTGCGTTGGCGTCACCCCCTACGACAAGCTTTCCTTTAGCTATCTTGCTGATTTCTTTGAGCTCCTCGATGTACGGTTCTATTGGCAGGTCAGGTTCAAAGTAAAATGAGGCGAGGGCGATGGTCCAGGCTCTGGTTCTGATGTTAACCACCACGATGTTGTTTGTGGTTAACTTAGGGTGCTGTATCACATCGACGTTGTTGTCGAGTACTGCAATTGATGCTTTGACTGTTCCCTCTTCAGTGTCAGAGTTCTGGTATATCCTCACTCCTCGGTAGCTCCTCATTCTCTTTATACTGCCGACGTAGGGTTCTTGCATCAGAACGACGGCCACTTTCCTCTTCTGGGCTTCAAGGAGAACCTCAATCGTGGCCTGCTTGCTTCTTTGGAGGTTGGCCTGAATGATTTGGTAGCTGTTGGTGTTCGCCGGTGCAACCTTAGCAATATGCCACCGATGCTCTCGCTATCGCATCCCATTTTTTCCTTATGGGGCATTCTGCACTAAAGGCGTTGTGTTGGTCATGCTGGTATTTGGCTCTGGTGCAGTTTATGCACTTTGGGGGCTCTCCTACTGTCTTTTCTGGACAGTTTACCCCGAGGTGCAGTCCCCCGCAGTGGCTGCAGTTTTCCTCGCTTTCTTTGCAGAATTTGCGGCTGTGCCCGTAGCCTAGGCATCTCGAGCATTGGACTAGGGGGGACTGATCCTCTACGTGCAGCCTCTGAAGGTCCACTCTCAGCGTTTTCCTTTCTATCGCCCGTGTCCATATTGTTGGCGACACGACCAACACAACGCTGCATGTGTGTGGGTTCCGGGTCTTCTTTCGGAACTTTATTCCCATTCTGTCCTCTTCGCTGTCGAGATTGCCAAAAACCTCCCGGTTTTGATTCCTTAGGGCTCTTTCTACTTCCTCGTCACTGTGTTTTGCAAGTACGCCCTTCAGAATCAAGAGCGGGTCCTTGTTTTTAACTTCCTCGACAACTAGGTCCACCCCCTTTGCCTCTATTCTTTCCTTTATTCTTTTCCTATCTTCCTGTGTACCGCATGCCATGATTATTTTCCTATCCTTTGCTTTTCTGACTCGCTCTATTTTTATCCATCCTTCTTTTGCTTCCACTGCCTCTCTGACTTTTTCCAATACTTCTTCCCCGGTATCCTGTTCGTTTCTTGAAGTAATGACTACCGAGTGCAGTGCTGTCTGTTCCGAGCTTTTTCTGCTGGTTTGGCATGATGCTGTTACACTCGCGTATGTCGCCTTCTCTATGACTTCTGTTTGTTTTCCCATTAGTTCCTTTATTTCTTCTATCTTCTTTGTACATCCTTCTAGTTTTTCTGCATGTTCTTTTTGCCTCCTCTCGTTCTCTTTTAGCATGCTCTCCATTCTAATTATCATGGCTACTTCTCTATCTCTTCCTGCTGCTGTTTCTATGTCTCTTTTGGGTGATTCATCTTCTCTTGTTCCCTTTATTTGTGTCTCTCTTCCTTTTTTCTATTTCGGCTTCTTTGACCAGTTGATAAAGGCGTTCCACTGCTTGAGTTACCTCCAGTTTTATATCAGTCTTTAGATTTTTTGCTGCCATTAGCTGTGTCTTGGCCTTTACCAAACATGCTCTTGCCTCTGTGGTCCGGTTTATGTATTTTTCCGCAACTGGCGGGCTTTGGACCACTTCTTCTGGCTTCTTCCTTGTGGTTGTTGCTGACGGTTGCAGCTCCACAGGTGCCCGCTGTGTCTGTTTTGTTTTTTGTTTTGAGGCCGCAGGTCCTGCCTGCGCTGTCATCGTTTGCTTTTTTGGAGACTGACCTGCGTCCTCTGAGTTCCCTGTCTCGTCCACTGCTAGCCTTCGCACGGCTCCGAGCAAGGCCTGAGGGCCCTGTGTAGAGGGGGCTGCCCTCTTTGTTACTGTGGCCCCTTTGTCTTGTGTTCGGTGGGTGTTTGGCTTTGCAGGGCCTGCTTGTGCCGTCTCCATGTTGCTGGGGGCTATAGTTGGGGTGGGATCGCTTCTTACCGCTTCCCACTCCCCTATGCTGCGTCTCACGCTCTGCTGGACGTTTTTCGGGGATAATACCCCAGGGTCAGACCCGGCTTTCGCATCTTTTTTCTGGTTGTGATCCGGTGTGCGAGTTTTTAGTGGGGAATTCCTTCCCTCCTGTCCCTTTGCTGGTGTCCTATATCCGAACATGTTGGAGGATGAAGAAACTGTCGGTTTTATACTGTTCCGTGTAAAGGGGGGTTGTCCAGTATGTGTACTGCCGACCAGTGGTCGTGGGTTATGTGCACAAGAATATAGTGTAATTTGTCACCCCTGTATAGAGGGGGTGCTGTCTAGTGCGTTGGGAAAATATTGGAAAGGAGAGTAAATAAATGTAATTGGTAGAGTCAAGGGCTCTATTTTCCCTTAAGTTCTAACTCTATATATATAGCAATTTTTTATGGCCAATAGAGCCAACGTATTAAGACTATTGTATAGAAACACAAAATACAATGTACAATTTTACAAAATGTAGAGTCGCAGACTCTACTATCAACTTAAACTTAAAACTTAGCTATTTATAGCCTTGGAGTCACAGACTCTGTCAATGGTTGCACTTTTCTAGGCTATGGTGCAGAGTTAGATTTTTTGTCTCTACGTAGAGCCAACATTTTGTGCCCAAAAGATAGCTCTCCCCGAGACCTTTCTAACGATACCAAACTCGCCCCACCTAGCCCAAGGGGGTCCCGAGCAGTGGTGTTTTAAAATTTTTGGTTCCGGTCTCCGAATCCGGTTTCAGATTCGGTATCTGGCTATAACTCGGGAACCACTGGGCCAATTCCGCCGTGCCTGGGCTCGTTCTTCTGGTCTCGGTGAGCCCTATCCCCTGAGCCACCCTTCAGGACTGAAGTTTTTTGAGTTTTTTCAGGATCCTGAAAAGTCCAAGGGGCTCCTGAAAGATGGGTCTCCACGTAGAGATTTCCGGGCTGATGTTGCCACTGAAGACCACGGCTCTCTATGACCCGCCGTTTAGGAGATATCACGACTTTAAGTTTTTCAAGATGGCGGCGTGATCTGTCAAAGTTCAACTTTGACCGCTGATATCTCCTGTTCCCGGGGTCGCAGAAAGCCCAGATTTTCGGTGCCTATACTAACCTTAACCTAAGCTTTCGATTGAGACCACTTCCAGGTCTCGAAAAATTTCAGAAACTTTCAGACTGAAAGTTGCCCGAAAGTTCCCGAAAAGTTTCGGGGGCGGCAGATGACCCTGTTCTGTCCTACAGGGAAGAAACCGCGAGTCTCCAGGCCCTTGGGTTGCCGAGATATAGCCTGTTTAAAAAAGGCAAGATGGCCGCCTAACTGTCAAAGTCGATGTTTGGAGGTCTATATCTCGAGAACCGTTAGTCGGAGAAGGTTCGGGTTTTCTCTCCTGTTGTCGGCTCTGTCTCCCCTGTCCTTCTGAAGTGGTTTCAGCGCTTCAATTTAGACTTCGTTATTTCCACTCTGAACCGGTAATTATCGGTTCTTATCACAATTTTAGTACCTAGAGTGAAAATCCCAGGTCTCTATGTCAACCGGTGCCGGAGATAAACCTATTTGAATTTTGATACCAAAAATTTCAAAATGGCGGAAATTCGGTTTCTGCTCAAATTACGGGCTACGGGGTTCTGGTTTCCGGTTTTCCCAAGTGGGATTACTGTTCTAAAGTAAATGAAATTGTAAAAAAGCGATATTTTTAATTAATTTAGATTTTAGGGCCTAAAATGGGTTTTAATTCGATATCTCAGAAACCGGTTGACATAAAAATCCACAAAAATTTTTAAAATTACCAATAATTGCACACCTATAATATACAATTCGATTTGGATACACTTGCCATACAAAAATATTTTAGAAATTTAGATTTTTCAAAAAATTTTTTAAAGTGAAATTTCTTTGTGAAAATTGCTACAAAAATTTTTCAGACTTCGTGGAGGTCTTCTTCGTGTGAGCGCGCAACTGGATCTTACGCGAAAAATATGTCGTCTGCCTGAAGTTTTTCCGCTATTTCACTTCAAAGTTTTTATTTTTAATAGTCAATAACTTAGAAAATAAAAGTCCAAAAATTTTAAAAGAAGTACCGTGCTTGTCCTTTCCTTGCGTTCTTTCTTCCTGCGTCGTTAGATTTAGCCGCACGCTGCTGGATCGCTGACCACGCCACCACGTGGTACTTGTTTTTTTTGGAGTTTCTGCCTCGACGGTTCGTCTCCCAGATGATGTTGAGATGTCGTCGTGTAGAGCTCGTCGAGGCGCTTCTGGCGACGTATCGCACGTGGGGGTTACAGCTGCCAGGCGCGCAGCAGACAGCGTTTTTAGAGGATATAACCTCTAAAACTGGGGTTTTTCGGTCTTCTTCCTTCGCACTGTGATCCGTGGGTTAAGCACTTATGCACACTATATGCGCCTTGCAATTGCGCGTCTACCAACACCACTTTCACTTCGCTAGGACGAAAACTGCCACTTTTATCGATTTTTTACCGCGGAGCTTCACGGAATCGCTGTTGCTATGGCGCGGGGAGGTGCGCAACTGGGTTAGGTTAGGTTAGGTTAGGTTAGGTTAGGTTAGGTTAGGTTAGGTTAGGTTAGGTTAGGTTAGGTTAGGTTAGGTTAGGTTAGGTTAGGTTAGGTTAGGTTAGGTTAGGTTAGGTTAGGTTAGGTTAGGTTAGGTTAGGTTAGGTTAGGTTGGGTGAGGTTAGGTTGGGTTAGGTTAGGTTAGGTTAGGTTAGGTTAGGTGAGGTTAGGTTAGGTTAGGTTAGGTTAGGTTAGGTTAGGTTAGGTTAGGTTAGGTTAGGTTAGGTTAGGTTAGGTTAGGTTAGGTTAGGTTAGGTTAGGTTTTTTTTTTTTTTTTTTTATTGTGATACAAGAAATAGTACCAACGGTCCTCGCTAGAAATACGGGCGACCGCTGGACATGTCGCAATGTGCTCCCGCTGTGGATACGGGCAGCAATGTTATTTACTGTAGATTTATAATTATTATTACTGTAAGTATTATTAGTTTGGTTCTTGCTGTTATAATTATTACTATTGTTATAATTCGTTTTCTTATTATAATTTGTTTCCTGTTTATGTATTAACTTTTATTTTATAATCTATTATAGTGTTTTTTGCTTTATGTGTTATTGAACTTTTTGAGTGTGTTTACGATGTTGTTTATGTGTGTAGTGAATGATTCTAGTGTGCTTTCTGTTTCAATAATTTCCTCCAAGTTGTATGGTTCAATTCTGTGGATATCACAAAGGATTTCATGGTGTAATCTTTTCGTAGCATATTTAGGACAATCTTGTAGTAAATGTTTTATTGTCTGCGGAGTTGCATTGTCGCAGGGGCAGAAATTATCTGTGGTGATCTTGTGCCTGTGTAAGTACACTTTGTGATACCCATGTCCAGTCAAAATTTGTGTTAGTTGAAATGTTGTTGTAGTGTGTTTGTGTAGCTGCTTTATGTGTTGCAGTGTTGGTAGCCATGTTTTAAGGTGTGTTCCAGTGTTGCTGTTCTGATACATTTGTTCGTGAGTTATTTCCATGTCTTTGCGTAGATTTTTCTTGTGATATGATAAGGGGAATTTGTGAAAGTCCGGTTGTTTATGTAGCGTCGCCGCATGTTTAGCTGCGATGTCAGCAGCTTCGTTGCCAAGTAGCCCTCGGTGGGCCTTAATCCATGAAAATTGTATTTGATGCCCTTGGTCAAAAATTTCTGCAATTGTTTTGTGCGCACTATTAATCATGGCATTTGTGCTGCTTCGACACATCAGTTCATTAAGGGCTGATTTAGAATCTGAGAAGACAGTGGAGTGTTCCAGGCCAAGAGCCAGACAGATTTTGCAAGCCTGCTCAATTGCCAGGCACTCAGCCTGGAACACGGTACAGCTGCTGTGCAGTTTGTACTTTTTCACTGTCTCTCGGCCATCAGGGTGATAGATAACCACAGCAGCACCTACCGCCCTATCATGCTTGCTGCCATCTGTAAATACCCTATTCATTTCTGTGGTGTAATACGGTTCAAGGTCTTCTTGCGTGTGTACTTCATTAATTTTTATACTCATTCTTTTGGCCGGGTGTAATAGATCTTCAACAGGTACTCTTTTGTCGTAAACTATGTCCTCTGGCAGGTATTTAGTAATTTTGGTACGTTTAGTTGCTTCCGCCGATGCTACTTCTTTAACTTTTAGTGGTAGTGGTGTTAGACCAGCCAACGCGATTGACCCGATAGTTGGAAGAGTTCTGAACCCGTGGACAATCTTTATCGCAAATCCCCGCTGAAGTCTCATGAGTGCTGCTTCCACTTTTTTGAAATCTACAGCTGTGTACCATATTTCTGCGCCATAAGTTATTATAGGCTCAATTACCTGTTTGTATATTATTTTCACGTTATCTGCGTGTATACCCCAAGTAGGTTTTATGAAGATACATAGCCGTTTGTATATAGATTGTGCTTTTTTGATTGCAAATTCTGTGTGTTTGATGAAATTTAATTTATTGTCTATAATTATTCCAAGTAGCTTAAAATGGTCGTTAAAGATGATGGGTGTGTTGTTCATACTAATTTTTGCTGCTTTAGCTTTCGGCGTCGGAGTTATCATTCGTGTCTTATGTGCCCCAAACTTTAATTTATTATTTTCCCCCCATCTGTAAATATTGTCTAATATATGGTTAGTCATGTCCTGTAATTGGTTGATGTTTTTTCCAGAGCAGATGAGCAATATATCATCAGCATATGCTTGTAGATGACTTCCTTCAGGCAGCGGGGCTTCCAATAGTGTGTCCACAATTGTATTCCAGAATATTGGTCCCAGAACAGAACCCTGGACGCATCCCCTCTCCTGTTTCTTAGAGTATGTAGCGTCAGCGTAATTTAGTTCAACTTCCCTGTCAGTGAGGTAACTATGTATCATGTTATATATGTTTCTAGGGCAGTGCACCGCTTTTAGACGACTCAACAGAGCAGGCCACCATGCATGGTCGAAGGCGCCCTCTATGTCTAGGGAGATAGCGACAACTAGTTTGTTTTGCGACTTATACTGTTTAATTTTGCTTACTGCTCTGTTGAGTGCATCAGTTGTAGAGCATTGTTCCTTGAAGCCAAATTGCTGCGGACTGCAGGCGTTGTTCGTCCGCAGGAAGTAAGTAAGTCTCTTTGCAATTAGCTTCTCAAGGACCTTGCCTAGTACATTTATAAGCCCTATTGGTCTGTATGCCGAGATGTCTTTGTAGTTATTTTTGCCTGGTTTTGGGATGGTTTTTATGTTAGGTTAGGTTAGGTTAGGTTAGGTTAGGTTAGGTTAGGTTAGGTTAGGTTAGGTTAGGTTAGGTTAGGTTAGGTTAGGTTAGGTTAGGTTAGGTTAGGTTAGGTTAGGTTAGGTTAGGTTAGGTTAGGTTGGGTTAGGTTAGGTTAGGTTAGGTTGGGTTGGGTTAGGTTGGGTTAGGTTAGGTTAGGTTAGGTTAGGTTAGGTTAGGTTGGGTTAGGTTGGGTGAGGTTGGGTTAAGGTAAGTTGGGTTGGGTTCGGTTGTGTTCGGTTAGGTTAGGTTAGGTTAGGTTAGGTTAGGTTAGGTTAGGTTAGGTTAGGTTAGGTTGGGTTGGGTTGGGTTGGGTTAGGTTAGGGTGGGTTGGGTTGGGTTGTGTTAGGAGGGGTGGGGGTAGGTTGGGTGCGGTTAGGTTAGGTTGGGTTAGGTTGGGTTAGGTTGGGTTAGGTTAGGTTGGGTGGGGTTGGGTTGGGTTGGTTTGGGTTGGGTTGGGTTAGGTTGGGTTAGGTTAGGTTAGGTTAGGTTAGGTTAGGTTAGGTTAGGTTAGGTTAGGTTAGGTTAGGTTAGGTTAGGTTAGGTTGGGCTGGGGTGGGCTCGGCTGGGCTCGGGTCGGGTGGGCTTGGCTCGGATGGGGTCGGTTGGGTTAGGTTAGGTTAGGTTAGGTTAGGTTAGGTTAGGTTAGGTTAGGTTAGGTTAGGTTGGGTTGGGTTGGGTTAGGTTGGGTTGGGTTGGGTTAGGTTAGGTTGGGTTGGGTTGGGTTAGGTTAGGTTAGGTTAGGTTAGGTTAGGTTAGGTTAGGTTAGGTTAGGTTAGGTTAGGTTAGGTTTTTTTTTTTTTTTTTTTTTTTTGCGACGAGGGAGGAAATCCTCATTGGATACGGCCAGGCCCGTACCTGACCGCATGCCCGACTCAACTGGGAAGGAACCCAGTCGCCTACGGACTAAAACCTCCCCCGTTTCGTGTGGAGTGTGAAATGATGTAAATTGGTGAGTGTTGAGTGTGAATGGAGTGTTGTGTGATTTGTTTTGTCGGATGATTGGCCCCCGCTAGTAATACGGGCGACCGATCATCCGGAGATACGAAGGAAGGCCGGCCGGCCACCTGCCTCAGGGGGAATCCCTGAGTGCAGGCGGCCGCCCGGCCACCACGCCTTCGTTAGAAATTTGGGTGTGTAATGTGAGGATTTGGATTTTATATTTGGTGTAATTGAAGTTATTAAGAGATTTGAAGTAGTAAGGTAAAATTAGTCAAATTATTATTGAAGTTATGATGTACTTTATATTATGAACTATGGCTAGAGATTTATTTTATTTACATTACTATTTATTTATATTATTCTTCTTCAGTTATACTCAATGCGAGATCTTATTTTTTCCTGCATATGTGAAACTCTGGGG
The DNA here is from genome assembly GCA_022674325.2 of Grapholita molesta. NCBI lineage: Eukaryota > Metazoa > Arthropoda > Insecta > Lepidoptera > Tortricidae > Grapholita > Grapholita molesta. Next base: position 36,598 of record CP053122.2, on the reverse strand, counting down.
CAAGTGGTGGATGTGGCACTGTGATCAGTTGGCTCATTTTTAGTATAGGTTTTGTTGTATTTGATGCAGTTGTAACAATTATGTTGTTTATTTTTGTTAGGGCAATTATTATAGATGTGGTTGTCCGACGCGCAGTGTGAGCAGTTGGTCTTTTGTGCTGTGCATCTCCTCCGCGTGTGGCCAAACTGCAAACACTCATAACACTGTAATAGTGGGATGTGTTCCTCTGCATAAATCTTCTGGTGGTCGATGTTTATGCGCTGTTGTTGCACCATTGCCCTGAATATTTTAGGTGTTGTCAGGAAGATTGCATTGTATAACATGGGGTTTTTGTTACCCCTCTTGAAATGCAGCTTTAGATCGCTACTGTTCTGAATGCTGTTTTTAATGGTTGGGTTCTGTCTTAATATTATGTCGGTTAAGTCCTCTGCCTTGGTATCCAAAGACACTCCCTTGACCACCACCATAGGTCGAAGCGTCTTGGAGGCCTCGGCAGTGACCCCAGCATTTATATTGTTTGTTTTATTTAAGGCTACGTCTCTTTGCTCCTTGTTGTCAAATTCAACTCGCACAATTCCTTTGGAGATCAACTTTGTTGACGCGGGAGCAAAGTCGGTGTCTTTAAAAGACACCGCCTGCCTCCACGTCTTCAAAGTTTCTATTGAGTTTATGTTTGTTTTTCCAGTGGATGGTTTAGGTTTTATGATTATTGCTGGTTTGTTCGGTGTGTGAGCGAGTTTCTTTTTCCTTGCGGCTACTGCCGAAAAGGTGGTCATGTTTGTAATAATTTCAGCTGAAGGCTGTGTTGTAGAGGGTGGGAGCTGAAGGCTCCTGATCTCATTCTTTATAGTTTTCTGGATATCGTCCTTAAGGGACTGAAGTGTGTCTGTGCTAATTATATTGTTGGCTTGAATGTGTGCGTTGTTATTTAGATTGGTGAATTGTCTGGTGATCAGATTTGTTAGTCTTTTGGTGTATTCAGCTGACACTGCTATTATGTTTTTACCTGCCGTTGTGATATATCTTTTATTGTCTACTGTAATGCTTTTATGTGTTTTATTGGTAACCAGATTTTCATTGATCATCTCAACAGCAGCAGCCAGCTCCCCCTGGTACTCATCCAATACAGCAAGGACGTCATCAAGCGGGCCACTGCTTTGTGGGGCAGTATCCCGCTCGAGACGCCCCGCCACATCGGGGGGCCCAGCAGGGGTGTGTGCTGGTGTTGAGAAGTTCATAAGACCCTCGAGAAATAGGTCCTCCTGAGACGAGCAGCTCATATTTATTTGTATTATTTAGCGATAGAGAATAATTGATGATAAGTGATGGATTTCAATAGGTAATTAACTTGTTTTGTGCTGCATATGAGGGTTAAGAAGAAGAATTACTGGGTTCGGTTCTTCCTACCCGTACCCAAAACTTTAGGGGACAGCAGGGGCGGCGCATTTCTTTGTGACTACTAGATCTTCGTTCACAGGAATGTTCCCGGTGTCCGTGGCTCCGTCACGCACCCGGGGATTCGCACACAGGCGAGCGCCGCTTCTGTCTGCTCAATTTTCCGTCGTCAAAAGAACGCAGAAAACCGAGCAGACGTCACACCCAGTGACACCTGAGCGGTGACTTTCGCCACTTACTTGGGGTTGCGGCCGGCGACGAATTGCACCAAGATCTCCGAATCGACACGCACCATACGTCCAGGGACGTATGGGTGACGTTAGACGGGGCACATGGTCTTTGCTGCCGAACCGCTTAGCACTTCAGTGGGTACTTATACACATCTAGGATGTACTGGTGCCTTGCCTTAGAAATAAGTTTTTTATTTGGTTTTTGTATTTTTATGTTTTTATTCACCGTAAATCTAATCCGCACCGAACCACAGGTCAACTCTTTGTTGCCATGGGGGGGTGGATATCCCCATGCTGGAGTTAGCTTTTGCCCACCTAAGGGACTAACAAAGCTGGCCGACTCCAGAAGGAGGACCTGTGGGACGGTGCGGATCAGTTAGATACGGCCCCGGTCAGAACCGAGTATTTTTGTTTATTTTAAAAATTGTATAGAAGACGTGTAAAAACGTGTAAAGGAAAGACAGACAAGGAAGACGAGAAAAAGAACAGAGAGTAGAAATTAAAAGGGAAAATAAAGCGATGGTAGTTAGCAGAGGAGGGACAGAGAACGCGCGATTGAGCGTCTGTCCCTCCCCTCCCAGGGTGCGCCGCGGGGAGGCCTACCATCTTGCACCCCGGTTAGGTTAGGTTAGGTTAGGTTAGGTTAGGTTAGGTTAGGTTAGGTTAGGTTAGGTTAGGTTAGGTTAGGTTAGGTTAGGTTAGGTTAGGTTAGGTTAGGTTAGGTTAGGTTAGGTTAGGTTAGGTTAGGTTAGGTTGGGTTAGGTTGGGTTAGGTTGGGTTGGGTTAGGTTGGGGTGGGTTGGGTTGGGTTAGGTGAGGGTGGGTTGGGTTGGGTTGGGGTGGGTTAGGTTGGGTTAGGTTGGGTTAGGTTGGGTTAGGTTAGGTTGGGTTGGGTTAGGTTGGGTTGGGTTGGGTTAGGTTCGGTTAGGTTAGGTTAGGTTAGGTTAGGTTAGGTTAGGTTAGGTTAGGTTAGGTTAGGTTAGGTTAGGTTAGGTTAGGTTAGGTTGGGTTGGGTTGGGTTAGGTTGGGTAAGGTTAGGTTAGGTTGGGTTGGGTAGGGTAAGGTTGGGTGGGGTTGGGTTAGGTTGGGTTGGAGTTGGGTTAGGTTAGGTTGGGTTGGGTTAGGTTAGGTTGGGTTGGGTTAGGTTAGGTTGGGTGAGGTTAGGTGAGGTTGGGTTGGGTTAGGTTGGGTTGGGTTGGGTTGGGTTAGGTTGGGTTAGGTTAGGTTGGGTTAGGTTAGGTTGGGTTAGGTTGGGTTAGGTTGGGTTGGGTTGGGTTAGGTTGGGTTAGGTTGGGTTGGGTTAGGTTAGGTTGGGTTAGGTTGGGTTGGGTTAGGTTAGGTTGGGTTAGGTTAGGTTGGGTTGGGTTAGGTTGGGTTAGGTTGGGTTGGGTTAGGTTGGGTTGGGTTGGGTTAGGTTGGGTTAGGTTGGGTTGGGTTGGGTTGGGATTAGGTTAGGTTAGGTTAGGTTAGGTTAGGTTAGGTTGGGTTGGGTTAGGTTGGGCTAGGGTGGGGTGGGCTTGGCTAGGTTGGGGTCGGCTGGGTTAGGTTAGGTTAGGTTAGGTTAGGTTAGGTTAGGTTAGGTTAGGTTAGGTTAGGTTAGGTTGGGTTGGGTTGGGTTGGGTTGGGTTAGGGTGGGGTAGGTGGGGGTGGGTGAGGTTGGGTTAGGTTGGGTTGGGTTAGGTTGGGGTGGGTGAGGTTAGGGTAGGTTGGGTGAGGTGGGGGTAGGTTGGGTTAGGTTGGGTTGGGTTAGGTTGGGTTGGGTTAGGTTGGGTTGGGTTAGGTTGGGTTGGGTTGGGTTGGGTTAGGTTGGGTTAGGTTAGGTTGGGTTGGGTTGGGTTAGGTTAGGTTAGGTTGGGTTAGGTTAGGTTGGGTTAGGTTGGGTTAGGTTGGGTTGGGTTGGGTTAGGTTGGGTTGGGTTAGGTTGGGTTAGGTTGGGTTGGGTTGGGTTAGGTTGGGTTAGGTTAGGTTGGGTTAGGTTAGGTTAGGTTGGGTTAGGTTGGGTTAGGTTAGGTTGGGTTAGGTTGGGTTAGGTTAGGTTAGGGTAGGTTGGGTTAGGTTAGGTTAGGTTTGGTTAGGTTGGGGTAGGCTTGGTTGGGTTAGGTTAGGGTAGGGTGGGTTGGCGTAGGTTAGGTTGGGTTAGGTTAGGTTAGGTTAGGTTAGGTTAGGTTAGGTTATAGGGGTACTTCTCGGTAGATTTTAATGAAATTTGGGATAGGGGCTTTTTTTTACCTGATCTATAAGTGGTCTTTCGCTCTTGGGGTCAAATGTCCCCCCTTCGGGTACCTCCCATACAATTTTTTTTTTTTTTTCATGTTTTTGATTTTTAAAAAAGTATTACTTCCAGGAGCTTCTATCCCAGCTCACCCCAAAATTTCACTAATTCTGCATAGAATGCCGTTTGTTTCATCGAAATCCGTTCATAAATGTGGATTTTAGGACCGGGTTAGATTATTTTTGGAAAAAATTTTCGAGTTTTTTTTCGCCAAAAAAATCTGAAAAAATTCCTATTTATAAGATTGCATAATATTCGTGTACCACTAACGTGGTACCGACAGTCCGAAAATCAGGTCCATTTTACTCTATCTCTAACCGTTTTTGAGATATAATTTTTTAAAAAATGACGTTAGGTCAAATCCGCACGCGTTGATGTCTTTTGCAAAGTTTCTTCGATTTCATCAATATGAGTAAACTAACATTTTTAAAGTGTCGGATTTTCAAAAACAAAGTGTCATTTTCATATGGTATCATAAAACTCACTACGTGAAATGATCAAAAATGATGTCAATTTTAATATATCTCTTACGGTTTCGGAGATATATTTTTCGAAAATCGTCGCGCGTTGATGTCTTTTTTAGTTATTTTAGAAATATAGTAAAAACGACAATTTTAAAGTGTCTGATTTCAAAAAAAAAGGTGTCATTTTCATATGACTTAGTAAAACTCACTACGTGAAATGTTCAAAAATGTTGTCAATTTTTATATATCTCCTACCGTTTTCAAGATACAGGGTAAAATTGCAACATATAGTAGTTAGTGTTTTCAAGTCAAATTTCATGTATAGTTAAAAATATGGTTTTATTGGAGAAAATTGTCATTATCATTAACAATTATGACAAGAATTTGACAAATTGACAGAATCTGTCAAATTTTTAACTTTGACAGTTTTTATGACTTTTTAGTGATTCTGTCTGATTTAATAATTTTAAGTATAAAATCATTTGGAATATAGTAAAAATGTCAATTTTTAAGTGTCAGATTTCAAAAAAAAAGGTGTCATTTTCATATGACTTAGTAAAACTCACTACGTGAAATGTTCAAAAATGTTGTCAATTTTTATATATCTCTTACCGTTTTCAAGATACGGGGTAAAATTGCAACATATAGTAGTTTGCATTTTCAAGTCAAATTTCATGTATAGTTAAAAATATGGTTTTATTGGAGAAAATTGTCATTGTCATTAACAATTATGACAAGAATTTGGCAAATTGATAGAATCTGTCAAATTTTTAACTTTTGACAGTTTTGACAGTTTTTATGAATTTTTAGTGTTTCAGTCTGTTTAAATGATTGTTAGTGTGAATTCAGTAACAATTATGACAAGAATGAGGCAAATTGACAGAATCTGTCAAATTTTCAACTTTTGACTGTTTTTTTACCGTTTTAGTCATTTTTTTGTATTTATAGTACGAATTCACTTCACAAGTTGCATTTGTCAAAAAAAAAGATAAAAATATATATTTTTCATACATTTTTCACATAAGTCAAAAAATGTCTAAAATGGTCCAAAACGTGAAGAAAACACAGCGTTGAAAAGACCCATGATCACTCATATTTTTCATACACTTAGTACTGAGATGAGGGGTCTCATTGCTGGTTCATTCTTATATTAGGGAATTGGCCAATGCAAACCCATAGTTTTTAATGAAAAGGGCAATAAAAGATTAAAATGGACACTATTAGTACAAAGAAAAAGTTTAAAAGTAAAAAATAATTTTTGAAAAAAAATTTCATACATTTTTCACAAAAGTCAAAAAATGTCTAAAATGGTCTAAAACGTGAAGAAAACACATTTTTGAAAAGACCCCTGATCACTCATATTTTTCATACACTTAGTACTGAGATGAGGGGTCTCATTGCTGGTTCATTCTTATATTAGGGAATTGGCCAATGCAAACCCATAGTTTTTAATGAAAAGGGCAATAAAAGATTAAAATGGACACAATTAGTACAAAGAAAAAGTTTAAAAGTAAAAAATAATTTTTGAAAAAAAATTTCATACATTTTTCACAAAAGTCAAAAAATGTCTAAAATGGTCTAAAACGTGAAGAAAACACATTTTTGAAAAGACCCCTGATCACTCATATTTTTCATACACTTAGTACTGAGATGAGGGGTCTCATTGCTGGTTCATTCTTATATTAGGGAATTGGCCAATGCAAACCCATAGTTTTTAATGAAAAAGGCAATAAAAGATTAAAATGGACACTCTTAGTACAAAGAAAAAGTTTAAAAGTAAAAAATAATTTTTGAAAAAAAATTTCATACATTTTTCACAAAAGTCAAAAAATGTCTAAAATGGTCTAAAACGTGAAGAAAACACATTTTTGAAAAGACCCCTGATCACTCATATTTTTCATACACTTAGTACTGAGATGAGGGGTCTCATTGCTGGTTCATTCTTATATTAGGGAATTGGCCAATGCAAACCCATAGTTTTTAATGAAAAGGGCAATAAAAGATTAAAATGGACACTCTTAGTACAAAGAAAAAGTTTAAAAGTAAAAAATATTTTTTGAAAAAAAATTTCATACATTTTTCACAAAAGTCAAAAAATGTCTAAAATGGTCTAAAACGTGAAGAAAACACATTTTTGAAAAGACCCCTGATCACTCATATCTTTCATACATTTAGTACTGAGATGAGGGGTCTCATTGCTGGTTCATTCTTATATTAGGGAATTGGCCAATGCAAACC